>CM038363.1:3448854-4731354 GCA_021464625.1 Proterorhinus semilunaris | reverse complement strand
GCCTATGGGCTGTGACCATATGGGTAAGCTGAACTGGACAAAATGCACTCGGTGAAGGTGGGGGCGAAGAGAACTAACTTTGACACATTTAGCTTCTCATGAGGCAAAAATGACATAAAAACTTGACCAATGAGACAAAAGACTATTAAAACACATTAATGTGAAACCCTGATGTTCCAAGATGACATTGGGTTCACATTGTGAAAGAGTGGTGCAGGGAGCATGATAATGTTTGGGATGTGCTGGGGATGGCTTTGCACAAAGGTCACAATTTTCCATCATCAATACGATGATCTTGGTGAAACCTGAATGAACACTGGATCTTTTGACATTGTAGAAGCTTATTGAAAGTGCAAATATATGCTGTAATCAAAGCTAAAGCTAAAGCTAAAAGCGTAAAACCAAATATTAGAGTGTGTGACCTCTTTCTGTGGCGACTTTTCTTTTCATCCGGCAGTGTATTTTGGACCATACTATTATTTTCAACCAACAGATTCAATACCAGTCAAAAACTTGCTTTGTACCCGCAGACATGTTTAAAGGAGGACCACATAGCAACGCACTGTACCGGAGCAGTTACAGGTCACCACAGTGTCCAGTGCCAGGATGGGCTCGACTGGACTCAGCTCACACAGTCCTCCGTGTGGGGGGCGGCTGGGCTGCAGGGTCAGACTGGAGCGACCCCACTGACCCCTCCCTGGCTCATACACTCTCAGGGAGAACATGTAGGTCCGACCGGGATCCAGAGCACCGGAACGCATCACCATCTTTGGGGAATGAAATTCAGACGTGACCTCGTTTATGTCAAGGGTTCTTCCACTCGTGTCCTCCACACTCCATTGGTACTGTGGAGGAAAGTGTGGATTGAAACTATGTACACCATCAGCAGGTGAATTCTTTAAAGGAACAGGCCACCGTTTTTCCATACTGAGATATGTTCTTACCTGAGCGTAGACAAGTTGCTGCGTACCGGTCTGGTTTTGTGTGTGCGCTCAGTCACGCAAAACGACCAAAGATGTTGTTAGCATTTGGCCTTTCCCAATGTATTCCTATGGCCCCAGACGGGGTGGAGTTAGAAGCAACCAAGCTCTTCCACGGGAACGCACAAAGACCAGACAGGTTTGGATCAACTGTTCTAAGCTCAGGTAAGAACATATCTCAGTATGGAAAAACGGTGGCCTGTTTCTTTAAAGTGCATGACACATTAGACTACATTTTCACAAATACATAACTAATTCAATTACATTCAAGATTCATGTTAAAATGTTTCCCTAAATCTGGCAAAATAATACCTTTTTATTTTGGTTCTGAGTCTGACATTTAAAAAGTTATTGATGCAATGAATGGAGATCAGCGCTGATAACGCAAAGAAGCTAGCACGCTAAAGCTAACTAGCCCACCGGCTGCTAGCAGATTAATTCAGGATTAGTCTGTTTACGTCACACCACTTTTATGTTGTGCTTTGCATTAATGGGAAAGCGATTCGCTCACGGTAGAGATGTAAAGTGACAGTCGCTGATGATAAACTTGGCCTCTACACTGTAGCACAAAGGCTCACAAACCGATACATCAGATCAAGTATGCAGAATGAAATCACACGTGGATCTGTACCGTGACCCTGCCATAAACAGCAAGATTTGACTCTAGATATAAAAACACTGCTAGCATCCGTTAGCATGCGGCCACACACTGCCTGTAGCCCGATATTGACAAACATTGGTTGTAGCCACAATTCTCTCTTTGAACCATTGCACACTGTAGACAGAGCAGCTCACGATTTTACAAACCCCATGTTGTGTCAAGTGACATCTGAAAATCTTAGACAAAAGTAAATCGCAGTGAACACCAGCCCTAAACAGCTAAGCAGCAGTATCTTATAGTCAACTGTTGATTGACTAAACATGCAGAAAAACAAAAAGTTACAGGCAAGGCAAGGCAACTTTATTTATACCGTGCATTTCGTACACAAGGCAACTCAATGCGCCTACAGTACTCACCAAACGCAGACATCGCTCTTCCATTGTGTGAAAGCCTTCAATAGTCCTTAAAGTATCCCATAAATAATGTCCAAGTTTTGGAAAACATCGGCTCCTTAGCCTTAGGCTAGCCACTGCTCCACACGCAGCTAAAATGTCCATCCTCGTATGGATGTAGAAAAGCGTAATCGTCCCGCGGCATGTCCTGTCAGCATGGTGGATGTTTTTGTTTTGAAGCAGGCGGCGCAAAGTGAAGGATGAGCTTATTTCCTGCGTGGAACCAACTTCTTATACACATATTACTAATAAACTAAATAAGCTGCAGTTCTAAATAAGCAAATTCTATAAACATTATAAAATAAAACGAGCTACTCCTGAGCTGAAGAAAAAAACTGAGATGTAAAACTGAGATATTTTCCTTAACACAAGTATTATCCCACCAAATCAAGAAGAACTATACAAAACTTGATAACCTGTCTTATACACTTTAAGCCATATGTAAGATTATGTGTTATAGGTATAGTCGCTCATTAACTTGGCTCCAATATTGAACATAAGGAAGATGATACACTCCTTCTGACTCTTATACCTATTGTCATAGCCTTTACCTGTGCTTCGTCAGTGCATGCTTCACACTGTCCATAGAGCATCAGGGGTCGGGTGGAGGTAAAGTGAGATGAGCTCTGGGCAGGGCAAGATGTGCATTCAACTGTCACTGGAATCGCTGTGTCACTCACCAACACCTACAAACAACACCCACATGATGGTAAGGTAGTTTGGAAAAATGTTTGATAACTTTTTTTTTTTTAAATGGCAGTAAGTATGCCGCATATAGTATGTACACACTTGTTATGGACTTCAGCGTGTTTGTGTAGAGCTACTCACAGTCTGGTTGACAGAGACAGGCTTCCTCCCGGCCTTGTAGACCGTCAGAGTGAACACATGAATGGCCCCCGGGTGCAGTTGGGAGCTGGGCACCGTCATTTTACTGCTATGTCTGCCAAAGACTTCTTCAATACGCCTTTTGGAGTAATTCTGTGGATAAAACAAAGGGTTACATTCCAGAAGCAGTGTAGTGATACGCCAACCTTTTGGACTCATGAACTTACTATACTGCTAACTTTTTAAAGTAACTGTACTTCTTGGAGTAGTTTTACCTCACAGTAGCATCCATTTCTACTTGAAGAATATTATTTAAAATGTCTGTGGTTCATCTCTCGACAGCGAGTTCATTTTTGGGTGACAAAAGCTTAATTTTCACATAATATTAATCAATATTTTTCAGATTTTATTCATTTTCTGGTCGGTTATTTAAAGGCACACTGCTTAACATTTTGACTATACAGTTGCCATGAGTACAAAACATGCTTTGAATGAGCAGCTCAACACAGAAAATGCTACTTCTGCAGTGGATAATCAAAAATGGATCTGGATTTGAACCTAACCTATTCAAATCTCAAATGCTGCTGCCTTTAGTCGAAGTGGAGACGAGCTACCCACTCCCGGTGAAGTTACAGTCATGTCTTACGAAAAGTGAGCCACCCACAGCAAAAGCACATGTTTTTTTTTTGTACATTTATGAGGTATTTTTCAATGATAAAAATATCTGTGATAAAATAAATGCCTGTATTTCAATTTTATTTATTGGTTAAAATTCTACACAGCGTGGCTTTAAACAAATATTTGGTTCACAGATTTTTTATTTTATTGTATTAATTTTGTTTGAAAACCAAACAAAAAATTTAAATATAAATATCTAGTATCCAACCAAACATGAATAAAACAGATGTTAAATGTTTTGCCTCTTAAAAAAATTATAAATGCTATTTACATTTTACAATGCGGAGTTTTAAAGTAATGTTAATGTTATTTTTTGGCTACCCTACCCACCTCTGGACACTACAGAACCTTGAATGTAAAATCAATCACAAATCTGATCACAGTTGCAATAGTAGTAAATTGCAATTGCATATTTCCTAAAAAATAGCGCAGCCCTACACAAGTGCTTCGCCAAATGACTTCACAAATAATTCATTATTTTAAGCATTTATGGAGTGCTTCAGTATATCAGAATAATACCTCAGTGTGGATGGTCCAGTCATACTCCAGTTCATTCTCCATGTTCTGCTCTACGTCCGGGTCTTGGGACTCGGCTCCATCCAGGACGAGGTCTCGGTTACTGGGCCACACTCTGTTGGAGCCCCCCTTGATGGCAGCCACTAACGTCGAATGGACCACTGTGATGGTGGCATTTTGTTGGACATGCATTGGAGTCCCTTTTAGGAAAGCAGTAAAGACCAAGCAATACTGGCCCACATCCAGGGAGTTCTTCGGAAGCTTCAAGAAAGGTGAAGTAGCATCCATGTTGGTTTGGAAGTTCATTCTTTTTCCCGTAGAATGCAAATTGGGACAAGCAAAAATGTCCCATGCGTAACCAGTCTTGTAAGCAGAGCAATTGTTTCGTATGCTTGCTTCAAAGTAACTCAGTCTTGACTTGAAAATAGTATTCCGACTTGGGACTATTGACACTTGAGGACTTGAACATTCCATCTTCCCCACTTCCACAATCAGCTGCTTGGAGGCTTTACTAACATTGTTGACTACCGAAACTGTAACAACATATTTTCCCGCCCTGTCGTATGTATGATTGACTTTGCTACCTTTGTTCATTAGCACGGGTTTCGTCAGGTCTCCAAAGTCCCATTGATATTTCAGATTACTCCCATTTGCTTTTGCCGTAAAAGTGGTCATGTAATTAAGAAAAACTATTTCAAATTCACAGCTAAGCTCAACCTTATTCACCGGGAATTCAACGTTAGCATCTTTGGTAAGTGTCGCAGAGCAGCCGCCATTACTAGCTTCTACTGTTATTCTCAAAATGCCACTATTTGGTGCATTGTAGAACACTTTCTGGCCCAATAATCTCGTTTGCTTGGATCCTTTCATTTCAAATATCCAAGTGTAGTTGACCAAGAACATATTTTCAACATTTGCCATAAAAACAAGCTCTTTAAAAGCTTCTAAAGAAGACAAACAGCAGTTTGCAATTCGCAGATCTTGAATGTGCTCAATCACTACGAAGGTAGCTGACACCTCAGCAATACTAACCAGGTTCCAAGCTTTTAATGTAACTAAATGGTTCCCAATTGCAAGGCTAGATATGGTAAACTCTTTAACAAAATCATAAGTCTGAATGACACCATTGCTTTTGAATGCAATAGCATAGCTTACATGGGTTCCTTGCAAAATAGTTGGGGTAAAAGTAACCTCTTCAGCCCTGCAAGATGTAGATTTGCTAGCATTTAGCCCAAGCCCTTCAATTCCATCTTGTACTGTCACATTGTTTATGACCATCTTCCAGCTAAGCTCATTGGAAACATTTAAAGCTATCAAATAGGTGCCTTCTGTGCGGAAAGTGTGTGCAAATGTCTCATTAGAAGCATACTCATGCGTAAAACTACAATCTTGGATTTTCCAAAGCCAATGCAGGTTGCTACCTTTCTTTATGTATGCACTAAATGAAACAATATCGTCTGTTTTAACATAAAATGGTGTCATCTTCCCTTCAACTGTAAAGCCAACATCTTGGATTTCCTCTTGGACAACTAACAGTTTAGATACATTACTTTGGCTAAGGACATTTTGTACAGAAACTACAATTCTAACAACACCAAGCTTTGTACAATTGTGAAGGAGAAATGGAACGTGCGTCTGGATTGGAGCTGAATCTGAATTAATATACCAAGAAAAGTGCAAGTCAGAACCTGCAAGCACAGCAACAGAAATATTGACCAACTCTCCAAATGGTACAATGCGTTTTTGGTCATCCATGCTGGCAATGAGTACACGCTCCATGGCTACAACAGAAATACTGCTATCAGCCTTTCCTAGCTTATTTGTAGCTGTTAGCTCTATTACAATTTCTCCCGTCCTTTCAACCATCAAATGAAAAATATCTCCCTCTGCTTTGACTCTTAAACTTTCTCCGTTTTGAATAACAAGCCAATGATAAGTAATATTGGAACCTTTGCCAGCAAAAGCATCAAACTGCACTTTTTCATGAGCTGGTAGGTACTTGAATTTTGTCAAGCTTGCACAACCAATCTCAAGATCCTCAATTCTTTCTAAAACGTTGATGGTAATGGCCGCCTCTCTTGTGCCCATCAAATTATGCGCAACAACTTTGACAAGATACACTGCTGGATTAGTAAACATGAATCTAAACTCGTATGTTCCTTGTATTGGGGGAGTTACGCCAACCACAGTCCAGTAATATTTGGTGCTGCTTATGGAACTGCTAATTGCTTTGAAGATGGTAAGTTCCCCTGTTGCTACATAGCTTTCTTCAGTATGAATGGATAAACCTGAAACTGGAGGTAAGACGCTAACTTGGACACTTACTGACTCTTGACTGACCAAGTTATATGCAGTTGCTGTGACAATGTACTGGCCAGTAGATGCAAAAACATGAGAAACGTTTTTGGTACTTTCTATTGCCGAACCGTCTCCAAAGTCCCACAGAATGGTGACATTGCTCCCATCGCAATTTATAATCCAAAATTGCAACTTTGAGTGGACTATTAATGTTGAATTTGGGCTGCCATGTTGCACCAACAATTTCTCAACAGGCTTTTGAACGGTGATCCCAGCTTTAGCCATCCGATTGCTAACATTATTTCTAGCCATGACCTCAATTTCTTCAAAGCCCTCTTCTTTGAAAACAAAGCATTTTTCTTTGGATTCCGTTGTGGTAGTAACGGAGCTGACCGTCCACTCAAAGCGCAAGCCAGTTGGAAAATCGGGATTAACTAACGCTTCGAAACAAACCTCTTCCCCAACTGCCACGGCATTTTTCTTGAGCTTTATAGCTACATTAGCAATCAAGCGTTCGACACATAATCTAGCGCTATATGACAGGCTGTTAACAACACTAATGGCTGTAAGGTTTAAATGATAGAACCCTTGTGTTTTGAATATGTGCTGAGTTGTTGAGTTCCCAGTGACAACTTTTAAAGGTACACCATCTCCGAATAACCAATGAAAAGTCAAAGTAGAAATGTTTCCATTCACCAAAGCCATAAGATAGATGTTTTGTCCAGCAAGTACACACGTAGTTGGCAAAATTCCACTGATTTCAAGCTTGTAGACCTCCACAACAGTAGAAAGGAAAAGTTCACTGACAGAATTAGAGACTGTGATGCCAACAGTATAGTTGCCTGGGGATCTGTAGCTATGGAAAGTGGAACCATACGTAAGGTTTTCTTGGTATGACCCATCCCCAAAGTCGTACTTCCAAATAAGGCCTGTACCTGTAGCTACTTTTGCTTTGAAATCCATCGGTGAGTTAACCTCAGTAGGTCTATTGCGGCTGATTGTCAATCCAGTAATTTTCTCCATAACTTCCACTAATATCCATGAAGTCACAATCGAAATGCTATTATTGGCAGATATGGTTATGTTATACACCCCAGGAGGGCCAAAATTGTGGGTAATTTTGCTGTCTTGTCCAGCACTGGAGCTGTCGCCAAAATCCCAAGTGTAAGTAATATTCCTAGCATAAGGCTCAGTGGAAGCTTCGAGAAAGACAGTCTGGTTTACAAGTGGAACAACTGGCAAAGAAGATGCAAGGATCCGAAGTAACTTCTGGCGAACGCTTATCTTCTTTGAAACATCCAATTTTGATTGTTGGTTTGTAACTTGTACTGTCAGTGTGAAGTCACCTTGATAAAAATAACAAAAACAAACAGCAATTCATATTACTGTAAATTACAAAATAAAACACTTACTGAAAATAGTATTCTATTACAGCAGTGGTTCCCAAACTTTTTGGAGCTATGTACCCCCTGAGGCTTTGGGGGACCAATTATGTACCCCCTAGATGTGATTAAAACACAGTCAGTTAATACGTCACACATCTAATAAAATTTCAATTTTATCCAGTTTTACAATGAACTCAAGCAAGTTTTCCACATTTAAACAATCCGCTTGTCTGAGAAATAGGCTATTAAGAATATTAATATAGTTAATCTACGTATTAAACGCAGCCGTACAAGTATTTTTTTTGTAAATCTACTTTGGCCCATTAACTCCACTCTGCGTGGATTGAATCCTTACTTCCTCTTCGCTTTAGCGCGGTAGCTCGCTAACTAGCTTAGCCTAGCTATGCTACACCGTCTACTTCTGCCTCGTCTTCCACGCTGTTCTGCTCTGTTTGCTTTATATTTTCTGCTTCTTCTCCCCTAACACTCTTAACAGGATCAAACGTTCGTGTTAAAGGTAACAGCCTGTTGTTGCTGCTGTAAAGTGACGCACAGTCTCAGTCGCGCTACCGGTCTCCGTGGAGTTTTACACACTCGAAAGCTCTTGGGGTTCGGTTCTGGAGTAGACAACGTTTAGGTCCAAAACAAGTACATGCACGGCTGAATTTGAAAGCACTTCCGTCTGTATAAGCATTTTCAACGGGTCAATTTCTATCAGATTGTGGATAAATATATTTTTTCCCTCTGACCTGTTTCATTGAAGGAGTAGCTGACCGAGTCCTGGACATACGTGTGTTTAACTCCATGGTCCACCAACCCTTCCTCTGTCTCACACAGGGCAGAGCGGAGGTGGGTTATACTGCTGCCCAAATCCCACCTGAACATTCAATATAACCATTAGGACTAAACACGGAGGACTTTTTTTCCAATCAATGTTAAAACACGCTTTGGGACTTACATATTTAAATTAAGGTTAAGTGGGATTTCTATTCAGTTGTGACTAAAATTCTTCTCGTTCACAAACAGGGGAATTTGAACTTGAACAAAAAATGTGCGAGGACTTGATAAGAAAAGGCACCTGAATGTGACCGGCAGAGAGACATCCGCTTGGACCCTGAGAGAGAAACGTTGTGTGGAGCCGACAACGGCGACCTCAGTGGTATACAGGAACTCGGGCCGTGACAAGGGGAAGCCCTCATCCGCCGTCAGGACGAGGGAGGCGGTCTGTGAGCTCACGGGGTTGGACGCCGTCACCTGGTGCACGAAGATCAAGCCGACAAAAAAGATTCACAGTGTGACTGGTTCGAGATACTTTGGATTTACACGTTTTTTTTTTGGGCGAACACAGCCTAGGACTGAATAGAATGACTATACTCTTACTGTGAGTGTGTGCCGAGCCACATCCTTCAGTGTGACGCGGTAAAGGGGTTCTTGGTGAGTGAAGCTGAGCTGGTCATCCATCGCCCATGTGAACTGGACAGAGGTACCGCTCTCTACTCTTGCTGCAAACGTCTGCACAGAATCAGAATTGCTTTTATTGCCATTGTTAGTGAACAAGTTTAACATCTGGGAATTTTCTTCAGTTCAATTGTGCAACATGAAACATAAAACATATAATTTAAAGCTTGGTCGATAAATTATAAACTGGGAGACTTTAGATCATTGTATATCAAATCTACTCAAGTCCCATTGAAATGTAAAAGCTGTAGTCTTTATCGCACAAAATACATTGGTTTATTTTATATTTTTTAGTCTATCTCGTTCTCGGCCTATAGTTTTTTTGGTGGAATAAAGTCAATGTTTCCTTCTCTATCTTGGAGAACATCCCTTTGGCAGTCCCGAAGCAGCTGTGATGGGTGTGGAGGAGTGTGGAAGAGTTTAAGAGATCGGTGCGGCCAGGAGGTTTAAAAAGGACAACAACAGTACATTCTGAACAGGGTGATTCACCTGTGCATTATCCACGATGATCCTTGTGCATCCACGTGGTTCAACGCTCAGCCCAGTCACCGCTTCATACCCCAACAGCCTCAAATCCAACCTTTCCCGGGTCCTCGAACGCACCACCGTCACACTCAGAGTCTGCTCGCCCGCCGAGCGCGCCAGCAGAGTGGCGGAGGAAAACCAAACATCTTTGGTTTCGACGCAACTGGGCGAGGTCTGGGCCACTTCGTTGGGACAAAACGGCGAAAAGGCCCCATCAGACTGGAGCACCGGGCCCGACCATAAGCTCTTAGCGCCATCTCCCAATTCAGTTTTCACCACAACGCGGATCGGGACGTTTATCTGAACGTGAACCTTGTTTTCGTCGGGCACCGGATGAATAACGGTTAACCCAAGTTTCGGCCTGGGACTCGGAAAGGGGCCGGGGATATCTGATGTCGTTGTTTCTACATAGCCAAAGGTTTCACTAAACTCTGTGCCGCGGTGAAGCGGGTCCACGTAGGTCATCTTAAAGTCGCAGACAACTCCGTCCAGCCATCGCGATCCACTGGGGAGTGACGTGAGGGCGCCGTCCCGCCAGCCGCCCCACTCTGGCCCGCTGAGGGAGAGGTAGCTTTGGCGCCAGGCGGCGTCCGCGGGGGTGATGGGGGCGTGGCAGTGGAGGAACGTTCCGGATGCTCGGGTGTGTTGGAAGGCCACAATGTCGTCCGGATACACCATGATAGGTTTGGGGGGAAGAAGCAGCTGTGGGGAAAAAAAACACATTGTAGTTTATTTGTTTCATTCCAAAAGGAGTGGGCCGAAGCAAAAGGCTTATAAGCTCCACCCCCAAAATAAAAACAATAACATTTTCATTTAACAATCAAAGCATACAAAACACAACAACAGCTGTTTCATTTCTTGTACAATGTCTAGTACAGAGCAAGTAACAAATGATGATCATTAATATATTTCTTACAAATTGTTACCAATGCCAAACATTACCGGAGTCACTATTTGAATATTATAAAGGCACGTTACTATGCAACAGTATATATTATACTTCGTGATCCTGCTACTTCCCAGTTATCATTACCATCCCCAGTATAATATCAATTTGTACAATTTCCTCTTTTTTATTTTTTCATAAGCCCTACATAGTGTAATGCAATTTAATAGCATTAATACTTATTATACTCCGAGATCTTACTACTTTCCAGTTGTCATTACCATCCTCAATATAGTTTTGAGTTTAATTATTTATTTATTTATTTGAGTTATGTGTGAAGTATGATGTGAGCCCTGCACAGTGTGGTGCATTAAAAAGCCAGAGATAGAGATAGATTTGTAGAGATATGAAATGAAATTTACAATGACTAATAATAATAATAATAGGTTTTAAAGAGGATGGAGACAACACTCAAAATTAGGGGCCGGCCGATATATCAGGCCGATATTTGGGTATTTTACAAGATCGGTTATCTCCGGAACCAAAAGTGACAGAGATTTCCTGTTTTTTGCACTGGAATAAAAACCTCCAAGGCCAAGGGGAGCGGAGAAACATCCTCAGTCACAAGTTTGTTCACCTCTTTTATATATTTTATGTGGTAGACTTTTGCTTATAATTTTGGAGATAGAGGCTTACTGTTTTTAACTTTTGGAAATGTGTAAATCAGCCCTATGCCCCTAATACAGCGCCCCCTGCTGTCACAGTTCAACACTGACACGTTAGGAAGCGTCATACACAGGATTATAGACCAGACATTTAAAAAAAAAAAAAAAAGCTACCTAAAATATCAGCAGGTGTATCTGCATCAGCTTTAGAACAACCCACAGCCAAACGCCTTCATATTGGTCTCGGACCCCAAAAGTGTATATTGGTCGGGTCCAAATCAAAAGTGCACAGGTGGTGCACAGGCGCTTCTAGTCTCTTTGCAAACACTGCCCACATTCTGATTTCATTCTGAGAGAATGTTCAAACATCCAGGTAGATCAACGCTCAGAACGGATGGGAATTCTATGACTTTAGAGAAGTCCAGCTGTAGTGACGGACAAAATAAAGAAGGCTTTGCCAAATGAACCATCGTGTTTAATGAACCTGGTTTATGGGAATGATGAATTCATGGCTTAATGTGAGCCTAGAACTTAGAAAGCCTGTGACCGTCCCTTTGCTCCCTTGTACTCACAGTAAGTGCAGTTGGTTCTTGGCTGGGGGGGATGGTCAGCGGGAGGTCAGCGGCCACGTGATAGAAGGGAGTGCCCGCGCCGTTTCTGGGCGGAACGGTGAACCCTCGCGCCTGTGCCGCCGGGTCGTAGGCACTGCAGGGGCGAGTGCTAGGGACACAGGTCTCCAGCAGGGGGCACCAGTGCAGAGCCGGGCCGCAGCCGCCTGTGGTGTTGCAGAGAGGCACGGCCGAGCAGGCGCTGAAGGGGTTAAGCAGAGAGACGCAGCCTGGAGACACAGAACCACACGTTACTGCTGCGGCGATTCATTTAAGATGGAATTTATAATCACTTTTTGGAGACATCTATGGCATTTCTTCATTAACCTCTTAACCCCCACCTTAACCAAGCACATTTTCTCCCGTTAGACTTTACCCAAATTTAAAAGCCTATTGAAAAAAATATCTAAATAGCGACAAAAGCGAGACGTAAATGAGGATGAAAACATAGCAAAAAAAACTTGACATAAAGGCGACAACAATGCGAGGATACATCTTAGCTTTCAACTGAGGCTCCAGTGAGAAGCTTTTAGATTTAGGTACAACTGAACTAGAGAAAATGTGCTTGATTAAGTTATGACAGTGGTTCCCAAACTGTAGTACAACGTACACCCGGGGGTACACAAAGACATTTTGGAGTGAAAATTATATTCACTCACAATGTGATAGAAACTGACCCGTTAAAACCGCTTCAATTTACAACAGTTTTCCTCTCGTTCTGATCCGAGGAGCGAGAGGAAAGAGGAGGAGAAGCGTCTGTGGCTGTTTCCTTGACTGCCGCTCGACCCGTAGCTTTCACATACATTTACACTGCGTTAAGAATTATTATGCAAATTGTATTTCAGTGTCAAAAAGGTAAAATAATTTGTATTATTATTGTAAAGATTCAATGAAACTCACGGATGGTATTGTGTCTCAGGGCTCTTTGAATCACTTACATCAATCTCAGACGCCTGGGATGATTAGTTTGTCCGGTAAACCCAGTTAACCCTAGAACACTATTGCCAGGTGATTTTCACCCGAGCAAAAAATATTATGTGATTTCTCTCTCCTGCAGCTATTTGTGTGTCAAGGACACTGAGCCTTCACCAGGAAAGTCTCAAATACCTTAGGAATGGGTGGAACAAAAACCAAGTTTCCCTGTTCTTTTTGGAATTTTTTGTTCCCAAATTCCTGATTTTCCACTCGTTTTTGAGCATTTATGTGGACCCCTCATGATGCTTTTCTTTGATTTTGTTGGACATATGACAGTTTAAAATAAAAGAACACTACTCAAATTTGTCATGTATTGATATATTTTGATGACAAGTACTTTTTATTGGGTGTATTATCTCGGGTAAAAATCACCCGGCGTTAGTGATGGTGTTTGGATTTTGAGCGATAGTGTTCTAGGGGGAAAAACTACTGAAAAAGGACGTTCCACATCATTTAGAAAACCACAATTTTCAAGCAATAAGGGAAAGAAAAAGGAACTCTCTGCTGATGAAAAGCATGAAATAGTTGTAATGCCTTGGACTAGGTTTGAAAACCTTCGATATTTCATGAAAGATGAAGCGTGATCATCGTACTGTTAAGAGATTTGTGGCTGATTCAGAGCACACACGGGTTTGTGCAGATAAAGGCACAATGAGGACGGTTTCTGATAGATTAACACATCAGATTAAGAGAACAGCTGCTACAAACATCACGCTGTAGGACCCTCCAGAGGCTGCAGTTGTGCATAAACCTTCTATCCGGCCTCCCCCTAAACTGTTCATTGAAGCTGACGAGCAGAAACGGCTGCACAGACGGACTCTGCCGTGTTTTTCTACTTGTCGCCTGTGACTTGCGGACTGCAGTGGAGCAAAGAGGAGCGGAGTAAAACCATAACAGATCCATGAGTAAAACTAATTATAAGGTCAGTAGATTATGGACAGACACCACTCTTGTGCTGTGAAGTCATCGTTTTAGTCAAAGTTGCGGAGACGTCGGTGCCACGCTGACTTCGTATGGACAGGGCCTCAGTTTGCCAGTATCCATTTTCACATATCCATTATTCAATATTTACTGAAATCTGAAGTAGGTGATTTGCAGAACCTTCAGCAGGTGAGTAACGTGTGCAAAGCTCACACGCAGACTAGTTGGTGCAAATGATTGTCCAAATGTTCTGTTGATCCCATGACTGTTGTTTTGAGTTGTCCCTGAGCAGTAATAAGTCCGAGCACGGTCGTACCCGGTGGAACGAGGTGGCGGTCGGGGCTGCAGTAGGGCCGCAGGATCTGCACTCGAGCCTGTGTGAGCTCCGCACTGGGCTGGACCACCATCTCCACAGAGGAGAGCTGCCCAGCATGGCTGAACCACAGGCCGGGGAACAGCTGCATCTGAGGGAGCAAAACAAGCGCTCTGAACAGGGCAGGTCACGGAGGAGGACACGTACCGTCAATCCCAATGATCAGCATGGTGGCACTTTATTTTATGGTTTTTTGAGGTTCAAAGCTCAATAAATTTGGGCTAGGAATTAAATCAAACTGCACAAACTTCAGTGTAAGACTGGAAAATGTTGAGTGTGTAGGTGGATTTTAAGTGCAGACGTTGTTACCAGAAAGTGAGGGCGAAAAACTATTTGAGAAAGTGTTTTTGGAAATTACAAATTCACCTGAAAATCAATGAAGATGCTGTGAAGATTAGAAATGTATTTGTTTTTAAATTAAAGTTATTATATTAAGTGCAAACTGGTCAAAAATAGGAAATCGTAATGGACAGGTCTACAGCTGACTGTGTTTGGACTTTGAGGAATGAAATGGAAACTCTTGTGTGATGAATGCACACTCTGAGGGTCATTTTGAAAGTCATGAATCACCACATCTGTATTTGTATTTGTATTTTTATTTTTTAACTGAGCAGTAGTGCTAACCTCCACAGTCTGCGGCCCCACGTCTGGAGGCTTTGGAAGGACCTGGACTTGTCTCGGAGGGTGGACTGCGCTCATGAGGACCACTCCGGTCAGGAAGCTGTCCGCAGACGGCAACATATCTACACAAAACAAAAAGGCTCAGGTACAGCGAAATATGAGCAATATCATCATTCAATATCTGTAATCTTGTTTGTGTAGTTCGTGTTTCAGAAGAAGAAAAATGTTTATTTTTCTGTAATTTCCTTTGGGAATACAAGGATTTCTCCATCATTTCATGTTTTGTTTCTCATCCGACTGAAACATAAATCAGACTTTTACTCAAACAGATACTCAGTACACACAGTACTCAAGTAACATTTTTAGGATGCCTTTGGGACATTTCTACAGCTTATGAAACTGGAGAAACCTCTGCTGCTGGTGGGTTTACCGTGACCCTCCTGTCAAGAACCACAGGATCTTGGCCCAGTCATTCTCTGTCATCTTTGACATGCACAACAGTGACGTTAAAGAAAGAAATCGATTAGCCTCATGTTCAAATAGTATAATGTCTTCCTGTTCCTTTTTTCTATTTATTTTGCAAACAGTGTGCACATTATTTACAACAGTGAAGAAAGTGAAAGGTACATTTATGAAGAAGAAAATACATAGGGGTATACAAGAGGGAAAGAGGCTGGTATAGTTGACTACAATATACTTGGATTAATGCATACATTATTGATTGATTGAATTAGTTAGAATTATTATTATTCTTCATTTTCCTTATATGTATACTTAATAATGTCCTCTTTCTGACTGGTCAGTCTGAAAATACAGAAACTCAATTTGACAAATGTTCTTTTCAATGATAATATTTCTGTTTTCCATTTAGTGGGCCGGTTCCGTCTCACCTGTGACGGTTTTCTCACAGAGGAAGCGGTACTGTCCGTCACACGAGGACGTCCTGGACTCCCGCAGCGTCCCCAGAGTCATCTGCACACACGCCCCCCCTCGGTGTCTGCGTCCGTCCTGCCAGGATGGAGTGGTGCCGCCCCCAGTGCTCCTCACCCATATCCACTCACGCTCTCCTCTGTAGAAAGGAACACTGTAAGCTCCTCACACAGAACTACAACATGACCAATGATTTGAAACCGTATTCAGTGAGACGTCGACTAAAGCCAATTCAAATCCAAATCCATTCTTTGATTACCCACTTTTCTGTGTCTAGTATTGATGGAATATCTTATATACAATAACTACCAACAACTTTAAGGGGGCAAGAAGTACAAACAGTAAAAAAGTATAAAAATAAACAGACTATAATAAAAATAAAAATAATGTCAGTATTAGCAGTGCAGGTTCACATTTCTGAATGAGAAGAAATGAGCTCAGTCAGAGTTGAGTTCACTTTTTTGAGTTCAACAACAGATGGCGCATATAAGCCTACCAACACAGTGTGATACAATTATGAAAGTGAGTGATTCACTTTAGGAGACCAGCCACGAATGTCTGGCTGCCTGGTCTTTAGGAGCATGATTTAGCAACCGTATAAAAATGTTATGCAATGTGCTTTTACACCTATACAGACCAGAGATCACTAAACAGATCTGGACCCACGCGCCAACCCGCCCGGACCCGCCCCTTGGATCCAAATGTTGGTCCCGACCGATCCCCTCAGACGAGCGGCTGCATGTGCTCTCTCCCTCTCCCTCTCTCTCTGACTGCAGCAGAGAGGTAACTACAGCCCAGATGAACAGAAAGTCTCACCTCTGAGCTTCAGAACACTTTTTATATTTTTAGAAACGGCTGCGGAATTACTGAAATACGGATCGCTAAAAAAATCTGAGGACGCTCTAATTAAATATGCACGCGCAATCGTAATGCGCAAATAGCGCGGCTGTTTCCCAATCGGCGAGCAGGTCTGAACCTGGACTAAACCAAGTCTGAACCTGGACTAAGCCAAGTCTGAACCTGGACTAAACCAAGTCTGAACCTGGACTAAACCAAGTCTGAACCTGGCCTAAACCAAGTCTGAACCTGGACTAAGCCAAGTCTGAACCTGGACTAAACCAAGTCTGAACCTGGACTAAGCCAAGTCTGAACCTGGACTAAACCAAGTCTGAACCTGGACTAAACCAAGTCTGAACCTGGACTAAGCCAAGTCTGAACCTGGACTAAACCAAGTCTGAACCTGGACTAAACCAAGTCTGAACCTGGACTAAGCCAAGTCTGAACCTGGACTAAACCAAGTCTGAACCAGGACCAAACCTGGACTAAGCCAAGTCTGAACCTGGACTAAACCAAGTCTGAACCAGGACCAAACCTGGACTAAACCAAGTCTGAACCAGGACTAAACCTTGACTAACACGTCACTGTCATATATTATGTGCACATTGTGGACATAATATAGGGCTATATACATTCTGCTATTTAGGAGCAAAACAAATATTTTTAAAGCCCAAAAAAATATATAACAATAACAGGATTCAATTCATTGTATAATTTTCAAATCACAGTAATAGATTTAAAAAAGGCTTAAAAATCATCATATAACTGAATTAACCCGTAAGTTCTGGACCTTTGCTTTACCTTTTATTTGATTGACTGCGGAACCTTTCAAGGACTTCAGGAGTTTCAAATATCTATCAAGTATTTTAACAGTTTCAAGGCCTTTTCAAGGATTTCAAGGATTTTTCAGCTAAATTCCACATTAGATCTGTTCCGCAGTCAATCGCAATGGCTTCAGCCATTGCAAGTTTCTAGTTTCAATTTGGACCTTGCTGAAATTTAATTCATGACCCCTGCTATAGGCCCTTGGAGCTTGTTGGTCGTGCACTTTAAGCACACCCTCATAAAGTGCTTGGGCCTGGAGTTGAGTATCAGCATCAGTCGTTGTTGACTGCTCTGTCTTCTGATTATTAGACTTACCCGGGAAAGGACTGGGAGATGAACATCTGCAGCTGGGCGCCGCCGGCGTTGGCCACGTCTCCTCCCTGAAGCCTGCAGGAGCCCACCGCCCCGGGCCACGCGGCGGGCCCCTGTGAGAGCCACAGGCAGCGCAGAGACGACAGGTGGGTCCGGGCGCCCAGTGGACAATCAGCGCCCCCTGCAGGAAGAGAGTCTTTCAGTCCAATTCAGTCAAGTCCACAGACGTATGAGTGTGTGTGACCTAAAAGTCTGGGTAGCACCGTGCCGCCATTGCTGCAGTACCTCCATCTAGTGGCAGCAGGAAAAGCTCGTTTTGCACTAGAAAGCGTTGCTGTTTACACATGTTTTAAACAACTGTAAAGCCTGGTTTCCAATCATTTTAAACTTTCTACAGGTAGATCTTGCTCCTGTGATGATGTTGGATTAGGTAGAATTAAAGAAAGGTACATTTTAGAATTCTTGCGTATTAATGAGGGCCTGACTTTGATCAGAATCAGGATTGTTTTTGTTGCCATGGTTATGAACATGTTCACAACTAGGATTTTTTTTTATTTTTGGTCAATCGTGCAACAAGAAACATAAAACAACACATAACTTAGATAAATAATAAACTGTAAACACTTTAAACTTGATTGACAGGCCGTTAGCATCAGGGCTAAAGGTGCAGCTACGACGGAACCACACACCCTGCGAGGGCCGAGTCTACAGTGAAGATCCCGCCCTTTTGCCCTTTTTAGGAGCAGGGTAGGAGGAGTCTGTAAACCCAGCTGTTAGAGAAATAACAATGGCGTTGGAGAGGATTGATGAAGACTAGGCAGCAGTCAGGGTGTCTTATACAGGAGAGGTTTATTTACCATCGCCACGGGACCCGGAGACATGAACTCGAGACATTGCGCTGGTATCATTATGTCTCTGTGCAGGACACAGTTACGCTAAAATAAATGGTCATCGAAGTGCCACCAAACATAAGAGGGGGCTCCTATTAAAACCCGAGACTTTTTTGATACACACTCTCAAAGCAACTTGTCATCCTGGTTTAAATGAAGAAATATACTTCCTACTAAAAATTTTAAAAAGCGTTCAAAGGATGTTTGTTATATGTTATATGATCTATGCTTGTATTGTTAATGGGCTGGGATGATACACTTTTATCACCGTCCGATACTCATGTATTGTCATTACGATAAGTAATATGTAAAATATGTGTAAAAAGTCATGTGTCCAAAGTTTATGAACCAAATGCCATTTGACATTTATTGAAGTGTTAAGATTGGAAAGTGCGTGGACACAAAATGTAACAAAGTTCTGTGCAAAACGCTTCTTTCAAGAAGATTTTAGATAAAGCCAAACTGGAGAAAATGTGCTAATTAGTTTACAGCAGCCCCTATGGGAGACCAACAGGCCCGTTTGGAACCATGAGGCCGTCCTTCTGTGGACCCACCACCTGCAGGAGGAGCCATAGGGGCTGGTGCAGCTCCAACAGCTGCCCCCACGACCCGGCAACGGACAAGTGGGAGAAAATGGATGGATGGATGGATAGTTTACAGCACAGTCACACAATTTGAATGTGGAAGAATGAGACAAATCAAAATGTCCTGCTCAGTGTCTGTGTGTTTCAGCCCTCACAGTCCCAAATACCACTGACAGCACCAAGCACTGACGGACTTCTTTTGGAACACTCGGCTCCCATCGAGGACAATGCAGTGTGCGCACATGGATGCCGTCGGAGTTGCCAGGGAGACGACGGGCGCCCAGCAGCCACGGGACAATGGGCTGAGGGTGGTACACCGTCGCCCTTTTGAGCAAAACCAATGCAATGTAACAACTCCAGCGTCGTCTCACTGTAATAGAGAATGAAGCCGTCTGTATCGACCGAACTTGTTGGAGATTTGGAGATTAGTTTAAGTTTTTTACAACACAGTGCCATTTCGAACTGCGTTGCATGAAAAATATCCAGTCACATTGGCACGGTTCACTGAGGGAGAAGTCTTTCTGTCCGTGATGTGTCCGAGCCGAAGCACAAACACCTCTGTGCAGCGTTTTACAGCATCACCATCCAAATGTTTACTCTCCTGCAGACATGTTTCTATTGAGGAACTGAGATCGAGATTAGTCAGCCAATCTAAAATTACTATTCAAGATTTTTAATAATGTGGCAGCTCCACCACTGAAAAGGTTTGTCCAATGACCCTCTGATCAGATGGTCAGAACAAGAAGGTCAACAGTCAATGGCCAATGCACAGAACCAGCCAACAGCATTAGGACAATCGGCATTTCATTTAAAACTATCTCAGAATGGAACAAACTTCCAACTGCACTAAAACTATGCAAAGACTTCAAAACATTTTGCCTGGATGTGAAACAACATTTTCTGGGAACTCAGACATGTCTTAATGAAAGAAAACAAACTTTATATCTGAGGAGGGCAGGGGGTGGGTATAGAGGAACAAGTTTTCCCGTTGATGAAATGTACTTTTTATAAAATGTATAACTGTCTGTAAATATTATGAACTGTTTTGTGTACAGTGTTTTGTAATCGTCTGTCTCGGGGACTGCAGATGGAAATGAGTTCCAAGAGCTAAACCCAGCCTCCTGGAGGACAAAGAAGGCCTTCTCACTGGAGAATACAGCTCACAATCATGGGCCATGGCCCGACAGTTAGTAGTGAACCTCAGGGAAGCTTGATAAACAGTGTCAATCTTATGGGCACATTGAGCAGATTGACAGTTTATCATACTAAAACATTTGTCGTCTAGAACCACAGAACAGGACAACATTTGGATCATTTATTTGAGCTGAAAGTCACTTCCTTTAGTGCTGTCCCAGGACCAACCGCATCAAAACTTGGTCTCTACTGAAAAACATTCAATTTTTCCCAATACCAGTGGTATCTGAGCCTTTGTACCCAGCCCTAATGTTGACTGCACAGGCTCATTTTCCTGATGAAACAACATCACCAACCGGTTACTGTGGACCTTTGTTCGTATAGCTGGAGAATAGAGTTTGACTTTTTGACACACACACACAGACTTATTTAATCTCCACTTACAGTATTCAATTCAGGTTATAGTCACTGTGTACACTACAGTTCAGACTGGGGTGTTCACGCGATGTGGAGGACCAGTGTAACCCCCCTTTGTGAAGGCTCTGAGCCTCAGTGCAGCACAGGAACGTGTTAGTTCGTTTGGGATCTGGTGCGTGGAGTGTGGAGACTTACCTGGCACGACAGCGGCTCCGACGGCACAGAGCACCCAGAGGACCGTCTGCATCGTCATAATCTCACCCTGAACATGACCATCCTGAACCTCACAGCGGAGGACTGAAAGTGTCTCTCCTCCCCCCGGGTCCTTCAGCTTGACTTATGGCGGCCGCTCTGTTGTTGAAAAGGCCATTTCTTTGTGTGACTCCTGAGGGTATCTGGGCAACAGGGGCAGCGGCATCTGCATGTGGTAAAAAGTCAAGAGAAGGGTGCGCTAGAGAGACGTCCTGAAGGTCCTCAGGAGGATGAGAACACTCTCGCACCACACTGGTACTGTAGAGGACACAAACATACTGCAGGTGAAAAACAGTCATTGGTTTAACAGCTCCTTATTAGAATATGGTCACTCTGCAACCATACTGTACATAAGGGCCATAAGGTCTGTCCTTGCAATATAGAACACGCCCTCTTGGGTAATGTAAGTGAAGAGGCAGTTTATCAAGGAAAGTGGATAAATGGCAGATGTTCTTCAAAGCAGACTCCCCGGGAAGAGAGTCCCGGGGAGATTTGGGGCCAGTGAGCTGTTCTCCTAAAGGTAATATGGGCCTCATTTGTTCTTTGCTGAAAACGTTCCTCTGGAAGAACAAATCCTAATAAGAACAGTCAGGACTCTTACGAACAAAAACATCTCCTGCTCCTGATGGAAGCCGACATTCTGAGTCATTTATATTTGTACATATTCAGGAAACAACAACACAGTCTTATTAACTGCAAGTAAAGTACTACTGTATTAGCCGACTGCTAACACTTTTTAATGCCACCACATATAAAGTATGTTCCAAATTATTATGCAAATACAATTTCACAGTCATAAAGGTAAAAAAAACACACACACAAAAAACACGTTTTTCAATGAATATGTGGAGTTCCTGCCTGACCACTTTCTTCTATGGTACAAAAAGAATAACCGTGCTTTTCTTAACAAAATCATCTTCATGCATGGCAACGCACCATGTCCTGCTGTAAAGACTACCTCTGCATCATTGGCTGCTCTGGGCATAAAAGGAGAGAAACTCATGATGTGGACCCCCTCCTCCCCTGAACTCATCCCTACTGAGAACCTTTGGAGCCTCAAGCAAAACATCTATAAGGTTATGAGGCAGTTCACATCCAAACAGCAGCTCGGGGAGGCTATTCTGACAATCCTTCAAATAATTCCAAGCAGAAACTCTCCAAAAACCCACAAGTTTAATGAATTGAAGAGTTTTGAAGCTGCTATCAAAGAAGGTCTCCCATGTTAAAATATAACTTGACCTGTTAAGATGATTTTGATTGAAACAGCTTTTGATTTCAGTAAATATGACCTCCCCATTTTCAGTTCTTTACAACCTTTAAAATGCATTGAACCACTGCCGTGCATAATCATTTGGAACAGTACATAAAATGTTGTGCATGTTTTTAGTGCTTTAGTGTAAATGTCTTGTAAATGATGAATGATATATTTAACAATGCCTGACTAACTGTTTGATAGTGTAAAGTGATCAGTCTGATTACACTGTGTACACCTTTAATAAATCTTGCACTTCAGTGTGTAGTCACATGCATAATGACTTTATATTGCCTTTTCCTCAAACGATCTTGTAGAATAAGCTTTAAATAAGCCACACAAAAAAAAAAGCTGAAATTATGATAAAAAACAACCCTGTAACAGACTCAAATAGTGCTATTTCTGGACATACACATTAAAATAAATGTTTTCTGATTATGGTTCCCTGACCCACTTTTGGGTCCAGAACCAACCAGTTGAGAACCACTGCTCTAACGTGTTACTACCCAGGAGGCAGAGAAGGACACTGCCTCCTGCTGGCCATTAAACACAGTGCAGTCTCTGTAAAGTTGCTTCTCCTAAATGAATCTCCTTAAACTAAATTCAGATATGATAAGAAAAGGCCTTTCTTGATATCAGGAAATGTGCAATCAAAGAAGAGCAAGGTTAATGTCCAGACAGGTAATGATAATAGGATAAAGGTATGTACATTGAAGCACAACATATAAGTAGGTCAAATTAGGACAAAACCAAAAATATCCAAATATCAGGGTGTCTGATGTTTACTGCCGTGATTAAGTGACACTCGTTAAAGGGATTTGGAAAGACTTGGGATAGTCATCTGCAAATCCAGACTTTATTGGAATGATGTATCGTTTTCTCCATGCTTTAGTGATGCCTTTAGATGTGGTGTTCTTGTAGTCCACACAATGACTGTTTAGAGCTGCTTCAGTCCTGAGTTGGTCTTGGTCCACGTGTCCGGTTAAATACAGCGTTCTATGAGATGGAACTCGGCCTGTTTCGACCGGGCTGGGCTTCCCTGAGCGGGACATGGACACAGTGTAGTTTACACAAAACTTCATCCCACGACAGCCCAGGCAGGAAGGCGTGTATCCATGTTGCTTCCTTATAGCTTTTAAACCCGCAACTCCGGCAGTGGCCATTGATATTCATAACATTTAAAAATGAAACCTGATATGTCTTAATTAAGAAATATATCCAACTAAACGGCCAATATTTTTCTTTTACATGGAAATCATGTTGGGTCCACATCCTCACTTTGGGAAACACTCTTTTATTCAAAATGCTGTATTTTACAAACAGTCTCCTCTGGGCACTGGGACTTTAACATACAATAGTCGTCTGTAATTTCCACTCCAAAAAACGTTAGACCCCCTCCCCCTCTCATCTCTCTCTCTCCCTTCTCTCTCTCTCTCTCTCTCTCTCTCTCTCTCCTCTCCTCTCTCCCCTCCCTTCTCTCTCCCCTTCTGTGTCAGAGCAGCTCCTCCAATCACAGCTCAGTCCCGGCACAGCGGAGTCTGCGGAGGCCACAATAAAAGCCGCGGCTGCGCCTCTGTCCCTCAGTCACTCCGCTGATCCTGAGCAGAGAAACATGCCTGAACCAGCCAAGTCCGCGCCCAAGAAGGGCTCCAAGAAAGCCGTCACCAAGACCGCAGGGAAAGGCGGCAAGAAGAGGAGAAAGTCCAGGAAGGAGAGCTACGCCATCTACGTGTACAAGGTGCTGAAGCAGGTCCACCCCGACACCGGCATCTCCTCCAAGGCCATGAGCATCATGAACTCCTTTGTCAACGACATCTTTGAGCGCATCGGAGGAGAGGCCTCCCGCCTGGCGCACTACAACAAGCGCTCCACCATCACCTCCAGGGAGATCCAGACCGCCGTGCGCCTCCTGCTGCCCGGAGAGCTGGCCAAGCACGCCGTGTCCGAGGGCACCAAGGCCGTCACCAAGTACACCAGCTCCAAGTAAACTGTCCTCTGAGCAACACAACGGCTCTTTTAAGAGCCACACACTTCACTAAACGAGCTGTGCTTCTGCTTTGATTTGCTTTGAGTGTTGCTTCATAACTATAAACCAGTACGTTTATAAAATATCCTTTAAGGATCTCCCACTGGAGAAATTCACTTGTTGCACGTTAAGCTCTCTAACCCCAAGGGTGTGTAGGATGGCGCGTTGACGCATGTGTCCCATTGCGTTTGGAGAGCGCTATGTTTAGGTTAAAGAGATATAGGTCCTGCTCTGAGCACTGGCGGGCCAGTGCTGGACTGCCGTCTTCACATGTTACCTGTATGTTTGGTGCCCTCCTGTGAACCCACTGTTGCGCACTGGACATTGTGCGCAAACGAATCATATGGGCTTTTTATATTTTAAATTTGGAACTAAAAATAAAATAAAAAGCATGACTTTAATGGGAGGCCTAGTTCCTGTTGAGACTGTGCTGCGAGGCACATTTTCCAGAATGGGGCAAAGTAGATGAAACAAAGTTATGAACTGAGGAAATGACCTAGGAGTATGGTTTTAGACCCGATAGGACCACTACCTTAGCATTAGTGGACCTTGTAGAAAAAATAGCAAATGCTATAGCCAATAAACAATACGCTGTTGGTGTGTCCTAGACCTAACCAAAGCTTTTGATACAGTGAATCATGAATTACTGCTTCAAAAACTGTACAGATATGGGATTAGGGGAGTGGCCTTTTCTTGGCTCCAGACTTATCTGAAGAACAGATCCCAGTATGTCCACACCAATGGCACTGATCCCCAGCTGCTGACAGTTACCTAAGGGCTGCCACAGGGGTCAGTGTTGGGTCCGTTTTTGTTTATGTATATTAACGATCTCTGTTTAGTTTCAAAAACATTAAACCTTATTTTATTCGCTGATGACACCAACATGCTTAGTTGTGGTAAAAATCTAGAAGCATTGATAGATATAGTATTATAGATATTATTATTGTTAAAGAAGTGGTTTGATTCTAATAAGTTAACCCTTAATTTAAATAAAACCAAATTTATAGTTTTTGGAAATCGTGCCATTAATGTGTGTAGAAATTTAAGAATAAATGATACTGAGATAGAACGAGTGAATGAAATTAAATTTCTTCGAGTACTTTTATCAAATAGGCTTAGCTGGAAGCCCCATATAAACTACATCAAGGCAAAGCTATGTAAATCCCTTGCAATAATATCTAAAATAGGGATGGGAATCTTAGGCCTCTGTCCGATACGATTCGCATCTCGATACACCTGCCACGATCCGATTCATTTAAGATACATCTTGCGACACCAGAGCTGCGATGCGATTCGATTTAGGACAATTATCATGATGCATCTCGATGTTTCGCCATCCACTCCATGCTTGATGCAATGACTCAATAGAACCAGCTCAAATAAATTAAGATTTGACAAATAGTCACAATTATTGAGGCCTTGAATTGATATCTTTTTTTAATGTTTTGTATCCTATATATTCTATGAGTTTATCCACCTTAAGATTGTTTTTAGTTTTTTCAACATTTTTGGAGGAACAATTATTATTAATCTATGAACAGTCTTGTTAAAATTAAAAAGGCGATTGTGTGAATTATTTCCACATTAATAACACACAGAAAAGCTCACATGGTTATGCTAATGAATGGGCGGGGCTTCCTTTGCCTCAGCGCAGTCACACGTGTACTCCCACCTGGCTCAAATACAGTGCAGTAAAGTGGATTTTTTAACTCTTTCTGGACTCTTTACGCTTGTAAGTGGACACAATGACGTGGGCAGTCAGATCATGGCGATGTTTGGAATATTTATCTGCGTTTGGCTTCCTGCTACTTTTCATCGCGTTCTGCACACAAGACGTCCTTGATTCAACACAGCGCTGCGGCCAACCCAACTCCACCGCCGCGGAGGTGTTTCTGTCGCTCTCAGCCTGAAGTTACCGGTGTGACAGATCAACGTAGGGATCAGATCAACGTAGGGAAAACAAAGCGGAAGTGCGCGGCGCGGACGCGCAGCAGAGACGCGCCGCGCACCAAACCAGGAAACCAACGAATAATCCCCTTGGAATCATCCCACCGGAGTAACTTTGGTTGTGGTTCTTAGACCAAGGCATCATCCACTTCACACCGATGAAGAACAAAGGACCAGCTGTTTAGAGTTACTCCATGACGCTCTGCGTGGACTATGTGGTTGAGCCGCCCGAACAGTGTACCACATGCATGGAAATGTGAAAACTAGCCTTCGGATGGGCAGTATAAGGGCTTCTTGATAAAGTAAGCAAGTTCAAATTGTTATTACACCATACTTAAGTGATATCAATATGAGGATGAAAAATGACATGCTCAAGCTATGTTTACGTGTTATGATAAACACAGGCATCAACACATCCGTGTCACGTGTCACAACATTGCTTGTGTTGAACGCTAGTATCCTACAAACAAACAAGGTTGGACCATTATAATAGATCCATGGGTTGGACGCGTGCTCGGTATCAGAGATAACATAACATTCAAATCGCAAATATCAAAGAACCTTGGAGGTAGGTGAAACGAATATGCAGTCAATCTCCAAAAACAGAGCCAACATTTTATTGACCAACATGATAAAGGCCACATCGAGCATTAGTGAGATGGCGCTATACTAGCTATATATCTGTACAACACCACACATATCCTATGGATATTGCGCAAGGCATAGACTCAGACTTCTACATGATAGGATTAATTGACTCTAACATGAGCTTTGTGCGTAAATGATACACCGATATGCCTTGTAGCCCATTAGGCCATGATAGTAGGCCACATCAAGGCGTCATAGTTGTCAATTATTTTGAGTGTCAGTCAAAACAGTGTTTTTCATCTCAATTACTTTGTTTTCCTGGTGAAATAAATGTTTGACTGAATGTTCTTTTTTTTTTTCTCTCTCTCTCTCAGACAACTACATAATGCTGCCATCTGCTTTGAGGAACTGTAGAGACATCATTACCTGTTCAACCCTACAGCATTTCGAATATTTGGACATTAGATAACAGAGGACGTTTGTATAATTTCCAGTGGCACACATCTGGACTCCTGCCATCAAAGACTGAATAAAAATGGCTCTTGCAATTGTGTAACTGTACACATATTTTTGTAACATGATTTTGGCCTAATAAAACCACCGGAAAAGAATGCTGCCAATTGTTTTTGCATGGGTCATACAAATTGAGTATTAAAATAAACTTCTACTGGCTGGATACATAAGCTACCAAGAAAAAGAGGTACACACAGAATCAGAATCAGAATAGGTTTATTGCCATGGTTTGAGAACAGGTTCACAAACTAGGAATATTTCTCGGTGCAAACGTGCGACATAGAACATATAACACAGAATTAAGATAAAAAATAAGCTAAGAACGTTAAACTATAAGGCTATAGGGGCATAAAATAAAGTGACGTGTGGTAAGACAACAACAATTTGGCATTGAACAACAGCGGGATTGTATATACAGATGTGTAGGCATATAAAGTGATATTAAGTGTTATAAAGTGATAGCAGCGGGTCTAAGTGTGGACACACCGCACACTGCAAGTGCAGAAACATCCATGAGTCTGTAACTAAGCTACAGGGACTTGTTTTTGTTCATGAGTCTGATGGTGGACACAGGCACAGCATGTATGCGAGTGGGGAAAGTAATTGCAACATTGTCGCATACGTTTATTACACTCTCTAAATCATCTTTGAATTTGGTGGCATCTGATGGGACTGGGAGGTACAGCCTACACACACGAATGATGCCTCTGGATCAGGCTGTCCCACACAGACCATATGGGACCAGCCCACACACAAGTCGCACTGGATCTGTACAGAAAACAAAAGTAAATTTAATCGTGAGGTAGTCTCCAATTGTCAGCCTGCTGATAGCCTATTACTTCATACCCACCATTCGTTCCTCAAAGCAGATGGCAGCATTATGTAGTCGTCTGAAACGAGAGACAAAAAAAAGAACATTCAGTCAAACGTTTATTTCACCAGGAAAACAAATTGAGATGAAAAATAACTGAAAACACACTCAAAATAATTGTCAACTATGACGCCTTGATGTGGCCTACTATCATGGCCTAATGGGCTACAAGGCATATCGGTGTATCATTTACGCACAAAGCTCATGTTAGAGTCAATTAATCCTATCATGTAGAAGCCTGAGTCTATACCTTGCGCAATATCCATAGGCCTATATCATGTTGGTCAATGAAGTGTTGGCTCTGTTTTTGGAGATTGACTGCATATTCCTTTCACCTTCCTCCAAAGTGCTTTGACTGATATTAGCAATTTGAAGAACAGTCATGTTATCTCTGATACCGAGCACGCGTCCAACCCATGGATCTATTATAATGGTCCAACCTTGTTTGTTTGTAGGATACTAGCGTTCAACACAAGCAATGTTGTGACACGTGACACGGATGTGTTGATGCCTGTGTTTATCATAACACGTAAACATAGCTTGAGCATGTCATTTTTCATCCTCATATTGATATCACTTAAGTATGGTGTAATAACAATTTGAACTTGCTTACTTTATCAAGAAGCCCTTATACTGCCCATCCGAAGGCTAGTTTTCACATTTCCATGCATGTGGTACACTGTTCGGGCGGCTCAACCATATAGTCCACGCAGAGCGTCATGGAGTAACTCTAAACAGCTGGTCCTTTGTTCTTCATCGGTGTGAAGTGGATGATGCCTTGGTCTAAGAACCACAACCAAAGTTACTCCGGTGGGATGATTCCAAGGGGATTATTCGTTGGTTTCCTGGTTTGGTGCGCGGCGCGTCTCTGCTGCGCGTCCGCGCCGCGCACTTCCGCTTTGTTTTCCCTACGTTGATCTGATCCCTCCGATGCATCTTGTGTTTATCCTCTGAACTGCATCGATCTGTGGCTTCTCTGCCGATGCACTCGCATCTCTCGTGTGCAAATAAGTGTATCGATACAAATCGGTTATTTGTCCCATCCCTAATCTAAAGTTAAAGAACTCTTATATATTTTATACTGTTCCCTGGTTCTCCCGTACATGACCTATGGCCTAGAAGTTTGGGGAAACACTTACAAAACCATCTTAATCCAATAAGTATCAAAAAAGAGCGTCCGCATTGTGAATAAAGTGCAAATGAGCTTTTCCTTAAACTAAAAGCGCAAAAATTGAAGAATTTGGTTGAGTTTAAAACAGCACAATTTATGTATAACATAAGCTATAACAAGTTACCTGTGCATGTCCAGGGATTGTTCCAAAAACGAGACTGCGTTTATAATTTCAGAAAGTAAGAAATGTTTCAAAAAACGTATGTGAGAACGAGTGCAAAGCAGCTTTGTGTTTGTTTTGTTGGACCAAGAGCTAAAAGACTGTAAAACATTCAATTTACAATTCTTTTGAAGAAATCAATTATAAATAAAAATACCATGAGAATGGAGGCTAAGGATGCAACATTAAGATGATAGATTTTTTTCTTTGTGATGATCTAAACACAAACAAAATGGTATAACTGTATGCATTAGACATTGGCAGCTTTTACTGTTATGTAAATACACTGGGAGGCGCAATAAGCTTTAGCTTCTGCCTATTCCATTTCAGACTTTATGTTTATTTATGTCGTTAAATGTTTAAATGTCTGAATAAGTAATCTGAATCTGAATCTGAGAGTCGATGGAGACATTAGAAGAACTAAAGCTCAGGATCAGTTTTATGGTTGAACAGGTTCACAAACTAGGAATTGTCTTTGGTTCAATCGTGCAACATGAAACATAAAGCTTGGTAGATAAATAATAAACTTTAAAAAACGTTTCTGTCACAAACATCTTAATTAAATAAAGAATCTAAAACAAATCTTGTGTTAATGAAATTTGGACGCACAGAGGACTGGGCGGGGCTCAGATACACTGCTCAAATAAATAAATAAACTAAACTATAGTATAGTATACTCCATACTACAGTTTCCTCATAAATAGGGAGTAGTATCCGCCTCCGCGTGGCGGTGGTTTACAAGAGGTACCGCGATGACATCTAGTGGTAGGAACTAGAACTACAGCTTGAGTAAAAAGTACAGTTACTTCAAAAACGTACTCAAGTACATGTACTTGAATAATTTTGCAAGTCGTTTTCTGTATATATACTATATATATATGTTTTCTCAGATTGGACCATGTTGTTAAAGCTGTTGCTTGGTATCATAGGTTTGGAGACTACCTGCTGGCACTGGGCAGAACAAGGAAGCAAACTACTGGACGTGTCACCGCCCGAGCAATCCAGCGTGAGCTATCCTCTCAACGACAAGCCACCACGAGCCAATGCTTGTCCACACAGGATCTGGGCAAAGCGGAAAAGGCTATGGGGGGTCTGGGGGCAGTGAATGTTGATTTAAAATTAACAATTGCCTTTATTAAGAACACGGCTCTGGCCATTGCCAGACGCGCCCCATGGGTGGGAGAACTCAAAATGTGGAACAAGAAAATAGGTAGGGCAAGACAAGGAATGCCAATCTATAAATTAGCATATGGTGATTTTACTCAAAAATATAAGTTGGATTGGTGTGGGTTGACGGCAAAAATGTTGTACAGTGAAATGTCAAACTTACTGTATGGAAATGTTGTTGTATATAAGAATATTAATGATGAAGATTCGAATCGTGTTTTAAAATTATTAAATGACAAAAAAATGGACGAGTCCCTCAGAGACTACCGATGGCTCATGTCCATTAACAGACTCTCCGTCAGAGCTGTCGTTTCCTGGAGCTGTTATGTAACAAAAAAATGCCCAATGCCAAACTGCAATAATGACGAAACTCTGGATCATTTACTGATTCACTGCATCCGCTCACAGGAAATATGGACTCATTTACAAAGGATTGGACTCATTTTTATCATGAATTACCGTTCAATCATTTATGGACTTCAAGACAACTTCACACCCCAAAAAACACAACTCTTTCAACTCGCAATTTCAATTGTTACAGTTAAAATATGGAAGACACGGACAAAAGTAATTCTTAAACAAATCTTCATTGACAGTGCCACAGTTGCCAAACAAATCATTACTGAACTCAAAAGAAGAAAATCACTGGACACTCAACTTCACTGACCCTGGGACATTTTAACATTGTAATGTAATATTGAAATGTTTAAATGTTAAATAAGTTGTTTTGTTTCCAAATGTGTGTGTATATATGTGTAAGTTGTTTACAAGCATTTAATAAAGTTTTGTAAAAAAGAAAAGAAAAGAAAAGGCTATTGTATCCAGCCTTTAGGTTAAGTATTTGCTCATTTATTGTCAAGAATGTGGTTTATCAGCGTACGTGCAGGATTAAAAAAGCTCCCATGTCTGCCAAGCTCAGCTGTAACATAAGCCCAAACACATTAAACACATCTAATTATAAAATAATCATTAAATGACTAAGTAAATGAATGAATCCCTTCAGTACATAAACAAATAGGCATTAGCTCTTATGGATTGTTTCTGCAACACAAAACACTGTCAGTGCGCATTGTCACCACTTGAGGGCGCCAGTGCGCACATGTCTTCTTTCAAGTTCTCAGTCTGTGAATATAAACTGGGAGGCTGAGCCTGATGATCATTCAACTTTCTACTCTTGGAACAGTAACGATGTCTGGCAGAGGCAAGGGCGGCAAAGGTCTGGGTAAAGGAGGCGCTAAGCGTCACCGGAAAGTTCTCCGTGACAACATCCAGGGCATCACCAAGCCCGCTATCCGCCGTCTGGCTCGCCGCGGGGGAGTGAAGCGTATCTCCGGTCTGATCTACGAGGAGACCCGCGGGGTGCTCAAGGTTTTCCTGGAGAACGTGATCCGTGACGCTGTGACGTACACCGAGCACGCCAAGAGGAAGACCGTGACCGCCATGGACGTGGTGTACGCCCTGAAGAGACAGGGCCGCACTCTGTACGGCTTTGGAGGTTAACTCTTCATCTGAGAAACAACGGCCCTTTTAAGGGCCCCCACTTCCTCACAGAGGAGCTTACTTTTATTTGCCCATGTGTCGATGTACGGATGGACAGCAGACATGAAAAAAAGACTTGTATCTCCCTGAGCGAACCTCTCCCTACATGACCCGCGCACATTCCCTCCAGTTTAACTTTATTTAGATTAGTTTTGCAGATCTGGCATGCTGTAAACTCAGGTCAAGCAGCTTTTTGATTTTGTTAAAGCCGAACTGGAAGAAAGGTGGGGCTACAGGAACAAAACGACTGTAGTGCTGAAGGGAAACCTTTAAAGGTTTCCCTTCAGCAGATTAAAGGTTCATTATGTGCTGGAGTCTGAAAGAACGTGTACCCTCCGAACAGATTCATTAAAGTTTCCTATGTGAAAAAGGGTATTTTATTTCAGCACACGGATCTCTGGTCCAGTTTAGCACCTTGCACAGGCATTTCCAAATACACACAAGCTATGTGCACACATAACCATTAAACAATAGCCACTGTGGCTTTAAAGGCTGTCCTATGAGCTCCTCATACGTGTACAGTTACATGTATGGTGTAATATAATTGATATAATGTGTCCAACAATGCTCCATTCCTCTGAGCAACACAACGGCTCTTTTAAGAGCCACACACTTCACTAGAAGAGCTGGACTTCTGCTTTGTCCATCCATCCATCTTCTTCCACTTGTCCGTTGCCGGGTCGTGGGGCAGCTGTTGGAGCTGCACCAGCCCCTATAGCGCCCCCTGCAGGTGGTGGGTCCACAGGAGGACGGCCTCATGGTTCTAACCGGGCCTGTTGGTCTCTCATAAGGGGCTTCTGAACCGCTCTTTGTCTGACCCGTCACCTAGGACCTGTTTGCCCTGGGAGACCCTACCAGGGGCACCAAGCCCCCGACAACAGAGCTCCAGGATCATTCGGGCTCAAACCCTCCACCACGTTAAGGTGGCGGTTCCAGGGGGGGTGCTTTGTTTAAGCCTGTTCTCTGAACGTTCAAGTAAACCAGTCCCCATCATAACACTTCTGTCTCAGCACTTGATATTTTCTTCATAAATGAAAGTTTATCTAACATTGTACTTTCTGAGTGATTAAACAGACACAAGAACATAAAACCCAATTATAAAAGCCATATGTCTGAAAACAGTGGGTATGAACACTTTTTTTCCCAGTTGAGAATGAGCGTAGTTGATTTTATTTTATTTTTCTAAAGAAGAAACTTGTGTTTTTTCTGTAACGGGTGAAATCATGCATGTTTGTCGAGATTAGTTCAGTACAAGTGAGCAATAGTAACCATGTCCTTTACAGTATACTGGAACATTCATGTCTTCCATTTGAACTGTTTTGTAATTTTATATTATGGCAGGACCAGGAAGACTAGAAACCACTTTGTGGGAGCTATGGGGATCCTAAGAAAAAATAAAAATGAATGAAGAATAAACTTTGATATAAAAATGTTAAAAGCAAATCAGTTCAGTCATCAATCAATCAAATCAGAATAACGAATTCAGGACCACTGTGAAGGTGACATTAGAGGAGCTGGAGCTCAGTGAGACACTGACTTTATTTATATTTCAAACATGTTTACTTGGAGCACAATACATTCAGAAAACATACAAAAGATTATACATTTAAAATGTCCCATTGACGTGTGTTATTGTCCAGTGTTTTCCGTCGTCTGAGTTCTGAGCAGATTTGTTTATAAACTGTTGAACTGAAGGTTTGGTTTATGTTTGTTTGTTTAACTGCTGTGATGGCGATGACGAGCTGAAATAACTGAGTTTTATTGGAGGAGAAACGTTCTTGAAGAAGTCCATAAATAATAGAGCAGAATTGGCTTTACGTTTTCTCCAAAGCTCTGGGTCGCGCCTCTGGAGATGGCCAGGGACAGCACAGGGTAATGTCACCTCAGATAAATACAACTTGAGAGATAAAATGAGTTTCAATAAACAATACTCCAGAACATCTTTGAAAAGCATGAATTAAATCAGCAAGATGTGCAAAGATAGATCTAAAACAGAGCTATAACCCTCTGGGATAAATGACTGTTTGATTTGGATCTGAGCACGTGCACAAAGAACAAAACTCCCACTTTAGATTTAGCGGACTCTAAAATAACAGGAACACAGGAGAGTGGGCGGGGCTCAGTGAGCCTGTCTTCTGATTGGTGCGTCACTCAAAGGCACGCGCTCCCGCAGATAAAAGGCGTAGCGCCTCGGTCTCATCTCATTCTTCCTGTCAGTCTTACCCACAGTAAATAAGTGAAAATGAGCGGCAGAGGAAAAACCGGAGGTCACTAAAGATGAAGTCTCAAGTGCAATAAAACAGCTCAACTCTGGCAAAAGCCCAGGTCCTGACGGCCTGCCCACTGAATTCTACCAGTTATTAAACGAACAAGTCATCCAGTTATTAACTGATTATTATAATGAAGGTCTGAAAGGAGGACGGATGGGAGACTCTTTCTACCAGGGAGTGCTGTGTTTGCTTTATAAAAAAGGAAATAAAACTGATATTAATAATTATAGACACCTAACAATAATGAATACTGATTATAAAATATTAGCTAAAGTTATTATGAATAGAATGCATGATATTCTTGAAGACATTATAGAAAAAGAACAAACATGTGCCATTAAAGGTCGTCTAATGTGGGACAATTTATGTGCTTTAAGAGAAATGATCCATAACAACAAAGATCACAACTTTTATATCCTAGGTCTTGACCAGAAAAAAGCCTTCGATTATGTGTCTCGTGAGTATTTATGGTCTGTGCTTAAAAAATATGGTTTCCCTGTTGATTTTATTAATATGATTATGTGTCTTTATGTTAATTCTGAAGTGTGTGATAATGTAAACGGTGTGTTAACTGAGCCCTTCCACATAAACCGTGGGGTGAAACAAGGCTGTCCCCTGAGTCCAGCTCTTTACATCTTGGCAATAAATCCACTGATTTCCGCCATTAATAAAAACCCAAACATCACTGGTGTAACTATAGGTTCCTCTAAAACATTTAAGGCATTAGCTTATGCTGATGACGTCACTGTAATAATTAAGAACCAAAATGAACTAAACCAATTAAATGATATTTTAAAAATGTATGAAAACGCCTCTGGAGCGATTTTAAATCAAAACAAATCTGATGCCGTTTGGATTGGAGATGAAACAAAAAAAATTACAATTAATATCCAAACTAAACTAGAAATTACAGTTTTAGGTTTACTCCTATCAAATAAATGTATTGAAAAGAACTGGGATGTGAAGCTTGCAGAAATTCAAGAAGAATTAAAAAAATGGGAGAATAAAAAAACCAACTACAATCTGAGAATAGGTATAATTAAAACGTTTATTCTTTCAAAACTCTTGTTCTTGGCCACAGTCTTTCCACCTCCCAAAAAATGTATTTTAAAAATTAACAAACTGTGTGTGAACTTCATCTGGGGCACAACCAGGGAGGTCACCAAAAGAGATCTTTTATATAAATACAAAAAATTAGGAGGTTTAGGAGCAGTAAACCTTGAGGTGAAACTGACCTGTGCATTTGTTAAAAACATGTCCATGTCCATCTCCAGAGGCGCTCCTTGGGTGGGCGACCCAGACCTTTGGAGAAAACGTAAAGGGAGAGCTCGCCAAGGTCCGGAGTACAAACTCCTCTATGGTGATTTTAAAGATAAATTTAACTTTGATTGGAATGGTCTGACGTCAAAAATGTTGTATATAAAAGTGTGTGATGTAATGTATGGTGGCACTGTAAACTTCAAGCACATTGACGTTGATGATTCTAATGTATTAATTAAAAGTCTTCAACGGAAATGTATGGACGAATCAATCCGCGACACCCTGTGGCTCATGGCCCACAACAGACTGCCGGTGCGGGCCATAGTGTCGTGGAGTTGCTATGTCAAAACTAAAAAGTGTCCAATGCCAAACTGTGTGGCTGACGAGACTCTGGAGCATTTGTTTTTAGACTGTTACAGATCAAAACAAATCTGGACTCTTTTGCAACAAATCGGACTCATCTTCACCATCAACTACCGCTCTATTGTTTACGGACTTCTTCAAGAACAATTCTCCTCCAATAAAACTCAGTTATTTCAGCTTATCATCGCCATCACAGCAGTTAAAATCTGGAAAACGCGGACAAAACAAACCATAAACCAAATCTTCATTGACAGTTCAACAGTTTATAAACAAATTTGCACAGAACTCAGACGACGGAAATCACTGGACAATAACACACTTCAATGGGACATTTTAAATTTATAATCTTTTGTATGTTTTTATGAATGTATAATGCACTTTATTGTCTTGCACTGTTACGTTTTCCTCTGTGTAAATATGGTTGAAATATAAATAAAGTCTATAAAAAAAAAAAAAAGAAAAACCGGAGGAAAGGCCCGCGCTAAGGCCAAGTCCCGCTCCTCCAGGGCCGGGCTGCAGTTCCCCGTGGGCCGCGTGCACAGGCTGCTCCGCAAAGGGAACTACGCCCAGCGTGTGGGCGCCGGAGCCCCCGTGTACCTGGCGGCCGTGCTGGAGTATCTGACCGCTGAGATCCTGGAGCTGGCGGGAAACGCAGCTCGTGACAACAAGAAGACCCGGATCATCCCCCGCCACCTGCAGCTGGCCGTGCGCAACGACGAGGAGCTCAACAAACTGCTGGGAGGAGTGACCATCGCTCAGGGAGGAGTGCTGCCCAACATCCAGGCCGTGCTGCTGCCCAAGAAGACCGAGAAGGCCAAGTAAAGTGTCCGAGACACTGACCACGAAAACGGCTCTTTTAAGAGCCACCCACAGCCCCAGAAAGAGCCGCTTCAGAGGATCATGTGATGGTTTATCCAAACTGTGCGCTTTGCGCCTTTACGCATGGGCCACAGTTCCACTCTAGTGTTGTCTGGGTCTATTACTCCAATGTATTATATCAAAACATTTAAAGATCGACCTACACGGCTGTGAGAGTTGAATGCGGGGGAAGTATAGGCCTAATCATGATAAAGATCTTTGTCGAAATGTTTAACAAATCTTTATGATCTAATAGTGCTGTAACCTGTAGATATTAATAGTCAGAATCTGCACCGCTCACTGTATGATACAATTGTAGACTCTCCTTGTCTCAAGTCAACCTCTGTATAAGAACATACATACAAAACATACAAGGCTGGAACGAGTATGTGGAGCAGTCCCACGCTGAGGCTAGAAGGGCCTTTGAAGCTTGGGTTGAGTCAGACAAACCCAAGTGTGGTCAGGTGTTTGAGTATAAGAAGAAAGCAAATGCAAACTTTAAATATGCCCTACGTTCTATTAAAAGTAATGTGAGCACTCTTAAGGCTGATTTACTGGCAAAGAAGCTGCAAAGCAAAAAGAATGAACGGCAACAAACTGTCCCTACCAACACATATTGATGGTGCCATTTGTTTAAGCTTTAAGCTTTGTAAAAGACAAAGCTGGCCAAATTAACAGTAAAGATAACTATGGGCCTATAGCGCTGGCCAGCACTCTGTCTAAGGTACTGGAAAAGTCCATTCTGAATAACTCTGATAACCAGTTTGGCTTTAAACCCAAACATGGAACGTGCATTTTGGCTTTGAAAGAAATCTTGGATTTTCCAAAATGTCTTGTGGGAATTCTGGTTTTCTGGTATTCCCATCAGTTAATGTGTGTGAAATGGGGAAACTGCTTATCTGCATCTTTTTGTGTGGCAAATGGAGTAAGACAGGGCAGCATTGTATCTCCGTTTTTATTTAATGTATATATGGACGACTTGTCAAGGCTTTTAAATGATTGTGGAATAGGCTGTAGGGTCGGCAACAGTACCTTTAACCACCTGATGTTTGCTGATGACCTTGTTATTTTTTGTCCTGATAGCGCTGGGTTACAAGATATTAAATATGCCCGGGGCAGAGAGGACTCGAAACTGATATTCCCTGATTTCTTTTGATCAGGAAATATTCTTAATGTCACTGATGAATGTAAATATCTGGACACTATGTGACTGCAGACACCTGTTAAAACCAGACTCTTTCAGGCGTATTGCACTCCCATGTATACTGCCCACCTGTGGAGGCGCTACAGAAAGAGCAGTATGCAAAGGCTAACTGTGGCCTATAATGATGCCATGCGGATGCTACTGAGGGTCCCACGATGGAGTAGTGCAAGCCACATGTTTGTAGGCAAGGCAAGTTTATTTGTAGAGCACAATTCATACTCAAGGCAATTCAAAGTGCTTTCATAAAATTACAAGAAAACAGACCAAATCAATCAATAAAACATCAACATAAAAATTAATCAATTACAGTAAAAGGCAAGAGTGCAGATAAAATACTTTCAGTTTTCATCTGCTCGGGTAAAAAGAGCTGTTTTCAGCCTGGATTTGAACATTGTCAGAGTTGAGGCCTGTCTCACATCCTCATGAAGACTGTTCCAGATTTTAGCTGAAACTGAAACGCAGCCTCACCGTGTTTAGTCCTGACTCTGGGAACCACCAGGAGACCCCTCCCTGAAGTTCTCAAGGCCCGAGATGGTTCATACGGCTCTAACATGTCAGAGATGGACTTTGGTGCTAAACCATGAAAAGACTTGTACACGAGCAGAGCTGTTTTAAACTCTATTCTATTCGTCATACGGTACATCCAAAACAAAACCAAGACAGGATATCGTGAATAAATGTTAAGTCAGTACAAAAATATACAATAAAACATTTAGTGCGAAGTAAACCGTCTTTGATTTGAAGTTGTAAGGTACTTTTGAAGAGGTGTGTCTGTTTTCGGTCCACAGATGGTAGGCCTGTTACAGATCGATCTTATTAGTTTATATCTTTATAAGCTTTATCATGGAAACTGACATCACAGGCTCCTGTCTGATTGTTTTATGCATTATTTTTCTAATATTTAATGGTGGAATGTAGGCTTTACTAATATTTTGAGTAAAGCCTTCTCTGAGGAACGCCCTCCCCTCCTCCGAAGTGTCCAATAGAAAGTGAGCGTGTGCTCGGGGGGAGGAGCCCACAGAGCGTGTAAAAGCAGCTCCTCTCCGCTCCTCCACAGTTCTCTTCTCTGTCAGTCAGGAGCAAACAAACATGGCCAGGACCAAACAAACCGCCCGTAAATCCACCGGAGGCAAAGCCCCCCGGAAGCAGCTGGCCACTAAGGCCGCCCGTAAGAGCGCCCCGGCCACGGGAGGAGTGAAGAAGCCTCACCGCTACAGGCCCGGCACCGTGGCTCTGAGGGAGATCCGCCGCTACCAGAAATCCACCGAGCTGCTGATCCGCAAGCTGCCCTTCCAGCGCCTGGTCCGAGAGATCGCCCAGGACTTCAAGACCGACCTGCGCTTCCAGAGCTCCGCCGTCATGGCTCTGCAGGAGGCCAGCGAGGCCTACCTGGTGGGTCTGTTCGAGGACACCAACCTGTGCGCCATCCACGCCAAGAGAGTCACCATCATGCCCAAAGACATCCAGCTGGCCCGGCGCATCCGCGGAGAGAGAGCTTAGACAGACCAGGCTTCCTCTGAGGAAACAACGGCTCTTTTCAGAGCCACCACAACCACAAAGAGCCGCTTCACTCTGATCGTGTGTGAAAAGTAAAAGCTCCGTAAAGCTCGACTACTGCATACAAATTAATTTAACAGTTAAGCCTGCTTTATATTGGTAATAAAACTACAATTAATTGATTGTAGTTACTCTAGTATATTAATTGTACTTGAACAACACTCATCTGAAACTATTTGTCTCCACGTCCGTAGCTCCGACTGACTTCCAGCCTGGGATATACAATATCCCAACAATATTTTAAAGATTTTCTCCAGAGGAATTCTCATTCTTTGCCTGATTTATTAAGTTTTAAATGTCAAAAAACAAGGCAAAAAGATGTCCTGACTCTGGGAACCACCAGGAGACCCCTCCCTGAAGTTCTCAGGGCCCGAGATGGTTCATACGGCTCTAACATGTCAGAGATGGACTTTGGTGCTAAACCATGAAAAGACTTGTACACAAGCAGAGCTGTTTTCAATTCTATTCTCTGAGTGACAGGAAGCCAGTGCAGAGACCGGAGCACTGGACTAATATGGTCGTATTTCCTGGTTCGAGCAGCAGCGTTCTGGATGTTCTGCAGCTCTAACAGCTCGTTTAGAAAGGCCAGTGAGCAGCCGTTACAGTAGTCTAACCTGCTGGAGACAAACGCATGGATGAGTGTCTCTAAGTCTGGTTTTGACACTATTCCTCTGATCTTAGCAATGTTTTTCAGATGATAAAAAGCTGATGATGTTATTGCTTTAATGTGGCTGTTTAAGTTCAGGTCTGAGTCCATGATTACTCCTAGATTTCTAACCTGATTTTTTGGTTTTAGAGAGAGAGACTCAAGGTGACTGATAACACTTTGTCTTTGTGTCTGTGGGCCAAAAACAATGATCTCAGTTTTGTCTGAGTTCCATTAGTGAGTTCAGTGGCGTTTAGTTTCATGAACGGAGCAGTAAAAGAGGGAGACTTGAGGCCTGACTACAGTGACTCGTTTACAAGTAGAAAAATGTCTGGGCGCGGAAAAGGAGGCAAATGAGGAATGTGAACCAAATGCCTCAAAGTAAACCCCTCGGTCGTCCCTTTGCCTCACAGTTTGGCCGCTTTTGGGCTCGATTACAATACACGGGTCAAGGAGACCCTCCCAGCAGGGAATATGTCAGTGATGAACTGTTATTTGAATCATGCTGGTTGAATGCAAGAGACATTTACTCCTTTATCGCTCAACAAGAGGGACTTTGAACTCTGCTTTGTAAGTGAAGCCCCCTTGAGGCGATTCCTGGAGTTACACGCCTCAAAATCCTCCCAAACAAAATGGAAGGACTGGGCCATTCAGTCATCCATACAAATGGACACAACCTTCATCGTTGTAAAGTTCTGGACCGGCAGAATTTCTGATGAGGACGTTGAGCTTTACCTACAAAGGTACTGTACCATCATGGAAACATTAAAACCACTTGATAAGTATGGCATATGGTATGGAATAAGGAAATACAAAGTCCAACCGAAAAAAGACTCAAAAGGACTCCTTATCCAAATCCCTAACTCAATATCATTGGGCCCTGAGATCCCGTGGCTTTGAAAAACGTGCCAATACAAATCTCTAATGATGTCCTCTTTAAGTATTACCACATTCAACACCCGTGGTGTTCAATCATCTACGTTTCGGAAAAAAAAGTTAGAATTCTTGCATGATACTAACTATGATGTATTATTTGTCCAAGAAATGAGGCTTAAAGAAATGAATATAATCCAAAAATCAAACTTATGACCTTTTAGTCCGAGAATTTATATCAATTAAACAAATGTAAGATAAAACTGTTACAGACGAGCTTAAAATGAAAACTATAAAGGAACAAATCAATGATATCAATTCTGAAATGTTATTTAATGTATTTAAAAATGCTCAAATCGATCGTCGAGGCAATGCAGTTCAAGCCCTTAAGTCCAACAAAGAAAAGCTACAAAGCAAATTCATTGAAACCATAAATGATGATGAGGGAAACCTAATCTCTGACGAAAAGGGGAAAAGAAACGTTATCCGAGACCTGTGTGCAAAAGCGTACGAGACCATTCCAATCGACACCGACTGTGTGAACTCCCTGTTGGGGGAGATCTCTCCTCCGTCCCTCCTGGATGTGGCCCCTCTCCTCGGAGACGTCACTAAAGATGAAGTCTCAAGTGCAATAAAACAGCTCAACTCAGGCAAAAGCCCAGGTCCTGACGGCCTGCCCACTGAATTCTACCAGTTACTAAATGAACAAGTCATCCAGTTATTAACTGATTATTATAATGAAGGTCTGAAAGGAGGACGGATGGGAGACTCCTTCTACCAGGGAGTGCTGTGTTTGCTCTATAAAAAAGGAAATAAAACTGATATTAATAATTATAGACACCTAACAATAATGAATACAGATTATAAAATATTAGCTAAAGTTATTATGAATAGAATGCATGATATTCTTGAAGACATTATAGAAAAAGAACAAACATGTGCAGTTAAAGGTCGTCTAATGTGGGACAATTTATGTGCTTTAAGAGAAATGATCCATAACAACCAAGATCACAACTTTTATATCCTTGACCAGAAAAAAGCCTTCGATTATGTGTCTCGAGATTATTTATGGTCTGTGCTTAAAAATTATGGTTTCCCTGTTGATTTTATTAATATGATTAAGTGTCTTTATGTTAATTCTGAAGTGTGTGCTAATGTAAACGGTGTGTTAACTGAGCCCTTCCACATAAACCGTGGGGTGAAACAAGGCTGTCCCCTGAGTCCAGCTCTTTACATTTTGGCAATAAATCCTCTGATTTCCGCCATTAATAAAAACCCAAACATCACTGGTGTAACTATAGGTTCCTCTAAAACATTTAAGGCATTAGCGTCTTGTTTTACAAGATGTTTTTGTACATCTTTGCCATGTTTTTGTGGAGTTCAGAGGATTTTTTACTGCCAAAGATCTTTGCTAGCAATGAACAGAGCATGTGTTTTAAAAGTAAACACACAGTTAGCATCCGAGCTAAAGGCATTTAAGCAGCATTTGAGACGTACAAATCCAGAGATATCATCTTCTGAAGCGCTGACAGGTCACCGAGGGCCCCCTGCACCTGCAGCGCAGTGGAGGCGTCACAAGAGCCGCTACAGGAAACAAAAAAGGGGCAAACGAGGAGGTATCCAAGCAAGACTCACAGCTAAACCACACCGGCCTTCTATCCCTACTATTGTTCTGGCTAACGTACGTTCACTGGACAATAAGATGGATTATATTCGCTCCTCTCGGAGGATGGTGAAAGACAGTTGTGTTTTTATATTCACTGAGACTTGGCTCAATGGTAATATACCGGACAGTGCAGTCCAGCTTGAGGGGCTTTCCTGCTGCAGAGCAGACAGAGTGATCTCCGAGGGAGGTGGTCTCTGTGTCTACACCAATGACGCCTGGTGCCGTGACGTCGCCGTGGTCTGCAGACACTGCTCACCCCTCGTGGAGTTTATGATCATTAAGTGTCGCCCTTTCTACCTGCCCAGGGAATTTACTGTTGTACTGCTGGTGTCTGTCTATATACCGCCCACCTCTAACCTCAAAAACAGGAAAGAGGCACTGAATGAACTGTTCCAGAGTGTCAGTGACCAACAGACAGCCCACCCAGATGCCTTTCTCATCTTAGCTGGGGATTTTAACCACGCAGACCCAAAGTCTATCAACACATTGACTTTCCAACAAGGGGAAACAACATCCTGGATCTGGTTTACACCACCAAAAAAGGAGCGTACGAGGCACACCCCCTCCCCCAGCTTGGTGCCTCGCACCACATAACTATTCTGTTACTGCCAGCATACAGGCCACTGGTTAGAGTCACTAAACCGGTTCGGAAACAGATTCAAGTGTGGAGTGAAGACTCTTTAGAGAAACTTAAGGACTGCTTTCACACAACGGATTCAAGCAGGCTGCCATTCACAACAATATCACTGATCTCCAGGAGTATACAGAGACTGTCACTGCCTACTTCACCAAGTGCACTGAGGATGTTACAGACTCTAAGACCATCATTATCAGGTCCAACCAGAAACCTTGGATTACAAGTGAAGTCCTCAGGCTCATGAGGGTTCGGAATGCTGCCCTCAAATCTGGTGACAAGGAGAAACTGCGGACAGCTAGGACAGCCAACCTGTCCCGCGGCATCCAAAAAGCCAAGAAGCAGTACTCCAAAAAGATAATGTTGGAATAGTCACAGACGTCTGGATATAAATGGCTGATTATGGTCCTGCAGAGAAATATGAAGCCATGAATAGATTTATGACTCACTCGGCGTTTTCCTCCTAAACCAGGCTTTATTTATAGGGTCTATTTGAACAGACCAAACTCTTTTCAGCTCTGCCTTATTTATTTATTTATTTGACAGGGACATGTACAGGAGCATTAATCAGTATATGAAAAGATGCTTTGTACCAGACTTTAGCTCTTGGAGCTAATTTCCATCTGCAGTCCCCGAGACATACAATTACAAAACACTACAAAAAGCATAAAACAATACAGTTGATAATATTTACAGAAGTATTAACATTTTATAAAAAATAAAAGTACATTTTATCAAAGGGAAAACTTGTTCCTACACCCACCCACTACCCTTCTCAGATGTAAACTGTAGTAGTTGTTTTTTTTTAGTTTAGTTTAGTTTAGTTTATTTGTTTATTTGAGCAATACACATTGTGCTCAAAAGGAGTGGGCTGAAGCAAAAAGCTTATGAGCCCCCACCCCCAAGTGCAATACATAAAAAACGAACATTTCAAAACATTTCAAGCAGCTACATTCATACAGACCAACTTACAACAAAAAACAAAAATATATAAACTCTTTATATAATTAATTAAACCAACGCACAGCTACAACAACAATCTAGTTTCATATACGATGTCTAGAACAAAGTAAGTCAAAAAAAATGTGTTACTTAATATATTGCTTGCATATTTTTACCCGTGATTACAGAGTTACTTTTATGGCATAAAGGTATATTAATAGATATTATAATCTGAGATCTTGATACTTTCCAGTTGTCATTACCATTCTCAGTATAATTTTAATTTGGGTTTAATTATCATCATCATTATTATATATTTATTTAATTGAGTTATATGTGAAGTATGCTGTAGCCCTGCATAGTGTGGTGCATTAAAATGCCAGAGAGTGAGCCAGTTGAAGAGAGCAGTAACTCCCCTTCAACAAACCCCCTAACAGCTGATTTGTAGATGATGTTCCTATGCTGAGTGGTGCATTAAAAGACAAGGTTTAGAGCCCGTTGGGAGGGTCCCTCTCAACAGATCCATAACCTGCCAACCCTAATTCTCCGTTTGTGAGTTTGAGCAATAGAATGACAACCGTTCCAAGCAGCAACACTCTTCCAGATTATAGAGGAACAATACACATAATCCATCCTACTGCTCCCCCTAGTGGCAACGCATTTCTTCTTGTCTGTATATTTCAAAAGTCTTTTGTTTGTATTTATATTTGAACAGGTTGATGTTTGGACATCGTTTCAATTCCATCTCCAGTTTATTCCACAATTGTACACCATTAAACTGTTGGACTAAAACTTTTCAAAGTTGTGCTATGTTTCAGAATCCTAAAGTTTAATTCATCACGTAAATCATAACGACCAGTACGTTCCTGGAACCTTCTTTGTATTTGGATTGGTAACAATTTATACCTTGCTTTGAATAACATTTGAACAGTTTGGAACTCAACAATGTCACAAAACTTCATGATCTTTGATTTTAGAAATAATGAGTTTGTGTGGTCCAAAAACCCAACTTTATGAATTACTCGGAGAGCTCTTTTTTGCAACAATATTATTGGTTTAACTGTGTTTATATAAGTACTACCCCAAACCACAGTACAATAATATAAGTAGGGCAAAATCAGAGAACAGTATAAGGTATGTAGAGCTTTGATGTTTAAAATGTGCTTTGCTTTTGCAATTACTGAAATGCTTCTAGAAATTTTCGTAGATAAATATTTAATGTGAGATTTCCAAGTAATTCTGTCATCTATAATCACACCAAGGAATTTGATTTCATGCACTTGCTCGATAACAACACCCTCTATCTGAATTGCTTCCTGAGCATTGGAATTACAGTTGCCAAATATCATCATTTTGCTTTTACTCAGATTTAGAGATAATTTATTTTGTTTGAACCACTTATTGACACTTTTGAGTTCCAAGTTTACAATCCGACACAGCTGCTGTAAGTCGTCTCCTGATGCAAACATATTTGTATCGTCAGCAAACAAGATAAATTTAAGTACTTCAGATGTGTTACAAATATCATTAATATACATATTTTCTTTAATGCTGACATGTTTGAGTTCTCAGGAAATGTTGTTTCACACCCAAGCTAAATTGTTTTAAGTCTTTGCATAGTTTTAGTGCAGTTGGAAGTTTGTTCCATTCTGAGATAGTTTTAAAAGAAAATGACGATTGTCCTAATGCTGTTTTTCGTTTTGGTACATTGGCCATTGACTGTTGACCTTGTTGTTCTGACCATCTGATCAGATGTTAATTGGACAAACCTTTTTAGTGGTGGAGCTGCCACATTATTAACAATCTTGAATATTAACTTTAGATTACTGCTTCAAAAACTGTACAGATATGGGATTAGGGGAGTGGCCTTTTCTTGGCTCCAGACTTATCTGAAGAACAGATCCCAGTATGTCTACACCAGGGCTGCCACAGGGGTCAGTGTTGGGTCCGTTTTTGTTTCTTATGTATATTAACGATCTCTGTTTAGTTTCAAAAACATTAAACCTTATTTTATTCGCTGATGACACCAACATGCTTAGTTGTGGTAAAAATCTAGAAGCATTGATATAGTAGAAAAATAATTATTATTGTTAAAGAAGTGGTTTAACCCTTAATTTAAATAAAACCAAATTTATAGTTTTTGGAAATCGTGCCATTAATGTTTGTAGAAATTTAAGAATAAATGATACTGAGATAGAACGAGTGAATGAAATTAAATTTCTTCGAGTACTTTTATCAAATAGGCTTAGCTGGAAGCCCCATATAAACTACATCAAGGCAAAGCTATGTAAATCCCTTGCAACAATATCTAAAGTTAAAGAACTCTTTATACTGTTCCCTGGGTCCCCTGAGTTTAAGATAATTGTATTTGTTTTTAAATGTCTTCATGGTCTTGCTCCTCAGTATCTGTCTGACCTGTTGCAGCCCTATACCCCTGCACGCTCCCTGAGGTCAGCAGATCTGTCTTTGCTGGTTGTTCCCAAAACAAAAAGAAAAACCAGAGGCGACCGTTCTTTCGCTGTTGCTGGTCCTAAACTGTGGAACGCACTGCCCCTGCACCTCAGACAGACAGAGTCTCTTGTTCCTTTTAAATCCTCTCTTAAAACACACCTTTTTTCCTTGGCTTTTAACACAACCTGAGAAGTTCGACTTTGGAATGTTTTGTACTTTTGTTTTTACTGTTTTATTAATGTAATCCTCATTGTTGTGTTCAGCACTTTGGTCGACGCTGTTGTTTTTAAAGTGCTTTATAAATAAAGTTGGATTGGATTGGATTGGATTGGTTCTCCCGTACATGACCTATGGCCTAGAAGTTTGGGGAAACACTTACAAAACCATCTTAATCCAATAAGTATCAAAAAAGAGCGTCCGCATTGTGAATAAAGTGCAAATGAGCTTTTCCTTAAACTAAAAGCGCAAAACTTGAAGGATTTGGTTGAGTTTAAAACAGCACAATTTATGTATAACATAAGCTATAACAAGTTACCTGTGCATGTCCAGGGATTGTTCCAAAAACGAGACTGCGTTTATAATTTCAGAAAGTAAGAAATGTTTCAAAAAACGTATGTGAGAACGAGTGCAAAGCAGCTTTGTGTTTGTTTTGTTGGACCAAGAGCTAAAAGACTGTAAAACATTCAATTTACAATTCTTTTGAAGAAATCAATTATAAATAAAAATACCATGAGAATGGAGGCTAAGGATGCAACATTAAGATGATAGATTTTTTTCTTTGTGACGATCTAAACACAAACAAAATGGTATAACTGTATGCATTAGACATTGGCAGCTTTTACTGTTATGTAAATACACTGGGAGGCGCAATAAGCTTTAGCTTCTGCCTATTCCATTTCAGACTTTATGTTTATTTATGTCGTTAAATGTTTAAATGTCTGAATAAAGAATCTGAATCTGAATCTGAGAGTCGATGGAGACATTAGAAGAACTAAAGCTCAGGATCAGTTTTATGGTTGAACAGGTTCACAAACTAGGAATTGTCTTTGGTTCAATCGTGCAACATGAAACATAAAGCTTGGTAGATAAATAATAAACTTTAAAAAAAAATTCTGTCACAAACATCTTAATTAAATAAAGAATCTAAAACAAATCTTGTGTTAATGAAATTTGGACGCACAGAGGACTGGGCGGGGCTCAGATACACTGCTCAAATAAATAAATAAACGAAACTATAGTATAGTATACTCCATACTACAGTTTCCTCATAAATAGGGAGTAGTATCCGCCTCCGCGTGGCGGTGGTTTACAAGAGGTACCGTGATGACATCTAGTGGTAGGAACTAGAACTACAGCTTGAGTAAAAAGTACAGTTACTTCAAAAACGTACTCAAGTACATGTACTTGAATAATTTTGCAAGTCGTTTTCTGTATATATACTATATAAACTTCATAATGTTTTCTCAGATTGGACCATGTTGTTAAAGCTGTTGCTTGGTATCATAGGTTTGGAGACTACCTGCTGGCACTGGGCAGAACAAGGAAGCAAACTACTGGACGTGTCACCGCCCGAGCAATCCAGCGTGAGCTATCCTCTCAACGACAAGCCACCACGAGCCAATGCTTGTCCACACAGGATCTGGGCAAAGCGGAAAAGGCTATGGGGGGTCTGGGGGCAGTGAATGTTGATTTAAAATTAACAATTGCCTTTATTAAGAACACGGCTCTGGCCATTGCCAGACGCGCCCCATGGGTGGGAGAACTCAAAATGTGGAACAAGAAAATAGGTAGGGCAAGACAAGGAATGCCAATCTATAAATTAGCATATGGTGATTTTACTCAAAAATATAAGTTGGATTGGTGTGGGTTGACGGCAAAAATGTTGTACAGTGAAATGTCAAACTTACTGTATGGAAATGTTGTTGTATATAAGAATATTAATGATGGAGATTCGAATCGTGTTTTAAAATTATTAAATGACAAAAAAATGGACGAATCCCTCAGAGACTACCGATGGCTCGTGTCCATTAACAGACTCTCCGTCAGAGCTGTCGTTTCCTGGAGCTGTTATGTAACAAAAAAATGCCCAATGCCAAACTGCAATAATGACGAAACTCTGGATCATTTACTGATTCACTGCATCCGCTCACAGGAAATATGGACTCATTTACAAAGGATTGGACTCATTTTTATCATGAATTACCGTTCAATCATTTATGGACTTCAAGACAACTTCACACCCCAAAAAACACAACTCTTTCAACTCGCAATTTCAATTGTTACAGTTAAAATATGGAAGACACGGACAAAAGTAATTCTTAAACAAATCTTCATCGACAGTGCCACAGTTGCCAAACAAATCATTACTGAACTCAAAAGAAGAAAATCACTGGACACTCAACTTCACTGACCCTGGGACATTTTATCATTGTAATGTAATATTGAAATTTTAAATGTTAAATAAGTTGTTTTGTTTCCAAATGTGTGTGTATATATGTGTAAGTTGTTTACAAGCATTTAATAAAGTTTTGTAAAAAAAAAAAGAAAAGAAAAGGCTATTGTATCCAGCCTTTAGGTTAAGTATTTGCTCATTTATTGTCAAGAATGTGGTTTATCAGCGTACGTGCAGGATTAAAAAAGCTCCCATGTCTGCCAAGCTCAGCTGTAACATAAGCCCAAACACATTAAACACATCTAATTATAAAATAATCATTAAATGACTAAGTAAATTAATGAATCCCTTCAGTACATAAACAAATAGGCATTAGCTCTTATGGATTGTTTCTGCAACACAAAACACTGTCAGTGCGCATTGTCACCACTTGAGGGCGCCAGTGCGCACATGTCTTCTTTCAAGTTCTCAGTCTGTGAATATAAACTGGGAGGCTGAGCCTGATGATCATTCAACTTTCTACTCTTGGAACAGTAACGATGTCTGGCAGAGGCAAGGGCGGCAAAGGTCTGGGTAAAGGAGGCGCTAAGCGTCACCAGAAAGTTCTCCGTGACAACATCCAGGGCATCACCAAGCCCGCTATCCGCCGTCTGGCTCGCCGCGGGGGAGTGAAGCGTATCTCCGGTCTGATCTACGAGGAGACCCGCGGGGTGCTCAAGGTTTTCCTGGAGAACGTGATCCGTGACGCTGTGACGTACACCGAGCACGCCAAGAGGAAGACCGTGACCGCCATGGACGTGGTGTACGCCCTGAAGAGACAGGGCCGCACTCTGTACGGCTTTGGAGGTTAACTCTTCATCTGAGAAACAACGGCCCTTTTAAGGGCCCCCACTTCCTCACAGAGGAGCTTACTTTTATTTGCCCATGTGTCGATGTATGGATGGACAGCAGACATAAAAAAAAGACATGTATCTCCCTGAGTTAACCTCTCCCTACATGACCCGCGCACATTCCCTCAAGTTTAACTTTATTTAGATTAGTTTTGCAGATCTGGCATGCTGTAAACTCAGGTCAAGCAGCTTTTTGATTTTGTTAAAGTCGAACTGGAAGAAAGGTGGGGCTACAGGAACAAAACGACTGTAGTGCTGAAGGGAAACCTTTAAAGGTTAATTATGTGCTGGAGTCTGAAAGAACGTGTACCCTCTGAACAGATTAAAGTTTCCTATGTGAAAAAGGGTATTTTATTTCAGCGCACGGATCTCTGGTCCAGTTTAGCACCTTGCACAGGCATTTCCAAATACACACAAGCTATGTGCACACATAACCATTAAACAATAGCCACTGTGGCTTTAAAGGCTGTCCTATGAGCTCCTTATGCGTGTACAGTTACATGTATGGTGTAATATAATTGATATAATGTGTCCAACAATGCTCCATTCCTCTGAGCAACACAACGGCTCTTTTAAAGGTCCTATATCATGCAAAATCGACTTTTTGGAGCTTTTAACCATGTTGTTATGCTATTTCCTTCTCAAAAACACCCCCAGAGTGGTTTTTGGATTCATTCACGCAGTTCTCAGTAATCCTCCTGAATCCTGCGCTCTGAGCAGCTGCTCCGCCCTCTCCTGGTAAACCACTGACATGTTCAGTTGTGTCGTCACAGCGGAACGGAAGTGCTCGACGTCTGTAAGCTAATGCCTGATTTTTCATTATTTCTGTCGAAAAAAAAAAAAAAAAAAAAAAAGTTCCTGACGCGTCCGCGCTGCCCCTGCAGAGAAATCAAACGCACCCCCTGAGCGTCTGAGCAGATGTCGTGTTTGCACCGAAAGCTGTGAAGAAGGAGCTCTTTCTAACCTACTCTGGAGTCTGGACACCTGTTCCTTTTTCTAACGATAATGTCACGGAGAAAAGCGCGTTTGGCTGCGAGGACAGGACTATTCAACCTTCCTAAAGAAGAGACCACTCGCCAGAAGTTGGATTTTCTCTCCGGGATTCAGCGACTAGCAGCCAAAATAGTGTTTGTCTGTGACCGTCTCTGATGGATGTTTGGTGAACCTTGGCCAGAATCAAAGTGGATTAACTTTTATAACCAACATAATGGAATCATCAGAGCGGTGAGTCAATCAAAATGCGTGTTAGCGTGTGTGTTAGCCATTATATATATTTCTACTACTGCTAAAGTTGTATGAGCGGAGAGAGGGGGCGGAGTTAACTGAATCCAAGCGTTTTGTCTTCCGGGTTGGAAAAATACCTCCAGAAAATACTTATATTTATCACAAAAATTAGTGCTCCGTAGTGGTAGAGGTACAATATATCATATAAATGCCTATACTTTACTTTGGAATGGCTAAAATAGCATGATACAGGTCCTTTAAGAGCCACACACTTCACTAGAAGAGCTGGACTTCTGCTTTGTCCATCCATCCATCTTCTTCCACTTGTCCGTTGCCGGGTCGTGGGGCAGCTGTTGGAGCTGCACCAGCCCCTATAGCGCCCCCTGCAGGTGGTGGGTCCACAGAAGGACGGCCTCATGGTTCTAACCGGGCCTGTTGGTCTCTCATAAGGGGCTTCTGAACCGCTCTTTGTCTGACCCGTCACCTAGGACCTGTTTGCCCTGGGAGACCCTACCAGGGACACCAAGCCCCCGACAACAGAGCTCCAGGATCATTCGGGCTCAAACCCTCCACCATGTTAAGGTGGCGGTTCCAGGGGGGGTGCTTTGTTTAAGCCTGTTCTCTGAACGTTCAAGTAAACCAGTCCCCATCATAACACTTCTGTCTCAGCACTTGATATTTTCTTCATAAATGAAAGTTTATCTAAAATTGTACTTTCTGAGTGATTAAACAGACACAAGAACATAAAACCCAATTATAAAAGCCATATGTCTGAAAACAGTGGGTATGAACACTTTTTTTCCCAGTTGAGAATGAGCGTAGTTGATTTTATTTTATTTTTCTAAAGAAGAAACTTGTGTTTTTTCTGTAACGGGTGAAATCATGCATGTTTGTCGAGATTAGCTCAGTACAAGTGAGCAATAGTAACCATGTCCTTTACAGTATACTGGAACATTCATGTCTTCCATTTGAACTGTTTTGTAATTTTATATTATGGCAGGACCAGGAAGACTAGAAACCACTTTGTGGGAGCTATGGGGATCCTAAGAAAAAATAAAAATGAATGAAGAATAAACTTTGATATAAAAATGTTAAAAGCAAATCAGTTCAGTCATCAATCAATCAAATCAGAATAACGAATTCAGGACCACTGTGAAGGTGACATTAGAGGAGCTGGAGCTCAGTGAGACACTGACTTTATTTATATTTCAAACATGTTTACTTGGAGCACAATACATTCAGAAAACATACAAAAGATTATACATTTAAAATGTCCCATTGACGTGTGTTATTGTCCAGTGTTTTCCGTCGTCTGAGTTCTGAGCAGATTTGTTTATAAACTGTTGAACTGAAGGTTTGGTTTATGTTTGTTTGTTTAACTGCTGTGATGGCGATGACGAGCTGAAATAACTGAGTTTTATTGGAGGAGAAACGTTCTTGAAGAAGTCCATAAATAATAGAGCAGAATTGGCTTTACGTTTTCTCCAAAGCTCTGGGTCGCGCCTCTGGAGATGGCCAGGGACAGCACAGGGTAATGTCACCTCAGATAAATACAACTTGAGAGATAAAATGAGTTTCAATAAACAATACTCCAGAACATCTTTGAAAAGCATGAATTAAATCAGCAAGATGTGCAAAGATAGATCTAAAACAGAGCTATAACCCTCTGGGATAAATGACTGTTTGATTTGGATCTGAGCACGTGCACAAAGAACAAAACTCCCACTTTAGATTTAGCGGACTCTAAAATAACAGGAACACAGGAGAGTGGGCGGGGCTCAGTGAGCCTGTCTTCTGATTGGTGCGTCACTCAAAGGCACGCGCTCCCGCAGATAAAAGGCGTAGCGCCTCGGTCTCATCTCATTCTTCCTGTCAGTCTTACCCACAGTAAATAAGTGAAAATGAGCGGCAGAGGCAAAGGCGGCATGGTGGTCCGTTGAGGCCATGTCTGCCCCCTCTCCAGGCCGCTTCTGGGTGCGCCTCAAGTATACGGGCGGAGGGGCTCCTCCGACCCGGGACTTTGTAGGAGAAACCCTGTTGTTACAAACGTGTTGGATTAACGCTTCGGATATATACTCGTTTATCGCACTACCAAACAAAAGAGACTTTGAGTTGTGCTTCTATTATGAAGCCCCCCTTAGACGATTCCTAGAATTTCAATCATCAAAATCATCTGATCCAAAATGGATAGACTGGACTGTGGAATCGTCCATTCAAATCGATACTGCAAATCTCATAGTAAAGTTCTGGACAGGTCGTATTGCAGACGAGGACATTTCGCTCTATCTGCAGAGATACTGCACCATCCTTCACGTCTCAAAACCAGTGGACAAATTTGGAATCTGGTATGGCATCCGCAAATTTAAAGTAAAGTTGAGTAAAGACTCAAATGGACATTTAATTAGAATTCCAAACTCAATCTCTCTCGGTCCATATAACGGGAGGATCATTTATCCCGGCCAGAACACCACCTGCTTCATCTGCCAGTCACCCGACCACCAGGTGAGACAATGCCCACTAGTGAAGTGTTGGCGCTGTGGCAGCTTTGGACACAAAGCTAAAGACTGTAATGCTGAGGCCTTGTGCTCCTTGTGTGACTCAAGAGGGCACACGTATTTCACATGTCCCTCATCCTACACCAATAAGTTCCAACTTCGCACACAAGCAGAAAATAATGAAACACAGATCTCATACGCAGCAGCTGTAACGCGTAATACGACCAAAAAAGCACAACCAAGGACCGTGATGCTGCCCGCCATCCGTGAGCAAGCACCTCAGGAGACGCACACCGAGCCCCCACCTGTGATCAGTGCCCAGGTTAATGAGCCGCAGCCTGTGATCAGTGTCCTGCCCGATGTTCGAGCTCCTGCAGATCCACCATCGGATCTAAACCAACGATCGGCCCAGACCGGCCGCTCTGGGAAACCCCCGGATCAGCGCTCCAGTGACCGACCTGGCCCCTCTCGGGAGGTGGCCCAGAAGCAGCAGACATCTACCACTTCTCAACACGCAGAGGACCAACGCTCCGCCTCCACCCCGGTGCCGGACCAGTCCAGCTCTACTCATCTGTATCCATCCCTGCCGCCCTCGGACGAATCTCTCCGCGAGTCCAAGGACGACGAGGAGGAAACATCTCATCGTTCGTCAGACAGCGAGAACGAACGGGATTATGAAAGTGCCAGCGAATCTCCGAGTACAGACTCCAGTTCTTACACTCACTCCCCTTCACCACTTGCCCCTTCCTCCCCTGCCCCCGACCAGAATCCACCGGATCATTCTCCCTCTTCTCCCATCACCCCTGAGCCCACCGTCGGTGTTTTCACCGAAGTCAAACGCAAACGTAAGCAGAAGCAATTTCAGAGGAAAAAAAAGAATGACCAGCCCTCCCCTGATCCAACATGACGAGCCTTTCTATCGCCACCTGGAACGTGAGAGGTATGCAATCCGTCAAATACAGACTTCCTAAAATTCAAATGTTGTTAAAAACCAATTATGATTTTGTCTGCATTCAAGAAATGCGTTTAAAAACGATTAATGATGTTAATGACGTGAGGGAGCTCTGGGATAAAGGGGAAAGTATTATATCTGTTGGTGAAGACACTGCTGACGGGGTGGGAATTTTCTTTAACAATAAGAACGTGGAAATTATTAGAAAAAGAGAAATAATACCAGGGAGACTTTTATTAGTAGACTGTTTCTATAAAAATAACAAATATCGAATTATTAATGTTTATACTGCACCTTCTAAAGCTTCTAAATGCAAGTTATTCCGTAAACTTGGTGAGTGCTTGACAGTAAGTTATAATGTTATACTATGTGGAGATTTTAATACTATTACTGATTTAAAAGATCGAATTGCAAACACTCAAGTACAAATAGGAACTGAAGGTAAATTGTTAAAAGAAACGACTGAAGATCTTAACGATGTTTATAGAACTTTATTTCCAAATGGAATTGATTTTACTCGTTTTGATAATAAAACTAAAACCAGGATAGACAGAATCTACACTTCTCCAAACATGACTGTCCATACTTATAAGAAAATACTAACTGAATTCTCAGATCATTTTATTGTTCAAACCACTCTATCTCACGGTCCTTCTGAGCGAAGAGGCTACTGGAAATTAAACACTCAGTGCCTCAAAAATGTCCTCGTTCTGGACGAACTAAAGCTTGAAATCCAGAGAATAACCGATCTACGAGTTCTAACTAGATCCGGAATGGAACTGTGGGACATCTTAAAGTCCAGGGTTCAACGCTTCCTAAAATATAAATGTAAAGAAATTAATAAAACAAAAAATGATAATTATAATAAATTAATTATTGAATACATTAATCTAAAACAAAATTCTTCAAAAACAATAGAAAATGAAATTAAAATAAAAGAACTCAAATCACAAATTAAACAATGTAATCTAGAAATACTCTATAACCTTATTAAAAGTGCTAATATTGATAATAATGGGAGCATTGCTCAAGCTATAAAGAATAGTAAAAAACAAATCAAGGATAAATTTATCGCTGCTATATATGACGAAAATGGGACCACTATATCCAGTGAGAAAGAGAAAAGAGGGTGTATTAAAAAGCTCTGTGCAGAAGCTTATGAAAACATAACTCCTGACAGAGCAGATATCCGGTCCTTCCTGAGCACGGTGCCCACATACAGCCACCTAGACTTTACCCCTCTGACGGAAAAAATAACTAAAGATGAAGTGATGCAAGCAATTAAAGAACTAAATAGTGGGAAATGTCCAGGCCTGGATGGACTTCCATCTGAATTCTATCAATCCTTTGTAAACGAATTAAGTGAACTTCTGACTGAAGTGTTTAATGAGGGGATGGTCCGTGGCTCTATGAGTGACCCTTTTTACCAGGGGGTTATGAATCTATTATATAAAAAAGGAGACACATGTGATATAAATAACTATAGACACCTTACTATTATGAATACTGATTATAAAATCTTAGCAAAAATCATAATGAATAGGATGTCGATCGTACTTGAAGAAATAATAGAAAAAGAACAAACGTGTGCAATAAAAGGTCGTGTAATGTGGGACAATATTTGCACTTTAAGAGAACTGCTCCATAAAGCGAAGGACGACCAAAACATGTACATTGTCGGTTTAGACCAAAAAAAAGCCTTTGATTTTGTATCCAGACAATATTTATGGACAGTTTTGGAGAAATATGGTTTTCCACTTAAATTTATTGATATGATTAAATGTTTGTATTTTAAGTCTGTTATGTTTATAAATGTAAATGGTATTTTATCTGAATCAATTAATGTTAATCGAGGCGTAAAACAAGGATGTCCGCTCAGTGCAGCGCTTTATGTTTTAGCCATCAACCCACTCATCTCAGCGCTTAATAATAATGTAAATATTACTGGTATTCCCATAGGTTCAGCTCAGAACATCAAGGCCTTAGCTTATGCTGATGATGTCACCGTCCTCATCAAAAATCAAAGCGAACTTACCCATCTAAATCTTGTCCTAAAAATGTACGAGGACGCCTCAGGTGCAGTTCTAAATCAGCACAAATCTGAAGCCGTTTGGATCGGTGACGAAAACAAAAAAGTTCCAATTAACATCCAAACTAAACAAGAAATTAAAGTTCTTGGTCTGAAAATATGTAACAAAACCATTGAAAGGAACTGGGAACTAAAGCTTGAAGAAATTAAAGATGAACTGAAAAAATGGGAAAATAAAAAAGCTAATTATAAATTTAAAATCAATATAATTAAAACATTTATTGTATCAAAACTGATGTTCCTTGCCACTGTTTTTCCACCTCAAAAAAAATGTATAGCAAAAATAAATAAACTGTGTGTCAATTATATCTGGGACACCACTCGAGAAGTCGCTAAACGCGACATTTTATTTAAAGCCACATCACTGGGGGGTCTGGGGGCAGTAAATGTCGATTTAAAATTAACAATTGCCTTTATTAAGAACACTGCTCTGGCCATTGCCAGACGCGCCCCATGGGTGGGAGAACTTAAAATGTGGAACAAGAAAATAGGTAGGGCAAGACAAGGAATGCCGATCTATAAATTAGCGTATGGTGATTTTACTCAAAAATTTAAGTTGGATTGGTGTGGGTTGACGGCAAAAATGTTGTACAGTGAAATATCTAATATACTGTATGGAAATGTTGTTGTACATAAGAATATTAATGATGTTAATGTTTTAAAATTATTAAATGACAAAAAAATGGACGAGTCCCTCAGAGACTACCGATGGCTCATGTCCATTAACAGACTCTCTGTCAGAACTGTCGTTTCCTGGAGCTGTTACGTCACTACAAAAAAATGCCCGATGCCAAACTGCAATAATGACGAAACTCTGGATCATTTACTTATTCACTGCATCCGCTCACAGGAAATATGGACTCATTTACAAAGGATTGGACTCATTTTTATCATCAATTACCGTTCAATCATTTATGGACTTCTTCAAGATAACTTCACACCAAAAAAAACAGAACTCTTTCAACTTGCAATTTCAATTGTCACAGTCAAAATATGGAAGACAAGGTCAAAATTAACTCTTAAACAAATCTTCATTGACAGTGCCACCGTTACCAAACAAATCATTACTGAACTCAAAAGAAGAAAATCACTGGACACTCAACTTCACTTACCCTGGGACATTTTAACATTGTAATATATTATTGAAATTTTAAATGTTAAGTTTTGTTTCCAAATGTGTGTGTATATATGTGTAAATTGTTTACAAGCATTTAATAAAGTTTTTGAAAAAAAAAAAAAGCAAAACCGGAGGAAAGGCCCGCGCTAAGGCCAAGTCCCGCTCCTCCAGGGCCGGGCTGCAGTTCCCCGTGGGCCGCGTGCACAGGCTGCTCCGCAAAGGGAACTACGCCCAGCGTGTGGGCGCCGGAGCCCCCGTGTACCTGGCGGCCGTGCTGGAGTATCTGACCGCTGAGATCCTGGAGCTAGCGGGAAACGCAGCTCGTGACAACAAGAAGACCCGGATCATCCCCCGCCACCTGCAGCTGGCCGTGCGCAACGACGAGGAGCTCAACAAACTGCTGGGAGGAGTGACCATCGCTCAGGGAGGAGTGCTGCCCAACATCCAGGCCGTGCTGCTGCCCAAGAAGACCGAGAAGGCCAAGTAAAGTGTCCGAGACACTGACCACGAAAACGGCTCTTTTAAGAGCCACACACAGCCCCAGAAAGAGCCGCTTCAGAGGATCATGTGATGGTTTATCCAAACTGTGCGCTTTGCGCCTTTACGCATGGGCCACAGTTCCACTCTAGTGTTGTCTGGGTCTATTACTCCAATGTATTATATCAAAACATTTAAAGATCGACCTACACGGCTGTGAGAGTTGAATGCGGGGGAAGTATAGGCCTAATCATGATAAAGATCTTTGTCGAAATGTTTAACAAATCTTTATGATCTAATAGTGCTGTAACCTGTAGATATTAATAGTCAGAATCTGCAACGCTCACTGTATGATACAATTGTAGACTCTCCTTGTCTCAAGTCAACCTCTGTATAAGAACATACATACAAAACATACAAGGCTGGAACGAGTATGTGGAGCAGTCCCACGCTGAGGCTAGAAGGGCCTTTGAAGCTTGGGTTGAGTCAGACAAACCCAAGTGTGGTCAGGTGTTTGAGTATAAGAAGAAAGCAAATGCAAACTTTAAATATGCCCTACGTTCTATTAACAGTAATGTGAGCACTCTTAAGGCTGATTTACTGGCAAAGAAGCTGCAAAGCAAAAAGAATGAACGGCAACAAACTGTCCCTACCAACACATATTGATGGTGTAAATGGAGCAGAACAGATGTGGCAGAAACATTACTGTGACATTTTTAATGATTGTCACTCCACAAGAAGTTTTTGAGATGGTGATGAAGCTGGATAACAACAAGGCTTGTGGAGCTGACGGGGTATCTGCTGAGCATTTAAAATATAGCAGGAAACCGTACCCTCTGTTCGCCATTTTTTTTACAGGCTTTCTAATACATGGAGTCTTACCCGACCGATTATTGTCTGTTATTTTGGTTCCAATTGTAAAAGACAAAGCTGGCAAAATTAACAGTAAAGATAACTATGGGCCTATAGCGCTGGCCAGCACTCTGTCTAAGGTACTGGAAAAGTCCATTCTGAATAACTCTGATAACCAGTTTGGCTTTAAACCCAAACATGGAACAGACACGTGCATTTTGGCTTTGAAAGAAATCTTGGATTTTCCAAAATGTCTTGTGGGAATTCTGGTTTTCTGGTATTCCCATCAGTTAATGTGTGTGAAATGGGGAAACTGCTTATCTGCATCTTTTTGTGTGGCAAATGGAGTAAGACGGGGCAGCATTGTATCTCCGTTTTTCTTTAATGTATATATGGACGACTTGTCAAGGCTTTTAAATGATTGTGGAATAGGCTGTAGGGTCGGCAACAGTACCTTTAACCACCTGATGTTTGCTGATGACCTTGTTATTTTTTGTCCTGATAGCGCTGGGTTACAAGATATTAAATATGCCCGGGGCAGAGAGGACTCCAAACGGATATTCCCTGATTTATTTTTATCAGGAAATATTCTTAATGTCACTGATGAATGTAAATATCTGGACACTATGTGACTGCAGACACCTGTTAAAACCAGACTCTTTCAGGCGTATTGCACTCCCATGTATACTGCCCACCTGTGGAGGCGCTACAGAAAGAGCCAAAGGCTAACTGTGGCTTATAATGATGCCATGCAGATGCTACTGAGGGTCCCACGATGGAGTAGTGCAAGCCACATGTTTGTAGGCAAGGCAAGTTTATTTGTAGAGCACAATTCATACACAAGGCAATTCAAAGTGCTTTCATAAAATTACAAGAAAACAGATCAAATCAATAAAACATCAACATAAAAAATAATCAATGACAGTAAAAGGCAAGAGTGCAGATAAAATACTTTCAGTTTTCATCTGCTCGGGTAAAAAGAGCTGTTTTCAGCCTGGATTTGAACATTGTCAGAGTTGAGGCCTGTCTCACATCCTCATGAAGACTGTTCCAGATTTTAGCTGCATGAAACTGAAACACAGCTTCACCGTGTTTAGTCCTGACTCTGGGAACCACCAGGAGACCCCTCCCTGAAGTTCTCAGGGCCCGAGATGGTTCATACGGCTCTAACATGTCAGAGATGGACTTTGGTGCTAAACCATGAAAAGACTTGTACACGAGCAGAGCTGTTTTAAACTCTATTCTATTCGTCATACGGTACATCCAAAACAAAACCAAGACAGGATATCGTGAATAAATGTTAAGTCAGTACAAAAATATACAATAAAACATTTAGTGCGAAGTAAACCGTCTTTGATTTGAAGTTGTAAGGTACTTTTGAAGAGGTGTGTCTGTTTTCGGTCCACAGATGGTAGGCCTGTTACAGATCGATCTTATTAGTTTATATCTTTATAAGCTTTATCATGGAAACTGACATCACAGGCTCCTGTCTGATTGTTTTATGCATTCTTTTTCTAATATTTAATGGTGGATAGGCTTTACTAATATGTTGAGTAAAGCCTTCTCTGAGGAACGCCCTCCCCTCCTCCGAAGTGTCCAATAGAAAGTGAGCGTGTGCTCGGGGGGAGGAGCCCACAGAGCGTGTAAAAGCAGCTCCTCTCCGCTCCTCCACAGTTCTCTTCTCTGTCAGTCAGGAGCAAACAAACATGGCCAGGACCAAACAAACCGCCCGTAAATCCACCGGAGGCAAAGCCCCCCGGAAGCAGCTGGCCACTAAGGCCGCCCGTAAGAGCGCCCCGGCCACGGGAGGAGTGAAGAAGCCTCACCGCTACAGGCCCGGCACCGTGGCTCTGAGGGAGATCCGCCGCTACCAGAAATCCACCGAGCTGCTGATCCGCAAGCTGCCCTTCCAGCGCCTGGTCCGAGAGATCGCCCAGGACTTCAAGACCGACCTGCGCTTCCAGAGCTCCGCCGTCATGGCTCTGCAGGAGGCCAGCGAGGCCTACCTGGTGGGTCTGTTCGAGGACACCAACCTGTGCGCCATCCACGCCAAGAGGGTCACCATCATGCCCAAAGACATCCAGCTGGCCCGGCGCATCCGCGGAGAGAGAGCTTAGACAGAACAGGCTTCCTCTGAGGAAACAACGGCTCTTTTCAGAGCCACCACAACCACAAAGAGCCGCTTCACTCAGAGTAAACCTGTGCACATCCAAAGTAGAAAAAGCAATGGTTACTCGAGTAGTTTTACTTTATTACAGTAATGCACGTTTGTGTTCTTCCACTTGTCCATTGCCGGGTTGTGGGGGCAGCTGTTATTATTCTAAGTAAGACATAAAACCTTATGGTACATTTATTTACTCGTACTAGTATGATGTACGTGGGTATTTTTTGGGGAGTACTACCTTTTTTAGTTTTAAGAAGCCCATTCAAGAGGTTTACAGGAAACCCTTTCAGAACCTTGGACAGCGACAGTAACATTACATATTAAGGACTCATAGGGTTCAATAACATTAACCACAGGACTTTAGAGCCAGTTTTCTACAAGAAAAGTATATTTGCACTTGACAGTTGGTTTTGTTTATTTAATTGAGACGGTGCCTGTTACTACACACATGCATGTAAACACGCCTCGCCTTTGTCCCCCACGCGCTCTCTCTAACGGGCTCTCACTCAACCTGCCTATTCATTTAAGGCGAGAATGGGGATCGTTTTCATTTCCATTGAGACTCTTGCTGTAGATTACTGAAAAATAAAAACATAATTGCAAGTGACGAAATCTGAATAATCGATCGGGCAAGGTTTAAAATGTTTAGTTTTATTTTGCGACACAAAAAAACGTCAAAAGAAGATTACACTTGAAAACACTTGTTCCAGTACTTAGTGTTTCAGGCAGTGTGTTTGAATGTTGCTGAAATAAGAATATTTGTCCTATTTGAGAGTCTGTAAAATAATCTCTTTGCTCTTAAACAAACGGGAGATTAGACATTTTATTTCCGCTAAAATAATACAAGACCAATGTTTCCTCATTTTAATAGAAATGACTTCAGTGCAGTAGTTTTAACTCACTTATAGCATGTGTGAGGTTTTGTGACATAAACATTATTTGAACTCGTTTCCTGACACGCGTAGTTCCTGTTCATGGATCTTCTCTGTTTGCGTTACGACTACAGTGTTGTATGAAACATGCAGGATAATAAAAAGTCAAACTAGGTCGAAAGTCTTTGCTCAGTTGTGGCAGGAGCTCCAGGCCGTGAGCTCGTGTGTGTTTGCTGCTGCTGCTGAAGTGGCTTCCAAACGCAGAGCTCACTCCTGACAGAGACACTTTGACTTTCTGTCTCAGCAGAGGCGAGTTTGGAACAGGACAAGTGTCTTTACTGAGGCCGGAGCGGCTCTGGGACGATGTGAGGAGTAAATGAGTGGGAATAGTCTGTTCCAGAATGCGCGCAGTCAAAGGTTTGGATCGTTCCAGACCTGAAGACTCGTTTACATTTATGTTGTATTTGAATTCAATCCGAGGGGAAACTTCCTCCACACCGTCTCCTGCTCTTATCTGTCCTGACCAGAGCGTGTCTTTCTCTTTGAGCCTTTTCCTGACGCGCAGAAACACAAGAGCCTCCGAGCCAAACGGCTTAGACTGAGTCTCCACGGTTCTCACGCTGTGTTTAAGTGCGCCTCGCGCTCGCGGAAACTCCACTCTCTCTCAGACTGTTGTCGTCAGTGACGTTTTGAAATAAATAAATAAATAAAAACTATGGCAGAAGAAGCTCCCGCCGCGGCTCCGGCCAAAGCCGCCAAGAAGAAGTCCGCCCCCAAACCCAAGAAGAGCGGCCCCAGCGTCAGCGCGCTCATCGTCCAAGCCGTGTCCGCCTCCAAGGAGCGCGGCGGAGTGTCCCTGCCCGCGCTCAAGAAGGCCCTGACCGCCGCGGGATACGATGGGGAGAAGAACAAGGCCCGGGTCAGGCTGGCCCTCAGGAAGCTGCTGGAGAAGGGCACTCTGGTGCAGAAGAAGGGCTCCTACAAGATGAACAAGCCCGCGGCCGAGCCGAAGACGGCCAAGAAGCCCGCGGCAAAGAAAGCCGCGCCTAAAGCCAAGAAGCCCGCGGCCGCTAAGAAAGCCAAGGCAGCCAAGAAAGTCACCACTCCCAAGAAGGCCAAGAAGTCCCCGAAGAAGGCAGCCAAGCCCGCGGCCAAGAAAGTAACCAAGAGCCCGAAGAAAGCGGCCAAGAGCCCCAAGAAGCCGGCGAAGAAGGCCCCCGCAGCGAAGAAAGCCCCCGCAGTGAAGAAAGCCCCCGCAGCGAAGAAAGCGACCCCAAAGAAAACCGCCAAGAAGAAGTAACTCCTCCACCCTCTTCCCCCGAACCAACAAAGGCTCTTTTCAGGGCCACACACTCCGCTAAAGAGCACCTGTCTGAACCTCAGTGAGCATAGTGCGTAAAATGACTATTACGCACGGTATGCGCTTTTACGCATACCGTTGAATGAAAATAAATATAATGGACAAAGACACCTTTAAAAGAGCCATTTAAATCATTGAGGAACAGGTCTGTGCTGTGTCCATGTTTGAGTACAGTCATGTTTTATTGTTTCATGTTTGGAAACGTTTGTGTTTAAATGTAGGATGTGGAGTGTATGCAGATTATATCTAAAACTAAAATTAAAATAAGTGTGTCTAAAAGTAAGCTACAAAAGAGTTCCATCAGTATGTTCAGTGGTGTTTTGTTTCATGAACGGAGCAGTAAGACGGTTGGATCTCTGTCTCATTTCAGTCTGAAGAAATACTTTGGGAAATGGATTTGAGGTTAGAAAACAGAACCTATGGAGCCACATCTATATTGAAATGCATTACCCTCCTGAGCTGCTGATTTTTCTCGTTTTCTTCAGTTGAGCACAAACACGCACACTCTTAGAAACGATGTGTCGAATTATTTCTCTGTCATTTCTCTCTAAGTTGTGTTGGCTTTACATTTTTTGTGTAAAAAAAACCCCAGTGAAAATCATATGACTTACAACCAGCTAAACAGTGTGAACGTCTTTGTTAACATCTTTGTTCTCACTGATCATTGAGAATAAAAGGGACTTAGTGACTAAGGAGAGCATGAAAAATCTTTTATTTATCTATTTATTTTATTGGTTTATTTGGTATGTTAATGAACACGCTACAAATAAAGGAACCCTGGTGTTGCAAGTATACAGTGTGCGAGAGGTTTTTCCTGTTCTACGTTTGGCTTCTATGCATTCTCTTACGCACCTGTTTCATACACGAGATGTGCGAAGTAAACCGTCTTTAATTGCTGAAAAAATAATTAAAATAAGATAAAAAAGGCCTCCAATCCAAACCTTAAATGTGCTTTCAGATTCTTCTGCTTAATGACGTAAATAAGGCTAATACTAAAAATATAGATTGACCGCCTTCTTAGTGATGTCACAGTTTTGAACGCGTGTCATTGGTTGACGCGGGTGTCAATCAGAACAGCTGATCGTTGTATATTGGCGCCTAGTCAAACATATGATCAATAAATGCTGATCTTTGAACCTTAAATGGCTGACCGAGGCAAACATAAGGACATTTATATCATGGTGGACGCTTGGCATCACTTTCACCCAAAGGACTTTTGCAGAGGAAGTGTGAATCGGCGTTACGATCCTCCATGGGACTCCAGCGGGCCGACGCTCAAAGCCCGAAGAGAACGCACCTTGGCCGGGTACAAGCCCGGCAACGACCCGGCAATATACTGGAGTACTCGTCCCACGAAGACAGCAGAAGGTAGGGGAAAGGCTTTAAACTACGTACTGCTGTGATGCAATGCCATATTGTAAACGTTCCTGAAGAAGGTTTTGTGATTGGGTTGGGTCCGGCTTGGTTTGTCCTGGATCCATCATTTTTTGGCTTTGATGAACAACAGTTTGGCCTCAGATTCAGGCAAATAGACGTGAATACTGTAGTTCTGCGCTGAATGCGCTTTTGCATTTGTTTTATAGTTGGCTAAACCGGGCACAATTTGTTCTATATTATGAGTTGTCCGATATCGTCAAATGAGCCGCGCCTGGACTCATTGAAATACATTACAAACCCATTGGGTCAATGGAGACGCAAACAGGACCTTTAGGATTCTGTATTACGCATAAGGCGAGTGACCGTTCGTCAATTTATGACGCTTTCGGAGTGAGACTGTGTTGGGTCAGAGGGAGAGGGCTGACCTCTCCGGTTGGACTGTGTGGTCAGAGGGACAGGGCTGACCTCTCCGGTTGGACCGTGGGGTCATTGGGTGCTCACAGATAAGAGCGGTTCTGACGTGATTTCTGCTGATCAGAGATGTGAACTTTGGAAAGTTTACTAAAACTGAACCAAAGTTTACACCCCTCTGGACTTGCAACAATTCAAATATGGCAAACCTTTAAGCTTTTAGCCCGCTGTAGCCAGAATAAACCTGATAACACTTATTTTGTATGGTATAGGGTGGCATATTCTGAAGTGTATGTAGGCCATAAATAGTCAATAAACGTTTAAAATGTATATTTAAAAATCGAAAATGTAATAATAATTGTTATCCTTTTATTATTTATTCAAATAGAAGACAATGGGCCCGATCTTGTGTCTCTAAACGCAGACTATAGCATAACATTTGGACTTTGTGATCTCACTCCAAACTTAGTGCATTTAAACTCGTGTCTGTCGCCAACCCGCTATTAACCTACAAACAGAGCCAGGTTTGCTCTCTCTCTCACAACACGGACATACGCGTCTTCTTTTACTTATGATAAATGTATAAAGACGTGTGTAAAGCCCGGCACGGTTTGAGAACGGCCTCTGATGGGCTCCAGTGTGTGTTGAACATGGACGCACATCTGAGGACATGACCCTGCGGGCTGCGTTCTGGGGTGCGTTGGCCTTTATGCCTCATTTGAAAGATAAGATAAGATATCCTGCACACCCTAGAGAGGAAATGTGCAAACAGTTAGTCATTGTAGATCAGGATACCTCCATTTGCAATCAAAAAGGGGGCAAAAAGTACAGTTGTGTTCAAAACGTTAGTTAAAAAATATGCTAAAGGTGTTCATAATAGATTTTATTTCGATGCATTGGGAGCATTGCCCATGGTTTTCTACATGAAAACAAGAGAAATGTATAATTTCTTCAAGTACTTTACAGAAAATTACCATTGGGCTGTTCAGTATGTACTACATAAATAAATATTTATTCATTTAGCTTTCCAGTGAATCAATACACTAATATTTAGTTGTATGACCACAGTTTTTCCAGAACTGCTTCATACCAGTGTTGCATAGAGTCAACCAACTTCTGGCACCTGTCAACTCCAGCCCAACAAGCTTTGACAACATTCCACAATTCCTGAGTTTGTGGGTCATCTGTCCGCAGCCACTGGACCCAAAAACAAAACAATCTTACTTTCATCAGTCCACAAAATGTTGCTCCATTTCTCCTTAGGCCAGTTGATGTGTTCTTTTGAAAATTGTATCCTTTTAAGCACATGTCTTTTTGTAACAGTGAGACTTTGCAGGGGTTTCTTGCAAATAAATGAGCTTCACGCAGGCGTCTTCTAACTGTCCCAGTCTTTGATCATCCTGGATCTGATCATTGGCTGAGCCTTTGCAGTTCTGACTATTGTCCGATCCATTCGAATGGTAGTCTTCAATTTTCTGGCTTTGTTCAATCCATTTGAATGGTTGTCTACCATTTTCTTCCACGTCTCTGTTTTTGCTTTCCATTTTAATGCGCTGGAGATCATTTTAGCAGTTTTACCCCCTCCAATCAAAGTTTTAACTAAAGAACGCTGTTCTTCTGAACAAGGTCTTTAACAACTCATTTTTATTCAAGATTTCAAAGTGAAATGCATGTATAACATGTCCATCCATTTTCTCCCACTTGTCCGTTGCCAGGTCGTGGGGGCAGCTGTTGGAGCTGCACCAGTCCCCTATGGCTCCTCCTGCAGGTGGTGGGTCCACGGGAGGACGGCCTCATGGTTCCAAACGGGCCTGTTGGTCTCTCATAGGGGGCCCATTCACACTCTCATTCATACACCAGTGTACGCACACACTGGAGGCAAGGAGGGTGAAGTGTCTTGCCCAAGGACACAACGACAATGTGCACCTTCAGGAGGCGGGATTCGAACTCCCGACCTTCCGATCATGAGACGACCCGCTCTACCATCTGCGCCATGTATAACATGTGCCGACCTAAAATAAGGCCCACCTGATTCAAACCTGTTTTGATTGACCTTACCAATTCAACTTCCCTGTCACGTTTGCGGGGGAAATGATGACCCAAATGTAGAGCAGCTCCAAGCCAAACTTAAATTTCATGGTAAAGTCCAAGTATAAAACAGCAGGGAAACAAAACAGGTGAACTCACGAGCGTACCGGGAACCGAGGACATCCGAGGAACAAGACATACACATGAACGACAATGATCCGACAAAGACAAGGGAAAACACAGGGGTATAAATACATGAGGAAACGGGGCACAGGTGAAACACATCAGGGCGGGGCAGGCAATCAACAGGAGGAAGGTAAAGCAGGACGACACAGACACAGACCAAGACTATCAAAATAAACACAAGACAGAGACACAGACTAGGACAGGGGAGAAACTAACCAAAACCAGGACAAAACTAATAACCAAAAAGCCACATCATGACATTCCCACTGCTATTATTTTGAACACTACTGTATATACAGTTGTAACGGAGGGAAGGCTAGGGGTCCCCTTCTAACCTGACCCGCTAGGTAACTCTGACTGAATGACACCAAGGCAGAGGTAGATAAATTATATACTTTATTTATGCTTTCACAGGTATAAAAATAGAGCTTTTGATTAAAAGGTTCAGTTAAGAGCTGCACTGTTAGGATACATAACCCAAAATATGGGGAAACCACCCCTCTTGAGATGGGAGACCTACACCACAATGAATACCAAATAAACATGGCCTACAGGTGAGTTCAGAGCATAAAAGTGAGCATAAGGAGCAACAGGGGCTTACTGTTGGATAAATAAAAACATGGCAGTCAGGGCACAGATCGAAAATACATGACAGAGATGAGCCTCCATAAACACCTTAGCTTTGTGAACACATAGCTCCAGACCTCGGCTCGTGGCACATACGAGGGGAACACAAACAGCTACACCCAACACCACCTTTGCAGAGAACAATACGACTCCGTAAGTTCACAAAGATATGTAAACAAATACCCAAGAGAACAAGTAACTGATCCACTTACTAGCGCCGACCACCTGGACAGCCACAAGGCCCGAGAACGCAATCACTCACACGCACTCCTTCATTGAATCTCCTAAACTTCTTCTTCTGTTCGGTTTATTGGCAGTTGGCCACCTGCGTCGGGGCATTACCGCCTACTTACTGGACTGGAATGTAAGTCATTGAGAATGGTCAGAGGGAAAACTCACGCTCAGTTACAACATACTGATCACATAAGGTTCAATCACTACTTTTTTAAATGCGAGAAAATAACTGTGTCTATCAGCTCTTTCCTAATTGCTTTGCTTGCATCTCCAAGAAGAGTGCAAATTGACTGCACTTTCTTCTCTTTAGCTACAACTGAACAAAGTCCACTCCTTCGCTCTGCATATTGGTGACATTCCACTAAAACATGCTTTACGGTTTCAGGTTGGCCACACCAGTCACACAACCCTGACCGGTGTTTCCCAATTCTCCAAAGAGAATAGTTCAGGCCTATCCTGAATTGCGACACAACAATTTCCTCTCTGCGGTTACCATCCACAATTCTCTTGTATGCGACTCTCGTTTGGATATTATACAGATGTCGTCCGGTGTCACAAATGTCCCAGCATTCCTGCAACAACTGGAGAATTTTTGAGTTAGTGAGCGATTTCCCTTCTGCTCGACTAAGCGGGACATGAATATTCATCTCTTCTGACCTCAGCGCCTGCTTAGCCAAAATATCAGCTTCTTCATTCGCCTGTGGTTGATTTAAGTGACACAGATACAGAGATTATTGCATGTAGTTTTGCAAAGGTGGGTTATTGCACATGTGACTTAAGAGTCTCTGACAGCAGTGGGGATGAAGGACTTGCGGTAACGCTCTTTCTTGCAGGACCTGCTGTTATGGGCTTTTTTCAGAGTCAGACTTCTGTCAGAAACCATGAGTGACAGTAACATGACGCTAAATACATTGTGGCCATTATATTCAGTAAACAGGCCGAGGCTGACAGGTGAAGAAGGAAGTCATGGAGCTTCTGCTTTAGAAGTTAAAATAAAGTTAAATTATAGAATATTTAAAAACTCAGTTGCAACCGGATCTAAAAGAATGTCTATTAAAATCACCAGTTAAAATTATAATTTCGTAGGAGTTATGAATGATTTATGAGAACTCTGCAAATTCAGTGAGAAAATCTCTTTGGCGGTCTATAATAGTGACGGCTAAAATTGGAGGATTACTAAAAACAATTGCATAGTATTCGACAAAATTGCTCAAATAACACAGGTTTGGTGGCAAGAGTATTGGAGGTAATTAATGCAGGGCCACCTCCCCTTTTACCATGTCTGATGGAGAATGTACACTTTAAATTAGATGGAGAGGCCTCCGTGAGAACGGCGTTCGCAACCGCAACCGCACCCTGCCAAGTCTCAGTTAACTCTTGTGGCGTCCTTCAATTTTGCACCCTTTAAAGACCCTAATGCCAAAAAAATTTACACTTCAAAAAAGAGCCTGAAAATTACCACACGTTCATATTTTTTTCTGCTTCATTTTACAAAAATCCTTCAGTGGCTTTTGGGCCATTTGGATGGGCTCCAGTGGCTTTTGGGCTATTTGGATGGGCTCCAAGGGCTTTCGGGTCAAAATGACCCAAGGGCACCACGAGGGTTAAAAACAAACAATCAAGCTTCAATGACTAAAAAGGACTGATTTAGCAGAAAGCAGACATTTAAAAGGGCCATGTTTATTTCATGTTTATTATTCAGAGGGGACTGAATAATTACGCTGGTATATGGTGGTTGTGATGTGGAGATAGGTATGAGGTTATTGACAGTGTGAATGGTAGATTTACCTTTAGTCCGCTCTTTACTCATTAAGACCGGGATCTTCATTATGGTATTGTGTGGAGAGGAGGGGACCTTCATGATGCTTCTATGGTGAGTTCAATGTTCAGTGAATGGGGGCGGAATCCGGAGATGTTGGGGTGGACTCTGTCTTGTTTGAAAAGTTCAGGTCTGCTAACAAAAGTTAATAAGTTGTCCACAAATGGGATAGCATGAAACCGGGGGACAACACAAGTCCCATGCCAGGACATATAAATACATCCAGGCTCAGGATTTTAAAAAGAACATTGATTTTTGATTCTTGACATTTATTTTCTTGAATAACTCTCAGGAATGGATCATCAATACTGTGAGGTGAAGCTGTCCGTTCAGCCGTGCCGAGCTCTGGTGGATGAGAAGTTTAAAGTCTTGGTCCAAAAGGCTCCTCCTGGGGCTCAGCTGACCGTCCGCTCCCATCACCACAGTGAAGACAAAGACGAGTGGGAGGCTTTTGGTCACTACATCTGTGACAGCACAGGAGCACTTCACTGTAAGAGACTGGGACAGAAAAACATCATTAGTCCGAATAATTGCTTTTACTGTAAATGTGTTGTCAGTGAGTGAGGACCTCAGCCTCGGTGGGACATATGAGGGAGTCGAACCAATGGGATTACTGTGGAGCCTCAGACCAGTGCCAGGGAGCAAACCAGGACTCAGGTCAGACCGATTTATTCTATTGCTTTATTGTACTTTCCGTAAGGCTCTCATATCTAATTATTGCAGTAATGTCAATGCAGTATACTTTCTCCTGGAGCCACGACACATAGGGCCAAGTCAATTACAGTGCCTTGCGAAAGTACTAATACACCTTGAACTTTTGCACATTTTGTCATGTTTACAACTCTAAACGTAAAGTTTTTACTTTGAATGTTTTACTGAAAGTTCACACACAAGTAACAGACAACTGTGAAGTGAAAGCAAAATGATACATGATTCTGTTATTTTACAAAAAAAGAAAAGTGAAAAGTGGGGCGTGCATAAGTATTCATACAGCATTTTCTGCATTAAATTGTCTTTATAACATTCCTAATGACTGCAGAATGTTCACACCTTACCCTAACCATTAAATAGAGGCCACCTGTGTGTAATCTACTCTCAGTATAATTCCAGCTGTTCTGTGAGGGCCTCAGAGCTATGGTCAGAGTGTATTGGTCACTAAACAACATCATGAAGGCCAAGGAGCTCACCAGAGAGGTCAGGGATAAAGCTGTGGAGAAGTTTAAAGCAGCGTTAAGTTATACAAAGATTTCCCAAGATTTGAACATCTCACGGAGCACTGTTCAATCCATCATTCAGAAATGGAAAGAGTATAGCACCACTGCAAACTTACCAAGACACGGCCTTCCACCTAAACTAACAGACCGAACAAGGAGAGCACTGGTCAGAAATGCAACCAAGTGCCCCAAGATAACTCTGGAGGAGCTGGGACGTCCTGCCGCTGAGCTGGGGGAATCTGTACATGGGACAACTATAAGTCGTACTCTACACAAATCTGGCCTTCATGGACGAGTGGCAAGAAGAAAGCCATTATTGAAAGGAGGCCATAAGAAATCCCGTTTGAAGTTTGCTAGAAGTCATATGGAGGACACAGCTACCATGTGGAAGAAGGTGCTTTGGTCAGATGAGACAAAAATTAACTTTTTGGCCCAAATGCAAAACGTTATGTATGGAGCAAACCTAACACTGCTCATCGTCCTGAGTGCACCATCCCCAGTGTCAAATATGGTGGGGGGGCATCATGCTATGGGGCTGCTTTTCCTCAGCGGGGACTGGGAAGATTGTAAGAATAGTTGGGAAGATGGATGGAGCCAAATACAGAGACATTTTGGAGGAAAACCTGCTGGAGTCAGCAAGAGAATTGAGGCTGGGGCGGAGATTCACCTTCCAGCAGGACAATGACCCTAAACACAAAGCTAAATCTACAATGGAATGGTTTAAAAACAAACATATTAATGTGTTAGAATGGCCCAGTCAAAGTCCTGACCTAAATCCTATTGAAAATCTGTGGAAGGACAGATTTTTCAGTAAACGTGCAGATTTTATTTTGAATTTTTTACTGAAAGTTTACAGACAAGTAACAGACAAATGTGGTTGTCTTGGTTGCATTTCTGACCAGTGCTCTCCTTGTTCGGTCTGTTAGTTTAGGTGGACGCCCGTGTCTTGGTAAGTTCGCAGTGGTGCTATACTCTTTCCATTTCCGAATGATGGATTGAACAGGGCTCTGTGAGATGTTCAAATCTTGGGAAATCTTTGTATAACTTAACGCTGCTTTAAACTTCTCCACAGCTTTATCCCTGACCTCTCTGGTGAGCTCCTTGACCTTCATGATGTTGTTTAGTGACCAATACACTCTGACCATAGCTCTGAGGCCCTCACAGAACAGCTGGAATTATACTGAGAGTAGATTACACACAGGTGGCCTCTATTTAATGGTTAGGGCAAGGTGTGAACATTCTGCAGTCATTAGGAATGTTATAAAGGCAATTTAATGCACTCCAAAAATGCTGTATGAATACTTATGCACGCCCCACTTTTCACTTTTCTATATTTTGTAAAATAACAGAATCATGTATCATTTTGCTTTCACTTCACAGTTGTCTGTTACTTGTGTGTGAACTTTCAGTAAAAAATTCTAAATGAAATCTTTACGTTTAGGGTTGTAAACATGACAAAATGTGCAAAGGTTCAAGGTGTATTAGTACTTTCGCAAGGCACTGTGTGTGTGTGTATATATATATATATATATATATATATATATATATATATATATATATATATATATATAATGTATGTATATATGTAACACACACACACAGATATAAAGATTGCCTTTTTTTTACAAGACGATTAGTATGGAGAAGAAGACAATATTAAAATTGAGAAGTTACATAGTTAATGCATAGTGTCAGCTGCATAACAATCAGCTAAAAGACATAAACACGTATTATTGCTGCTGTGTTGTGTTGAAAGGTCAAAGGTTATCTCATCTCGGGAACTCGGGCATCAAAATTATGATGTGTGCAATTTTCTGCTCGGCAAATGGTATTTACCATACTTACGAGACCAAGTACGTGGGATGGAGACAAACTTTTTCCTCCAACCAGATCAACTCCATGGCCGGAAAAGTGTGAGGGAGAGGGTTGTGGGGGAGTGAGGGGTGAACATGTGCATTTGTTTTGTTTCACGTTTACGGCCTGTGACCTGTGAGAGCCTGTAATGCTTAAGTAAGAACACAAGGAAGCGCGAGGTAAACGAGGAAATGAATGTCAGCGGTGCTCCCATCAGAGCAGTCACTTCCACTTGCGACGCCCTCTCACATGTGGCACATAGTTCTGCCATTCAGAAAATCTCAATTCACTAGAAGCCTGCGCACCCTGTGCACCAGGCACAAGATCTGGCCCAATATGTGTACTAAACATATGACCTGTGACTCTTTCCCATAATGCTTCAGGCTGAGGAAGATGAGTGTGGAGACTCCTATGGAGGTGACAGTCTCAGTCTACCAGGGCCACCTCTCCGAGGACTTCTCAGAGCAGACAGCTCTGGCTGCTGTGGTGGTGGAGCGCTGGTACATGGCTCCTGGAGTTCAGAGGATTCCAGTCACAGAGCACGGCCTCACTGCTACACTCTTCCTCCCTCCAGGTGGACCTCCTATAAGAACAGTGTGAACTAATGCCCCTTTCTTGGTCACAGATACTATGTTTTGTTCAGGGCCTGGACCGTTCCCTGCCGTCCTGGACCTTTGGGGTGGAGGTGGATATTTAGTGGAGTATCGAGCCTCTTTACTGGCCTCTCGTGGCTTTGCTGCTCTGGCCCTGGATTACCTGACCAATGAAGTCACAAAGACAACTGGGAAAATTATGGACAATGACTACTTTGAGGTAATTTGACTCTGACCTCTTCTTAATGAAATATAGGGTGACCAGATGTTTCCGCATTTTACTCAACTGCACCTGGCTCAGCTTCATTATTAATAGTGACAAGTGAGCAAAACGGTTCAGCAAATTTGTGTGTTTTGGCTTATGTGTTTTATATTGTGTATGTCCTTGTCTTAGTTTTTGGGGACTGCGGATGGAAATTAGCCTTGAGCTAAATCCGGCATATTTACAGCACTAGTTGTCTGTTCATTAATATGCCCTGTCCCATTCAAATAAATTAAATGAAAAAAAAATTATAATAATAATTTCTGGTTGTAGTTTGGCAATGGCGGCGGAAGTAAAGGAAGCTCTTCAATCCGTTCTGGCTCGGCTCCCAAATATCCAGAAATTAAAATCGAAATTCGAATGTGCAAGGAATTCTCCCAACAGTTATAATAGCTGCTTCACTCACTCGGGCGCATTATACGTCATGACCAAATGCTAGCGAAAATCAGATCCAATCGTTTCAAAAGAGTTCACCCCTCCCACATGATAATGGAGTTCAATTGTGAAGATCCAGAGCCTCTGTACATAATGAAATGAGGGTATGATAAAACCAGCAGGGTCCCAAACAAATAAAATAGCTCAGGATTTGGTAAAGGACAGAGAGTTACTGATGGACAGTCACTGCAGCATGTTACAAACATCTCCTTACACAGCAAAAGGAAACTGAGGGATGTCGCAATGTTTTGCATTGATTTGTCCCTCAAATTGATGTTCTATAAATAGAAATAGAATCTACATACCACAATATAAAAAGTATTCAAACAGCAAATTGAATGTTAAAAAGGGTTATAAAATACACTTTTACACAGTTAAACTGTTACAATGATGCTGGGAGCTATTTCCGCTGCTTAAGAGTCTCCCATGGCGAACACGTCCTGGCTGAGGGTCAGACAAAAAATGGCTCAGAAGTCCCTCTTGTTGAAAAGTGAGGGGATATTGCATTAATGTAACACAATACTGTAGGGGCCCTGAGTTGCCATCTGCAAATGGGCAAACTATTAATGAAAATACTACAGAAACAACATCAAAATATTAAATTAATACTTTGTCATATCCGCTATTTAATGGTAAATTTGTATTACTATTCCCAAACATACACACTAATGACATAAATATGTGTAGGTCTTCAAACAATCCTGAAAACACACACAAAAAGTGTCACATTCAAACTTCAGACAGTGATAAATGATAATATACAATACTTTGCTTTCATAAACATAAGTGGCTATAACTTGGAGCCAAATGCTGACTGTAACATTTCTAAAGCTGTAACAAGGGTTAGAAGTTTTGAAGGTGTTATTACACTTTTACGCCCCATTACACAATTACGACCTATTACACCCTTATTGCACTATTACACCCATATTACACTATCACGCCCCTATTACACCCTTATTACTCTATAACTCCCATATTGCGCCACTATAGTATTCTCGTTTTCCATTTGTTTTATTACACCCCATTACACCCTTATTACACTATTGCACCCCATTACATTATTGCACCGCTATTACATCCTTATTACACTTTTACACCCTTATTACATTATTACGCCCGTATTACACCTCTATAGTTTGCTCATTCTGCGTTTTAGAGCTGCCGGTGACCGCGGTCAGAGAAGATAGATGCAGGTACAACTTAGAGCTTGGTACACAACACTGTCTATCTTGTTATAAGCGTTGTAATAAGTGTTGATTTTTGTTCTAGTTATGATTTTTTATTTGTCCTTTATTTAACCAGGAAAGTCCCACTGAGATTAAGAATCTCTTTTTCAGGGGAGTCCTGGCCCCAGAGGGGAACCTATTGTACATGTTTTTAGTGGTAGGGGAAACCGGAGTACCCGGAGGAAACCTACGCAGACACGGGGAGAACATGCAAACTCCCAGACGACAGCGAATTAAATCAAGGCTGTGCCTCCTGAACCAAGTGTACTATTTGTAACTTTACTCACACCACTGTGAGCTTTACACCTGTTAGTAAGATTATATGCAATTCTGATTATGATCCACTTTTTCTTTTTGTACATTTGGTCCTGAGCATCCGTTGTCTCTGCGTTGTGAATGTAGAGAAAGAGAGCGGCACTAGTGAAAGAAAAGACGACAGTATGAAGTGGAAAGTGTGAGGCTCCTCTGCTCCGTTTCATTCATGCTTGGCGCTTTTGTTGTGATTGTATGATTTCACTCTTGAATGAGAAAAAAATAAATATATGTGCATATGTGTGTGTGTGTGTATATATATATATACACACACACACATATGTGCACATATGTGTACATATATGCACATGATATATAGGAAAACTGCCAAGTTAAACAAAGAAACATGTATTCAAAACCTATATTAAAACATATGTTTATATAAATTCTTTCCATGTGGGGTGTAATGTTATGTGACTGTCAGTGGCTAGATGTTAGCATGCTAACGTGTTAGCCTAGCCTTACCTTAGAGCAGACTTATGCTTGTTTATTTTGGAGACATTCAGCGGGGCGTAGGCCGTCTACATTGTTTGATCCATTGTAGTCACTGCTCAGGTTGTGTTTTCACTTTGGGAAGGGAAATAACGCCACTCCCCCAGACACACTCTTGTGGTAGTGTCCGATTTACATCCTCAATAGGCAGATCCCTTCACCACTTTGCTTCTTCTTCTTTGTCTGGTTGGGTTTTTGTAATTAGCATCGATTAGCCAGTCTTAAATGTCTTCTTTCTTTCATAGGTGGCCTTTAAGTTCCTGGAGCAGCACCCACAGATTGTGGGTAGCCGGATCGCCATGTGGGGCCTGTCCTTTGGTGCAGCTATGACTTTAAAAATGGCTGTTTACTCAAACGTCATGAAGGTACTTCAATCCTTGATTGCTAAAACCAGTGCCAGTAATCCATATTATTTAATTGCATTATAAAAAACAAAAACTCAATAAACAATCCCATGATAATTGAACAGCCCTTTGTTGAGCTGAAGGACAGATGGGGATCTATGGTAGATGGTAGACACATGTGCTCTGGGATTATGTGTCACACCCACTTTACAACTCCTTTGGAAGCCAGGTACAAACTGGCCCTTGGACAAGGGATTTGTTTTATTAAAGAAAGAAAGAAAGAAAGATGTATGTATGTACTGGGCACATAGTGCAGATGCAGCTGACAACATGTAACACAAAAACAGACGAAAACAAATAAATAATTTTGCGCAAATTAATATCAAATTAAAAATAAAAATAAGTGCAGACTTGTACAATGTGATAAATAAAAACTTTCAAAGATCATCCAACTAACCATAGGCAGACAGGTAACACATGTTAGTGGAGCCAAGGGGATGTGATTCCAGACCAGCAGATGAATGGATGGACAGTACGAGGCCGAGTGCCATTATCTATCCAACACATATTGGCTGGATAAGAACATTACCTCAGACCCCAGCCATGTTCTGAACTCTGAATATGTGCGGTTACCATCAGGGCGGCAGTACTGTGTGCCACGCTGGTACGCAGTACTTTCAGATTGACCTTATTGAAGGTCAATCTGACCTTCAATAAGGTCAGATTGAAGAACTCATTTGTTCATCAGTCCATCCTGAAACTAAACCACCTGTGGATCCACAGCTGCCCAGGGAACTGAGAACCAAGAGGGGAATCTACAGTATCCAGAACCCTCCTCACCCGGGGATGTTAAGGGGGTGGTGGATCCACAGCTGAGGGCCTCCCCACTGCCCTGGGAGGGGACTGGAGGGGGCAAGGACTGGACTGTGTTTTTCTGAAACATCTGCCCTCTATATGAAGAAAATGTCTCCTGTTTGTCCTATGATCAAATGGGGCACATTGTGCATGTTTGTTTTTTTGTTTAATATCCGTACAGTATAATTACTGGGCCTTTTCACATGTAAAAACATGTGAATGTCATGCTAACTAAAACTAGCATGACATTTATTGTTTTGTTTTGATCAATAATTGACAATACGTTTGTGGAGGTAAACCCATGGTCCAAAATACAAGGATGTTCAGACATTTCTTAAAAAGCGGTAACTCTATTGTCCCACAGAGTTATTGTCCCCTTCCCTCCATGTAAATGATTACAGCAAATCTTAGTCAGTGTGGTCTGTATTATACATATTGTGCTCAGTGTTCACATACATCTGACGATGATGATGTGCTGATCTTATTTAACAAGCATACTTTGTTATATTATGAAGCTCTTTGTGGATCCAAGTATATTTATGGCTATTTCGAAGATGTGGATTTTGATAAAAAATTGTCAGCCCTTTTTATCAAAGGATCATTGAACTCCGAGTCATTCTGTCAATGTTGTGGTTTCTCAGCTCAGGTGTGCAGTGTGCTACAACGGAAGTCATATTCAACCTGTCGACGGCAGTGTTAAACACATTCTGGAGTACATGGGCAAGTGAGTTACAATGTCCAGGTGGAAATAACTATTATTATTCTGGGGCATCGTGTAACAAAAATCTATCTTTATTTAGAAAAAAAGAAAATATCCGCATCACTGAGAATCAGGAGGTTATCTTCCGTGACCTGACTCTGCCCTTCCCCAAAGACCCTGCATTCAAAGTTGAGGTGAGTATGAGTCACAGATTACTAAAGAAGAACAGAACAATGTACTCCGACTCCACTTAGCTTGTATTTCATTATATTGTATTGGTTTATTTGGTCGGGACAGTGCATGTTAATGAACATACATGTAAACAAGCCACACCGGATTGTAGCCTTGGGCTAATTTGCGTCCGTTGTCACCCATGCGCACTCTCAAACACACTCTCATTCATCCTGGCCTATTGTACATGTTTTTAGTGGTAGGGGAAACCGGAGTACCCGGAGGAAACCTACGCAGACACGGGGAGAACATGCAAACTCCACACAGAAAGGCCCCGTCCAGGTGGGAATCGAACCCAGGGCCTTCTAGCTGTGAAGCACGAGCGCTAACCGCTGTACATTATGTTGGTCTTCTCCATTTAAGTTAAAATGAGGTCGCTGTTAAGTGTTATTTGTGAAAAACACAATTGTCCATTTAATAAACAAAGAAAAAACTAAATGTATAGCATCTATAGCTAGCTGTGTGCAGGGCTGCTAATCATGCCCGTCATGCACCATGAAGCCAAGCCATGGCGACTGAGAGGAAATGGTTTCATCCCCTCGACTGTTGGCACACAGGGCGCGTCCCAGGATTATCTGAGTTGGCTTAGTCATAAAGTCTCTTGGTTCTTGTCTCAAAAGTACATGTAACCATAATTGTATAAGTTATTCACTTCTTCCTACACCCTTTGACAGTACAGCACTGAATAAATCGGTTTTCTTTTGTATTATTACATGTATTATTAAAGCTATTCCAGATCCCGTCAGGTCTCTGAAGCTAAGCAGGAAGGGCCTGGTCGGTACTTGGATGGGAGACCGTTTGGGGAACACCAGGAAGCCTGTGTGAATGTAGTGAGTGAGTGGTTGGTGGTGGACGGTGGGGCCAATGGAGCAGACTGGTAGCCTCGCTTCTGTCAGTCTACTCTTATTTAAGACTAATGCATTATTATTATTATACTTATACACATTTATCATATTAGGACTATACATTTAATTAGATGAATTATTGCATAATGCATAAAGTAGTGTTACGGCTCAGTTGCGATGATGGCGGAAAACGACCCAAAAATGCAATGACAGCCCAAAAATCGGAGTAGAAATCAAATTTAATGGAACAAGTCCAAGTACATGAAAAAAGCGCCAAACGGGGAGAACTTACAGACAGGCAGGGAGGGAGGGAACACATGACGCCAAACAACCAGGAACACCCACAATGAACCGACAACGACAGGGGAGAACACGGGGGTGTAAATACACGGGGAAACGGGGCACAGGTGACACACATTCAGGCGGGGCAGTCAACCAACACAGGGGAAGCCAGACGGGGGTAGACAGGACAGACATGTCAAAATGAACTACACCACAGGAATCACAAGACACAAACCAGGGGGAAACTAAACAAATCCAAAACCCTGACAAGTAGAATTTATAGCTCTAGTTTTGTGCTAAATAACTTTTTCACACAAGCCAAGAATATAGTGCTTATATACTGTATATTGTGCTCCCATTCATTTGGCTTCATGACTTCATAAGCTGCCTGTAGAATGAGGCGACAGTCTTGAGGATCAGACTGTAATCGGACGATACGTTTCGTTGGAGTTGGCTCCATTTGAGGAACTTCTTTATGATATATTCCGCTTATGTTTAATGAACACTGTTTATGTGTCGGTCTCAAACATGGTTACAATGTGACTGTAAAACGTGTTTCTCTTTGAGCAGATGGGACGTCTGCAGTGCCCCCTGCAGGTTGTAGTTGGTCTGGACGATCAGAGCTGGCCAGCCTATGAGTCTGCAATGGATGTAAGTTTACAAAAATATTTGACTTATCTTTTATAGACACATGTCAACAACAGATTATAGTGACTTTAATATGGTTGTTGGTAAAACTCAAGTCATTTTCAGTGTCATTGTAATCAGAGTTTCTTTGAGTATATTTGTATAATTATCAGTGGCTCAAAAAGGCTCACGCAACCACTTACCTCAAATGAAAGAAAGACTTATTACAGTGAGGAGTTAATGTTGATGCCATGTTGTTTGTCAGATGAAGGTGATGATGGAGGAGGCGGGGAACAGTCACCTGCTCACTCTGCTCATATATCCCCACACTGGTCACATGATCGAGTCTCCGTACTCTCCTCACGTCCGGACCAGCATCTTTAGACCTACCCCAAGCGGGGTATTACGTAAGTAAAACTAAGGCATTCATATTCTTGTAAGCCTCAGTTACGGCTTAACCTTTTAACCCCCACCTTAACCGAACACATCTTCTCCAGTTCAGCTTTACCCAAATCTAAAAAGCTTCTTGACTGGAGCCTACAGCCTATGCCAGTGTAGACCCACAAACTCGCGTTGTCACTTTTTATCTCTTTTATTTTGTGATCAATTATTTATTACACATATTTTGTTTTATGTTACAAGGGCATAGAATAAAATAAAACAAATAGAACTCTTGCAAGTGAGAAAAAAAAATATATATATATTTTTTTTACTTTTTTGTTGCTTTTTTGTAACTTTTCATTGCGTTCTTGTTGCTTTTTTATGCTTTTCCGATGCCTTTCATCCTTTTGTGTTGCCTTTCTTGTTGAGTTATACTCCCTTTTTTTTTGTCTCGTTCTTGTTGTTTACGTCTCGTTTTTGTTGCTATTTTGAGGTGTTTTCCAAGAAGCATTCAGATGACGGGGCGAATAACTCCACACTAAGCCGATCAGGATTGGATGCCAATACATGATGTAGATAGGCCTGTCAGGTTGAATTCACACTTAGGCTTCAGTTGTTTATAAAATCATGTATTATGATGTCATTTTCCAGTGACGGTGCTGTGGGGCGGCGAGACTGCGGCCCATGCTCGAGCTCAGGAAGACGCCTGGAGGAAGACGCTGCTGTTTTTGAGAGAGCACCTGTATGACAGGAGAAACTCTGCGGTCACCTCCAAGTCGAATCTATGAGTCCTATAGAAATTCAACCTCTAATAAATGGGCAAATCAAACCACACAAGAACATCATTGTCTTCTTTTGCTATTATATATGTTGTGACATCACAATGGATGGGAGTCCAGCGCTCTGCCTATGGAGCTACAAAGGCGAGAGGTACTCGTGCTGCAGCACATACATATGTTATGCATCGCTCTTTTGTAAAGAACTGAGCAGCGCCTTTTCAACTTAGGAAAGATCTGAGTCATTCCACGAGAACTGTGTAAAAAAAAATGAGCCTCATCAGTTTCAAATTTTCACACTAAATATATTCATTTAAATCTTACATCACAACATTAGGTACATATTTACACTATCAGGAAATCATTTTTTCCCATCTTATGTGTTAAATATGAATTGTTATTGATTATTTTTTTGTGAAGCCAGACCTTCCTCAACCCCGTTATGGACAACAGTAAATCTCTCCTAATTGGAGACAAACATATTTTTGTCTATAAAACAAGATTTGTATGCTCATTAGATGTCTTAACCAGTCATTAAATAATTGTTAATAATAACACTTTTTCATATAAAATGTTATTAAAAAATATATATATATATATATATATTAGTCTTATATTAGTCGGTTTACAATTTTGGTGCATTATTCATTCTCTCCATACTCGGTGATGATAAGCGAGGCAGGCAACCAGTCTGTGCACATCAGCCCCCACCACCCACCACTCACACACACACTACATTCACACACTTCCTGGTGTCCCCAAACGGTCTCCCATCCAAGTCCTGTCAGGCCCTTCCCTGCTTAGCTTCCGAGGTCAGACGGGATCGGGCAGAGCAAAGGCGGTGTGTAAAAAACGAATTTAACCAAATAATTACAACATGTGTTATATAATCATGCAACAAAACATTTTAGACAGTTCATACCGTAAGTAATGCAAGATACAAAATGTACATATCATTATAAAAATCAATTACAATAATACCAACAATTGTGCCATTTAAAACAAAAATTGAGGCAAAGACGCCAACATTAATGCCAGCAAGAATCAAGATTAATCAAGTTTGTACGCTTTGTTCTTGCTTTGTTGAAATCATTCTGAAACTCTGTTCCACACCTCTTTTAAGACCTCTACGTGGCGTTTTGTCACTGGCTGTGGGGCAGGGATGAGTTCAAGAACATCTGAAAACAGGTACCAGAGGATATCTTCTTGAAGTGGCCAGAAGAAGCGGTTTGAACCCACACGATGCATGCATTTCACTCAAACATGTGTTTCTTGCACATCGAGTATGATGCCTGGATATAAATCTCCATCATATTTGAGAATGCACCACTCCCCAATGACCTCTGGACTATCCCACTGGATTTCCTTGTCTGTGTGTGGATCCTCTTAGGCCCTGGCTGCAGCAGAGCAGTTATTAGATTCTTTCCAAAACTAAAATGCTGTGTGTTGTGCACGTGCAGCTAGCATCCCGAAGTATCAGTTCACCTGGAGCAGGAGTGATTACCTGGTGAATTTCCATTGTTCCAGCTATTGTGGGTAAGTGCTTTGGCATTTTCTCCATCACCCTCTCCACATCTTCACTCTTCACATAGAACAGTTTCACCAATGTATTCAAAGCGGTGAACAATTCCTGTGCGTCAGGGATGTCACGGCCCTTTGCTACCATAGCATCAGCCGTTCTTTCCAAGGCTCCACCAACACCATCTGGTGCTCCCTTTCCGTGGCTAGCTTCAAAAATGTTCCAAGATCCGGTCTTGAGTCCTCTTTGGTGTACGTCCGTGCTGAAAAGAAAGAAGTTGCCACGCTGCTTGTACCGAGTACAGGGGCCATGGCTTAAAAAGTGAAGCACAGACACCTCTGGGTGAGTGGCCTGAAGATGATTCAAAATGATCCCCATGGGGGGGGCCTTTGTGTCTACTGGGGGAAATTGTACTAAAGGATGTTGGCGCAGGTTGTCCACCAACATATAACACACCTGTATGCAGAGAGGCCTGCTGGTGTGGAGCTCCAAAGTGAACAGCTTGTACTTCGGAGCTGTACTTACAACTGTAATTCTCTGAGAAGTACAAACATGTATAAGAGCCTCTTCCCCTGACATGTTGTTCCTCAGTGCGCGGCAGAAGGCATAGTGCTGCTTGATGTTAAAGTGATGCCGTTTAAATCGCTCAAGGTAGTTGTGGAAGAGCTCAACTTTTTGCTCTCGAGTTCCTGCCACTGATTTCTTGAGGGTGACCTTTACAGTTGCTTGTTCACCTGCACATTTCTGCAACCGATACCTTTTCACAATTCTCCCACTTGCCACTTTTGCAATAACTTGTTTCTCTCTTGCTGTGGATGGTTTAATTCACTTTGATTTTTGATGAGGACGGTGACATCATCAGCATAAGCTAAAGCCTTGATGTTCTGAGCTGAACCTATGGGGATGCCAGTAATATTTACATTGTTAATAGTTGAGATTCCACGTCTCCCTGATAAAAGAAAGATTACCAATAACGGCTATCTTGAGTGTACATCGGCAGCAGCATAGAAATCAGATTAAAAAGAACATGAGTGAGTTGCTAAACTAGCATGGACACCACTGAACGTTCAGTACAATCATAAACGGAATACATGAAATATTGGAAAATGTCTTACCAAGATTCATAGCATTTGTGTGTAATCTGTTTTCGATAGAAGAGCTTTTCCAATGGGAAATGCGTCTTCAGAAGCATCCTGATCCACCACGGTCAAACGTGAAGGAGCTTACAGCAAATTGCCCTGTTAGTGCAAACATTAGGAGAACGTTGCTTTTCCACCAATCCTTAGTACAGGATATCAATCAAAAATACACCAATGCATCCACAGCAAGAGAGAAACAAGTTATTGCAAAAGTGGCAAGTGGGAGAATTGTGAAAAGGTATCAGTTGCAGAAATGTGCAGGTGAACAAGCAACTGTAAAGGTCACCCTCAAGAAATCAGTGGCAGGAACTCGAGAGCAAAAAGTTGAGCTCTTCCACAACTACCTCGAGCGATTTAAACAGCATCACAATTCATATTTAACACATAAGATGGGAAAATATGATTTCCTGATAGTGTAAATATGTACCTAATGTTGCGATGTAAGATTTAAATGAATATATTTAGTGTGAAAATTTGAAACTGATGAGGCTCATTTTTTTTTACACAGTTCTCGTGGAATGACTCAGATCTTTCCTAAGTTGAAAAGGCGCTGCTCAGTTCTTTACAAAAGAGCGATGCATAACATATGTATGTGCTGCAGCACGAATACCTCTCGCCTTTGTAGCTCCATAGGCAGAGCGCTGGACTCCCATCCATTGTGATGTCACAACATATATAATAGCAAAAGAAGACAATGATGTTCTTGTGTGGTTTGATTTGCCCATTTATTAGAGGTTGAATTTCTATAGGACTCATAGATTCGACTTGGAGGTGACCGCAGAGTTTCTCCTGTCATACAGGTGCTCTCTCAAAAACAGCAGCGTCTTCCTCCAGGCGTCTTCCTGAGCTCGAGCATGGGCCGCAGTCTCGCCGCCCCACAGCACCGTCACTGGAAAATGACATCATAATACATGATTTTATAAACAACTGAAGCCTAAGTGTGAATTCAACCTGACAGGCCTATCTACATCATGTATTGGCATCCAATCCTGATCGGCTTAGTGTGGAGTTATTCGCCCCGTCATCTGAATGCTTCTTGGAAAACACCTCAAAAAAGCAACAAAAACGAGACGTAAACAACAAGAACGAGACAAAAAAAAAGGGAGTATAACTCAACAAGAAAGGCAACACAAAAGGATGAAAGGCATCGGAAAAGCATAAAAAAGCAACAAGAACGCAATGAAAAGTTACAAAAAAGCAACAAAAAAGTAAAAAAAAATATTATTTTCTTTTTCACTTGCAAGAGTTCTATTTGTTTTATTTTATTCTATGCCCTTGTAACATAAAACAAAATATGTGTAATAAATAATTGATCACAAAATAAAAGAGATAAAAAGTGACAACGCGAGTTTGTGGGTCTACACTGGCATAGGCTGTAGGCTCCAGTCAAGAAGCTTTTTAGATTTGGGTAAAGCTGAACTGGAGAAGATGTGTTCGGTTAAGGTGGGGGTTAAAAGGTTAAGCCGTAACTGAGGCTTACAAGAATATGAATGCCTTAGTTTTACTTACGTAATACCCCGCTTGGGGTAGGTCTAAAGATGCTGGTCCGGACGTGAGGAGAGTACGGAGACTCGATCATGTGACCAGTGTGGGGATATATGAGCAGAGTGAGCAGGTGACTGTTCCCCGCCTCCTCCATCATCACCTTCATCTGACAAACAACATGGCATCAACATTAACTCCTCACTGTAATAAGTCTTTCTTTCATTTGAGGTAAGTGGTTGCGTGAGCCTTTTTGAGCCACTGATAATTATACAAATATACTCAAAGAAACTCTGATTACAATGACACTGAAAATGACTTGAGTTTTACCAACAACCATATTAAAGTCACTATAATCTGTTGTTGACATGTGTCTATAAAAGATAAGTCAAATATTTTTGTTACATCTCAAATGCTGTAAACTTACATCCATTGCAGACTCATAGGCTGGCCAGCTCTGATCGTCCAGACCAACTACAACCTGCAGGGGGCACTGCAGACGTCCCATCTGCTCAAAGAGAAACACGTTTTACAGTCACATTGTAACCATGTTTGAGACCGACACATAAACAGTGTTCATTAAACATAAGCGGAATATATCATAAAGAAGTTCCTCAAATGGAGCCAACTCCAACGAAACGTATCGTCCGATTACAGTCTGATCCTCAAGACTGTCGCCTCATTCTACAGGCAGCTTATGAAGTCATGAAGCCAAATGAATGGGAGCACGATATACAGTATATAAGCACTATATTCTTGGCTTGTGTGAAAAAGTTATTTAGCACAAAACTAGAGCTATAAATTCTACTTGTCAGGGTTTTGGATTTGTTTAGTTTCCCCCTGGTTTGTGTCTTGTGATTCCTGTGGTGTAGTTCATTTTGACATGTCTGTCCTGTCTACCCCCGTCTGGCTTCCCCTGTGTTGGTTGACTGCCCCGCCTGAATGTGTGTCACCTGTGCCCCGTTTCCCCGTGTATTTACACCCCCGTGTTCTCCCCTGTCGTTGTCGGTTCATTGTGGGTGTTCCTGGTTGTTTGGCGTCATGTGTTCCCTCCCTCCCTGCCTGTCTGTAAGTTCTCCCCGTTTGGCGCTTTTTTCATGTACTTGGACTTGTTCCATTAAATTTGATTTCTACTCCGATTTTTGGGCTGTCATTGCATTTTTGGGTCGTTTTCCGCCACCATCGCAACTGAGCCGTAACACTACTTTATGCATTATGCAATAATTCATCTAATTAAATGTATAGTCCTAATATGATAAATGTGTATAAGTATAATAATAATAATGCATTAGTCTTAAATAAGGGTAGACTGACAGAAGCGAGGCTACCAGTCTGCTCCATTGGCCCCACCGTCCACCACCAACCACTCACTCACTACATTCACACAGGCTTCCTGGTGTTCCCCAAACGGTCTCCCATCCAAGTACCGACCAGGCCCTTCCTGCTTAGCTTCAGAGACCTGACGGGATCTGGAATAGCTTTAATAATACATGTAATAATACAAAAGAAAACAGACTTATTCAGTGCTGTACTGTCAAAGGGTGTAGGAAGAAGTGAATAACTTATACAATTATGGTTACATGTACTTTTGAGACAAGAACCAAGAGACTTTATGACTAAGCCAACTCAGATAATCCTGGGACGCGCCCTGTGTGCCAACAGTCGAGGGGATGAAACCATTTCCTCTCAGTCGCCATGGCTTGGCTTCATGGTGCATGACGGGCATGATTAGCAGCCCTGCACACAGCTAGCTATAGATGCTATACATTTAGTTTTTTCTTTGTTTATTAAATGGACAATTGTGTTTTTCACAAATAACACTTAACAGCGACCTCATTTTAACTTAAATGGAGAAGACCAACATAATGTACAGCGGTTAGCGCTCGTGCTTCACAGCTAGAAGGCCCTGGGTTCGATTCCCACCTGGACGGGGCCTTTCTGTGTGGAGTTTGCATGTTCTCCCCGTGTCTGTGTAGGTTTCCTCCGGGTACTCCGGTTTCCCCTACCACTAAAAAACATGTACAATAGGCCAGGATGAATGAGAGTGTGTTTGAGAGTGCGCATGGGTGACAACGGACGCAAATTAGCCCAAGGCTACAATCCGGTGTGGCTTGTTTACATGTATGTTCATTAACATGCACTGTCCCGACCAAATAAACCAATACAATATAATAAAATACAAGCTAAGTGGAGTCGGAGTACATTGTTCTGTTCTTCTTTAGTAATCTGTGACTCATACTCACCTCAACTTTGAATGCAGGGTCTTTGGGGAAGGGCAGAGTCAGGTCACGGAAGATAACCTCCTGATTCTCAGTGATGCGGATATTTTCTTTTTTTCTAAATAAAGATAGATTTTTGTTACACGATGCCCCAGAATAATAATTGTTATTTCCAACTGGACATTGTAACTCACTTGCCCATGTACTCCAGAATGTGTTTAACACTGCCGTCGACAGGTTGAATATGACTTCCGTTGTAGCACACTGCACACCTGAGCTGAGAAACCACAACATTGACAGAATGACTCGGAGTTCAATGATCCTTTGATAAAAAGGGCTGACAATTTTTTATCAAAATCCACATCTTCGAAATAGCCATAAATATACTTGGATCCACAAAGAGCTTCATAATATAACAAAGTATGCTTGTTAAATAAGATAAAGCACATCATCATCGTCAGATGTATGTGAACACTGAGCACAATATGTATAATACAGACTACACTGACTAAGATTTGCTGTAATCATTTACATGGAGGGAAGGGGACAATAACTCTGTGGGACAATAGAGTTACCGCTTTTTAAGAAATGTCTGAACATCCTTGTATTTTGGACCATGGGTTTACCTCCACAAACGTATTGTCAATTATTGATCAAAACAAAACAATAAATGTCATGCTAGTTTTAGTTAGCATGACATTCACATGTTTTTACATGTGAAAAGGCCCAGTAATTATACTGTACGGATATTAAACAAAAAAACAAACATGCACAATGTGCCCCATTTGATCATAGGACAAACAGGAGACATTTTCTTCATATAGAGGGCAGATGTTTCAGAAAACCACAATCCAGTCCTTGCCCCCTCCAGTCCCCTCCCAGGGCAGTGGGGAGGCCCTCAGCTGTGGATCCACTACCCCCTTAACATCCCCGGGTGAGGAGGGTTCTGGATACTGTAGATTCCCCTCTTGGTTCTCAGTTCCCTGGGCAGCTGTGGATCCACAGGTGGTTTAGTTTCAGGATGGACTGATGAACAAATGAGTTCTTCAATCTGACCTTATTGAAGGTCAGATTGACCTTCAATAAGGTCAATCTGAAAGTACTGCGTACCAGCGTGGCACACAGTACTGCCGCCCTGATGGTAACCGCACATATTCAGAGTTCAGAACATGGCTGGGGTCTGAGGTAATGTTCTTATCCAGCCAATATGTGTTGGGTAGATAATGGCACTCGGCCTCGTACTGTCCATCCATTCATCTGCTGGTCTGGAATCACATCCCCTTGGCTCCACTAACATGTGTTACCTGTCTGCCTATGGTTAGTTGGATGATCTTTGAAAGTTTTTATTTATCACATTGTACAAGTCTGCACTTATTTTTATTTTTAATTTGATATTAATTTGCGCAAAATTATTTATTTGTTTTCGTCTGTTTTTGTGTTACATGTTGTCAGCTGCATCTGCACTATGTGCCCAGTACATACATACATCTTTCTTTCTTTCTTTCTTTAATAAAACAAATCCCTTGTCCAAGGGCCAGTTTGTACCTGGCTTCCAAAGGAGTTGTAAAGTGGGTGTGACACATAATCCCAGAGCACATGTGTCTACCATCTACCATAGATCCCCATCTGTCCTTCAGCTCAACAAAGGGCTGTTCAATTATCATGGGATTGTTTATTGAGTTTTTCTTTTTTATAATGCAATTAAATAATATGGATTACTGGCACTGGTTTTAGCAATCAAGGATTGAAGTACCTTCATGACGTTTGAGTAAACAGCCATTTTTAAAGTCATAGCTGCACCAAAGGACAGGCCCCACATGGCGATCCGGCTACCCACAATCTGTGGGTGCTGCTCCAGGAACTTAAAGGCCACCTATGAAAGAAAGAAGACATTTAAGACTGGCTAATCGATGCTAATTACAAAAACCCAACCAGACAAAGAAGAAGAAGCAAAGTGGTGAAGGGATCTGCCTATTGAGGATGTAAATCGGACACTACCACAAGAGTGTGTCTGGGGGAGTGGCGTTATTTCCCTTCCCAAAGTGAAAACACAACCTGAGCAGTGACTACAATGGATCAAACAATGTAGACGGCCTACGCCCCGCTGAATGTCTCCAAAATAAACAAGCATAAGTCTGCTCTAAGGTAAGGCTAGGCTAACACGTTAGCATGCTAACATCTAGCCACTGACAGTCACAGTTTTCCTATATATAATGTACATATATGTACACATACATGTACACATATGCACATATATGTACATGACATACATGCTTATATATATGCACATATACATACATACACATATATGTGCATATATGTACACATATGTGCACATATATGCGCACATATATATATATATATATATATATATATATATATATATATATATATATATACATATACACACACACACACACATATGCACATATATTCATTTTTTTCTCATTCAAGAGTGAAATCATACAATCACAACAAAAGCGCCAAGCATGAATGAAACGGAGCAGAGGAGCCTCACACTTTCCACTTCATACTGTCGTCTTTTCTTTCACTAGTGCCGCTCTCTTTCTCTACATTCACAACGCAGAGACAACGGATGCTCAGGACCAAATGTACAAAAAGAAAAAGTGGATCATAATCAGAATTGCATATAATCTTACTAACAGGTGTAAAGCTCACAGTGGTGTGAGTAAAGTTACAAATAGTACACTTGGTTCAGGAGGCACAGCCTTGATTTAATTCGCTGTCGTCTGATATGAAAAATTATCATAACTAGAACAAAAATCAACACTTATTACAACGCTTATAACAAGATAGACAGTGTTGTGTACCAAGCTCTAAGTTGTACCTGCATCTATCTTCTCTGACCGCGGTCACCGGCAGCTCTAAAACGCAGAATGAGCAAACTATAGAGGTGTAATACGGGCGTAATAATGTAATATGGGTGTAATATTGTAATAAGGGTGTAATTGCGGTGCAATGGTGTAATAAGGGTGTAATAGCAGCGCAATATTGTAATAAGGGTATAATAGTGTAATGGGGTGTAATAGCAGTGCAGTAGTGTAATAAGGGTGTAATAGTGGTATAATAAGGGTGTAATAGCAGCGCAATATTGTAATAAGGGTATAATAGTGTAATGGGGTGTAATAGCAGTGCAGTAGTGTAATAAGGGTGTAATAGTGGTATAATAAGGGTGTAATAGCAGCGCAATATTGTAATAAGGGTATAATAGTGTAATGGGGTGTAATAGCGGTGCAGTAGTGAAATAAGGGTGTAATGGGGTGTAATAAAACAAATGGAAAACGAGAATACTATAGTGGCACAATATGGGAGTTATAGAGTAATAAGGATGTAATAGGGAAGTAATAGTGTAATAAGGGTGTAATGGGGTGTAATGGGGCGTAAAAGTGTAATAACACCTTTAAAACTTCTAACCCTTGTTACAGCTTTAGAAAAGCAAAGTATTGTATATTATCATTTATCACTGTCTGAAGTTTGAATGTGACACTTTTTGTGTGTGTTTTCAGGATTGTTTGAAGACCTACACATATTTATGTCATTAGTCATTAGTGTGTGTGTTTGGGAATAGTAATACAAATTGACCATTAAATAGCGGATATGACAAAGTATTAATTTAATATTTTGATGTTGTTTCTGTAGTATTTTCATTAATAGTTTGCCCATTTGCAGATGGCAACTCAGGGCCCCTACAGTATTGTGTTACATTAATGCAATATCCCCTCACTTTTCACCTGTAGGGACTTCTGAGCCATTTTTTGTCTGACCCTCAGCCAGGACGTGTTCGCCATGGGAGACTCTTAAGCAGCGGAAATAGCTCCCAGCATCATTGTAACAGTTTAACTGTGTAAAAGTGTATTTTATAACCCTTTTTAACATTCAATTTGCTGTTTGAATACTTTTTATATTGTGGTATGTAGATTCTATTTCTATTTATAGAACATCAATTTGAGGGACAAATCAATGCAAAACATTGCGACATCCCTCAGTTTCCTTTTGCTGTGTAAGGAGATGTTTGTAACATGCTGCAGTGACTGTCCATCAGTAACTCTCTGTCCTTTACCAAATCCTGAGCTATTTTATTTGTTTGGGACCCTGCTGGTTTTATCATACCCTCATTTCATTATGTACAGAGGCTCTGGATCTTCACAATTGAACTCCATTATCATGTGGGAGGGGTGAACTCATTTGAAACGATTGGATCTGATTTTCGCTAGCATTTGGTCATGACGTATAATGCGCCCGAGTGAGTGAAGCAGCTATTATAACTGTTGGGAGAATTCATGCACATTCGAATTTCGATTTTAATTTCTGGATATGTGGGAGCCGAGCCAGAACGGATTGAAGAGCTTCCTTTACTTCCGCCGCCATTGCCAAACTACAACCAGAAATTATTATTATAATTTTTTTTTTTTTCCATTTAATTTATTTGAATGGGACAGGGAATATTAATGCACAACTAGTGCTGTAAATATGATTTAGCTCAAGGCTAATTTCCATCCGCAGTCCCCAAAAACTAAGACAAGAACATACAAAATATAAAACACATAAGCTCATAAGCTCACTGTTTTGCTCACTTGTCACTATTAATAATGAAGCTGAGCCAGGTGCAGTTGAGTAAAATGCGGGAACATCTTGTCACCCTATATTTCATTAAGAAGAGGTCAGATTCAAATTACCTCAAAGTAGTCATTGTCCATAATTTTCCCAGTTGTCTTTGTGAGTTCATTGGTCAGGTAATCCAGGGCCAGAGCAGCAAAGCCACGAGAGGCCAGTAAAGAGGCTCGATACTCCACTAAATTTCCACCTCCACCCCAAAGGTCCAGGACGGCAGGGAACGGTCCAGGCCCTGAACAAAACATAGTATCTGTGACCAAGAAAGGGGCATTAGTTCACACTGTTCTTATAGGAGGTCCACCTGGAGGGAGGAAGAGTGTAGCAGTGAGGCCGTGCTCTGTGACTGGAATCCTCTGAACTCCAGGAGCCATGTACCAGCGCTCCACCACCACAGCAGCCAGAGCTGTCTGCTCTGAGAAGTCCTCGGAGAGGTGGCCCTGGTAGACTGAGACTGTCACCTCCATAGGAGTCTCCACACTCATCTTCCTCAGCCTGAAGCATTATGGGAAAGAGTCACAGGTCATATGTTTAGTACACATATTGGGCCAGATCTTGTGCCTGGTGCACAGGGTGCGCAGGCTTCTAGTGAATTGAGATTTTCTGAATGGCAGAACTATGTGCCACATGTGAGAGGGCGTCGCAAGTGGAAGTGACTGCTCTGATGGGAGCACCGCTGACATTCATTTCCTCGTTTACCTCGCGCTTCCTTGTGTTCTTACTTAAGCATTACAGGCTGTCACAGGTCACAGGCCGTAAACGTGAAACAAAACAAATGCACATGTTCACCCCTCACTCCCCCACAACCCTCTCCCTCACACTTTTCCGGCCATGGAGTTGATCTGGTTGGAGGAAAAAGTTTGTCTCCATCCCACGTACTTGGTCTCGTAAGTATGGTAAATACCATTTGCCGAGCAGAAAATTGCACACGTCATAATTTTGATGCCCGAGTTCCCGAGATGAGATAACCTTTGACCTTTCAACACAACACAGCAGCAATAATACGTGTTTATGTCTTTTAGCTGATTGTTATGCAGCTGACACTATGCATTAACTATGTAACTTCTCAATTTTAATATTGTCTTCTTCTCCATACTAATCGTCTTGTGTGTGTGTTACATATATACATACATTATATATATATATATATATATATATATATATATATATATATACACACACACACACAGTGCCTTGCGAAAGTACTAATACACCTTGAACCTTTGCACATTTTGTCATGTTTACAACCCTAAACGTAAAGATTTTATTTTGAATTTTTTACTGAAAGTTCACACACAAGTAACAGACAACTGTGAAGTGAAAGCAAAATGATACATGATTCTGTTATTTTACAAAAAATAGAAAACTGAAAAGTCGGGTGTGCATAAGTATTCATACAGCATTAAATTGCCTTTATAACATTCCTAATGACTGCAGAATGTTCACACCTTGCCCTAACCATTAAATAGAGGCCACCTGTGTGTAATCTACTCTCAGTATAATTCCAGCTGTTCTGTGAGGGCCTCAGAGCTATGGTCAGAGTGTATTGGTCACCAAACAACATCATGAAGGCCAAGGAGCTCACCAGAGAGGTCAGGGATAAAGCTGTGGAGAAGTTTAAAGCAGCGTTAAGTTATACAAAGATTTCCCAAGATTTGAACATCTCACGGAGCACTGTTCAATCCATCATTCAGACAACTATAAGTCGTACTCTACACAAATCTGACCTTCATGGACGAGTGGCAAGAAGAAAGCCATTATTGAAAGGAGGCCATAAGAAATCCCGTTACCGCCCTCCCCCTGTCTCCTCCAGGGTGTCCAGTCGGTGACGGGACGTGGGCACATGGAGACGGATGCACTGATTCAACGCCTTTTGCAGCTAAATGAAGGACAGACATGCACACACACACACCCACACACCCACACACACACACACACCTGTATATAGTGAACAAGGGGACCGTTCATGTGGCCGTGGCAGAACTCTGCGGTTTTATTATAACATAACACGTAGATTCTATGGTTAATGAATTCAAACAATCCACTTTTTTGTTGTGATTAACAATTATATTGATTCAACACTAAACTTTTGTGTTAGAGCTGTAGTTCTACTAATGGCGATAGTTTCATCACAGAGTGGACAGACTGTAGGATTTGGACATAATGTGGATTTCCAAATCAGGTTCTGTACATCAGAAGATACTGGGCCAGATCTAAGCTGGCGCACGGAGGGGCGCAGGCTCTTGGTGAATTATTTTCCGAGTGCTTCGTGCCTTCGCCATTTGTGAGGGGGGGTCACGAGAGGAGGTGACTGCTCTGACATTCATGTCCTCGTTTACATGGCGCTGCCTTGTGTTCTTGCTTAAGCCTTAGGCTCTCACAGGTCAAACTAAAAACTGTATCGCCCGTGCTTGGTGTGAACGTGAAACAAAACAATTGCACATGCTCATCCCCCACAACCCCCCAGTTGATCTGGAAAAAAAGTGTCCCCACCCCAGTACTTCCCACTTAAATGCACTAAGTTTGGAGTGAGATCACAAAGTCCAAATGTTATGCTATAGTCTGCGTTTAGAGACACAAGATCGGGCCCATTGTCTTCTATTTGAATAAATAATAAAAGGATAACAATTATTATTACATTTTCGATTTTTAAATATACATTTTAAACGTTTATTGACTATTTATGGCCTACATACACTTCAGAATATGCCACCCTATACCATACAAAATAAGTGTTATCAGGTTTATTCTGGCTACAGCGGGCTAAAAGCTTAAAGGTTTGCCATATTTGAATTGTTGCAAGTCCAGAGGGGTGTAAACTTTGGTTCAGTTTTAGTAAACTTTCCAAAGTTCACATCTCTGATCAGCAGAAATCACGTCAGAACCGCTCTTATCTGTGAGCACCCAATGACCACACGGTCCAACCGGAGAGGTCAGCCCTCTCCCTCTGACCACACGGTCCAACCGGAGAGGTCAGCCCTCTCCCTCTGACCCAACACAGTCTCACTCCGAAAGCGTCATAAATTGACGAACGGTCACTCGCCTTATGCGTAATACAGAACCCTAAAGGTCCCGTTTGCGTCTCCATTGACCCAATGGGTTTGTAATGTATTTCCATGAGAGTCCAGGCGCGGCTCATTTGACGATATCGGACAACTCATAATATAGAACAAATTGTGCCCGGTTTAGCCAACTATAAAACAAACACAAATGCAAAAGCGCATTCAGCGCAAACACAAGCGCAGAACTACAGTATTCACGTCTATTTGCCTGAATCTGAGGCCAAACTGTTGTTCATCAAAGCCAGAAAATGATGGATCCAGGACAAACCAAGCCGGACCCAACCCAATCACAAAACCTTCTTCAGGAACTTTTACAATATGGCATTGCATCACAGCAGTACGTAGTTTAAAGCCTTTCCCCTACCTTCTGCTGTCTTCGTGGGACGAGTACTCCAGTATATTGCCGGGTCGTTGCCGGGCTTGTACCCGGCCAAGGTGCGTTCTCTTCGGGCTTTGAGCGTCGGCCCGCTGGAGTCCCATGGAGGATCTAACGCCGATTCACACTTCCTCTGCAAAAGTCCTTTGGGTGAAAGTGATGCCAAGCGTCCACCATGATATAAATGTCCTTATGTTTGCCTCGGTCAGCCATTTAAGGTTCAAAGATCAGCATTTATTGATCATATGTTTGACTAGGCGCCAATATACAATGATCAGCTGTTCTGATTGACACCCGCGTCAACCAATGACACGCGTTCAAAACTGTGACGTCACTAAGAAGGCGGTCAATCTATATTTTTTATTGTAAAATATTAGTATTAGCCTTATTTACGTCATTAAGCAGAATAATCTGAAAGCACATTTAAGGTTCGGATTGGAGGCCTTTTTTATTTTATTTTAATTATTTTTTCAGCAATTAAAGACGGTTTACTTCGCACATCTCGTGTATGAAACAGGTGCGTAAGAGAATGCATAGAAGCCAAACGTAGAACAGGAAAAACCTCTCGCACACTGTATACTTGCAACACCAGGGTTCCTTTTATTTGTAGCGCTCGTGCTACAGTCCGGTGTGGCGTGTTCATTAACATACCAAATAAACCAATAAAATAAATAAATAAATAATAAAAGATCTTTCATGCTCCCCTTAGTCACTAAGTCCCTTTTATTCTCAATGATCAGTGAGAACAAAGACGTTCACACTGTTTAGCTGGTTGTAAGTCATATGATTTTCACTGGGGGTTTTTTTACACAAAAAATGTAAAGCCAACACAACTTAGAGAGAAATGACACAGAAATAATTCGACACATCGTTTCTAAGAGTGTGCGTGTTTGTGCTCAACTGAAGAAAACGAGAAAAATCAGCAGCTCAGGAGGGTAATGCATTTCAATATAGATGTGGCTCCATAGGTTCTGTTTTCTAACCTCAAATCCATTTCCCAAAGTATTTCTTCAGACTGAAATGAGACAGAGATCCAACCGTTTTACTGCTCCGTTCATGAAACTAAACACCACTGAACATACTGATGGAACTCTTTTGTAGCTTACTTTTAGACACACTTATTTTAATTTTAGTTTTAGATATAATCTGCATACACTCCACATCCTACATTTAAACACAAACGTTTCCAAACATGAAACAATAAAACATGACTGTACTCAAACATGGACACAGCACAGACCTGTTCCTCAATGATTTAAATGGCTCTTTTAAAGGTGTCTTTGTCCATTATATTTATTTTCATTCAACGGTATGCGTAAAAGCGCATACCGTGCGTAATAGTCATTTTACGCACTATGCTCACTGAGGTTCAGACAGGTGCTCTTTAGCGGAGTGTGTGGCCCTGAAAAGAGCCTTTGTTGGTTCGGGGGAAGAGAGTGGAGGAGTTACTTCTTCTTGGCGGTTTTCTTTGGGGTCGCTTTCTTCGCTGCGGGGGCTTTCTTCACTGCGGGGGCTTTGTTCACTGCGGGGGCCTTCTTCGCCGGCTTCTTGGGGCTCTTGGCCGCTTTCTTCGGGCTCTTGGTTACTTTCTTGGCCGCGGGCTTGGCTGCCTTCTTCGGGGACTTCTTGGCCTTCTTGGGAGTGGTGACTTTCTTGGCTGCCTTGGCTTTCTTAGCGGCCGCGGGCTTCTTGGCTTTAGGCGCGGCTTTCTTTGCCGCGGGCTTCTTGGCCGTCTTCGGCTCGGCCGCGGGCTTGTTCATCTTGTAGGAGCCCTTCTTCTGCACCAGAGTGCCCTTCTCCAGCAGCTTCCTGAGGGCCAGCCTGACCCGGGCCTTGTTCTTCTCCCCATCGTATCCCGCGGCGGTCAGGGCCTTCTTGAGCGCGGGCAGGGACACTCCGCCGCGCTCCTTGGAGGCGGACACGGCTTGGACGATGAGCGCGCTGACGCTGGGGCCGCTCTTCTTGGGTTTGGGGGCGGACTTCTTCTTGGCTGCTTTGGCCGGAGCCGCGGCGGGAGCTTCTTCTGCCATAGTTTTTATTTATTTATTTATTTCAAAACGTCACTGACGACAACAGTCTGAGAGAGAGTGGAGTTTCCCCGAGCGCGAGGCGCACTTAAACACAGCGTGAGAACCGTGGAGACTCAGTCTAAGCCGTTTGGCTCGGAGGCTCTTGTGTTTCTGCGCGTCAGGAAAAGGCTCGAAAAGAGAAAGACACGCTCTGGTCAGGACAGATAAGAGCAGGAGACGGTGTGGAGGAAGTTTCCCCTCGGATTGAATTCAAATACAACATAAATGTAAACGAGTCTTCAGGTCTGGAACGATCCAAACCTTTGACTGCGCGCATTCTGGAACAGACCATTCCCACTCATTTACTCCTCACATCGTCCCAGAGCCGCTCCGGCCTCAGTAAAGACACTTGTCCTGTTCCAAACTCGCCTCTGCTGAGACAGAAAGTCAAAGTGTCTCTGTCAGGAGTGAGCTCTGCGTTTGGAAGCCACTTCAGCAGCAGCAGCAAACACACACGAGCTCACGGCCTGGAGCTCCTGCCACAACTGAGCAAAGACTTTCGACCTAGTTTGACTTTTTATTATCCTGCATGTTTCATACAACACTGTAGTCGTAACGCAAACAGAGAAGATCCATGAACAGGAACTACGCGTGTCAGGAAACGAGTTCAAATAATGTTTATGTCACAAAACCTCACACATGCTATAAGTGAGTTAAAACTACTGCACTGAAGTCATTTCTATTAAAATGAGGAAACATTGGTCTTGTATTATTTTAGGGGAAATAAAATGTCTAATCTCCCGTTTGTTTAAGAGCAAAGAGATTATTTCACAGACTCTCAAATAGGACAAATATTCTTATTTCAGCAACATTCAAACACACTGCCTGAAACACTAAGTACTGGAACAAGTGTTTTCAAGTGTAATCTTCTTTTGACGTTTTTTTGTGTCACAAAATAAAACTAAACATTTTAAACCTTGCCCGATCGATTATTCAGATTTTGTCACTTGCAATTATGTTTTTATTTTTCAGTAATCTACAGCAAGAGTCTCAATGGAAATGAAAACGATCCCCATTCTGGCCTTAAATTATGGGAATAGGCAGGTTGAGTGAGAGCCCGTTAGAGAGAGCGCGTGGGGGACAAAGGCGAGGCGTGTTTACATGCATGTGTGTAGTAACAGGCACCGTCTCAATTAAATAAACAAAACCAACTGTCAAGTGCAAATATACTTTTCTTGTAGAAAACTGGCTCTAAAGTCCTGTGGTTAATGTTATTGAACCCTATGAGTCCTTAATATGTAATGTTACTGTCGCTGTCCAAGGTTCTGAAAGGGTTTCCTGTAAACCTCTTGAATGGGCTTCTTAAAACTCCACAGGTAGTACTCCCCCAAAAAACACCCACGTACATCATACTAGTACGAGTAAATAAATGTACCATGTCCTATACTTAGAATAATAACAGCTGCCCCCACGACCCGCCAGTGGACAAGTGGAAGAACACAAACGTGCATTACTGTAATAAAGTAAAACTACTCGAGTAATCATTGCTTTTTCTACTGGATGTGCACAGGTTTACTCTGAGTGAAGCGGCTCTTTGTGGTTGTGGTGGCTCTGAAAAGAGCCGTTGTTTCCTCAGAGGAAGCCTGGTCTGTCTAAGCTCTCTCTCCGCGGATGCGCCGGGCCAGCTGGATGTCTTTGGGCATGATGGTGACCCTCTTGGCGTGGATGGCGCACAGGTTGGTGTCCTCGAACAGACCCACCAGGTAGGCCTCGCTGGCCTCCTGCAGAGCCATGACGGCGGAGCTCTGGAAGCGCAGGTCGGTCTTGAAGTCCTGGGCGATCTCTCGGACCAGGCGCTGGAAGGGCAGCTTGCGGATCAGCAGCTCGGTGGATTTCTGGTAGCGGCGGATCTCCCTCAGAGCCACGGTGCCGGGCCTGTAGCGGTGAGGCTTCTTCACTCCTCCCGTGGCCGGGGCGCTCTTACGGGCGGCCTTAGTGGCCAGCTGCTTCCGGGGGGCTTTGCCTCCGGTGGATTTACGGGCGGTTTGTTTGGTCCTGGCCATGTTTGTTTGCTCCTGACTGACAGAGAAGAGAACTGTGGAGGAGCGGAGAGGAGCTGCTTTTACACGCTCTGTGAGCTCCTCCCCCCGAGCACACGCTCACTTTCTATTGGACACTTCGGAGGAGGGGAGGGCGTTCCTCAGAGAAGGCTTTACTCAACATATTAGTAAAGCCTATCCACCATTAAATATTAGAAAAAGAATGCATAAAACAATCAGACAGGAGCCTGTGATGTCAGTTTCCATGATAAAGCTTATAAAGATATAAACTAATAAGATCGATCTGTAACAGGCCTACCATCTGTGGACCGAAAACAGACACACCTCTTCAAAAGTACCTTACAACTTCAAATCAAAGACGGTTTACTTCGCACTAAATGTTTTATTGTATATTTTTGTACTGACTTAACATTTATTCACGATATCCTGTCTTGGTTTTGTTTTGGATGTACCGTATGACGAATAGAATAGAATTTAAAACAGCTCTGCTTGTGTACAAGTCTTTTCATGGTTTAGCACCAAAGTCCATCTCTGACATGTTAGAGCCGTATGAACCATCTCGGGCCCTGAGAACTTCAGGGAGGGGTCTCCTGGTGGTTCCCAGAGTCAGGACTAAACACGGTGAGGCTGCGTTTCAGTTTCATGCAGCTAAAATCTGGAACAGTCTTCATGAGGATGTGAGACAGGCCTCAACTCTGACAATGTTCAAATCCAGGCTGAAAACAGCTCTTTTTACCCGAGCAGATGAAAACTGAAAGTATTTTATCTGCACTCTTGCCTTTTACTGTCATTGATTATTTTTTATGTTGATGTTTTATTGATTGATTTGGTCTGTTTTCTTGTAACTTTATGAAAGCACTTTGAATTGCCTTGTGTATGAATTGTGCTCTACAAATAAACTTGCCTTGCCTACAAACATGTGGCTTGCACTACTCCATCGTGGGACCCTCAGTAGCATCTGCATGGCATCATTATAGGCCACAGTTAGCCTTTGCATACTGCTCTTTCTGTAGCGCCTCCACAGGTGGGCAGTATACATGGGAGTGCAATACGCCTGAAAGAGTCTGGTTTTAACAGGTGTCTGCAGTCACATAGTGTCCAGATATTTACATTCATCAGTGACATTAAGAATATTTCCTGATAAAAATAAATCAGGGAATATCCGTTTGGAGTCCTCTCTGCTCCGGGCATATTTAATATCTTGTAACCCAGCGCTATCAGGACAAAAAATAACAAGGTCATCAGCAAACATCAGGTGGTTAAAGGTACTGTTGCCGACCCTACAGCCTATTCCACAATCATTTAAAAGCCTTGACAAGTCGTCCATATATACATTAAAGAAAAACGGAGATACAATGCTGCCCCGTCTTACTCCATTTGCCACACAAAAAGATGCAGATAAGCAGTTTCCCCATTTCACACACATTAACTGATGGGAATACCAGAAAACCAGAATTCCCACAAGACATTTTGGAAAATCCAAGATTTCTTTCAAAGCCAAAATGCACGTTCCATGTTTGGGTTTAAAGCCAAACTGGTTATCAGAGTTATTCAGAATGGACTTTTCCAGTACCTTAGACAGAGTGCTGGCCAGCGCTATAGGCCCATAGTTATCTTTACTGTTAATTTTGCCAGCTTTGTCTTTTACAATTGGAACCAAAATAACAGACAATAATCGGTCGGGTAAGACTCCATGTATTAGAAAGCCTGTAAAAAAAATGGCGAACAGAGGGTACGGTTTCCTGCTATATTTTAAATGCTCAGCAGATACCCCGTCAGCTCCACAAGCCTTGTTGTTATCCAGCTTCATCACCATCTCAAAAACTTCTTGTGGAGTGACAATCATTAAAAATGTCACAGTAATGTTTCTGCCACATCTGTTCTGCTCCATTTACACCATCAATATGTGTTGGTAGGGACAGTTTGTTGCCGTTCATTCTTTTTGCTTTGCAGCTTCTTTGCCAGTAAATCAGCCTTAAGAGTGCTCACATTACTGTTAATAGAACGTAGGGCATATTTAAAGTTTGCATTTGCTTTCTTCTTATACTCAAACACCTGACCACACTTGGGTTTGTCTGACTCAACCCAAGCTTCAAAGGCCCTTCTAGCCTCAGCGTGGGACTGCTCCACACACTCGTTCCAGCCTTGTATGTTTTTCTTACAGAGGTTGACTTGAGACAAGGAGAGTCTACAATTGTATCATACAGTGAGTGTTGCAGATTCTGACTATTAATATCTACAGGTTACAGCACTATTAGATCATAAAGATTTGTTCAACATTTCGACAAAGATCTTTATCATGATTAGGCCTATACTTCCCCCGCATTCAACTCACAGCCGTGTAGGTCGATCTTTAAACGTTTTGATATAATACATTGGAGTAATAGACCCAGACAACACTAGAGTGGAACTGTGGCCCATGCGTAAAGGCGCATAGCGCAGTTTGGATAAACCATCACATGATCCTCTGAAGCGGCTCTTTCTGGGGCTGTGTGTGGCTCTTAAAAGAGCCGTTTTCGTGGTCAGTGTCTCGGACACTTTACTTGGCCTTCTCGGTCTTCTTGGGCAGCAGCACGGCCTGGATGTTGGGCAGCACTCCTCCCTGAGCGATGGTCACTCCTCCCAGCAGTTTGTTGAGCTCCTCGTCGTTGCGCACGGCCATCTGCAGGTGGCGGGGGATGATCCGGGTCTTCTTGTTGTCACGAGCTGCGTTTCCCGCCAGCTCCAGGATCTCAGCGGTCAGATACTCCAGCACGGCCGCCAGGTACACGGGGGCTCCGGCGCCCACACGCTGGGCGTAGTTCCCTTTGCGGAGCAGCCTGTGCACGCGGCCCACGGGGAACTGCAGCCCGGCCCTGGAGGAGCGGGACTTGGCCTTAGCGCGGGCCTTTCCTCCGGTTTTGCTTTTTTTTTTTTTCAAAAACTTTATTAAATGCTTGTAAACAATTTACACATATATACACACACATTTGGAAACAAAACTTAACATTTAAAATTTCAATAATATATTACAATGTTAAAATGTCCCAGGGTAAGTGAAGTTGAGTGTCCAGTGATTTTCTTCTTTTGAGTTCAGTAATGATTTGTTTGGTAACGGTGGCACTGTCAATGAAGATTTGTTTAAGAGTTAATTTTGACCTTGTCTTCCATATTTTGACTGTGACAATTGAAATTGCAAGTTGAAAGAGTTCTGTTTTTTTTGGTGTGAAGTTATCTTGAAGAAGTCCATAAATGATTGAACGGTAATTGATGATAAAAATGAGTCCAATCCTTTGTAAATGAGTCCATATTTCCTGTGAGCGGATGCAGTGAATAAGTAAATGATCCAGAGTTTCGTCATTATTGCAGTTTGGCATCGGGCATTTTTTTGTAGTGACGTAACAGCTCCAGGAAACGACAGTTCTGACAGAGAGTCTGTTAATGGACATGAGCCATCGGTAGTCTCTGAGGGACTCGTCCATTTTTTTGTCATTTAATAATTTTAAAACACGATTTGAATCTCCATCATTAATATTCTTATGTACAACAACATTTCCATACAGTATATTAGATATTTCACTGTACAACATTTTTGCCGTCATGTTAATTGGAACTTTTTTGTTTTCGTCACCGATCCAAACGGCTTCAGATTTGTGCTGATTTAGAACTGCACCTGAGGCGTCCTCGTACATTTTTAGGACAAGATTTAGATGGGTAAGTTCGCTTTGATTTTTGATGAGGACGGTGACATCATCAGCATAAGCTAAGGCCTTGATGTTCTGAGCTGAACCTATGGGGATGCCAGTAATATTTACATTATTATTAAGCGCTGAGATGAGTGGGTTGATGGCTAAAACATAAAGCGCTGCACTGAGCGGACATCCTTGTTTTACGCCTCGATTAACATTAATTGATTCAGATAAAATACCATTTACATTTATAAACATAACAGACTTAAAATACAAACATTTAATCATATCAATAAATTTAAGTGGAAAACCATATTTCTCCAAAACTGTCCATAAATATTGTCTGGATACAAAATCAAAGGCTTTTTTTTGGTCTAAACCGACAATGTACATGTTTTGGTCGTCCTTCGCTTTATGGAGCAGTTCTCTTAAAGTGCAAATATTGTCCCACATTACACGACCTTTTATTGCACACGTTTGTTCTTTTTCTATTATTTCTTCAAGTACGATCGACATCCTATTCATTATGATTTTTGCTAAGATTTTATAATCAGTATTCATAATAGTAAGGTGTCTATAGTTATGTATATCACATGTGTCTCCTTTTTTATATAATAGATTCATAACCCCCTGGTAAAAAGGGTCACTCATAGAGCCACGGACCATCCCCTCATTAAACACTTCAGTCAGAAGTTCACTTAATTCGTTTACAAAGGATTGATAGAATTCAGATGGAAGTCCATCCAGGCCTGGACATTTCCCACTATTTAGTTCTTTAATTGCTTGCATCACTTCATCTTTAGTTATTTTTTCCGTCAGAGGGGTAAAGTCTAGGTGGCTGTATGTGGGCACCGTGCTCAGGAAGGACCGGATATCTGCTCTGTCAGGAGTTATGTTTTCATAAGCTTCTGCACAGAGCTTTTTAATACACCCTCTTTTCTCTTTCTCACTGGATATAGTGGTCCCATTTTCGTCATATATAGCAGCGATAAATTTATCCTTGATTTGTTTTTTACTATTCTTTATAGCTTGAGCAATGCTCCCATTATTATCAATATTAGCACTTTTAATAAGGTTATAGAGTATTTCTAGATTACATTGTTTAATTTGTGATTTGAGTTCTTTTATTTTAATTTCATTTTCTATTGTTTTTGAAGAATTTTGTTTTAGATTAATGTATTCAATAATTAATTTATTATAATTATCATTTTTTGTTTTATTAATTTCTTTACATTTATATTTTAGGAAGCGTTGAACCCTGGACTTTAAGATGTCCCACAGTTCCATTCCGGATCTAGTTAGAACTCGTAGATCGGTTATTCTCTGGATTTCAAGCTTTAGTTCGTCCAGAACGAGGACATTTTTGAGGCACTGAGTGTTTAATTTCCAGTAGCCTCTTCGCTCAGAAGGACCGTGAGATAGAGTGGTTTGAACAATAAAATGATCTGAGAATTCAGTTAGTATTTTCTTATAAGTATGGACAGTCATGTTTGGAGAAGTGTAGATTCTGTCTATCCTGGTTTTAGTTTTATTATCAAAACGAGTAAAATCAATTCCATTTGGAAATAAAGTTCTATAAACATCGTTAAGATCTTCAGTCGTTTCTTTTAACAATTTACCTTCAGTTCCTATTTGTACTTGAGTGTTTGCAATTCGATCTTTTAAATAAGTAATAGTATTAAAATCTCCACATAGTATAACATTATAACTTACTGTCAAGCACTCACCAAGTTTACGGAATAACTTGCATTTAGAAGCTTTAGAAGGTGCAGTATAAACATTAATAATTCGATATTTGTTATTTTTATAGAAACAGTCTACTAATAAAAGTCTCCCTGGTATTATTTCTCTTTTTCTAATAATTTCCACGTTCTTATTGTTAAAGAAAATTCCCACCCCGTCAGCAGTGTCTTCACCAACAGATATAATACTTTCCCCTTTATCCCAGAGCTCCCTCACGTCATTAACATCATTAATCGTTTTTAAACGCATTTCTTGAATGCAGACAAAATCATAATTGGTTTTTAACAACATTTGAATTTTAGGAAGTCTGTATTTGACGGATTGCATACCTCTCACGTTCCAGGTGGCGATAGAAAGGCTCGTCATGTTGGATCAGGGGAGGGCTGGTCATTCTTTTTTTTCCTCTGAAATTGCTTCTGCTTACGTTTGCGTTTGACTTCGGTGAAAACACCGACGGTGGGCTCAGGGGTGATGGGAGAAGAGGGAGAATGATCCGGTGGATTCTGGTCGGGGGCAGGGGAGGAAGGGGCAAGTGGTGAAGGGGAGTGAGTGTAAGAACTGGAGTCTGTACTCGGAGATTCGCTGGCACTTTCATAATCCCGTTCGTTCTCGCTGTCTGACGAACGGTGAGATGTTTCCTCCTCGTCGTCCTTGGACTCGCGGAGAGATTCGTCCGAGGGCGGCAGGGATGGATACAGATGAGTAGAGCTGGACTGGTCCGGCACCGGGGTGGAGGCGGAGCGTTGGTCCTCTGCGTGTTGAGAAGTGGTAGATGTCTGCTGCTTCTGGGCCACCTCCCGAGAGGGGCCAGGTCGGTCACTGGAGCGCTGATCCGGGGGTTTCCCAGAGCGGCCGGTCTGGGCCGATCGTTGGTTTAGATCCGATGGTGGATCTGCAGGAGCTCGAACATCGGGCAGGACACTGATCACAGGCTGCGGCTCATTAACCTGGGCACTGATCACAGGTGGGGGCTCGGTGTGCGTCTCCTGAGGTGCTTGCTCACGGATGGCGGGCAGCATCACGGTCCTTGGTTGTGCTTTTTTGGTCGTATTACGCGTTACAGCTGCTGCGTATGAGATCTGTGTTTCATTATTTTCTGCTTGTGTGCGAAGTTGGAACTTATTGGTGTAGGATGAGGGACATGTGAAATACGTGTGCCCTCTTGAGTCACACAAGGAGCACAAGGCCTCAGCATTACAGTCTTTAGCTTTGTGTCCAAAGCTGCCACAGCGCCAACACTTCACTAGTGGGCATTGTCTCACCTGGTGGTCGGGTGACTGGCAGATGAAGCAGGTGGTGTTCTGGCCGGGATAAATGATCCTCCCGTTATATGGACCGAGAGAGATTGAGTTTGGAATTCTAATTAAATGTCCATTTGAGTCTTTACTCAACTTTACTTTAAATTTGCGGATGCCATACCAGATTCCAAATTTGTCCACTGGTTTTGAGACGTGAAGGATGGTGCAGTATCTCTGCAGATAGAGCGAAATGTCCTCGTCTGCAATACGACCTGTCCAGAACTTTACTATGAGATTTGCAGTATCGATTTGAATGGACGATTCCACAGTCCAGTCTATCCATTTTGGATCAGATGATTTTGATGATTGAAATTCTAGGAATCGTCTAAGGGGGGCTTCATAATAGAAGCACAACTCAAAGTCTCTTTTGTTTGGTAGTGCGATAAACGAGTATATATCCGAAGCGTTAATCCAACACGTTTGTAACAACAGGGTTTCTCCTACAAAGTCCCGGGTCGGAGGAGCCCCTCCGCCCGTATACTTGAGGCGCACCCAGAAGCGGCCTGGAGAGGGGGCAGACATGGCCTCAACGGACCACCATGCCGCCTTTGCTTTTTTGTTTTCGTCACCGATCCAAACGGCTTCAGATTTGTGCCGATTTAAAACTGCACCTGAGGCGTCCTCGTACATTTTTAGGACAAGATTTAGATGGGTAAGTTCGCTTTGATTTTTGATGAGGACGGTGACATCATCAGCATAAGCTAAGGCCTTGATGTTCTGAGCTGAACCTATGGGGATGCCAGTAATATTTACATTATTATTAAGCGCTGAGATGAGTGGGTTGATGGCTAAAACATAAAGCGCTGCATTGAGCGGACATCCTTGTTTTACGCCTCGATTAACATTAATTGATTCAGATAAAATACCATTTACATTTATAAACATAACAGACTTAAAATACAAACATTTAATCATATCAATAAATTTAAGTGGAAAACCATATTTCTCCAAAACTGTCCATAAATATTGTCTGGATACAAAATCAAAGGCTTTTTTTTGGTCTAAACCGACAATGTACATGTTTTGGTCGTCCTTCGCTTTATGGAGCAGTTCTCTTAAAGTGCAAATATTGTCCCACATTACACGACCTTTTATTGCACACGTTTGTTCTTTTTCTATTATTTCTTCAAGTACGATCGACATCCTATTCATTATGATTTTTGCTAAGATTTTATAATCAGTATTCATAATAGTAAGGTGTCTATAGTTATTTATATCACATGTGTCTCCTTTTTTATATAATAGATTCATAACCCCCTGGTAAAAAGGGTCACTCATAGAGCCACGGACCATCCCCTCATTAAACACTTCAGTCAGAAGTTCACTTAATTCGTTTACAAAGGATTGATAGAATTCAGATGGAAGTCCATCCAGGCCTGGACATTTCCCACTATTTAGTTCTTTAATTGCTTGCATCACTTCATCTTTAGTTATTTTTTCCGTCAGAGGGGTAAAGTCTAGGTGGCTGTATGTGGGCACCGTGCTCAGGAAGGACCGGATATCTGCTCTGTCAGGAGTTATGTTTTCATAAGCTTCTGCACAGAGCTTTTTAATACACCCTCTTTTCTCTTTCTCACTGGATATAGTGGTCCCATTTTCGTCATATATAGCAGCGATAAATTTATCCTTGATTTGTTTTTTACTATTCTTTATAGCTTGAGCAATGCTCCCATTATTATCAATATTCCGCCTTTGCCTCTGCCGCTCATTTTCACTTATTTACTGTGGGTAAGACTGACAGGAAGAATGAGATGAGACCGAGGCGCTACGCCTTTTATCTGCGGGAGCGCGTGCCTTTGAGTGACGCACCAATCAGAAGACAGGCTCACTGAGCCCCGCCCACTCTCCTGTGTTCCTGTTATTTTAGAGTCCGCTAAATCTAAAGTGGGAGTTTTGTTCTTTGTGCACGTGCTCAGATCCAAATCAAACAGTCATTTATCCCAGAGGGTTATAGCTCTGTTTTAGATCTATCTTTGCACATCTTGCTGATTTAATTCATGCTTTTCAAAGATGTTCTGGAGTATTGTTTATTGAAACTCATTTTATCTCTCAAGTTGTATTTATCTGAGGTGACATTACCCTGTGCTGTCCCTGGCCATCTCCAGAGGCGCGACCCAGAGCTTTGGAGAAAACGTAAAGCCAATTCTGCTCTATTATTTATGGACTTCTTCAAGAACGTTTCTCCTCCAATAAAACTCAGTTATTTCAGCTCGTCATCGCCATCACAGCAGTTAAACAAACAAACATAAACCAAACCTTCAGTTCAACAGTTTATAAACAAATCTGCTCAGAACTCAGACGACGGAAAACACTGGACAATAACACACGTCAATGGGACATTTTAAATGTATAATCTTTTGTATGTTTTCTGAATGTATTGTGCTCCAAGTAAACATGTTTGAAATATAAATAAAGTCAGTGTCTCACTGAGCTCCAGCTCCTCTAATGTCACCTTCACAGTGGTCCTGAATTCGTTATTCTGATTTGATTGATTGATGACTGAACTGATTTGCTTTTAACATTTTTATATCAAAGTTTATTCTTCATTCATTTTTATTTTTTCTTAGGATCCCCAGAGCTCCCACAAAGTGGTTTCTAGTCTTCCTGGTCCTGCCATAATATAAAATTACAAAACAGTTCAAATGGAAGACATGAATGTTCCAGTATACTGTAAAGGACATGGTTACTATTGCTCACATGTACTGAGCTAATCTCGACAAACATGCATGATTTCACCCGTTACAGAAAAAACACAAGTTTCTTCTTTAAAAAATAAATAAAATCAACTAAGCTCATTCTCAACTGGGAAAAAAAGTGTTCATACCCACTCTTTTCAGACAGATGGCTTTTATAATTGGGTTTTATGTTCTTGTGTCTGTTTAATCACTCAGAAAGTACAATTTTAGATAAACTTTCATTTATGAAGAAAATATCAAGTGCTGAGACAGAAGTGTTATGATGGGGACTGGTTTACTTGAACGTTCAGAGAACAGGCTTAAACAAAGCACCCCCCCTGGAACCGCCACCTTAACGTGGGGGAGGGTTTGAGCCCGAATGATCCTGGAGCTCTGTTGTCGGGGGCTTGGTGCCCCTGGTAGGGTCTCCCAGGGCAAACAGGTCCTAGGTGACGGGTCAGACAAAGAGCGGTTCAGAAGCCCCTTATGAGAGACCAACAGGCCCGGTTAGAACCATGAGGCCGTCCTTCTGTGGACCCACCACCTGCAGGGGGCGCCATAGGGGCTGGTGCAGCTCCAACAAGTGGAAGAAGATGGATGGATGGAAATGACAAATTCTACCAGTTACTAAATGAACAAGTCATCCAGTTATTAACGGATTACTATAATGAAGGTCTGAAAGGACGGATGGGAGACTCCTTCTACCAGGGAGTGCTGTGTTTGCTCTATAAAAAAGGAAATAAAACTGATATTAATAATTATAGACACCTAACAATAATGAATACTGATTATAAAATATTAGCTAAAGTTATTATGAATAGAATGCATGATATTCTAGAAGACATTATAGAAAAAGAACAAACATGTGCCATTAAAGGTCGTCTAATGTGGGACAATTTATGTGCTTTAAGAGAAATGATCCATAACAACAAAGATCACAACTTTTATATCCTTGACCAGAAAAAAGCCTTCGATTATGTGTCTCGTGAGTATTTATGGTCTGTGCTTAAAAATTATGGTTTCCCTGTTGATTTTATTAATATGATTAAGTGTCTTTATGTTAATTCTGAAGTGTGTGCTAATGTAAACGGTGTGTTAACTGAGCCCTTCCACATAAACCGTGGGGTGAAACAAGGCTGTCCCCTGAGTCCAGCTCTTTACATTTTGGCAATAAATCCTCTGATTTCCGCCATTAATAAAAACCCAAACATCACTGGTGTAACTATAGGTTCCTCTAAAACATTTAAGGCATTAGCTTATGCTGATGACGTCACTGTAATAATTAAGAACCAAAATGAACTAAACCAATTAAATGATATTTTAAAAATGTATGAAAACGCCTCTGGAGCGATTTTAAACCAAAACAAATCTGATGCCGTTTGGATTGGAGATGAGACACAAAAAATTACAATTAATATCCAAACTAAACCAGAAATTACAGTTTTAGGTTTACTCCTATCAAATAAATGTATTGAAAAGAACTGGGATGTAAAACGTGTAGAAATTCAAGAAGAATTTAAAAAATGGGAGAATAAAAAAACAAACTACAATCTGAGAATAGTTATAATTAAAACGTTTATTCTTTCCAAACTACTGTTTTTGGCCACAGTCTTTCCACCTCCCAAAAAATTTATTTTAAAAATGAACTGTGTGTGTGTGAACTTCATCTGGGGCACAACCAGGGAGGTCACCAAAAGAGATCTTATATTTAAAAACAAAAAAAATTCTTCCAGTTCGGCTTTAACAAAATCAAAAAGCTGCTTGACCTTCACAGCATGCCAGATCTGCAAAACTAATCTAAATAAAGTTAAACTTGAGGGAATGTGCGCGGGTCATGTAGGGAGAGGTTAACTCAGGGAGATACATGTCTTTTTTTTATGTCTGCTGTCCATCCATACATCGACACATGGGCAAATAAAAGTAAGCTCCTCTGTGAGGAAGTGGGGGCCCTTAAAAGGGCCGTTGTTTCTCAGATGAAGAGTTAACCTCCAAAGCCGTACAGAGTGCGGCCCTGTCTCTTCAGGGCGTACACCACGTCCATGGCGGTCACGGTCTTCCTCTTGGCGTGCTCGGTGTACGTCACAGCGTCACGGATCACGTTCTCCAGGAAAACCTTGAGCACCCCGCGGGTCTCCTCGTAGATCAGACCGGAGATACGCTTCACTCCCCCGCGGCGAGCCAGACGGCGGATAGCGGGCTTGGTGATGCCCTGGATGTTGTCACGGAGAACTTTCCGGTGACGCTTAGCGCCTCCTTTACCCAGACCTTTGCCGCCCTTGCCTCTGCCAGACATCGTTACTGTTCCAAGAGTAGAAAGTTGAATGATCATCAGGCTCAGCCTCCCAGTTTATATTCACAGACTGAGAACTTGAAAGAAGACATGTGCGCACTGGCGCCCTCAAGTGGTGACAATGCGCACTGACAGTGTTTTGTGTTGCAGAAACAATCCATAAGAGCTAATGCCTATTTGTTTATGTACTGAAGGGATTCATTCATTTACTTAGTCATTTAATGATTATTTTATAATTAGATGTGTTTAATGTGTTTGGGCTTATGTTACAGCTGAGCTTGGCAGACATGGGAGCTTTTTTAATCCTGCACGTACGCTGATAAACCACATTCTTGACAATAAATGAACAAATACTTAACCTAAAGGCTGGATACAATAGCCTTTTCTTTTCTTTTTTTTTTTACAAAACTTTATTAAATGCTTGTAAACAACTTACACATATATACACACACATTTGGAAACAAAACAACTTATTTAACATTTAAACATTTCAATATTACATTACAATGTTAAAATGTCCCAGGGTAAGTGAAGTTGAGTGTCCAGTGATTTTCTTCTTTTGAGTTCAGTAATGATTTGTTTGGCAACTGTGGCACTGTCAATGAAGATTTGTTTAAGAATTACTTTTGTCCGTGTCTTCCATATTTTAACTGTAACAATTGAAATTGCGAGTTGAAAGAGTTGTGTTTTTTGGGGTGTGAAGTTGTCTTGAAGTCCATAAATGATTGAACGGTAATTCATGATAAAAATGAGTCCAATCCTTTGTAAATGAGTCCATATTTCCTGTGAGCGGATGCAGTGAATCAGTAAATGGTCCAGAGTTTCGTCATTATTGCAGTTTGGCATCGGGCATTTTTTTGTTACGTAACAGCTCCAGGAAACGACAGCTCTGACGGAGAGTCTGTTAATGGACATGAGCCATCGGTAGTCTCTGAGGGACTCGTCCATTTTTTTGTCATTCAGAAGTTTTAAAACACGATTCGAATCTCCATCATTAATATTCTTATATACAACAACATTTCCATACAGTAAGTTTGACATTTCACTGTACAACATTTTTGCCGTCAACCCACACCAATCCAACTTATATTTTTGAGTAAAATCACCATATGCTAATTTATAGATTGGCATTCCTTGTCTTGCCCTACCTATTTTCTTGTTCCACATTTTGAGTTCTCCCACCCATGGGGCGCGTCTGGCAATGGCCAGAGCCGTGTTCTTAATAAAGGCAATTGTTAATTTTAAATCAACATTCACTGCCCCCAGACCCCCCATAGCCTTTTCCGCTTTGCCCAGATCCTGTGTGGACAAGCATTGGCTCGTGGTGGCTTGTCGTTGAGAGGATAGCTCACGCTGGATTGCTCGGGCGGTGACACGTCCAGTAGTTTGCTTCCTTGTTCTGCCCAGTGCCAGCAGGTAGTCTCCAAACCTATGATACCAAGCAACAGCTTTAACAACATGGTCCAATCTGAGAAAACATTATGAAGTTTATATAGTATATATACAGAAAACGACTTGCAAAATGATTCAAGTACATGTACTTGAGTACGTTTTTGAAGTAACTGTACTTTTTACTCAAGCTGTAGTTCTAGTTCCTACCACTAGATGTCATCACGGTACCTCTTGTAAACCACCGCCACGCGGAGGCGGATACTACTCCCTATTTATGAGGAAACTGTAGTATGGAGTATACTATACTATAGTTTAGTTTATTTATTTATTTGAGCAGTGTATCTGAGCCCCGCCCAGTCCTCTGTGCGTCCAAATTTCATTAACACAAGATTTGTTTTAGATTCTTTATTTAATTAAGATGTTTGTGACAGAAACGTTTTTTAAAGTTTATTATTTATCTACCAAGCTTTATGTTTCATGTTGCACGATTGAACCAAAGACAATTCCTAGTTTGTGAACCTGTTCAACCATAAAACTGATCCTGAGCTTTAGTTCTTCTAATGTCTCCATCGACTCTCAGATTCAGATTCAGATTCTTTATTCAGACATTTAAACATTTAACGACATAAATAAACATAAAGTCTGAAATGGAATAGGCAGAAGCTAAAGCTTATTGCGCCTCCCAGTGTATTTACATAACAGTAAAAGCTGCCAATGTCTAATGCATACAGTTATACCATTTTGTTTGTGTTTAGATCGTCACAAAGAAAAAAATCTATCATCTTAATGTTGCATCCTTAGCCTCCATTCTCATGGTATTTTTATTTATAATTGATTTCTTCAAAAGAATTGTAAATTGAATGAGTGTTTTACAGTCTTTTAGCTCTTGGTCCAACAAAACAAACACAAAGCTGCTTTGCACTCGTTCTCACATACGTTTTTTGAAACATTTCTTACTTTCTGAAATTATAAACGCAGTCTCGTTTTTGGAACAATCCCTGGACATGCACAGGTAACTTGTTATAGCTTATGTTATACATAAATTGTGCTGTTTTAAACTCAACCAAATTCTTCAATTTTTGCGCTTTTAGTTTAAGGAAAAGCTCATTTGCACTTTATTCACAATGCGGACGCTCTTTTTTGATACTTATTGGATTAAGATGGTTTTGTAAGTGTTTCCCCAAACTTCTAGGCCATAGGTCATGTACGGGAGAACCAGGGAACAGTATAAAATATATAAGAGTTCTTTAACTTTAGATATTATTGCAAGGGATTTACATAGCTTTGCCTTGATGTAGTTTATATGGGGCTTCCAGCTAAGCCTATTTGATAAAAGTACTCGAAGAAATTTAATTTCATTCACTCGTTGTATCTCAGTATCATTTATTCTTAAATTTCTATACACATTAATGGCACGATTTCCAAAAACTATAAATTTGGTTTTATTTAAATTAAGGGTTAACTTATTAGAATCAAACCACTTCTTTAACAATAATAATTCTTTTTCTACTATATCAATGCTTCTAGATTTTTACCACAACTAAGCATGTTGGTGTCATCAGCGAATAAAATAAGGTTTAATGTTTTTGAAACTAAACAGAGATCGTTAATATACATAAGAAACAAAAACGGACCCAACACTGACCCCTGTGGCAGCCCTGGTGTGGACATACTGGGATCTGTTCTTCAGATAAGTCTGGAGCCAAGAAAAGGCCACTCCCCTAATCCCATATCTGTACAGTTTTTGAAGCAGTAATTCATGATTCACTGTATCAAAAGCTTTGGTTAGGTCTAGGACACACCAACAGCGTATTGTTTATTGGCTATAGCATTTGCTGGGAGGAACAAGGCCTCCCATTAAAGTCATGCTTTTTATTTTATTTTTAGTTCCAAATTTAAAATATAAAAAGCCCAATGATTCGTTTGCGCACAATGTCCAGTGCGCAACAGTGGGTTCACAGGAGGGCACCAAACATACAGGTAACATGTGAAGACGGCAGTCCTGCACTGGCCCGCCAGTGCTCAGAGCAGGACCTATATCTCTTTAACCTAAACATAGCGCTCTCCAAACGCAATGGGACACATGCGTCAACGCGCCATCCTACACACCCTTGGGGTTAGAGAGCTTAACGTGTAACAAGTGAATTTCTCCAGTGGGAGATCCTTAAAGGATATTTTATAAACGTACTGGTTTATAGTTATGAAGCAACACTCAAAGCAAATCAAAGCAGAAGCACAGCTCGTTTAGTGAAGTGTGTGGCTCTTAAAAGAGCCGTTGTGTTGCTCAGAGGACAGTTTACTTGGAGCTGGTGTACTTGGTGACGGCCTTGGTGCCCTCGGACACGGCGTGCTTGGCCAGCTCTCCGGGCAGCAGGAGGCGCACGGCGGTCTGGATCTCCCTGGAGGTGATGGTGGAGCGCTTGTTGTAGTGCGCCAGGCGGGAGGCCTCTCCTCCGATGCGCTCAAAGATGTCGTTGACAAAGGAGTTCATGATGCTCATGGCCTTGGAGGAGATGCCGGTGTCGGGGTGGACCTGCTTCAGCACCTTGTACACGTAGATGGCGTAGCTCTCCTTCCTGGACTTCCTCCTCTTCTTGCCGCCTTTCCCTGCGGTCTTGGTGACGGCTTTCTTGGAGCCCTTCTTGGGCGCGGACTTGGCTGGTTCAGGCATGTTTCTCTGCTCAGGATCAGCGGAGTGACTGAGGGACAGAGGCGCAGCCGCGGCTTTTATTGTGGCCTCCGCAGACTCCGCTGTGCCGGGACTGAGCTGTGATTGGAGGAGCCGCTCTGGGCGGAGAGAGAGAGAGAGGGGGGGGGGGGGGGGGGGGGGGGTATTTTTTCACAAAGGACTTTTCGAGGGAAAGCACCAAAGAATCAAATTCAGAATAGGTTTTATTGCCATTGTTTGAGAACAGGTTCACAAACTAGGAATTTCTCTCGGTGCAAACGTGCGACATAAAACATACAACACAGAGTTAAGATAAAAATGAGCTAAAAAACGTTAAACTATAAGGCTATAAGGGCATGCATAAAAAATATTAAAAAAATAAGATAAAATAAAAGTGACATATGGTAAGACAACAACAATTTGACATTGAACAACAGCGGGATTGTATTTACAGATGTGCAGGCGTATAAAGTGATATTAAGTGTTATAAAGTGATGAGGACACACCACACAGAGCCACAGAGCAGAAACATCCATGAGTCTAACTAAGCTATACAGAGAAGTCAGTGATCCACCTGCAGAGGGAGTCGGGCACGCTGAGCTGGTAGAGCTTGTCTCGCAGTCCAGGGAGGATGGTGTTGAAGGCAACCAAACTATCAAAGGCAATGGACAAAATTTCTATATGTCTGAATGATTCCTGTCTAACACTGAATGTGAGTAAAACTGCGACAATGTTTTTCTCAACAAAACCAAACAAAAAAAAACAAATCCCTTAATTACAGTAAAAGGAGAAACAATTGAAAATGTCAATGAGTTTAGATACCTTGGCATCATTTTAGACTCAAGACTAAGCTTTAAGAAACACATCAAAAAGGTATGCCATACAATAAAATATAATCTGTTTACATTCAAATCTATACGAAATTCACTGACAATACAAGGAGCTAAAACCTACTTCAACACAATGATATGACCTCACTTACTCTATGGTGTATCATGCTGGTCACAAGCCAACACATCCACAATAAAACCTTTAGAATCTCTCTATAAGCAGCACTTAGGAAATCACAACAGTATCATCACTGTCAAATATTAACCAAATATAAAATGCTCAATTTTGAATATATAGTTATGTCAGCCAATCTAAAGTTAATATTCAAGATTGTTAATAATGTGGCAGCTCCACCACTAAAAAGGTTTGTCCAATTAACATCTGGTCAGATGGTCAGAACAACAAGGTCAACAGTCAATGGCCAATGTACCAAAACGAAAAACAGCATTAGGACAATCGTCATTTTCTTTTAAAACTATCTCAGAATGGAACAAACTTCCAACTGCACTAAAACTATGCACAGACTTAAAACAATTTAGCTTGGGTGTGAAACAACATTTCCTGAGAACTCAAACATGTCAGCATTAAAGAAAAAAAAACAACTACTACAGTTTACATCTGAGAAGGGTAGTGGGTGGGTGTAGGAACAAGTTTTCCCTTTGATAAAATGTACTTTTATTTTTTATAAAATGTTAATACTTCTGTAAATATTATCAACTGTATTGTTTTATGCTTTTTGTAGTGTTTTGTAATTGTATGTCTCGGGGACTGCAGATGGAAATTAGCTCCAAGAGCTAAAGTCTGGTACAAAGCATCTTTTCATATGCTGATTAATGCTCCTGTACATGTCCCTGTCAAATAAATAAATAAAATAAATAAATAAATAAGGCAGAGCTGAAAAGAGTTTGGTCTGTTCAAATAGACCCTATAAACAAAGCTTGGTTTAGGAGGAAAACGCCGAGTGAGTCATAAATCTATTCATGGCTTCATATTTCTCTGCAGGACCATAATCAGCCATTTATATCCAGACGTCTGTGACTATTCCAACATTATCTTTTTGGAGTACTGCTTCTTGGCTTTTTTGATGCCGCGGGACAGGTTGGCCCTAGCTGTCCGCAGTTTCTCCTTGTCACCAGATTTGAAGGCAGCATTCCGAACCCTCATGAGCCTGAGGACTTCACTTGTAATCCAAGGTTTCTGGTTGGACCTGATAATGATGGTCTTAGAGTCTGTAACATCCTCAGTGCACTTGGTGACGTAGGCAGTGACAGTCTCTGTATACTCCTGGAGATCAGTGATATTGTTGTGAATGGCAGCCTGCTTGAACATATTCCAATCCGTTGTGTGAAAGCAGTCCTTAAGTTTCTCTAAAGAGTCTTTACTCCACACTTAAATCTGTTTCCGAACCGGTTTAGTGACTCTAACCAGTGGCCTGTATGCTGGCAGTAACAGAATAGTTATGTGGTGCGAGGCACCAAGCTGGGGGAGGGGGTGTGCCTCGTACGCTCCTTTTTTGGTGGTGTAAACCAGATCCAGGATGTTGTTTCCCCTTGTTGGAAAGTCAATGTGTTGATAGACTTTGGGGAAAACGCTCTTTGGGTCTGCGTGGTTAAAATCCCCAGCTAAGATGAGAAAGGCATCTGGGTGGGCTGTCTGTTGGTCACTGACACTCTGGAACAGTTCATTCAGTGCCTCTTTCCTGTTTTTGAGGTTAGAGGTGGGCGGTATATAGACAGACACCAGCAGTACAACAGTAAATTCCCTGGGCAGGTAGAAAGGGCGACACTTAATGATCATAAACTCCACGAGGGGTGAGCAGTGTCTGCAGACCACGGCGACGTCACGGCACCAGGCGTCATTGGTGTAGACACAGAGACCACCTCCCTTGGAGATCACTCTGTCTGCTCTGCAGCAGGAAAGCCCCTCAAGCTGGACTGCACTGTCCGGTATATTACCATTGAGCCAAGTCTCAGTGAATATAAAAACACAACTGTCTTTCACCATCCTCCGAGAGGAGCGAATATAATCCATCTTATTGTCCAGTGAACGTACGTTAGCCAGAACAATAGTAGGGATAGAAGGCCGGTGTGGTTTAGCTGTGAGTCTTGCTTGGATACCTCCTCGTTTGCCCCTTTTTTGTTTCCTGTAGCGCCTCTTGTGACGCCTCCACTGCGCTGCAGGTGCAGGGGGCCCTCGGTGACCTGTCAGCGCTTCAGAAGATGATATCTCTGGATTTGTACGTCTCAAATGCTGCTTAAATGCCTTTAGCTCGGATGCTAACTGTGTGTTTACTTTTAAAACACATCCTCTGTTCATTGCTAGCAAAGATCTTTGGCAGTAAAAAATCCTCTGAACTCCACAAAAACATGGCAAAGATGTACAAAAACATCTTGTAAAACAAGACGCTAATGCCTTAAATGTTTTAGAGGATCCTATAGTTACACCAGTGATGTTTGGGTTTTTATTAATGGCGGAAATCAGAGGATTTATTGCCAAAATGTAAAGAGCTGGACTCAGGGGACAGCCTTGTTTCACCCCACGGTTTATGTGGAAGGGCTCAGTTAACACACCGTTTACATTAGCACACACTTCAGAATTAACATAAAGACACTTAATCATATTAATAAAATCAACAGGGAAACCATAATTTTTAAGCACAGACCATAAATAATCTCGAGACACATAATCGAAGGCTTTTTTCTGGTCAAGGATATAAAAGTTGTGATCTTTGTTGTTATGGATCATTTCTCTTAAAGCACATACATTGTCCCACATTAGACGACCTTTAACTGCACATGTTTGTTCATTTTCTATAATGTCTTCAAGAATATCATGCATTCTATTCATAATAACTTTAGCTAATATTTTATAATCTGTATTCATTATTGTTAGGTGTCTATAATTATTAATATCAGTTTTATTTCCTTTTTTATAGAGCAAACACAGCACTCCCTGGTAGAAGGAGTCTCCCATCCGTCCTCCTTTCAGACCTTCATTATAATAATCAGTTAATAACTGGATGACTTGTTCATTTAGTAACTGGTAGAATTCAGTGGGCAGGCCGTCAGGACCTGGGCTTTTGCCTGAGTTGAGCTGTTTTATTGCACTTGAGACTTCATCTTTAGTGACGTCTCCGAGGAGAGGGGCCACATCCAGGAGGGACGGAGGAGAGATCTCCCCCAACAGGGAGTTCACACAGTCGGTGTCGATTGGAATGGTCTCGTACGCTTTTGCACACAGGTCTCGGATAACGTTTCTTTTCCCCTTTTCGTCAGAGATTAGGTTTCCCTCATCATCATTTATGGTTTCAATGAATTTGCTTTGTAGCTTTTCTTTGTTGGACTTAAGGGCTTGAACTGCATTGCCTCGACGATCGATTTGATCATTTTTAAATACATTAAATAACATTTCAGAATTGATATCATTGATTTGTTCCTTTATAGTTTTCATTTTAAGCTCGTCTGTAACAGTTTTATCTTTCATTTGTTTAATTGATATAAATTCTCGGACTAAAAGGTCATAAGTTTGATTTTTGGATTATATTCATTTCTTTAAGCCTCATTTCTTGGACAAATAATACATCATAGTTAGTATCATGCAAGAATTCTAACTTTTTTTTCCGAAACGTAGATGATTGAACACCACGGGTGTTGAATGTGGTAATGCTTAAAGAGGACATCATTAGAGATTTGTATTGGCACGTTTTTCAAAGCCACGGGATCTCAGGGCCCAATGATATTGAGTTAGGGATTTGGATAAGGAGTCCTTTTGAGTCTTTTTTCGGTTGGACTTTGTATTTCCTTATTCCATACTTATCAAGTGGTTTTAATGTTTCCATGATGGTACAGTACCTTTGTAGGTAAAGCTCAACGTCCTCATCCAGAACTTTACAACGATGAAGGTTGTGTCCATTTGTATGGATGACTGAATGGCCCAGTCCTTCCATTTTGTTTGGGAGGATTTTGAGGCGTGTAACTCCAGGAATCGCCTCAAGGGGGCTTCACTTACAAAGCAGAGTTCAAAGTCCCTCTTGTTGAGCGATAAAGGAGTAAATGTCTCTTGCATTCAACCAGCATGATTCAAATAACAGTTCATCACTGACATATTCCCTGCTGGGAGGGTCTCCTTGACCCGTGTATTGTAATCGAGCCCAAAAGCGGCCAAACTGTGAGGCAAAGGGACGACCGAGGGGTTTACTTTGAGGCATTTGGTTCACATTCCTCATTTGCCTCCTTTTCCGCGCCCAGACATTTTTCTACTTGTAAACGAGTCACTGTAGTCAGGCCTCAAGTCTCCCTCTTTTACTGCTCCGTTCATGAAACTAAACGCCACTGAACTCACTAATGGAACTCAGACAAAACTGAGATCATTGTTTTTGGCCCACAGACACAAAGACAAAGTGTTATCAGTCACCTTGAGTCTCTCTCTCTAAAACCAAAAAATCAGGTTAGAAATCTAGGAGTAATCATGGACTCAGACCTGAACTTAAACAGCCACATTAAAGCAATAACATCATCAGCTTTTTACCATCTGAAAAACATTAAGATCAGAGGAATAGTGTCAACACCAGACTTGGAGACACTCATCCATGCATTTGTCTCCAGCAGGTTAGACTACTGTAACGGCTGCTCACTGGCCTTTCTAAACGAGCTGTTAGAGCTGCAGAACATCCAGAACGCTGCTGCTCGAGTCCTGACAAGAACCAGGATATATGACCATATTAGTCCAGTGCTCCGGTCCCTGCACTGGCTTCCTGTCACTCAGAGAATAGAATTTAAAACAGCTCTGCTCGTGTACAATTCGTTTCATGGTTTAGCACCAAAGTACATCTCTGACATGTTAGAGCCGTATGAACCATCTCGGGCCCTGAGAACTTCAGGGAGGGGTCTCCTGGTGGTTCCCAGAGTCAGGACTAAACACGCTGAGGCTGCGTTTCAGTTTCATGCAGCTAAAATCTGGAACAGTCTTCATGAGGATGTGAGACAGGCCTCAACTCTGACAATGTTCAAATCCAGGCTGAAAACAGCTCTTTTTACCCGAGCAGATGAAAACTGAAAGTATTTTATCTGCACTCTTGCCTTTTACTGTAATTGATTAATTTTTATGTTGATGTTTTAATGATTGATTTGATCTGTTTTTTTTTTGTAACTTGATGCAACTGTGAAGCACTTTGAATTGCCTTGTGTATGAATTGTGCTCTACAAATAAACTTGCCTTGCCTTGCCTTTTTGTAACTTACCTTTAGACACATTTATTCATATTTTAGTTTTCGTTATGAATCGGCATCCATTCAATATCTTACATTTAAACAACACAAGCGTTTCCAAACATGAAACAATAAAACACCCTAAAAACAGAATGGTTAATATCACCAGAATATTGGTCCTATTTAACCAATCTGGTTGGTAGGTATGTGTCCAACCGATCTGCTGGTTAAAACAACCAATCTAATATGGTATGGCTTTTAACCAATATAGATTGGTTATAGGGCCAACCGATTTGAATTGGTAATGTTTACCAAGACCAAGATTGGTCAATATTGTAGAGCCCTATAGGAAGCAACCAATGTAAATTGGTTTGACTGGAACCATTTATATTGGCTAATAATGACCACTTTAATGGGTTAAAATGAGGAATGCTGCACCACGACTCAGAGGAACTGGGACAAACATGAGTCTACAGCAGATAATATATTTGGATATTTCTTCAACCTTTATAAACACAATAATGGTTTCGCCTATATTTGTCATTTTAGTTTCAGAATATGATATAACAGCAGAACTCTGAAGTTCTGTCTAAAGCAGCATCTCCATGACTTCCTTCTTCACTTCTCAGTCTGGCTGAAGAGCAACGAGGCCTCAGCTTTTTTACAGACAATAAAGAGCTCACTATTTAGCGTCATGTTACTGTCACTCATGGTGTCTGACCTAAAGTCTAACTCTGAAGAAAGTCAATTCACATTTACACTGAGAAGGTTGGAAGGGCGCCCCCTTGTGTCCCGTGTCGCCCAATTGCCCGGAGCATTACTGGTGCCGTTAGGTTAAGCTCAAAAAGGGTACGTCTCAGTATCTTGTGGCTCAAATTTGACCCATCGAGGTTACATAACTAGAAATTGTACCTTAAAGACATAAATGTACCCTTAGCGTACCCCTTTTTCTAACAGGGTACAGCCCAACTGTTTGGTTGCGTAGTGTAATTTTGGTTACCATTTTCATTGGTTTGTCCCAAAACCAACATATTGGTCAGTGTTATTGGTTAATCTCACCTAAATCGGCTTAACCAACTAAATTGGTAGTTTTTCTAACCAATCCTTTTTTAGGGATACAGGGGTTGTAACAACTCTATATAATTCTCTTTGAATTTCTGTGACTTCCTTGATTTTTAATGTTTGATTCTTGATACTCGCTAGTTCGATTGCTCTGAAAGCAGCATGTCGTCTCTCTGATTCTGTGTACTTCTGATCTTGCTCTTGCTAATAATTTAAATCTGTCTCTGGACACGAGCCGCTCTCCGGGAGTGTTTGTTACATTTTCTTCCACAGTCCCTAATATTTATTTTAATTCAAGCCTTATTTAACAAATATATTTTCAGATTTTAGCCATAGTTGTAGCCCTCATTAGCAATTCGTTATTTAGTTGTATCTATTTTTAGTCAACAGAAACACTTCTACACTGGGACGCTCGGACATTGGTGTAATCTCTGGCGTAAAAGCGCATACTGTGCGTAATAGTCATTCTCCGCATCATCTGGATTGAGTTTGACTGAAGCTGCGCTCTTTAGCGGAGTGTGGCCTGAAAGGAGCCTTTGCTGGCTCTGTTTTCAAGCTCAAATCCATTTCCCAGTTCAGAAATGAGACATAGATCCAACTCTTTTACTGCTACGTTCATGAAACTGAACACTTTTCTTTGTTATTTATCTTTTGACACATTTATTTCCGATTTGTTTAAAAAAAAAATCTATATAATAAGCATGGCTTTATCAAATCAAATGGGCTCATTTGAACTAAATGAATTATGCACAGCCTTCAAGAATAATTTCCCCGTCACCCCTTTCATTTGAGACTTTTAAGTGTTATTTATTTCTTATAATATTCAGCATGTATATAAAGTCAATTGACTTGACATTCATATTACTGTATTCATCCCGTGCGTAAAAGCGCAAACTGTGCGTAATAGTAATTTTACCCATAATCATCATTGAGTTTGACTGAAGCTGCGCTTTAGCGGAGTGTGTGGCCCTGAAAAGAGCCTTTGTTGGTTCGGGGGAAGAGGGTGGAGGAGTTACTTCTTCTTGGCCGCTGCCTTCTTGGCCTTGGGCTTGGCGGTTTTCTTTGGGGTCGCTTTCTTCACTGCGGGGGCCTTCTTCGCCGGCTTCTTGGGGCTCTTGGCCGCTTTCTTCGGGCTCTTGGTTACTTTCTTGGCCGCGGGCTTGGCTGCCTTCTTCGGGGACTTCTTGGCCTTCTTGGGAGTGGTGACTTTCTTGGCTGCCTTGGCTTTCTTAGCGGCCGCGGGCTTCTTGGCTTTAGGCGCGGCTTTCTTTGCCGCGGGCTTCTTGGCCGTCTTCGGCTCGGCCGCGGGCTTGTTCATCTTGTAGGAGCCCTTCTTCTGCACCAGAGTGCCCTTCTCCAGCAGCTTCCTGAGGGCCAGCCTGACCCGGGCCTTGTTCTTCTCCCCATCGTATCCCGCGGCGGTCAGGGCCTTCTTGAGCGCGGGCAGGGACACTCCGCCGCGCTCCTTGGAGGCGGACACGGCTTGGACGATGAGCGCGCTGACGCTGGGGCCGCTCTTCTTGGGTTTGGGGGCGGACTTCTTCTTGGCTGCTTTGGCCGGAGCCGCGGCGGGAGCTTCTTCTGCCATAGTTTTTATTTATTTATTTATTTCAAAACGTCACTGACGACAACAGTCTGAGAGAGAGTGGAGTTTCCCCGAGCGCGAGGCGCACTTAAACACAGCGTGAGAACCGTGGAGACTCAGTCTAAGCCGTTTGGCTCGGAGGCTCTTGTGTTTCTGCGCGTCAGGAAAAGGCTCGAAAAGAGAAAGACGCGCTCTGGTCAGGACAGATAAGAGCAGGAGACGGTGCGGAGGAAGTTTCCCCTCGGATTGAATTCAAATACAACATAAATGTAAACGAGTCTTCAGGTCTGGAACGATCCAAACCTTTGACTGCGCGCATTCTGGAACAGACTATTCCCACTCATTTACTCCTCACATCGTCCCAGAGCCGCTCCGGCCTCAGTAAAGACACTTGTCCTGTTCCAAACTCGCCTCTGCTGAGACAGAAAGTCAAAGTGTCTCTGTCAGGAGTGAGCTCTGCGTTTGGAAGCCACTTCAGCAGCAGCAGCAAACACACACGAGCTCACGGCCTGGAGCTCCTGCCACAACTGAGCAAAGACTTTCGACCTAGTTTGACTTTTTATTATCCTGCATGTTTCATACAACACTGTAGTCGTAACGCAAACAGAGAAGATCCATGAACAGGAACTATGCGTGTCAGGAAACGAGTTCAATTAATGTTTATGTCACAAAACCTCACACATGCTATAAGTGAGTTAAAACTACTGCACTGAAGTCATTTCTATTAAAATGAGGAAACATTGGTCTTGTATTATTTTAGGGGAAATAAAATGTCTAATCTCCCGTTTGTTTAAGAGCAAAGAGATTATTTCACAGACTCTCAAATAGGACAAATATTCTTATTTCAGCAACATTCAAACACACTGCCTGAAACACTAAGTACTGGAACAAGTGTTTTCAAGTGTAATCTTCTTTTGACGTTTTTTTGTGTCACAAAATAAAACTAAACATTTTAAACCTTGCCCGATCGATTATTCAGATTTTGTCACTTGCAATTATGTTTTTATTTTTCAGTAATCTACAGCAAGAGTCTCAATGGAAATGAAAACGATCCCCATTCTCGCCTTAAATGAATAGGCAGGTTGAGTGAGAGCCCGTTAGAGAGAGCGCGTGGGGGACAAAGGCGAGGCGTGTTTACATGCATGTGTGTAGTAACAGGCACCGTCTCAATTAAATAAACAAAACCAACTGTCAAGTGCAAATATACTTTTCTTGTAGAAAACTGGCTCTAAAGTCCTGTGGTTAATGTTATTGAACCCTATGAGTCCTTAATATGTAATGTTACTGTCGCTGTCCAAGGTTCTGAAAGGGTTTCCTGTAAACCTCTTGAATGGGCTTCTTAAAACTCCACAGGTAGTACTCCCCCAAAAAACACCCACGTACATCATACTAGTACGAGTAAATAAATGTACCATGTCCTATACTTAGAATAATAACAGCTGCCCCCACGACCCGCCAGTGGACAAGTGGAAGAACACAAACGTGCATTACTGTAATAAAGTAAAACTACTCGAGTAATCATTGCTTTTTCTACTGGATGTGCACAGGTTTACTCTGAGTGAAGCGGCTCTTTGTGGTTGTGGTGGCTCTGAAAAGAGCCGTTGTTTCCTCAGAGGAAGCCTGGTCTGTCTAAGCTCTCTCTCCGCGGATGCGCCGGGCCAGCTGGATGTCTTTGGGCATGATGGTGACCCTCTTGGCGTGGATGGCGCACAGGTTGGTGTCCTCGAACAGACCCACCAGGTAGGCCTCGCTGGCCTCCTGCAGAGCCATGACGGCGGAGCTCTGGAAGCGCAGGTCGGTCTTGAAGTCCTGGGCGATCTCTCGGACCAGGCGCTGGAAGGGCAGCTTGCGGATCAGCAGCTCGGTGGATTTCTGGTAGCGGCGGATCTCCCTCAGAGCCACGGTGCCGGGCCTGTAGCGGTGAGGCTTCTTCACTCCTCCCGTGGCCGGGGCGCTCTTACGGGCGGCCTTAGTGGCCAGCTGCTTCCGGGGGGCTTTGCCTCCGGTGGATTTACGGGCGGTTTGTTTGGTCCTGGCCATGTTTGTTTGCTCCTGACTGACAGAGAAGAGAACTGTGGAGGAGCGGAGAGGAGCTGCTTTTACACGCTCTGTGGGCTCCTCCCCCCGAGCACACGCTCACTTTCTATTGGACACTTCGGAGGAGGGGAGGGCGTTCCTCAGAGAAGGCTTTACTCAACATATTAGTAAAGCCTATCCACCATTAAATATTAGAAAAAGAATGCATAAAACAATCAGACAGGAGCCTGTGATGTCAGTTTCCATGATAAAGCTTATAAAGATATAAACTAATAAGATCGATCTGTAACAGGCCTACCATCTGTGGACCGAAAACAGACACACCTCTTCAAAAGTACCTTACAACTTCAAATCAAAGACGGTTTACTTCGCACTAAATGTTTTATTGTATATTTTTGTACTGACTTAACATTTATTCACGATATCCTGTCTTGGTTTTGTTTTGGATGTACCGTATGACGAATAGAATAGAATTTAAAACAGCTCTGCTCGTGTACAAGTCTTTTCATGGTTTAGCACCAAAGTCCATCTCTGACATGTTAGAGCCGTAGGAACCATCTCGGGCCCTGAGAACTTCAGGGAGGGGTCTCCTGGTGGTTCCCAGAGTCAGGACTAAACACGGTGAGGCTGCGTTTCAGTTTCATGCAGCTAAAATCTGGAACAGTCTTCATGAGGATGTGAGACAGGCCTCAACTCTGACAATGTTCAAATCCAGGCTGAAAACAGCTCTTTTTACCCGAGCAGATGAAAACTGAAAGTATTTTATCTGCACTCTTGCCTTTTACTGTCATTGATTATTTTTTATGTTGATGTTTTATTGATTGATTTGGTCTGTTTTCTTGTAACTTTATGAAAGCACTTTGAATTGCCTTGTGTATGAATTGTGCTCTACAAATAAACTTGCCTTGCCTACAAACATGTGGCTTGCACTACTCCATCGTGGGACCCTCAGTAGCATCTGCATGGCATCATTATAGGCCACAGTTAGCCTTTGCATACTGCTCTTTCTGTAGCGCCTCCACAGGTGGGCAGTATACATGGGAGTGCAATACGCCTGAAAGAGTCTGGTTTTAACAGGTGTCTGCAGTCACATAGTGTCCAGATATTTACATTCATCAGTGACATTAAGAATATTTCCTGATAAAAATAAATCAGGGAATATCCGTTTGGAGTCCTCTCTGCTCCGGGCATATTTAATATCTTGTAACCCAGCGCTATCAGGACAAAAAATAACAAGGTCATCAGCAAACATCAGGTGGTTAAAGGTACTGTTGCCGACCCTACAGCCTATTCCACAATCATTTAAAAGCCTTGACAAGTCGTCCATATATACATTAAAGAAAAACGGAGATACAATGCTGCCCCGTCTTACTCCATTTGCCACACAAAAAGATGCAGATAAGCAGTTTCCCCATTTCACACACATTAACTGATGGGAATACCAGAAAACCAGAATTCCCACAAGACATTTTGGAAAATCCAAGATTTCTTTCAAAGCCAAAATGCACGTTCCATGTTTGGGTTTAAAGCCAAACTGGTTATCAGAGTTATTCAGAATGGACTTTTCCAGTACCTTAGACAGAGTGCTGGCCAGCGCTATAGGCCCATAGTTATCTTTACTGTTAATTTTGCCAGCTTTGTCTTTTACAATTGGAACCAAAATAACAGACAATAATCGGTCGGGTAAGACTCCATGTATTAGAAAGCCTGTAAAAAAAATGGCGAACAGAGGGTACGGTTTCCTGCTATATTTTAAATGCTCAGCAGATACCCCGTCAGCTCCACAAGCCTTGTTGTTATCCAGCTTCATCACCATCTCAAAAACTTCTTGTGGAGTGACAATCATTAAAAATGTCACAGTAATGTTTCTGCCACATCTGTTCTGCTCCATTTACACCATCAATATGTGTTGGTAGGGACAGTTTGTTGCCGTTCATTCTTTTTGCTTTGCAGCTTCTTTGCCAGTAAATCAGCCTTAAGAGTGCTCACATTACTGTTAATAGAACGTAGGGCATATTTAAAGTTTGCATTTGCTTTCTTCTTATACTCAAACACCTGACCACACTTGGGTTTGTCTGACTCAACCCAAGCTTCAAAGGCCCTTCTAGCCTCAGCGTGGGACTGCTCCACACACTCGTTCCAGCCTTGTATGTTTTTCTTACAGAGGTTGACTTGAGACAAGGAGAGTCTACAATTGTATCATACAGTGAGTGTTGCAGATTCTGACTATTAATATCTACAGGTTACAGCACTATTAGATCATAAAGATTTGTTCAACATTTCGACAAAGATCTTTATCATGATTAGGCCTATACTTCCCCCGCATTCAACTCACAGCCGTGTAGGTCGATCTTTAAACGTTTTGATATAATACATTGGAGTAATAGACCCAGACAACACTAGAGTGGAACTGTGGCCCATGCGTAAAGGCGCATAGCGCAGTTTGGATAAACCATCACATGATCCTCTGAAGCGGCTCTTTCTGGGGCTGTGTGTGGCTCTTAAAAGAGCCGTTTTCGTGGTCAGTGTCTCGGACACTTTACTTGGCCTTCTCGGTCTTCTTGGGCAGCAGCACGGCCTGGATGTTGGGCAGCACTCCTCCCTGAGCGATGGTCACTCCTCCCAGCAGTTTGTTGAGCTCCTCGTCGTTGCGCACGGCCATCTGCAGGTGGCGGGGGATGATCCGGGTCTTCTTGTTGTCACGAGCTGCGTTTCCCGCCAGCTCCAGGATCTCAGCGGTCAGATACTCCAGCACGGCCGCCAGGTACACGGGGGCTCCGGCGCCCACACGCTGGGCGTAGTTCCCTTTGCGGAGCAGCCTGTGCACGCGGCCCACGGGGAACTGCAGCCCGGCCCTGGAGGAGCGGGACTTGGCCTTAGCGCGGGCCTTTCCTCCGGTTTTGCTTTTTTTTTTTTTCAAAAACTTTATTAAATGCTTGTAAACAATTTACACATATATACACACACATTTGGAAACAAAACTTAACATTTAAAATTTCAATAATATATTACAATGTTAAAATGTCCCAGGGTAAGTGAAGTTGAGTGTCCAGTGATTTTCTTCTTTTGAGTTCAGTAATGATTTGTTTGGTAACGGTGGCACTGTCAATGAAGATTTGTTTAAGAGTTAATTTTGACCTTGTCTTCCATATTTTGACTGTGACAATTGAAATTGCAAGTTGAAAGAGTTCTGTTTTTTTTGGTGTGAAGTTATCTTGAAGAAGTCCATAAATGATTGAACGGTAATTGATGATAAAAATGAGTCCAATCCTTTGTAAATGAGTCCATATTTCCTGTGAGCGGATGCAGTGAATAAGTAAATGATCCAGAGTTTCGTCATTATTGCAGTTTGGCATCGGGCATTTTTTTGTAGTGACGTAACAGCTCCAGGAAACGACAGTTCTGACAGAGAGTCTGTTAATGGACATGAGCCATCGGTAGTCTCTGAGGGACTCGTCCATTTTTTTGTCATTTAATAATTTTAAAACACGATTTGAATCTCCATCATTAATATTCTTATGTACAACAACATTTCCATACAGTATATTAGATATTTCACTGTACAACATTTTTGCCGTCATGTTAATTGGAACTTTTTTGTTTTCGTCACCGATCCAAACGGCTTCAGATTTGTGCTGATTTAGAACTGCACCTGAGGCGTCCTCGTACATTTTTAGGACAAGATTTAGATGGGTAAGTTCGCTTTGATTTTTGATGAGGACGGTGACATCATCAGCATAAGCTAAGGCCTTGATGTTCTGAGCTGAACCTATGGGGATGCCAGTAATATTTACATTATTATTAAGCGCTGAGATGAGTGGGTTGATGGCTAAAACATAAAGCGCTGCACTGAGCGGACATCCTTGTTTTACGCCTCGATTAACATTAATTGATTCAGATAAAATACCATTTACATTTATAAACATAACAGACTTAAAATACAAACATTTAATCATATCAATAAATTTAAGTGGAAAACCATATTTCTCCAAAACTGTCCATAAATATTGTCTGGATACAAAATCAAAGGCTTTTTTTTGGTCTAAACCGACAATGTACATGTTTTGGTCGTCCTTCGCTTTATGGAGCAGTTCTCTTAAAGTGCAAATATTGTCCCACATTACACGACCTTTTATTGCACACGTTTGTTCTTTTTCTATTATTTCTTCAAGTACGATCGACATCCTATTCATTATGATTTTTGCTAAGATTTTATAATCAGTATTCATAATAGTAAGGTGTCTATAGTTATTTATATCACATGTGTCTCCTTTTTTATATAATAGATTCATAACCCCCTGGTAAAAAGGGTCACTCATAGAGCCACGGACCATCCCCTCATTAAACACTTCAGTCAGAAGTTCACTTAATTCGTTTACAAAGGATTGATAGAATTCAGATGGAAGTCCATCCAGGCCTGGACATTTCCCACTATTTAGTTCTTTAATTGCTTGCATCACTTCATCTTTAGTTATTTTTTCCGTCAGAGGGGTAAAGTCTAGGTGGCTGTATGTGGGCACCGTGCTCAGGAAGGACCGGATATCTGCTCTGTCAGGAGTTATGTTTTCATAAGCTTCTGCACAGAGCTTTTTAATACACCCTCTTTTCTCTTTCTCACTGGATATAGTGGTCCCATTTTCGTCATATATAGCAGCGATAAATTTATCCTTGATTTGTTTTTTACTATTCTTTATAGCTTGAGCAATGCTCCCATTATTATCAATATTAGCACTTTTAATAAGGTTATAGAGTATTTCTAGATTACATTGTTTAATTTGTGATTTGAGTTCTTTTATTTTAATTTCATTTTCTATTGTTTTTGAAGAATTTTGTTTTAGATTAATGTATTCAATAATTAATTTATTATAATTATCATTTTTTGTTTTATTAATTTCTTTACATTTATATTTTAGGAAGCGTTGAACCCTGGACTTTAAGATGTCCCACAGTTCCATTCCGGATCTAGTTAGAACTCGTAGATCGGTTATTCTCTGGATTTCAAGCTTTAGTTCGTCCAGAACGAGGACATTTTTGAGGCACTGAGTGTTTAATTTCCAGTAGCCTCTTCGCTCAGAAGGACCGTGAGATAGAGTGGTTTGAACAATAAAATGATCTGAGAATTCAGTTAGTATTTTCTTATAAGTATGGACAGTCATGTTTGGAGAAGTGTAGATTCTGTCTATCCTGGTTTTAGTTTTATTATCAAAACGAGTAAAATCAATTCCATTTGGAAATAAAGTTCTATAAACATCGTTAAGATCTTCAGTCGTTTCTTTTAACAATTTACCTTCAGTTCCTATTTGTACTTGAGTGTTTGCAATTCGATCTTTTAAATAAGTAATAGTATTAAAATCTCCACATAGTATAACATTATAACTTACTGTCAAGCACTCACCAAGTTTACGGAATAACTTGCATTTAGAAGCTTTAGAAGGTGCAGTATAAACATTAATAATTCGATATTTGTTATTTTTATAGAAACAGTCTACTAATAAAAGTCTCCCTGGTATTATTTCTCTTTTTCTAATAATTTCCACGTTCTTATTGTTAAAGAAAATTCCCACCCCGTCAGCAGTGTCTTCACCAACAGATATAATACTTTCCCCTTTATCCCAGAGCTCCCTCACGTCATTAACATCATTAATCGTTTTTAAACGCATTTCTTGAATGCAGACAAAATCATAATTGGTTTTTAACAACATTTGAATTTTAGGAAGTCTGTATTTGACGGATTGCATACCTCTCACGTTCCAGGTGGCGATAGAAAGGCTCGTCATGTTGGATCAGGGGAGGGCTGGTCATTCTTTTTTTTCCTCTGAAATTGCTTCTGCTTACGTTTGCGTTTGACTTCGGTGAAAACACCGACGGTGGGCTCAGGGGTGATGGGAGAAGAGGGAGAATGATCCGGTGGATTCTGGTCGGGGGCAGGGGAGGAAGGGGCAAGTGGTGAAGGGGAGTGAGTGTAAGAACTGGAGTCTGTACTCGGAGATTCGCTGGCACTTTCATAATCCCGTTCGTTCTCGCTGTCTGACGAACGGTGAGATGTTTCCTCCTCGTCGTCCTTGGACTCGCGGAGAGATTCGTCCGAGGGCGGCAGGGATGGATACAGATGAGTAGAGCTGGACTGGTCCGGCACCGGGGTGGAGGCGGAGCGTTGGTCCTCTGCGTGTTGAGAAGTGGTAGATGTCTGCTGCTTCTGGGCCACCTCCCGAGAGGGGCCAGGTCGGTCACTGGAGCGCTGATCCGGGGGTTTCCCAGAGCGGCCGGTCTGGGCCGATCGTTGGTTTAGATCCGATGGTGGATCTGCAGGAGCTCGAACATCGGGCAGGACACTGATCACAGGCTGCGGCTCATTAACCTGGGCACTGATCACAGGTGGGGGCTCGGTGTGCGTCTCCTGAGGTGCTTGCTCACGGATGGCGGGCAGCATCACGGTCCTTGGTTGTGCTTTTTTGGTCGTATTACGCGTTACAGCTGCTGCGTATGAGATCTGTGTTTCATTATTTTCTGCTTGTGTGCGAAGTTGGAACTTATTGGTGTAGGATGAGGGACATGTGAAATACGTGTGCCCTCTTGAGTCACACAAGGAGCACAAGGCCTCAGCATTACAGTCTTTAGCTTTGTGTCCAAAGCTGCCACAGCGCCAACACTTCACTAGTGGGCATTGTCTCACCTGGTGGTCGGGTGACTGGCAGATGAAGCAGGTGGTGTTCTGGCCGGGATAAATGATCCTCCCGTTATATGGACCGAGAGAGATTGAGTTTGGAATTCTAATTAAATGTCCATTTGAGTCTTTACTCAACTTTACTTTAAATTTGCGGATGCCATACCAGATTCCAAATTTGTCCACTGGTTTTGAGACGTGAAGGATGGTGCAGTATCTCTGCAGATAGAGCGAAATGTCCTCGTCTGCAATACGACCTGTCCAGAACTTTACTATGAGATTTGCAGTATCGATTTGAATGGACGATTCCACAGTCCAGTCTATCCATTTTGGATCAGATGATTTTGATGATTGAAATTCTAGGAATCGTCTAAGGGGGGCTTCATAATAGAAGCACAACTCAAAGTCTCTTTTGTTTGGTAGTGCGATAAACGAGTATATATCCGAAGCGTTAATCCAACACGTTTGTAACAACAGGGTTTCTCCTACAAAGTCCCGGGTCGGAGGAGCCCCTCCGCCCGTATACTTGAGGCGCACCCAGAAGCGGCCTGGAGAGGGGGCAGACATGGCCTCAACGGACCACCATGCCGCCTTTGCTTTTTTGTTTTCGTCACCGATCCAAACGGCTTCAGATTTGTGCCGATTTAAAACTGCACCTGAGGCGTCCTCGTACATTTTTAGGACAAGATTTAGATGGGTAAGTTCGCTTTGATTTTTGATGAGGACGGTGACATCATCAGCATAAGCTAAGGCCTTGATGTTCTGAGCTGAACCTATGGGAATACCAGTAATATTTACATTATTATTAAGCGCTGAGATGAGTGGGTTGATGGCTAAAACATAAAGCGCTGCATTGAGCGGACATCCTTGTTTTACGCCTCGATTAACATTAATTGATTCAGATAAAATACCATTTACATTTATAAACATAACAGACTTAAAATACAAACATTTAATCATATCAATAAATTTAAGTGGAAAACCATATTTCTCCAAAACTGTCCATAAATATTGTCTGGATACAAAATCAAAGGCTTTTTTTTGGTCTAAACCGACAATGTACATGTTTTGGTCGTCCTTCGCTTTATGGAGCAGTTCTCTTAAAGTGCAAATATTGTCCCACATTACACGACCTTTTATTGCACACGTTTGTTCTTTTTCTATTATTTCTTCAAGTACGATCGACATCCTATTCATTATGATTTTTGCTAAGATTTTATAATCAGTATTCATAATAGTAAGGTGTCTATAGTTATTTATATCACATGTGTCTCCTTTTTTATATAATAGATTCATAACCCCCTGGTAAAAAGGGTCACTCATAGAGCCACGGACCATCCCCTCATTAAACACTTCAGTCAGAAGTTCACTTAATTCGTTTACAAAGGATTGATAGAATTCAGATGGAAGTCCATCCAGGCCTGGACATTTCCCACTATTTAGTTCTTTAATTGCTTGCATCACTTCATCTTTAGTTATTTTTTCAGTCAGAGGGGTAAAGTCTAGGTGGCTGTATGTGGGCACCGTGCTCAGGAAGGACCGGATATCTGCTCTGTCAGGAGTTATGTTTTCATAAGCTTCTGCACAGAGCTTTTTAATACACCCTCTTTTCTCTTTCTCACTGGATATAGTGGTCCCATTTTCGTCATATATAGCAGCGATAAATTTATCCTTGATTTGTTTTTTACTATTCTTTATAGCTTGAGCAATGCTCCCATTATTATCAATATTCCGCCTTTGCCTCTGCCGCTCATTTTCACTTATTTACTGTGGGTAAGACTGACAGGAAGAATGAGATGAGACCGAGGCGCTACGCCTTTTATCTGCGGGAGCGCGTGCCTTTGAGTGACGCACCAATCAGAAGACAGGCTCACTGAGCCCCGCCCACTCTCCTGTGTTCCTGTTATTTTAGAGTCCGCTAAATCTAAAGTGGGAGTTTTGTTCTTTGTGCACGTGCTCAGATCCAAATCAAACAGTCATTTATCCCAGAGGGTTATAGCTCTGTTTTAGATCTATCTTTGCACATCTTGCTGATTTAATTCATGCTTTTCAAAGATGTTCTGGAGTATTGTTTATTGAAACTCATTTTATCTCTCAAGTTGTATTTATCTGAGGTGACATTACCCTGTGCTGTCCCTGGCCATCTCCAGAGGCGCGACCCAGAGCTTTGGAGAAAACGTAAAGCCAATTCTGCTCTATTATTTATGGACTTCTTCAAGAACGTTTCTCCTCCAATAAAACTCAGTTATTTCAGCTCGTCATCGCCATCACAGCAGTTAAACAAACAAACATAAACCAAACCTTCAGTTCAACAGTTTATAAACAAATCTGCTCAGAACTCAGACGACGGAAAACACTGGACAATAACACACGTCAATGGGACATTTTAAATGTATAATCTTTTGTATGTTTTCTGAATGTATTGTGCTCCAAGTAAACATGTTTGAAATATAAATAAAGTCAGTGTCTCACTGAGCTCCAGCTCCTCTAATGTCACCTTCACAGTGGTCCTGAATTCGTTATTCTGATTTGATTGATTGATGACTGAACTGATTTGCTTTTAACATTTTTATATCAAAGTTTATTCTTCATTCATTTTTATTTTTTCTTAGGATCCCCAGAGCTCCCACAAAGTGGTTTCTAGTCTTCCTGGTCCTGCCATAATATAAAATTACAAAACAGTTCAAATGGAAGACATGAATGTTCCAGTATACTGTAAAGGACATGGTTACTATTGCTCACATGTACTGAGCTAATCTCGACAAACATGCATGATTTCACCCGTTACAGAAAAAACACAAGTTTCTTCTTTAAAAAATAAATAAAATCAACTAAGCTCATTCTCAACTGGGAAAAAAAGTGTTCATACCCACTCTTTTCAGACATATGGCTTTTATAATTGGGTTTTATGTTCTTGTGTCTGTTTAATCACTCAGAAAGTACAATTTTAGATAAACTTTCATTTATGAAGAAAATATCAAGTGCTGAGACAGAAGTGTTATGATGGGGACTGGTTTACTTGAACGTTCAGAGAACAGGCTTAAATTCAATAGGCGAAATGACAAAGCACCCCTTCTGGAACCGCCACCTTAACGTGGGGGAGGGTTTGAGCCCGAATGATCCTGGAGCTCTGTTGTCGGGGGCTTGGTGCCCCTGGTAGGGTCTCCCAGGGCAAACAGGTCCTAGGTGACGGGTCAGACAAAGAGCGGTTCAGAAGCCCCTTATGAGAGACCAACAGGCCCGGTTAGAACCATGAGGCCGTCCTTCTGTGGACCCACCACCTGCAGGGGGCGCCATAGGGGCTGGTGCAGCTCCAACAAGTGGAAGAAGATGGATGGATGGAAATGACAAATTCTACCAGTTACTAAATGAACAAGTCATCCAGTTATTAACGGATTACTATAATGAAGGTCTGAAAGGACGGATGGGAGACTCCTTCTACCAGGGAGTGCTGTGTTTGCTTTATAAAAAAGGAAATAAAACTGATATTAATAATTATAGACACCTAACAATAATGAATACTGATTATAAAATATTAGCTAAAGTTATTATGAATAGAATGCATGATATTCTAGAAGACATTATAGAAAAAGAACAAACATGTGCCATTAAAGGTCGTCTAATGTGGGACAATTTATGTGCTTTAAGAGAAATGATCCATAACAACAAAGATCACAACTTTTATATCCTTGACCAGAAAAAAGCCTTCGATTATGTGTCTCGTGAGTATTTATGGTCTGTGCTTAAAAATTATGGTTTCCCTGTTGATTTTATTAATATGATTAAGTGTCTTTATGTTAATTCTGAAGTGTGTGCTAATGTAAACGGTGTGTTAACTGAGCCCTTCCACATAAACCGTGGGGTGAAACAAGGCTGTCCCCTGAGTCCAGCTCTTTACATTTTGGCAATAAATCCTCTGATTTCCGCCATTAATAAAAACCCAAACATCACTGGTGTAACTATAGGTTCCTCTAAAACATTTAAGGCATTAGCTTATGCTGATGACGTCACTGTAATAATTAAGAACCAAAATGAACTAAACCAATTAAATGATATTTTAAAAATGTATGAAAACGCCTCTGGAGCGATTTTAAACCAAAACAAATCTGATGCCGTTTGGATTGGAGATGAGACACAAAAAATTACAATTAATATCCAAACTAAACCAGAAATTACAGTTTTAGGTTTACTCCTATCAAATAAATGTATTGAAAAGAACTGGGATGTAAAACGTGTAGAAATTCAAGAAGAATTTAAAAAATGGGAGAATAAAAAAACAAACTACAATCTGAGAATAGTTATAATTAAAACGTTTATTCTTTCCAAACTACTGTTTTTGGCCACAGTCTTTCCACCTCCCAAAAAATTTATTTTAAAAATGAACTGTGTGTGTGTGAACTTCATCTGGGGCACAACCAGGGAGGTCACCAAAAGAGATCTTATATTTAAAAACAAAAAAAATTCTTCCAGTTCGGCTTTAACAAAATCAAAAAGCTGCTTGACCTTCACAGCATGCCAGATCTGCAAAACTAATCTAAATAAAGTTAAACTTGAGGGAATGTGCGCGGGTCATGTAGGGAGAGGTTAACTCAGGGAGATACATGTCTTTTTTTTATGTCTGCTGTCCATCCATACATCGACACATGGGCAAATAAAAGTAAGCTCCTCTGTGAGGAAGTGGGGGCCCTTAAAAGGGCCGTTGTTTCTCAGATGAAGAGTTAACCTCCAAAGCCGTACAGAGTGCGGCCCTGTCTCTTCAGGGCGTACACCACGTCCATGGCGGTCACGGTCTTCCTCTTGGCGTGCTCGGTGTACGTCACAGCGTCACGGATCACGTTCTCCAGGAAAACCTTGAGCACCCCGCGGGTCTCCTCGTAGATCAGACCGGAGATACGCTTCACTCCCCCGCGGCGAGCCAGACGGCGGATAGCGGGCTTGGTGATGCCCTGGATGTTGTCACGGAGAACTTTCCGGTGACGCTTAGCGCCTCCTTTACCCAGACCTTTGCCGCCCTTGCCTCTGCCAGACATCGTTACTGTTCCAAGAGTAGAAAGTTGAATGATCATCAGGCTCAGCCTCCCAGTTTATATTCACAGACTGAGAACTTGAAAGAAGACATGTGCGCACTGGCGCCCTCAAGTGGTGACAATGCGCACTGACAGTGTTTTGTGTTGCAGAAACAATCCATAAGAGCTAATGCCTATTTGTTTATGTACTGAAGGGATTCATTCATTTACTTAGTCATTTAATGATTATTTTATAATTAGATGTGTTTAATGTGTTTGGGCTTATGTTACAGCTGAGCTTGGCAGACATGGGAGCTTTTTTAATCCTGCACGTACGCTGATAAACCACATTCTTGACAATAAATGAGCAAATACTTAACCTAAAGGCTGGATACAATAGCCTTTTCTTTTCTTTTTTTTTTTACAAAACTTTATTAAATGCTTGTAAACAACTTACACATATATACACACACATTTGGAAACAAAACAACTTATTTAACATTTAAAATTTCAATATTACATTACAATGATAAAATGTCCCAGGGTCAGTGAAGTTGAGTGTCCAGTGATTTTCTTCTTTTGAGTTCAGTAATGATTTGTTTGGCAACTGTGGCACTGTCGATGAAGATTTGTTTAAGAATTACTTTTGTCCGTGTCTTCCATATTTTAACTGTAACAATTGAAATTGCGAGTTGAAAGAGTTGTGTTTTTTGGGGTGTGAAGTTGTCTTGAAGTCCATAAATGATTGAACGGTAATTCATGATAAAAATGAGTCCAATCCTTTGTAAATGAGTCCATATTTCCTGTGAGCGGATGCAGTGAATCAGTAAATGATCCAGAGTTTCGTCATTATTGCAGTTTGGCATTGGGCATTTTTTTGTTACGTAACAGCTCCAGGAAACGACAGCTCTGACGGAGAGTCTGTTAATGGACACGAGCCATCGGTAGTCTCTGAGGGACTCGTCCATTTTTTTGTCATTTAATAATTTTAAAACACGATTCGAATCTCCATCATTAATATTCTTATATACAACAACATTTCCATACAGTAAGTTTGACATTTCACTGTACAACATTTTTGCCGTCAACCCACACCAATCCAACTTATATTTTTGAGTAAAATCACCATATGCTAATTTATAGATTGGCATTCCTTGTCTTGCCCTACCTATTTTCTTGTTCCACATTTTGAGTTCTCCCACCCATGGGGCGCGTCTGGCAATGGCCAGAGCCGTGTTCTTAATAAAGGCAATTGTTAATTTTAAATCAACATTCACTGCCCCCAGACCCCCCATAGCCTTTTCCGCTTTGCCCAGATCCTGTGTGGACAAGCATTGGCTCGTGGTGGCTTGTCGTTGAGAGGATAGCTCACGCTGGATTGCTCGGGCGGTGACACGTCCAGTAGTTTGCTTCCTTGTTCTGCCCAGTGCCAGCAGGTAGTCTCCAAACCTATGATACCAAGCAACAGCTTTAACAACATGGTCCAATCTGAGAAAACATTATGAAGTTTATATAGTATATATACAGAAAACGACTTGCAAAATGATTCAAGTACATGTACTTGAGTACGTTTTTGAAGTAACTGTACTTTTTACTCAAGCTGTAGTTCTAGTTCCTACCACTAGATGTCATCACGGTACCTCTTGTAAACCACCGCCACGCGGAGGCGGATACTACTCCCTATTTATGAGGAAACTGTAGTATGGAGTATACTATACTATAGTTTAGTTTATTTATTTATTTGAGCAGTGTATCTGAGCCCCGCCCAGTCCTCTGTGCGTCCAAATTTCATTAACACAAGATTTGTTTTAGATTCTTTATTTAATTAAGATGTTTGTGACAGAAACGTTTTTTAAAGTTTATTATTTATCTACCAAGCTTTATGTTTCATGTTGCACGATTGAACCAAAGACAATTCCTAGTTTGTGAACCTGTTCAACCATAAAACTGATCCTGAGCTTTAGTTCTTCTAATGTCTCCATCGACTCTCAGATTCAGATTCAGATTCTTTATTCAGACATTTAAACATTTAACGACATAAATAAACATAAAGTCTGAAATGGAATAGGCAGAAGCTAAAGCTTATTGCGCCTCCCAGTGTATTTACATAACAGTAAAAGCTGCCAATGTCTAATGCATACAGTTATACCATTTTGTTTGTGTTTAGATCGTCACAAAGAAAAAAATCTATCATCTTAATGTTGCATCCTTAGCCTCCATTCTCATGGTATTTTTATTTATAATTGATTTCTTCAAAAGAATTGTAAATTGAATGAGTGTTTTACAGTCTTTTAGCTCTTGGTCCAACAAAACAAACACAAAGCTGCTTTGCACTCGTTCTCACATACGTTTTTTGAAACATTTCTTACTTTCTGAAATTATAAACGCAGTCTCGTTTTTGGAACAATCCCTGGACATGCACAGGTAACTTGTTATAGCTTATGTTATACATAAATTGTGCTGTTTTAAACTCAACCAAATTCTTCAATTTTTGCGCTTTTAGTTTAAGGAAAAGCTCATTTGCACTTTATTCACAATGCGGACGCTCTTTTTTGATACTTATTGGATTAAGATGGTTTTGTAAGTGTTTCCCCAAACTTCTAGGCCATAGGTCATGTACGGGAGAACCAGGGAACAGTATAAAATATATAAGAGTTCTTTAACTTTAGATATTATTGCAAGGGATTTACATAGCTTTGCCTTGATGTAGTTTATATGGGGCTTCCAGCTAAGCCTATTTGATAAAAGTACTCGAAGAAATTTAATTTCATTCACTCGTTGTATCTCAGTATCATTTATTCTTAAATTTCTATACACATTAATGGCACGATTTCCAAAAACTATAAATTTGGTTTTATTTAAATTAAGGGTTAACTTATTAGAATCAAACCACTTCTTTAACAATAATAATTCTTTTTCTACTATATCAATGCTTCTAGATTTTTACCACAACTAAGCATGTTGGTGTCATCAGCGAATAAAATAAGGTTTAATGTTTTTGAAACTAAACAGAGATCGTTAATATACATAAGAAACAAAAACGGACCCAACACTGACCCCTGTGGCAGCCCTGGTGTGGACATACTGGGATCTGTTCTTCAGATAAGTCTGGAGCCAAGAAAAGGCCACTCCCCTAATCCCATATCTGTACAGTTTTTGAAGCAGTAATTCATGATTCACTGTATCAAAAGCTTTGGTTAGGTCTAGGACTCACCAACAGCGTATTGTTTATTGGCTATAGCATTTGCTGGGAGGAACAAGGCCTCCCATTAAAGTCATGCTTTTTATTTTATTTTTAGTTCCAAATTTAAAATATAAAAAGCCCAATGATTCGTTTGCGCACAATGTCCAGTGCGCAACAGTGGGTTCACAGGAGGGCACCAAACATACAGGTAACATGTGAAGACGGCAGTCCTGCACTGGCCCGCCAGTGCTCAGAGCAGGACCTATATCTCTTTAACCTAAACATAGCGCTCTCCAAACGCAATGGGACACATGCGTCAACGCGCCATCCTACACACCCTTGGGGTTAGAGAGCTTAACGTGTAACAAGTGAATTTCTCCAGTGGGAGATCCTTAAAGGATATTTTATAAACGTACTGGTTTATAGTTATGAAGCAACACTCAAAGCAAATCAAAGCAGAAGCACAGCTCGTTTAGTGAAGTGTGTGGCTCTTAAAAGAGCCGTTGTGTTGCTCAGAGGACAGTTTACTTGGAGCTGGTGTACTTGGTGACGGCCTTGGTGCCCTCGGACACGGCGTGCTTGGCCAGCTCTCCGGGCAGCAGGAGGCGCACGGCGGTCTGGATCTCCCTGGAGGTGATGGTGGAGCGCTTGTTGTAGTGCGCCAGGCGGGAGGCCTCTCCTCCGATGCGCTCAAAGATGTCGTTGACAAAGGAGTTCATGATGCTCATGGCCTTGGAGGAGATGCCGGTGTCGGGGTGGACCTGCTTCAGCACCTTGTACACGTAGATGGCGTAGCTCTCCTTCCTGGACTTTCTCCTCTTCTTGCCGCCTTTCCCTGCGGTCTTGGTGACGGCTTTCTTGGAGCCCTTCTTGGGCGCGGACTTGGCTGGTTCAGGCATGTTTCTCTGCTCAGGATCAGCGGAGTGACTGAGGGACAGAGGCGCAGCCGCGGCTTTTATTGTGGCCTCCGCAGACTCCGCTGTGCCGGGACTGAGCTGTGATTGGAGGAGCCGCTCTGGGCGGAGAGAGAGAGAGAGAGAGAGGGGGGGGGGGGGGGGGGGGTATTTTTTCACAAAGGACTTTTCGAGGGAAAGCACCAAAGAATCAAATTCAGAATAGGTTTTATTGCCATTGTTTGAGAACAGGTTCACAAACTAGGAATTTCTCTCGGTGCAAACGTGCGACATAAAACATACAACACAGAGTTAAGATAAAAATGAGCTAAAAAACGTTAAACTATAAGGCTATAAGGGCATGCATAAAAAATATTAAAAAAATAAGATAAAATAAAAGTGACATATGGTAAGACAACAACAATTTGACATTGAACAACAGCGGGATTGTATTTACAGATGTGCAGGCGTATAAAGTGATATTAAGTGTTATAAAGTGATGAGGACACACCACACAGAGCCACAGAGCAGAAACATCCATGAGTCTAACTAAGCTATACAGAGAAGTCAGTGATCCACCTGCAGAGGGAGTCGGGCACGCTGAGCTGGTAGAGCTTGTCTCGCAGTCCAGGGAGGATGGTGTTGAAGGCAACCAAACTATCAAAGGCAATGGACAAAATTTCTATATGTCTGAATGATTCCTGTCTAACACTGAATGTGAGTAAAACTGCGACAATGTTTTTCTCAACAAAACCAAACAAAAAAAAACAAATCCCTTAATTACAGTAAAAGGAGAAACAATTGAAAATGTCAATGAGTTTAGATACCTTGGCATCATTTTAGACTCAAGACTAAGCTTTAAGAAACACATCAAAAAGGTATGCCATACAATAAAATATAATCTGTTTACATTCAAATCTATACGAAATTCACTGACAATACAAGGAGCTAAAACCTACTTCAACACAATGATATGACCTCACTTACTCTATGGTGTATCATGCTGGTCACAAGCCAACACATCCACAATAAAACCTTTAGAATCTCTCTATAAGCAGCACTTAGGAAATCACAACAGTATCATCACTGTCAAATATTAACCAAATATAAAATGCTCAATTTTGAATATATAGTTATGTCAGCCAATCTAAAGTTAATATTCAAGATTGTTAATAATGTGGCAGCTCCACCACTAAAAAGGTTTGTCCAATTAACATCTGGTCAGATGGTCAGAACAACAAGGTCAACAGTCAATGGCCAATGTACCAAAACGAAAAACAGCATTAGGACAATCGGCATTTTCTTTTAAAACTATCTCAGAATGGAACAAACTTCCAACTGCACTAAAACTATGCACAGACTTAAAACAATTTAGCTTGGGTGTGAAACAACATTTCCTGAGAACTCAAACATGTCAGCATTAAAGAAAAAAAAACAACTACTACAGTTTACATCTGAGAAGGGTAGTGGGTGGGTGTAGGAACAAGTTTTCCCTTTGATAAAATGTACTTTTATTTTTTATAAAATGTTAATACTTCTGTAAATATTATCAACTGTATTGTTTTATGCTTTTTGTAGTGTTTTGTAATTGTATGTCTCGGGGACTGCAGATGGAAATTAGCTCCAAGAGCTAAAGTCTGGTACAAAGCATCTTTTCATATGCTGATTAATGCTCCTGTACATGTCCCTGTCAAATAAATAAATAAAATAAATAAATAAATAAGGCAGAGCTGAAAAGAGTTTGGTCTGTTCAAATAGACCCTATAAACAAAGCTTGGTTTAGGAGGAAAACGCCGAGTGAGTCATAAATCTATTCATGGCTTCATATTTCTCTGCAGGACCATAATCAGCCATTTATATCCAGACGTCTGTGACTATTCCAACATTATCTTTTTGGAGTACTGCTTCTTGGCTTTTTTGATGCCGCGGGACAGGTTGGCCCTAGCTGTCCGCAGTTTCTCCTTGTCACCAGATTTGAAGGCAGCATTCCGAACCCTCATGAGCCTGAGGACTTCACTTGTAATCCAAGGTTTCTGGTTGGACCTGATAATGATGGTCTTAGAGTCTGTAACATCCTCAGTGCACTTGGTGACGTAGGCAGTGACAGTCTCTGTATACTCCTGGAGATCAGTGATATTGTTGTGAATGGCAGCCTGCTTGAACATATTCCAATCCGTTGTGTGAAAGCAGTCCTTAAGTTTCTCTAAAGAGTCTTTACTCCACACTTAAATCTGTTTCCGAACCGGTTTAGTGACTCTAACCAGTGGCCTGTATGCTGGCAGTAACAGAATAGTTATGTGGTGCGAGGCACCAAGCTGGGGGAGGGGGTGTGCCTCGTACGCTCCTTTTTTGGTGGTGTAAACCAGATCCAGGATGTTGTTTCCCCTTGTTGGAAAGTCAATGTGTTGATAGACTTTGGGGAAAACGCTCTTTGGGTCTGCGTGGTTAAAATCCCCAGCTAAGATGAGAAAGGCATCTGGGTGGGCTGTCTGTTGGTCACTGACACTCTGGAACAGTTCATTCAGTGCCTCTTTCCTGTTTTTGAGGTTAGAGGTGGGCGGTATATAGACAGACACCAGCAGTACAACAGTAAATTCCCTGGGCAGGTAGAAAGGGCGACACTTAATGATCATAAACTCCACGAGGGGTGAGCAGTGTCTGCAGACCACGGCGACGTCACGGCACCAGGCGTCATTGGTGTAGACACAGAGACCACCTCCCTCGGAGATCACTCTGTCTGCTCTGCAGCAGGAAAGCCCCTCAAGCTGGACTGCACTGTCCGGTATATTAGCATTGAGCCAAGTCTCAGTGAATATAAAAACACAACTGTCTTTCACCATCCTCCGAGAGGAGCGAATATAATCCATCTTATTGTCCAGTGAACGTACGTTAGCCAGAACAATAGTAGGGATAGAAGGCCGGTGTGGTTTAGCTGTGAGTCTTGCTTGGATACCTCCTCGTTTGCCCCTTTTTTGTTTCCTGTAGCGCCTCTTGTGACGCCTCCACTGCGCTGCAGGTGCAGGGGGCCCTCGGTGACCTGTCAGCGCTTCAGAAGATGATATCTCTGGATTTGTACGTCTCAAATGCTGCTTAAATGCCTTTAGCTCGGATGCTAACTGTGTGTTTACTTTTAAAACACATCCTCTGTTCATTGCTAGCAAAGATCTTTGGCAGTAAAAAATCCTCTGAACTCCACAAAAACATGGCAAAGATGTACAAAAACATCTTGTAAAACAAGACGCTAATGCCTTAAATGTTTTAGAGGATCCTATAGTTACACCAGTGATGTTTGGGTTTTTATTAATGGCGGAAATCAGAGGATTTATTGCCAAAATGTAAAGAGCTGGACTCAGGGGACAGCCTTGTTTCACCCCACGGTTTATGTGGAAGGGCTCAGTTAACACACCGTTTACATTAGCACACACTTCAGAATTAACATAAAGACACTTAATCATATTAATAAAATCAACAGGGAAACCATAATTTTTAAGCACAGACCATAAATAATCTCGAGACACATAATCGAAGGCTTTTTTCTGGTCAAGGATATAAAAGTTGTGATCTTTGTTGTTATGGATCATTTCTCTTAAAGCACATACATTGTCCCACATTAGACGACCTTTAACTGCACATGTTTGTTCATTTTCTATAATGTCTTCAAGAATATCATGCATTCTATTCATAATAACTTTAGCTAATATTTTATAATCTGTATTCATTATTGTTAGGTGTCTATAATTATTAATATCAGTTTTATTTCCTTTTTTATAGAGCAAACACAGCACTCCCTGGTAGAAAGAGTCTCCCATCCGTCCTCCTTTCAGACCTTCATTATAATAATCAGTTAATAACTGGATGACTTGTTCATTTAGTAACTGGTAGAATTCAGTGGGCAGGCCGTCAGGACCTGGGCTTTTGCCTGAGTTGAGCTGTTTTATTGCACTTGAGACTTCATCTTTAGTGACGTCTCCGAGGAGAGGGGCCACATCCAGGAGGGACGGAGGAGAGATCTCCCCCAACAGGGAGTTCACACAGTCGGTGTCGATTGGAATGGTCTCGTACGCTTTTGCACACAGGTCTCGGATAACGTTTCTTTTCCCCTTTTCGTCAGAGATTAGGTTTCCCTCATCATCATTTATGGTTTCAATGAATTTGCTTTGTAGCTTTTCTTTGTTGGACTTAAGGGCTTGAACTGCATTGCCTCGACGATCGATTTGATCATTTTTAAATACATTAAATAACATTTCAGAATTGATATCATTGATTTGTTCCTTTATAGTTTTCATTTTAAGCTCGTCTGTAACAGTTTTATCTTTCATTTGTTTAATTGATATAAATTCTCGGACTAAAAGGTCATAAGTTTGATTTTTGGATTATATTCATTTCTTTAAGCCTCATTTCTTGGACAAATAATACATCATAGTTAGTATCATGCAAGAATTCTAACTTTTTTTTCCGAAACGTAGATGATTGAACACCACGGGTGTTGAATGTGGTAATGCTTAAAGAGGACATCATTAGAGATTTGTATTGGCACGTTTTTCAAAGCCACGGGATCTCAGGGCCCAATGATATTGAGTTAGGGATTTGGATAAGGAGTCCTTTTGAGTCTTTTTTCGGTTGGACTTTGTATTTCCTTATTCCATACTTATCAAGTGGTTTTAATGTTTCCATGATGGTACAGTACCTTTGTAGGTAAAGCTCAACGTCCTCATCCAGAACTTTACAACGATGAAGGTTGTGTCCATTTGTATGGATGACTGAATGGCCCAGTCCTTCCATTTTGTTTGGGAGGATTTTGAGGCGTGTAACTCCAGGAATCGCCTCAAGGGGGCTTCACTTACAAAGCAGAGTTCAAAGTCCCTCTTGTTGAGCGATAAAGGAGTAAATGTCTCTTGCATTCAACCAGCATGATTCAAATAACAGTTCATCACTGACATATTCCCTGCTGGGAGGGTCTCCTTGACCCGTGTATTGTAATCGAGCCCAAAAGCGGCCAAACTGTGAGGCAAAGGGACGACCGAGGGGTTTACTTTGAGGCATTTGGTTCACATTCCTCATTTGCCTCCTTTTCCGCGCCCAGACATTTTTCTACTTGTAAACGAGTCACTGTAGTCAGGCCTCAAGTCTCCCTCTTTTACTGCTCCGTTCATGAAACTAAACGCCACTGAACTCACTAATGGAACTCAGACAAAACTGAGATCATTGTTTTTGGCCCACAGACACAAAGACAAAGTGTTATCAGTCACCTTGAGTCTCTCTCTCTAAAACCAAAAAATCAGGTTAGAAATCTAGGAGTAATCATGGACTCAGACCTGAACTTAAACAGCCACATTAAAGCAATAACATCATCAGCTTTTTACCATCTGAAAAACATTAAGATCAGAGGAATAGTGTCAACACCAGACTTGGAGACACTCATCCATGCATTTGTCTCCAGCAGGTTAGACTACTGTAACGGCTGCTCACTGGCCTTTCTAAACGAGCTGTTAGAGCTGCAGAACATCCAGAACGCTGCTGCTCGAGTCCTGACAAGAACCAGGATATATGACCATATTAGTCCAGTGCTCCGGTCCCTGCACTGGCTTCCTGTCACTCAGAGAATAGAATTTAAAACAGCTCTGCTCGTGTACAATTCGTTTCATGGTTTAGCACCAAAGTACATCTCTGACATGTTAGAGCCGTATGAACCATCTCGGGCCCTGAGAACTTCAGGGAGGGGTCTCCTGGTGGTTCCCAGAGTCAGGACTAAACACGCTGAGGCTGCGTTTCAGTTTCATGCAGCTAAAATCTGGAACAGTCTTCATGAGGATGTGAGACAGGCCTCAACTCTGACAATGTTCAAATCCAGGCTGAAAACAGCTCTTTTTACCCGAGCAGATGAAAACTGAAAGTATTTTATCTGCACTCTTGCCTTTTACTGTAATTGATTAATTTTTATGTTGATGTTTTAATGATTGATTTGATCTGTTTTTTTTTGTAACTTGATGCAACTGTGAAGCACTTTGAATTGCCTTGTGTATGAATTGTGCTCTACAAATAAACTTGCCTTGCCTTGCCTTTTTGTAACTTACCTTTAGACACATTTATTCATATTTTAGTTTTCGTTATGAATCGGCATCCATTCAATATCTTACATTTAAACAACACAAGCGTTTCCAAACATGAAACAATAAAACACCCTAAAAACAGAATGGTTAATATCACCAGAATATTGGTCCTATTTAACCAATCTGGTTGGTAGGTATGTGTCCAACCGATCTGCTGGTTAAAACAACCAATCTAATATGGTATGGCTTTTAACCAATATAGATTGGTTATAGGGCCAACCGATTTGAATTGGTAATGTTTACCAAGACCAAGATTGGTCAATATTGTAGAGCCCTATAGGAAGCAACCAATGTAAATTGGTTTGACTGGAACCATTTATATTGGCTAATAATGACCACTTTAATGGGTTAAAATGAGGAATGCTGCACCACGACTCAGAGGAACTGGGACAAACATGAGTCTACAGCAGATAATATATTTGGATATTTCTTCAACCTTTATAAACACAATAATGGTTTCGCCTATATTTGTCATTTTAGTTTCAGAATATGATATAACAGCAGAACTCTGAAGTTCTGTCTAAAGCAGCATCTCCATGACTTCCTTCTTCACTTCTCAGTCTGGCTGAAGAGCAACGAGGCCTCAGCTTTTTTACAGACAATAAAGAGCTCACTATTTAGCGTCATGTTACTGTCACTCATGGTGTCTGACCTAAAGTCTAACTCTGAAGAAAGTCAATTCACATTTACACTGAGAAGGTTGGAAGGGCGCCCCCTTGTGTCCCGTGTCGCCCAATTGCCCGGAGCATTACTGGTGCCGTTAGGTTAAGCTCAAAAAGGGTACGTCTCAGTATCTTGTGGCTCAAATTTGACCCATCGAGGTTACATAACTAGAAATTGTACCTTAAAGACATAAATGTACCCTTAGCGTACCCCTTTTTCTAACAGGGTACAGCCCAACTGTTTGGTTGCGTAGTGTAATTTTGGTTACCATTTTCATTGGTTTGTCCCAAAACCAACATATTGGTCAGTGTTATTGGTTAATCTCACCTAAATCGGCTTAACCAACTAAATTGGTAGTTTTTCTAACCAATCCTTTTTTAGGGATACAGGGGTTGTAACAACTCTATATAATTCTCTTTGAATTTCTGTGACTTCCTTGATTTTTAATGTTTGATTCTTGATACTCGCTAGTTCGATTGCTCTGAAAGCAGCATGTCGTCTCTCTGATTCTGTGTACTTCTGATCTTGCTCTTGCTAATAATTTAAATCTGTCTCTGGACACGAGCCGCTCTCCGGGAGTGTTTGTTACATTTTCTTCCACAGTCCCTAATATTTATTTTAATTCAAGCCTTATTTAACAAATATATTTTCAGATTTTAGCCATAGTTGTAGCCCTCATTAGCAATTCGTTATTTAGTTGTATCTATTTTTAGTCAACAGAAACACTTCTACACTGGGACGCTCGGACATTGGTGTAATCTCTGGCGTAAAAGCGCATACTGTGCGTAATAGTCATTCTCCGCATCATCTGGATTGAGTTTGACTGAAGCTGCGCTCTTTAGCGGAGTGTGGCCTGAAAGGAGCCTTTGCTGGCTCTGTTTTCAAGCTCAAATCCATTTCCCAGTTCAGAAATGAGACATAGATCCAACTCTTTTACTGCTACGTTCATGAAACTGAACACTTTTCTTTGTTATTTATCTTTTGACACATTTATTTCCGATTTGTTTAAAAAAAAAATCTATATAATAAGCATGGCTTTATCAAATCAAATGGGCTCATTTGAACTAAATGAATTATGCACAGCCTTCAAGAATAATTTCCCCGTCACCCCTTTCATTTGAGACTTTTAAGTGTTATTTATTTCTTATAATATTCAGCATGTATATAAAGTCAATTGACTTGACATTCATATTACTGTATTCATCCCGTGCGTAAAAGCGCAAACTGTGCGTAATAGTAATTTTACCCATAATCATCATTGAGTTTGACTGAAGCTGCGCTTTAGCGGAGTGTGTGGCCCTGAAAAGAGCCTTTGTTGGTTCGGGGGAAGAGGGTGGAGGAGTTACTTCTTCTTGGCCGCTGCCTTCTTGGCCTTGGGCTTGGCGGTTTTCTTTGGGGTCGCTTTCTTCACTGCGGGGGCCTTCTTCACTGCGGGGGCCTTCTTCGCCGGCTTCTTGGGGCTCTTGGCCGCTTTCTTCGGGCTCTTGGTTACTTTCTTGGCCGCGGGCTTGGCTGCCTTCTTCGGGGACTTCTTGGCCTTCTTGGGAGTGGTGACTTTCTTGGCTGCTTTGGCTTTCTTAGCGGCCGCGGGCTTCTTGGCTTTAGGCGCGGCTTTCTTTGCCGCGGGCTTCTTGGCCGTCTTCGGCTCGGCCGCGGGCTTGTTCATCTTGTAGGAGCCCTTCTTCTGCACCAGAGTGCCCTTCTCCAGCAGCTTCCTGAGGGCCAGCCTGAACTCGCCTCTGCTGAGACAGAAAGTCAAAGTGTCTCTGTCAGGAGTGAGCTCTGCGTTTGGAAGCCACTTCAGCAGCAGCAGCAAACACACACGAGCTCACGGCCTGGAGCTCCTGCCACAACTGAGCAAAGACTTTCGACCTAGTTTGACTTTTTATTATCCTGCATGTTTCATACAACACTGTAGTCGTAACGCAAACAGAGAAGATCCATGAACAGGAACTATGCGTGTCAGGAAACGAGTTCAATTAATGTTTATGTCACAAAACCTCACACATGCTATAAGTGAGTTAAAACTACTGCACTGAAGTCATTTCTATTAAAATGAGGAAACATTGGTCTTGTATTATTTTAGGGGAAATAAAATGTCTAATCTCCCGTTTGTTTAAGAGCAAAGAGATTATTTCACAGACTCTCAAATAGGACAAATATTCTTATTTCAGCAACATTCAAACACACTGCCTGAAACACTAAGTACTGGAACAAGTGTTTTCAAGTGTAATCTTCTTTTGACGTTTTTTTGTGTCACAAAATAAAACTAAACATTTTAAACCTTGCCCGATCGATTATTCAGATTTTGTCACTTGCAATTATGTTTTTATTTTTCAGTAATCTACAGCAAGAGTCTCAATGGAAATGAAAACGATCCCCATTCTGGCCTTAAATTATGGGAATAGGCAGGTTGAGTGAGAGCCCGTTAGAGAGAGCGCGTGGGGGACAAAGGCGAGGCGTGTTTACATGCATGTGTGTAGTAACAGGCACCGTCTCAATTAAATAAACAAAACCAACTGCCAAAGTGCAAATATACTTTTCTTGTAGAAAACTGGCTCTAAAGTCCTGTGGTTAATGTTATTGAACCCTATGAGTCCTTAATATGTAATGTTACTGTCGCTGTCCAAGGTTCTGAAAGGGTTTCCTGTAAACCTCTTGAATGGGCTTCTTAAAACTCCACAGGTAGTACTCCCCCAAAAAACACCCACGTACATCATACTAGTACGAGTAAATAAATGTACCATGTCCTATACTTAGAATAATAACAGCTGCCCCCACGACCCGCCAGTGGACAAGTGGAAGAACACAAACGTGCATTACTGTAATAAAGTAAAACTACTCGAGTAATCATTGCTTTTTCTACTGGATGTGCACAGGTTTACTCTGAGTGAAGCGGCTCTTTGTGGTTGTGGTGGCTCTGAAAAGAGCCGTTGTTTCCTCAGAGGAAGCCTGGTCTGTCTAAGCTCTCTCTCCGCGGATGCGCCGGGCCAGCTGGATGTCTTTGGGCATGATGGTGACCCTCTTGGCGTGGATGGCGCACAGGTTGGTGTCCTCGAACAGACCCACCAGGTAGGCCTCGCTGGCCTCCTGCAGAGCCATGACGGCGGAGCTCTGGAAGCGCAGGTCGGTCTTGAAGTCCTGGGCGATCTCTCGGACCAGGCGCTGGAAGGGCAGCTTGCGGATCAGCAGCTCGGTGGATTTCTGGTAGCGGCGGATCTCCCTCAGAGCCACGGTGCCGGGCCTGTAGCGGTGAGGCTTCTTCACTCCTCCCGTGGCCGGGGCGCTCTTACGGGCGGCCTTAGTGGCCAGCTGCTTCCGGGGGGCTTTGCCTCCGGTGGATTTACGGGCGGTTTGTTTGGTCCTGGCCATGTTTGTTTGCTCCTGACTGACAGAGAAGAGAACTGTGGAGGAGCGGAGAGGAGCTGCTTTTACACGCTCTGTGGGCTCCTCCCCCCGAGCACACGCTCACTTTCTATTGGACACTTCGGAGGAGGGGAGGGCGTTCCTCAGAGAAGGCTTTACTCAAAATATTAGTAAAGCCTACATTCCACCATTAAATATTAGAAAAAGAATGCATAAAACAATCAGACAGGAGCCTGTGATGTCAGTTTCCATGATAAAGCTTATAAAGATATAAACTAATAAGATCGATCTGTAACAGGCCTACCATCTGTGGACCGAAAACAGACACACCTCTTCAAAAGTACCTTACAACTTCAAACCTTTACTGTTAATTTGGCCAGCTTTGTCTTTTACAATTGGAACCAAAATAACAGACAATAATCGGTCGGGTAAGACTCCATGTATTAGAACGCCTGTAAACAAATGGCGAGCAGAGGGTACAGTTTCCTGCTATATTTTAAACGCTCAGCAGATACCCCGTCAGCTCCACAAGCCTTGTTGTTATCCAGCTTCATCACCATCTCAAAAACTTCTTGTGGAGTGACAATCATTAAAAATGTCACAGTAATGTTTCTGCCACATCTGTTCTGCTCCATTTACACCATCAATATGTGTTGGTAGGGACAGTTTGTTGCCGTTCATTCTTTTTGCTTTGCAGCTTCTTTGCCAGTAAATCAGCCTTAAGAGTGCTCACATTACTGTTAATAGAACGTAGGGCATATTTAAAGTTTGCATTTGCTTTCTTCTTATACTCAAACACCTGACCACACTTGGGTTTGTCTGACTCAACCCAAGCTTCAAAGGCCCTTCTAGCCTCAGCGTGGGACTGCTCCACATACTCGTTCCAGCCTTGTATGTTTTGTATGTATGTTCTTATACAGAGGTTGACTTGAGACAAGGAGAGTCTACAATTGTATCATACAGTGAGCGTTGCAACACAACGGCTCTTAAAAGAGCCGTTGTGTTGCTCAGAGGACCGTTTACTTGGAGCTGGCTGTCAGTGACAAATGAATGGAGCATTGTTGGACACATTATATCAATTAAATCACACCATACATGTAACTGTACACGTATGAGGAGCTCATAGGACAGCCTTTAAAGCCACAGTGGCTATTGTTTAATGGTTAACGTGTGCAAATAGCTTGTGTGTATTTGGAAATGCCTGTGCAAGGTGCTAAACGGGACCATAGATCCGTGCGCTGAAATAAAATACCCTTTTTCACATAGGAAACTTTAATGAATCTGTTCGGAGGGTACACGACTCCAGCACATAATGAACCTTTAATCTGCTGAAGGGAAACCTTTAAAGGTTTCCCTTCAGCACTACAGTCGTTTTGTTCCTGTAGCCCCACCTTTCTTCCAGTTCGGCTTTAACAAAATCAAAAAGCTGCTTGACCTGAGTTTACAGCATGCCAGATCTGCAAAACTAATCTAAATAAAGTTAAACTTGAGGGAATGTGCGCGGGTCATGTAGGGAGAGGTTCGCTCAGGGAGATACAAGTCTTTTTTTCATGTCTGCTGTCCATCCGTACATCGACACATGGGCAAATAAAAGTAAGCTCCTCTGTGAGGAAGTGGGGGCCCTTAAAAGGGCCGTTGTTTCTCAGATGAAGAGTTAACCTCCAAAGCCGTACAGAGTGCGGCCCTGTCTCTTCAGGGCGTACACCACGTCCATGGCGGTCACGGTCTTCCTCTTGGCGTGCTCGGTGTACGTCACAGCGTCACGGATCACGTTCTCCAGGAAAACCTTGAGCACCCCGCGGGTCTCCTCGTAGATCAGACCGGAGATACGCTTCACTCCCCCGCGGCGAGCCAGACGGCGGATAGCGGGCTTGGTGATGCCCTGGATGTTGTCACGGAGAACTTTCCGGTGACGCTTAGCGCCTCCTTTACCCAGACCTTTGCCGCCCTTGCCTCTGCCAGACATCGTTACTGTTCCAAGAGTAGAAAGTTGAATGATCATCAGGCTCAGCCTCCCAGTTTATATTCACAGACTGAGAACTTGAAAGAAGACATGTGCGCACTGGCGCCCTCAAGTGGTGACAATGCGCACTGACAGTGTTTTGTGTTGCAGAAACAATCCATAAGAGCTAATGCCTATTTGTTTATGTACTGAAGGGATTCATTAATTTACTTAGTCATTTAATGATTATTTTATAATTAGATGTGTCTGAATCTCCATCATTAATATTCTTATATACAACAACATTTCCATACAGTAAGTTTGACATTTCACTGTACAACATTTTTGCCGTCAACCCACACCAATCCAACTTATATTTTTGAGTAAAATCACCATATGCTAATTTATAGATTGGCATTCCTTGTCTTGCCCTACCTATTTTCTTGGTCCACATTTTGAGTTCTCCCACCCATGGGGCGCGTCTGGCGATGGCCAGAGCCGTGTTCTTAATAAAGGCAATTGTTAATTTTAAATCAACATTCACTGCCCCCAGACCCCCCATAGCCTTTTCCGCTTTGCCCAGATCCTGTGTGGACAAGCATTGGCTCGTGGTGGCTTGTCGTTGAGAGGATAGCTCACGCTGGATTGCTCGGGCGGTGACACGTCCAGTAGTTTGCTTCCTTGTTCTGCCCAGTGCCAGCAGGTAGTCTCCAAACCTATGATACCAAGCAACAGCTTTAACAACATGGTCCAATCTGAGAAAACATTATGAAGTTTATATAGTATATATACAGAAAACGACTTGCAAAATTATTCAAGTACATGTACTTGAGTACGTTTTTGAAGTAACTGTACTTTTTACTCAAGCTGTAGTTCTAATTCCTACCACTAGATGTCATCGCGGTACCTCTTGTAAACCACCGCCACGCGGAGGCGGATACTACTCCCTATTTATGAGGAAACTGTAGTATGGAGTATACTATACTATAGTTTAGTTTATTTATTTATTTGAGCAGTGTATCTGAGCCCCGCCCAGTCCTCTGTGCGTCCAAATTTCATTAACACAAGATTTGTTTTAGATTCTTTATTTAATTAAGATGTTTGTGACAGAATTTTTTTTTAAAGTTTATTATTTATCTACCAAGCTTTATGTTTCATGTTGCACGATTGAACCAAAGACAATTCCTAGTTTGTGAACCTGTTCAACCATAAAACTGATCCTGAGCTTTAGTTCTTCTAATGTCTCCATCGACTCTCAGATTCAGATTCAGATTCTTTATTCAGACATTTAAACATTTAACGACATAAATAAACATAAAGTCTGAAATGGAATAGGCAGAAGCTAAAGCTTATTGCGCCTCCCAGTGTATTTACATAACAGTAAAAGCTGCCAATGTCTAATGCATACAGTTATACCATTTTGTTTGTGTTTAGATCATCACAAAGAAAAAAATCTATCATCTTAATGTTGCATCCTTAGCCTCCATTCTCATGGTATTTTTATTTATAATTGATTTCTTCAAAAGAATTGTAAATTGAATGAGTGTTTTACAGTCTTTTAGCTCTTGGTCCAACAAAACAAACACAAAGCTGCTTTGCACTCGTTCTCACATACGTTTTTTGAAACATTTCTTACTTTCTGAAATTATAAACGCAGTCTCGTTTTTGGAACAATCCCTGGACATGCACAGGTAACTTGTTATAGCTTATGTTATACATAAATTGTGCTGTTTTAAACTCAACCAAATCCTTCAAGTTTTGCGCTTTTAGTTTAAGGAAAAGCTCATTTGCACTTTATTCACAATGCGGACGCTCTTTTTTGATACTTATTGGATTAAGATGGTTTTGTAAGTGTTTCCCCAAACTTCTAGGCCATAGGTCATGTACGGGAGAACCAATCCAATCCAATCCAATCCAACTTTATTTATAAAGCACTTTAAAAACAACAGCGTCGACCAAAGTGCTGAACACAACAATGAGGATTACATTAATAAAACAGTAAAAACAAAAGTACAAAACATTCCAAAGTCGAACTTCTCAGGTTGTGTTAAAAGCCAAGGAAAAAAGGTGTGTTTTAAGAGAGGATTTAAAAGGAACAAGAGACTCTGTCTGTCTGAGGTGCAGGGGCAGTGCGTTCCACAGTTTAGGACCAGCAACAGCGAAAGAACGGTCGCCTCTGGTTTTTCTTTTTGTTTTGGGAACAACCAGCAAAGACAGATCTGCTGACCTCAGGGAGCGTGCAGGGGTATAGGGCTGCAACAGGTCAGACAGATACTGAGGAGCAAGACCATGAAGACATTTAAAAACAAATACAATTATCTTAAACTCAGGGGACCCAGGGAACAGTATAAAGAGTTCTTTAACTTTAGATATTGTTGCAAGGGATTTACATAGCTTTGCCTTGATGTAGTTTATATGGGGCTTCCAGCTAAGCCTATTTGATAAAAGTACTCGAAGAAATTTAATTTCATTCACTCGTTCTATCTCAGTATCATTTATTCTTAAATTTCTACAAACATTAATGGCACGATTTCCAAAAACTATAAATTTGGTTTTATTTAAATTAAGGGTTAACTTATTAGAATCAAACCACTTCTTTAACAATAATAATTATTTTTCTACTATATCAATGCTTCTAGATTTTTACCACAACTAAGCATGTTGGTGTCATCAGCGAATAAAATAAGGTTTAATGTTTTTTGAAACTAAACAGAGATCGTTAATATACATAAGAAACAAAAACGGACCCAACACTGACCCCTGTGGCATCCCTGGTGTAGACATACTGGGATCTGTTCTTCAGATAAGTCTGGAGCCAAGAAAAGGCCACTCCCCTAATCCCATATCTGTACAGTTTTTGAAGCAGTAATTCATGATTCACTGTATCAAAAGCTTTGGTTAGGTCTAGGACACACCAACAGCGTATTGTTTATTGGCTATAGCATTTGCTGGGAGGAACAAGGCCTCCCATTAAAGTCATGCTTTTTATTTTATTTTTAGTTCCAAATTTAAAATATAAAAAGCCCATATGATTCGTTTGCGCACAATGTCCAGTGCGCAACAGTGGGTTCACAGGAGGGCACCAAACATACAGGTAACATGTGAAGACGGCAGTCCAGCACTGGCCCGCCAGTGCTCAGAGCAGGACCTATATCTCTTTAACCTAAACATAGCGCTCTCCAAACGCAATGGGACACATGCGTCAACGCGCCATCCTACACACCCTTGGGGTTAGAGAGCTTAACGTGTAACAAGTGAATTTCTCCAGTGGGAGATCCTTAAAGGATATTTTATAAACGTACTGGTTTATAGTTATGAAGCAACACTCAAAGCAAATCAAAGCAGAAGCACAGCTCGTTTAGTGAAGTGTGTGGCTCTTAAAAGAGCCGTTGTGTTGCTCAGAGGACAGTTTACTTGGAGCTGGTGTACTTGGTGACGGCCTTGGTGCCCTCGGACACGGCGTGCTTGGCCAGCTCTCCGGGCAGCAGGAGGCGCACGGCGGTCTGGATCTCCCTGGAGGTGATGGTGGAGCGCTTGTTGTAGTGCGCCAGGCGGGAGGCCTCTCCTCCGATGCGCTCAAAGATGTCGTTGACAAAGGAGTTCATGATGCTCATGGCCTTGGAGGAGATGCCGGTGTCGGGGTGGACCTGCTTCAGCACCTTGTACACGTAGATGGCGTAGCTCTCCTTCCTGGACTTTCTCCTCTTCTTGCCGCCTTTCCCTGCGGTCTTGGTGACGGCTTTCTTGGAGCCCTTCTTGGGCGCGGACTTGGCTGGTTCAGGCATGTTTCTCTGCTCAGGATCAGCGGAGTGACTGAGGGACAGAGGCGCAGCCGCGGCTTTTATTGTGGCCTCCGCAGACTCCGCTGTGCCGGGTCTGAGCTGTGATTGGAGGAGCCGCTCTGACACAGAAGGGGAGAGAGAAGGGAGGGGAGAGAGGAGAGGAGAGAGAGAGAGAGAAGGGAGGGGAGAGAGAGCCTTTCCGAAACCGTTCCCTTCTCATGTCCCCTACACCCTTCCTTTCAGGCCTCAGTGAGGGCACCTTCAGAGGTTCACTCATCAAAGCAAAAAGACGTTTAAATGAAAAAAAAAAAGGTTCCCTTATGAGTGTACAAAATAAAGATACAGAAGAGTCCTGTGTGCCGGGCCAGGTGCAATGTTTCACTCCACTGACGACCGATCTTTGGTGATGCGTAAAGAAGGAGCAACTTCCCGCTCCCTTGGTGTCCAGCCACTGCTCACTAAGACCCCAGAGGTCACTCCAGGTCACTTTCCTCTTGGGAAGATCCCATTTCGTCCAGGCTCCCTGGCATCCAAGCTCGACTGCCTTAGCCTTCCTTCGCTCCTCCTATAGGTCCTTATTCATTTATCTGAAGCATGGATCCTCTTTCTGCCACACTGGCCTTCCTCCACATTTGGAAGTAAATCATTCCCAACCCTTACCACCCTATCTAAGGCATGTAATGGCAGTTTTTAGAGTTATTAAACTATAAATCGCAGCAAATACACAAATTAAACCTACTATCTGGTGGTCTTCTGGGCCTTTAATCAATGCCCAGAAGACCGTCTGACGGCATGCTTCTGAAGCACCGGCTTTCTGCATCACATCCAAAGACATCACCATGGCCACAAAGGCCTCCCTGACTGCTCCTTTCACACTTAAGACAATAGACAAATGTCCTGGAACCAAATGGCTCGTGCCGTCTCATACCGGTCACGGTTTCCTGGTTAAGAAATTCCACGACAGGCACTCCAATGATGTCTTTGAGATTCAGGTTCTCTTAAGCCCGAGCCAGAGCTGGATACTTTTGCAGTAACAAAAAAAAATCTGTTGAATGTCACAAAAACACAGAAAATAAAGTCTTTTAAAAGTAAACAAACAACTCTTATGAGCGAAAGACATTTGAGAGCTACACGTTTCTGTCTGTGTGAATCCAACTGCACCAGAGGCACCAGAGGGTCCATCAATCACGATGCAGGGCGTGGTCAGTCTGCCGCCTCGCACAAAGGTCCAGAGCTGTGGAATTCATGAGGCCGAGGGGACCATTTGAAACTCCAATATGGTCTCAAGTTCTGTGGGTAAGTCTTGGCCATTTGCAAACGAGTACGCCGTTATTTTCAGCACGGAGCTGGAAAAAAAAGTTTCATATTAAGCCCTCAGCCAAGTACTTTTTTTTCTAGTTTGGCATTGACCAAATCTAACAGCTAAAAAAAAAAAATATTGATGAAAACGTGCCGGGAACCCGGTGACGACGTGACAAAAAGTTACAATCACATTTGTAGATCTTAGCATTACACTAGTGCACTCCAGTCGAGAAGCTTTAAGATTTGGGTAAAGCTGGACTGGATAAAATGCCCTCGGTTCAGGCGGCGGGGGGTAAGAGGTTCATTTTTGCATTACTATGTTGTAAGCTGTGTAGACTGGCCCGACCAGGAATACCAGCTGAACATGGGCACCGACTAGAAGCTCTTTATTAATCGCATCAGCTGCAAACCTGGATTGTCCATGTTGATTGCATCGTCCCTGAACAAGAGTCGCCCATTTAGGAGCCAGTGTACTGGATTATTACTCTGGAGGCACTTCATATTATCAAGGTACACCTGCTCTCTGCTGCTCAGTGGAGCTTTCTGCCCCATCCGAAACCAGTAACTTGGTAAGAGGTCTCACGCCAAACCGGATGTGCGTCAGCGTCCGCCATGATAAGAAGCGTCCGAATTGGGTTGTCCGTTAGGAAGGAGTTAGGTCTGGTGGCCTGTATGCTAACCATCGTAGCCACTTTAGCATAGGGACCTCTGGTGCCAACTCACTAGCGATTAGGAGCTATGTGCCATCCCATAAGCCACTGCGCCAATCTCCTCACCCCCTTCGAGTCCTGTGCAACCACTGTTGATGGACAGGTGCACATTTAATAATAAAATAAAATACATTGTACTCCATGTTGTTGTTGGACAATATACAGTAGGGGGCGGTATGCGCTTTTGTTTGGCCTCCACTGACACCAACAGCTGTTCTTTAAAGTTCACTTCCCCTTCCCCTGGGTAAGGACTGTGGAATTGGGCAAATGCTGCTGAAGCTCTAGTTCACTAACTGCATAGCGATCTAACAGTTGACCCCATGAAAGGTTAAGGATTAGTTGCTAGTGTTAGTACTTAGAGGCTATCATTTGATGGTTTCGGATGCAGCCTTCCTCTCCATGTGCATTTCCCCTTTTGTCTCACACATCAGCCTCAATGTATTTCACCACAAGAGTGAAGTGACTGCCATTGTCCTGGGATACATTTGGTGAACAGCTAATCGTTGTCCTGGGATACATTTGGTGAATAGCTAATCGTTGTCCTGCAGCTGATGGTGTGGCTTTTGGAGCAGGAGGATGTGAATGTGACTGAACACCGAGTCTGATCAAATATTCCACCAAAATCCTGCCCTTTGGTTCATATGTTATTGCAGTTCATGCTTGAGTTATTGAAGTCTGTTTTTGTAGTCCAATACTATATGTGGGATGTAGTTTTTCTCTAAAACCGGTGAAGTGACATAACAGCTGTGTTTTCTGCCCTGGGCAAGAACGGACGGATGGGGCAAATGCTGCTGAAGCTCTAGTTCAACTGCATTGAGATCCAACAGTTAAGGATCAGGAACTACAAGCTACGTTTGAGGTTTTGAGGTCTCCAGCATTGGGACCTCTGGAGGCACCCTATAAGCCACTGCACTGCTTCTCCCCATGGTTTAGAAACCCGACTAGCAGTTAGAGAATAAGGTGCAGTTTATTGAACACAGCACTTTGAAATGGAATTAAAATGTGACTTCATTTAGGTCAAACATGCATATCCAGTGTTCAGCAGTAGGAGTGTTTGATGTAGTCCAATACTATAGTATTTAATAAATCCAGCACGAGCCAAACTTTATAAATGCACAGTCGCGTCTGTTTTAAAGAGCAGTCTCAGTAAATGGCCTAAATGAAGGCAGTTTGTGTTTTTGCTTTCATTTAGTAGAAACTTGAGCCACATGATCATTTGCATACCATGCAGAGGAGCAGACCTCGGCGTTGATTCTGAGGACGAACCAAAGGACAGGATTTTTGTGGAATATTTGAACAGAGCATTTTTTTATTACGTCATGAAGCTGTAGCTGAAGGGAAAGCTGACACAGCTCATCGTCTGTTTTCTTTGTGGCTTCATATCGTTATTGTGATTCATGTTCAAGTCATTAAAGTCAGTGGCTGCAGTATATTTTGCAGTCCAATACTATGGGTGATGTAGCTTTTTAAAACTGCGGTTGAGCCAAAATGGCGCTAAAGGGAAATTTGGATCCTTCCCCCCCCCTTAAATTTCTTTATTTGGACACTGTTGCATATGCAATACAGTAGGTGGCAGCATGCGCTTTGCCTGCAGTCCGCCAATAACCTTATAGTAAAGAAACAGCAGTTTGTGAAGTCACTTCCCCTGTGTTTTCCGCCGTGGGTCAGGACGGTGGAATTTGGCAAATGCTGAAGCTCTAGTTCACTGACTGCATAGAGAGCCAACAGTTGACCCCATGAAAGGTTAAGGATCAGGAGCTATGATTAGGACATGGAGGCAATAATTTAAATTTTCAGATGCAGCCATGGAATTCAGATGTAGCCATTTAACAGCTCAAAGCAACCACCAAAACATGTAAAAGTAAATACTGCATTTTAACCATGTTAATAGGAACGAGACAGGAGTTTGTTGTGGCTTTTTATTGGAAAGTTTCACCTTTTACAAATGACACGCAGGACTAGAGTCAAAGGGAGATGGAATGTCTAAGGTAAGTGCAGTCATGTCCAGTTCAGAAGAGGGCGAGTGAAGGAAAACCGTTACCTCTAGCCTACAGGACAGGTTTGGAAATGGACCCCAACGCGCACCAAAGTGGAACAGGCCAACTATAAAGGACCGAGGTGGAAATGGGGCCCCTACAGAGGACGCGAGGGAATGAAAGAGGCAAGTGTGTTGATGTCCGTGCAGCCGGCGGGGCAGCTCAGTACAGCCAGTCGAAGGCACAGCTCTGGTAGGTGACCAGCTCCTCTGAGGTGAACCATAGGGAGATCTCATGCTGTGCGCTCTCCACCGAGTCGCTGCCGTGGATGATGTTCCTGAAAGAGAAGACTGCTCAGTCACAAGGGTGGATTTTACTGCCCATATAGAATCAGAACGAACAGGTATGGTCGCATTTCCTGGTTTAGACACTATGCACTGGCTTCCCTTCAGACCGGACTAAGACCGTGTTCATGCAGTACAGGTCTCTTAAGCCCTTTACCCCCACCTGAACCAAGCACATTTTCTCCCGTTTGGCGGTTTTCTTGTATTTTTGTTTTGGGTAAAGTCAAACGCAAGCCCTAAACGCTAGACGACGTGAAACCTCAACTCTGACCTCTTCTGTTTAGCATACACGTGCGACACTAGTTCAGATGGTTTAAAGTGGGACATGGTTTTAGGATGGTCCAGAATTTACCTCTTAACCCCCACCATAACTGCATTTTCTCCACTTTTGTTTTTGATGCAGTTTCAGGAAGCTTTTAGGATCGTTAAAGCCAGATGAAAAATGTAACAAAAGTGACAAACAATAAAAGAGCAACAATAACGCAACAGAGTCAAACGCAATGAGCCACAAGTAACAAAAAGGCAATGAATTAAAAACAGTCAGTGACTACAATACAGCAAACAATATCCATTTAGATCAGTTTTGCAGTCATTAGCTTTCAAATGAGGCGTGACACTGGTTTGTACAATGCACAGAGCTTTTAGATTTGGTTAAAGCCAAACTGGAGAAAATGTTCTGTTAAATCCACTCCAGCAGTGACCCTGCGTGTTGACGGTGGTTACTCACTTGCCAACTTCGATGCAGAAGTCTCCCCTGATGGTGCCGGGGGCGGAGTCGGCGGGGTTGGTGGCGCCCAGCATCACCCTGCCTGTCTTCACTGCACCCTTTCCTTCCCACACCTGCACAAACAGCACCCCAGTCAGATAAGGAAACTTTTAAGGCCTCTTGTTTCTGCATGAAGCCGAAACGTAATAAATGAGTACAGCAAAGTAACAGCGCGCATGCACAGTCCCCGTCTATAGGGCCCCTACTGTCTTCATGCTAGTCTCACCATGGCAACCACTGGTCCGGAGCTCATGTAGGCGATGAGAGCAGGGAAGAAGCCTCTGGACGACAGGTCGGCATAGTGCTTGTTAAGCAACTCCGGAGAGGCCTGCAACACACGACAAGGTCAAGAGAAATACCAGGAACATAGCAATGGTCACTATTTAGGCAAGGACCGATTATCCAGAAGAGTTTCTGACTTCCGGTAGTAATCTTCAGCGTAAAAATGGCCTACAAATTCTCACAAAACCCAATCAATGGATGGAGCTAGGGCTGGGCGATATTACACTCTTACAATCTCCAGAGCGGACGATTGGTGATTTTTGTGGGATTGTTTTATGCACTTCAGAACAGTTTACCCTTTTCACAGTCAGTGAAGGACTCCCAAGCTGCAAACTTTCTGCGACGCAATGCGAGCGTTTAGCAGCGAGCCGCTCCTCTAGGGCGCGTTTATATCTCTATACGACCAGGCTCCTCAATCTAGAGCGTTCCGTCTATGTCAGGAGTCATGTCAGTGTCAGACACCATGGGGCACAGAGCATTCATTCTGCACCCCAGCTCTGGAACCCTCTCCCCCTGACCCATATAGACTAGCTGCAACGTTTAAAAATCCAGACTCAAATCCCACCTGTTCAGACTGTACTACACCCCCTAGTCATGCACTCACCATCTCACGTTGGTCTCATTTTTAATTTGTTCCGTTTTTATTGCGTCCATCTCCCATGCATTGGTTAAGCACATAGTGGCATCTTTCTCAGAGGAAACAGTCTTTACATTTCTGTGTTAACATGTCCTACAGTAAGTGATGGTATGTCCCTTGTGCTGCTTGGCCAGGTCTTGAAGATTTAAGTCAATGACTTCCTGGTTAAAGTTAATGCTTCTGACCTTCGAGGTCAGAGGTCAGACTACGAGCCAACTACCCTTCCTGGGCTAAAACAGGCCCTCAGCTTAGCACCTCTATTGAGCTCATTAGCTCCATCTATTCCGGCGCCCAAACTTGCGCGAAGCCGTGGATAACAGGCCCAGGAATAGACCGTGTGCTAATGACTAGCACTTGTCCCTCTGGGCTGGTCTTGAAGTACACTTTAATATTGTCATAGCAAAACCTTAAATTACCGTCTAGGAAGTAGTCGCGTAAAGAAAATTACCCCTAAACTTTGTCACGAGCATTTGGTCGAACTGCAATTTTTAATCCCTCATGAAACAGAAAATATTCTTTATTCTGTATTACCTAGCATGTTACAAATGATAAACCTGCTCACAAGCATTTTTAAAACACTGATTTAATCATTTCCAACACATTTACCAATCATTTGTTATGCATTTATGGAGCACCTAAAAAGCATTGTTATTTTGGTACCCATTTAGGTGCTTATAAAGTTGGTAAAACTTCATAATGCATTTGAAAGTTCATTCAGTAGAGTACTCAATAGTGCAGTTAAAACGTTATTTAACAGGTGTCAAAAATATGGCCTATGACCCCACATTACAAAATACAGCTTACCTTCGGCTCAATGGTTAAGTCACTTAGTGGTTTTATTTTTAAAAATGTTTATACAAAAGGTGCCGTGGCAGAAAAACAGGAGAAAAGGCTTCATGGAGCAGCGATCATGGAACATTGACTGCAGAAAGCTCAATAAGTGGCAATTTTATAAAAAGTTATTCCTAGTAGCAATGAAACGAGTGAGCAGGAGTCGTCATCACCGCTCAGATACTCACATGCAGCATCTTCATCCCGACCAGCTTGAAGCCCTTCTGCTCGAAGCGCTTGATGATGTCCCCGATCAGGCCCCTCTGCACGCCGTCGGGCTTGACGGCAATGAAAGTGCGCTCCTTGTTCTCGGCCATCTTTCTGTCGGAACCAAAAACCGGAATTAGAAATGTAAAAAAAAATGTATATATATAAAAAAAAAACACAATAAAAAAAATGTAAATCACAAAAATAAACCAGAAATAATCCCAAGTCTGGACGACTCACTTGCAGCTGGCAACAGTGGGGCCGGCCGCCGAGGGAGCCGACCCCATGACCCGAGCAGAGGCATAGAGCGAATGACTCCACCCGCTTCACTCACACAGGGAGGAGGAAATGGTGTCCTCAGTGGGCGGGGTTTCGCTCCAAGCCTGAGGAGAACCGCACCCTAATGCACCAGGCAAACGGTTCAGGACAAGCATTTACACCGGCCCCGGGGAAACTCCTCCAAACAGAAAACAAGCCAACAACGATATCTTTGCAGTGGGTGGGCAACGTACAGCCGAATCAAGTCATTTACCCCAGTCCCTAAATGAGGCAATGAGCAGCTTCATTTCTTAGACTAGCAGTCAATGAAGCTAATCTACACATTTCCCCCCCCCCAAAAAATAAAATGTGTCACGTTATAACAATCGTACTGTACAAAGCACAAAAGGTCATTCCATTAACCCCAAAGACTACTCCTCCCATTATATTCATTTACACACTGGTTTTACCTATAGGAGGCCATTTGGCATTCTAATTGGATAAGCAGCTAGATTTAGGCGTGGGTGATATGACAATAGAATATCACAATTTTTAAATTATAAAAGTTTTTTTATAGCAACTAAAATTTACAATCTTTCACAATAAGAGTGAGGCCCTGTCCATACGGAGTCAAGCTGAGGACCAAACGCAAAGATATTTTATCAATCCAGTGTATCGTCCATACGAGTCCGGCGTTTTTGGGGTCTGCAAAACATTTTACAAACTAGGTCCCAGAGCGGAAAGATCTCAAAGCGCCGTTTACACGGCGCCGCTGTTACGTCTCTGCAACTTTTACTAAAACTATGACATCACCAGAGTGGAGTCTGTTATCCATAATCTGAACTGATGCGTTTTACTCCACTCCTCTTTGCTCCTCTGCAGTCCGCAAGCCACAGTAGAAAAACACGGCCGAGTCAGTCTGTGTTTGGACTGACAGTTAAAGAGGGGGTATTATGTTTTTTTCAGTCACATAGCACACTACAATGATGACGTAACCTTCTGTCGGTCTGTATATGCAGTAAATTAAAATAACTGCCTTGAATAAAATGGCTGAACTGAACGTCTTGAAATTGGCCTCTTTCTCTTTAAGAAGCTTTCCGACACGCCCCCTTCAGCACACTACTGTGGCATTGAAACACTGTGCGAGGAGGGGGCTCTGCTGAGCTGAGGAGCAGTGGTTGGGGGCTTGGCTGGTGACCAAAGGTCCAGAGGGGTCTCCAGGAGGTGGGGGCTGGAATTGCTGCTTCTTAGCTGCCAGTGAAAAGCTTTGAGCACAATTACAAGGGATTTTTGGCAAACGGTTAACATTACAGTTATTCAAGGCAATTAAAATAAACATATTCATACACAAATATTGCTTTCACAAGACGCCACATTGAAAGCAACCATTAAAATAAAAGTCTACACAACTGATACTATTGTGGTCCCTATGGAAACTCTCATTACTTTTCCATGCACTTGCAGTGTTTCACTTTCACCATGATTTAAAAAAAAAAAATGCAGCTGCACATGGTTCTTATTGGATTCTTCCTTTGCGAAAATAGAGACGATTTTCTCTGCGCATTATGGATTATTGCGCCTGCCACCGACTTCCCAGCTGCTTCTCCAGCCTTTACTGCGACGCATCGTTGGGCCCAAATACGCTACAGCCCATGAGACGCGACAGCAGTTCACCAGTCCCAAAATTATTAACCTACAGTGAAGTGAGCTTTTATGTTCCGCAGTAATTGTAAAACGGCCCATTATATCTATATAGTACATTAGGAATGTCAAGATTAACCCAGAATTTTCCTGGGAAAAAAGCAATTTGCACAATATCAGTTGGACATGACTGCTTGAATTATCAAAAAAGAAAAAGGATTGTCCCATCACCAAATTGGTAAAGTTCTGCAGTGTGGCAGAATTTGAGCCAAGCCATTGAAACAAGTCTCTCCTGAAATATGACACCACAAGTTGCAACAGCACCACTTCAGCTGGTCCGTGTACTGTCAATTTTAAAAGTATCACACCAAAGCACTGGGATTTCCTAAATTTCAGTTTACATGATCATGAGATTTACTGCTTCATCATCAAGAGCTCATGCTTTGAATTGAGCATATTAAGCTTCACTCGTAATTTTAACAACGTCAAGGAGCATTAACAAAACTTGTTGGGGAGCTGGAGATGCGTTGCAAGAGTTTGGATCTGAACGTATCAAATGATTAAAGGATTTAGCACACTAGAGAACTAAAGAGCCCTCCACCAACACTGCACACTTAACCCTTACCCATTCAGGGAACACTGTTGGGCTTTTAAAGTGTGCAGACACAAGAGCCCGCTAAAAAGTGCTGCTCTCCAGAAGTGAGTCATAGACGCGTCCTTTTCTGGGTGGCTTCAGAAACCTTCCAGTTCAATTACTGGAATTGCTGCTTCTTAGCTGCCAGTCAAGACATCACATGAAAGCTTTGAGCGGTTTTCTGTGAGAACAGCTTTAGACAATTACAAGGGATTTTTGGCAAACGTTGGTTATCATTACGGTTATTCAAGGCAATTAAATTAAAACAAAGTATGTTAACATGTTCATACACAAATATTGCATTCACAAGACGCCACATTGAAAGCAACCAATCATTAAAATAAAAGTCTGCAACTGATACTATTGTGGTCCCTATGGAAATGGTCAAAATGCTGAATTAGATTTTTACTCATTACTTGAAGACCTCCATCCATCCACTTTCTCCCACTTATCCGTTGCCGGGTCGTGGGGCAGCTGTTGGAGCTGCACCAGCCCCTATGGCTCCTCCTGCAGGTGGTGGGTCCACGGAAGGACGGCCTCATGGTTCTAACCGGGCCTGTTGGTCTCTCATAGGGGGCTTGAAGCTTCAATTACTTGAAGACCTAATGAACCTAATTAGACTACAGGTTCTACATCTCTCAGCACAAATGAACTAGGATCAAATGAGTCAGGGTGTTCAAGATGCTTGGCGTTTGTCAGATGCTGTGTTGCCACAGATTACATGGAAAAAGTAACAGATTACTCCTTTGGAAATCTAGCAATTAGAAAAAGTTATCAAACCAACCAAGTGAACTCACGAGTTACATCTCCCGCCTCAAAATGCAAACACCGGTTTGGCCAACGGAAGTTCACTTAAACATCTAAAAAGCTCCCAGAGTGCCATAAATTGAGAGTGACGCATTTCCGACTCTCCCTTGTTGCGTACGTTTGTCGCGAGTCGTCTTCGTGCTGAAAATGTGACTCATCGTTAACAGGACACAAGTACTCGTCACAATTAGAATGTCATGAAGTGCATTTACTTCTGTTATTCAACTTAAAATGTAAAGCTAATATGAGACTAATTACATGCAACGTGGGATGTCAAACCTTTCATTATGGCCTAGTCCATTTTCAAAATATTCTTATTGAGATTTTTAAATTGAGCCATAATAAATGATACGGCTATACATATCTCACTTGGCATGTAATGAGTATATCCTAAGGAAAAAGACAGAATAGCAACTCAGGGACTTGGTAATGTAACTAATCTCATTACTGGTCTGGAAAAAGTAATGCATTTGATTACTCATGACTCGAAAAGTAGTCACTCGTTTTAGTAACTTAACCATGTAACCCGTTACTGGCATCACTGGTCAGGTGAAAGGACTTTTCAGTAATATGTGGCAGGTTTGTGAAATCAATCACGGGGAACATTTAGACATTTGAGTTGTACAGGCGCCTGGAATGACATTTCTAGAATGTCGTAAAAAAAAACACACAATTTCATCCCTTCAGAGTGCAGGCTCCGGCTAATATCAACTGCACGGTGGTTAGTAGAACTGAACTCAACAGGAATCCGGTAACGTCCAAGGAGCAAGCTTGCATGTCACTGCAAGCCTGCAAACTAAGCAGGAACTGGTAGTGCACTGCGCGGCACTTTGCCTTTACGCACAGACACGGCGCTAAACGGTGATGCAAGCAGAGCCGGGTGCGTCTGACAGCCCCTCGTCTGCCCACACCCCGCACTCAGCCACTAAAGCTTCACGTCTGGTCCACAGAAGCTCAAACATCCTGTCACAGACCAAAACAGCGCGGTCTTCAAGCAGCACGTTCTCCCGCAGAGGCGCAAATGTCACATTTCCAGCCGGTTTGGGCCGAGGCCTAGTCTACACAAGCACATGGTCTTTTGTTCACGGAGTTACGGAACAATCGTACAATTAAGAACTTACGGGTTAAGTCCAGAACTTCAGCACTGATTCAAAACCACCACCATTACGCTTTAAGCCATTCGCTTTTATTCGCACATGGGACTACTACTAGTCTAGTTTACATAATATGCAAAATACCAATCAAACATGGAGTAAATACGGGTTTAAACTTGGATAAAGACACAATCAACGCTACACAACATGCGTTTTGAAACTAAATGTGGTGATCCTACGGCTTTTCACCTTTATAGTGGAGCTCCGAGAGTAGACAGACGCAGACGTGTCGGTGTAATGAGGGCAGAAGAACTTCCGCAGCTGCGCACACCGACTTTATACACACCGCCACGGCAAGTCACGGAGGACAAAATACACACTCTCTCGCGGTTTTTTTTTTGTAGCTTATGAAAACATTAATGAAAAAACAAAACAAAACATGATAATAAACTTCGCAGATAACATAGTATCAATTAATTTTCTGATTCTATAATTTGTTCGGTTGGTATAGCTAGCTTAACGCTTCAGGACTCAGAACATAAAATTCATTAAAGATGACATAAAGAAGGTCGAGCCTTAATGGGGCCACTCTATAATATCTCATCTGAAGGGGATTAAACGTGCAGGTATATTGGTGCATGTAGACTAGCGTTTGCAGAGAGAACATATATAAAATATGAATATCCCACCATACATTAAAAATATGAAAGGGCATATGACACACTAAACACTTTTTTTAAAATTATGCTAATTTTTTGCTAAAATTATGCTAAATTTTTGCTAAAACACACATAAAACGCAAACATACTTATAATTTGGCCAAAAACTTCACCTAGTTTCCCTTAGTTTGTTTATTATCTCACTTCCTTATTGGACAGGAAGTGCCATACATAGAGGTAAACCTTTTCAACTGTTGCCGTGCGAACCTTGTTATACCAATGAGAAATGAGTGAGTCAGAATTCTATCTTTGTCATGATGAACAAAATAATAAATTAATAAAAATAACCTTTTCTTCATTAAATGCCGTATACACTTTAAATAAATCATAATGAAAATAAAAGATTAGACAAAAGATAGCCTGTGCACTACGTTTTTATATCCCTTAGTTATCCAGTGAGTTAGTTAGACTACACAGACTTTGTAATCTAATTGGAGAGACAACGCATGAAAAATGCATTTTCCAAACCCAAGAAAAGAACAGATAATGTGAAATTAACCTCTTAGCCCCCACTTTCACCAAGTGCATGCTCTCTTTGATCTTCGTATCACCTTTAGCAGGCCAGTGTAATGCCTAAGACCTAACTCATCTAAACGGATCTTTTTCCTTGCATTGTTGGCACACTGTCACTTTTATAAAAAATTTCACCACTTTTTTGTGCACTTTTTTGTTGCGTTTTCGTAACTGTTTCCGTTGCTCTTTTGTGGGATTTGCATAGCTCTATTAAAATAACGTTTGTGTCGCTCTTTTGTATTCATCCTCTTTTTTGTCGAATGTTTGTCTCTGTTTTGACACTTTTTCGAGTAGCTTTTAGATTTGGGTAAAGCCAAACGGGACAAAATGTGCTCGGCTCAGGTGGGAGTTAAGAAGTCAAGATCAGGTTTATGCAATACTAACTTTGTCATATTTCAACACAAAGCCTTGGTCACTCATTTCAGATGACATGTCCGCCCATCATTTTATAACTGTAAATAATTCCAATAAACCTTTTTTAGACTGCATGATCCTATAATAATAATAATAATGCATCGGTTTTATACAGCGCTTTTCTGGACACTCAAAGACGCTTTACATTGCATTATTCATTCACTCCATACTTGGTAGTAGTAAGTTACTATTGTAGCCACAGCTGACCTGGGGTAGACTGACGGAAGCGAGGCAGCCAGTCTGCGCCATCGGCCCCTCCGACCACCACCAACCACGCACTGCATTCGCTAGGCTTCCTGGTGTTACTAAACGGTCTCCCATCCAAGTACCGACCAGGCCCTTCCTGCTTAGCTTCCAAGGTCTGACGGGATTGGGCAGAGCAAAGGCGGTATGGCCACATATCTGAAAAACAGCCATTTTCTGTGCACAATTAATTTGTAGTGCTAACATTGCCAATAGGTGCTAGCAAATTCCATATGGATCGTGATCAATTAGAACCTTTTTTTTCCACAAATAAGGGTTTTGTGCCTTCGTCCTGACGTCCCCAGCGTGTCTGCCTGAAACGGGTGCGCCGGGCTCTGGCTGTGCAGTCGTACTTGGAAAGCAAATGGCCATTTAATCCAGAGGTCTAATCTTTGGTGCGGGACTCCCAGTTCTATTCCTGCACGGGCTTAAAGGCGGGATTAGCATGCGCTGTCACTCATCTCACTCATCTCCGTCCCACTCACACACACACACACACACACACACACACACACGCTCATATTCATAATGAAAGCCAGTGGGACAAAGGGCTCCAGACTAGCGTTGACCTATTTTTAATTTAATACCTTAATATCTTATTTGACAATTAAATTGATAGAAAAAGAGTCACAAAACAGTCACACAATTATGCACATTCCAAACATCACAAGGCCTGGTCTGTGTGGGGTGTGGAGTTTCCCTGTTCTCCCCGTGTCTGGGTGGGTTTCCTCCAGGCACACAGGCTAATCCTCCAGCTACACTCTTAAAGAACAACTAAACACCTAATCAACTTTTTTTTGCTGATAAACTATCTATATGGGTCACTAACACAGTTATCTACATGTCCTTATCATTATTTTGACATTTTAGTGCAAACTTGTTCAAAATCCAATTTTTGTACAAAACCGTCTGTTCAGCGCCTCTCACGTTTGAACAGCACTCACTACATTTGAATTTAGGGGTTGGCTGATGACGTACCATCATACGTCACCAAATCTGCCGCTGTGGTATAAAAGCTGACCCCTCCCCTTTTGTGACGTGTGCACAACATGCTTGTCACAGCGGCCAGGGAGCGGGAGGATGAGGAGAGAAGACCCGAGACGGGATTTGACCTACAGGCTCCACTCTGTGAACCACAGCACTCACACCCCCGACCTCTCCTACTAAATAAAGACAAATGTTTCCCCAAAATACCCAGATTCACTTATTTAGTGACATGGCTGGATGTTTTCACGTTGAAACTACAGACACATAAAGCTGTATCGGGCAGACAGAGATAATCAGGGCTGTCCGTGCTTATGAGACGGGGCTGAGGGCTTTTTACTGTAGTCTCCCCCAGGGAGAGCTCACAGACACCGGGGCAGCGGTTAGCCATCCCCTGCCTTGGAGGCTCAGACCGGGGCAGTGTGTGACTGAGTGTCCGCTAAAGCCAGGAGGGGGAACGGGGAGATACGAGCGCCAAATGTCCGCCGCGTGTGCTCGGCCTGTAGCCGGGACGAGAGGCTGCAGTGTCCGGGACAGTGGCGCCACATGTCCGGAGAAGCTAGCCGGTACGAGAGGCTGCGGTGTCCGGGTGGCTGCAGTGGCGCAAACATTGTCTAAATGCGGCATAACGGGAGTCAGTCAGTCCCGGTCACACATGGTCTGAGACTGTCAACAGAGCAGAGACCGCCCACACACTCCCCCTCCCCGCGCCCCCCCAAAGCCTCCCGCCACGCCTCTTTCGCTGAGTTTTTTGAATTTTGGGAGTGGGTGGAGTAAGCTCTGGAAGGGGTGTTTAGTAGCTCTTTAACTAAGATCTCGGGCCAAGGCCGTGGGAACCCTGGGTGCTGAGGGCGCTGCAGCACCCCCTGGTGTATAGTTTGTGAACGGCAGGCAATATAAAATAAATAGGAAATATGCACAGAAAAGGCATTTTGGGGATCCATTTTGTCCCTGAGCACCACCTAACAAAAATATCTTTCCACGGCTCTGTCTCGGGCCCTGCATACTTGAATCCTCTGCACTTGAAAAGACGCAGACTGGACCGCAGCCACGCAAGGAGCACAGCTGACTCTTTGTAAGGCTGTTTGTGTGGAAAAGAAAGAACTCTTTTAAATTAAAAGGCCCTGTGGTGGAGAAAGTATAGAACTGGAGTTTTAATGTGTTTGTGTCCTTGGGCAAAACACTTCCCCGTCCCAAGGCCTCAGTGTGAATGTGAGAGGAAAGATGATCCTCTCCTGTTGTGAAGTGGAAATGACAATTTGCATTGTGCTCAAAGTGCTTCTGTGGTCGTGGCTGAGTGAAACATAAAAAACAAACAAATAATGAACTCACATGAGGAAATGGCCGACAGAGTGCTGCCTTTTATTCTGATGCTGAGTGGAGAAAGAGATGTACCACATGAACAGCACCGGCCTCATAATAATCAAGGCATGAAAACAAATAGCTGCTCTCTCGTGTTGAAAGGTCAAAGGTTGGCTCATCTCTGGAACCAGGGCATAGGCGACCCAGGCAGTCGCCTAGGGCACCATCTGCTGGAGGGGCCGCTAAATTGTAACGTTCCCGCCATCTACAACCTGGGGGAGTTACAAAAATATATGACTTTTTTCAGTAACTAAGGAATATATAGTAAATATATTATTCATTCTTGTTTTTTTTTGGTCGGGACAGTGCATGTTAATGAACATACATGGGTCTCATGCATTTAAACACACCACATCCTGGCCTATTGTACATGTTTTCAGTGGTAGGGAAAACCGGAGTACCCGCAGGAAACCTACGCAGACACGGGGAGAACATGCAAACATAAGGCCTCGTCCCGGACCTTCTAACCGCTGTGCCACCGTACCTCCCGTTACAGTTGAAGTATGACATTTTACAGTCACTTCGCCGATTTTCAGACTAACTTTGGACAGAACGGGGCAGAGGCCTTTGTGTCGGAAACTATAAACATAACGATTTCCTTCTGTGCCTCCGTGTAACGTCGCACTGAGAATGTGTACATTTACTTCTAGCACTTCCACCACACCTTACGCAAGTGTATTTTCTCCAGTTCGGCTTTACCTAAATCTAAAAGCTTCTGTACTGGAGCTTACAGCCAGTAGGCCAGTCTAACGCCCCATTTAAAAGACCTACAAAAACTAATGTTAACAGATCTTTTCCTTGCGTTGTTGCTGTGTTGTTGTCACATTTTTCACAACCTTTTTTTATCTAATTTTTTGAGGATTTGTCACTTTTTTGTCTACCTTTTGTGGCTTTTTATCCTCGTTTTCTTGCCGTTTTTGTCTCCATTTTGACACTTTCTTCAAGAAGCTTTTAGATTTGGGTAACACCACACTGGAGAAAATGTGCTCGGTTCAGGTGGGGGTTAAGAGGTTAAACTGTGTATTTCTACTACATTGTGTTTAAAAAATGAATAACGTGTAACTTGGGTGTGTTTTATATTTGACTCTCGCTCTGCCCTCTGCTGGCTAAATTCCAGAGTGCACCCTGTCAAAACTTTAGGGTTGATGTCATGGATATCGAAAATACAATGTTTTGATTTTTAATTTTGCACAATACTGGGTAATATTTCATCTTCTTCTTCTTCTTCTTCTTCTGCTGCTGCTGCTGCTATATGGCGACTTCTTCTACAACTACAGCAATTTGTCTGTTATTAACATCCAAATATATAGGCTACATATACACAAGAAAAAAGTGTGTTGGAATCTTACATTAAAAAAATAAATAATTATCAAATTTTTAAATCACCAGCAGCTCAAAAGTTGACAAAATGCAGGACTTTACTTCTCACTCCCACAAGAGGGCAGCAGAACGTTATAAAGTAACAATACCAACAAGCAAAAGACTCGAACAAACACTTACAAAACCGACCAGTAAAAGCCAGTCTTTCACATCACTGCCTTAAGAGAAAAAGTATTCAAATTCCAATAATTGAAGCATTTTAGTCGACGTTAGTTCCAGATGATTTACGTCTAACAACAATAGCACTTGCAAAACAATGTGGGCTCTGCATGGGATTGGCCACCTGGGTAAGTGGGTTTCTCTGCAGTTTCCATGTGGGCCTCATGTGTGTTGGCCCATGTGGGCTGGACCTTTACAAGTCAAACTTAACCCTTTCACTCTGGTTTTATTACTTTAGTCTCAGAGCTTGGATCTTGGCGTTTGGTCACATTTGAGCCTAGCCCACTCTGAGTCACTGTGATTTGATTGGCTGCAGTTACACTGTTGGTCAGACACCATGAGTGACAGTAACATGACGCTAAATAGTGAGCCTTTATTTTCAGTAAAAAAAACGGAGACCTCATTGCTCTTCAGTCACAGACTGAGAAGCGAGAAAGAATTCATGGAGCTTCCAGTAGCTTTTAGTAACAGGTTTGAGCATGATTAAAATGTCAGTTAATTGTTATTTACACTCATTCTATAAAAATAACCGTATAATTTATATCTGCTGTAGAGTCATGTTTGTCCCAGTTCTTCTGAGTCGTGGTGCAGCAGGACTGATGTGGACAGATGTTGCAGAAGCAGCTCATAAGGTTCATTTCTGCAACAGTTACTATAGTAACTATTTTCTCCAAAGTACAAGTAGATCTACCACAGTCCTGTCCACATCTGTCATGGTCCACCATGACTCAGAGGAACTGGGACAGATATTATTTTTTTTAACCATTATAAGCATCAATTGCTTGATTTAAAAGTATAATTATAATTTTTATTCCATTTTTAATTTACTTCCTACATACTTTAGTTTCTGATTTTTCTCTTACAGCAGATGTCTGAAGTTCAGTTTAAAATATGACTTCCTTCTTCACTTCTCATTCTGTGACTGAAGAGGTTGGAAGGGCGCCCCCTTGTGTCCTTTGTGTCCAAATACCGGGACCATAACTGGAGCCAGAGCTGGCTCTTCAGCATAGAAAGGGTTAAGTTTGACTTGTAAAGGTCCAGCCCACATGGGACCCACATGGAAACTGGGAACAAACCCACTTATAATTCTGTATAATGGTAAATGGTCTCAACTTATATAGCGCTTTTCCACCTACATTAGGCACTCAAAGCGCTTTACAGCAGGGAACCTCTCACCCATTCAAACACCAATGAACGCAGACACTGGAGGCAAGGTGGGTGAAGTGTCTTGCCCAAGGACACAACGACAGCATGCACCTTCAGGAGGCGGGATTCGAACCCCTGACCTTCCGATCATGAGACGAACCACTCTACCATCTGCGCCACCGTCGCCCCTAATCAAGCTGTTAAAGTGCTAGACAAAAAGCCACTGAGATCCATCACTGTCTGATCCTTGGAAAATACAGCATGTTTAACTTTGATCATTTAATTGTGTATGCAAATGTGCGATTAGCTTTTAAAATGTTGAATAATACTGCGCCTCCACCACTGAAAACATTTGTTCTGAACAGATGACCAGGAGCTCCAGGTCCACAAGTCGCCATGACTGTAGAGTAAGGCCTAAACGTAGCTCAGCCTTTGCACAGACATCCTTCTCATTCAAAGGCATCAAAGAATGGAATAAACTCCCACAGAATCTGAAACTTTCCTTAGACCTGAAAGATTTCTCTCGTAATATAAAAAAAAGTGCTGTTGGAAAACCAGTCATGTCAGCACTGATAACTGTAAATGTAAGTATGACTTTTATTGATGTTTTATGTAGTAATTTTAGCATGATTCTATGTGGACTGATGGCTGTAACAGGTGAATGAATGAATGAATATTTGTATTTGAGCGTATAAACATATACATTATTGTACATTTTGTAACTCACCTGCTCAGGGACTACAGATGGAAACTAGCTCAAGCTAAATCTGGTGCAAAGCATCTTTAATTAATGTGTTTGCACATTGTCCCTGTTGAAATAAATGAATAAACTAAACTAAACTAAGCCCAGGTGGGCAAACCCATGCAGAGCCCACATTGGCCGGTACGTACAGCACTTTCCATCACCGTCACTAACTGCACATGTGATCCAAGTTCCTAATGAGTTCAAAATACAAAGTGTATCTGAGGAATGGAACAGGAGGGAGTGCGGCTCCCTGGGATTTCTCCAGCCGCCTGTGTCTAAATAATGAATGAGATCCACGGTTAGATAAAAAAAAAAAAAAATTCCACCGCGGCGTTACAAGGACGCGAGCTGCGGTGAATACTTAACGAGGCTACAACGTCTGCTGCAAAAGAACTGATAAGCCATGATTTTACCATATTATGGGATGTAGGGACGTATTTAACCTCTGAACCCGGCACATTTTCTCCAGTTCGGCTTTACCCAAATCTAAAAGCTTCTTGAAAAACTAAAGCGTCAACATCGCGATAAAAATAAAAAATAAAAACGAGGATGAAAACACAGCAAAAAAAAAATAGCAAAAGAGTGACAAAAACTCAACTAAAAAGTGGCAAAAATGTGACAAAAGTGCAATAACAAAGCCACAAAAAGTAATAGAAAAAAAGCAACAAAAATGTGCCACATTTGTATGTTTGTATTGAAGATCGGGCCAATTACACTACTCATAAAGAATATATATGTCTCATGAAATCTGCACTGTATGTGTGGGTCGAGATTATTATCTACACACAGAAAATCTTAATAGGATTAACCTCTTACCCCATCTTTAAACAGAGTGCATTTTCTCCAGTTCAGCTTTACCCAAATCTAAAAGCTTCTCGATTGGAGTTTACAGCCGATAGGCCAGTAGGACGCCTCATTTGAAAGCTAAAACCCACAAAACTCATCACTTGTAGCGTTTTATTGTCGCATTTTTTGTCTGTTGTTTTTTTTGTTGTTGCTGCGTTTTCATCCTCAGTTACGTCTCGTTATTGTTGCCATGTTTTCATCACGTTTTTCTTGTGCTATTGTTGTCACTCTTTTGTCATGTCTTTGTTGTTTTTTTTTTTGTCACCTTTTGTCGCTTTATGGATTTTTTACGTTGCCTTTTGACGTGTTTTTAGTCGTGATTTTGTCGCTTTTTTATTGTGTTGTTGCTTTTCCTGCACATTTTATCGCTCTTTTTTGCATTTTTTTTTTTTTGTCACATTTTCATTGCTATTTTGATGCTTTTTCCCAGAAGTTTTTAGATTTGGGTAAAGCAGAAGTGTAGAAAATGTGCTCAGTTCAGGCGGGGGCTAAGAGGTTAAAGATGAACAAAACATGTCTGTACTGTAAGTTGTGATTAGTAAAGGTTGCTCAAAAAAAATTGCAGACACAAATTGCCACAATTTAATTGAGTAACAGTTCCGTCATTAGAACAATTAAAGCGTACTCTAAATGATTAATGAAACCTTACTCTTTACAAAGTAAAGTTTGCTTTGAAAAGAGTAATGGTTCATTAATGACTTAGAGTAAAGTTTACTCTAACGACAGGTGAAGAAGGAAGTCATGGAGCATCTGCTTTAGACAGAACTTTACACATTTGCTGTAATCAATCAATCAATCAATCAATGGTTTTGTATAGCCCAATATCACAACAGGAGTTGCCTCATAGGGCTGTAACAAACATTAAGGCAATAAAACAGAACAGTAAATAAGACAATGTAAAGTTCCGGTGAATCAAATATCCAGGCAAACATAAAGTCCAAATAAGCGTCAGCAGTGGGTGGCGACGAGCAGTGGGTGGCGACGAGCAGCTCGGGTGTCCCCTGTCCTTAGACTCTCCAGCCCGGCAAGGAAAAACTCAAAAACCCAGTGGGAGAAACGAGAAACCTTGAGGAGAACCACAGAAGGAGAGATCCACTCCCATGGACGGACAGGCTATAGAGACCCAGGGCCGAAGGAGTCCCTCAGCAGACGGGCCAAGATCACAGACCGTCCAGTCCTTGTTGTCAGTAGGCAGGGTTCCTCCGTTCAGCCGGGTCCCTCCGTTCGATCTAGACAGGCACTCCCAAGGGGGAGTGGGACAGGAGACACCATGTGAATAGTAATGAACAGACTACAGATGAAATAAATATTGTATCATAGTAAGACAAAGTTTGCAGTAAGAAGAAGAAGAGGATAGCGCTCAGTGTACCGTACTTCCCACAGCAGAGTTTCTCCTAAAGCAGCTTTACTTCAGGCTGAGGGTTAGAGCTTTACCTAACTGACCTGATCATAAGCTAATTCGAAGAGGTACATTTTGAGCCTAGTCTTAAATGTAGGGACTGTGTCTGCTTCTTTAACGTGAGCTGGGAGTTTATTCCATAAAACCGGAGCTTTGTAAATTATTAAACTAAAGTAAGTAGTGAATACATTAAACATGAAATGGTAATGATTAAACACTTAAAAGTTGATACAGATAAAGGTTAAAAAAAATATATATATATATCTTGTGAAGGGTCATTTTTGTCCCAGTTCCTCTAGGTCACGGTGGGTCATGGTGGACCATGACAGATGTGGACAGGACTGTGATGGATCTACTTTTACTGTGCAGTCAAAGAAATGAACCTCATAAGCTTCTGTAACATGAGCCTGTCCACACCTGTTCTGCTGCACCATGATAATAATTACCATGTTACATTTGATTTGTTCACTACTTACTTTAGTTTAATAATTTGCAGCACGTGTGTAAAGTTCTGTCTAAAAGCAGAAGCTTTTTACTGAACATAATGGCCACAATGTATTTAGTGTCATGTTACTGTCACTCATGGTTTCTGACAGAAGAAACGGTGAATCCTTGCGATAATTAAACACCTTTTTGTGAACATTCGGTAGAATACTGCCCAGAAACCTGAAAAATGACCCACACCCCCAGTTTGTCATGGATAAAGTCATGTCGTTCCCCAGGTGGACAGCAGGTGGCAGTAGAGCTCCACTTATGGACCACAATGTTCCCTCAGTCTGCAGGCGCCGTGAGGAGGCTGCAGACACACGCCGAAACCTTTGATTAATACTCCACTCATTTTCCCATCGAATGCTAAAGTTCGAAAGAAAAGTGCGAATCCAAAGACCTCATACGTGCGGCCAAATTACGCAGCAGAACCCCCATCTCCAAAGCTCCCCACAACCGGCCACATGGAGGTCGATTTTCTCATGTATGCTTTATTTTATTTTTTTGTGGTCATCTATTACACACATGCCCTCATGCTTTTGTCTTTGGTCTAGCCCTGTTTTATTTTAAATGTGCGCGTGTCCGGTTCCTTTTGAGTTTTCGTTTCCTTCTGTCCATCATCTGAGCTCTGGATTTTGTTTGCTGTTATATTATTGGATTTTGGACCTTTTCAGTTATTACACATAACCCATTTTTGTTGCAGTGCTGCCTTTCGGGTTTATTTTTTCATCGTTCCACCATTCAAACCATGACACATTATTATTTAACACTTTAAACGCTGCAAGAGGCACCATCGATCTGAAACCACAACGCCCCTGGAGTTGATTCAGCCCTGCCCTTGAGATAGTCACCAGCAACACACAGCGTCCAGGCGAAAATCTCCCAAACCAAATCTACAAAAAAAAAAAAAAATTATCTATGGCACAACCATCGCCATGAATATCTGTGTAGGCTCTCAGTCGTACAGGAGATGTCCATCTTCAATGAAGGTTCTTGAGTCTTCGTCTGGACTTCGTCAGCGCACTGAGGTTCTGAGCCAAGCTAAACTCCTCCCTGTGGTCTTCATCTGGGCTGCGGGCTGAGCCGAACCTTAGTGCACTGACGAAGCCTTTTGGATGAAGAGGCGAAACGTTCGACACTTCAACTACAGAGTACAGAAGATGACTCAAGAACCGTCATTGAAGATTGGCACGAATGTAAAAAAAAAAATGAAGAAAACACACCACGGTGAATAAAGCACTGCCCGGTTTCATGAGGAGAGTTTTATAGCGATGGTGTTTATGAGGCGACAGACAGCTTTAGTGTTTATTAGAAGTCACTGGAGCTTCAGCCGCTCAATGCACACTTCACTACTCAGATGGAACCATTTTGCTGTAGTTTTACTCACCGGAGCAGCAGCGTCTTATATCTTGGGCCTGCACCAGTTTTGACACAATTAGTCCTCGTTTATGAATCCTTGGTCAGTAAAATGCTGCGCACAAATGCTAAGGAAAGACAAAGTCCAACTTATCTCACTGTAGTGATCCGAGTTTTACCTCATATTTACAGTAACAGATGAAGGACACAGGTAAGTAGGTTGAAAAATAAAGAGGAAGGCAACACTTCCAAATTACTTAAGATTTATTCATACTTGGTTTTAGTTTATATATTTTTGGTTTACCCCAAAGTAAAAAGGGTTATTTCCAGGTTGGCTTTAACAAAGTGATCATATCGGAACAAAATGGAAGTCCATTCAGCTGCACGCAACACCTGAACATGAAAACCAAGAAGGTGGAGATCACGATGGGATGCAAGGCAGCCGTGGTGGGCCTACTGGGAACGGCCTCAAAGAAAACAGGACCTAGTGGAAAGAGTTTAGTTAAAGCCTGAATTCTAACCTAGTGCTACATCAGGTGACATGGGCAACGTACCGCTTCCTACATCCGTTTAAAGGGCACATGCTCTGGGCAACACGGGACAGTTGGGGTCACACACACCCAATTCACAGCTGCTGTCAGCATGCGCTTGACGCGCTGCCCCGGAACCGAAGCAATACTAGAAGAGGATATAGTTTGGGTCAGAATTAACTTATTTTAGAATGAATTAAAGCTTGCCAATATTTTTACCTGCTCTCGTAAAGCACCGCTCCCAGTAGGACTAAAGCAGGAAGTGCAAGGGCTAGAGGAAGAGCACTGCGGAACTGGACCTTTTTATAGTAAAAGTCCAGTGCCCCCAGTGGACAGTTGGAGAACTACTCTACTAAAAACAGTCAAACTATCACATCACCTTGTACCGTCGCCTGGAAACTTGAAAATGAGGCTTCTCTCTAACAGCCAAAGAAACATTTTCCTCGTAGAGAAACCTTTATAATCCAGAAATTAAATGTTTTCACAATTGCAGCAAACAAAAAGTGAGCGTCTTGTATAGCGTGTTTGTGTGAGAGCAGGTCTGTGCGCAGATCATGTTCTTAACTGAGCTTAGACGAGTTGATGTGTACCTGTCTGGTCTTTGTGCGTGCGCTCAGTCACACAAACGTTGTTAGCATTTAGCCTCTCCCAGCAAAGGTATAGCTCCAAACTATAGAGTGAAGTTAGAAGCTACCAAGCTGTTCCATGGTTTCTCTATTTAAATACAGTTATATGAAAAGTTACACAATCCAAGTCTAGTCACACAAAATTAAACATGGCGATTTTCTAAGTAAAAAAAAAGAAAAAGAAGAACTATATTGTGAGGCGTAATAACACCTTGAGTACTTTAACGTCTGCGCATTAATATCATCAAAGTACTCAAGATGTTATTACGCCCCACAATATAGTTACTGAGTGCACGCACAAAGACCAGACAGGTGCACATCAACTCGTCTAAGGTAAGAACAGACTCAGTATGGAAAAACATCAGAGCTTAAGACACATTTTTACTCAAAAGCTTTTGACACTGTCTAGCATATATCATTGCCAAAATCTGAGCTGTTCGTGCTTTGCTGCTTGTATATTGTTTATATTTTTCGTCTGTAGACCTTTTTGTGAAGCACTTTGGTCAACAACAGTTGTTCTAAATGTGCTATATAAATACATTTGATTTGATCAACTTTTTCCTCCCTTTGAAATTATTTTATTGCTTTAAAACTAACTTTTAAAGGTGCATTGATATTTGTGCATATTTGACCTTGACCCAGTGGCTGTATGAGTGGTCAGCGTGGCGTCTTTACCTTCATCACAGTTGTATCTTTAACCTCTTAACCCCCACCTGAACCCAGCACATTTTCTACAGTTTTACCCAAAACGAAAGGTTTATTGAAAGAAGCGTCAAACAGAGATGAAAAGTTGCCGGAAAAGCAACAAACAACAACAAAAAGCAACAAAAACACAACTAAAAAGCCACAAAAAAAGTGATGAAAAAGCAAAAAAAATAATAATAATTACAAAAAGGTAACAAAGAAACAAAAAAAACCCTGCAAAAACATGGCGGAAAAACAATAACACGACCAAAGAGTGATTAAAACAAAATGTGACAAAAGAGCGACAAAAACATGTCCGAAAAGCAACAATAACTGACAAAAAATGACCAAAATATGGATAACCATGACCAAAAAAAGAAGAAAGAAGAATGCAACGAAAACATGTCAAAAACACTTTAAAACATGTGATAAAGACGCGGCGACAACCGAACAAAAACAAGTTAGGATTAGTTTTGTAGGCCTTAGCTTGAGACGTTACACTGTTGCTCCCCAGTCAAGAGGTTTTTATCCATCCATCCATACATCTTCTTCCACTTGTCCGTTGCTGGGTCGTGGGGGCAGCTGTTGGAGCTGCACCAGCCCCTATGGCTCCTCCTGCAGGTGGTGGGTCCACAGAAGGACGGTCTCATGGTTCTAACCGGGCCTGTTGGTCTCTCATAAGGGGCTTCTGAACCGCTCTTTGTCTGACCTGTCACCTAGGACCTGTTTGCCATGAGAGACCCTACCAGGGGCACGAAGCCCCCGACCACAGAGCTCCAGGATCATTCAGGTCAAACCCCTCCACCACGATAAGGTGGCGGTTCCAGGAGGGGTCAAGAAGCTTTTAGATTCGGGTAAAGCCGAACTGGAGAAAATGCGCTGGGTTATGGTGAGGGGGATCTACAGCCATGGCTCCACTCTGTCCCCTGAAGTTTCCGCTGCGTTTCGTTCCAAACGGATCACACTGACGCCAACGAGCAGATCTTCAAGTTCAGGTCGCAGCATCTCCTCCAAGCGCTCAGCACTCTCTCCCACACTCACATTCTGCACTGAGACACAAACTTCATCCGTGGCCGAAAAGCAAACTTTCCTAAGAGCGAGGCCGTACTGCGTGCTGTGAAACGGTATGATTCCGTCTGACTTTTAGGGTAGAAAAGTAAAGTGTTGTAAGATAAAGCCTCATTCAGATTCAGACGGCGCGTGGAGAGGAGCAGCGGAGCAGGAGCTGGGCCGTAATAGAAAAGATGTCTCTCTGTCTCCTACCAACCGTTGGTAAAGGTCATTATGGCTCGTACAGGAGGCAGGCCGAGACACTGTGGGCCCTGAGTACGGCTGGGTACTGTTAAATGTTTTCCAATCCTTTCAATACTTTAACGATACTTGGTTTTCAATACCGATATTTGAACGATACTTTTTAAGATTGATTTGATTTGAATTTGTTTGAGCTATTATTTAAAGTGCATTATTATTTACAATATTTACATCCATCCATCCATCCATTTTCTCCCACTTGTCCGTTGCCGGGTCGTGGGGGCAGCTGTTGGAGCTGCCCAAGTCACATAGCACCATGCCCCTATGGCTCCTCCTGCAGGTGGTGGGTCCACGGGAGGACGGCCTCATGGTTCCAAACGGTTCCAAACGGGCCTGTTGGTCTCTCATAGGGGCCCATTCACACTCTCATTCATACACCAGTGTACGCAGACACTGGAGGCAAGGAGGGTGAAGTGTCTTGCCCAAGGACACAACGACAATGTGCACCTTCAGGAGGCGGGATTCGAACCCCCGACCTTCCGATCATGAGCCGACCCGCTCTACCATCTGCGCCACCGTCGCCCCTATACATCATTTACATATATTTACATCATTACATTTAAATTATCACAAAAAAAACAATAAAAATAAATAATAACTCAAAAGAAGTAGGCCGAAGCAAGAAAGCGTATAAGTGCCTACCCCAATTTCAAAGTACAATACAATACAATACAGTACAATACAAAATGGAAACAAATTGTGATTTCTGAGTGTATTTACTTAGTTATATAGTTTTCTCTTATTTGTTTTATCATTGCTTATATTACCATTCTGGTCACCATTCTATTGATTTACTTATTGGTTAAGTAGTCATAGTGTTTTAGATATACATATATACACACATACAGACATATGTATACATATATCTACATACACATACATTACCAACGCACATATTTATTATACATACATTATCATCACCATAATAACAGTGACAATAATAGCATTCTCAAAAGTATAATTCTCAAAAGTATCATCTTCAAATGTATCATGTTTCTCATTTCCATCAGACCTGCTTCAACTGTGATACTGTTGGTTAAGATTGTTCTGTCAGTGGTTTTTGATTGTTTTCCGTATTTGTGAGGTGCGTTGAAAAGCCAGGGTATTGTGATGGCAAGCTGGTAGAGGGCGGTAGCCCCCCACCAGCGAGCCCCCACCTGCCATAACTAGTTGATGTCGTGATCCGCTTTATAGTCCTATACTGAGTGGTGCTTTAAAAAGACCAGATTTATTAGCTCGTTGAGAGGGAGACCCTACAACAGGTCCACATCTCGCCTGCCCCAATTCTATTTTATTTGTAATGACCATCATTTCAGATTAATAATGGTATTTCCTTCCTTTTCCTTGCATGTAATTTCTTTTACATTTGTCTTAACTACAAAAGGACAGAACAAACACTTTCCAAGTCTTATGCATTCCCCCCTCCCATTTTTCTCCATATTATTTTCCAAATTTTCCCAAAATGTTTTCATATTTTTACCACATTTTCCCAACATTTTCTACATGTCGCCCCCCCCCCCCCCCCCCCAATTTTACATTCCCCCTAATTTTTCCACCTTGTTCCACCACTTGTTTCACTTTTTTTCCTTTAAAATTTTTATGACCATTTTATATTTCTTTCAGTACCTGCTTTCAATACTTTTATTTTTTCAGTATCACTATTACCTAAGCCTTTTTTTCCAATACCGTACTGGTAACGTTTAACCGTACCTAGCCCTCCTGGGTGGATTTAAGTCGAGACGCTGCAGGCGGAAACATGGATTTTTCACGCAGTGGTGAAGAACGGACAAAACTCTCTCTTTGATTCCGAGGCTTATTTCATAAAGTTTTGTCGCCCTAAGAGAGCTGCAGATTTCACAGAAATAGCCACAACATCTCCGGTCGTTTTTCCCCACGCTTATTCATTCGCGAATATTGACTTGTTTAATTGTAGTGTGTAACACAAAAGGCTGTGACTGAGAGGACGCTGTAATCCAAATATGGTCATTTCCTTTCTGGGAGACAGCCGCGGCTGAAGACAGGAGAAATATACAGGCGTTACAAAACTTTACGGCTCAGTTTTCTGCCACATTTTTTTGTTTGTAAAATATCGAATTCCTGCCTGATTTATTGAGCGTTGAACCGCAAATAAACCAAGGCAAAATTAGAATTTGAACAGATTATATCCACTTGGCTTATTACAAAATGAAACAAGACCCAAAATCCGTTGGGAAATACTCTTTGTAACTAATATGTCAACTTTATAAAACCATCAATTCAAACCTGGTTCAATCCATTATTTCGATTTTGTCGCTGAAACTACTTGTTTTCGATCAAATAAATGACAGAAGACGTTTTGTTTACTTATATCAGTACAGCAAGAGTTTCAAATTGATGTCTCAAATGTTTCCCCCCTGGCCATTCACAATGCCACCCTAAAAGCTCGGACAGTTTATTTTGCTTGATGTTCGCCTTTAAAATGTCCACAAAGAAAAGGTACAGTTTAATAATCGCATCCATCCACATTAGCATTCGCATCAGTCATTCCCGCTCCCCACTCGTCTCTCTTCATTCATCTCCGTTTGCTCCTCTTCACCGCCATTGACCCCTAAATCATCATTCAGAAACCTACATTGCATTATCGCCTCCGTTTGTCTTCTTCAGCATCAGAGCCGCACCACCACCTCATCCTCGTCATTAAAGCTCATTCATTGGTCATTTCTGGTGTCTTTGCAAACAGTCACACACACGCACCATTTTAGTGTTAACAAAGCGGCTTTTAGATTTAACCGGAATGCTTTTGCAATAGCATTTTAGACTGCCCCAGTAAGCGATCCAATACTGTAAGTTGTGTGTGTTATATATATTCCAGTTTTTAATGTAAAAGTCTGTAAATTGTGAGAAACAAAACATAAAATACTGTGGGAATTCTGATGCCATAGGAATATACTGGGAGAGGCCGAATGCTAACAACATCTTTGGTCATTTTGCATGACTGAGCGCACGCACAAAGACCAGACAGGCACTTGAAAGCACTTTAACGGTACTCGTCCTTATATTCATTCATTTTGTTTTATTCAAATAATAAGTTAGTCCTGTTGTGTAAAGTTAAGTCGTTTTGTATAGCCCCAATATCACAACACGAGTTGCCTCGCAGGGCAGCACCGAAATTTTGGAGGTTAAAACAGTGAAACAATTATAACCAATGTCTGTGTGAGTTCTCAGTCGTACAGGAGTTGTCCATCTTCAATGAAAGTACTTGAGTCATCTTCTGCACTCAGTAGTTGAAGTCTTCGAACGTTTCGCCTCTCGTCCAAAAGGCTTCGTCAGCGACAAAAGTCATGCTCAACCCGCAGCTTAAGATATAGACCAACTGGGAGGAGTTAGGGTTGGCCCGGCTCCTCCCATCTAATCCCAGCTACTCTCACCTGTGGGTAAACACCTTTGAAGTAGAGCCTCTTTCAAACCAACGTTCTTCTTTAAGAACGTTGGTTTGAAAGAGGAGTAAAAGAAGCTATTTTTGTCAAGTAAGAAAATCCCTCCATGAACCGTAATGGTGGGCTCAGATTTAATCTTCCGTCACTTTACTCCAATCTCCATCGGGGGAAACCGACAGGGCACGGCCAGTCGTTAGAGACACTCTACTTCAAAGGTGTTTACCCACAGGTGAGAGTAGCTGTGATTAGAGGAGAGGAGCCGGGCCAACCCTAACTCCTCCCAGTTGGTCTATATCTTAAGCTGCGGGCTGAGCGGGACTTTTGTTGCTTACAATGGTAAAAGTCCAGTCCCTGTTGGATGGGATACTTCCGCCGCAGAAAAGGCTGGAGACTGCAATACTAACGTCTGCCCAGCCACAGTTATCACAGGGGCATCAAGCACCTGAAGCAGAAGAGGGGTCAAAATGTGAATTGTGATAAACATAAGATGCAGTAAGAAGATCTAATAGACAGGTCCGGGACAGGTCATAATTGCTATTTTATTCTGTCAAAGTTTTCTCAGTCGATTCTGATCATTTACACCAGTCTAATTTTTTTAAATAATTATTATTATGACGTCGCCCAGTATGGCGCAGAGGGAGAGGGGTTGGACGCTCCATTTTTCTGGAGTTGCCCGCGGGGAGAGGCGGCGGGCTGGGGTGGGTTTGCTTATAGCCCCCCAGCTCAGCCGTCACGTGTTGGAGTTCACCCCGGTGAACGAGAGGGTCGCGTCCCTACGCCTTCGGGTCAGGGACAGGTCTCTCACCGTTGTCTCGGCCTATGGGCCCAACATCGGTGCAGAGTACCCGGCCTTCTTGGAGTCCCTGGGAGGGGTACTAGATGGTGCTCCGGCTGGGGACTCCATTGTTCTAATGGGGGACTTCAACGCCCACGTGGGTAACGACAGTGAGACCTGGGTGGGGGTGATGGGGAAGAACGGCCTCCCCGATCGGAACCCGAGTGGTGTTTTGTTATTGGACTTCTGTGCTAGTTACGGTTTGTCCATAATGAACACCATGTTCGAGCACAAGGATGTCCATAAGTGCACGTGGCACCAGGACACCCTAGGCAGGAGGTCGATGATCGACTTTGTAGTTGTGTCATCTGATCTCCGGCCGCGTGTCTCGGACACTCGGGTGAAGAGAGGGGCTGAGCTGTCAACTGATCACCACCTGGTGGTGAGCTGGATCCGCTGGCAGGGGAAGAAGCCGGTCAGACCCGGCAGGCCCAAACGTGTTGTGAGGGTCTGTTGGGAACGTCTGGTGGATCCCTCTGTCAGTAGGGTCTTCAACTCCCACCTCCGGAAGAGCTTCACCCGGTCGGGGACAGTGCCTCTGGATTGGCAGACCGGGGTGGTGGTCCCTCTCTTCAAGAAGGGGGATCGGAGGGTGTGCTCCAATTACAGAGGGATCACACTCCTCAGCCTCCCTGGTAAGGTCTATTCCAGGGTGCTGGAGAGGAGGATCCGGCCAATAGTCGAACCTCGGATCCAGGAGGAACAATGCGGTTTTCGTCCTGGTCGTGGAACACTGGACCAGCTCTATACCCTTCATCGGGTGCTCGAGGGTTTGTGGGAGTTTGCCCAACCAGTCCACATGTGTTTTGTGGATCTGGAGAAAGCGTTCGACCGTGTCCCTCGTGGTGCCCTGTGGGGGGTGCTCTGGGAGTATGGGGTCCGGGGCCCCCTACTAAGGGCTGTCCGTTGGACTGCCCTTTGTCACCGGTTCTGTTCATTACCTATATGGACAGAATTTCTAGGCGCAGCCAGGGGCTGGAGGGTGTCCGGTTTGGGAACCTCAGAATCTCATCTCTGCTGTTTGCAGACGATGTTGTTCTGTTGGCTTCATCAAACCAGGACCTCCAGCGCGCACTGGGGCGGTTTGCAGCCGAGTGTGAAGCGGCCGGGACGAGGATCAGCACCTCCAAATCTGAGGCCATGGTTCTCCACCGGAAAAAGGTGGTTTCCCCCGCTTCAGGTCGGTGGGGTGTCCTTGGCCCAAGTGGAGGAGTTCAAGTATCTCGGGGTCATGTTCACGAGTGAGGGACGGATGGAGCGTGAGATCGATAGACGGATCGGTGCGGCGTCAGCAGTGATGCGGTCGCTGTATCGGACTGTTGTGGTGAAGAGGGAGCTGAGTCTGAGGCAAAGCTCTCGATTTACCGATCGATCTACGTTCCCACCCTCACCTATGGTCATGAGATTTGGGTAATGACCGAAAGGACAAGGATGCGGATACAAGCGGCCGAAATGAGTTTCCTTCGCAGGGTGGCTGGGCGCACCCTCCGAGATCGGGTGAGAAGCTCAGTTACCCGGGAGGAGCTTGGAGTTGAGTCGCTACTCCTTCACGTCGAAAGGAGCCAGCTGAGGTGGCTAGTGCATCTGTTCCGGATACCTCCCTCGGGAGGTGCTCCAGGCATGTCCTATTGGGCGGAGGCCTCGTGGAAGGCCCACGACACGCTGGTGAGACTATGTCTCTGAGCTGGCCTGGTGTCGCCTCGGGGTTCCCCCAGAACAGGTGGAGGAGGTGTGCGTGGATCGGGAAGTCTGGGCATCTCTGCTGAGACTTCTGCCCCCACAACCCGGCCCCGGATAAAGTGGAAGAAAATGGATGGATGGATGGATGGCATATTTAAAACACATATCATAATAATACAGTACAACACAATATAAACAGAGCAGAGCAGACGGTCAGTGGTCACATTTCTGACCTCTAGTTAAAGAGTCTTTAAGTTTGTATTTAAAAAGGACCAAGTTTGACTCTCCCTTCAGGTCGTGGGTAAACAGATCCAGGCTTTAGTGCGTTGTTCAGAGAAAGCTGATTGTCCAAATGAAGAGTTTTGATTCGGGATCTGACAGTTCCTGTTCTGAGCTCCTCTAGTCCTTAAACCCACAGCCCTGAGAGGAACTATGCACTCACTCAAGACCTGTGGGGCTGATTCAAACATTTGTGACCCGCCCTGGTTTCCAGGGACACAAGTCGGCAGCCCGTGTCTCTAGAAAAACGTAAACAAGTTTTTTTTGTGGAAAATTTGTGATTTTCACTTTTTTGCAGAATCGTTCAGTTGAAGTAACGAAGAAGCCTCTCCATGTTTAAGCTACCAGTATTGGTATATATAAAAGCGGAAACATTTAGATTCGTGTGGGCGTGTGCGACTTCATGACTGTAACGCTTCCCTGTGGCTCCCAGAGGCCGTCGCTACTTACGCTGGAAAATGGATTTACCACGAGTTTGCTGAGCAGAAGGCAAAGGTTACTTCAGACGGGTGAGTGAAAGTGTGTTTTTTTATCGCTGGTGACTACTGTGCTAATGGTTGTTTGATGAGGCTATTGTGCTGTTGTAAGCTAACGTGGTGCGTTAGCATGGGAGTCATGTAGTCACGAGGAATTAACCTGCTATTTACACAAAATCAAGATCTCTACAAACTTAAACTACTCCATAAATGTAGTCAGCGCATCCCTAGCTGACGCTCCGTCCTCCCTGCTGCCTCTCTCTCAACCCCGGGCCTGACTGTGTGTATGTGCTCCTTCAGCCCTCTGTGTCATTTTTCAGCTTGTTTCTTTTCTCTTGTGATGTTGTGCGCGTTCGGAAAGTGCTTTCTTTAATTCCGTCCAAAAATGAACGGGACTGGCGTGTACTCAAACTCACACACAATAGGTGTGCATGAGAATGTATGTTTATTACATCTGAGACTGTCTGGCCCCGGTCTGAGTGCACCTTGGCAGACTCCACTCAGGCCCGGGGCTCAGGCCTGGTGGGAATCGAACCCAGACCTTCTAGCTGTGAAGCGAAGGCACTAACCGCTGCGCTACCGTGCCGCCCATGTCCATTATCTACATCACTATGGCCCAACATACACATAGCAACAACATACACATAACATGACATGACAGTGGGGAACTTTACAGGGGTGTGGCTTATCTAAATGAGATGTAAATGAGCCCTATTGTTCTTCTCAACAGCAGAGAGAGGTGAGAACTGCCCAAAACTTCAGAGGGGTTTTTCTGCCCTTTGGCCTTTTTGGAATTGCTAACTTCAAATCGCCGCTACGTCTCCAAATATGATCAGATTTCCATGTGTTACACATCGTTTGAAAGCTTGGAGACTACACTTTAACAATCTATGAAAAGCTCAAAATGCCCTGGTTCTAGTGACTGGTCACATTTATGCATCAGCTTCAGCTGGGAAAAGGTAATGAAGTTTTCAAAAGATAAAATGTTTAAATTCCTCAGACTAACACAATGATGTGACCTAATGGGCTTCCTAGGATTTTAACCGCTCTGCTTAAAATCTTTTGTAGTGGCTTGACTGTAGTGACAGAGGCCTGTGACCATGAGCAGATGCAGTAACTTGTATGCGAGAAGATCATGCAAGAAGATCCGAGAAGATTAAGATCATGGATCATTTTAAAGTATTAGTACTCGTGAGTGAAACTCACTTTTACTGTGAGTAAATCTGCAAGCGACAAACGTAATAAAAAAAAGAAGAAGAAAATGAATCAAAGTGCAATGAAGGGATACAACAAACGACCACTCGTGGATTTGGAGGACTTATTGCAATAAATATTGGGTCTATTCCAGGGAACCCACTTCTTCATCAGCCACTTGGTCATGTAGAAAATCCAAGATGGCCCTCTAGGCCGTTCGGGCGACTACTTGGAAACAGATCTCAAATTTAAGTTTCAATTAGACTAGTGTAAGTGACCAGAATCCATTGAGAAAACATTGACAGAATAAAACAACAAATATTACCTGGCCTGGATCTGTCTATAAATGCTGGGGGAAGTATGGTACACTAAGCTTCGTTACTCCTATGGGCAGCTTAGCTTAGGCTTTGGGTTAGAGCTGTACCTAGCTGACCTGACTATAAGCTATTTAGAGGAATGTAAAGCACTTCGAATACCTTTGCGTTCGACTTGAGCTCGTCAAAATAAACTCGCCTCGCCTTGCTGTACTGTACACAGGTGTGCTCAAATGACCGGCTACATTTCAACTCTACAGGACTGACGCTGTACGTGGCTGTCTCCCGGAGCCTGCGCGGTGAGCCGGGGCGGTGACTGATGTGCAGAGGCCGCCGGGAGAGGAGCGCTTTCATGAATAAATGATGACGTGGAAACATAGGGGGCGCTCTGGGACTGGCAGAGTTACACGTTGACGGAATGAAAGCAGGATGGGACCCGGCGGTCTGCTGGCTATGGTCTTCGGGGAGAGAGAGGGGGAGCGGAGGAACAGTCAAACAAACAATTCGGCTCTGGAGATGGGATTGCCGTGCACACGCACACACACGGTACTGAGCATAGTGATGCGAGACATAACAGTAAGGCATGTGTTTGAAAACTATAGTCAGACCAACAGTAGGTTCAGGAGGTGTGTACACCCCTCTGTTTATGTAGTGGCGTTCTCAAATAAAATGCAACATTCAATGAGCGTTTTTCAATATTGCAAACTGCCCGACCACAACAAAATAGTCTTTACCTGGATTTAACTAACTGTTCTGATCTGGGGTGGCTGCAGTTGGTTAAATCTAGGTTCATAAATACTATGAGCCCAAAGAATGAGATCATCTGACGCCCTGAACATCCATCAGTATCAATTTCTTCTTCCCTGACGGCACGGGCATATTCCAAGACAACGATGCCAGGATTCATCAGGCTCACGTTGTGAAAGAGTGGTTCAGGGAGCATGAGATGGATCGGCCACCGCAAAGTCCAGATCTTAACCCCATTGAGAATCTTTGGGAGGTGCCGGAGAAGGCTTAGCACAGTGGTCACACTCTCCCATCATCAATACAAGACCTTGGTGAATGCAATACTGGATCTTTGGACATTGCAGAGGCTCATTGAAACAAAGCCACAGCCAATGGTGCTGTAATCAAAGTAAAGGCGCTCCAGACAAATATAAGAGCGCAACCTTTGTCTTGTGCCAACTTTTTGGGGGGTCAGGCATTGTATCTCAACACTTGATTTATTATTCAATAAAAAATAAAAAAACAGAAAACGATTTGTTCACTTTTTTTGGTTCAGAAGGTACAGGCTTGAGAAAGGAGACATCGTGTTACACACATATGTAATGTTGATACATTAAGGCCTTTCAAAATATGTTAAAATCTTGGTTACTTGAGAATCAAACTTGTGCACATCAAGCAACAAGCAACTGTTGTTTGGTTGGCATGGCACCTTTACTTTGCAGCACAGTGGTCAATTGTTTTGAGAGTTTCTGGTAGGTTTTCTCGGCCGACACTCTCACCTGAAAACCCACAAAACAATTGATTCTTGTAGAGTTGTAGAGGCCACCCTGATGAAAAGTAAAGGCGCCTTGCTGACCAGCCACTGGGTCACTAAAAGTTAAATTATGCACAAAGTTTTTGTGGTTTTTTTTTTACATAAAATGTTGCACCTTTAATGATGTCGGGGCAGTTTTGTGGAATTTGTCATTGGATTCAATGAAGACCACCATTGAAGCTGTTTTTTGTTTTGTTAACACGACCCAAAATAATGAAAATGTATATTTTTTTATTTATTTTTAAGTGTGTAAAATGTAACTGTACAATTCACTCGGCAAAATCGAAAAAGTCTGAGGGTAATTACGCAAAATCAATTTTCACAGAGGATTTGACCATGTTACTCGCTCATCAAAAACATATCTGGAGTTGTGTGTGCACAAGTACTTAATAAGTTACTGAAATCAGAACGAAGAAAAAAACTCATGAAAGATTCCATTTGACATTCAAGTCGGGTTGAGTCCAAAGTAAAACGCGCGAGTGAAACATGGATGGAAGCCAGATGGAGCAAAAGAGGCCGGTTTAGGTCATTTCTAGTTCCATTTTACTCGTTCATGGTTGACGCTTTTGGGCACTAATGGAACATTGAACTCCTCCATCACTGTCCTGCGAGGCCCTGCTACATAAGTTACTATTCATTCGCTCTGCGCCCGAGGACGTCACCGTACAAGTTCTCCCCACCCCACACCATCCCTGGACAAATCATTTTCGGGCGCCCGCTGGCAATGGATGTCCCTTTGTTTGCATCACTCCATCACTCTAGCACTGTACTTTTCAGTGTTCAAAGAAAACCTCTCAACATGTTTTGCTTACAGCTTTTCACAACTCTCAACTATGTGTTGTCTGAATGGTTTGGAGTTTAAAAAACACACAAGTGCAGTTTTGTGATAATATTCCTTTTGCCAGTAGATTTGCATATTTTCCCACCTCCATTTTAACATAAATTTCAACACTCCAATATATATGTAAATATACATTTTGTTTTACGTTAATTTATTTTAACTAAATCATGTCATCATTTAAATTCATTCATTATGGATCTATTAAAGTCTTTTCACTAGTTTCTTACTTTGTTCATCCTTAACTTATATATTTTTGAATGATAGTAGATTTATACAACTTTTTGAAAGCTTTGACTGTTTTAGACTGTTTTAAATGATCTTCCAAATCGTTCCACAGATTAACACCTCTTACAGAAATACATCGACTTTTTTTATTCTTTTTAGATTTTGCTTTTTTGAATATGGCAGTTCCTCTGAGGTTATACAGACTTTCCCTGTGTTCAAAAAGCTGCTGGATGTTTGGAGAGAGAAGATTATTATGTGCCTTGTACACTATTACTAAAGTATTTAGATCAACAAGATCATGGATTTTCAATAGATTTAGCTCTACAAAAATGGGGGTTGTTGGTGCATAGAAATCTGCTTTAGTGATGATTCTTATTGCCTTTTTTTGGAGTAGAAAAATAGGATGAGTATTGGATTTGTAGTTGTTTCCTACGGAGCCCGCCAGGGGACATGAAAGGGAAAAAAAAAAGGGGGAGGAGAATTTTTTTTTATATCAAAATCCCTAATTATTATCTCGGGATCCCGGGATAATAAGTCGGGATCCCGAGATAATTAAGTCGAGATCCCGAGATAATTATGACGAGATCCCGAAAAAGTTTTACGGAATTCTGGTTGAAACTGTAGATGGCGCGCAAACACCAGAAGTATGATACTTCGGTAAAGTTAGAAAGATATTCACAGATTCGGCTTTTCCGGATCAATAACTCATCATCGTAACATTGCGTTCACAAAAACGACACTTCAGTGCGATCACGGCAAGGTGGACTACTACCTACACTCGTATTTTCCTCAAAACAAGCCGCACTCCGTGCTGGGAGACTTGCATTGGCCTCTACGCAGAGCCTGCTGGTGCTCGAATGCGCAGGGACCACTGCGCCAATGCTCCACCCCTAGTCTGAATGTACCGCACCCTGGTCTCAATGTACCGATCGAGTGGTCTCAATGTCCCGGGCATGGACCTATTATGGTCCCGGGGCGTTGAGGCAACGGTACATTCCGACTAGCGCCCTCCATGTTGAACTGACAAATGATGAACATAGGTAATTAATGCCATTAAAAAAATGTTTTATTCACGGGATCCTGACTTAATTATCTCGGGATCCCGACTTATTATCCCGGAAACCCGAGATAATAAGACGGGATTTTGATTGAAAAAAAAATTCTCCTCCCCTTGTTTTTTTCCTTTCATGTCCCCTGGCGGGCTGCGTAGTTTCCCCATATTTCCAAGCCATAATTTAGGTAAGGAAGTATGAGGCGTTATACAGTAGTAGAAGAGATTTTTCTATCAAGTACAGTTTTCATTTTACCAATTACAGCAATGGTTTTTGCTAATTTTGATTTAATGTACTTATATGCGATTTCCATTCAAGTTTTCCATCAATGATAACTCCTAAAAATGTATTTGCTTGAACTCGTTCAATTTCAATATCATTTATTTTTAGAGTGGTATGAACACTCACTTTTCTATTTCCAAAAATGATATATTTTGTTTTACTCAGATTAATTGAAAGTTTGTTTAGATCAAACAATTTTTTTAGAACTGTTAGCTCGTCTTCTACTGTGGAAAGGAGTTGTTTCATATCCTTTCCAGAGCAGTACAGGCTGGTATCATCTGCAAATAATAAACATTTTACGTTTTTCAAAGCTTCACAAACATCATTAATATATAGCCTCTTTTGGCTCTAGCCAAAAGAGGCCTTGTGGTGAAAAGAGTTTGTGAAGCAGCAGAGGAGGATCGGCGGGTGAAAGCGATCGGACTTGCCTCTCAGGGTCGATGGACGCAGTGGGATCAGGCACAGGAGCGGCCACTGTCTTGGAAGGAGCTGTGGCAAACCGACCAAGGGAAGTTGAGCTTTCTCCTGCGTTCTGTGACTGACCTGTTGCCCACTCCACGCAATTTGAAGATATGGGGCAAAGAGGAAGACCCATCGTGCAACCAATGCAGAGCTCCAGCATGCACGCTGAATCACATCCTGACGGGGTGCCCAAAGGCGCTGGCAGAAGGGTGCTACAGATGGAGGCATGATAAGGTCCTCTCGGAAATCGCCATTTGGGTGGAGCAGCAGCGGGTCAAAGCCAACAACAAGCAGGCTCAACCGCCCAAAGCCATAACCTTCGTGAGGGAAGGGGCAACGGCTCGTAAGACCAGCACGACAGCAAAAAACCTACCTTCCTCCCTGCAACGCGCCTCCGACTGGGAGATGAGTGTGGATTTGAAGAAGAAGCTCGTCTTTCCACAGGACGTGGCAGTGACCTCACTTCGACCGGATATAGTCTTGCTGTCCAGGAGCACAAAAACCATCATAGTGGCAGAACTCACGGTGCCCTGGGAAGAAAGGCTGGACGTGTCTCACCAATTGAAACAAGCCAAGTACCAAGACCTGATTGATGAAGTCATCCTAAAAGGATGGCATGCAACCATCTTTCCCATCGAAGTCGGCTGCCGAGGGTTTCCCGCAAGGTCGGTGCGGTTCTTCCTCCAGAGGATGGGGCTGGAGCCCAAACAGCTGAAGAAAGCCACCAGGGACATAGCCGCAGCAGCCGAGTCCAGTTCAAGATGGCTGTGGCTAAAGAGAGCTCACAGCTGGAACCCTTCCGCAGGTGAAGCCTAGTCAGTCTTTGCTGCCCCACTCAGGCGAGGTGTACAGGTTAAGGGGCGAAACACCTGTGAACCTGAGATGCCTGCTGACGATGCGGAAGGGTTTCAAAAATGCGGCTGCTCCAAGGAGTACAACCTCAAGCGACGACCTGCAACCATTTTCAGAGTAGTTCCTGTAGTTACAGCTTGTGGCAAAGCATTTTTTTTTAATGTTTACTTCACCTTACTGTCGAGACCATGGGGAGAGGCCCATTGGCGGTGGGGGAAGACCCACGGACATCCGTGAAAGAACGGATGACAGCTCGGAAAGACGGCATGCAATAGTGTTAGGGCTAGCACCCCGAAGCACTGCACAACAAAGCTACGAGTTCTATACAAAGAGAATACCCCCAGGCAGACCGAGGAGGGGGGGAGGATAATCTGCCATCTCGGACGGATCAACTGGCTAAAGACCTGGACAATGGCATAAGGACTACGAGAATGGATGCGGACAGACAGAAGGCCGAAGCCAAAAGAAGATGCGATATCTGCGAAAGGCTGTTTAAGAACGAGCGTGGCGTGAAAATCCACCAAGGCAAGTCCAAGTGCAAAGAGCAGCGGCAGCAACGCAGAGCCACTGAGTTTACACAGAGTAACCTCTCTGAGTTTGTCAAAGTGGTTCGTCAGTCGGCAGAGGAGGACCAGGGCCAGGAGGCAAACCTGCTCCGCCTACTCAGAGCACAGGAAGAGTCATCACACCTGAAAGTCCAAAGGACTTTGAGAGGAAGCCTCGTTTGAATCTACCATCAGCAACAGACCGCAGATGGGCCCAGCTGGATGAAAATCTGAATACGATCTTGGATAACACTCTGAAAGGGGATGCAGCCAAGCAGATCAAGACCATGGTAGAAGTCGTGTATCAAGAATGTTACGACACCTTTGGTGTGAAAAAAGGTAACATCCCTAGGCCACCAGCAGGGCCTAGTAGGCGACAACGGCAGATCAAAGACCTGCAAGCTGTATTAAAGAGCCTCAAGAAAAGGTGGCGGGAAGCAAGCGAAGAGGAGAGAACGGCCTTGGATGAGATCAGTGCGGCTACGAGGAAAAGGCTAATCCAGCTTCGGAATGCCGAGACCACTCGTGTAAAACAGAGAGAGAAGCGCCAAAAGAGGAAAGCCTTTTTTAACAACCCTTTCCAATTTACGGCAAACCTCCTAGGGAAGCCTAAAGGTGGGACGCTGATGTGCACAAAGGAGGAAGTAGAAGACAGTGTGGAGGCTGCACATGGCGACCCCTCCAGAAGTATTCCTCTGGGCGAATGTCCCTTCCAACTGCCGAAACTCACGCCACACACCGCTTTCAACATGGCTAATTTCACTGTGGAAGAGGTGAGGACAGTGGTGGCAAGAGCACGGGCAGGATCTGCTCCAGGACCATCAGGGACCACCTATAAGATCTACAAGTGCTGTCCACAGTTGTTGAGGAGGCTCGCAAAGCTCCTTCGGACACTGTGGAAGAAGAAACTGGAACCCGGTCTCTGGACTCTCGCTGAGGGTTGCTTTGTGCCGAAAGAGGCCAATTCCACCAGGCTCGACCAGTTTCGGGAGATTTCCCTGTTGGATGTGGAGGGGAAAATATTCTGGTCCATTGTCGGCAAACGGCTAACAACATACCTGCTTGTTAACAAGTTTATTGATCCTAGCGTCCAAAAGGGAGGAGTACCGGGATATTCCGGCTGCTTGGAGCATACAGCAGTGATAAGCCAGCTTATCAATGAAGCCAAGAACCAGCATAACACTCTCTCTGTCGTGTGGCTGGATCTCGCCAAGGCCTATCCCAGCGTGCCACACCAGCTGATCCGCAAGGCACTGGAGCACTACCGCGTTCCATCTGAGGTAGTAGAGCTGGTCATGTCACACATGGACACGCTGCGGATGAGGTTCACCGTGGGAGGCACCACTACCAAATGGCAAAAGCTTGAGAAAGGCATCATGGCAGGATGCACGGTTTCTGTTGTCCTTTTCATAGCGGCCATGAACCTGCTACTGAAGGCAGGTGAAACACAATGCAGAGGCCCGAAAGCAGACGATGGCACAAGACATCCAGCCTGTCGAGCTTTCATGGACGATGTGACGGTGATGACTCCATCAATCCAGGGGACACAGTGGATTCTGAGTGCACTGGAGAGGATGGCAACATGGTCACGCCTACAGTTCAAACCTGAAAAGTCGCGGAGCCTTAGCATTCTGAAAGGGAAGCTAACAGGAAATATCTTCAGCATCCAGGGCTCCGAGATCCCAACAATTCAAGACCAAGGGATCCGATGCCTTGGAAAGCACTACGACAGCTCCCTAAAGGATAGCCACAACCTCAACACCACCAAAGCCCAGCTGAACACCTGGCTCAAAGCCATTGAGCACAGTCAGCTTCTTGGGAGATTCAAAGTATGGTGTTTTCAGTACGGCATCATACCGCGGCTCCAATGGCCTTTCCTACTTTACGACTTTCCCATGTCCCAAGTAGAAGGAATGGAAAGACTGTGCAGCAAGTTCCTACGGAGATGGCTGGGAGTCCCCCCATCTTTTAGCGCAGTCAACCTGTATAGCAAGACTTCCAAGCTTCCCTTGCCCATTGCATCAGTAGTGGAGGAGTTCAAGGCCACCAAGGCAAGGGCAGTCAGCACACTTCTTTTGTCTAAGGACGGGAAAGTTCGACACGCAAGTAAAAACATTAAATGTGGCAGGAAGTGGAAGCCCCAACAAGCAGTGATCGACGCGGAATCCCACTGGAAACACCAGGAGATTGTGGGCGTGGTATGTCAGGGACGCCTAGGACTTGGTCACTACAGTGGGAGAAGGTGGCGCAGCGCTGATGCTAGAGCCAAAAGAGGCCTTGTGGTGAAAAGAGTTTGTGAAGCAGCAGAGGAGGATCGGCGGGTGAAAGCGATCGGACTTGCCTCTCAGGGTCGATGGACGCAGTGGGATCAGGCACAGGAGCGGCCACTGTCTTGGAAGGAGCTGTGGCAAACCGACCAAGGGAAGTTGAGCTTTCTCCTGCGTTCTGTGACTGACCTGTTGCCCACTCCACGCAATTTGAAGATATGGGGCAAAGAGGAAGACCCATCGTGCAACCAATGCAGAGCTCCAGCATGCACGCTGAATCACATCCTGACGGGGTGCCCAAAGGCGCTGGCAGAAGGGCGCTACAGATGGAGGCATGATAAGGTCCTCTCGGAAATCGCCATTTGGGTGGAGCAGCAGCGGGTCAAAGCCAACAACAAGCAGGCTCAACCGCCCAAAGCCATAACCTTCGTGAGGGAAGGGGCAACGGCTCGTAAGACCAGCACGACAGCAAAAAACCTACCTTCCTCCCTGCAACGCGCCTCCGACTGGGAGATGAGTGTGGATTTGAAGAAGAAGCTCGTCTTTCCACAGGACGTGGCAGTGACCTCACTTCGACCGGATATAGTCTTGCTGTCCAGGAGCACAAAAACCATCATAGTGGCAGAACTCACGGTGCCCTGGGAAGAAAGGCTGGACGTGTCTCACCAATTGAAACAAGCCAAGTACCAAGACCTGATTGATGAAGCCATCCTAAAAGGATGGCATGCAACCATCTTTCCCATCGAAGTCGGCTGCCGAGGGTTTCCCGCAAGGTCGGTGCGGTTCTTCCTCCAGAGGATGGGGCTGGAGCCCAAACAGCTGAAGAAAGCCACCAGGGACATAGCCACAGCAGCCGAGTCCAGTTCAAGATGGCTGTGGCTAAAGAGAGCTCACAGCTGGAACCCTTCCGCAGGTGAAGCCTAGTCAGTCTTTGCTGCCCCACTCAGGCGAGGTGTACAGGTTAACCTCCTCAGCCCTAACGGCACCCGATCGGGGGCCAGTAATGCTCCGGGCAGTTGGACGCCACTGGGCACAAGGGGGCGCCCTTCCAACCTTCTCAGTGAAAATGTGAATTGAATTTCTTCAGAGTTAGACTTTAGGTCAGACACCATGAGTGACAGTAACATGACGCTAAATAGTGAGCTCTTTATTGTCTGTAAAAAAAAAAAGCTGAGGCGTTGTTGCTCTTCAGCCAGACTGAGAAGTGAAGAAGGAAGTCATGGAGATTCCGCTGTAGACAGAACTTCAGAGTTCTGCTGTATATAAGAGTCATATCGTATTCTGAAACTCCAAAATAGGTCAAAATAAAAAATATATAAAAAAATATTTTTCCAATAAAAAAACTTAGAAATACAAATGTGAACATCCTGATATTATATCATTAAAATATTAGTTATTTATTAATTACGCTCTTTTTACAAAAAAAAAAAACAGGACAATTATATCTGATGGAGTGTCATGTGTGTCCCAGTTCTTCTGAGTCATGGTGGGTCATGGTGGACCATGACAGATGTGGACAGGACTGTGGTAGATCTACTTTTACTTTGGTGAAAAAAGTTACTATAGTAACTGTGTTGAAGAAATGAACCTCATAAGCTTCTTCTGTAACATCAGTCCTGCTGCACCTGCAAGGGTTTGTTTTTATAGAAAGAGTAATAAATAATTAACTGACATTTTAATCACAAATTAAGGATGTTCACGACTATTACTAAGGAATACGTGAATTTTAAACGTTTATTGTTACATCCAGCAGAACTGTAATGTTCAAAATGAGAATCTCCATGACTTCCTTCTTCACTTCTCTGTCTGTGACTGAAGAGCAATGAGGCTTCACCCTTTTTACTGAAAATAAAGGCTCACTATTTAGCTTCATGTTACTGTCACTCATGGTGTCTGACCTACAGTGTAACTCTGCAGCCAATCAAATCACAATGACTCAGAGTGGGTTGGGCTCAAATGGGCACCAAACGCCAAGATCCAAGCTCTGAGACTAAAATAATAAAACCCTGGGGTTAAGAGGTTAAGGGGCGAAACACCTGTGAACCTGAGATGCCTGCTGACGATGCGGAAGGGTTTCAAAAATGCGGCTGCTCCAAGGAGTACAACCTCAAGCGACGACCTGCAACCATTTTCAGAGTAGTTCCTGTAGTTACAGCTTGTGGCAAAGCATTTTTTAATGTTTACTTCACATCACATTATAAACAATTTTGGACCCAAAATAGAACCTCGTGGAACTCCATGTGTGATACGTTTTTTTTCAGAGTCGACATTGTGTATATGTACATATTGGTATCTGTTGCTAAGATAACTTTCCAGCCAAGCATATGCAGGTTCCCTGACACCAAACGTTTCAATCTTTTTTAAAAGCCTTGTATGGTCTATGGTGTCAAAGGCCTTGCTCAAATCGATAAAAACACCCACTGCATATTCACTATTATCTATTGCTGTAGCCAGGTCTTCCACAAGAGCCATGATTGCACTTAGATTCCTATACCTTTAAACAGTTTAAAGCCCAAATGATGATGTCATGTCCTTGGAAGCTCAAGTCTGGTTCATCCTTGGGAGTAATTTCAAGACACTTGAAGGTCCAGGTTCATTGGTTCAAACAATGATGCAAATGTCCAGTCATCATAAAGATCAGAAAGAAGGCGGGTTCTGTCTCCCAGAGATGAACGTGCTGTGTGAACGTGCTGTGTCTGAAATGTGAAGAAAAACCCAAGAAAAAAATGCAAAAGACCTGGTGAAGATGTTGAACCTGATAAGGCTGTGTGACAGGCAAAAAAGAAAAGAAAAATAAATAGAGTTCTTAAACAAGTAGAGTTTTGCATTTCATTTTCAAGAAAAAGAAGTTCCCATGTCCCACCCTGACAGACCACATCTCGTTGGGTTTTAGAAGCCTCTATCTTGCAACAAAATCCAGAAACGAAACGATCCGAGTATAAAAGATTACTCAGAATGGCATGGATTATATAAAGTGCTTTTCACTAAAGAATATAATAACATGGTAGAGTTTGCATAATCTGTCTCCTCTGGAAACCCATCTCTAACAGTACGGTTGAAGAAAATGCCCTCGCCGCGTGCCTCCTTCATTAGCCTGTCTGTCTGTCAGCCTCTGAACTAATCTCACGCCAAGAAGGGACTATTATGCTTGATCCCTGTTCTCTAAGCCTGTCCGCTGCCTCCGCGTAGCATTTGTGTTGTGGTACAGCTCATTTCACGCGGCGGACTGACATGCAATTAGCTGAGAGGGTTGAGCCAATCGGGAAGACGCAGGGACTCCAGAGTAGAGAGACCTTGATCCCAGCGAAGGCCTGGATGGTCCAATACAACGCTTCATTCAGGCTTTTCAAACGACTCGCGGAGATGTTAGCCTTGGAATTTAGTGGAGTATAACCTAACCATCCACCACCTGTGAGTTGTGTTGTAACTCAAAGATCTTACACATATTTTTAGAAACTACAAGTGCTTAGCTTTCAAATGAGGCATTGCTCTGGCCTATGGACTGTGAAAAACAAACAAAAAAGGGCCAAAAACATGGCAAAAATTGGACAGAAACGCAACATAAATATGACAACAATGTGCCAGGAAAGCAACAGTATAGAACACAATAAAAAAGGCAACAAAAAACTACCAGCAAAACTGTATCAAAAAACATGATAACATGACATGACAAATAATCTCAAAAAACGCAGTAAAAAAGCGGTAAAAATGTACAGGAAAAGCAACAATAACACAACATTTTTTACAAAACGTGACACGGCGACAATGTGACAATAAAGTTTAGGTCAGTTTTGTGGGTCTTAGCGTTCAAATGAGGTGTTACACTGGCCTATAGGCTGCAAGCTCTCCAGTCAGGAAGCTTTCAGATTTGGTTAATGCAGAGGGTCCATCCATCCATCCATTTTCTTCCGCTTTATCCGGGGCCGGGTCGCGGGGGCAGCAGTCTCAGCAGAGATGCCCAGACTTCCCGATCCACGCACACCTCCAGCTGTTCTGGGGGGACCCCGAGGCGACACCAGGCCAGCTCGGAGACATAGTCCCACCAGCGTGTCCTGGGCCTTCCACGAGGCCTCCTCCCAATAGGACATGCCTGGAACACCTCCCGAGGGAGGCGACCAGGAGGCATCCGGAACAGATGCCCTAGCCACCTCAGCTGGCTCCTTTCGACGTGGAGGAGCAGCGACTCAACTCCGAGCTCCTCCCGGGTAACTGAGCTCCTCACCCGATCTCGGAAGGTGCGCCCAGCCACCCTGTGAAGGAAACTAATTTCGGCCGCTTGTATTCGCGATCTTGTCCTTTCGGTCATTACCCAAATCTCATGACCATAGGTGAGGGTGGGAACGTAGATCGATGGGTAAATCGAGAGCTTTGCCTCAGACTCAGCTCCCTCTTCACCACAACAGTCCGATACAGCGACCGCATCACTGCTGACGCCGCACCGATCCGTCTATCGATCTCACGCTCCATCCAAGGCGAGGGTTAAGAGGTTAAATGAATGTATCTGCATCGAAAATACCTCATAGCCTTAACTACCCTGGGAACACCCATGCTGCTTACGCACTCTAATTATTTCAAAGTCCTCCGCAGTTGTGGTTTTTCATTACTTTTTCGTTTTTGCTGCTTTTACGGCACATTTTTGTTACGTTTTTCATCCTCGTTTAGATTTGGGTAGAGCTCGATGAGATGTTAAGGAGAAAATTGAGAGGTCAGACCGGTGGCCCGAGAGCCAGTGCTCTTCCAGAATGGACATATGGCCAGTCCGCCCCTGGTTTAGCTCGAAAGTTTATTTGTAAAAAGAAGAACAGCGGGTATATTCGTCATCATTGATACGATTGGCTATGCAGACGTATGTTAGACATTCGTAGTGCCCAATAAACGGCTATGGACAATCGTAAACTACACCTCTCCTACGAGAAAATGAACTGGTGCACACATACGTGCCTTAACGCACACGTGTGCGTGTGAATATTCTGTTGTCTGCGCCCGCGTGGAGGGCTGCACGTCTGCTTGCTCGGCTGAGTGTTTTTTGTTATTCAACCCTATCTCTTTACATCTACTAATGCCAGCCTGTGTTGATAGACTAATGTATTCTAGAGATAACTTACTGGCACAGTAGACAATGCTAAGACTGGTTTACGCCATCCGATTCCACCGGAGCTAAGGCAGATGTACCGGGGATGCCGTGCCGGTAGCAAACTCAAGGCTAAAATCAAGGCTAGAATTGCCAATCGGAGGATTTTTAAAACACCCCCTATTCCTAGTTGTCATGGGGAATGTTAATGCTTTGTCTAATAAGATGGATGAACTTACCTCGCTGATCGGGAGTCAACGGAGCTACAGAAAAAGCAGCCGGCTTTTCTTTACGGAGACGTGGCTAACCAGCTATGTACCGGACGCCAATGTAGACCTGCCCGGTTTTTTCACTGTACGGGCAGATCAAGATCCCAAGACCAGCGGGAAAAGCAAAGGTGGGGGCCTGATCCTGTGTGCGAACAAGCGGTGGTGCCATCCTAACCATTTGACAGTTAAATCTGTGATATGCAGCCGGGACTTGGAGCTGCTAGCTGTTAGCATTCGGCCGTATTATGTACCATGTGAGTTCTCCCACGTCATCGCGCTTTGTGTTTACATTCCTCCGAGGGCGGACGCACAGACAGCACGTGTGTCCATCTACAACACCACCACGGCACTTCAGTCCCAGCATCCAGATGCATTTTCCTCATGTCTGGTGATTTCAACCATGTCACTTTGGACACTACTCTTGCCTCCTTCCACCAATATGTCAGCTGTCCCACAAGGAAAAATAGGACATTAGACCTGTTGTATGCAAACACTAACAATGCTCAGTTTCCCCCCTTCCTCCTCTGGGCAAATCACAACCTTGTCCACCTCCAGCCCACATAACCCCTCTGGTGAAGAGACAAACTGTAACAACTAGGCAGGTCAGAAGGTGGTCCCCTGAAGCGGAGGATGCACTCAGAGACCGTTTTGCCACCACAGACTGGAGTGTATTGGTGGGGTCGCATGGTGAGGACCTTGAGGGGGCGGTGGGGTGCCTGACTGACTATTTGAACTTTTGTGTGGACCAGGTGGTGCCTGTTACAACAGTTCAGTGCTTTGACAACAACAAACCGTGGATTACCTCTGAGGTGAAGAGCGTTCTGACTAAGAAGAAGAGGGTGTTTGGGAGCAAGGATGGTGAGATGATGAGAGAGGTGCGGAGGGAAGTGAAGACCTGCCTGAAGGAGGCTAATGAGGCCTACAACAGGAAGCTGAGAGATAACAACATGCAGGAGGTCTGGAGTGGGCTGTAGCAGTAGGGGCTAATGTGGGCAGTATGGATCTCCAGAGAGTGGAGGAGCTAAACACGTTTTTTTAATCGTCACAGTTCCCCCCTGACCAGCCCTTCTCCGGTTCCTCTGATCATTACCATCCTGCTGCTCTTCCTCTTGCCTCTCTCATGCTCCCTCAAGCGCCCGACACATCCACCGCAACACCTCCTTCCATTACGGTGGACCAGGTGACGAGGCAGCTGCGACGTATGCACCCAAGGAAGGCCGCGGGTCCTGACCAGGTTTGTCCAAGGCTCCTGAGGACGTGTGCTGCTGATCTGGGAGACCCTCTACAGCAGGTCTACGACCTGAGTCTGCAGCTGGGAGAGTTCCTTCATTGTGGAAAACGTCCTGCATCGTTCCAGTCCCAAAGAAGGGTCGCCCCCGGGAGCTGAATGACTACAGACCAGTCGCGCTCACATCGCACGTGACGAAAACACTGGAGCAACTGGTCCTGCAGATCATGAGACCCCAAGTGGAAACTGCGAGGGATCCCCTTCAATTCGCCTACCAGGAGAAGGTGGGGGTTGAGGACGCAGTCCTCTATCTTCTACACCGCGCCCTCACATACCTGGATGTGGGGGAGGGGGCTGTAGGTCCTCAACATTGACCTGCAGCAGTGGAGGACCTCAGGGCACTGTGCTCTCGCCCCCCTCTTCACCCTATACACGGCTGACTTCCATTACATCTCCGATACATGCCACATGCAGAAGTTCTCTGATGACACTGCAATTGTGGCATGTATCAGGGAGGGTGAAGAGGAGGAGTACAGAGGCCTGGTGGAGGACTTTGTGGTGTGTAGTCAGCGGAACAAGCAAAAACCAAAGAGGTGGTGCTGGATTTCCGCCGGGCACCATCCTCTCTGCAGCCCATCAACATCGAGGGTGCGGAGGTGGAAGTGGTTTCCACCTATAAGTACCTGGGGCTGCAGTTGGACAACAAGCTGAGCTGGGCGGAAAACATGGACGCTGTTTACAAGAAGGGGCAGAGTAGGATGTACTTTCGGCTGGCCTCATTCAGGGTCTGTTCTAAGTTGTTGTACATGTTTTATCAGTCTATTGTGTCCTGTGTTGGGGGGTGGCAGCGCAAGGAAAAGGGACACTCAGAGGCTGGACCGGCTCATTAGGAAGGCGGGTTCAGTGGTTGGACTGGGCCTGGACTCAGTGGAGAAGGTGGTGGAGCAGAGAATGCTCTCTAAGATCAGGTCGATCCTGTTCAATCAGAGCCACCCCCTTAACTCAGTCTTCTCCTGCCAGAGAAGCGCCGTGAGCTCCAGACTCCGCTCTCTGACATGCTCCAAGGACAGACTGAAGAACTCTTTTGTCCCTCATGCCATCAGGCTCTATAACAGAGCCACGTCAGGGAGGAGCAGAGGAGGAGAGAAGGAAATGTCTTGAGCATTATCTAGCAGTGCCTTAACTTAACTTTTCTTGTATTTATTGCTCTCTTTTAAATGTGTTTATTTTTATTTTATTATTTTTAACTTTTTTAATTTTGTAGATCCTGCTCTGTTTGTGTTAATGTGAGCAAGATACTAATGCATAATTTCCTTCAGGATCAATAAAGTATTTATCTATCTATCTATCTATCTAGACCTTCTTTTGGACACCTCAGCGTTGGAAAGGAAATGTTTTCATAAAGAAGTGTACGCACAATAGCGATGGACTGAGGGATCCCCATTACACAGAATAGGGTGACAATAAGAATGGCGTGGAGGTCAGAATGACAAGCCTGTGTTCAATAATGGCTTAAAGGACGGACAAAAACATTTCATGGAATGTCCATTAGAGCCAGGAACCTCCAGAGCGTTCACCCATTTCCTTATAGTGTCCTGAACAATGAGGCTATAATAGTCTATTGATAAACGGTGATGATCTCACACTGAGGTTGGAGTGCCCCCTGAAGACAGCAGTGGGAATTATCCAAGATTAAATGTCTCATTAAAGGAAAACTCACCCTCAAATCCTCATTTTTTTGCTGATAAACTGTATAATTGAGTGTTGTCTACATATCCTTGTCATAATTTTGGCACTTTAGTGCAAATTAGTTGAATGATCAACTTTATGCATAAAACCATCAGTGAGGCGCCATCTACAGGCGATCTGTCTTTACTGCATTTGATATTTCTATGTGGCGCCACTATTTGTACTGTATTGTACTACTGTGTAGTCACTGGAACTCCATGCTCGGACTTTGTTTACGAGTTGAAATATAGTCAGATGACTCAGGCCTGTCAATCACCGACCCAGACCCCTCCCACCCCTCCTGCGCGCTCCTTAGTCCTCCAGGCAACGCCCCTTTTCGGTTGAGATTTTCAAATCTGAGGCTCTGAAGCTGAGGCTCTGGAAGGGGGGGTTAGTAACTCTTTAAACAATAAAAGTGTATAGAATGAGTTTGACTATCCTTTTTGTTTAGATGGGTGTAACTAATAACAAAGTGAACCCCATCCTACTAGATATGGATTCAGCCTGTTGCCAGAAGATTATTAGTACTCACAGAGCCGTTTGACGTGAGAAGCAAAACCTGCTCAACGTTTGTCTTGTGCTGTTTACAAAGGATCTTGAGCTGTCATGTACTCTGTAGTTTTTGTAGATATTTGGTATGCCTTAATCACTATCTTACACTTTCTTGGTTAGAAAATACAATACTGAATATTTCTTTATGCGATGGAGAGGTGAGGAAAGCTTTCCCTGCATATAAGCCAAGCTGCAACATCGGCCGCAGCAGTGTGAAATTACTATCGACACATTTCTAACTATGCTAATCTTAATAACTGCGAGGGACAAACTCATTCACTGCAGCCGAAACAACAACTAAATAATCCTGAGCATGGACTGGTTAAATCAGATAATGACTCAATTGCACAGGGGTAAATGTGGCTAGAATTGTGTCTGGATGCTGGCCCAGCTTCACCAACAAAGTGTTTGGAACGGATGTACTTGTCCTTTCTCGATGTCGTGCTTTGGTTTCAGGAATGGAATGGAACTCCTTATCTTGAATCGCTCCGACACAAACCAGAGCTACAGTGCTTTGTTGTCTCCATTATTCTATTCAGCTGAAATTGACACGGAATTGAGAGTCTGTTGTATTGAGCAAAGTGGAAACCAACAGAGCCATGCAGAGCTATGCACGCATGCGCGGTCCGTCAAGCTGTTTCTAGCACATTTGGGAAACCAGACACAGCCATACTGCGCAACACTCCTCCTGATGCTGGAGTAAAAAAGATTGAAAACTTGAAAACCCAGCACAGCCTCTCTGACTACCACCCTCTCGCGAACCACATTCACTCAGGTAAAGTTTCTTGCCCCGTGGACACGACAGAATGTCCCACTCCAAGCTGGATTCAGACAGCCGACTTTTGAATCTGTGGACAAAAACTTCCCTACCACAGAGCCAGTGTTTCCAGTAAAAAGGCTGAGATCTCATTGCTCTTCAGTCACATACGTGATGAAGGAAGTCATGGAGGTTCTGCTTAAGACAGAACTCAGATTTCGGCTGGAAATAAAAATCTTATCATATTCTGAAACTCAAATATGTAGGAAATCTAACATATATGGAACATTTTTATTACAATTAAGAAAAGTAACACATGCGAAAATCCTGGCAACAATTAAAATATGCGTTCATTAATTACTCTCATTCTACAAAAATGAACCCCTGTCATTTTTATCTGCTGTACAGTCATGTTTATCCCGGTTCCTCTGAATCGTGGTGCAACATGACTGATGTGGACAGATGTTACAGAAGAAGCTCATGAGGTTCATTACTTCAACAGTTACTATGGTAACTGTTTTCTCCAAAGTAAAAGTAGATCTACCACGGTCCTGTCCACATCTGTCATGGCCCACTATGACCCACCTTGACTCAGAGGAACCTGGACAAACATGACTCTACAGCAGAGACAAATGACATCGGTTTGTTTTAGAATGAGCGTAATTATTAATTAACTCATATACAGGTTTTACTTTCTGTAAGTGTAATAATAATTTTCCACATATTTTGAATTTCAGAACAAGAAGACTATTATTTCCAGCCGAAGTCTGAAGTTCTGTGTAAGCCAGAAGCTCCATGACTTCCTTCTTCACTTCTCAGTCTGTGACTGAAGAGCGGTGAGGTCTCAGCCTTTTTACTGGAAACAAAGAGCACACTGTATTTAGCGTCATGTTACTGTCACTCATGGTGTCTGACCTAAAGTCTCACTCTGAAGAAAGTCAATTCACATTTACACGGAGAAGGTTGGAAGGGCGCCCCCTTGTGTCCAACTGCTTCCAAATGCCCGGACCAAAACTGGCACCCTGAAGACGTTGAAAAATAAGTTGTGTGAAAGCAAAAAGGCAAATGCAACCACTTAACTCAATTGTATTGCTTTTATTCAAGGAAACACTTATTACAGTGCAGGTTATTTCTTATTTAAACCTTCTGCTGTATTTACATTTGAGGTGCGCTTGTGTGCATTTGTGGAATGTTATGAAATTGCTCGACATTTTCATTTTTGCGCCCCCCCTTTAACTGTGCCCTCTTGGAAACGTCAGAATCAACAATACAGGCCTACTTATTTACATGGCCTGGAGCATGCCAGCAGCCTTGACAACCTCACGTATGCGTATATAAAATTTTAATGCGGCCGCTGTACACACCTTGCCCTGTGTGTGCGTGTTTATTATGGATGAGAACAGCACTGAGCGCCTCGTGATGAAATGCTTTAGGAGAAATCGCATACGCATTCAAATCAACATTTTTCTGCACTGATACAATGTTACATCCTGTTGTTACATCAACAACTTTTCAATTATTTTCAAAGGTTTCAGCAATGAAGTTATGAGCTTCTATGTCACTAAAAGCTAGGACATTTGAGATCAAAGGTTAGTACACGTACAAAACAAACTTGTCTGAAGGTTTGATAAATCAATACAGCTGGTCATTGTCGTCATTCCCCACAACCCGATAAGAAGTACACTGTTAGAAATAAAGTGTCAAAACGGTACTTTTAAGGGTCCAACGGCTCGTCACTGGGGTGGTACACTCAAGGGTACACCCGATGTACCCTTTGAAGTAGAAAACCTAGAGGCCCCTGATCAGGGGCAGTTTTGGTCCGGGCAGTTGGACGCACTTGGACACAAGGGGGCCCCCTTCCAACCTTCTCAATGTAAATGTGAATTGACTTTAGTAGACTGTGGTAGATCTACTTTCACTTTGGAGAAAATAGTTACTATAGTAACAGTGTTGAAGAAATGAACCTCATGAGCTTCTTCTGTAACATCTGTCCACATCAGTCCTGCTTCACCACGACTCAGAAGAACTGGGACAAACATGACTCTACAGCAGATACAAATGACAAGGGTTTGTTTTTGTAGAATGAGAGTAATTAATAATTAACTGACATTTTAATCACATAAATTAAGGATTTTCACATCTATTACTGAGGAATACTTGAAATTCAACCTTGTATTGTTACATCCAGCAGACGTGTAATGTTCTAAAGCAGAACATCCATGACTTCCTTCTTCACTTCTCAGTCTGTGACTGAAAAGCATCGAGTCTACAGCCTTACAGAAAATAAAGGGTCACTATTTAGCGTCATGTTACTGTCACTCATGGTGTCTGACCTATAGTGTAACTCTGAAGCCCATCAAATCACAATGACTCAGAGTGAATAAATCAGGCTGGGAATTCAAAATGTTGTTAGGCCCAAGACTGGATAGTTTGGAGTCCGTAGGAGCTACTATAGTGGATATTTTGTTGCATGAGTGGAACAAAAACCTCTTTTTGAGAAAACCAGCGCCAACGTTTTGTAAAGTGTGTGCGACACATTTCTCCGCTCTTCCGTACAAGGCGTCTCGCAGAAAAATAATAACCCACTTAGAAATCATGGGGGGGTCTGAAATTGTCATCGTAAGTGCATGTCCACTGTGAGAGACATAATCTAAAAAAAAAAATCCAGAAATCACAATGTATGATTTTGTAACTATTTATTTGTGTGATACAGCTGCAAATAAGTATTTGAACACCTGTCTATAAGCTAGAATTCTGACCCTCAAAGACCTGTTAGTCTGCCTTTAAAATGTCCACCTTCACTCCATTTATTATCCTAAATTTAGATGCACCTGTTTGAGGTCGTGAGCTGCATAAAGACACCTGTCCACCCCATACAATCAGTAAGAATCCAACTACTAACATGGCCAAGACCAAAGAGCTGTCCAAAGACACTAGAGACAAAATTGTACACCTCCACAAGGTTGGAAAGGGCTACGGGGAAATTGCCAAGCAGCTTGGTGAAAAAAGGTCCACTGTTGGAGCAATCATTAGAAAATGGAAGAAGCTAAACATGACTGTCAATCTCCCTCGGACTGGGGCTCCATGCAAGATCTCACCTCGTGGGGTCTCAATGATCCTAAGAAAGGTGAGAAATCAGCCCAGAACTACACGGGGGGAGCTGGTCAATGACCTGGAAAGAGCTGGGACCACCGTTTCCAAGGTTACTGTTGGTAATACACTAAGACGTCATGGTTTGAAATCATGCATGGCACGGAAGGTTCCCCTGCTTAAACCAGCACATGTCAAGGCCCGTCTTAAGTTTGCCAATGACCATTTGGAGGGTCCAGAGGAGTCATGGGAGAAAGTCATGTGGTCAGATGAGACCAAAATGGAACGTTTTGGTCATAATTCCACTAAACGTGTTTGGAGGAAGAAGAATGATGAGTACCATCCCAAGAACACCATCCCTACTGTGAAGCATGGGGGTGGTAGCATCATGCTTTGGGGGTGTTTTTCTGCAAATGGGACAGGGCAACTGCACTGTATTAAGGAGAGGATGACCAGGGCCATGTATAGGGATTTGGAACGTGACGTCACGAAAGCTTCCGGTGCCATTTTGAAAGATCACTCGCCCCAGCGCTAACCAGGGCTAACATGGGGCCAACAGCCACAAGTAAACATACGGCAGCTATATCATTTCTTTCAGCAATGGTATGGATTTGTTGTATTGTGTGCTACGTAAGTCACAGTTAGACAGACAGGATGTGAGAATGGGCTCTCATTTTATATACATTTTCTACCTGGAAACAACGTAAGAGGCGCTTTGTTGGACTGACCAAAGGGACACAACTCACCTGAACTGTCGCCATGAGATGGCTGATATAATTGCGCCACATACCCACAGATGTCTTCAAATAATGGCTCACACATGTTTGTACCGGTAAGTTTTAAATAAATATATAATAATAATGATTATGGAAATTACACCCAAATTAAAATTATACTGAGAATGGTAATGACAACTGGAAAGTATCAAGATCTCAGATTATAATATCTATTAATGTACCTTCATAACATAAAAGTAACTCTCGGTTATCAAGGGTAAAAATCTGGAAGAAATATATTAAGGATCACATTTTTTTTTTTTTTTTTTTTGACTGCTTTGTTTTAGACATCGTACATGAAACGGGATTGTTGTTGTAGCTGTGCGTTGCTTCAATTAATTGTATAAACAGTTCATATATTATTATTTTTTTTGGTAAGTTTGTAAGTTGGTCTGTATGAATGTAGCTGCTTGAAATGTTCTTTTTTTATTTTTTTTATTGCACTTGGGGGTGGGCAATCATAAGCTTTTGCTTCAGCCCACTCCTTTTGAGCACTATGTGTACTGCTCAAATAAACAAATAAAAAAAAAAAAAAAAAAAAAAAAAAAAGTTTTAGTTCAGATGTGTATTTGATAATTAGGTCTTGTTTTAGCCCTTGTTTTGCTCGTGTCAACAGCTGCTAGGGCTCGTTAGCTTCAGGCTACGTGACGTCTAATACATATTTATTTCCTCAATCTATCGCGTCTAATTTTTTAACTCACTCTGGCTCACGTAATGTATAAAGAGAGACAAGAGTATTGAGACAAAAAAAACGCCGAGCCACAGATCACATGGCTAATTATGCATCATAATAAAGCCCGTGCAATGCGATGCTACGTCACTAGCTGCTAGAAGTCACTGCTCCATTTCGTGAAAGTCCTTCCTGTCCATTCTAAATAAATAATAAATAATAATGGATAAAGCCATCACACATATAACCCAAGTGTGCTGTCAACAATGTTTAAAGGTTTTAGCACATGTAGAGCCTTCAGACTTGCCTTAGTCTTTCCTTAGCTTTAGCTCTAGATACAATACTGTATTTTCTAACAGGCTAACCATTTTGTTGCTTGATTAGTTTAAGATGCTGGTTATTCTTATTAAGGTAATAATGTTTGTTATTATTGCAGGTTAATCTGCGCAGGAAATGGATGAATCATATTGTGATTACATTCCAACTTTGGAGTCACTTTGAAGAGAAGTGGAGATCAACACAACTCTAAACACAAGCTGGTAAGTCTATCCCAATCTGTACCACATATCGATCATACAAACAATCGTAGTGGAACAACGGCCTATTTAGTGACTATCACGTTGCTTAAAGTGGTTTTACGGCGATATGCCAGGTTCATTCATTAACCATTGTAGTGTGTGACTGTCCACGTGGGCTTAGTCAGTGTATGGAAGAGTTTTGCCCTATTCACAAGTGCAACAAAATTTAAATAAACGTCGTGACTCATGACGAATGGATTAAATTAGTACGTTTGACATATAGCTAACTGGTAATGCTATTTGTAACCAATATGTCTATTTACTTATTATACAACAACTATTTACTTATTTATTGGTTTAGCAAGGGCCACACGTTCGTTTTCTCTTCCCAGTAACACTCTGTCCCCGTTTCTTACACAATTCTTTTAATACGACTTTCAATGCTCAAAATATTCAATATCTGTGTCACACTCTGTCATGTCTATAGTTTGCGCTCTTTGAAATGTCGAATCCGCTTATTGTAGAAATGATACACATTCAACTCCAACTTAACCAAAGTTTGATTTTCATCTGATAACTAAGCATGAGCTCAGGAGCAAACTATTAAGTAAATCAATTGTGTACTTTTATCAATGCTTGACAGTGTTTTTACATGTTGGTTTAAAAATGACACCTATGTATCAGAAGAGCAAATACAATGTTTTATTGCTTCAAATTCATTAAGTACATTTAGAAAAACATACATTAATTGTTGTGTAGGATTTCAGCAGCGGTGTGTTGCATTTTACAGTAAATGTTTTTTTTACTACAGACTTTTAAGCTGGCGCTGCAAAGCATGAAGGCGAGGCCACAGCAGAAGATGAAGCAGAGCTGGCTGAGATGCACACACTATGGAGAAGAGAAGACCTACACTAGCAAGTGGTGGAGGCTGAGGACAAGACTGTCTCCAAGAATATGGAAGACGCACTTTTAAACAGGATGACATTTGTGTGAAAAAAAAAGAAGCTTAATAAAAGGCATTTAAAGAGTCCTGTATCCAATTCAATGTAAACAGTGGTTCAGTACACTTGTATGGGATTATAAGAGTAGAGAAATTGAACTTAACGCCTGTAAAGCGATGTGTGATATATTTTTCCTTCACCTAGTGTTGTAGCAGTGTGTAATAGCCAGGGTGACAAGTGCTTTCGTGTAGCTGGTGGTTTTGGATATACAGGGCTCTTATTGTCTCATTATAGTCAAGGTTTGCCTGTAACTTAGAGGGTCAATTAAGCCCAGACAAAGAAAGTGATAGTCTTCAAGCTTCAGAAACACAACTTTGGCTTCTACTTTGAAGAAAAGAGTTGAACCATTGGTCCAGGTGTCTCTGGTCACAGCGGAGGCGTTCGACCTGTGCTGCTCCTGCCTTTATCCTCGTTTATTCAGTCTCTGAGTGCATAACCTGTACACATACAAAGGCAAGGAGAATTACAACATAAAACTTGGAATGTAAGAACATTGTTTTTGTAGATGTAATACTTTACAAATAGGCTATATAGACCACTACAGTATATTAGCCATAGTCTTATTCATTCACTTTGTTAAATCTCCTTAGGATTGTCCACATGACTTCAGCTTCAAGGTACGTGGTAGGTGTATGACGACAACTTTCAGCAACATGTGAAAAAACGGAGCCATGTGAATATCAATGTCAATTTCAACCTAATAACCAATACTTCAATAAAATAAGGTAGTGTGGGACTTTTTCTTGAAGTAAATAAATGTCAGTAAATTAATAAACAACATTACAAATTTGTTTGTATGGACAGAAAAAATAGAGAAATAAAACGAACAGGCTATTAGCAGTTGTACGTCATCTAGGATTATGCCACTGAGATAGTTGTAATTACCAAGGTTTTTGGGATACATTACAAGGATATAAGTAACTTTAGTACCTTCGATAGGCTGTGTTGGAGTCCGTGGAATTGCTGAACGATTTGTTTTGAGCCAAAAGAAAGTGTACTTCGTCTCCCCCTGCGATTAGCCACGTTAGCTCCGCTGTTAGCCGAGCTAGCTCTTCATGACTTCCGATGACAAAAAAAACATACAAAAAACACATTTATGCAAAAAAATAGAAACCTAAAGGATTACACAGGAATCGCACGGGACTGCACGTGGCTTAGTTTACAGTTAATCCACTCTGGCTCCAGCAAACAAGCAAGAATCTTCACAAAAATGCTCGTTTTGTGCCGTGGCCAAGCAAGATGGCGCCGGAGACCCAAAATGCATTGCGCTGTGACGTCGGTTCCAAAGCCCTATTGCGAGATTTTGGGGAACAACCTCCTTCCCTCAGTTAGAGCATTGAAGATGGGTCGAGGCTGGGTCTTCCAACATGACAATGACCCGAAGCACACAGCCAGGAGAACCAAGGAGTGGCTCTGTAAGAAGCATATCAAGGTTCTGGCGTGGCCTAGCCAGTCCCCAGACCTAAACCCAATAGAGAATCTTTGGAGGGAGCTCAAACTCCGTGTTTCTCAGCGACAGCCCAGAAACTTGACTGATCTAGAGAAGATCTGTGTGGAGGAGTGGGCCAAAATCCCTCCTGCAGTGTGTGCAAACCTGGTGAAAAACTACAGGAAACGTTTGACCTCTGTAATTGCAAACAAAGGCTACTGTACCAAATATTAAATATTGATTTTCTCAGGTGTTCAAATACTTATTTGCAGCTGTATCATACAAATAAATAGTTAAAAAAATCATACATTGTGATTTCTGGATTTTTTTTTTTAGATTATGTCTCTCACAGTGGACATGCACCTACGATGACCATTTCAGACCCCTCCATGATTTCTAAGTGGGAGAACTTGCAAAATAGCAGGGTGTTCAAATACTTATTTTCCTCACTGTATGTCTGTAAGTATTTGTGAATGAATGGACGAGGGAAATCCGGCTTTTCCAGGATCTCCAGCTCCCTCGTGGAAAAAAAATCCCAAAATAAGCATCGTACAGGGTACGTTGTTGCCTTTATAACAGGTCCACATGTCAGCTGGACTATACCTCACTTGGTGTTGACGTTGTTCTAGAGCGGAGTGGAGTATGAGGCGCATGTCATGGGCTGACTGCACTAATAGGCCCTACATCTGAAACGAGAAAAGACAGATAAGCGCACCGGAGGGAAAACTCCAACTCCTGCATTCCTACATTGCATCGCTAGATGTGCCACCTTCAAAACAGCGAGCAAACTTTTTTCCCGAAGAAGCAGAGACAAGCTCCACACCTCCTTCACCTTCACAGTGCGTTCTCTACACACCCCTCACCATGTCAACACAAACACATCCAGGGATTGCAAATGTTTGAAACAGCAGAGGCAGCAACAGTTAGCCGCTAACACGGGCAGAGTTTAGCATTATCATGTCATATCATATCAAGTCTGTTCTCCCTCCCACCCTGGACCCATACCAGTTTGCTTACCGGTCCAATCGCTCAACTGAAGATGCCATCTCCACTGCACTTCATTCAGCCCTCACTCACCTTGAAACAAAGGACTCTTACGTCAGAATGCTGTTTTTAGACTTTAGCTCAGCATTCAACACTATAATCCCACAGCAGCTAATACACAAACTGCTCCACCTGGGGATCAACACATCACTGTGCAACTGGCTGCTGGACTTTCTGACGGGGAGACCACAGGCTGTACGTGTCGGCGGAAAGTCCTCCAGAACCATCACACTGAACACGGGATCTCCCCAAGGCTGTGTGCTGAGCCCCCTCCTGTTCACTCTGACACATGACTGCTCTCCAAAGTACGACTCAAACCTCTTCATCAAGTTTGCAGACGACACAACAGTGGTGGGTCTCATCAACAACAGAGACGAGGCAAACTACAGGAGTGAGGTGAGCAGTCTGGCCATGTGGTGCACACAGAACAACCTCTCTCTAAATGTGGAGAAGACAAAAGAGATTGTTGTGGACTTTCGTAGAGCACGGGTCCAGCATGCTCCACTAACAATCAATGGTGCTGCAGTGGAGAGGGTGACCAGCACTAAGTTCCTGGGTGTGCACATCACAGAGAACCTTTCCTGGACCATGCACACTACATCTCTGGTCAAGAAAAGTAATCAGTGTCTCTACTTTCTCCACAAGTTAAGAAGAGCTAGAGTCCCAGGCTCCATTATGTGCAACTTCTACAGAGGGACTATAGAGAGCATCCTGACCAGCTCCATCACTGTCTGGTTCTTCTACAGAGGGACTATAGAGAGCATCCTGACCAGCTCCATCACTGTGTGGCACGGCGCCAGCACTGCCTCCTGCCGGAGGAGGGTCCTGCCAGGGACCCTACACACCCATCACACAGTCTCTTCAAGGTAATGCCTTCTGGGAGGAGACTGCGGAATCTGCGGGCCAGGTCGAGTCGACTTAAGAACAGTTTCGTACACAGGGCCATCGGGAAGCTGAACTCCCAGCCCTCCCTCCCACCCCTCTTCCCCCACCCCCCGCTTTCGAATCAGTCACATGGTTTGACAAATAAAACATCTTGAATATTGAATTATGACAGAAGTTTACCAAAGAAACGTCTGAGCGACTTGTTCCGATGCAGATGAAATCCTTGTGAAGGGAACCTCTTTATGGTTACATGCACCGGGGAAAAGTGTGTTGCTGTAAACTTAGTTCTACAGTAAATGGAAGTATTAAAGTAGTAAACGAGGCGCATTGAGTTGCCTTTTGTACGAAATGCGCGGTATAAATAAAGTTGCCTTGCCTATTAGGTTTTATGTAAATGCAAAAAAACATAGACTTACAAGAATGTTGCAGTTTTAGCAAATAATTAAAGTCTCAAAATGTTTACTTAGCTACATAATTATCTTGCAGAGAGGGCAGTGAAGCAGATTGGAAAAAGTCAACAATAGCAGTAGCATATGATCAAACTTAAGAGATTGTCAGTAGCGCTAATTCATCAATGGCAAGAGTTCCCAAAACCTCAAAATATCAATGAGTCCTAAAGTTTTTTTCTTTTTTTAATATCCCACTTGCATTCTCTCACGATTGGATTTTCTATTAAAGTTTAGCGAGGGAAAATTTAAATACAAAGTCCAGAGGGTGTGAGTGATTTCGAAAGAGAAGAGGCCTTGGACGGAAACTCCTCGATCAGAGAGGCAGTTGGATCAAATCTGCATACCTCTGAAGCGGGGATGTTTTATTGAGAAGATGGTGGCTCCTGGTGGGACTTCTCTTTTTGTGTGTGGACATTTTCCGATTCGTGGGCTGAATGTGTGAACAGCTAGAGTCCGGGTTTGAAATAGTAACGAGCCGCCGCTCTTTTAAATATGCTTCCCCCCCCATAATTGTTGGCCTTTTTCCTGCGAACCGCATTTGTAACTTCTGTGTAATGTCTGAGCTCCACATACTGGATACGTCTGTACATCTTTGTTGTGTTTTTGTGAGTCCGTACAAGCCATGAACGACCCCTCTGAGACATTGAAGGGGCACCAAGAAGCCCCCGGCACGTGCAGCACAGTGGAGGTGTCACAAGAGGCGCTACAGGAAACCAAAAAGGGACACACGAGGAGGTATCCAGGCAAGACTCACAGCTAAGCCACACATCCCACTGTTGTTGTTCTGACTAAAGTTCGTTCACTGGAAAATAAGACGGCCACGCTCTTCAGAAAATGGTGAAAGACTGTTGTGGAGCGGAGGGAGCTGCGCAGGAGGAAGAGAATGGAGGAGGAGCTGACCAGTGCGGGACACCATGCTCTGAAAACGGGGACAAACCCAAGAGGCGCTGCACCATTTCAGAGGAGTACTGAAGGCAGTACTCTGGTTTCTCTACCCAAACGGGAGATGAGGCGCGAGAACCAAAACAAGATGGTGCCACTTGTGATGGTTTATACTCCACACTTACTGAAGTAGTCGAGAGAATGAGGTAATGCAGTGGTGGTGTTGTTTGCAAATGGTACAAATCTCTTTTCAGATGTTTAGCCGTTTGTTCTGCTTCAGCTGCTGTATGCAGTAGTCAGTGGCGGTTTTTGATATGGGCGACATAGGCGGGCGCCCCGGGCAGCATTGTCCGAGGGGCGGCATTTCTTGCAGCAGAATCACTGTGCGCCGCTGCAGCCTCTTTAAACCGCTGCAATTATAAAGCTGCAAAGTGGCGCGGCTGCAGATCCACAACAGCGGATACACGCCCCTCTCATTTTAAAGGCTCCATGTTTGCAAAGTCACGGCCGTGCTGCATATGCGGTGAGTTGGCTACACATGCACCGATACGCATGGTGCCAAATAACCATAACACTCTCACATACTGCGACACATGCTTCTGTTCACGCCCGTGTGGATATCAGCGCAGAAACTATAGGAGCAGCTGAGGCGCTCCCTCATAACAGCGGGACAGTTGAGGAAGGAAAAGAGAGAGAGGAAAAACAAAATCATCAATGCTGCCCTTCCTTTGTGTCTTTTCTCTGGTACAGACTTGGAGAACAGCACTATGAGCACAGCCTGCTGCTGAGAAGGTTGGAAGGGCGGCCCCTTGTGTCCAACTGGCCGGACCAAAACTGCCCCTGATAAAGGGCCTCTATATATAGGAAGTTTAAGAAGTTATGGTCTATTATTGTCCCAAGGGGTACAAATGTGTTCTCATAGGGTTCAAACTATATGGGTACAATGTACAATATTTTTATGCTCTCCCAGTTTCCTCTGGAGGAGCCTTCTGCCTTGGGAGATTGGCTGTGGCTGCTGGGGTGCTGTCCTGTGGGTGTCTGGATGGAGGTGTGGTGTTTCTCCTCCGGGTGCCCTGTGTTGGTGCCCTGTGGCTGCAGCCGAGGTGCTGCTTCCGATGCAGACGGCACCTTGGATAGAGTTTCCTTACCTGGTTTATCTGTACCCAGCCTTATCTCAGCCTTATGTCCATTGCATCCATTGTTGTACCTTGAGTGTGTGTGGTGTGTCTCTGGGAAGGGGGAGGAGAATGTTTTAAATCTGTAAAGCACTTTGTGTTACATGAAATGTATGAAAAGCGCTATATAAATAAAGATTGATTGATTGATTGAATGGGTGTACCCTTGAGGGTACCACCACAGTGATGAGCCGTTGGACCCTTAAAGGTACAGTTTTGACACTTTATTCCTAACAGTGCATGTATCTATAACTCAAGTGTAATCAAAGAAGAGAGCAACATCTCCATGGAGACGAGCTGGCGATGTCCCGGTCTGATGTTGAAGTACGTTTCCCCAATTACCAAGCTTAAAAAAAAAGCACCTGAAATCTGTTTGGTTTTGATTCCGAGGACAAAGGACCAAAGTTCATCATCGATTGCCCTTACAAGTTCAGAAAACATCATTGTATGTATGTTATCAAATCTTACCCAGCGCTGCTCTCAATTAGGTTTAATTTTAGAACTGTTAGCGGTGCATATTATGGAAGTGACTGATAAATGTTCAGCTAATGGTCTCCCCGGTGGTTGAGAGAGGGCACCACCGCGCATATGCTGTTGTAATGTGTCAGGGCATATTGAGAATTAGTTGCAGGTGTGCGACTGTTTGAAACAAAGTTAATGTTCTCTCCGCAGACTTTTGATTCTGAACTGATATGCCCAGGGGAACATAAATTCAAAACCCTGTGAAGCCAAACTAAGTGGCCAGATAATGAGATTCAATTTACAATTTGTGAGACTCTTGCTGGGCTTCTTTGTAAATGCATTTCAGGATATTATAAAGTAATCATTCGTTATTTGATATGTAATGACTGTGGTTTCAATGCAGACTGCCTCCTGCCTTACTTCATTTTACAGCCGTTGGCAGCCCTAGAGGAACCGTAATGATGGGATTTAAGGATTTATTCAGACCACCAGCTCATTTAGTGGTGATTTATTTCATAACTCATCCCTGAGAGACTTTGGCTTTGACTTTTGGCTCAAATCATTCAAGCTTCAACTTAGCCAGCCTGACTTACTCCATGTATGAGATACAGGGTAAAACAGTCTGGGGTCGAGCGGTTATGGATTTCATATCGAGGCTATAGGTGGGACTAAGAAGCGCAGATTGAACTGGAGAGGACGAATCAGAAAAACACGGATGTGACAAAGTCATTTGCAGTTTACAAATGCCTGACAAACAATGGAGTAAACCCTTTGGTGGGGAAAAAAGGTTCTCACATGTAGGCCTGGGTTAAACGTTACCTACAGGTGAAACTGGGAAAATAAGGATTCAGTGTCTTGCGAAAGTACTATTACACCTTGAACTTTTGCACATTTTGTCATGTTTACAACCCCAAGATTTTTGAAAGTTCACACACAAGTAACAGACAACTGTGAAGTGAAAGCAAAATGATACATGATTCTGTTATTTTACAAAAAAATAGAAAAGTGAAAAGTGGGGCGTGCATAAGTTTTCATACAGCATGACTTAATACTTTGTGGAACCCCCTTTTGCTGCAATAACAGCAGCAAGTCTTCTGGGGTTTGACTCTACAAGGTTTGCACATGTAGAGACTGACATTTTAGCCCATTCCTCTTTACAAAACAACTCAAGCTCTGTCACATTAGAAGGAGAGCGTTTGTGAACAGCAGTTTTCAGGTCTTTCCACAGATTTTCAATAGGATTTAGGTCAGGACTTTGACTGGGCCATTCTAACACATTAATATGTTTTTAAACCATTCCATTGTAGATGTAGCTTTGTGTTTAGGGTCATTGTCCTGCTGGAAGGTGAATCTCCGCCCCAGCCTCAGTTCTCTTGCTGACTCCAGCAGGTTTTCCTCCAAAATGTCTCTGTATTTGGCGCCAGGACATGCGGCCCACTGGGGACGGCACAATTCATCCCAATGGGCCGGTTCGGTTGTGAACATTGCATAACCTGAAAATACCTGTTGGGTTTGAAAATGAGGGCGATTTCTCGGATTTTTGTCCCGCCGCCCCAACCATGCTACAAGAGGGGTAACATGGGCTAGTTTCCCGGCCAAAATGGGAGACTTAGCAGCTATGAACTTGATCTATGAAAGCGTGAGGCGCTCTGAACAGTTTGATGAACTGACAAACCTTTCCGCTCCCTCACAATCTCCATTCAATGTGTCCCAGTTCGTCGATGCGATGCACAAAAACATGCTTATGATTGAAACGCAACTCTTTGGACCATGAGTTGGTCCGTCACAACGTTTAGACCAATGAAAAAGCCTATTATCTTTCTACTCATTGCTTTATATCACTGGCATTAGGCATTCACAAAATTCAGCGTGGGAACTGAAAGTCAAGCAGAAGAAGGGAGAGATTTAAGAAATGCGTTCTTCTTTCCAGCTCGCTATTGCCAAAGAAATCCTCCTTTGACTTGAGTCGTCAGCATGATTCTGCCACGCTCAGAACATTTGAAGTGGCCAGTTGGACACACACTTAAAACTCACAGCCTGTACGCTTTGGAAAAGTGAATTTCGAAGCAATCCAAGCGTGTTCACATCAAATGGAATCATTACCAAGAATGTCAAAAAAAAAACAAAAAAAAAACACTCAATACGGGAACAGGGAGACAGTCAGTTCCTCGCTCAGTGGGTTGAGAGTATATAAAAGGCTTTTTTGTGTAAGCCAGAGTATGTTAGTTTTGTAATATCGGCTAAAAACAACATTTTGGCTCAGAGAAATAAACAAACGTGCAATTCTTATGCGCGTTGATAGCCTGGCACAAGAGCAGGGAAAGGCAACGTCAGGCCCAGGGACCAAATACATCAATATTTCAAATTAAATCTCAGTTAAGGTACTCCAAAACCCGTGAAATGCCTTTTTAGGATTTACAATGCAGGGGTCTGTACAGAGTGATACTTGACCATAGTCACTATGGGGGGCCGGGTACCGTTAAACAATACCAGTTTGCTGTTGGTCCAGTGACAGCATTAAAGGAAGTGACTTGGTTGTTTCAGCTAAAATAAATGATACAAATTTAAAAGAAAGGGTCTTTTATTTTTTTTTGAAATAACATGCTTTTTAATGCTTAAATACTATACTTTTAATGCCACAAATCTCAAACATTTGTAAACATTCAATCACACGGGGGAATGTTTATATTAAGCTAAACTTACAGTCACTCTGGTTCTCTGACTGAATGTGCACAGTCTAAAACGAATCGGGCTACTCACAGGCTAATTCTAGGCAGTGAGACAGAAATAACCAGTCAGGTGCAGGTTTCAGTTAGTTTTAAATATGCGGGTCCCAAACTGCGGGTCAGGAACCAGAGGTGAGAGAATGTGACCATTTACTATTTTAAAAAGTGGGGGAAATAGACTAGTAGTAGTCCTGAATCCCAGTCTCACAGTGGCTTAGTGGTTCTCACCCAACGGGGCAGGGCCTGAATTGAGGTAATTATGTTCCACTTCTGCCCTGCTGCCCAGTGGAACTCTTTTTGACCTTAAATGGGTTCGCTCTTTGTCGAATAACCGTACTGCTTTTTGCGGCTTTTTGCGTAGGGCCCCAGAAGGGCCAGCACCGGCTCTGCGGAGTGGGTTCTGTCTCTAGAGAAAAATTATATTTTCTAAGAAATTTAGATCTAATGCCAGTTTTAATGCATTTTAATGACTTTTAAAGCCTTAATTGTGACATAATTCATGTAATGATTTTAAATGCCCAGTGGAAACCAGAGGGTAGTAGTACTCAAGTCCCAAGACAATCAGACAATATTTGTTGGGAACACTTACCACCGCTCATTACTTTGATCATCACTTTTCATTATAACATATATATATATAATTATTTATTTTACTTTTTTTTTCATAAATAATTGTCAGAACTATGTAATTAATCATAAGAAAGCAATTAGAATGTTTGGGTCCATTTTGACCATGATAAATATTTCAAAACCACAGATTTTTTTGTGTGTGCAAGAGACAGTTCTTAGAATTTGTTCTTCCAGAAGAACACTGTCAGCAAAGAATACATACGTCAAAAATCTGTGTGAATATTTGTGTGTAAGAAAGCTTAATGAATGAGGCCTATTGTCCACAGTATTCATTTATTTGACAGGCACATTGTACAACAAATGTGTTGCACAGACCAGAGATAGCTACAAGCAAATTTTCATCTGTAGCCCTTCGGCAGACTGGTCCGACTGCATGTGTGGACTACAAACAATCATGGCGGAGGACGTAAACGCAAAGCACAGGTCGTTTTGGGAACTGCTAAAGTTACTAATGTCTTACCACTGTCGCTGTCCGTCCCAACGCACGGTGCTGCTTGACATCGTCGCCCGGTCGGCCCTTTCGTTTCCATTCCCCAAACTTGCCGGGCTAGGCCACTCCGTACATAAAAAGTCATGGAATCTCTCTCTGAAGTAGAATGACCGGGAGACGCATGAGAACAGTCAAATGGAGCCCACTACATGTTGAAATATACTTACCACTAGGGGTCACTATATCTTTGAAAATGCTAACTCCTAGTACAAGTAAGAATATGATCGAGGCTACACATATCTGATTAGGCCGCCATTAGTATCTAAAATCATGCAGAGGGAGACTGGCTTCCGTCAAGAAAAAAAAGCCTTTAAAAGCAAATAACTTGATATTCCGAACTGTCAACTTGCCTAAGGTCCCACCGCGCTGTCTCCCTGAACTGAGCAATAACACTGCATTGAAAGACTTGGAAGCCACTGACTGATATGGTGGTTCCAACATGGCCGACCTCACGGTAGCGCCGAAGAATATGAATGTTTTTTCTCATCATATTACGCCGTGGTTCCATAAGCCGCAGTTAGCCCCGGGGCCAGTTCGGACAGCGAGAAATTCAATTCTTTCTTGGCGCCGGCCTTTGTGCGGGTTATTGTCAGTGGCAAAAGTAAAAAAGATCAATATTTAGTCCGCGGTGGCGGCGCGGCGAAATATGCTCGGATTCGGAGCTCTGTTCGGCCACCATTGATTTCTGACAGCAAAGTTTAACTCTGGCTTTTTCTTAATGTCACATCCATCGCTCTGGAGTAAATTAGCAATTAAAGCAAAAGTCTCTTCTCTGTCTGTGCAATAATGGCTTTTTGGCTCCTGCAACAGTTTGACTAAATATACAATAAAGGAAATAGCTGAAGTGTGGAAAAAGAAAAACTTTGATATAAGTGCGTATTAGACCTTTCAGTGACCCAGGCTGTATGGGTGGTTAGCATGGCGCCTTTACTTTCCATCAGAGCAGCCTCTAGGACGCTCCAAGACCAATGGTTCTGGGGTTTCTGGTAGCTTTTCTGGTTGGAATGTATGTGTAACTATGGAGATGGTTCCATTAGCAGAGAAAACCCATAGAAATCATAGCAAAACCTTTAGCTATCTGAGCCTGTTCCAACACATGTGCACAAATTAGCACAAGATCTGGCCCATAGAGTGGATAAAGTCAAGCAGTGCCATTACTTTGAAAATGTTTACTACTGTGAGTGTGACTGGCCTGTTTGCGTGGATCATGGGGTAACTTAATTAACCTATTACCTGCCGTCCCCCCGATCAGGGGGCTAGGGTTAGGGTTAGTTAACCTTAATCAGGATATGATTAGGGTTAAGAAACTAGAAGGTCTTGGCTTTCAAATTAGGTATTACACTGGCATATAGGCTGTAAGCTCTCCAGTCAATATGCTTTGCGATTTGGATGTAAATAACCCTAACCCTAATCCTACCCCTAAGGTGGCAGTTAACTGGATAAAGGAACAGGCCATCGTTTTTCCATACTGAAATATGTTCTTACCTGAGCTTAGACGAGTTGATGCGTAACTGTCTGGTCAGTCTCGCAAAAAGACCAAAGCCTCTGTTCCTCTCCTCTATGGGGCCAAACCCCAGCAGTTTCATTGCTAACATCGCCGACTGCAATTTTGCTTGGTTTACCTCTTGCTAAAAGCAAACAATTGGCTCACATATGACTCGCAGAACACGAGGCAGGAAAGCAACCCTGGAGAAACGAATGGAGTCGACTGCAGCTCCTCGCCCTGTGACTGCGGCCTTCTTGGAGGAAACCCTCACAAAATCCTTCACCAATGCAGAGAGAAAATCAGATGATAAATTTGACCGATTACAAAACCAACTGCGCTCCAGACAGGAGACATTGGTTGAACATGCAGAGGACATAGAGAGACAGCGTTCACGTGTCGATGCAATTGAGTCGCGCGTCAAAACCACCGAGGGAACTATTCCCGAAATTATAGACGTAATTGCCCAGATGGAGCAAAAATTAGTGGCTCAAGAAGACAGGAGCAGACTCGACAATCTTCGCATAATGAACATTAAAGAGGGAGAGGAAAAAGGCAATATGTTGTCATACCTGACCAGCAACCTACCCAAATAGTTTCCAGACCTCGCAAGCAATCCTCCGGAGCTAATGCGCGCCCATCGCCTTGGTTTTTCTCGCATCAACAATTCCGCGAACCACTATAGTGAAGTGCTTGCGCTTGACCGACTGAGACCGCATCCTGAATTAATCCCGGAAAGCATCAGTGCTGGTCAGCAAATGTTCCAGTGTTAATGTAACACTGTCTGGTGTCTATATGAGTCCACTCTTCTTCAGTGTTAATGTGAGTTCTAGGGCTGTAATCAACCAAGGAAATGGTTGGTCGACCAAGAGTATGGCACATGTAGCGATTAGTCGACCAAAAAACAAAAAGTATTATTATTCAATTATTAAAAAACTTTATAAAAACGGTGGCGCAGATGGTAGAGCGCGTCGTCTCATGATCGGAAGGTCGGGGGTTCGAATCCCGCATCCTGAAGGTGCACATTGTCGTTGTGTCCTTGGGCAAGACACTTCACCCTCCTTGCCTCCAGTGTCTGCGTACACTGGTGTATGAATGAGAGTGTGAATGAAGCCCCTTATGAGAGACCAACAGGCCCGGTTAGAACCATGAGGCCGTCCTTCCGTGGACCCACCACCTGCAGGAGGAGCCATAGGGCTCTGGTGCAGCTCCAACAGCTGCTCCCACGACCTGGCAACGGACAAGTGGAAGAAGATGGATGGGTGGATGCTGCAATTGAAAGCCCCTGCATAGTAAAGTCTAGTCGACCAATGAAAATCTTAGTCGACCACGACGGCATCGACCAATTAGTCGACCAAACGACCGAAGCCCTAGAGTTAACTCTCTGCAGAGTTAGACTGAAGGATAGAGAATCTGACACCATGGGTGACCGTAACATGATGTTAAATAGAATGTGTTCTTTATTTCCAATAATAAGGCTGAGGCCCCATTGGACTTCATCAAACTGTATACAATTATGCAAAATGTCAGAATTTATTTTGTCACCAAATCTCTGCATGGCCTGAAAACCAAGGCTTTGCATTAGCATTGAATTGTAACTGTTATTGACTCCGAACTCAATCATGTTTAGACACATTTCACTTTCACTGATATTGTTAGGACCGGCTCACCCATAAGAGTGATCAGTGGGAACATTGAGGTTGGGACTTTTTTTTGTTTTTTGGTTTGAACAATCCAGTTACTTCCATAGTGTTAAACTACAGGATTTGTCCCATAGACTTACATTGGAATTAGCATTTTTTTTACCTTCCTTCCATAATAAGTGAATACATATAGTTTTGCTGGTACTGCCCATTCCAGGGAGACAACGTTTGGGGATTTTTACAAAATACTGTGAAAATGGTCCCACACATGCTCCCTCTAAGCGGCCATGACGGGTAGAGCAGATGTGCGTTGGCGTTGTTCCTGGGAGAGTTTCCCGTCCAAATGTCACACGGGAGCCTGCGTGCAGCAGAATTGATGGCCCCCTCTGTGGCAGGTCCTCCCACTCCATCCCATCCCACCAACTTTCATTAGTATCACGAGCCGCGCGCATATTTACATTTCCCCCCAAAGGGGTAACTGATGTTTTGTAAATTAAGCTCTTCCATTGCTTCATTAATAAGTCGAAATGGAATAAAACTTGGCACAAAGAGTGGGTATTATTCTTTTTGCAGGTCTTTGGTAATAATATCAAACACATCTTTGTCGATATTTTACACTTTGTTGGTGAGAAAAATGCAATATTGAGCTAAAACTAATTATTCAGTAGTTTTCACTTCATGGTTATTCGAGTGAGCTAACTCCAAGTCCAACTCCAGGCCTTATGACGGTAAAAAGCTCTAAAATGTTTATTCTGCACCAGAAAAAGAGGTGACAACTGCTTTAATCTTGCGCAAAATTGCATAAGAAACAGATTTATATTGAAAGAGTCGTTCCAAAGAGCTGATTTGGTCATGAATATCTGTCAGGGAATTTTGCCTGCTTTGACACAACTGACCTGGAAACGCTCTGTTCTTTCTGCCACAGAAGAAACAGATTTAAAAACAATCACACAAGTTCACACCAGAGTTTATGTTACTTGCAAGGGGAGGAGATGCTTTCGCAGTCTTAGCCAAACCACACTGCTTGGCCTCTCCCAAAATCTCTTTCTCTCCCCGAGCTTTTTATTGTAACACACACGCCAACACTTCCTTACATCACTTCAAAGGGACTAATAATTAACTCCTCCTTCCCTGAGCCCAGGAAAGGCGGGTCAAAAGAGCATGTGAATCTCCTTCACACCTAAATCCCAAGGGGGGGGGGGGGTTAATTGCGCTCACAAACAAGACTTTACCTCTTTATTATTTTTTTATGTTTCTGTTTTTTTTTTTAAAGTTTTATTTTACACAAAAAACATACAAAACCAACAGAGCTAACGACTCTGTTCAACAGGGTAAAACAAGACGACAGTTAAAGGGAGGGGACGTGCAGACATTAATGGGTGGGGGAGACCAAGACAACAAGAATGGACACGAATTTGCCTTAGATATTTGTCTTGTGTTTTTCCATTAGGGTAAGCGACAGAGAGGGTAGATGAGGGTGAGTGTGCGTGTATGTGTGTGTGTTTGTGTGTGCGTGCATTTCAATAATATTGGTTATGGGAATTGCCATGGTGGGTGAAAGAGGCTGGCGTTTAAGGAAAGGGAAATAAGCAAAAAAAATGTTTATTTAAAATAAGATTTAATTTTAAATAGATAAGATCCAAGAGATGGGGGGCAAATAATTGGATGATTTGAAGAGCAGAAGAAGAGGAATGGAAGAAGCAAACAAACGAGAAGTAGACAAACACACATACATATACATGTAAACACGTACCCATACATAAACATATACTGTACATATTCCGGTCTCTTAGCCATTCCTCCTCATTTTTTTGTATTTTATTTTTTTATTTTTACCTTTCTTTTTCTATTTTATCCTCTTTTAATTATAATTTTTATTTGATTGTTATTATTGGTAGTGACCGTATGGACCATGATTCCTAGTCGCACTCTAACCCTGAGGAGAGTGCGGACCGGGATAGCTCCGTAGACTCCAAAGCAACCCTCTCACCCCACTTGGTCTGCCTCGATGGCTCATTGTTAAGCCACAACCTTGTTTTGATTCAGCGAGGGGAGAGAGGGGAGGCCTTAGAGATAGATAACTGCGTAATTAAATGTAATAATAAAACAATATTAGTAATAATGATAGTAGTGGTAGTAATAACAACAACGACAACAACACAAATCTATTATTAAGACAAACAACAACAAAACATATATACATACACATACACGTGTAAAGTAACTAAAGAGACAGATAAATGGGCATTAAGGGGTGTATGTATGGGGGTCAGCCCTATGTTCCCCGGTACCTATGTTCCCCAGTACCTATGTTCCCCCACTTCTATTGATTAAGATTAGGCACCAGCCCACTATCCTTAAGGTTAGTGGCTCGGGCGGGGTCAGGGTTAAGCTGATTGATATATGTATGACATTTCACTCTCATGACTTGTGATTGGGTGAAGTACCAACTCACCTACGGAAAAAAAACATCGCACCCGGGGAACATAGGACCCGGGGAACATAGGACCCGGGGAACATAGGTACGCACCCGTATGTATGTGTGTGTGAGGGAGGGGTCGGGGTACGGCTGACCAACAAACGAACACACTGATACCAAGTAAACTGTACATAAATAAAGTGTGAGTTGTAAAGCAAGTTTGTCCATTATTATTGTTCAGTCCTCCTAACCAAGTGTATACTGTAAAATATTTCACAGGGTTGATAGGAGACATAGCAATTTCAGTAATAGTGATGAAGATAATAGTAATCATAATGACAATATCAACAAAATTAATGAATAAATAACAAAAGTGTTTCTGTTTAAACACACACTGTGGTTATTTAAACATACACAGGTCACATTTCCCCAAAAGGTCCCAGGTGCTCAGGAAATGACTTTAACACAAAGTTAGGTTCAACAATTTTATGACCCAAACTGAGATTACCAAAACCGGTAATCTTTTACCACTGACCATCTGGCTTTTCAAGTGGTCAAATTCTTTAATTTGCTTTTCTAAACTCTTTGAAAGCTCACCGAGACAAGCTTCAATGAACAATAAATTGACTGTCTACAAAACATAGTCAAACTTAATGTAATACTTCATGTTAAAATCAAATACAGAATTTCTTTAACAACATCACATCGATATCAGAGCGGAAGCGAAAGCAATTGATCTGTTTTTTCCTCCTCAAGACCGACGATTTGGCAGGGAGCTGACATGTTCGCGAGCAAGATCTGCAGCTACAATCGCTGGCTTTGAGTATTTGTGAATTAAGGTGGGCTAAATAATATATTTTTCCTACAACTTAACGCCTCTTGATCCCCGGAGTTTCGGCTAAATATGTACAGAAGAGATCCGGGCAGAACCTTTTTCTTTTTTTTTTTCTTTCCAGGAATACTTCGAGTTTGTTGTTTGAACCGGTGCTGCACTGTAGTTCCGCCTTGGCATTAATATGAAAACTAGACAATTATCCGGTGTTCTTTCCTTTTGTCGGCCACATGGCTCATTATGCGGGATAAACAAACTATGTGGAAAAACGCCATTGATGACAAATCGCTGTGTATTCCTTCCGTCGAGCCGAAGACATGACGGACAGGTGTAAACCACCAGAATAATTGTATTTCATGTCTATTGCTATGGCAGACGTACGTAAGCGGGTCGTGGACATAACGTATTCAGTGTAAATGAGGCCTGAGTATGGAAACAACTTCAGTACAAATACTTTCGGAAAATTATACTGAAACTGAAGCTGCACTTACAAAAACTGTCCATACCAGTCAGATAAAGACTGATTTTGCGATGTATTGTGGCTTCTTCCAATGGATATTGAATATTGTATCCCCTAATATCGCCATTTGATATATTTGATATTTTATCTGATATACGCAAATACACTGCTAGTATAAGCCCCGAAGCTCATGTCATCGGTATGCTTTTTTTACAGGAGCTGGCAGGGGGAACAAAACGAACAATTTCATATGTTTACGGTTTGAAACGGCAACACTGCCTCGCACGGAGCCCTCCCAACCTCACCGCTTACCGCTCGGCACAGGCGCATGATACTCCCTGACAGATCACTTACCACAGCGAGCGCGCGGCGGTTCGCGGGAAGCAATCTGTATCCATTTTCTCCCGCGCACACGTCTGACAGATGACACGGTGCCTGACGCGCAGCATGTTGCGGGTGCAGAGCCGCGGGCTCCGTGGGTGCAGGCTGGAGAGCTACGTCAGTTCTGCCTGGCCGACTCCAGTGGCAGCACCCGAATGCCCCTCTTCACCTTGTATCCCCACAAAGGCGCCGCAGTGACACCGAAAGTATGGAATTTGAAGCGCTGCAGGCAAAACACCATTTTGAATATACATTTTGCTGGGTGCTGGGACAGTTTGTTCTTTTAACGTACAGCGTCTACTTTCACCTGGAAACAAGTAAACTGCCTAATGTTCACAATAAGGTGTTGAAATATAGCACTGATTCAATATTGCTCCTCACTGTGCATTTTCCTTCTTTGCTGCGATAACACCTACGGACACTTACCAGTCTTGGACTTATTATACAGTAAGTTCTATTGTTCTTCTAATAATAATTTAATGTCTTGTCTGAAAATGGAGAAAAGCCGATTCATCAAAAGTGTTTCCAAACTTTTGACCTGTATATCTGTTTAGAGGTGCACCGATGTGATTGGCCGATCATGGCCTGATTTTTGTTATCGGTGATCAGTAAAATGGGCCAATCAGACGGGCTGATCAAACATAGATTTCACAGACTTTCAGTAGATATTCTGGTGAAAACACTGCAGTATATCGGCGTTTTAAATGTAATTTGTGACTACACAACATGACTAAATGTACTACTCTAAGGGGTCGGCCCGTCATTCCGACGTCCCTCCATTGCGACATCCCGTCAATCTGACACTTTTTGACAGCGCTATTCCGACAATAGGTCCTTAAGGTTAGGGCTAAGGTAAGGTTAGGATTAGTTTGTAAACTCCACTATCCTTAAGGTTAGGGCTAACTTAAGGTTAGGGTTAGTTTGTAAACTCCGCTATCCTTAAGGTTAGGGCTAACTTAAGGTTAGGGTTAGTTTGTAAACTCCACTATCCTTAAGGATAGGGCTATGGTAAGGTTAGGGTTAGCTTGTAAACTCCACTATCCTTAAGGTTAGAGCTAAGGTAAGGTTAGGGTTAGTTTGTAAACTCCACTATCCTTAAGGTTAGGGCTAGGGTAAGGTTAGGGTTAGTTTGTAAACTCCACTATCCTTAAGGTTAGGACTAAGGTAAGGTTAGGGTTAGCTTGTAAACTCCACTATCCTTAAGGTTAGAGCTAAGGTAAGGTTAGGGTTAGTTTGTAAACTCCACTATCCTTAAGGTTAGGACTAAGGTAAGGTTAGGGTTAGCTTGTAAACTCCACTATCCTTAAGGTTAGAGCTAAGGTAAGGTTAGGGTTAGTTTGTAAACTCCACTATCCTTAAGGTTAGGGCTAGGGTAAGGTTAGGGTTAGTTTGTAAACTCCACTATCCTTAAGGATAGGACTAAGGTAAGGTTAGGGTTAGTTTGTAAACTCCACTATCCTTAAGGTTAGGGCTAAGGTAAGGTTAGGGTTAGTTTGTAAACTCCACTATCCTTAAGGTTAGAGCTAAGGTAAGGGTTAGTTTGTAAACTCCACTATCCTTTTTTTTATTGGTTTATTTAGTCGGGACAGTGCATGTTAATGAACATACATGGGTCTCATGCATGTAAACAAGCCACACCGGATTGTAGCCTTGGGCTAATTTGCATCCGTTGTCCCCCATGTGCATTCTCAAACACACTCTCATTCATCCTGGCCTATTGTACATGTTTTTAGTGGTAGGGGAAACAGGAGTACCCGGAGGAAACCTACGCAGACACGGGGAGAACATGCAAACTCCACACAGAAAGGCCCCGTCCAAGTGGGAATCAAACCCGGGACCTTCTAGCTGTGAAGCACGAGCGCTAACCGCTGTGCTACCGTGCCGCCAAGGTCCTTAAGGTCATTGATCCTTAAGGTCAGGGCTAACGTAAGGTTAGGGTTAGTTTGTAAACTCTACTATCCTTAAGGTTAGGGGTAACGTAAGGTTAGGGTTAGTTTGTAAACTCCACTATCCTTAAGGTTAGGGCTAACGTAAGGTTAGGGTTAGTTTGTAAACTCCACTATCCTTAAGGTTAGGGCTAAGGTAAGGTTAGGGTTAGTTTGTAAACTCCACTATCCTTAAGGTTAGGGTTAAGATAAGGTTACAGTTCGTAAACTAACAAACTACCCTTGTGTCGGAATGGCGGGACGTTGCAGAAAAGATAAAAGTGTCACCACTCCAACAAAGGGGGAAAAAAAAATTCAGAGTGCCGGGACGTTTGATAAAAAATGGAAACAACCCCACTCCGACAATTAGACCTCAATGTTTGAGCTGGTGGGTGTCGGAATGGTGGGGTGTAACCCTGCTCTAGTGCCGACTGTATCGTTTCCAAACTGCTGTGTAACTAAACAAAACAACCACGGAGCTAGAGGTAACCCATTTTGCTTTAAGACAAAAACATAATGAAGGTTCACGTATGGAACTTAACAGGAGGCAAAGGAGACGATGTGCCATTATTTACATTTGCATCTACCGCATGACTAAACATTAGTGAGATGTAAGGACTTTCGTGTTCGTAACGGTGGGTGTTTTTGTCTTGAGGCTAACATAAATGGCTAATAACGGCTAACATTAAAGAAAAATGAAAACTAGTGCAACGTTTTGAACGAGCCTGGCCTGTAAGTAGTTTAAATGTTATTGAGTTGTTTACATGTTATATTGTCATTATTTAACACTGGCCTTTAGCTTCAAGATAAAAGCTCCTTAACGACCACTGGCGTTTCCCTTGGGGCAGGATCCATGTCCAACACGCTGCAGTGACTGTCCGTCAGCAACTCACTGTCCTTTACCAAATTATGAGCTATCTCTTTATTTGTGTGGGAGAAGAAGGACAGCACCGTTCTTATTGTCCAGCCAGAAACAAACCACATGGGGGCACTGTGCATATGACCGATTAAGGTTATTTTAATCAAAATGCCAAACCACTGCTCAAATTCATTAATTTTTTTTTTTTTTTTTAATGGAATGATCCCAAAGTCTCAGCTCCTTTTAAAGAGCCATGAACTAACATCACCATTTTCAAATAAAGCTAACCTTGATGTGTAGGTTTTATGCTCTACTCAATGTGGAAACTCATAAAAGTGGCAGTGTTTAACTTTGTAGAAAATGGTCGTATTGTATTCTTTAGCTGTATCCTTGAAGCACTTTGAGCACTTTTTGGCATTTCCTGGCTGTGTCAAAAAAAAAAAAAAAGCCGAAACAATGCAGAACATTGGACCTTTAACTATCAATTTAATCTGTCGGACTTATTTGTAAACAGGAATATATATATATATAAAAAACATAATAATAATCATCTTCCGCCGCCAACCACTAAGTATTCTTTAAACTTCACAAACTCTTATCAGGAAAGCGGCAGTACGCGGCGGCCAAACGAAGCGTGTGACCGCGGAGCTCTGTTCCACTGCTCTGCCCGGGAAACAATTATGACGATAAGCGGCGAGGTGATGGATAGGCCGGGCCGAGAGGTGACTGGACTGTGAATGCGGCGCACAGGCCCAGCGGAAACACAACTTCAGCACTCACTCCCATCGGCACATTGTATAGAGGCCACTGGAGCTGACGGGAGCTTATAGGAAGACTCACAAACAGTCTGCAGGGGCTCAGATAGGACTACATGTGTCAAATCAGTCAACATGTATTTGTCCAAAATGTGTGTGTGCGAATTGACCACCATTGATGCAATAGTTCTCAACTGGTTTCCTTGTTTGCCCAAACTTTATTTCACAATGAACCACCTAAATATGATACATATGTTTGCACTCAGTAAAAGGACAAGATCGCGAATACAAGCGGCCGAAATGAGTTTCCTTCGCAGGGTGGCTGGGAAACTCACCCTCCGAGATCGGGTGAGGAGCTCAGTTACCCGGCAGGAGCTCGGAGTAGAGTCGCTACTCCTTCGCGTCGAAAGGAGCCAGCTGAGGTGGCTAGGGCATCTGTTCCGGATGCCTCCTGGTCGCCTCCCTCGGGAGGTGCTCCAGGCATGTCCCACTGGGAGGAGGCCGTGTGGAAGGCCCAGGACACGCTGGTGGGACTATGTCTCCGAGCTGGCCTGGTGTGGCCTCGGGGTCCCCCCAGAACAGCTGGAGGAGGTGTGCGTGGATCGGGAAGTCTGGCCATCTCTGCTGAGACTGCTTCCCCCGCGACCCGGCCCTGGATAAAGCGGACGAAAATGGATGGATGTATTTTTGTTTCGTCCACGTTTGTGCTAAAAAGTGGAATCAAGGGTAGAGGTGTTGTAAAAATTAGGTTTATTTAAAGTTCATCTTAATGATAGGCCTATATTTATTGAGAAATTAGGCCTATGGTTGTTAACAAAAGGTTAAGCAGACACGCACATCACAAAAAACTGAAAAGCATGCAGGATCCAAAGAACTGTAAATTGTAAATAGCAGACTAACAAAAGTCTGCAATTGCAGGCAATTATCGACACACTGGACCAGGTGAATTATATTGTACATTTGAATTTAACTCTTTGCGGAAAAGATATTATCAGAATCAGAATTGTTTGTATTGCCATTGTTAGTGAACAGGTTCACAAACTAGGTTCAATCGTGCAAAATGAAACCTAAAAACAAAATATAAGCTTGGTAGATAAATAATAAACTATAAGGGGTGCATAAAGGTTAAAATAGAATATGATCAAGGCGAGGGGCGACGGTGGCGCAGATGGTAGAGCGGGTCGTCTCATGATCTCATGAAGGTCGGGGGTTCGAATCCCGCCTCCTGAAGGTGCACATTGTCGTTGTGTCCTTGGGCAAGACACTTCACCCTCCTTGCCTCCAGTGTCTGCGTACACTGGTGTATGAATGTGAGTGTGAATGGGCCCCCTATGAGAGACCAACAGGCCCGTTTGGAACCATGAGGCCGTCCTTCCGTGGACCCACCACCTGCAGGAGGAGCCATAGGGGACTGGTGCTATGTGACTTGGGCAGCTCCAACAGCTGCCCCCACGACCCGGCAACGGACAAGTAGGAGAAAATTGATGGATGAATGGATGTTACAGTAATATTTGAAACAGTGAGAGGTGGTGCAGTGCATTGGGACATGACTTTGCTCCTGATCTGTTCTATTTAACCTGTGTCTGCTCTGCCGACGTGTGGGAGAAAGGGAGCGAGGGTCCCGTCTCTCATGTTCAGGGGGAAATACTTGTTAAGTTTGTGCTGGTCTATAAACGGAGAGAAAATGCAAAAATACAAACTTATTATTATTATGCAGGCTCACTAATGGTTATACGAAGTTTACCTGCGTATAACATAGATTCCATCCACTTGTCCGTTGCCGGGTCGTGGGGGAAGCTGTTGGAGCTGCACCAGCCCCTATGGCTCCTCCTGCAGGTGGTGGGTCCACAGAAGGACGGCCTCATGGTTCTAACCGGGCCTGTTGGTCTCTCATAAGGGGCTTCTGAACCGCTCTTTGTCTGACCCGTCACCTAGGACCTGTTTGCCATGGGAGACCCTACCAGGGGCACGAAGCCCCCGACAACAGAGCTCCAGGATCATTCCGGCGCTCAAACCCCTCCACCACGTTAAGGTGGCGGTTCCAGGAGGGGTAACATACACCATTGTATAATACGGTCAAGGTTTAGGTATACTTCATTGTCCCCATAGGGAAATGTGTCCCATGACCCATCTTGCCCCACCTTTCAATGCCACTGAGGCGAACCGTAAGGAGCAGTGAGCGAACACAGTGCAGCTCCGGTTACCGAGGCTGGACTTCTAAATGCACTGTTCACTTGTACTTCTTTATGTAAAAGTTGTAATCACAGAAATTATAAGCAATTTTGCACTTAAATTGCCTTAAATTTTGTATGTGAAACATTTCATCAATGGTTCTTTTAGCAAACCTTCGTCCCATCTCTCAATAAAATGTCTCACTAAACGCCTCCCTCTCATAATGCTATTTTCCATTCAAGTTTGTCTACTTTACATGCGCCGGTCACCTCATGCATGCAGAGGAGCATCATTTGCGAAGTTGAACTCTAGACCTCTGTTTACTCAGACTTTTTTTCAATGCCGGGAGTTCATTTAGGAGCCAGGCTGTGTCCTCGGGCTGTCAGAGCTCTTAAAAAGGAGCGGCAGACCTGGAGCAGCATTCTAAGCAGTCTCTGCTCTTCCACCTACAAACAATATGTATTGTTCTGTTTTCAACCATTTCAAGGTGATTTGTGTTGCACAGGCAGATTGGTATTATTATTAATATGAAGACTATAGTCAACGGTGGCCCCAAATCACACAGCACATTACCAGGAGTGTTGTAGTGGGGCAGTTGCTCCCAAATTGAGGTCCGGGGCCCTATGGGGGGTCTCAGAGGCACGACAATGTGGCCCCCAAAGCTTTTCTTTATGAAGGGAAAACGCTCAAATGTAGTACTTTTGTCATTTTAGCTACCATACCACACCGACTTCATCCATAAAGCACTTTGAAAACTCAACAGTTGGTCGAAGTACTGTACGCAAATCATACAACAAGGGAAGAATAAGTAAAACAGTCCTAACATTAGAGGCAAACGCAGCTAAATACTAGGGCTGGGACAAAATAGCAGATCACAATACTTTTTGCTGAAATACAAAGTATCAACTTTATCGCAATAATACAGCGGTTAGAGCTCTCACTTCACAGCTAGAAGGTCCTGGGTTCGATTCCCACCTGGGTGGGGCCTTTCTGTGTGGAGTGTGCATGTTGTCCCTGTGTCTGTGTAGGTTACTCCGGTTTACCCTACCACTAAAAACATGTACAATAGGCCAGGATGAATGAGAGTGCGTGTGGGGAACGACGGGTGGAAATGAGCCCAAAGCTACAATCCGGTGTGGCTTGTTCATTAACATGCACTGTCCCTACCAATGTAACCAATACTTGTGTTTGGATGTGTTTTATCACACACTCATTCTTAACATGTCAAATGGCATTTGGTTTATAAACTTTGACACATTTTAAGGTAAATATATCATTTCATATGTCTGTGTCCAGTGTCTGCGTACATTGATCTGTGAAATGCAGTGTGAATGGGTGACTGGTTCTGTGCTGTAAAGCGCTTTGGGCCTAATGAAGGTAGAACATTAGTTGAGAATATTAGTTGAGATTATTTACCATTTCATATAATTACTTACTGTATCGCAAGACATATCGGATCGTGACAAAAGTGCATCGTCCCACAATACAGCCATAAACAAAAACAAAGACACATTCACGGATGAAAACAACATAGGAATGTTTGGAGCGTGTCACGAGGTGGTGCTCTCATTAAAAACGTACCTGGGTGGTAATTTGGAGATGAACCTGGATATTTATGTGCTGCCAGACATTTCAAACGTTTCACCTCGAGTCTACCATGAATCGCGCGCTCCTCGTCTCTAAAGCCCTCTCGTGACCTCGCCTTGCCCTCTCTGCCGGCGGCGGTAATCTAGCATGACCTCACCGAGAGTGAATTTACTGGCGTCATAAGGTTCATCCTTTATGATTAAACGGGTCTGTAGTTCCATTCCCGTGCGCGTGTCTGCGGTCGTACTTACCGTCGGTGCGGAGAACTCATTTCCCCGGGCCGGAGTCTCCCGGGGTTTCCCACAGGGGCCGAGCTCATTTGCGGACTGCGCTGCGGTTCATTCAACTTCGCTCGGCTGTTGAAGATAGAGTTCTAACTTATAACCTTCCAACTTCAAGGCTAACCAATAATAAATGGACTTAAAAAAAAAAAGCACACCAAACTGACCTTTTGAGAATTAAAGGCAACATTTTCGAGCTTTTAACTGTTTGTCCCCTTGTGCCCAAAGCAGTTTTAGACTTTCTCTGTGCAGGTTTTGCTCTGTTTTCTTCTTCTGCAGCAGAAACTGTGCCTTGCTGCATTTTGTTTTGCATAATAAAGCTTGGGATTGCGTCATCCAAACCGCCTAGATTCCATCATAACAAATTCAAGGGGATTTTGAAATGTAAAATACTGGCGTTCTCGTTCGTATCAAAGCATTTGGAGACCAGATTAAATGGTTATTTTCAGCTAGTGGACCATGTTTGCTAGTTATCGCTAAAATGGCAGATTCCTATGGTATAGATATATAACAATCAATCTCAAAAGTGACTCCAGCTGACAAACATGAATTATCTCACAAATATTTGCGTGGGAGCGACCCCCCCCCCCCCCCCGAACCCCACTCTTTATGTGCGCCTTGCAGTCCATGACTCTTCCCCCGAAAGCATCAATATGGAGGCATTTAATTGGTTCTGCATTATCAAGAGAAGAAGAAGAAGGGCAAATTGCCAACACGAAGAGATTGCAATGCAGGATGTGGGCGGACTACAAGTGAGCTGATAATCCCGCGCCATTTATTGGCTCGACCAGATATGAGAAACCCCGTGTAGGCCGCGATAAAACCTAATTCATTACAAAGTGGAAAGTTTACGCAAAGCGGCGCTCCTCGGGATGAGCGTTAATTGGAAGGCAAGCGGGAAGTCAAGGCGGTTGTGATGGACATGTCATTTTGAATCATGGTTTTCAGATGACGTTGTCTGGAGCACTGTGTGCTATTGGCACATGAGTCCTTTTCTTTGTACAGAATCTCATAAGGAACTGACTCGGAAGTACAATGTTACACCTATATTTGCGACCAGGGGCGCAACTACCCACACTCTCTGGGGGGTATGCAGACACACAGCCGGCGCTGTGCCCCCCCCCCAGCTGTTGGAGCTGCACCAGCCCCTATGGCTCCTCCTGCAGGTGATGGGTCCACAGAAGGACGGCCTCATGGTTCTAACCGGGCCTGTTGGTCTCTCATAAGGGGCTTCTGAACCGCTCTTTGTCTGACCCGTCACCTAGGACCTGTTTGCCATGGGAGACCCTACCAGGGGCACGAAGCCCCCGACAACAGAGCTCCAGGATCATTCAGGCTCAAACCCCTCCACCGCGTTAAGGTGGAGTGGGAACTAAAACTCAGTAGCCCCTAAAATACCTGAGCCCTTATAGGACCTGCTGTTATGGGCCGGGCTTTTTTCAGAGTCTGTCACAGACCGACAGGTGAAGAAGGAAGTCATGGAGCTTCTGCATGTGTCTGTGTAAGTTCTCAGTCGTACAGGAGTTGTCCATCTTCAATGAAGGTACTTGATTCTGAAACTACAGTAGCGAGTAAGTTAAATCACATGATTAATTTATTCACTACTTTCATTTCAGGATTTACAGCACATGTCATGTTACTGTCACTCATGGTTTCTGACAGAAGTCTAACTCTGAAAAAAGCTTTTTCATTAATGAAACCTTACTCTTTACAAAGCAAACTTTACTTTGTAAAGAGTAAGGTTTCATTAATCATTTAGAGTTAAATGATTAATGAATCATTAATTGAACAATCATTTAATTGTTCTAATGACGAAACTGTTACTCAAATTAACTTGTGGTAATTTGTGTCTGCAATTTTTTTGAGCAACCTTTACTAATCACAATTTACAGTGTGGTAACAGTTAATTTATAACATTCCATTCCAAACTCTATAACTGGAGCAAAAACTGGGTACCAGCCCTGTTAATCCCAAGCCACAGCATTAGCTAACTGTAGTTTGCATTTTAGACTCACACATCTTTTATATTGAAAAAGTGAGGCCAGCTAACTTAATTACTGTATTTATCTACAATGTTCTATGGCCAGTCTATAATCTCCAGATGCCAGGCCCTCAAATGGGACCTAGATCCTTCCCATCATGTGAAGTCACTGAAAAAAGAAAAAAAATAGCGAAATTGTGGGCCTTGGCATTCTATACACTTGCTTGGAATGTATTGCTGCGAACCGAAGATTTTTTTTCTGTCCAGAGGGGCACAAAGGTCAGTGCACACCTGATCACACCTCAAATATTGCACTGGAGAAATGCGCTGTGGCAGACAGAGTGAATGGCGATGACAGATTGGCCTCAGAAGGTTGAAGTCAGTATGAGGTTTATCCAGCTGATGGGGAATGTTTATGATTTTCATTTGAAATGATAGACCTACTATAATTTCAAATGAAAATCATAAACATTCTTTTGTGTGCCTTCAGCATTGACAATTTGAAATAAGGTCTAAGTATGAAAAATAAACAGTAGGAATGGGGACTGTGTTGGTCAATGCGCCCTCTGCAGGCTGCAGTGGGAAGAACACAATAAAACACTGTTTCCATTTTACAGTAGTGAACAGCATGCTAAAATAAAAGATCAAATCAGTGGTGCAGTGATGAACATACCGTACTAGCTGTATATTACTTGTTGTGTTCTCCTTTGTGTTCTGTTGTTGTTAACCTGCTATGCTGCCAGGGGGGGCGCTGTGAGCATGTGTGTAAGTGTGCTCTTAGAGAAGGAGAGGCTCGGTTCTCCCAGTTGAGTCTGTGTTCTGTGTGCTGAGCGTGTTAATAATAAAGCACTCTTGACTCGGCTGGTGATTGCCTGTAAGATCAGTACATTTACTTACTGTACTTTACTTAAGTAGTATTTGTGTTGAGAACTTATTACTTTCAACCCAACTCCATTTCTAAAAAAGACTCCAAAGTAAGTAAAAAGTAATTTGGGCCATGTGTTTTGTCCATTGTAAAAGCCTAATAGAGCTCCAGAGCAGTAGGTGGCGCTGTGCGTGGCTATCAAATGCCACTGACACGACAAGGAAGAACGTTTGTCCCCGCCGTGTTTCTGTACAGAGAGTGAATTCAATTCAGGCACAGTTTTAATGTTTTTGAAGCTGCAGTCATTAAAGCAAGTAACTTGTTTACCTTAATAAATACTTTCTGTAGTCCCTCCTCTAACTTCACCTCGTTTGGAGCCATAGGAATATACTGGGAGAGGCCAAATGCTAACAACATGTTTGGTCTTTTTGTGTGACTGAGCGCACGCACACAGACCAGACAGGTACGTCTAAGCTATAGTAAGAACATATCTCAGTATGGAAAAATGGTGGCCTGTTCCTTTCAGCAATAATTTGACTGAGCAACTTTTTCTTTTATTGGAATAATATTTAATAGTATCTGTACTTTTTACTCATATTTTCTCTAGATATGTACCTAGAGAATATCTTTTCTTTGTATCGATACTTAAACTGTCTGATATTTGGACATCTTTTGAGGTCTACATGTAATTTAGTCCATATTTTAGGACCACATGTCCAGGCATGGGCAATTTTAAATTCATCCAAGCCCCTTACATTGTAATTTCCCTCTCTTTCACTAAACAACTGTTGATTTTTGTTTAGAGGTAATGAATAATAATAATAATGCATGGGTTTTATATAGCGTTTTTTTTGGACACTCAAAGACGCTTTACATTGCATTATTCATTCACTCCATATGTAGTGGTGGTATGCTACTATTGTAGCCACAGCTGCCCTGGGGTATACTGACGGAAGAGAGGCAACCAGTCTGCGCCATCACCAACCACTCACTCACTCACAACAAAAATAAGTTTAGTTGCTTTTTTGTTGTTGTTGTTTATGGTTCATGTGATTGAACCAAAAAAAAAAAAACTGCTTGTGAATTTGTTCACTAAAAATGGCCAATAAAACAATTGTGATTCTGATTCTGATCGGTATTCACAAATGGACAAAGGTTGTCAAACAGTAAATGCGCTGACGGAGACAATATCAATTTCAATGCTTCATTTTACTGGCTAGACAAGTATGTACCCCGTCACAAAATGTAAAAGTGCAGCTTATTCCAAAAAAAGTTTTCTCACATGCCTGACGTAAATAAACCTTTGTGTTTATTTTGAAGGCAAAATGCAGTATCCAAATACCACTGAACGCGCTGCCATTCACAGCATGTACAATTTGGCTCGTCCAAAATAAATCAGGTAATCTTTCGTGTGGGAAAGACGCCGGGACAAGCACGCGTCATACATCGGAGCATAATAAAGAGGTGGACGGAAATAGATTTGAACACCAGGTTTATGTGAAATTGAATCACTCGCGTTGCATTCAGGGAGCAGCCTGGAGCCGCGAGATCAAACATAGCAACACGAGCGGCCTTGATCCTCTGAGCCAGGATTACGTAAAGTCGCAGTTTTTCAGATCTCTCTACACCTCAGGGCCATCTGTGTCAGAAAAAGAAAAAAAAAAAAGCTCGGAAGGAGCTGCTCTGTCAGTGGTGGAGGCGATAAATGTTCTCCTTTGTCTTAGGGCTTTTAATCTCCGTCTCTGTTATGGACTTCCTCCGTCAGACTGCGGGACGGCACGTAGTATATATCGAGATATTTTGAGGGACGATACGATACCAATACTTTTTATTCCGATAGCGATACTTTTGATGATGTCAAAGGTAGCAGTGCCCCACATCAATTAGTAATCCACCATTTTTAAGCAATATAGGAAAGAAAAAGGATCTCCCTGCTCATTGTTGAAAGCCTTTGACTAGGTATGATAATCTTTCATGAAATATGGAAGGTTAAGTTTAATCATCGTACTGTTCAGACATTTGTCTGATTCAGAGCACACACGGGTTTGTGCAGATAAAGGCACAATGAGGACGGTTTCTGCCAGACAAACACATCAGATTAAGAGAACAGCTGCTACAAAGCACCTAACAGGTATTTAAAGCTGCTGGTGCTGCTGGTGCCTCTGGAGTCTCCCGAACATCAAGGTGTAGGACCCTCCAGAGCAGCGCTTTAAGTGGGCCGGTACGTGCCGGTACTCAGTACCGCCACTTCTCCGTGCACCAAGAACGTGCTCTTAGCGTACCGGTACGCTCATCTGCACATCTGTTTTAATCCTTTAGCTGCTCCGCCGCTTCACAATGCACACTTCCTATTTCATCCCACAGTGAGCAGAGACTACATTACCCATACTCCCTTGAGTTTAATGGGTGAAAAGCGCCATGCGTCGCTGTAAACAACTCAACGTGATGCTCGTCCACACAAACAAGCGGATCCGGGAGAGGGTGCGTGAAACACAACCGTCGCTGCTGGGTTAAAATACATTGAACACTTGACTCTGCTCTCCTGCTTCAGAGCAGTAAAAGAACAAGGTCAGAATCAGAGGACGCGTTGGCTGACCCCACCTGTGCCGCGGTCATTGAGGTTCTCACAAGTAGTGATGTGCCCCATTTGACCTCGTAGATGCGTTAAAAACAAAACAAAGGGGTAAATATGGATGTAAACAAACTTCTGTGGACTGAGATGAGGCGGACTGCAGACAGAATGGAGCCTGACAAACTGCAATGACAGCACGAGCTCCAGAACATGGAACATAGACACTTTGGAAAGCACAGACATGAGCCTCTAAGAATGACCTGTAACAGATGGACGTTCACTAAGCTTATTTTCTTTGCATTGGACTGTCATCATGAGTTGTTTATTTGAGCAGATCTGAGTGCAGTTATTGTGAATACATGACATAAATGATACAGTGTTATCACAATATCATGTAAATAGAGTACCGGCACTTCTTTTTGTCCACTTAAAGCACTGCTCCAGAGGCATAAACCTTCTATCCGGCCTCCCCTAAACTGTTCATTGAAGCTGACGAGCAGAAACGGCTGCAGTGGCTCAGAAATACATGAAGACTCATTTCAAACAGTCTTGTTCACTGATGAGGCCGTGTAACCCTGGATGGTCAGATGGATGGAGTAGTGGACGGTTGGTGAATGGCCACCATGTCCCAACAAGGCTGTGACGTCACCAAGAAGGGGGCGGAGTCATATTTTAGGCCAGAATCATGCATTTGCATAATCATTTGGAACGCCGTGTAGAGGCCAATAATGAATTATTATTCAGTCAGAACAGCAGGCGGCAACAATTTCAAGCACTTGGACCAAACACTGTCACACAAATATATATATTTTAGTGAGCTCTTAACCCCAGCCTGGACCAAGCACCAAATCTTAAAATCTTATTGAAAAAAAGTGTCAAAATAGCGTCAAAAACTAGAAGAAAACAAGGATGAAAATGCAACACAAAAGAATCAAAAAGTGACACACAAAAAACCTGCCTTAAAAGAGCAACACAAATCTGACAAAAACACAATAAAAGCAACATAAAAAGTGACCAAAAATGGTGGCAAAAATGAGATGAAAAAAAGAAAGTGAACAACGCGGCAAGAACGGGTCCAGCATGCTCCTCTAACAATCAATGGTGCTGCAGTGGAGAGGGTGACCAGCACTAAGTTCCTGGGTGTGCACATCACAGACAACCTTTCCTGGACCATGCACACTACATCTCTGGTCAAGAAAAGTAATCAGCGTCTCTACTTTCTCCACAAGTTTAAAAGGAGCTATAGTCCCAGCCTCTGTTATGTGCAACTTCTACAGAACGACTATAGAGAGCATCCTGACCAGCTCCATCACTGTGTGGTTCTTCTACAGAGGGACTATAGAGAGCATCCTGACCAGCTCCATCACTGTGTGGTTCTTCTACAGAGGGACTATAGAGAGCATCCTGACCAGCTCCATCACTGTATGGTTCTTCTACAGAGGGACTATAGAGAGCATCCTGACCAGCTCCATCACTGTGTGGTTCTTCTACAGAGGGACTATAGAGAGCATCCTGACCAGCTCCATCACTGTGTGGTTCTTCTACAGAGGGACTATAGAGAGCATCCTGACCAGCTCCATCACTGTGTGGCACGGAGCCATCACTGCCTCCTGCCGAAGGAGCCTCCAGCGCATCGTGAGAGCAGCGGAGAAGATCTGTGGAGCCCCTCTCCCCTCCATTAAGGACATGTACTCCACCCGTCTCACCCGCAAAGCCCAGGTCCAGTCGCCTTAAGAACAGTTTCGTACACAGGGCCATCGGGAAGCTGAACTCCCTGCCCTCCCTCCCACCCCTCTTCCCCCACCCCCCGCTCCACAATCAAGGATGAGAGAAATATAATTTCGAATCAGTCATGGTTTGACAAATAAAACAATCTTGAACCCAAGGAAAAAAAATAACTTTAGATCAGTTTTGTAGGTCTTAGCTTTCAAATGAGGCGTTACACGGGCCTATAGGCTGTAAACTCCAGTCGAGACGCTTTTAGATTTGGGTAAAGGGGGGGCTTAAGAGATTATAAACCTGGGTCTCTCTCTCCCTCTTTCTGTTTAGGCATAACGTGTCTTATTTTTTATTACAGGATGCAGGAAACTTGCAATACATGTATTTCTCATGTTTATGTCACTAATCTACAGCAGACGTTTCCATCTTCTAAATGTATTAAATGTATTTTTTTCTTCATTATCATCTCTCTTTCCAACAGGCGACATTTTCCTGATCTTTGAACCGCTTTGCTGTGAATACAAACGCGTGGAGTCGCGTGACGGTTCACACACAGCACAAGAGACACAAGTGCTGTTGGCGGCTAACAGCTGCTCCGCGGCGTCATCAATTAAAGCCTGAATTAAGCGGATGAGCGGCTAATTGCGGCCCAATTGGTTGAGCTAAGTGCTCGCAAATTAGCACAAAACTCCGCCTCCGCTTGTTCCCGCGTATTCTCCTCTACGTCTCGTTTATTTATACAATTATTTTTTTGCTTTGAAATTCAATTTGGAAACTTTTCCATTTAGCCGACGAGCGAAATGAGCGCGTTATCGTTGCTCGCTGCTTGTGTATAATCTCGCAGGTGCCTCCGCGGGTGATGGATTTGCTTCCGCGCCGCCATTTGACGCCATTACTCTTATCCCCCCAGACTATGGCACGCTAATTAAAATGTATAAAACTGAGTTGGTTTGTTTTATTCCCCACACAAAGACAATGAGTGAAGACTGCTGCTGTGTGTGTGTGTGTGTGTGTGCGTGTGTGTGTGTGTGTGTGTGTGTGTGTGTGTGGAGGGGGGGGTGGGGGTGCAGTGATTGGATGTGGCAGCGACGAAAAGGCAGAAATTACAAAGCACGGAGTTAGAATGAAAAAAAACAAAAAAGGCCACGCAATGCCACGTATAAACAGACCCAATTAAGCGGGGGCGCCAGCGGGGATTGGAACAACAAACAAGTCGGCCAGGTCAAAGAGAAGGCTTCGGATGAACTGCAGGGAGATGTTTAGGAAGGGAGGGAGCCCATACTACTTCTTATCTGTGGTATAAACATGTACAATTAGAGAAAGGATTGACCTAAACTCATTATGTAGACTCGACCATATATAGAGCATGCATGTACAGTACCCGTCAAAAAAACGTTTTATGTATTGGCATTTCTTCATTCTTAATACTATTTCCATTGTGTGATACTCATTGAAGACGTTAAACTATGAATGAACACATGGGATTATGCAGGAAACAAAAAAAGGGTGAAATAATTTTAAATATGCAATCTTTTATTCTTGCCATGAGAAGGTCGGCCATGAAATGGTTTCCAAATGTCAAAAGTGTGCAAAGCCGTAACCAAAACAAAAGCCTCTTATGAAGATTTTATGTCAACATATTTTATTTAAAGCATTATTCCAAATGTGTTCATTCATAAAACCAAGACATAAAAAAGTATGTATGTATGTAGAGTATATAAAAGCCTTGCTTTATAGTGCAGTAGTGCCGGCCTGTTGGGGGGAAGCACTGCAGCACAAAGCATCTGGAGGCCGGTGTGGGGAGGACCCAGAATGCGGCTTCGTGTTCCAGTTCCAAATTTCACCTCGGAAAGTGGTATGCTGAACAAAAGTCACAGTTTATAGGGAATGTCTGTGACAAAAGATATGACTTGGGTTTTTTAGGCCCGGTCTCATTCATGGGTTGACCCATCTTCACGACATGTCAGCTCAAAAGTCTTGTCTCCCTGAAACGTGTTGTCTCGCTAAAGTTCCACAGTGTGGGTTTTTGTGTTGAGCAGGGTTAATGGTTGTTTAATGAAAAGTGACACATTATGAACCAAGTTTTTATTAACAACTAAACTACTTCAAAAATGTAAACAGGGAAAATAAGAAAGATGAACATTAGTAAAGCAAATACATGTTGTATTTAAAGATGGAGCCTGCTTCTGTGTTCAATATGACTTAGTGCCTATTTACGTTTTTAGCCTTGGCTGTAAACAGTTAATCATTAAAGCGGTTACAATAAGTCAAATGTTATAAATTTTTTTATAAGTCAAAAAATTGTGTTCAAGTAAATGAATTATTGAGATCAATTCCTGTACACTTCAGACTTGCTGAGCACAGTCGACCTCATATCTTGGATCTTAAACTTCTAATCCTCTTTTTATTTACCATTACGAGACGAGCCGCGGGAGCTCCGCCCGCCGCATTCATCTCCCTCACAGTTCAGTGACCTTGCAGCAGTTCAGCTTATCTCCCAACCTTTTACATCTTCTACAAGCCGGGAATGTGTTTTAGGCTCTGCAGACGTTACCACTGGAAGAAGCTTCTTTTTTTTTATATTTCGCTTCATGCGCAAGACAAGACAAGCCTTCAAAAACAACCGCAGTGGGAGATATGGGACTGCACAGAGGAAACGACAACATTAACATTAAAGTCCTGAAATAAAATGGAAAATAGAAATAAAAGGGAAAAGCGGCATTCGATCCTAACATGTGCGGACAGTTAGCAAGGTCGGCTAGTCCGGGAGACTTGTCAGTGGCCGTTAGCCTGCTCAATGTATTTTCCTTAGCCGTTAGCATGTAGCCATCAAACATCCCAAACAATCCGGATGTTTTCAGCTGTTGGTCGACCACATTTAGGTCCAAGCTTAGTTAGAAATCATAAATGCATGTACAGATCTTTTGCGATTTAACTACTAATAAGCATATAAAAGTGTCTTCTGAGCTAAATGCTAAATCATGTTATGCACATCCAATAGCCATTAACCTCTTGCCCTTTTCATCAAGTGTTGTGTTGCTTTTTTGAACGTGACAAAAATAAACGCAATAAAAACAACTGAAATCTGCAAGGCAGAAGTTTGGCTGAGTTTTGTAGGTCTCAGCTTTCAAATGAGGCGTTACACTGGTCTATAGGCTTTGAGCTCCAGCCGGTGAACGTTTAGATTTGGGTGAAGCTGGAGAAAATGTGAAAAACACAGAAATGATGTAAATACAATCAAAACAGACATGTTATACTATAATATAGGGACTGGCTCCACCTCGATTTAAACAGGTCATTTTAACAGAATAGTGACAAAAACGAGAGCTAAATAAAGATATACTTTATTTATATACATGAGACCATTATACATTCACTCCATGGTGTTCAGTTTCCCCTGGGCGAGACTGACAGAAGCGTCATCACATCTGCACCAACGGTCGCAGGTGATGGTCCCACCATCATACACTCATCCTGGCCTATTGTACATGTTTTTAGTGGTAGGGGAAACCAGAGTACCTGGAGCAAACCTACACAGACACAGGGAGAACATGCAAACTCCACGCAGAAAGGCCCCCCTCCAGGTGGTAATCGAACCCGGGACCTTCTAGCTGTGAAGCACGAGCGCTAACCGCTGCGCCACCGTGCCGCCAAATGAGGCTGAAAACGGCGCAAAACAGGCGACCTCATTTATGATGGAAGATCAGTTTTGAAGGTATTAGCTTTCAAATGAGGTGTTACACTGACCTATAGATTGTAAGCTCCAGACGAGAAGCTTTCAGATTTGGGTAAAGCTGAACTGGAGAAAAATGTGCTCGGTTCAGGTGGCTAAAGCTTAGTAACGTCCGTATTGTATTGCGGCTGTGTTTTTTTTTTTTTTTGCTGCTGCTCTGTCCCAGAAATGAAATGACCATATTTGGATAACAGCGTCATCTCTGCCATCTTCTGTGCTACACGTAGATACCAAACATGTGGTACCCCCCCCCCCCCCCCCCATAGTTGAAATGTGATCCTCTGTCAGAGTAATACCATCTTCCATCTATCAGGGCTGCTTCCCGACTGCCCTCAGCCACTCTGGGGGTCTGCCCTCTGAGTTACGAGCCCCCGCTAACAATAGCGCCCGAGCCAGCGCATTCGTTCATGCCCAAAGGCCCCCCTGCCCCACGCTGTTAGCGAATAATCAATGTACTCGCGCAGGTAATGTGGAGCTGAGAGCGTCGCCTCCAGCGTACACGCTCACGAGGCGGAGGCGCTCCTCTGCCGGGACCGACGGGAACAGGGTGTAAAAGCGGAGAACGACGCCGCGCCCGGTCAATAAATAAATACACGTTTAAACCGCTCTGTATTGTTGTCGAAATTCAGCCTCCTCACACATTCATTTATCTGGTTCACTTTGCCTGACAGGTGGGAAGAGTTGGAGTATGGGGTTAAAAGCTGAAAAATATAAGTAAGTAAATAAATAAGTGCTTTATTTGTCATTGTACAATTGAGGAGTTCATTTGCAAAAGCAGATATCTCAGTTTGGAATCTTTTTCAGAATTGTTTGGGATATTTGTTACTGTACTCTACAGATTACACTTGTGAAACTAAAGTTGTGTCAAGTGGATTAAGAACTAGTGACTATTAGCTCCTACACCTCCCTCCGCTCCACAACAGTCTTTCACCATCTTCTGGGAAGTGCGTAGCAGACCAATATAATCCGTCTTATTCTCCAGTGAATGAACAATACAGTAGTAGGGATAGAAGGCATGTGTGGCTTAGCTGCGAGACTTGCCCAGATACCTCCTTGTTTGTCTCTCTTTTTTTTGTTTCCTGTTACGCCTCTTATGACGCCTCCTCTGGGCTGCAGGGTTGGTTAGGTCCTCATCCAAATCTGTTATTTGACTACCCACCGCAAAAATAGCATTTTCTGTGTTGAGCTGGTCATAAGGAGCATGTTTTATACTGACGGCAACAAAATGTTACGCAGCGTGCCTTTAAACAAGAACTGGGTCCTTCATGGCTAGTGCAGTAAAAATACACTGAACCTCCAGAAAAACACAGCAAAGATGTACAAAAGTATCCAGTAAAACAGCTGTACCAAGAGAGCTGTACCAAGTTGCTTTCTTATATACACATCGCCAATATAGGCTATAATAATTTGTTTATTTAATTAAGACGTTCCACAAGGGAAGAATACCAATATTAAAGGGGGGTAATATGCTAAATCGACTTTTAAAAGCCTTTTACTATGTTACAAAGTTGTTCTCTCATCCAAAACAGGCCTGTAACTGTGTTTGGAGCGGATAGCACATGAGTAATCTTTGGATCTTTTACGGTGGTTATCACCACGGCGATAGCTTCCACCGTATCCAGGAAGTGCTTGCGTCACCTCTCGATCTCCTGCTCATCCTCTAATCATGAAGTGAAAACACTCATCTAGCTTCACCATAGCCACCTGGGCTTTTCTATGTCTTTCTTAAAACAGCTACTCAGCAAACGGGACCAAGAGGAGGAGGGGGGGTGGGGGGTGGGAGGGGTTTACATTTCAATCGCTTGGAAATCAGGAAGTGAAACCATTGGATATTTTTTAGATCAGCGTTACATTTTCCAACCAACGAAGTGTAAGACAGTGTTAAGGACGTGTTTAACATTATTACCAAATACCTGCAAAAAGCATAATACCCGCTCTTGAAGAACGGAAGAGCCTGACTCACACCCGGAGAACATGGTTTCTGAACACACGTGAACTTAAGGACGTACTTCAGCTCCCGATGACCGCTGTTGAACTTGATTCTACCAGGCTACGTGGAAAACATCATTACAGCCAGGAAGTGATTACCTGCACAGTAATTGCAATAGTGATATTTTTTGCAGGTGCAGCGCCGTGAGTGTGTTACCTGCCGGGGACATTAACGCTAGCCGTGTTAGCATTAGCGAGTACGTTGTAATTAGCCTATTTATTTTTCTATTGAACCAAGGTTACGTCTGTACTACAGAGATGGAATGGCCGCACAGCATGGCCCAGCATGATAAATAGTGATTTAAATGAGCGACTGCGTGACAACCAACAAACAGGCAGACCGTGGCTTTTTCTTCTCTGCTTTGTGGGAGTGTTCCTCGGGCTCGAGCACTTTTACACTGATGTTTATGTCCCAGCTGCCGGTTTCTCTCTTGTGTGTGCGCATGCACAATATTGACCTAGCACGTATTTCGGGAAGTGGGGAATTGGATGTGCATTGAGTGTCCCCAGCAAGGTCCTCTCAGTGGGTTGCCTTACACTGACCCAGGTTGAGATACAATTGAAGTGATTTGAATGAACACCAGTAAGAGTGCACTCCACATGCTCTTCCCCTAAAACTAAGCTACACATCCAGCCAAGACCATTATTACACCACAAAGTTACAAGTGCAGTCTCTGTAAATGACTGTGATAATATTTCCCAATTTTTGCTAATTAGTACAGACGTGTTATTTTATTTTTGTAACAATAGTACATTTTATGTTTTTACGTTGAAGTAATTCGGAAAAGGTGCCGTAAAGCGGAAGTAATTGCCGCAAAGCAGGAAAGGTGTACCGCTAACGGGAATTAACAGAAAAGTGTGCTCCTGCTAAGGTCGAGAAAAGTCTCGTTAAAGGTTTTATTTGTTGGCATATTATAGTTTATTAGCACCCGGTTGATTAGGGAACAAGGTTGGTATTAAGTTTTTGTTATGTAAATGTATATTTAGTTTGTTTTCACGGAGTTTATAATTAGCTTTTTTGTTTAACGGTAACTTTCACCCACTAGATGGTGCTATTGTACTTCAGTTAAAGACATGATTTACGTATAGTGATTCAAAGGTTCAACGTTGTAAAAAGGGCAATGGTTATTATTTCATAAGAAAGACGGAAGGTTTAAAAGAAGATGATAAAAAAGGGTTTAATAAATATACATATAAATACATGGTTATAGCAGTGAAAGTAGAAATTGTCAAAGTTAAAAGGTAATTCATTAAGATAGTATATATGGTTAAAAAAGATATAAGGTAAAACACATGCTGTTAAGAGTTACTAATTGTATTGTTTGTCTGTTCATATTGTAGCTCTTACGGTGTGTTCACACGCAAGGAAAAGATCAATAAAAGAAAGTTGTGAACCATCAGTTTGAGAGACCATCTATTCGACCGCGGCTGCTACAGTCTCCCCCCTTCCACTGCCTGTGTGCATTAGCATTCTCCAGGCTGCCCGGAACACTGCGGGGCTCCGCGCTCTGCTTCCCCTGGGTCGATCCAAAAGCTCTTTCTTCCACCCTGTCTTTGTATAGGCAGGCCACATCCACTGGTATCACGGAGTCCCTTTGATTAGCCCCTGTCCATCAATACATATTTTTATAACACTACAAAAAAAAAGAGGAAGAAGAAGTAGCATAGTGAGGGGTAGGGCGGTGCAGGAAACAGCTCTCACAGACATAGAAGAGAAAATGGGATAGGTTTTAGGAGACAGAGTTAGGTGTTATTGAAGGTGTTATTTACTATGAGGTGAAAATGGAAAATGAGGACTCATGGAGAACTATGACCTATCAACATGGACTGGCTAACTCAGATTTGCAAAATTGGAGGTTGCCAAGCTTCGCCAATGTGTAATTTGTCAGATAACACAATTAATAATGACTTTCTTTTACTTTGGAATGCGCCAAAGTAAAAGGAAAGCCCCGATATCCAAAGGTTATCTGGACGTTGAAACAGGGCTAAAATGTCTTTCTCTGTCATAAGACAAACCATCTGCGTGGACCAATGCGTACAGTGCAGTTTAAGCAGGTTCTCTAGATACCTCACCATTAACGTGGATCAGGGTTGCTGCGTTTTCCCAGGGCCTACTGCCGTGTAAACAGGGCCTTAGGGAGGATTCCCCAACAAGTCTGTTCAATGGCATTACATTAAGATAGATACAGTTTTCGTAAGCAGGCTTCTCTAATTTCCTCTCCAATTTGATCGACTATCAACAAGATGAAAACTATACATGTTACATTTTCTCGGTAAGAAAACGCTATATTGATCGAAAACGGCCGTCTCTGTCTCTTTAGGGAACCTCAAAAGACAACTCTGCGATGGTTAAGATGAGGAATTAGCATTATAACATAATTAAAAGATAAATTGAGTGGTGTCTGGACAGACTTTTATGTCTCCCAAAGCAGTTGACCCAAAGAGAGCTCACTGTCCAGCAGAAACCCCCCCTTTCATTACCGCACCCTGCTGCTGAGAACGAAATGGCGGCGGCTGGATTTTGACGGGCTCGTGTCTCCGCAGCCAGGCCTCGAGAATGTCCAGTGCAATAAACTTCAGCCCCGTCGCAAACACGAGAAGACGCGGCGATGCTCCCAACATATTCTATTTCACAGTCCGCTGGAGCCGGCACATCGCTCCAATCTGTGAAGCCTAACACTGCGGCTCCCTGCGACCCCGGGAGTTCTTGAACGCGAAGCGCCCGATGTTTTATTCACTTTACAGACTTCCATTTTGATCAAATTCAAAGGTCCAGCGTTGCCCTTTATGTGGGCTTTTACAACTGCTTCACACTCCTTTAGCATTGGTATTTTTTACGTCAGAAAGTTTGTCCACATGTAAACTCTCTTTTGTTATGCACTTTTATCATGCCTTTTGAAGACAGATGAACATTTTCTTTGATGGAAACCCAATGTAGACTACTGCTTTGAATGGATTACAACCACAGGGAAGTTCTTCTATCTATATCAGGACTTATTAACTGCATTTCCATCAAAGAAAATGTGCATCCGTCTTTAAAGAGAATTTACATACGCTTCCATCAAAGGGTTTGTGCGAATGATGGGCAGTGGTTACCTGCTTAGGGCTGTCTGTACGAGCTTCTCCTGTTCTTGTTTTGTTGTTGGCCAAATTCATTTGTTTATGAGTCCTTATGATGATGGACAAACAAGAACAATCTCAGGGCCAACCTGATCCGTATTTGCAATGCGCTGTTGTTGGCATTAATTAAGGAAGAATGTTTTTACTCTCAACGGTTGTCATACTATTGCTCAAATTTACAAATAGAGAATTAGGGTAGGCGAGCAATGCATCTGTTGAGAGGGATCCTCCCAACCGGCTCGTAATCCTCGTCTTTTAAACGCACCACACAGCATAGGAACATTATCTACAAAATCAGCTAGTTAGGGCAGCTGCATAGGGGTTTGTTGATGGGGAGCTGCTGCCCTGTACAACTAGCCCTCTCTACACCTGGCTTTTTAACGCACTACACTGTGTAGGGCTTACATAATAAATGTACATAATAATATTCATGGGGTATAATATGTATATTAATCTGTCTTTTTAACATAAAACTAGTTACTTTTGGTAATACTAAGAATGTTAGGCAGGGTAACCGTCTGAAAGAAATGTAATGATCGCCTTTTGTTACTTGCTTTGTTCTAGACTTCGTACTTGAAACAAGATTCAAGATTGTTTTATTTGTCAAACCATGTGACTGATTCGAAATTATATTTCTCTCATCCTTGATTGTGAAGCGGGGGGTGGGGGAAGAGGGGTGGGAGGGAGGGCAGGGAGTTCAGCTTCCCGATGGCCCTGTGTACGAAACTGTTCTTAAGGCGACTCGACCTGGCCCGTAGATTCCGTAGAAACGAGACCGTTGTTGTAATTGTGCCTCTTTCTGTTGACGTACGAACACTTCAAACAGTGTTTTGTAATTATAGTTCTTTGTAAATAATTTGTAAGTACACTGAGAAAAGTAATAGTTGTGCTTCCTTGAATGTATTCATTGTTGTTCACTTGTTTCTCTTCAATCAGCTACCTTCACTAGTGTAAAGTAAGTATTGAAATGGCCTTTACTTGAAAGGATCCAGGAAACCGATTGCCTTGAATAAGTCAAGTTAATGAGGCCGATTATTTTCAACTGTTGGTAACTCACTCATTTCCAGTAATGTTAACTTCCATACCAGTAGTGTTCAATTGAAAAAATGTATTGCTGAATACTTGCATAATTCAATTATATTGCATTTAGACAACTTAACCTCCTCAGCCCTAACGGCACCCGATCGGGGGGCAGTAATGCTCCGGGCAGTTGGACGCCACTGGGCACAAGGGGGCGCCCTTCCAACCTTCTCAGTGTACATGTGAATTGACTTTCTTCAGAGTTAGACTTTAGGTCCGACACCATGAGTGACAGTAACATGACGCTAAATAGTGAGCTCTTTATTGTCTGTAAAAAAGCTGAGACCTTGTTGCTCTTCAGTCACAGACTGGGAAGTGAAGAAGGAGGTCATGGAGACTCTGCTTTAGACAGAACTTCAGAGTTCTGCTGGATATGAGAGTTATATCATATTCTGAAACTCAAAAATATAGTAAAAAAAAAAAGTAAAAATACAAATGTGAAAATCCTGAAATTATATCATTAAAACATAATTAATTAATTAATTAATTAATTATGAATTACTCTAATTTTTACAAAAAAAAAACAATCTGATGTAGAGTCATGTTTGTCCCGGTTCTTCTGAGTCATGGTGGGTCATGGTGGACCATGACAGATGTAGACAGGACTGTGGTAAATGTACTTTTATATTGGAGAAAATAGTTACTATAGTAACTGTGTTGAAGAAATGAACCTCATGAGCTTCTTCTGTAACATCTGTCCACATCAAAGACTGTAAAGCTGCACCACGACTCAGAGGAACTGGGACAATCATGAACCCTACGTCGAAGAACGACATTCTGTTTTTTAGTTTTATTTATTTAATGAAGTAAGAGTAGTTTCAGTTTTGATTTTTTTTACTTGTTACCACCTGCATCTTCTTGGCCAGGACTCTCTTGAAAAATAGATTTTTAACTCGCATTCACACCAGGATTCAAATCAAGAGGGGGTTGTGAATGCGACCTTAATCTCAATGAGTTTTATAGTAGATAGAAAAATTAAAATAAAATAAAACTAGCAATTGCTTGATTTTGTAATATTTAATTCATCCATGCAGTGCAAGCCTAATGCACAATCTCCATGACTTGAGTGAAAACTTGAACAGAGAAATCGAAATATAATTGAAATACGCAAGTATTTATCAATACAAATGTTTAATTGAACACTACTGGTATGGGAATTAACTTTACTGGAAATTCGTGAGTTACCAACACTTGAAGATAATCGGCCTCATTAACTTGACTTATTCAAGGCAATCGGTTTCCTGGATTCTTTCAAGTAAAGACCTCTATTATTTGTTTCAGTGTATGTAGCTTTATCAGAGTTGTTTCGTAATTAGTTGTTACGTAATCAGTATTGCTCCGTTTTGGGGTATGGTCGGATGCTGCGGGTGTGTAGGGTCTATTTTGTTTTGCTGTTGTTTCCTTGTTGCTATTTTGTTCCTTTGTTGTTCCACTATGTTCTTGTGAAATGATGATTTGAATTGTATTGATTTTGGGGGTGGGCGCTTATAAGCTCTTGCTTCGGCCCACTCCTTTTGAGCAGAGTGTTTGCTGCTCAAATAAACAAATAAACTAAAACTAAACTAAACATATTTGTAGCATCCTAATTCTTGCAGGGTTTTCAGGGTCACTTCCACAGAAATGTGAGAAAACAAGCATGTAAGTTCATGAAATTGCTTTATAATTAGATGCACAATGTTTTTCCACAAATGTCTGATTACAATATACTAAAGGACGACAAAACACTACTTGAAAAAAAATCTGGTATTACGGGAACTAACTTAAAGAAGTACGTTTTTTGAGAAAAACTGAAGATTTACTTTCTCGAGGCATACAAGGCAAAACAAGTACAACTTTTCACACTTAGCCTTTCTATTACATTACAGTTTAATAGAATCAACCCAGTTTTATAACAATCCCCCGTTCTTGTCTTCCGTCATGTTGAGAACGCTGCCCCCCAAAAAAGTTCAACCCGTGTGCTGAAGCCTTTCATATAACACTGCATGAGAACAGCCTTTGGGGTGGGAACAAATATAATACCATTTATTTATTTTTTTCCGCATTGCCTTGGCTGTATCTGAAGCGAGTGTGTCTCCCTTGACGACGGCGGACTGTTTGGGGCCAATCAGAGAGCTTGTTGAGGCGGTTGGCTTTCCACTGGGACTGTCAATAACCTCAGCGCGGTTGTCAGTCTGAGGCTAATTGGAAGCAGAGCCGCAAAAAAAAAAAGAAAGAAAGAAAATACAACATTTTATTCCACTGATTTGAGAATACACCAAGAATCTGCCGTCCCAGAAAGTACGGAAATATTGTTTCCGTTTGTTTTCCTTCCATACACTGTAATTTGTGATTAGTAAAGGTTGCGCAAAATAATTGCAGACACAAATTGACAAAATGATTAATCAAACCTTACTCTTAACAAACTAAAGTTAAAGTTAAAAAAATAAAATAAATAAAAATAAATAAATAAATAAAAATTGTTTGTTTAAATTGTTAAAATTATTGATTTTTGTAAAACCAAAAACAGTGTCACAAATTTGTTGAATGGATCACCCGCCGTTTTGGTCATGGATTTTCCTGTAACTATTACAAAGGGGCATGGACAATAAGACAATGTCTTCATCATGCTCCTTTTCACCATGTATTGTTTATATTTATGTATGACCCTGTAAAGAAAAATATGAACATGGATGAATAAATAAATAAATAAAAAAGTTTGCTTTGAAAAGAGTAAGGTTTAATTAAAGCCGCAAGCGGCATCGAGAGGCCCTCGCGGGACGCGGTGGCCGGTTGACGCCGGTTGCCGCACGCCGCCGCAATAACCGGGAGGCGCTGCCGCGCCCTGCGTGGTTATAATGTTGCTGTCACCCTAGGTCGAGTTTATAAAAGAGGCAAAGGCGAGAAATGGCGCCTTCGGCGCTGATTACTCGATTTTTCCCAAAATGGCCGACCACCTGTTTGTCGCCTAGCAACCATGTAATGGAGGCCTCCTTTAGTGCCTCCATTGCCGCGCCATAACCCACCGAGGGTGCCAACGTGGCCACACTACATTGTATTGCCCTGATGTGCCATTAATCTTTGTGAGTAAACATCAAAACGAGATTATTCGTGTCTCCATGTGAATGATGGCTCCAACCTGCAGAGGGCGCTAGCGCGCCCCAAATCTGTTTCATTTCACAAGCAGCATCGGACGGCCCTGACGGGCCGTACTTCAATGACTACTGTCCACAAGCTCCTCACAGAGGGCGCTAACACGCTGTAAATGTGTATAGTGTGAGATTTGTGTGTCAGTCCTATTGGATTAACATGGGTAGCCTTGGTCGTCTCCATGGCAACACCGTACAAAATACGGTATGGGTCTCATTGGCTTTTTGGATCGGGATGCCATCAGCTATTATTGTGCCGAATTTTATCCATTTCCGATAAACAAATTTTTTTCCCATAATGCATTTTTTCTTCTCGGCCTAGAGGGGGCGCTATCGCGCCAAATCTCAATTTTTCACAATTGTTGTGTCCGGGGGTGAAAGGTCAATAAAATGTATATTTCCGATTTTTAATCGGAGTTTGTTTGTGCGAATGGGAGCATTTTGTTGTTTTCGGTAAGTCGCAAAATTCTTCATAAAGATTGCGGCTTCGCCGCAAACAAACCGTAAAACTTAGCCAAAAAATTTGGATAACTTTTGATGCCCCACATCTCGAGATGAGCTGGAGCGATTTTGGGCTCATTTGGTGAAACGCCCTAGGAGGAGTTCGTTAAAATGCGACGTCAGCGAAAACGCTGACTCACCATTTTCCCGACTTCCTGTCAAAATGGCGGACTTCCGGTTTGTTTGGGGGCGTGGCCACAATAATGTTTTTTGGTTGTCGTCACATGACGAATGTCTGTACCGAATCTCGTCGCTCTATGACAAAGTTTATGTTGGCCCCCTCCCCATAGGCGCAATGTATTTTCACTTTTGTAGGTGGCGCTGTCGCGCCATTTTTTATTTCCCCAAAACGAAACACACATTTTAATTAATTTTTCACCGGATCTGAATTTTGGGCAAAGTTTGGTGAGTTTTCAACTACGTTCAGGGGGTCAAATTCCTGCTCAAAGAGCAGAAGAAAGAAGAAGAAGAAGAAGAAATTAAAGCCGCAAGCGGCATCGAGAGGCCCTCGCGGGGGTTCGTTGGCCGGTTGACGCCGGTTGCCGCACGCCGCCGCAATAACCGGGAGGCGCTGCCGCGCCCTACGTGGTTATAATGTCGCTGCCACCCTAGGTCGAGATTATAAAAGAGCAAAGGCGAGAAATGGCGCCTTCGGCGCTGATTACTCTATTTTTCCCAAAATGGCCGACCACCTGTTGGTCGCCTAGCAACCATGTAATGGAGGCCTCCCTTAGTGCCTCCATTGCTGCGCCATAACCCTACCGAGGGCGCCAACGTGGCCACACTACATTTTATTGCCCAGATGTGCCATTAACCTTTGTGAGTAAACGTCAAAACGAGATTTTTAGCGTCTCCATGTGAATGATGGCTCCAACCTGCAGAGGGCGCTAGCGCGCCCCAAATCTTTTTTATTTCACAAGCAGCATCGGACGGCCTTGACGGGCCGTACTTCAATGACTACTGTCCACAAGCTCCTCACAGAGGGCGCTAACGAGCTGTAATTGTTTATAATGTGTGATATGCGGGTCAGTCCCATTGGAATAACATGGCGAGCCTTGGTCGTCTCCATGGCAACACCGTACAAAATACGGTATGGGTCTCATTGGCTTTTTGGATCGGGATGCCATCAGCTATTTTTGTGCCGAATTTTATCCATTTCCGAGAAACGAATTTTTTTCCCATAATGCATTTTTTGTTCTCGGCCTAGAGGGGGCGCTATCGCGCCAAATTTCACTTTTACACATTTGTTGTGTCCGGGGGCGAAAGATCAATAAAATGTATATTTCCGATTTTTAATCGGAGTTCGTTTGTGTGAATGGGAGCATTTTGTTGTTTTCGGTAAGTCGCAAAATTCTTCGTAAAGATTGCGGCTTCGCCGCAAACAAACCGTAAAACTTAGCCAAAAAATTTGGATAACTTTTGATGTCCCACATCTCGAGATGAGCTGGAGCGATTTTGGGCTCATTTGGTGAAACGCCCTAGGAGGAGTTCGTTAAAATGCGACGTCAGCGAAAACGCTGACTCACCATTTCCCCGACTTCCTGTCAAAATGGCGGACTTCCGGTTTGTCAGGGGGCGTGGCCACAATAATGTTTTTTGGTTGTCGTCACGTGACGAATGTCTGTACCGAAAATCGTCGCTCTACGACAAAGTTTATGTTGGCCCCCTCCCCATAGGCGCAATGTATTTTCACTTTTGTAGGTGGCGCTGTCGCGCCATTTTTTATTTCCCAAAAACGAAACACATATTTTAATTAATTTTTCGCCGGATCTGAATTTTGGGCAAAGTTTGGTGAGTTTTTGATTATGTTCAGGGGGTCAAATTCCTGCTCAAAGAGCAGAAGAAGAAAGAAAGAAAGAAAGAAAGAATAATAATATTTCCTGCAAAAACAATATAGTCGCTTTCGCGACTACAACATATTATACATTTTTTGAAAGCTTTCGACTTCCCCCACGCACCGGTGGGGCTCGGAGGTGAATGACGAGCGCTTCGCGCTCGTCATCCACCTCCGTATGACAGTTGGCCATATACCCCCATTCATTTTGCTGCAATTATAAGTATAAGGGCCCACACCAGAGGTGTGGGCAGTCATTGTTTTACACGGTGAGTTTACGTTTGACATGGGGACAGCGCTTCGCGCTGTTTTCGTGCGCTCCGCGCACCTCAGTACAGTGCGCTGCGCGCACTGCGTTGCGATTACAATAGGCCCTTGCTACGGCAGGCCGCTCGGGCCTAATTAAAGCCGCAAGCGGCGATGTAGGCCCTCGCCCCTGGCGCAGCCCCCCCTTGCGACCGCCTCCTTTGCTACCCGCCCCCGCTCTCGCCCAAACCTGCTCTCCCCTCGGCCTCACACACAACCTGTGTGCTCTCTGTCTGTTAACTCTTGGTCTTTAGAGCAGGGGGCGCTATGGATCATTTTTGTGTTCATGTAAAAAGATTCAGGGCCATCTGGTGTATAAGTGATGACATTTAAAACTCAAAGGGACAAAGAATGTGCCAGTGATCATGGGTAATAATGATGCTCTCAGGAACACGTTTACCCTGGCCACGCCCACATCTTACACAATATGATGTATATGTAATATATCATTTTTTGTTTAGTTTATTGTGTAGAATATACCGGCAAAGTGGGAGATAAATAATCCAGACTGCAATATTCAAGGTATAGATAGGGGGCGCTATAGTGTTGAGCACTGTGAAGTTATTGAGCTCTATGGATTCATACCATAAGAGGCCTTATGTCAGGCAAATATGATCCAGATTGGATAGAGCGCATGCCTGCGAGGTTTTGTGAAATGTACTGCAAAAAGGCATTTTTTTTGTGGGGGTGCCATTGTAATCTCTTAACCCCCACTTTAACCGAGTACATTTTCTCCAGTTCGTCTTGACCCATATCTTAAAGCTGCTTGAAAAAAAGCGTCAAAAACACAGTTACAGAAATGAGACGTAAGTGCAGATAAAACCACAGCACACAAAGAAATGCACTTGGTTCAGGTGGGAGTTAAGAGGTTAAAAGTGAAAATGGCCGACTTCCTGTGCGTCATTGCCACGCCCACACCTTTGAAAATATCAAACACATGTAATATATTTTTGTGTTCGATTTCATGTGTAGAATATACCTGCAACGTTTCATATAAATCGTACAAACTAAAATGTTCAAGGTATACATAGGTGGCGCTATACTGGTGAGCACCGTGAAGTTATTGAGTTTTATGGATTCATACCATAAGAGGCCTTATGTCAGCCAAATATGATCCAGATTGTATAGAGCGCATGCCTGCGAGGGGTTGTCCAAGGTACGGGAAAAAAGCATGTTTTTTGTGGGGGCGCTATGTGAAAACTGTAAACGTTATCAAAAAAAGCTGGCTTGAAGTTGTAGCTCAATTTCTCTAGATTCTATTGAGCCATGTTAGAGCTTATTCTGCAGAGAAACCAAGGAGTAGTACATTGAAACATCTGGTGAGAGATTTCTTCTCCAGGATTTCAATCCAAGATGGCCGACTTCCTGTTGGTCAGAGGGCGGAGCTATAATGATGTTTTGTGACTCTCTCCATGCGCTCTATCGCTGGGCCAAAGGGGATTGGCCTACGCCAAAAATGCATGTCCCCAAAAGAATGGGGGTCAACTTTGAGGGGGTGCTGTGGAGCCATTTTGTTTTGGGCGTGTGCATGTCGCCCACTGACACGCAATTTTTGCCGACTCTGATCACTGTGCCAATTTCTGCGTGTACTTTTGCACAGGAAGGCACTGAAAAACAGGATCTTAGAGGCGGAATAATAATAATAATAATAATTAAAGCCGCAAGCGGCGATGTAGGCCCTCGCCCCTGGCACAGCCCCCCCCTTGCGACCGCCTCCCTTGCTACCGCCCCTGCTCTCACCCAAACCTGCTCTCCCCTCGGCCTCACACACAACCTGTGGATAATTTTTGTGTATATGTAAAAAGATTCAAGGCCATCTGGTGTATAAGTGATAACATTTAAAACTCAAAGGGACAAAGAATGTGCCAGTTATCATGGGTAATAATGATGCTCTCAGGAACACGTTTACTTTGGCCACGCCCACATCTTACCCAGTATGATGCATATGTAATATCATTTTGTGTTTAGTTTATTGTGTAGAATATACCGGCAAAGTGGGAGATAAATAATCCAGACTGCAATATTCACGGTATAGATAGGGGGCGCTATAGTGTTAAGCATTGTGCAGTTATTGAGCTCTATCTGTTCAGAACGTGAGTTGCCTTATGTCAGCCAAATATGATCCAGATTGGATAGAGCGCATGCCTGCGAGGGGTTGTCCAAGGTACGAGGAAAAATAATGTTTTTTGTGGGGGCGCTATGTGAAAACTGTAAACGTTATAAAAAAAGCTGGCTTTGTTTTGAATGAGGATCTGACCATAGGCACCAATTCAGGTTCTTCCCAGTAGGTACCGATAATATAAAAAAAAAATTAAAAAGGTCAAGGTTGGTATTGAACCAGCAATCTAACGGATGGGAACCCTGCACTTTACCAATGGAGCTACAGAGGCTTAGATAGGAACACAGTGAATCTTACATTAATCTTATGAAACACTTGCACTTGCACTTGCACTGATCAGTTGACAGAAAACGGAATTATAGTTCTGGAAATATTGATTAAAACATTTTGTAATTAGGGCTAATTCCCAGCATGGCATTGGAGGAGAGAGGTCATGTGTCCCCCTCTCTCCTCAGCAGGAGCAGTTGCTGCTGTTCCAGATATGAACCAAGTAACCCAAGCATAAGAGTTAGAAAAGCGTCAAAATCATATTTGAACTGGCAACCTCATGTACTGGAGACCGGTAAACTATCATTGAGCTATAACCCTATACTGCAGTACACCCGATGGTGGCTACTTTTCTCTAAATCACAGATTTTGAAAATAGGTCCCAGCAAGGTCATTTCAGGAGATTTTTGCCCCACTATTGATTGTTTTAGACATTTAGTGTTGCCTCTATTGTTTCCCTACTGTCTCCCCATGTCTTTCTGTGTAGTTGTGCTACAACTTTTCTTTCTTTGTTTTTAATGAGGGTGGGACCAAAGGCGTCGATTCATGTTCTTCCCAGTAGTTGCCGAGTCAAAAAAATAAAAAATAAAAAAGAGTTAAGGACAGAATCGATCAAGCAATCCCATGGTTGGGAACCTAGCACTCTACCCATGTAACTACACAAGCACATTTATTTAACAGCCGAAATGTGCAATATCTTATGAAACGGCATGTGGTACAACGTGTGGGTCATTTTCCAGTTTTTAATGAGGGTGGGAGCATAGTTGCCAATTCAGGTTCTTCCCAGTAGGTACTGCGTAAAAAAAAAAAAAAAAAAAGTCATGGTGGGGATTGAACCGGCAATATGACGGTGCAAACCCTGCACTCTACCAATGGAGCTACACAGGCTTATGTAAAAACACAGCGAATTTTAGATAAATCTTATGAAAGAACTCCCGATAGATGAAGGAATACTTTGGTGAGAGCCACATAGTACGAGGAACACGCAGAGACGGACAGGAAACAGTCTATCTGAACTTCCTGTAACTGTAAAGTCCAAAAAAGCTGAATTTGGAGGCAAACACGTCCAAATTAAAGCTTCTGTCTGTCACAGAGGGGTAGTATATCTACGTACGAGTCTAAAAGTGTGGCTTCCGTGAATAAAGGTGGAAATTGGGAAAATTGACGAATTTCAGGGGAAACTCTGACAGAGGCCAACAGGCTGCCAGAAGAACAACTCTGGCTATTTCCACGGAGGATGGGCGGGCCACTTACAAGCCACTTAAAAGACATCTTAAAGGCCAGCAGGTGGCGCTATGCTGACACTTTGCTCAGGCTGTATAAGTGGAGTGGTTGTCTTGACCCCCACATGTTATACATTGTCGGAAAGCTCTGACTGAGGCGCATGTGACTGTCATGGTCATTGGTTACTGCCGAGTATACAGTGACCAACATGTGTAGATGAGGTAGAGCTCTATGGATTCATACGATAAGAGGCCTTATGTCAGCCAAATATGATCCAGATTGTATAGAGCGCATGCCTGCGAGGGGTTGTCCAAGGTACGGGAAAAAAGCATGTTTTTTGTGGGGGCGCTATGTGAAAACTGTAAACGTTATCAAAAAAAGCTGGCTTGAAAATGTAGCTCCATTTCTCTAGATTCTATTGAGCCATGTTTGAGCTTATTCTGCAGAGAAACCAAGGAGTAGTACATTGAAACATCTGGTGAGAGATTTCTTCTCCAGGATTTCAATCCAAGATGGCCGACTTCCTGTTGGTCAGAGGGCGGAGCTATAATGATGTTTTGTGACTCTCTCCATGCGCTCTATCGCTGGGCCAAAGGGGATTGGCTTACGCCAAAAATGCATGTCCCCAAAAGAATGGGGGTCAACTTTGAGGGGGCGCTGTGGAGCCATTTTGTTTTGGGCGTGTGCATGTCGCCCACTGACACGCAATTTTTGCCGACTCTGATCACTGTGCCATTTTCTGCGTGTACTTTTGCACGGGAAGGCACTGAAAAACAGGATCTTAGAGGCGTAACTATAATAATAATAATAATAATAATAATAATAATAATAATAATAACAAGAAACCGGGGGAGAACAAAAGTCCCTTACCAGGACAAAGTCCTGGCTCGGGCCTAATTATAAAGGGAACAAAGCAAGATAGAGGCATGTTGTAATAGATTTTTGTGTTTGTTTCAATGTGTAGAATGTACCTGCAAAGTTTAATATAAATCGTACAAACTAAAATTTTCAAGGTATAGATAGGTGGCGCTATAGTGGTGAGCACCGTGCAGTTATTGAGCTCTATGAATTCAGACCGTAAGAGGCCTTATGTCAGCCAAATATGATCCAGATTGGATAGAGCGCATGCCTGCGAGGGGTTGTGAAATGTACTGCAAAAAGGCCTTTTTTTTGTGGGGGTGCCATTTTAATCTCTTAACCCCCACTTTAACCGAGTACATTTTCTCCAGTTCGTCTTGACCCATGTCTTAAAGCTTCTGGAAAAAAAGCGTCAAAAACACAGTTACAGAAATGAGACGCAAGTGCAGATGAAAACACAGCACACAAAGAAATGCACTTGGTTCAGGTGGGAGTTAAGAGGTTAAAAGTGAAAATGGCCGACTTCCTGTGCGTCATTGCCACGCCCACACCGTCGAAAATATCAAACACATGTAATATATTTTTGTGTTCGATTTAATGTGTAGAATATACCTGCAAAGTGTCATATAAATTGTACAAACTAAATGTTTCAAGGTATAGATAGGTGGCGCTATACTGGTGAGCACCGTGAAGTTATTGAGCTCTATGGATTCATACGATAAGAGGCCTTATGTCAGCCAAATATGATCCAGATTGTATAGAGCGCATGCCTGCGAGGGGTTGTCCAAGGTACGGGAAAAAAGCATGTTTTTTGTGGGGGCGCTATGTGAAAACTGTAAACGTTATCAAAAAAAGCTGGCTTGAAAATGTAGCTCCATTTCTCTAGATTCTATTGAGCCATGTTTGAGCTTATTCTGCAGAGAAACCAAGGAGTAGTACATTGAAACATCTGGTGAGAGATTTCTTCTCCAGGATTTCAATCCAAGATGGCCGACTTCCTGTTGGTCAGAGGGCGGAGCTATAATGATGTTTTGTGACTCTCTCCATGCGCTCTATCGCTGGGCCAAAGGGGATTGGCTTACGCCAAAAATGCATGTCCCCAAAAGAATGGGGGTCAACTTTGAGGGGGCGCTGTGGAGCCATTTTGTTTTGGGCGTGTGCATGTCGCCCACTGACACGCAATTTTTGCCGACTCTGATCACTGTGCCATTTTCTGCGTGTACTTTTGCACGGGAAGGCACTGAAAAACAGGATCTTAGAGGCGTAACTATAATAATAATAATAATAATAATAATAATAATAATAACAAGAAACCGGGGGAGAACAAAAGTCCCTTACCAGGACAAAGTCCTGGCTCGGGCCTAATAATAATAATAATAATAATAACAAGAAACCGGGGGAGAACAATAGTCCCTTACCAGGACAAAGTCCTGGCTCGGGCCTAATTACCAGGACAAAGTCCTGGCTCGGGCCTAATTAAAGCCGCAAGCGGCATCGAGAGGCCCTCGCGGGTCTCGTGGGCCGGTTGACGCCGGTTCCCGCACGCCGCCGCAATAACCGGGAGGCGCTGCCGCGCCCTACGTGGTTATAATGTCGCTGTCACCCTAGGTCGAGATTATAAAAGAGCAAAGGCGAGAAATGGCGCCTTCGGCGCTGATTACTCGATTTTTCCCAAAATGGCCGACCACCTGTTGGTCGCCTAGCAACCATGTAATGGATGCCTCCCTTAGTGCCTCCATTGCCGCGCCATAACCCTACCGAGGGCGCCAACGTGGCCACACTACATTTTATTGCCCTGATGAGCCATTAATCTTTGTGAGTAAACATCAAAACGAGATTTTTCGTGTCTCCATGTGAATGATGGCTCCAACCTGCAGAGGGCGCTAGCGCGCCCCAAATCTTTTTTAGTTCACAAGCAGCATCGTACGGCCCTGACGGGCCGTACTTCAATGACTACTGTCCAAAAGCTCCTGACAGAGGGCGCTAACGCGCTGTAATAGTGTATAATGTGTGATATGCGGGTCAGTCCCATTGGAATAACATGGTGGGCCTCGGTCGTCTCCATGGCAACACCGTACAAAATACGGTATGGGTCTCATTGGCTTTTTGGATCGGGATGCCATCAGCTATTACTGTGCCGAATTTTATCCATTTCCGAGAAACTAATTTTTTTTCCATAATGCATTTTTTCTTTTCAGCCTAGAGGGGGCGCTATCGCGCCAAATCTCACTTTTTCACATTTGTTGTGTCCGGGGGTCAAAGGCCAATAAAATGTATATTTCCGATTTTTAATCGGAGTTCGTTTGTGCAAATGGGAGCATTTTGTTGTTTTCGGAAAGTCGCAAAATTCTTCGTAAAGATTGCGGCTTCGCCGCAAACAAACCGTAAAACTTAGCCAAAAAATTTGGATAACTTTTGATGCCCCACATCTCGAGATGAGCTGGAGCGATTTTGGGCTCATTTGGTGAAACGCCCTAGGAGGAGTTCGTTAAAATGCATTGTCAGCGAAAACGCTGACTCAGCATTTTCCGGACTTCCTGTCAAAATGGCGGACTTCCGGTTTGTCAGGGGGCGTGGCCACAATAATGTTTTTTGGTTGTCGTCACGTGACGAATGTCTGTACCAAATCTCGTCGCTCTACGACAAAGTTTATGTTGGCCCCCTCCCCATAGGCGCAATGTATTTTCACTTTTGTAGGTGGCGCTGTCGCGCCATTTTTTATTTCCCCAAAACGAAACACACATTTTAATTAATTTTTCGCCGGACCTGAATTTTGGGCAAAGTTTGGTGAGTTTTTGACTACGTTCAGGGGGTCAAATTCCTGCTCAAAGAGCAGAAGAAAGAAGAAGAAGAAGAATTAAAGCCGCAAGCGGCATCGAGAGGCCCTCGCGGGTCTAGTGGGCCGGTTGACGCCGGTTCCCGCACGCCGCCGCAATAACCGGGAGGCGCTGCCGCGCCCTACGTGGTTATAATGTCGCTGCCACCCTAGGTCGAGATAATAAAAGAGCAAAGGCGAGAAATGGCGCCTTCGGCGCTGATTACTCAATTTTTCCCAAAATGGCCGACCACCTGTTGGTCGCCTAGCAACCATGTAATAGAGGCCTCCTTTAGTGCCTCCATTGCCGCGCCATAACCCACCGAGGGTGCCAACGTGGCCACACTACATTTTATTGCCCTGATGGGCCATTAATGTTTGTGAGTAAACATCAAAACGAGATTTTTAGCGTCTCCATGTGAATGATGGCTCCAACCTGCAGAGGGCGCTAGCGCGCCCCAAATTTGTTTCATTTCACAAGCAGCATCGGACGGCCCTGACGGGCCGTACTTCAATGACCACTGTCCACAAGCTCCTCACAGAGGGCGCTAACGCGCTGTAAATGTGTATAATGTGTGATATGCGGGTCAGTCCCATTGGAATAACATGGCGAGCCTCGGTCGTCTCCATGGCAACACCGTACAAAATACGGTATGGGTCTCATTGGGTTTTTGGATTGGGATGCCATCAGCTATTATTGTGCCGAATTTGATCCATTTCCGATAAACTAATTTTTTTCCCATAATGCATTTTTTCTATTCAGCCTGGAGGGGGCGCTATCGCGCCAAATCTCACTTTTTCACATTGGTTGTGTCCGGGGGTGAAAGGTCAATAAAATGTATATTTCCGATTTTTAATCGGAGTTCGTTTGTGCGAATGGGAGCATTTAGTTGTTTTCGGAAAGTCGCAAAATTCTTCGTAAAGATTGCGGCTTCGCCGCAAACAAACCGTAAAACTAAGCCAAAAAATTTGGATAACTTTTGATGCCCCACATCTCGGGATGAGCTGGAGCGATTTTGGGCTCATTTGGTGAAACGCCCTAGGAGGAGTTCGTTAAAATGCGACGTCAGCGAAAACGCTGACTCACCATTTTTCTGACTTCCTGTCAAAATGGCGGACTTCCGGTTTGTCTGGGGGCGTGGCCACAATAATGTTTTTTGGTTGTCGTCACATGACGAATGTCTGTACCGAATCCCGTCGCTCTACGACAAAGTTTATGTGGGCCCCCTCCCCATAGGCGCAATGTATTTTCACTTTTGTAGGTGGCGCTGTCGCGCCATTTTTTATTTCCCCAAAACGAAACACATATTTTAATTAATTTTTCGCCGGATCTGAATTTTGGGCAAAGTTTGGTGAGTTTTTGACTATGTTCAGGGGGTCAAATTCCTGCTCAAAGAGCAGAAGAAGAAAGAAAGAAAGAAAGAATAATAATATTTCCTGCAAAAACAATATAGTCGCTTTCGCGACAACAACATATTATACATTTTTGGAAAGCTTTCGACTTCCCCGACGCACCCGTGGGGCTCGGAGGTGAATGACGAGCGCTTCGCGCTCGTCATCCACCTCCGTATGACAGTTGGCCATATACCCCCATTCATTTTGCTGCAATTATAAGTATAAGGGGCCCACACCAAAGGTGTGGGCAGTCACTGTTTTATACGGTGAGTTTACGTTTGACATGGGGACAGCGCTTCGCGCTGTTTTCGTGCGCTCCGCGCACCTAGGTTCAGTGCGCTGCGCGCACTGCGTTGCGATTACAATAGGCCCTTGCTACGGCAGGCCGCTCGGGCCTAATTAAAGCCGCAAGCGGCATCGAGAGGCCCTCGCGGGTCTCATGGGCCGGTAGACGCCGGTTGACGCACGCCGCCGCAATAACCGGGAGGCGCTGCCGCGCCCTATGTGGTTATAACGTCGCTGCCACCCTAGGTCGAGATTATAAAAGAGCAAATGCGAGAAATGGCGCCTTCGGCGCTGATTACTCGATTGTTCCCAAAATGGCCGACCACCTGTTGGTCGCCTAGCAACCATGTAATGGAGGCCTCCCTTAGTGCCTCCATTGCACACACACTACATTGTATTGCCCTGATGAGTCATTAATCTTTGAGTAAACATCAAAACGACATTTTTAGCGTCTTCATGTGAATGATGGCTCCAACCTGCAGAGGGCGCCAGCGCGCACCCCAAATCTTTTTTATTTCACAAGCAGCATCAGACGGCCTTGACGGGCCGTATTTCAATGACTACTGTCCACAAGCTCCTTACAGGGGGCGCTAACGCGCTGTAATTGTGTATAATGTGAGATTTGTGTTTCAGTCCCATTAGATTAACATGGTGGGCCTCGGGCGTCACCATGGCAACACCATACAAAATACGGTATGGGTCTCATTGGCTTTTTGGATCGGGATGCCATCAGCTATTTTTGTGCCGAATTTTATCCATTTCCGAGAAACTAATTTTTTTTCCATAATGCATTTTTTCTTGTCAGCCTAGAGGGGGCGCTATCGCGCCAAATCTCACTTTTTCACATTTGTTGTGTCCGGGGGTGAAAGGTCAATAAAATGTATATTTCCGATTTTTTATCGGAGTTCGTTTGTGTAAATGGGAGCATTTTGTTGTTTTCGGTAAGTCGCAAAATTCTTCGTAAAGATTGCGGCTTCGCCGCACACAAACCGTAAAACTTAGCCAAAAAATTTGGATAACTTTTGATGTCCCACATCTCGAGATGAGCTGGAGCGATTTTGGGCTCATTTGGTGAAACGCCCTAGGAGGAGTTCGTTAAAATGCGACGTCAGCGAAAACGCTGACTCAGCATTTTCCCGACTTCCTGTCAAAATGGCGGACTTCCGGTTTGTCTGGGGGCGTGGCCACAATAATAGTTTTTGGTTGTCGTCACATGACAAATGTCTCTACCGAATCTCGTCGCTCTATGACAACGTTTATGTTGGCCCCCTCCCCATAGGCGCAATGTATTTTCACTTTTGTAGGTGGCGCTGTCGCGCCATTTTTTATTTCCCCAAAACGAAACACACATTTTAATTAATTTTTCACCGGATCTGAATTTTGGGCAAAGTTTGGTGAGTTTTCAACTATGTTCAGGGGGTCAAATTCCTGCTCAAAGAGCAGAAGAAGAAGAAGAAGAAGAAGAAGAAAAAAAATAATAATAATATTTCCTGCAAAAACAATATAGTCGCTTTCGCGACTACATCATATTATACATTTTTGGAAAGCTTTTGACTTCCCCCACACACTCGTGGGGCTCGGAGGTGGATGACGAGCGCTTCGCGCTCGTCATCCACCTCCGTATGACAGTTGGCCATATACCCCCATTCATTTTGCTGCAATTACAAGTATAAGGGCCCACACCAGACGTGTGGGCAGTCACTGTTTTACACGGTGAGTTTACGGTTGACATGGGGACAGCGCTTCGCGCTGTTTTCGTGCGCTCCGCGCACCTCGGTACAGTGCGCTGCGCGCACTGCGTTGCGATTACAATAGGCCCTTGCTACGGCAGGCCGCTCGGGCCTAATAAAGAAGAATAATAATATTTCCTGCAAAAACAATATAGTCGCTTTCGCGACAACATCATATTATACATTTTTGGAAAGCTTTCGACTTCCCCTACGCACCCGTGGGGCTCGGAGGTGAATGACGAGCGCTTCGCGCTCGTCATCCACCTCCGTATGACAGTTGGCCATATACCCCCATTCATTTTGCTGCAATTATAAGTATAAGGGCCCACACCAGAGGTGTGGGCAGTCACTGTTTTACACGGTGAGTTTACGTTTGACATGGGGACAGCGCTTCGCGCTGTTTTCGTGCGCTCCGCGCACCTAGGTTCAGTGCGCTGCGCGCACTGCGTTGCGATTACAATAGGCCCTTGCTACGGCAGGCCGCTCGGGCCTAATAAAAGCCGCAAGCGGCATCGAGAGGCCCTCGCGGGTCTCGTTGGCTGGTTACTGAACGCTATCGCACGCCGCCGCAATAACTGGGAGGCGCTGCCGCGCCCTACGTGGTTATAATGTCGCTGCCACCCTAGGTCGAGATTATAAAAGAGCAAAGGCGAGAAATGGCGCCTTCGGCGCTGATTACTCGATTTTTCCCAAAATGGCCGACCACCTATTGGTTGCCTAGCAACCATGTAATGGAGGCGTCCCTTAGTGCCTCCATTGCCGCGCCATAACCCACCGAGGGCGCCAACGTGGCCACACTACATTTTATTGCCCTGATGTGCCATTAATCTTTGTGAGTTAACATCAAAACGAGATGTTTAGCGTCTCCATGTGAATGATGGCTCCAACCTGCAGAGGGCGCTAGCGCGCCCCAAATCTTTTTTATTTCACAAGCAGCATCGGACGGCCCTGACGGGCCGTACTTCAATCACTACTGTCCACAAGCTCCTGACAGAGGGCGCTAACGAGCTGTAATTGTGTATAATGTGTGATATGCGGGTCAGTCCCATTGGAATAACATGGTGGGCCTCGGTCGTCTCCATGGCAACACCGTACAAAATACGGTATGGGTCTCATTGGCTTTTTGGATCGGGATGCCATCAGCTATTATTGTGCCGAATTTTATTCATTTCCGAGAAACTAATTTTTTTCCCATAATGCATTTTTTGTTCTCGGCCTAGAGGGGGCGCTATCGCGCCAAATCTCACTTTTTCACATTTGTTGTGTCCGGGGGTGAAAGGTCAATAAAATGTATATTTCCGATTTTTAATCGGAGTTAGTTTGTGCGAATGGGAGCATTTTGTTGTTTTCGGTAAGTCGCAAAATTCTTCGTAAAGTTTGCGGCTTCGCTGCAAACAAACCGTAAAACTTAGCCAAAAAATTTGGATAACTTTTGATGCCCCACATCTCGGGATGAGCTGGAGCGATTTTGGGCTCATTTGGTGAAACGCCCTAGGAGGAGTTCGTTAAAATGCGACGTCAGCGAAAACGCTGACTCAGCATTTTCCCGACTTCCTGTCAAAATGGCGGACTTCCGGTTTGTCAGGGGGCGTGGCCACAATAATGTTTTTTGGTTGTCGTCACGTGACGAATGTCTGTACCAAATCTCGTCGCTCTACGAAAAAGTTTATGTTGGCCCCCTCCCCATAGGCGCAATGTATTTTCACTTTTGTAGGTGGCGCTGTCGCGCCATTTTTTATTTCCCCAAAACGAAACACACATTTTAATTAATTTTTCGCCGGATCTGAATTTTGGGCAAAGTTTGGTGAGTTTTTGATTATGTTCAGGGGTGCAAATTCCTGCTCAAAGAGCAGAAGAAAGAAAGAAGAAGAAGAAGAAAAAAAATTAAAGCCGCAAGCGGCATCGAGAGGCCCTCGCGGGTCTCGTGGGCCGGTTGACGCCGGTTCCCGCACGCCGCCGCAATAACCGGGAGGCGCTGCCGCGCCCTACGTGGTTATAATGTCGCTGTCACCCTAGGTCGAGATTATAAAAGAGCAAAGGCGAGAAATGGCGCCTTCGGCGCTGATTACTCGATTTTTCCCAAAATGGCCGACCACCTGTTGGTCGCCTAGCAACCATGTAATGGATGCCTCCCTTAGTGCCTCCATTGCCGCGCCATAACCCTACCGAGGGCGCCAACGTGGCCACACTACATTTTATTGCCCTGATGAGCCATTAATCTTTGTGAGTAAACATCAAAACGAGATTTTTCGTGTCTCCATGTGAATGATGGCTCCAACCTGCAGAGGGCGCTAGCGCGCCCCAAATCTTTTTTAGTTCACAAGCAGCATCGTACGGCCCTGACGGGCCGTACTTCAATGACTACTGTCCAAAAGCTCCTGACAGAGGGCGCTAACGCGCTGTAATAGTGTATAATGTGTGATATGCGGGTCAGTCCCATTGGAATAACATGGTGGGCCTCGGTCGTCTCCATGGCAACACCGTACAAAATACGGTATGGGTCTCATTGGCTTTTTGGATCGGGATGCCATCAGCTATTACTGTGCCGAATTTTATCCATTTCCGAGAAACTAATTTTTTTTCCATAATGCATTTTTTCTTTTCAGCCTAGAGGGGGCGCTATCGCGCCAAATCTCACTTTTTCACATTTGTTGTGTCCGGGGGTCAAAGGCCAATAAAATGTATATTTCCGATTTTTAATCGGAGTTCGTTTGTGCAAATGGGAGCATTTTGTTGTTTTCGGAAAGTCGCAAAATTCTTCGTAAAGATTGCGGCTTCGCCGCAAACAAACCGTAAAACTTAGCCAAAAAATTTGGATAACTTTTGATGCCCCACATCTCGAGATGAGCTGGAGCGATTTTGGGCTCATTTGGTGAAACGCCCTAGGAGGAGTTCGTTAAAATGCATTGTCAGCGAAAACGCTGACTCAGCATTTTCCGGACTTCCTGTCAAAATGGCGGACTTCCGGTTTGTCAGGGGGCGTGGCCACAATAATGTTTTTTGGTTGTCGTCACGTGACGAATGTCTGTACCAAATCTCGTCGCTCTACGACAAAGTTTATGTTGGCCCCCTCCCCATAGGCGCAATGTATTTTCACTTTTGTAGGTGGCGCTGTCGCGCCATTTTTTATTTCCCCAAAACGAAACACACATTTTAATTAATTTTTCGCCGGACCTGAATTTTGGGCAAAGTTTGGTGAGTTTTTGACTACGTTCAGGGGGTCAAATTCCTGCTCAAAGAGCAGAAGAAAGAAGAAGAAGAAGAATAAAGAAGAATAATAATATTTCCTGCAAAAACAATATAGTCGCTTTCGCGACAACATCATATTATACATTTTTGGAAAGCTTTCGACTTCCCCTACGCACCCGTGGGGCTCGGAGGTGAATGACGAGCGCTTCGCGCTCGTCATCCACCTCCGTATGACAGTTGGCCATATACCCCCATTCATTTTGCTGCAATTATAAGTATAAGGGCCCACACCAGAGGTGTGGGCAGTCACTGTTTTACACGGTGAGTTTACGTTTGACATGGGGACAGCGCTTCGCGCTGTTTTCGTGCGCTCCGCGCACCTAGGTTCAGTGCGCTGCGCGCACTGCGTTGCGATTACAATAGGCCCTTGCTACGGCAGGCCGCTCGGGCCTAATAAAGAAGAAGAATAATATTTCTTGCAAAAACAATATAGTCGCTTTCGCGACAACATCATATAATACATTTTTGGAAAGCTTTTGACTTCCCCCATGCACTCGTGGGGCTCGGAGGTGGATGACGAGCGCTTCGCGCTCGTCATCCACCTCCGTATGACAGTTGGCCATATTCCCCCATTCATTTTGCTGCAATTATAAGTATAAGGGCCCACACCAGAGGTGTGGGCAGTCACTGTTTTACACGGTGAGTTTACGTTTGACATGGGGACAGCGCTTCGCGCTGTTTTCGTGCGCTCCGCGCACCTCGGTACAGTGCGCTGCGCGCACTGCGTTGCGATTACAATAGGCCCTTGCTACGGCAGGCCGCTCGGGCCTAATTAAAGCCGGCATCGAGAGGCCCTCGCGGGGGTTCGTTGGCCGGGTGACGCCGGTTCCCGCACGCCGCCGCAATAACCGGGAGGCGGGTCTCATGGGCTGGTTACCGCACGCTATCGCACGCCGCCGCAATAACCGGGAGGCGCTGCCGCGCCCTACGTGGTTATAATGTCGCTGCCACCCTAGGTCGATATTATAAAAGAGCAAAGGCGAGAAATGGCGCCTTCGGCGCTGATTACTCGATTTTTCCCAAAATGGCCGACCACCTGTTGGTCGCCTAGCAACCATGTAATGGAGGCCTCCCTTAGTGCCTCCATTGCCGTGCCATAACCCTACCGAGGGCGCCAACGTGGCCACACTACATTTTATTGCCCTGATGAGCCATTAATCTTTGTGAGTAAACATCAAAACGAGATTTTTAGCGTCTCCATGTGAATGATGGCCCCAACCTGCAGAGGGCGCTATCGCGCCCCAAATCTTTTTTATTTCACAAGCAGCATCGGATGGCCTTAACGGGCCGTACTTCAATGACACCTGTCCACAAGCTCCTGACAGAGGGCGCTAACGCACTGTAAATGTGTATAATGTGTGATATGCGGGTCAGTCCCATTGGAATAACATGGTGGACCCCGGGCGTCTCCATGGCAACACCGTACAAAATACGGTATGGGTCTCATTGGCTTTTTGGATCGGGATGCCATCAGCTATTATTGTGCCGAATTTTATCAATTTCCGAGAAACAAATTTTTTTCCCATAATGCATATTTTCTTCTCAGCCTAGAGGGGGCGCTATCGCGCCAAATCTCACTTTTTCACATTTGTTGTGTCCGGGGGTGAAAGGTCAATAAAATGTATATTTCCGATTTTTAATCGGAGTTCGTTTGTGCAAATGGGAGCATTTTGTTGTTTTCGGAAAGTCGCAAAAATCTTCGTAAAGATTGCGGCTTCGCCGCAAACAAACCGTAAAACTTAGCCAAAAAATTTGGATAACTTTTGATGCCCTACATCTCGAGATGAAGTGGAGCGATTTTGGGCTCATTTGGTGAAACGCCCTAGGAGGAGTTCGTTAAAATGCGACGTCAGCGAAAACGCTGACTCAGCATTTTCCCGACTTCCTGTCAAAATGGCGGACTTCCGGTTTGTCTGGGGGCGTGGCCACAATAATATATTTTGTTTGTCCTCACAGGACGAATGTCTGTACCGAATCCCGTCGCTCTGCGACAAAGTTTATGTTGGCCCCCTCCCCATAGGCGCAATGTATTTTCACTTTTGTAGGTGGCGCTGTCGCGCCATTTTTTATTTCCCCAAAACGAAACACACATTTTAATTAATTTTTCACCGGATCTGAATTTTGGGCAAAGTTTGGTGAGTTTTCAACTATGTTCAGGGGGTCAAATTCCTGCTCAAAGAGCAGAAGAAGAAGAAGAAGAAGAAGAAAGAATAAATAAATAAAGAAGAATAATAATATTTCTTGCAAAAACAATATAGTCGCTTTCGCGACTACAACATATTATGCATTTTTTTAAAGCTTTCGACTTCCCGCACGCACCGGTGGGGCTCGGAGGTGAATGACGAGCGCTTTGCGCTCGTCATCCACCTCCGTATGACAATTGGCCATATACCCCCATTCATTTTGCAGCAATTATAAGTATAAGGGCCCACACCAGAGGTGTGGGCAGTCACTGTTTTACACGGTGAGTTTACGTTGGACATGGGGACAGCGCTTCGCGCTGTTTTCGTGCGCTCCGCGCACCTAGGTTCAGTGCGCTGCGCGCACTGCGTTGCGATTACAATAGGCCCTTGCTACGGCAGGCCGCTCGGGCCTAATTAAAGCCGCAAGCGGCATCGAGAGGCCCTCGCGGGTCTCGTTGGCCGGTTGACGCCGGTTGCCGCACGCCGCCGCAATAACCGGGAGGCGCTGCCGCGCCCTACGTGGTTATAATGTCGCTGCCACCCTAGGTCGAGATTATAAAAGAGCAAAGGCGAGAAATGGCGCCTTCGGCGCTGATTACTCTATTTTTCCCCAAATGGCCGACCACCTGTTGGTCGCCTAGCAACCATGTAATGGAGGCCTCCCTCAGTGCCTCCATTGCCGCGCCATAACCCTACCGAGGGCGCCAACGTGGCCACACTACATTTTATTGCCCTGATGTGCCATTAATCTTTGAGTAAACATCAAAACGAGATTTTTCGTGTCTCCATGTGAATGATGGCTCCAACCTGCAGAGGGCGCTAGCGCGCCCCAAATCTTTTTTATTTCACAAGCAGCATCGGACGGCCCTGACGGGCCGTACTTCAATGACTACTGTCCACAAGCTCCTCACAGAGGGCGCTAACGAGCTGTAATTGTGTATAATGTGTGATATGCAGGTCAGTCCCATTGGATTAACATGGTGGGCCTCGGTCGTCTCCATGGCAACACCGTACAAAATACGGTATGGGTCTCATTGGCTTTTTGGATCGGGATGCCATCAGCTAATATTGTGCCGAATTTTATTCATTTCCGAGAAACTAATGTTTTTTCCATAATGCATTTTTTGTTCTCGGCCTAGAGGGGGCGCTATCGCGCCAAATCTCACTTTTTCACATTTGTTGTGTCCGGGGGTGAAAGGTCAATAAAATGTATATTTCCGATTTTTAATCGGAGTTCGTTTGTGCAAATGGGAGCATTTTGTTGTTTTCGGTAAGTCGCAAAATTCTTCGTAAAGATTGCGGCTTCGCCGCAAACAAACCGTAAAACTTAGCCAAAAAATTTGGATAACTTTTGATGCCCCACATCTCGGGATGAGCTGGAGCGATTTTGGGCTCATTTGGTGAAACGCCCTAGGAGGAGTTCGTTAAAATGCATTGTCAGCGAAAACGCTGACTCAGCATTTTCCGGACTTCCTGTCAAAATGGCGGACTTCCGGTTTGTCAGGGGGCGTGGCCACAATAATGTTTTTTGGTTGTCGTCACGTGACGAATGTCTGTACCAAATCTCGTCGCTCTACGACAAAGTTTATGTTGGCCCCCTCCCCATAGGCGCAATGTATTTTCACTTTTGTAGGTGGCGCTGTCGCGCCATTTTTTATTTCCCCAAAACGAAACACACATTTTTATTAATTTTTCACCGGATCTGAATTTTGGGCAAAGTTTGGTGAGTTTTTGACTATGTTCAGGGGGTCAAATTCCTGCTCAAAGAGCAGAAGAAGAAGAAAAAGAATTGAGAGGCCCTCGCGGGTCTCGTTGGCCGGTTGCCGCACGCCGCCGCAATAACCGGGAGGCGCTGCCGCGCCCTACGTGGTTATAATGTCGCTGCCACCCTAGGTCGAGATTATAAAAGAGGCAAAGGCAAGAAATGGCGCCTTCGGCGCTGATTACTCGATTTTTCCCAAAATGGCCGACCACCTGTTGGTCGCCTAGCAACGATGTAATGGAGGCCTCCCTTAGTGCCTCCATTGCCGCGCCATAACCCTACCGAGGGCGCCAACGTGGCCACACTACATTTTATTGCCCTAATGTGCCATTAATCTTTGTGAGTAAACATCAAAACGAGATTTTTAGCGTCTCCATGTGAATGATGGCTCCAACCTGCAGAGGGCGCTAGCGCGCCCCAAATCTTTTTAAATTTAACAAGCAGCATCGGACGTCCTTGACGGGCCGTACATCAATCACTACTGTCCACAAGCTCCTTACAGGGGGCGCTAACGCGCTGTAATTGTGTATAATGTGAGATTTGTGTGTCAGTCCCATTAGATTAACATGGTGGGCCTCGGGCGTCACCATGGCAACACCGTACAAAATACGGTATGGGTCTCATTGGCTTTTTGGATCGGGATGCCATCAGCTATTTTTGTGCCGAATTTTATCTATTTCCGATAAACTAATTTTTTTCCCATAATGCATTTTTTCTTCTCGGCCTAGAGGGGGCGCTATCGCGCCAAATCTCACTTTTTCACATTTGTTGTGTCCGGGGGTGAAAGGTCAATAAAATGTATATTTCCGATTTTTTATCGGACTTCGTTTGTGCGAATGGGAGCATTTTGTTGTTTTTGATAAGTCGCAAAATTGTTCGTAAAGATTGCGGCTTCGCCGCAAACAAACCGTAAAACTTAGCCAAAAAATTTGGATAACTTTTGATGCCCCATATCTCGAGATGAGCTGGAGCGATTTGGAGCTCATTTGGTGAAACGCCCTAGGAGGAGTTCGTTAAAATGCGACGTCAGCGAAAACGCTGACTCACCATTTTCCCGACTTCCTGTCAAAATGGCGGACTTCCGGTTTGTCTGGGGGCGTGGCCACAATAATATATTTTGTTTGTCCTCACAGGACGAAGGTCTGTACCGAATCCCGTCGCTCTGCGACAAAGTTTATGTTGGCCCCCTCCCCATAGGCGCAATGTATTTTCACTTTTGTAGGTGGCGCTGTCGCGCCATTTTTTATTTCCCCAAAACGAAACACACATTTTAATAAATTTTTCGCCGGATCTGAATTTTGGGCAAAGTTTGGTGAGTTTTTGACTACGTTCAGGGGGTCAAATTCCTGCTCAAAGAGCAGAAGAAGAAAGAAGAAGAAGAAGAAGAATAAAGAAGAATAATAATATTTCTTGCAAAAACAATATAGTCGCTTTCGCGACTACAACATATTATGCATTTTTTTAAAGCTTTCGACTTCCCCGACGCACCGGTGGGGCTCGGAGGTGAATGACGAGCGCTTCGCGCTCGTCATCCACCTCCGTATGACAGTTGGCCATATACCCCCATTCATTTTGCTGCAATTATAAGTATAAGGGCCCACACCAGAGGTGTGGGCAGTCACTGTTTTACACGGTGAGTTTACGTTTGACATGGGGACAGCGCTTCGCGCTGTTTTCGTGCGCTCCGCGCACCTCGGTACAGTGCGCTGCGCGCACTGCGTTGCGCGCACTGCGTTGCGATTACAATAGGCCCTTGCTACGGCAGGCCGCTCGGGCCTAATTAAAGCCGCAAGCGGCATCGAGAGGCCCTCGCGGGTCTCGTTGGCTGGTTACTGAACGCTATCGCACGCCGCCGCAATAACTGGGAGGCGCTGCCGCGCCCTACGTGGTTATAATGTCGCTGCCACCCTAGGTCGAGATTATAAAGGAGCAAAGGCGAGAAATGGCGCCTTCGGCGCTGATTACTCGATTTTTCCCAAAATGGCCGACCACCTATTGGTTGCCTAGCAACCATGTAATGGAGGCGTCCCTTAGTGCCTCCATTGCCGCGCCATAACCCACCGAGGGCGCCAACGTGGCCACACTACATTTTATTGCCCTGATGTGCCATTAATCTTTGTGAGTTAACATCAAAACGAGATTTTTAGCGTCTCCATGTGAATGATGGCTCCAACCTGCAGAGGGCGCTAGCGCGCCCCAAATCTTTTTTATTTCACAAGCAGCATCGGACGGCCCTGACGGGCCGTACTTCAATCACTACTGTCCACAAGCTCCTGACAGAGGGCGCTAACGAGCTGTAATTGTGTATAATGTGTGATATGCGGGTCAGTCCCATTGGAATAACATGGTGGGCCTCGGTCGTCTCCATGGCAACACCGTACAAAATACGGTATGGGTCTCATTGGCTTTTTGGATCGGGATGCCATCAGCTATTACTGTGCCGAATTTTATCCATTTCCGAGAAACTAATTTTTTTTCCATAATGCATTTTTTCTTTTCAGCCTAGAGGGGGCGCTATCGCGCCAAATCTCACTTTTTCACATTTGTTGTGTCCGGGGGTCAAAGGCCAATAAAATGTATATTTCCGATTTTTAATCGGAGTTCGTTTGTGCAAATGGGAGCATTTTGTTGTTTTCGGAAAGTCGCAAAATTCTTCGTAAAGATTGCGGCTTCGCCGCAAACAAACCGTAAAACTTAGCCAAAAAATTTGGATAACTTTTGATGCCCCACATCTCGAGATGAGCTGGAGCGATTTTGGGCTCATTTGGTGAAACGCCCTAGGAGGAGTTCGTTAAAATGCATTGTCAGCGAAAACGCTGACTCAGCATTTTCCCGACTTCCTGTCAAAATGGCGGACTTCCGGTTTGTCTGGGGGCGTGGCCACAATAATATATTTTGTTTGTCCTCACAGGACGAATGTCTGTACCGAATCCCGTCGCTCTGCGACAAAGTTTATGTTGGCCCCCTCCCCATAGGCGCAATGTATTTTCACTTTTGTAGGTGGCGCTGTCGCGCCATTTTTTATTTCCCCAAAACGAAACACACATTTTAATTAATTTTTCACCGGATCTGAATTTTGGGCAAAGTTTGGTGAGTTTTCAACTATGTTCAGGGGGTCAAATTCCTGCTCAAAGAGCAGAAGAAGAAGAAGAAGAAGAAGAAGAAAGAATAAATAAATAAAGAAGAATAATAATATTTCTTGCAAAAACAATATAGTCGCTTTCGCGACTACAACATATTATGCATTTTTTTAAAGCTTTCGACTTCCCGCACGCACCGGTGGGGCTCGGAGGTGAATGACGAGCGCTTCGCGCTCGTCATCCACCTCCGTATGACAGTTGGCCATATACCCCCATTCATTTTGCAGCAATTATAAGTATAAGGGCCCACACCAGAGGTGTGGGCAGTCACTGTTTTACACGGTGAGTTTACGTTGGACATGGGGACAGCGCTTCGCGCTGTTTTCGTGCGCTCCGCGCACCTAGGTTCAGTGCGCTGCGCGCACTGCGTTGCGATTACAATAGGCCCTTGCTACGGCAGGCCGCTCGGGCCTAATTAAAGCCGCAAGCGGCATCGAGAGGCCCTCGCGGGTCTCGTGGGCCGGTTGACGCCGGTTGCCGCACGCCGCCGCAATAACCGGGAGGCGCTGCCGCGCCCTACGTGGTTATAACGTCGCTGCCACCCTAGGTCGAGTTTATAAAAGAGGCAAAGGCAAGAAATGGCGCCTTCGGCGCTGATTACTCAATTTTTCCCAAAATGGCCGACCACCTGTTGGTCGCCTAGCAACCATGTAATGGAGGCCTCCCTTAGTGCCTCCATTGCCGCGCCATAACCCTACCGAGTGCGCCAACGTGGCCACACTACATTTTATTGGCCTGATGAGCCATTAATCTTTGTGAGTAAACATCAAAACGAGATTTTTAGCGGCTCCATGTGAATGATGGCTCCAACCTGCAGAGGGCGCTGGCGCGCCCCAAATCTTTTTTATTTCACAAGCAGCATCGGACGGCCCTGACGGGCCTTACTTCCATGGCTACTGTCCACAAGCTCCTTACAGGGGGCGCTATCACTCTGTAATCGTGTATAATGTGTGATATGCGGGTCAGTCCCATTGGAATAACATGGAGGGCCCCGGGCGTCACCATGGCAACACCGTACAAAATACGGTATGGGTCTCATTGGCTTTTTGGATTGGGATGCCATCAGCTATTTTTGTGCCGAATTTTATCCATTTCCGAGAAAGTAATTTTTTTTCCATAATGCATTTTTTGTTCTCGGCCTAGAGGGGGCGCTATCGCGCCAAATCTCACTTTTTCACATGCGTTGTGTCCGGGGGTGAAAGGTCAATAAAATGTATATTTCCGATTTTTAATCGGAGTTCGTTTGTGCAAATGGGAGCATTTTGTAGTTTTCGGTAAGTCGCAAAATTCTTCATAAAGATTGCGGCTTCGCCGCACACAAACCGTAAAACTTAGCCAAAAAATTTGGATAACTTTTGATGCCCCACATCTCGAGATGAACTGGAGCGATTTTGGGCTCATTTGGTGAAACGCCCTAGGAGGAGTTCGTTAAAATGCGACGTCAGCGAAAACGTTGACTCACCATTTTCCCGACTTCCTGTCAAAATGGCGGACTTCCGGTTTGTCAGGGGGCGTGGCCACAATAATGTTTTTTGGTTGTCGTCACATGACGAATGTCTGCACCGAATCTCGTCGCTCTACGACAAAGTTTATGTTGGCCCCCTCCCCATAGGCGCAATGTATTTTCACTTTTGTAGGTGGCGCTGTCGCGCCATTTTTTATTTCCCCAAAACGAAACACATATTTTAATTAATTTTTCACCGGATCTGAATTTTGGGCAAAGTTTGGTGAGTTTTCAACAATGTTCAGGGGGTCAAATTCCTGCTCAAAGAGCAGAAGAAGAAGAAGAAGAAAGAATAAAGAAGAATAATAATATTTCTTGCAAAAACAATATAGTCGCTTTCGCGACTACAACATATTATACATTTTTTGAAAGCTCTCGAAGTCCCCTACGCACCCGTGGGGCTCGGAGGTGGATGACGAGCGCTTCGCGCTCGTCATCCACCTCCGTATGACAGTTGGCCATATACCCCCATTGATTTTCATGCAATTATAAGTATAAGGGCCCACACCAGAGGTGTGGGCAGTCACTGTTTTACACGGTGAGTTTACGTTTGACATGGGGACAGCGCTTCGCGCTGTTTTCGTGCGCTCCGCGCACCTCGGTACAGTGCGCTGCGCGCACTGCGTTGCGATTACAATAGGCCCTTGCTACGGCAGGCCGCTCGGGCCTAATTAATGACCCAGCGTAAAGTTTACTCAAAGTCGGTAGCCCCTAAAATACCTGAGCCCTTATAGTCGGTCTGTGACAGACTGAAGAACAGTGAGGCCTCGGCCTTTTTACTGAATATAATGACCACAATGTATTTAGTGTCATGTTACTGTCACTCATGGTTTCTGACAGAAGTCTAACTCTGAAAAAAGCCCGGCCCATAACAGCAGGTCCTATAAGGGCTCAGGTATTTTAGGGGCTACTGATTTTGAGTAAACTTTACTCTAGGTTATTAATGAAACCTTACTCTTTTCAAAGCAAACTTTACTTTGTAAAGAGTAAGGTTTCATTGATCATTTAGAGTACACTTTAATTAAATTGTGGCAATTTGTGTCTGCAATTTATTTGAGCAACCTTTACTAATCACAACTTACAGTGTACATGAGAAACTTACATTACAGTGAAAAAGTGAGGAGATATGGACTTTAACCAATAACAAATATTACAATTTTAAAACTCCTACTACAGCTACTACAATCAAAAGTTCAAGACCAGTTGAAAAAGTTCCAATATGCAACAGGAAGAAATGGGAGTGGGCAAAAAAACTTTTATCTATTTATTCATTTAATTGAAAACAATAGTTGAAGTGGCATTCCCGAGTTCTTTGTGTTGTAGTGCCAAGAAGTTTAGAAAGGCAGAGTCTCTGATAAGTTTACGTTATTTATTCTTTAAAAAAGCTTCATTCCTATGAATGGGAGTGGAACATAAATTTACAAAGAAAAGAAAAGGGTTAGCCCGCCTTTACATATGCAGACCACCAAGTTGTTACCAAAGACGGACTAACAACAAAAAACCTAACATGGACATAGGCTAAAAAGGACAGCAGGTAGCAACACTGTAAAAAGACAAAATTGAACATCATAAAAACAAAACCTACTGTAGCAACTTTAATATTGTTAAAAACATCTAACAGTTCTACCTGTGCGCCGTGAACACCCCACACACAGTCTGCTCAACAACCCCCACGCCGTTGATCAATAGGTTTCAACTGTCGCCGTCATAGCCTCGTACGGCCCTACCATTAAAACACACAATTAAAACTAAACAAACATTGTTGCTACCGTACATGACAATAACAGCATATGGACATTCCGAAACACTCACCAACACAGATGTAACCCTCCCGCTTGGCGTGGATGAGCACAGCGTGAGCCCAGCAATCGCCCTGGAATCCCACAGACACTAGCACCTGGTGGCAATCAGGCCACTTCCCCTTTAACCAGTCATTGGCCTGAGGGACAGCAGCACCACCCCGAGGTACCACCCGTTACATTTGGTAATTTCCCAATGATGCACCTTCCCTTGTCCCACCCTCGCCTTCCAAACACTCACTCAAGGACCGCCCTCCTCCCCCCTCCCTCACAGGAGATCGCTCTGAAGGCTCATGTGCGTTTGTTGTTGACAGTGAAACTGCTGCTCCGTGTGTGGTTAAGCTTGTCTTTTTTAACATTTCACATTAGCATAATAAAAAACGAGTCCAGAGAAAGCGTCAAACAATCAGCCAGGCTCGTCCACAGCCTTTTCACACCTAATCCAGCAAAACACTGAAATGTGAAACTACGAATCTGCAGAGAATGCTAACTTAGCTCGTTTTCTTTTCTTTTACAGAATGATACCCATAAAAACTCAAATCCTATAGGCTACGACAAACCGGCGGCTCAGTCATTTTGTATAGAAGTCTAGGGGGGGACGGCGGGACTTGGGAAGCTTAATTTCAGTGGCGGCTGGTGATGTAAACTCTAGGTGGGGCTGTTGCGCACATGTTGGGTAATTTTTTTTACTCAGATCACATTTACTGCTGCTTGTCAGATTAAAAGAAGCATTGAACCACATATTAGCAAATACCCACAGAACTTAAACGTTACAGACAACCGCAGAGTAAACAGTGAGTCAAACCGCTCACCCTGTAGCATAGAGTCTCTGTTTAGTCTCTTTGAAACTCCACAGAATCACAGCAGCTTCCCCCAATTCATCTTGTGCCTCAAGGGAAGACTCCCGTTGCAAAGAGTAGTCAAAAAGAATCAATATCTCTATATACAATGGGTTTGCTAGTTTCTCCAGTGTTTTGAGAATGTGACCAATGAGGAGGCTCTGTGCAGACCTCAGGGACTTGTTTGCAGAAGCGCTGGGCTAACAAAAACGAGTCCATTTTTTGTTCTTTGTGGCAAAAATCGTGATCAGATGCATAAAACTATACATATATGTTTATACACATTAATGACATTAGGCATTTCTGATATAAAATAAATTATAAATGACAAATACAATTAAATGTTTTAACCTCTTCAGCCCTACGGTCCCACCTGTGGGACCAAAATAAATAAAAATTTGGTCCGGGCAGTTGGACGCCCTTCCAACTAATTGACCGGCCATTCCATTATACTGTCACATTGTTGTATTTAGGGTTGATCCACTGGGGGGCAGTGTGTTAAAAGGAGGAGTCAGATTGCGCAGAAGAAGTGACGATAAGATGTTCCAAGAGCACCGGTCGGTTACTCCTACGTTGTGTTCTTATGCGTTGCTCAAGGGGAGAGGCTCGCTCTCTTCTTCCTCGCTCCTACCCTCGCCGGATCAACCAGGATGTAGCTCACCATGACTTGTGTGCTTTAGTTTGTAATATAGGGAATAAAACAATGACTTTTAATTTAATTGACCGAGTCTCCGTCCTTTGTCCATATGGTAAAGAACACGCCAATACGCTCTAAACTTCTCGTGGCATTATGTCACTTTTTGTGCTTCCATTTTGCCGCCCCTTAATGAATGACTTTGTTCTATTCAGTCTTAGTCATTATGGACCAACAAGTTCCTATCGCACTGTTCGACGGCGCTCTCCATTCCAGACACTGACGCGCTGAAAAGCAACATTGCAAGAGTCTAAACAATGGATGCCGACTGAAACATGAGGGTTTTATATTACAGCACGGAATCCATGAATACCCTGAGAAAAACAGACTTTTCTACGTCGCAGATTTGCTCATGCATCAGAATCTGGTTCTTTTAACCTCCTCAGCCCTAACGGCACCCGATCGGGGGCCAGTAATGCTCCGGGCAGTTGGACGCCACTGGGCACAAGGGGGCGCCCTTCCAACCTTCTCAGTGAAAATGTGAATTGAATTTCTTCAGAGTTAGACTTTAGGTCAGACACCATGAGTGACAGTAACATGACGCTAAATAGTGAGCTCTTTATTGTCTGTAAAAAAAAAAAGCTGAGGCGTTGTTGCTCTTCAGCCAGACTGAGAAGTGAAGAAGGAAGTCATGGAGATTCCGCTGTAGACAGAACTTCAGAGTTCTGCTGTATATAAGAGTCATATCGTATTCTGAAACTCCAAAATAGGTCAAAATAAAAAATATATAAAAAAATATTTTTCCAATAAAAAAACTTAGAAATACAAATGTGAACATCCTGATATTATATCATTAAAATATTAGTTATTTATTAATTACGCTCTTTTTACAAAAAAAAAAAACAGGACAATTATATCTGATGGAGTGTCATGTGTGTCCCAGTTCTTCTGAGTCATGGTGGGTCATGGTGGACCATGACAGATGTGGACAGGACTGTGGTAGATCTACTTTTACTTTGGTGAAAAAAGTTACTATAGTAACTGTGTTGAAGAAATGAACCTCATAAGCTTCTTCTGTAACATCAGTCCTGCTGCACCTGCAAGGGTTTGTTTTTATAGAAAGAGTAATAAATAATTAACTGACATTTTAATCACAAATTAAGGATGTTCACGACTATTACTAAGGAATACGTGAATTTTAAACGTTTATTGTTACATCCAGCAGAACTGTAATGTTCAAAATGAGAATCTCCATGACTTCCTTCTTCACTTCTCTGTCTGTGACTGAAGAGCAATGAGGCTTCACCCTTTTTACTGAAAATAAAGGCTCACTATTTAGCTTCATGTTACTGTCACTCATGGTGTCTGACCTACAGTGTAACTCTGCAGCCAATCAAATCACAATGACTCAGAGTGGGTTGGGCTCAAATGGGCACCAAACGCCAAGATCCAAGCTCTGAGACTAAAATAATAAAACCCTGGGGTTAAGAGGTTAATGCGAGCCACTGCGGGATAATGGGGAGACAAAGATGGATGTGGAGATATCAATTTGAAACCTTTGCTGTAGATGACCGTCATGACTGTGGCCAGAGCCAGGTTGCAATGTATTAGTTTTAGTTGTTTGCTGACATATTAGAAACGATTTTTCTCAGCGGGCCTTTTGGATCTGGGTTGAATTTTTGAATAAGCAAGTTAAGTGGGAAACAAAATATGCTTGAAACAAATTCTAATTTTGATTTGTTTTGGGGGTTGAAAGCTCAATTACTCAGGCTAAGAATTAGATATCGAAAAATCCTTCAAAACGAACCTTCAAAATGTTGTACTTTATGTTGTACTTTATGAGTGTCATTAAAAATCCCTTTGAGTAAACGGTAGGGCTGTGCTCAATATATCATTACAGAACACTTGACAATACTTTAATCATATCGAGGCACCTATATCATGATACGGAAATCATAAGAAAAAAAAAATAATAATAATGTAATATGCTAGTTTCATCCAAGTCTTTATTCAAAACGTATCACAACACTACTATAAATCATAACTTACTGAAAGTATTCAGCAGAATCAAAACCTCAATTAACTGTACCTTTAAGATATTTTTTCCTAAGATTCATCTCAGTATGTATTGTTTAATGGACGCTGTATTGATAAACACTTGTATCGGGACATGAATTGCATCGTGGACTTGTGTATCGGGGGGTGTATCGTGTCATGAAGATGTTGGCAGTACCCAGCCCGAGTAAACCAGCTTTAAAGTTTTGTAATATATGCACTAATGGGTGGTGCCTTCCAAAAAGGGGATGAAAATTAGCACCAGTGCTTAAGCTGTATTTTAACTGTCGATTGCCTCGTCCCTGATGAATAAATAAATAAATAAGGAAATGACCATATTTGGATTTGGAGAAGGAGGGTGAGAACGTTGTGGAATGTGGCAAAGGTTTGGTGATTTCAGAGCAAAACCAATGGGCGGAGAAAAATTACCTCTCTTTGATCTTCCGGGCCGGGTGTTGACATTGCTGCAATGCCACCCCCTGGTGGCCAGGGGCAGCTCCAAAAGGTTTGCTATAATGGAAACCAATGGGGACTTGAACGTGTCAAAAACAACCTCCAAAGAGTTTTAATGTTTCTAAAAATGCATTTTCCCTCCGTGACAACCCTGAGAAAAGTGAAATATTTTTGCGCTGGCTTTTGTTATATTTATTTTGAAAGCGTTAGCTTCGGGCTTTGATTGACTTCCATCGGAGGAGACTGAGCTGCCAACATGGATTCTTTCCCGAATGGTGTAATGAATGTAAACACCAATACTGTATATATATCTATAGACAAAATGTTAAAAATAAACATCTTAAAGGGTGACTTTATATTTTACACTAAAACTAAATCTGAATAAAAAGCTAAAAATCACAAACTTGCATTGAAAATAACAGTTTTCACCTGCCATGTCTCACCCTAAAATGGGCATTCTGGTTGTTTTTTCTTTTCTTTACATTTCACTGAAACCCGAGGCAATTGATTTACTGACTAAACACTCTTTACAATGCCCATGGTGTCATTTAAAAGCACTATGGCACTTATTTGCTTAAACAGAAAACCCACTGACGAGCCCTCGCCCCCCGGCTGCCGTGCGCCGCCAGGGCACTCAGGAGACCCGTTAAGCCCGTGAGAAATCCCTCATTTTCCATTTGACCCGAGGACGAAAAGGGGATTTTGAAGCGCTCCAATTGGCAGTTTCCTCAGTCCGCGGCGAACGTGCGCTCTATTTGCAAAGAGTGGGAATGAATGAGATGCCACTGGAGTTTGCTGTGAAAGGAAAATAATAATCCGCGTGATTTAGGGGGTCATTTTGAAAGCTGCTGGAGCCCGGAGCCGGAGCTTGACGGATGATGCCTCCGCCGTCGCCATGGTGCCGCCTCTCCGCCGCCCCGTCAGAAATGAGGAATACATGAGAGCCGCCAGCAAGCTTCGCCCATTAGGCCCAACACACAACAAAGTGGCAGACGCTCTGCCAAATGGAAAGCAGGCAGTAGGACGTGTATTTCAGTAGAGTATTTAAGATTCTGTTCTTTACATCCATCCATCCATTTTCTTCCACTTGTCCGTTGCCGGGTCGTGGGGGCAGCTGTTGGTGCTGCACCAGCCCCTATGGCGCCCCCTGCAGGTGGTGGGTCCACACAAGGACGGGAGACCCTACCAGGGGCACGAAGCCCTCCACAACAGAGCTCCAGGATCATTCAGGCTCAAACCCCTGTGCCCCTGTCATTTCCTTTCCTGGAGACAAAGACAGGAGTATTACAAAACTTCAGGGCCCCTTTGCTCCAGATGAGGTTTTTCATTCGACATCTTCCCTTTAGTGACTTCAAACTCTCCAGTCTTGTACTTCACAACATTCTGAACGTGTTTTCAGAGGAACCCTCCGCCTTAGCCAAACCCAAATCTCAAAGCTTCTCGACTGGAGTTGACAGCCTGTAGGCCAGTGTAACGCCGCATTAATTTTATGTCGTATTTTTGAACATGTTTTTGTTGCGTTTTCATCTTCTTTCTCGTCGCTATTTTGACTTTTTTTTATTCCAAGAGCTAAGCTTTTAGATTTGGGTAAAGCCAAACTGGACAAGATGTGCTCGGTTCAGCTGGGGGTTAAGAGGTTAATAATTTATCCCCTTACTGAACCGGGCACATTTTCTCCAGTTCGGCTTTACCCAAATCTAAAAGCTTCTTGAAAAAAGAACAAAAAGTGAAAACAGCAACAAAAACAGGATGTAAATGAGGATGAAATTGCAACAAAATAGGTGGGGGAAAAAATAGTTACAAAAAACAAACAAAAATGAAATTAGATTAAATGAGGCGTTACTCCGGCCTATAGGCTGTAAACTCCAGTGGAAGTTTTTAGATTTGGATAAAGCTGAAATGGAGAACATGTTAAGGCGGGGGTAAAGAGTTAAGTATCTAATTCAAAGCCTGATTGAATGAGCTTTGAACCCAACAAAACAAAGCGAAATTTGAATTTTTACACATTTTTTCCAATAATAACAAGCTTAATTAAAAAAAATAAAAAAATACCAAAACCAAACAACATTTTCAAAATCCCCTCTGCAGGAGAACTGACTATTCAATGGAACTAATGTATCAAGTAAATAAAACATTTAAACATTTAAACCTGGCTCTATCCATTATTTCGATTTTGTCGCTGACAATACAGCCGATCTTGTAGCCTGATAAACCACACCCACAAGAAGGCGGGTCTGGACATACACGGTAAACAGGTTGCTGATTGGCGGCAGGCAAGCAATTTTGACCACTTTTATGCATAAAAAGTCATATTTTTTTTATATGTAAACACAAAATGAAATCTTCCACAATGTGACTTTAATAAAGACAGCGTTTCATCTTTTTTTCCCCATGAACATTGCCTCCCGCTTCACTCTGAGCCTGTGTAACCATCATCGCCATCAAAGGGAACAAGTCAATTGTCAGGGCTGCTCATTTAAACTGCAGTGAAGGGGGAAAGTGTGGAGGGAGAAACGAAAGCACCGGTGCACGGGAGGTGTGGGGCCAGTAGGTGTCCTCAGTGAACAGTGGAAGGAGCGTCAATGGTATCGACCTCAGCCCAGATCTGCAGATGTGTTCTGTGGGGGGGGGTGGGGACAAGTGCATGTTTCCAAACGCCGGGGTACTACTGTAGTGATTCGTTTCACATGGTGTCATGGAGAAAAACCTCCGCAGATCATCATTAGGGCTGTGTACGAATCAAAACGAGGAGTCATTTCCCCAGTGCGAGTCAGTGGCTCATGAGTTGTAGCCTCAGTTCCCTTGTCTCACAAAGTTCATTTTTAAGCAAAGGGTGTCGAGCCTTTTGATATCCCCAAAAGAATTACAGAAGCCTACAAAGCTGAAAGTAGTGTTTCTGTTCTTTTTCGGTAGATTAATATTGAAAGAAGTGTTTACTGGGAATCCGAATCATCACATGTGACTAAGAAAGGACATCAAATCCTTTCCATTTGTTTGAAATATAACACTTATAGGCCATAACTTTAATGTTTTAAAGTGGACACATGCAAAATCCACTCTTTGGAGCTTTAAGCCGTGGCATTCATTTGTGCCATAGTCAAAAACGGACCTCGATTTGAATTACTTTTGATTTATCCACAGGTTATGTTTAATTTAATGTTTGTTTGTTTTTCTTCTTCTACCGTGCCAGCACTTTATACTTCCTGGATATAATGGCGTCATCGCTAAAACCTAAAATTGTCCACATTTGTCTCACAGGAGTGAGACAGACAGGTGGAAGAGATCATTCACAGAGTAAGACGCTCATCATGGAAAACACACAAAGAAACTCACATGACGATGGTGCGCAGGAGGAAGATGAAGATGAAATGGGTGCGGCTTATATTAAGGTGCGCTCAATAGTCCGAACATTACGGTAAATATGCAAGATTACGGAAACAGAAATGAAACAGAACACCCCTCCAGGTCTGTTTTTGACAAAGTCAGGGCTTATACAGGCAGAAGCAAGTCAAACCTAATGCTCTTTGATGCCATTTTAAAGCCCAAATACGACAATTTAGTGCCACAAACGCAGACAAAAAAAATGGCAGCATATTTCATTTCTTGAGATTTGCAAACACTTGATCAAACATAAAGTAGATGGGGTCAATTTCAGCCAAAACTGCAGCTGTTTTTGACCAGAATGCTGGTATCTTGGATGAACTTTTGCAGTAAAAAATTTTGAGCGATGTCATAATTTCTAAAGAAATTTAGATTTAATAACAGTTTGAATCTGAGATACCACCTTTTTTTGAATGGGTACGATTCTGATACTTTTGTGGTCATTTCAATATCGATACTAACACTGGTCATTTCTTATGGACGAATGCATTTCAATATACACTTCTAAAACTGGTTATTTTATATTATCAATATGTAAATACAAAAATATATTACTTTAACGGATTAATTAAACAATGTCAATGTGAAATTAAATACATAAAGTTTAAAATGAATACTTGAATGACAAGCCTAAAGTTGATTGATATGGACGGCTCAGGTCAATCCTCTGCTGCTGTGGAGCGTTTTGTCTCAGAATAATAAAGTAAATAGTCCTTTTGTGTTTAGAAAAGCTGCGCCTTCTTTTTAAAAGATTCAATTAGTATCACTACTAGGCGCATTGAGTTGCCTTGTGTACGAAATGCGCGGTATAAATAAAGTTGCCTTGCCTTGCCTTACTTTTTACCCGGTATCGATATTTCAAAAAGTAGCTGTTTGGTATCGCTATATTGATACTATGGTAGCTATTACGGCGTTATAATGCCCCGCAGAAACCCTGGAACTTATAACATGTTAAAAGGCAGATTTTGCAATACAGTGGCCATTGTTGTCAATCAATACATGACATGGGGTAATGACGATCTCACAGCACGTCTGAAGACTGACAGCACATACAGAGGCTGGCGAGGGACATACTGTTCACATTCATCATCAATCCGGCTAAATAGGAGGCTAACCAGACCAACTTGGGATTGCAGAGCCGTTTTTTAACCAACCAGCATGCGTTCGATCGATTATTATAATAGACAAACAAACAAGTCAGTTTATAACCCACTTTTCAGTTTGTGAAGCTTGACTTTGTACTTTGTAGCATGTTGTAGCCTGGTACATTTCAGTTCAGTCCGGAAACCTATTCTGTAAAAAGTGATAAACAATGGTGACCCACTTCACAGATTGTCTCCTCCATAAATCATGAGGGAAAATGAGAGCCAAAGACAGGTTTATCATCATTTCCCTGTGCTATACCTAAACTGGCACATTCTTCTCGGTGGAATAGGGCTTTTCGTGGTCCTTTGAGTAAACCTATAACTCCACACTCTTTACTGTTAGCATTAGTATAATGAAAACACTATCCTGTCCTAATGTTCTGTTGTGTTGGATTTAGGACGAGGCCTGGGGAAAATGTCCAAAGTTCATCTGTAATATTTTCTGTAAAGATCAATAGAGAATTAATGTTAAATTACTTGTGTTGTTGTCTTCAGTTCACTACATGTTGTCATCGGAAAAGGAGTGACAAAAGCTTCAAAAGTGGTCAATGTTTGGTTAAAACTCTATTTTCCTCCTCCTATGTTATTTTGTCTGTTTTGCTTTTGTTATGGTTGTAAGTCTTTAGTTTGTACACTAGATGGCGCTAGGACAGGAGTTGAGCCTAATGTTTCTGGTGCATTGATGAGGTAACTTAACACAGGTGTGTCTGCTCAGTGGCCACGCCCAGTCAATGCACAGGAGAACAGAGATGCCATCGGTGAGTTCTAGTCCTATTTTACTGTTAAAACTAACTAAAAATAAAATAAGTTGTCCAGTTTATAAGTATCTAAAATGGTAAAATATCAAATTGTTGAGTTGATAAAGTCACAATTAAAATCTGTTAAAGTATACCTTTGTTAAAATATTTACATTGGAATAACTTAAAGCTAAAAAACTGCATGTTAAAACAACTCTTAAGATATGTTTTCTGTATGTTAAAGAACAACTAAACACCTAATCAACTTTTTTTTGCTGATAAACTATCTATATGGGTCACTAACACAGTTATCTACATGTCCTTATCATTATTTTGACATTTTAGTGCAAACTTGTTCAAAATCCAATTTTTGTGTACAAAACCGTCTGCTCAGCGCCTCTCACGTTTGAACAGCACTTACTACATTTGAATTTAGGGGTTGGCTGATGACGTACCATCAAACGTCACAGAGCCATCAAACGTCACCAAGTCCGCCGCTGTGGTATAAAAGCTGACCCCTCCCCTTTTGTGACGTGTGCACAACATGCTTGTCACAGAGCGGCCACGGAGCGGAAGGATGAGGAGAGAAGACCCGAGACGGGATTTGACCTACAGGCTCCGCTCCACTCTGTGAACCACAGCACTCACATCCCCGACCTCTCCGACTAAATAAAGACAAATGTTTCCCCAAAATACCCAGATTCACTTATTTAGTGACATGGCTGCATGTTTTCACGTTGAAACTACAGACACGATAAAGCTGTATCGGGCAGACAGAGCTCATCAGGGCTGTCAGTGTTTATGAGACGGGGCTGAGGGCTTTTTACTGTAGTCTCCCCCAGGGAGAGCTCACAGACACCGGGGCAGCGGTTAGCCATCCCCTGCCTTGGAGGCTCAGAGCGGGGCAGTGTGTGACTGAGTGTCCGCTAAAGCCAGGAGGGGGAACGGGGAGATACGAGCGCCAAATGTCCGCCGCGTGTGCTCGGCCTGTAGCCGGGACGAGAGGCTCGAGAGTCCGGGACAGTGGCGCCACATGTCCGGAGAAGCTAGCCGGTACGAGAGGCTGCAGTGTCCGGGTGGCTGCAGTGGCGCAAACATTGTCTAAATGCGGCATAACGGGAGTCAGTCAGTCCCGGTCACACATGGTCTGAGACTGTCAACAGAGCAGAGACCGCCCACACACTCCCCCTCCCCGCGCCCCCCCAAAGCCTCCCGCCACGCCTCTTTCGCTGAGTTTTTTGAATTTTGGGAGTGGGTGGAGTAAGCCCTGGAAGGGGTGTTTAGTAGCTCTTTAAGGTTTTCAACCTGCTGCTGCTGCTGCTGCTACAATAAAAGTTGTGAAGCTGAGTTGATCCAAGCGTCCTCTGTACCTTCTGGGTTTTTCAAGTTAAACCAGCATTGACAAACAAATAACTTGACAGTCAAAAATGTTTCACGTAAGCAATGAAGCAATGACATTAGTTTACAGATGAGATCCTTGAATTTCAGACAAAACTTTCAGCAAACTCGGCAGGGTTTTGGCACTCCAGAGTTAATACCTAGACACGGAGGGGGGGGGGGGGGGTGTCTCGCGCCTCATTTCCCCTAAAAATATAGATTTTTTGGCATCATCTGCGCTCAGTGTGTCTGACGCTTCGCAAACCGTACCCTGCCAGAGCAGCACAAACACGGCTCTATCAAACGGACTTTTAACTAAGGAAACAGGAGGATTATCATTGGACGGACTGACAGATTTCACCAAACCGAAGCTCAAGGACCATGTGCATCGTGTTTTTGGAGTTTTGCTCGGATTATCACCTGCTGAAGCGGGACTATTACAACATCGATCGCCTTTCGTGCTGCACTCTGATACAAGATAGGTCAATACTAGTGAATGAAAAAGGCTGATGCGGTGCGACGTAGTTTCTTCCAGGAAATCTCCGGCTAATTTTCCAGACATCATAAAATAAATCAAAAAGGGGAAGTTTAGTCTTTTTGCTCTGACATTTTAAGATGTTATGGGAGAGCAAACATTTGGGCAATTATGTCAAGAGGCCGATGATATTCAGCATGTAACCGTACTACTTTCTTTTTTCATCCCCAAACTTCTTCCCTCCTTAGTCTTCCCAACTTGTTGATCCACGCAGCCTCACACGTAACAGAGGCTTTGAAGGACTTGACTCACCAAACCCTTGCCCGCTGAAGCGTTCTACCCACTGACAGCCCGCGTGCCGTCTCTCCCCGAAACCCCCACAGCCTGAACGGGAGATTTAGCCTGGCCGCCTTCCCCTCGAGACCGCGCGCCACCACCAGGCGCTGCTCCCAATCATCCGGAGGTCAGGCATGCTTTTTCACATCATTATCACCCTCCCTTCTCCACCTCTGCAGCGTCCCAGAGGAGGCCCCAGCTACTATATCCATCAATCTGTGACGGAAGGGGGGGAGTCGGAAAGAAAAACAGTCAGTGTTGTGATGCTTCGGAGGTAGCAGTTTAGCGAGAATGTGACAGGGGAAGGGACACGGGGCGAGCCTTAGTGATCCGTCGCGGGTTTGTGGGGTAAACGAAGACCTCCTCTGGGAGAGATGGAGTCCCACAAGAAGGTGGGAAGAACGAGTTTGAACATATACAGTGAAGCAAGGGAAAGATTAAATGATCTCCAAAAAGCATGGAGTTACAGATGAGACATTACAACTTTCTACATTTTCAAAATAACATTAATTAAAAATAATCATAATGATAAATAAATAAAATAAGCTTCCTGCAGAGTTAATACCTTTTAATTCTAGTTTGAGAGATTATTGTCCCTTTCTCCCTTTCTCCCTTTTCTCCCTTTCGGGGTGGTGGTCCCACCAACCCGAAGATTTTGATCTGCCTATCCAGGGGCACTGTCCCCGACCGCCACACAAGACGTGTCAGCCGGGGACAGTGCCTATCCAGGGGCACTGTCCCCGACCGCCACACAAGACGTGTCAGCCAAGACAGTCCTACAACATCCACAGACTTAAGGTACTCAAGGTGGGATTGAGGAGATCCTCGAAGTACTTCTCTGCCCGACAACATCCCCAGTCGAGGTCAGGAGCTCCACCTGCACTGTACACAATGTTGGTGAAGCACTGCTTCCCCCTCCTGAGGCTTCGGATGGTTTGCCGGAATCTCCTCAAGGCCGACCGATAGTCCTCCTTCATGGCTTCTCCAAATTCCTCCCAGACCTGAGTGTTTGCCTCTGTGACTGCACGAGCTGCAGCACGCTTGGCCTGATGATACCTCTCAGCTGCCTAAGGAGTCCTGTAAGCCAACAAGGACAGCTAGGACTCCTTCTTCAGCTTGATGGCATCCCTTACTTCCGGGTTCCACCACCCGGTTTGGGGATTGCCGCCGCAACAGACACCAGAAACCTTACAGCCACAACTGCAAGCAGCCGCATCGACAATGGAGGAGGAGAACATGGTCCAATCGGACTCCATGTCTCCAACCTCCCTCGGAATCTGGGTGAAGCTCTTCCGGAGGTGGGAGTTGAAGACCCTGATGACAGAGGGATCCACCAGACGTTCCCAACAGACCCTCACAACACGTTTGGGCCTGCCAGGTCTGACCGGATTCCTCCCTTGCCAGCGGGTCCAGCTCACCACCAGATGATTGGTTGACAGCTCAGCCCCTCTCTTCACCCGAGTGTCCGAGACACGCGGCCGGAGATCAGATGACACAACTACAAAGTCGGTCATCGACCTCCTGCCTAGGGTGTCCTTGTGCCACGTGCACTTATGGACATCCTTGTGCTCGAACATGGTGTTCGTTATGGACAAACCGTAACTAGCACAGAAGTCCAATAACAGAACACCACTCGGGTTCCGATCGGGGAGGCCGTTCTTCCCAATCACCCCCACCCAGGTCTCACTGTCGTTACCCACGTGGGCGTTGAAGTCCCCCAGTAGAACAATGGAGTCCTCAGCCGGAGCACCATCTAGTACCCCTCCAAGGAACTCCAAAAAGGCCGGGTACTCTGCCTCGATGTGGGCCCGTAGGCCGAGACAATGGTGAGAGACCTGTCCCTGACTCAAAGGAGTAGGGACGCGACCCTCTCGTTAACGGGGTGAAGTCCAACATGTGGCGGCTGAGCCCACCCAAGCCCACCGTCTCTCCCCAGAAAAGAGAAGTGGAGCGTCCAGCCTCTCTCCAGGAGATAGGATCCGGAACCCTGTTGGTCTCTCATAAGGAGCTTCTGAACCGCTCTTTGTCTGACCCATCACCTAGGACCTGTTTGCCATCGGAGAGCCTACTATGGGTCGAAGCCCCCGACAACTTAGCTCCTAGGATCATTCGAGTGCTCAAACCCCTCTACCACGTTAAGGTGGCGGTTCCAGGAGGGGATTTTGTTGGAACTGACATGTTCCAGGCTTAACAGATATTTGACAGATATTTTTTTATTTTTTATTAAATTCTAACTCCAAATAGAACTTTGCTCGAGGACAGTTTTGTGATGTTATCTATGATGCAGCAAAGTCCAGAACGCACAGATAGGAGTGAAGTGAAACAGAATAAAAATCTGTGAACGTGAAATACTACTCCCAGTAAAGTCAAAAAGCTCAAAAATTAACTTTTTTGTATATGTCATACACCAGCCGAACACTATGCTAGATTTCTAGTCAGTTTGGACTGTGGTTTTGTACATGATGAGAAAATCCAACGTGGTACATCAATTCCCACCTCAGCTACAGCGGGTGAAATAAGTTTCCCGGTCTTACATTGTGTCTTTTGAGCGAGAAGTCTGTGAGGAGAGAGCCGAAATGTCCTCAACTCAAACACCGCAGTCCGGTCAACAATATGTGTTAACTTCTTCTACTATGAATGGAAACATTTTGAACGATTAAGAGCCTACACAAACCAGCAACGTTAGCATTTTGCTTCGTCAATATATTCCTAATAGTCCCATTGACGTGGCGTTTTCCATTTCCAAGTAATCCACAAATCATTAATGATTTTGTCGGGCTCTTCTAGGTGTTGGCAGGAATACTATTTACTTAGTCACCCTACGGATTTCTTTTGTGAGTTACAGCACAGCAGTAAATTTGAGGGCATTATTTGATGCGTTCAGAGGTTATGTTTTGTTTCGTTTTATTAGCTTTGATGAAAGTCTCTGAAGGCCTTCCGCCACTGCGCTCTGTTTCAGGACTGACAGTGGCCTTTTTTTTTTTTTTTTTTTTGTAATTTTCTTTTTATTGTCTCATTTTTTATCACATCACATTTATCCCATCTCTGTCACTTTTTTTGTCACATTGTCGTCACATTTTTGTCACGCTATGGTCACATTTTTATCACATTGTCGTCACATTTATGTCACGTTATAGTCACATTACGGTCCTATCTTTGTCACATTTTTGTCACATCTTTGTCACATTATGATCACATCTTTGTCACATTTTTGTCACGTTATGATCACATCTTTGTCACATTTTTGTCACGTTATCGTCACATTGTCGTCCTATTATGGTCACATCTTTGTCAAATTTTTTGTTACATTGTCGTCACATTTTTGTCACTTTATGGTCACATTTTTGTCACGTTATCGTCACATTGTCGTCATATTATGGCCACATTTGTCACTTTTTCATCTCGTTTTTATCACTCTTATTTTATTCCTTTCCCCAGTGGCCTTTTTGGGCACAGCTTTCTCCCAAACGCCGGCAGCGCCTTGGCTTCAATCATAAAGACATGAAGGACAGAGAGGAGAGAGACAGAGAAAAGGTGTGACAGCACTGACGGCAGGAGGAGACCGGCCAAGTGTGTCCTGTTTAGTGCCGGCTGCAGATGTTGATGGTGGATCTAAAGAGCTGAATATTGCCCCCGTTGACGGCGTGTTTCTTTTAGTGTGAAATTGAGATATGACCATTTTCAGCAAAAAGCAAAATAGGCCTATTAGCTTATTTAATTAAAGGGTTACTAACCCCCCCTTCCAGAGCCTCAGCCTCAGAGCCTCAGATTCGAAAATATTAACAGAAAAGGGGCGTTGCCTGGAGGACTAAGGGGCGCACGGGAAGAGGGAGGGGTGGGCGGGGTCTGGGTCTGTGATTGACAGGCCTGAGTCACCTGACTTTGACTCGGCACCCGCAACGCTACTCGTAAACAAAGTCCGATGGAGTTCCAGCGAGCTAACGTGTTTAGCAACATGTTCCACAGGGACAACTTTACAGCTCTCTCTACACAGGAGAAACATCTCTACAGCTCTCTCTACACAGGAGAAGCATCTCTACAGCTCTCTCTACACAGGAGAAGCATCTCTACAGCTCTCTCTACACAGGAGAAGCATCTCTACAGCTCTCTCTACACAGGAGAAACATCTCTACAGCTCTCTCTACACAGGAGAAGCATCTCTACAGCTCTCTCTACGCAGGAGAAACATCTCTACAGCTCTCTCTACGCAGGAGAAACATCTCTACAGCTCTCTCTACACAGGAGAAGCATCTCTACAGCTCTCTCTACACAGGAGAAGCATCTCTACAGCTCTCTCTACACAGGAGAAACATCTCTACAGCTCTCTCTACACAGGAGAAACATCTCTACAGCTCTCTCTACACAGGAGAAACATCTCTACAGCTCTCTCTACACAGGAGAAGCATCTCTACAGCTCTCTCTACACAGGAGAAACATCTCTACAGCTCTCTCTACACAGGAGAAGCATCTCTACAGCTCTCTCTACACAGGAGAAGCATCTCTACAGCTCTCTCTACACAGGAGAAACATCTCTACAGCTCTCTCTACACAGGAGAAGCATCTCTACAGCTCTCTCTACACAGGAGAAACATCTCTACAGCTCTCTCTACACAGGAGAAGCATCTCTACAGCTCTCTCTACACAGGAGAAACATCTCTACAGCTCTCTCTACACAGGAGAAACATCGTGACAGACAGAGGCCTTGTACCCGAGACTGCTCTGAGGCGCTGGGTTATTTTATTAAACTGATTCCTCTGTAATTTACAAAGCTAGCGGCTTAGCATTGAGCTCGATCGATGTTAGCATCGCAGCTAACGTCCTTTCAGAAATCTATTTTAGATGTAGACTTTTTGCTGTAGTCTAGTAAGCATGGGAGATGTATCTCCGTGTCCTCAGCAGATACTGTGTGAGGTATAGAGACGTGACTATATGTATTACAAAGCTTTATTTTATGTTTCTTACAGCAAAGTGTACAAAACATATCACATAAATAAAAAATATATCTTATTGTGCAGGAACACTGTCCTTTTGAAATGGTTTTCGGTTTGTCATTGAAGATAACACAGAATCATCCAGGTCATGTTTATCTAAAGGCTTGACGAACCCCTGGCTCACACTGAATCCGGTTAACGCCAGGTACGGCGTCCGCCAACTTAGAAAGTCATTAAAACCAATGTAGCACACTCACACCGCTCCGCGAAGTCCGGCTCCGGCTACCGAGGCCATCCGGCGGCAACGGAAAGAATCCGCAAGAAGTCTATCTTTGCCGGATACCGGAGCCCTCACCGGATCAAGCTGACGAAAAACACGCGCCAAACAGGAAGTCAGGTCCCGTGGGAGAGGAAGATCCGGTGTATTTCAAAATAAAATCTGTCCGCTTACTACTTATTTGGTCTCGTTTTCCGCCTGTAAACGCGTGTAACGTCGTAAATGTAAACATTTCTCCATTACCAGTGACACAGGGGCATTAGTGTGTTTAAAGCATCCACTTCACTGGGGAGAGTCGTTGTTCTGGCAAATACGGCTTTTGTTGACAAAAACTACCTATATATGGGGCTATTTATGACGTGACCTCGCACCAAGAGGGAAACTCACGTGCGCTTCTGTTCTCGCGAGGGCCGTTTCTGTGCCTGGCGCAGCATCTGGCGCCGGAGCTGGCGGAGCTGGCCACAGTGTCAGCCGGACTCAATGTGAGTGGTAGTTTGGGGCAAACCCGGACCGGATCAGGACCGAAACCGGACAGGACCCGGACCGGATTCAGTGTGAGCCGGGCGTAAGGGTCTGTCACATTGTGGACCCGAAGACACAGTTATCCCTCTAAGTAAAAAGCCCAAAGTCATTTCTATTACTACATTTTAAGTTTAACCAATGTAACACGTTAACTACCACTGAATGATCACTCTGTAGAGTAAAGGCTATAATAAAGTCAATATATTTATGCTTATTTAGTTGAATGATGAAAAATTAATTAAAATGAAAGATCTTCATTTTTTAGTGCCAATTTTCTTACTTGATTCTGTACTTACTGGCGTTTACAACAGTTCAATTTCCCCATTCAGGCATTGTCATGACAGCTCATATCTCACTTGAGGTATAGCTGCACTCCATTCACTTGGTCTACATAGATGTGTGCAATACAGTACAATAAACAATATACACTCAAATACACACGATATTGACCACTAAAACCAATACTAACTAAGCTGAATTCAGCTAACTAATCTAACAATAAAAGCAACTAATGACTAAAACTACAATATTCAACAACTAACACTGCTAACACTATACAATTATCTATAATACAAAAAGCTATGCTAATAAAATCTACCTAAATGCTATGTTAACAATTCGCAAACCTGACAATCGATGAAAATATTCTCTCGCTATTCCTTCTCCAACTCGCTACGGGGCGTGAGCGAGACTGGTCCGCTTTTATTGCCCAGCGCGGCGGGGCATCTGACGTCAGCTCTAACCCCTGACGCAAATAGGGGTGCCACATTCAAAAATCAAATGCAGTACCGACAGTTCGCTGCAGATGGCGCCTCACTGACGCTTTTAGGCAGAAAGTTGATCTTTCAACTAATTTGCACTAAATAGCCGAAATAATGACCAGGACATGTAGACAACACTATTGGACACTCATTTATACAGTTTATCAGGAAAAGAAGTGGATTTGAGGGTGAGTTACTCTTTAAAGAGATGATGGCTAGGGTTTTTCATGGGTCGCCAAGAGCTATTCACGCACAATTTATCCATCCATCCATTTTCTTCCGCTTTATCCGGGGCCGGGTCGCGGGGGCAGCAGTCTCAGCAGAGATGCCCAGACTTCCCGATCCACGCACACCTCCTCCAGCTGTTCCGGGGGAACCCCGAGACGACACCAGGCCAGCTCGGAGACATAGTCCCACCAGCGTGTCCTGGGCCTTCCACGAGGCCTCCTCCCAATAGGACTTGCCTCGAGCACCTCCCGAGGGAGGCGACCAGGAGGCATCCGGAACAGATGCCCTAGCCACCTCAGCTGGCTCCTTTTGAAGTGAAGGAGCAGCGACTCGAGTCCGAGCTCCTCCCGGGTAACTGAGCTCCTCACCCGATCTCGGAGGGTGCGCCCAGCCACCCTGCGAGGGAAACTCATTTCGGCCGCTTGTATTCGCGATCTTGTCCTTTCGGTCATTACCCAGATCTCATGACCATAGGTGAGGGTGGGAACGTAGATCGATCGGTAAATCGAGAGCTTTGCCTCAGACTCAGCTCCCTCTTCACCACAACAGCGACCACATCACTGCTGACGCCGCACCGATCCGTCTATCGATCTCACACTCCACAATTTCGCACAATTTCTGACAAATTAGTTTCATTATTCTTTTCAGAAATCATACGACTTTACTTTCCATCGCGGTGGCCTCTAAGACGTTCTAGGATCAATTGTTTTTAGGTTCACTGGTTTTCCCTGCTGAAAACAATTGATCTTGGAGTGTCCTTGAGGCCACCGTGATGGAAATCCATAAAATGAGCCATACAAATCTGAAGCCACTTGCTCTTGATCAAATCGGCCTGAATTTTGTTTCTTTAGTATCACCTGAAAAACACTGGACATGAAAAAAATTTATTTATTTTATTTTTTGGGAGGGGATATTAATCCGTAAAAGCAATATACGATTCATGTAATATTAAACAAACCCTAAAAAAATACATCTTCTACTCATGCATTTCCCTTCTCTGATTCCAAAATTGACCTTTACTTTTTTTTTTGCGCACACAAATCCGTCGCTCTCCAAAGGCCACAGTTAAAACGGCGGCTTCTGACTCCCTTTGTACAGACAAATACAATGCGGCTCCAGCGCTCCTCAATAATTAATGCCCACGTTTCAGCGCGAGGAGGAGACGCGCTTCATTAGAGCGGCGGCGGCAGCGGACAGCTCTTCGGTCCCCCTGTCCGTCACTGGGGACGTGGAAGTGGGACGCGGGGTGCGGGGACACTTAATAATGTCTACGGGGATGCACCGGCGGGCCATTCTTCAGCCTGACACATGGCATCAGCCTAAATTGGGCTTGCATAATGCGCTAACCGCTTCTTCCAGACTGCGTCTCGAGTACCGCGGAGGCCAGAAAGCAGTCACCTTAGCGCGGTGTGAGTAATGTCATCGGCGCCAAGTAGGTCAGGACCAGTGGTTTCACTCTGGATCATTGCTCTCCTTCATTTTGACGGACAGGGTTGTAAAAAATCCACCTTGAATTAATCTGTCATGAATAATCCCTCATTATAAATCATATGCTAAAGAAATGTACAGTGCCTTGCGAAAGTATTCGGCCCCCTTGAACTTTTCGACCTTTTGCCACATTTCAGGCTTTAAACCTAAAGATATAAAACTGTAATTTTTTGTGAAGAACCAACAACAAGTGGGACACAATCATGAAGTGAAACAAAATGTATTGGATATTTAATTTTTTTTTAACAACAACTGAAAAATTGGGCGTGCAAAATGATTCAGCCCCTTTACTTTCAGTGCAGCAAACTCTCTCCAGAAGTTCAGTGAGGATCTCTGAATGATCCAATGTTGACCTAAATGACTAATGATGATAAATAGAATCCACCTGTGTGTAAACAAGTCTCCGTATAAATGCACCTGCTCTGTGATAGTCTCAGAGGTCAGTTTAAAGCACAGAGAGCATCATGAAGAACAAGGAACACGCCAGTTCACATGGAGTCTGCAAAAGACCTGAGACTGGGACGGAGACTTGTCTTCCAACGAGACAATGATCCAAAACATAAAGCAACATCTACAATAGAGTGGTTCACAAATAAACATCTCCAGGTGTTAGAATGGCCGAGTCAAAGTCCAGACCTGAATCCAATCGAGAATCTGTGGAAAGAACTGAAAACTGCTGTTCACAAACGCTGTCCATCCAACTTCACTGAGCTCCAGCTGTTTTGCAAATATTTCAGTCTCTCAATGTGCAAAACTGATAGAGACAAACCTCGAGGACTTGCAGCAGTAATCGCAGCAAAAGGTGGCGCTACAAAGTATTAACTTAAGGGGGCTGAATAATTTTGCACGCCCAATTTTTCAGTTTTTTATTTGTTAAAAATGTTTGAAATACCCAATAAATTTCATTTCACTTCATGATTGTGTCCCACTTGTTGGTTCTTCACAAAAAATTACAGCTTTATGTTTGAAGCTTGAAATGTGGCAAAAGGTCAAAAAGTTCAAGGGGGAAATACTTTCGCAAGGCACTGTATATACCCTATAGAGTTCGGGAATGTGATGTCATATCGCTATGCATTATGGGATTAGCAGCAATTGTAAACTAATGGAGATTTTAAAAGTTAAAATACTGGAGTTATTGTTCACATTAAAACACTTGGACACCGCAGTGTGTTAGATGTATTTACCAGCAGTAACTCAGCAGCTAAGTTGTTCCACGGCTTTTTTCTCCACTTTTTATAGCTAATGTTAGTCAATGGAAATGTATGCTAACAGCTGCAAAGATGGCGCATCTCCATGGTAACTGTGGAATTTCCCGAACTCTATAGACAGTGTGGCAGGCATATCGGGGACAGGAAGAGAATCGGAGCTAGCGAACGCTGGAGAATCAGGGATACGGTGTTTAGCGCATGCGCAGTCGTTTCATGGCCGGTTTATGTTTACGACAATTATTAGACAGTGATTAATGTGTTGGAGTCGGATAAAAAAATAACTCGACACAGATATAATGCTTTGTATGACATCATTTTATGAAATCCAAAAGTACAATATATATATATATATATATTTTAAAGGGACTATACATAAGTTTAGCCACAAATAAATGTATACAAATTTAAAATGTCTTCCTCATACCTGCCCCAGCAATGCCCTGGAGAGTAGAATGAGCCCTGGCCTTTTCACCGTGATCGCCTCTACATGTCTGTCAAGTCACTTAAATAGTCTCTGCTCGAACAAGTAAACAGCGTAATGACATCATGCGCATTCACGCTCAGCTGTAGCGTTAGCTGTAGCCTTAGCTGTAGCGTTAGCTGTAGCGTTAGCTGTAGCGTTAGCTGTAGCTCCTCTATACTGACGCTGCAGAGCGAGTGGTAACTTCGGAAGGATGGATTTAGCGGAGAATATAAAGAGACACCGGCTTCAAGCACCATCCAAACTCCAGCCCAGACCCCAACTAACGAAAAGAAAGAGTTTATTCGAGTGTGACAAAAAAGGGGAAAGTGGAGTCCGATCGGCGTAGGCAAAGAACCAGAATAAATTTACGGAAAATGTTGAGAATCTCTCAAAAGACCCGCAGCTTATTTTTGCTTGAAAGGTAAGAAATTATGACTAAATACGTGGAGGGAAAAGAGTGGTTGATGCTTCAAAACAACGGTGTCCGACTGTCCGTGCATGCTGTACAAACTTCACTGAAACAAGCCGTAAACTGTGAAGCAAAAGTGCACCTAATAAACAGCTTATTTTAAACTAAACAAGACGACCAACATCCCCTCAGAAAAAGTCTTTGTAACTAATATGTCAAAACAACAAAACCATGAATTTAAACCTAGATCCATTATTTAGATTTTGTTCCAAAAAAATATCTGCAATTTTGGGCGTTTAACGTCTTATTTTTTATATGAAAACATAAAATGACAGAAAACTTGCAATACATATTTCTCATATAAACACTTTTATTGCAGTTCATTTATTTGGACAACTGTTCACAGTACACGGTTTTAAATGGTCACTGTAAATAAAAATAAAATTGTACATGTTTGAAGAGGAGAACTCTCCTGATATCCATGGAAACAATATTTAAGTTCTTATTTGATTTTAAAGCATGTTACCGTAGCAACACACTCTTACTGTTTGAAACTGGATGATTTTAGCTGCGACTTTATGACTTTTGGAGATTGTCCAGGTAAGTCTGATAGTTAATTTATCCCCTACATAAAATAAGTTTGTTTTAATGTATTTTGAAGGATTAGTTTTGTTATTGTTGCCCTTACTCCATATATTCAAAAAAGTTAGCGTTCAAGCTAGTTTCACGCTAATGTATTCTGATGCATTTGTTTGCTAAATGAAGGTTTTCCCCCTTATATTTATGTTCTAATACAATGGACGATGCGATCTGCTGATAATAGAAACATCTGCATCATCTCTATGTAGTGACAGTTATTATTTTCTCTGTTGTCTCTGTTCAGGACTAAAGCGGTTTTAGTTTTTGAGTTTGTAAAAATGTCTAATCTCCAAACGCTGAGAGCTTTGGTGATCGAGCGTCTGGCCGCGGCGGCTGCAGAGATATCTGTGCTGATTGAAAGAGCCACAGTGGAGTATGAGGAGGAGCTTTGTCGCTCCGAAGATGAGAACCAGAGGACACATCAGCTCCTGGACCGGGCTCTGAGCCGAAGAGTCCTGATGAACCCGGGTCTGAACCAGGACTTTACACAGACTCCACGGATCAAAGAGGAGCCAGAGGAACACAGCGTCACTGAGGAGGAAGAGCAGCTGCCAGTGTAAGTCCAACACTTTCAAACACGGCCAGTTTCACCGACTAATGTTGACAATAGATTCATGAATACTTAATTTAAATCATGTTTCAGGCCTGTTCCAGAGTCCAGTGCTGTCTGTGTGAAGAGTGAAGAGCCTCCATTGGAGCAGCTGATGGAGACAGAGGCTGATGGAGAAAACTACAACCAAGTCCAGAGCAGGGACAGAAGCAACAAACTGTCTCCCAACAACAAGTCTGCACCAGAGACCACTGTCCACAATGAAGACAAGGCAGGACCTGATGGAGCTGAGCGGAAGAAGCATCAGTGCTCAGTTTGTAACAAGAGATTTGGGAGTAGGAAAGATTTACTGAGGCACATTAGAATTCACACAGGAGAGAAACCTTACGGCTGTCTAACCTGTGAGAAAACATTTACACTAAAATCTACTCTAGTTGCACATAAGAGAACACATACAGGAGAGCGACCTTACAGCTGTACAACCTGTGAGAAAGCATTCACACGAAAGGGTTCTCAAGATCGACATATGAGAACACATACAGGTGAGAAACCATTCACTTGTTCAACCTGTGAGAAAGCCTTTACACGAAAATCTACTCTAGATGCACATAAGAGAACACACACACAGGTGAGAAACCATTCACATGTTTAGTTTGTGAGAAAACCTTTGCTCAGAAGCGTCCTCTCCAAAGACACATGAGGACCCACCGAGGACAGAGCCCAAAGCCCAACGAAACGCAGAGGATCTAAAATAAATGATCTCAGTGATGTTTCAGTAAAACTGGGAAAAAGAAACAAGGACATATTACAAACACTCCAATAAAAAAAATACATGCTGCATATTTTGTGTCTCTGCTCTTGTTTTTAAACCTCAGAATGGGCTTTGTTCCAGATGTTTTCTCTTAGTAGCATTACATCATATTTGGAAGTTACCAAAATAGTTGATCTAATAGTTTTATACCTACAGAGAAGTTGTGTAGTATTGGTAGCAGACTAGTAGTGTCAGTAATAACAGTAATTGCGCTGTACCTACAAAACATTTGAGTAGCAACGGTGGTAATGCGCTTACCTATCGGACTCCAAAGCAGAGACTGATCCAGGAAGCAACTTTAACAGTTCATTGAACAAAACTTGGAGGCAGGCAATGGTGGCAGGCAGGTGAGGCAGGGAGCTGGCCGACTGGAGCAGGACACCGGAAGGATCTAGGCAGATGGAAAACAGCAGGTAAGTATCTTGAGGTATGCAACAAAATGTCTTTCAAAAAATCCAGGTGCAGAGAAGAGCTACCGAACAGGACAGACTTATCTGGCAGTGTGGTGCTGAGACATCCAGGTATTTCTACTGTGGTTCATTAGGTGATGATGTGCAGGTGTCTAGTCTCAGTCACCAGGAGGAGTCCGCCACGCCCCTGCCACACACTGCTCTGCTGCAAAAGAAAAAACAACAAGGGGAGGGGGACAGCACACAAGCCAAATCATAACAGGTAATGGTGCTGTATTTACAATGGCAAAAATAATGCTGCTAATGTTAGCTTTTCTTGGCCACAAAATAAGCACGACTGTTCACGGATTTATAAGTAGTGAAACGACTACAAAAAGTGGACATGTTCCGTTTACAATATAGTTTACGAGTTAGCTACGCTAACTTTGGGCCTAGGGAATTGAAGAGACGATGTTGGCTTTTCCTAGTAGCATTTCTACCAGTGGAATTATTTCCTTATTACAATTAGGCCTGCGTTTAGTTTTTTTTTTTTCCTTCAAACGTCAATTATTTGTTAATCTGTATTAATTGGCTTCTTCGCTCGACTCACTTTGCTGCATTTGCTTAAGTATCGCATCTTGGAAAATATTCGCTCAAACTGATTTGGTCTAAAAATCTTACAAAACAGTAACGTTTCTTACCTCCGTTGAAGTCACACCTGCAAATCTGTAAATGGACCAGGACGGGACTGTTGTTTCTGGTGCTCGTAAAGCCTGTGCGCCTCATGCACGAGCTTATCATCGAGGCTGCAGTTACGCGTTTGGCCTGAGGGGGCAATTGCGAGCACAAAACTGTCAAACTCCACTTAGCCCCTTTAATTCAGCACAATATTTTTAGTACTTGGTTCTGTGCATGCATTTCTTACTGGCGCAAAGTTCGACCGGTTTAAAAATGTATTCATATTTTCATGATCGGTACAATTTATGTATTTAAACATAGTTTAATGTCTAGTTATCATTTTTGTTGTTGTTCTTTCGCTTATTCCAATCATATAGATTGCAAACTACCCTTGAGGATGGCTTCTTTCATGTTTTTTTGCGATTTTATTGCGTATAAAGCAAAGGGGCTGTGTCCACCTCACGTCACTCAGGATGAAAAGAAAAGGATGAGAAAATTGTCCTCAAAATACATAATTAAGGGTGAGATCAGATCTACAGGCACGCATTACACAATGTATAATTGGTTGGTACTGCTTGTGTATGTTGGTATTTGAAACAATATTAACCACTTATCCTCGGGTGAGGAGCTCAGTTACCCGGGAGGAGCTCGGAGTTGAGTCGCTGCTCCTCCACGTCGAAAGGAGCCAGCTGAGGTGGCTAGGGCATCTGTTCCGGATACCTCCTGGTCGCCTCCCTCGGGAGGTGCTCCAGACATGTCCCACTGGGAGGAGGCCTTGTGGAAGGCCCAGGACACGCTGGTGGGACTATGTCTCCGAGCTGGCCTGGTGTCGCCTCGGGGTCCCCCCAGAACAGCTGGAGGAGGTGTGCGTGGATCGGGAAGTCTGGGCATCTCTGCTGAGACTGCTGCCCCCGCGACCCGGCCCCGGATAAAGCGGAAGAAAATGGATGGATGGATGGATGGATTAACCACTTAAAATAGGGCATTTGTATGAAGCCTTTCTCTCTTAATTTCTCCTTGTGAAAAACAGATGACAGGCTCTTTTACGTCGGCCCAAGGAAGCAGTTTCTACTTGTGGTTTTGTCCGAAGAGGAGGAAACAGCTGCTTTGATTGAGTGCCACAACACAAGAGGGAACCACCGCGGCATCAAAAGCACTATTGGCAGGGTTACATCGGGTTATTCTTGGACAGATCAAATGAAAGACGTGGAGGAATGGGTATGTGACTTGGCACAGAAAAACACAATGTTATAGATTAAAAATATCATAGTGCCTGACTCATCTTTCTGTATACGGTCTAAGCCTAATTTGGTGTCACCTACTGGCAGGTCATAGGCAACTGCAGCGTAACTAAATCCAATCCAAAGAAATAGGCAAAATATACAATTACCATTAATATTTCTCTAATAATAATAATAATATTAATATAAACAATAACAATAATTATAATAATTAGCTTTCCATCAAATGTAATATTTCAAATTAAAATATAAAATACATCCCAATTTTAACTTCACTACACACATAAAAACACTATCATAACAATTAACCTCTTAACCTCAACCTGAACCGACCACATGTTATCAAGTTTAGCTTTACCCAATCTAGTAGCTTCTTGAATAAAGTGTCAAAAGAAAATAGCAACAAAAATTAGGATGAAAATCCAACAAAAATGGGCGACAAAACGCGACAAAAAGACAAACAAAAAAAAAGTTAAAAAGTGATGACAACGCTGCAACAACGTGAGAAAAAAAGGTTTGTTTAGATGAATTATGAGTTATGAGTTAGTAACATTTGGGTAAAGCTAAAACTAGAGACAACGCACTATGTCAAGGTGGTCAAGAGGGAAACCAGAAAGAACTATGGCAATCAACACACGAGTCCATGATGAGGTAAACAAATTCTCTTCCATTTCAGGTCAGATGTTGTCAGTGCCCGGTGAAGGACTTAATAAAGACGGTCTGACACTCCATCCAGGTGATGCTTGAAACGTCACAGTTTAACTTCATGTTCCCATTCCCACAGGTCAATGAGCCATGGGATGTGGTTGGCATAGATTTAATTGGACCGCTGCCGGAGAACAAATGTAAAAAAAAAACATCCATGACGGACTTGTTCACTAAGTGGGTGATGGCTGAGCCGCCGGAGGCAAAAACCGCGCCTGCAATTGTTTCTAGGCTTTTTATTTTTGGCGTGGTAAGAAAGATCATCACAGATCAAAAGGTAAATTACCTCGTATTCCGGTTTGTAGTAGTAGAAAACTTGATTCTTCAGAATTAAAAAAGCATATTTCAAATGCTTAAAATTGAGCATGCCGTGACAAGTGCGTACCGCCCACAAAGAGATGGCCAGGTACGGCGTACAGAGTAGCCTTGCTTTGGCTTCATTTTCTTGAAGTGTGCTTTTGTAGGATGAGCGTACAAATCAAAACATCAAGCGTGGACTGCGAAAATATACAAATGACAGGCACGATGACTGGGACTTGCACCTTCCTGCCGTTGTGTATGGGATCAACACTGCAAAACACTGGTTCAGATGGTTCAGATATGTAGATGACACGTGGGTCAAAAGGAAGTGGCACCTTTTGTGAGAGTAGCTGTGATTAGAGGGGAGGAGCCGGGCCAGCCCCAACTCCTCCCCGTTGGTCTATATATTCAGCTGCGTCCAGAGTGGGACCTTTGTCGCTGACGAAGCCTTTTGGATGAGAGGCGAAACGTTCGAAGACTTCAACTACAGAGTACAGAAGATGACTCAAGGGCCTTCATTGAAGATGGACAACTCCTGTACGACTGAGAACTTACACAGACACACTGCAAAACAGGTTTATTATACCAATATATAATTGGACATGTACAATTCTGTAGTAATGATTATTTCTACCATGGTATATATAGTATATACTTTATGATGATGAATGTTATGCTAACACGTCCACGTCTCGCAGAAGTCATCAACGCATGCCGTCTTGAGAATGATTTTGAGGTAGCTGCTCCAGATGATATTGAACAGAAAATAGAAGAAGTCGCACAGTGAAATGAAAAGGTTAATAAAATAAAATATTCAGCAGGCACAATTAAGGCAACAAAAATTCTTTGCTGACAATAAAAGGAAAAGTACCAGAACATGTTCTCTTCAGGTTGCAGACGAAGTCCTCACCTCCGGGGACTCTAAAAGGATAAGAAGTGGTGACACTTTGAAATCTCAACATGAAGGACCATTTCTGCTTGAAGTACTCACAAATAAAGGTGCCACTATAAAAAAAGAATCTGTGCTAAAGAAACGTAATGTATGAAGGCTCAGGCCTCACTACCGGTTCAAAAGTAAGAATAACAGAGCAAGCTGAGTCTTTCAAATGGGAAAAAAAAGATGTCTTAGATTTTCTTTATGTATCATTAGCTGAAAAAACACACGATCATGGATACTCGGCACAGTCTATCGACCACACCTATAGTTGTCATGGCTTCAAATGGGAAAAAGATTTTGAAAACCCTGTGTGTAAATTCAAGAGAAAAAGAGACAATTAAAAGCATTCAAATATACATTGTGTTAAGTCACAAGGTAAATGTTAAATCAAACCCTGTTTCTGCAGAGAGCACAAATGAAGGATGTACAAGAGTACTCGACAAATTGTTGTGAGCGCGTATATTTCATTCATTTCATTTCATTTATTCTTTTTCCATGGTAATGCAATATAACATGTGTACAATAATCCAAGAAACACAACAATAATACATTTCATGAAAAGAAGAACAGGAGTAGGATGAAGAAAAAATCTTATAAGCTCCTACCCCATTCTAAAAAAACAAACTTTACAAATTAGATGGCCTCACCGATGCCAAAAAAGTAACAATAGCCCAAACCAGATGTTATCAACTTTTATTTTTTTCTATATATATCTATACATATAGATATATATATGTTTCCGGCAACGGAAACAATGACGAGGCCATCAAACTACACAACGCACACCCACATATACATACAGGCAAGCATGCACGGACACACACAGGCACACCCACAGCACACACACAAAAAGACGAAGAGGATCTATTGATTTATTTGTGATTAGCCCTATGCTGTGTGTTGCATTAAAGGTCCTATATCATGCAAAATCGACTTTTTGGAGCTTTTAACCATGTTGTTATGCTATTTCCTTATCAAAAACATCCCCAGAGTGGTTTCTGGATTCATTCACGCAGTTCTCAGTAATCCTCCTGAATCCTGCGCTCTGAGCAGCTGATCCGCCCTCTCCTGGTAAACGACTGGCATGTTCAGTTGTGTCGTCACAGCGGAACGGAAGTGCTCGACGTCTGTAATCTAATGCCTTACGGCATGATTTTTATTTGTAAAACAGTTTTTTTCATTTGTCTGTGTAAGTTCTCAGTCGTACAGGGGTTGTCCATCCTCAATGAAGGTACTTGATTCATCTTCTGTACTCAGTAGTGGAAGTCTTCGAACGTTTCGCCTCTCATCCAAAAGGCTTCGTCAGCGACAGAGGTCACAATCTGCACGCAGCTGAATATATAGACCAACAGGGAGGAGTTAGGGTAGGCCAGTCTCCTCCCCTCTAATAACAGCTACTCTCACCTGGGGGTAAACACCTTTGAAATAGAGCGTCTCTAACGATCTGCTCACCTCAGTATCGGTGAGTCATGTCCTAATCACTACCCAGTATCTGTCCCATTCAAGGCTAATCACTGCTAATTACCTGCCTATTGTTCTTTTGTTTGCTGAGGTGCCGTCTCCTTGGGCTGGCCAAGTCTTTTTGGTTTCTCCCGAAGGAGATTGGAGTAAAGGGACGGAAGATTAAATCTGAGACCGCCATTTCGGTTCATGGAGGGGTTTTCTTTCCTGACAAAAATAGCTTCTTTAACTCCTCTTTCAAACCAACGTTCTTCTTTAGCTAAAATGTTAACCTCCCCGTCCTCAAATGAGTGGTTGGAGGCTTTGAGGTGGAGGTGCACCGCCGACTGAGGGCTGCTTGTGCTTTCTCTTCGGTGCTGATAAAGTCTCTTCTGTAAAACTTGTTTAGTTTCTCCAATATAATGTTGTTTGCATTCTTCTTCTTTGCATCGAATAGAATAAACCACATTGCTTTGTTTGTGGCTCGGAGTTTTGTCTTTGGGATGAACTAATTTTTGTCTCAGTGTGTTCACTGGTTTGTGGTACACTGGAATCTTGTGCTGCCTAAAGATTCTCTGAAGTTTCTCTGAGACCCCGGCTACATATGGCACTACGACTCCCTTTCTTCTAGGTTCTGTAGTCTGTCTGTCTTGTTCTTTGGGTCTTCTTGTAATTTGTGCTTTAGTGAAAGACCAGTTCGGATAGCCACAGTCTGAGAGGGCTCTCTGGACATGTTGTTCCTCTCTGGTCTTTCCTTCAGCACTGGTCGGCAAATCTTTAGCTCTATTTCTGAGGGTCATAATGACCCCTAGTTTGTGTTGGAGTGGATGGTTAGAGTCAAACATCAAATACTGGTCAGTATGAGTTGCCTTCCTGTAAACCTCTGTCTGAAATTGTCCATTTTCCCCTATGATAACTTTACAACCTAAAAAGGCGAGTTCTTTCTCTTTGGCGTCCTCCCGCGTAAATTTTATGCTAGGGTCCACAGCATTGATGTGATCTGTAAAAGGTGCCACTTCCTTCTGCTTAATTTTGACCCACGTGTCATCTACATATCTAAACCAGTGGCTGGGTTTGTTTCCTGGGTATGAGGCCAAGGCATTCCTCTCCATTTCCTCCATGTAGAGGTTAGCCACTATGGGTGAAACTGGAGAGCCCATGGCACAGCCGTGGATCTGTCTGTAGAAGTTGCCCCTGAACTGAAAGTATGTGGTGCTAAGACAGATCTCCAGTAGTTGGCAAATGTGGTCAGGCGTGAGCTGGGTCCTATCAGATAGAGTGTTGTCATCAGCCAGTCTCTTCCTCACCGCTGTGACTGCTGCTGAGGTTGGGACAGATGTGAACAGGGCTGTCACATCGTAAGACACCATGGTTTCATCTGTTTCCTGCTGCAGGTGTTTGATCTTCTCCACAAAATCCTTGGTGTTTTCCACATGGTGTTCTGTGTTGCCGACCAAGGGGGATAAGATGAACCTGAGGTGTTTCGCCAAATTGTAGGTGATGGAGTTGATGCCGCTCACAATTGGTCTGAGAGGAAAACCTTCCTTGTGTATTTTTGGCAAGCCATAGATACACGGAATGGACTCCCCCGGGTAAAGCTTGTAATACAGTTTTTGGTCAATTATTTCCTCCTTTTTTAGTTTCTGAAAACACCAAGGATTTTGTGGAGAAGATCAAACACCTGCAGCTGGAAACAGAAGAGACTTTATCAGCACCGAAGAGAAAGCACAAGTGGCCCTCAGTCGGCGGTGCACCTCCACCTCAAAGCCTCCAACCACTCATTTGAGGACGGGGAGGTCAACATTTTAGCTAAAGAAGAACGTTGGTTTGAAAGAGGAGTTAAAGAAGCTATTTTTGTCAGGAAAGAAAACCCCTCCATGAACCGAAATGGCGGTCTCAGATTTAATCTTCCGTCCCTTTACTCCAATCTCCTTCGGGAGAAACCAAAAAGACTTGGCCAGCCCAAGGAGACGGCACCTCAGCAAACAAAAGAACAATAGGCAGGTAATTAGCAGTGATTAGCCTTGAATGGGACAGATACTGGGTAGTGATTAGGACATGACTCACCGATACTGAGGTGAGCAGATCGTTAGAGACGCTCTATTTCAAAGGTGTTTACCCCCAGGTGAGAGTAGCTGTTATTAGAGGGGAGGAGACTGGCCTACCCTAACTCCTCCCTGTTGGTCTATATATTCAGCTGCGTGCAGATTGTGACCTCTGTCGCTGACGAAGCCTTTTGGATGAGAGGCGAAACGTTCGAAGACTTCCACTACTGAGTACAGAAGATGAATCAAGTACCTTCATTGAGTTTTTTTCATTATTTCTGTCGTAAGAAAAAAAAAAAAAAAAAAAAAAGGAAGTGCCTGACGCTGCGCTGCCCCTGTACCGAAAACAAACGCTCCCCCTGAGCGTCCGGACGGTCTGAACAGATGGTCATGTCATGTTGCACCGAAAGTTGTGAAGAGGGAGCTTTTTCTAACCTACTCTGGAGTCTGGACACCTGTTCTTTTTTCTTACCCAACGATAATGTCACGGAGAAAACCGCGAGGACAGGACTTTATTCAACCTTCCTAAAGAAGAGGCCATAGAAGTTGGACTTTCCCTCCGGGGTTCAGCGACTATCAGCCACAATAGTGTTTGTCTGAGCCTGTCGCTGATGGATGCTTGGTGAACCTTGGCCAGAATCAAAGTGGATTAACTTTTATAACCAGCGCAAGTCCTATAATGGAAACATCAGAGTGGTGAGTCGATCAAAATGCATGTTAGCGTGTGTGTTAGAATGTGTGTTAGAATGTGTGTTAGCGTGTGTGTTAGAATGTGTGTTAGCGTGTGTGTTAGCCATTTAGCCATGAAGCTGTGTTGCACATGTTAACTCCTTATAACAGCATCATGAAATAACTTCACTTTTTGCTGTGATATATATATTTCTACTACTGCTAAAGTTGTATGAGCGGCGAGAGGGGGCGGAGTTAACTGAATCCAAGCGTTTTGTCTTCCGGGTTGGAAAAATACCTCCAGAAAATACTAATATTTATCACAAAAATGAGTGCTCCGTAGTGGTAGAGGTACAATATATCATATAAAGGCCTATACTTTACTTTGGAATGGCTAAAATAGCATGATACAGGTCCTTTAAAAAAAACAAGGTTTGAGTGGGCAGCTGTCGAAAGATGTTTGACCTCCCACAGCCGCCCCGGCACCTGCTCACCCTACATCAGTGATTGACAGAGTTATGCCCTAAGATAGGTGTTGTGTTTAAAAAGACAGGAGTTAGTGGAAGTCCAGAGGTGCTAGGCCCCTGACATTCCCTGCATCCCTGCTTACCCTGTACTGAAGAGGATATGTATATGTATTTGTGATTGGCCCTGTGCTGTATGGTGTATTAAAAAAGCAAGGTTTGCATGGGCGGCTGTTGAGAGACGCATGACCTCCCACAGCTTCCCAACACCTGCTTACCCTGCACTGAGAATTATTAATTTTTTTCCTCTTTTTTTTAAGTTTTTAAATTATTTTTTCAATGCGTACTGTGAGCATCCCCGTATGCACCCATACACCCACACCCAGGTACTCACCACACAACCAGACAGTCCCGCCATCGCCCCCATCACCACCGTCATCAGCATTATTATTGTAAATTTAACAATTTTCACATTCATCTTTGTATAAGTGAAGAATATTCTGTTTATACTTGTATTTGAATTGAAGAATATTTGAACAACATTTTAGATCGTTTTCTAGAGAGTTCCATTGTTTCACACCAGATACTGAGACACACATTTGTTTGAGGGTATTTCCTGCGAATATGTTTATTCATGTTTAGTCCATGTTTAGACTATCTCATACCTATTGTTATTAGCTAGCTCGGACACTCATGAGTTATAAGTCAAAAGTAAAAATATTCATCAATGTACAGGATTTTTTTTATCCTTTGACTCAAACCAGGGCTAACCACTAACTGAGGTCTAAACCAAGACTAAACCAGGAAGTACAGATACAGACTCTGAGATCTTTTTTTTCTTCAGGCCGGGTCTAACAGCTCCAGCCCGACCAGATGCAGGAAGAAAATCTTTATGCCAAGTTTCCGCCAGAGACCAGCCCGCTGATCCAGTTTAAAGATCTGGTTACTGTGCTCCAGTTACAAGAGGTATGTGTACATTCTTTTATTCTTATTTTTCTGTTATGTCCCCTCTCTTCCTGTCTCCATCCCTCTCGCTGAGGTACTTTCACTTTACCGACTTCAGTGCAGTTTTCTGATTTACTTCAATGAAACATTTAACTGAAGATCTTTTTTTCTTCTTCTGCCCCGTATGGATGGTCTTCCTGTCCTGGCCCCACCTGGACTAAACATCCACAGACAGACCTATCTGTATGGAAACATCAGGCCATTCTAAAAGTGGTCAGGACTTTGTGGAGGAGGAGAGCGCGAGGACAACACCTGTCACCCACTGCACGGGACTGCAGAGGAGCAGCTCTGCAATATCACTTTATCAACCAACCACCTGAATTTAGTTTTAGAGACTTTGTGTTACATTCACCCACCACTACCCACACAGAAGAAGAAGCAACGCCGATTCATCTCAGAACATCCTTTTGGCATGATTTTTTGATTTATTTATGAGTAAATGCCAAAATATTTATGCTTTAAGAAGTGGACAATGACCACTTACAATGCTTGCCAAAACAGAAAACTTTTATTTCTTTTTTCATAAAGTGCAAATGACTGTGCATACAATGTGGTGCAGATTTAGAGGAAAACATTGTTTGAGTGTAAAAAAACAGTAAGGTTAAAGCATTGAATAATAAAAACTTGAAGGAATAAAAATCAACCTCCATGTGATGTGGTAAATATTAGGTATTGATCCGTTATTACTGAAATATTGATTCATATTCACTTAATTGGCAATTTTCTATGGCTTAAAGTAAAGTTGTAACTCACTTAAAGTATTTATATTATGAATTTTTAGGGGGGGGGTGATGTGTAGAAACTGTGTGAGGTTTCATGAATCAGAGCATTGCAATAACATTAAAATACCCAAACACCAGATCTCTTCTGTTGTTTTTTAAATATATTGTAAACTTATCTTTCATCATTCTTGTATGAAAAGCGCTCTCTAAGCAATGTTTGAGTGATTTGCTTTATTGATTGATATATACTTTTATTTTCAATAGTTTATTGCTTATTATTTATCATTAGCAAAAAACAACAATGGCAATCAAAACTATTCATACTCATACTGTATATAATATATCACTGTTTTTGATCTGAACATTAACATTATTTTTAACATAAAAGTTACATGTGTTACACAACACGTTCTCAAGCTAGTGACAGTTTATCAATTGATATAAAAAAATGTAAGAGAACAATAACAACCTTCTGCTGTGAGGTGAGATCAATAAATGAAACCAAAAATAAAACAGATACACATAATGAAACTGGTAAACAATGGTTTGTTGTGGAAGCAATAACCTTTGTGCTCCCTCTCTGTGCTTTACTGCTTTGAGGGGGAGTTTGACAGGGGGTGTGGCTTATCCAAATGAGATGTAAATGAGCCCTATTGTCCCTCCCAACAGCAGAGAGGTGAGAATGGCCCAAAACTTCAGAGGCCGTTTAAACCCCTTTGTTTTTTTGAGAATTGCCAACTTCAAATCACCGCTACGCCTCCAAATATTATCAGATTTCCATGTGTTACACATCATTGGAAAGCTTGGAGACTACACTTTCACAATCTGTTATTATCTCATAATGTCCCAAAACCGACTTGTGTCTTTGGTTCCTGTGACTGGTCACATATTGTCATTTCTGTGAGTAAAATACAGTCTGAAACATGGCAGAACTGGCACCAGAACAATAGGTAAAGTCGCAATAGAAACATTATTAGCTTGAGCGTAAACCAGAGCATACATAATTTCATCTGAAATGCAAGAGCAACCAAGGTAGTACTAGAAGGTGGGGCTGTAACGGCCGACAGTACGAAGTTCTGGAAAAGACATGATTGAGGAAAAACAATACTGTGATTAAGTGGACAGTAACTCAAAATTGTGGAGGAGGAAGCAAAAAGAGTTGTAATTAAACTTTCCAATCTTCTTCTTATTTCTCACGTGTATTGTGTCTTAACCTTGTACATTTGTTGAAAGGGAAAAGATGTTTATATTGCTGACCTCTATGCAGTAGCGACCTGGAAGGCTGGCACTGACCCACTGCTCACTTTGTAAGTTTTGTAAATCAATGAATTGCTTATTTGTTTAACACACACAGGGAGCGGAGCTCTGAAGGCAGCTGGCCAGGTTTGGCCAGAATGAATGTAGTCAGTGAGTGAGTGAGTGGTGGTGGTCGGAGGGGCTGATGGCACAGACTGGTTGCCTCGCTTCCGTCAGTCTACCCCAGGGCAGCTGTGGCTGCATCAGTAGTTTACGACCACAGAGTTAATGAATAATGACGACAGTGAAGCGCTTTGAGAAACTTGGTAGTACAGGCTTACAAAGCGCAGTACAAATGTAAGCCATTATTATTCTCATTATAATTCACAGGAAAGCATGGCGTCTAAAGATGCCGCTGTGCTGCCAGCCTGGAGCCACCGGTCAGGTTTTCCTGACCATTACCTTGTCAGTGTAAGTTAAAATTCTAGTTTACTGAGTATTGGATTGTGTATTATTTCAGTTGATAATAACAAAACTTCACATTGCAGATTCTCTTGGTGAAACAAAGGCAAATGGTGCTGCTGGACTCCATTAACCCAGAGGGCTTTGGTGATGACAAATACAAAAGTATTTTCAGGTGAAAATAATATATATTCCACTGAAAATATGTATGTTAATGACTGATGACTAAACTACAAAGATATTTTTCTGCAGACTAATTGCCAATTCCATTCGGCAGGGACCGTGGATGGAAACGATGGGAAAAGACAGACATAGAAGTATGTTTTAAATTAGACTCTGCACCAAATAATTAACTGCATTGGCTTCATGCTCTCTTCTTTTGTAGAATGTTCCAGTCCAGTCCAGGTTCAATGACTGCGGGATCTTTATGCTGATGGTAAGCCCTAAACACCTGCTCAGCGTGCATATAGGTTTTGCTGTCATGGTTCTGTCTTTGTTTAGTTCCGCCTGGTTGCGTCGTGTGTTTCCTGTTGTGTGGTTTATTTTGACATCTGTCCTGCCTGCTTCAGCTTTGCTTCCCCTGTGTTGATTGCCTGCCCCGCCCTAATGTGTGTCACCTGTGCCCCGTTTCCTTGTGTATTTATACCCCTGTGTTCTCACCTGTCGGTGTTGGTGCAGTGTTCATGTTTTGGTGTCCTGTCTGTCTGTGCCCGTGTCGGTCTTCTGTTCTGGTCTCCGTGCCTGCTTGTAAGTTTCTTTTGCCCTGTTATTGCGATTTTGCCAGTTCTTGTACTTGGACTTTCCATTAAATTTACTTTCACCTCAGACTGTTGGGCTTTTTGCATTTGGGTCTCTATTCCGCCTCACACCATAACATTTGCTCTTGTGGTTTATGTATGAGACAGAACAATTGGGCCTGAGACGTTAACATACTACAGTTGCCCTGGAACTACTCGCAGGGATCTGTCATTAGACATTAGAATAAAATGTATTTTACTATGAGGAGAAATTTAGAGTTAGCTTGCCTGCAGTGGAAGTTATTTGTAAGTAACCAAAAGCGAGAGGCCTTGTGGGTTTTCTAACTAGACAATTGGTATTTTTATATTGTATTGTGCAAAATTATATTCTAATTGTGAACAAATGTATTTTGCAATTGTTGCAAGTGAAACCCATCCATCCATTTTTCCAATGTATCTGGGGCCGGTGATGCAGTTGTGCTGCCAGCCTGGAAAAAACCCTGCAGACCTATCAAAGTGTAAGTCTTGCACCAAACTGAGGATGGCACACTCAAAGAAGAGTCACTGGTGCCAGATATTGGAGTTACTGTTACTCCTTGTTCTAATTTAACCATTTTTTATTATTGTACTTCTTAGAGTAGCCTAGTTTTACAATAACTACGATTCGAACCCCCGACTTTTCGGTCATGAGACAACCCGCTCTACCATCTGCGCCACCATCACAATCTGGCGCAGAAGCCCACTTTAAGTGGTTGAATAGGAAGTGCAGCCAAGGAGTACTGCAGGATGTAGTCAATCAGCACCTGTAGATCTTGCGGAGATCTATACAAGGACAGCACACCAGGTATAGGGATGCTTGCAACTGTACTTAAACAGTTTTTTGTCACTTTCTTTTTCAAGAAGCTTTTAGATTTGTTTAAAGTCAAACTGGAGAAAATGTCCTGGGTTAAGGGATTAAGAAATGCTGAATTAAAGATGCAAAGTGGTTCAACAGCCCATAATTACATAAATAACGGAGAATGCTAACATGATGCTTCATGTTATGAATCCGCTGTGAAAAAATATATTTATATTCCACCAGAAATTGCTGAAAAATTGTGTTTCCCAAAAGTATCTGTTTTTCCCCTCAGCGAGGCCACGCCCCCTTCTATGATGAGTTGCCGTCTCTATAAATGGAGCTAAACATGATCTGAGCAGAGTCACGCAATTTTGCAACACAAATGTGCATAAAAGTCTGAGAGGACGACTTCATCTGCTCCTCAATATTAAGGCTCATATTACACTAGAACAAATGTAAATTGGAGCTTATTATTTGAATTTTCTCATAACGTAATGCTTAAGCAACATCGTGCGTCTTTGAAGCTGCTCCATGCGCCCGCCCGATCCTTCTGCTCCTCCCTCCACGCCTCTCCTCTCTCAGTCCTTCGTGTGTTTATCCAAATCCATGCGCTCTCAGCTCGCGGCACTAAAAAGCTGTTTAGTTGCCGTGCGAAAAGCAAAACCACGTGGTGTTAAGCAGTGAAGCAGCTGCTTTGAGAGAGACAGTCAGAGATGGAGCTGCGCTGCATCTTTATTTTAATTATGGCTTGATTTTCAATCAGTCAAAATGAAGAGTGGTAAGTGCTTTATTGTCATTGTACAAGTGTACAACGAAATAGTTTTCAGCTGTTAGTCCTGAGCTGCTGTGACTGAGCCGCGCTGCCACTGTGTCAACCTGATATATTCCATATATGACAGAGAATGTTCAGTTAATGTAACGTCTGGTCATGACAATAGGTGGGAGTAAGCTACTGGGGACGACTGAATTGTTCCAAACCAAATCTCATGTACAGATCCTTCTCAGGCCTTGTCCACATGTAGCAGGGTATTTTTAAGTCCACCTTCCGTCTAAAACAAATAAATCAGTCTCAAAGGTTTTGAACGTCCAGCAGCACTTCCTCTGCCACGCCGTTCCAAAACTGAGGCGGAGGTCATGGGCATCAGTTGGAGGCGTCTGGAGCGGAGTGGAGCTGAGCGAAAAGGTGGAAGAATTGGAATCTGCACTGTAAATTGTGATTAGTAAAGATTGCTCAAAAAAAATGCAGACACAAATTGCCACAATTTTTAATTAACAGTTTTGTCATTAGAACAATTAATGCATACTCTAAATTATTAATGAAACCTTACTCTTTACAAAGATAGGTTTTGTGGTGTTAGTCCAGGATGTTTTCACATTTCTAGCATGTATTGTGCTTTTTGCAGGTATTTGGTGAAAATCTCAAACACGCCGGTTAGAAAATGCGATATTGATCTGAAACACTCCCTGATTCACACGATCCCCCGTAAGCTCCTCCCACCCCAGCTCCTCTTGCTCCCCTTTGCTGTGCAGCGGTTTCAGTAAAGAGAGAAACAAAGAGACTGTTGAGGCTCATTTATGCTCCCAAATCCGTGCGTTCCAAACGTGGTTACTTTAACACGTCTCTAATGTCCAGCATGCGTTATCGGAACTCGCCACCAGTGGGCGCTGGAAGTGGGTGAAAATGCAAAAAAAAAAGAAGAAATGTGAACGATATGGCACCGCCTGCAATGCTTTTTACACCACAATGACTGAAGAACAGACAAGAAGTTGAAGTTTGTTTGCAAATGGTTCAAAAACAGCTCTCAATTTGAATAACTAAAATGATTGGGTCGACGCATTGTAAGTTCAAGGCTCTAAAATAAAGCATATTTTGAAAGTGTTCTTAGCAAAATACCAGTTTAAATACTCTGCAAAAACATGACTAACAATTCCTCCCAAAAGCATCTGCTGACGTGTACAGAGTGACGGACAACACTGTCGTCTGTAGGAAGTGGTGCTTTACTTTAAGCCACTGTTGGAAGCTTTGGCCTCCAACAAAAGAAAGCAATTTTCATAACTAGAATAACAATTCACCTCTTCTCTTGTTTTCATTCAGAGCCTGAAGTTGACATTCTAAAGGTAATACACATTTATCATGGTCCATGGTCCTCCAAGCAACATCCGAGATCCCTAAAAGATCATGTCTCTTTCCTCCACACATACATTCATTAAAATGATACAACATGAAATATCAACACTGAGACGGCCCGGAAAGCGGCGCGCCCTGGTCGGCCGAGTCATGTTACCCCCCGATCCCCTCGCTGTAAAACCAATCGGCGTCATTGTTGCATCAGTTCCTTTTTAAATCCACACTCTTTAAACAGCTGTGTGCGCAGAGAAGTGTTTTGCATGCAGGAGGGAGATATCAGGCTGTCAAAGTTAAAACGGAATAGCACATTAGGAGCACTAGCTTCTACTCTGCACAGTTTATCCATGTCTTCTTCACCAGAGATTAGATGGTAGGAGCTGATTTGGCGGCAGGCGTTCCTGTTGGACCGGTGTTCAGTATCGCACAGCCGTAAAAAGAATTATTACGAAGAGAATAGGGTTCTTCTGGATACCTCTGTACGTCTTTGCCGTGTTTTTGTGGAGGTTTGGTGGATTTGTTTACTTTGAAAGTCTAAAAATAATGGTCCTGAAGAAAGCAGCTTTTTAAAGGTAAACAGAATGCTAGCTTATCAGCTAAACCCATTTCAGACCTACACATTTCTTCTTCTGAGACACTGAAGAGGCTCCAAGAGCCCCCACAGCTGCAGCACAGAGGAGGCGTCACAAGAGGAGCTACAGGAAACAAAGGACAAACGAGAGATGGTGAAAGACTGTTGTGAAGCGGAGGGATGAAGGAGGAGCTGACCAGTGCAGGACACCACGCTCTGAAAAGGGGGCAAACCCAGGAGGCGCGGCACCGTTTCAGAGGAGACAGAGGGCAGCCAGCCATGTTATATTATTTCATTGTACGCTTGTACAATGACAATAAAGCACTTACTTACTACTTCACGGGGATGAGTTTACAACCACAACTATAGCAGCTAGTTCATGATCGATACAAATGCTTTACAGGTGAAACTCGGAAAATTAGAAAAGTGACAAAGGTCATTTATTTCTGTAAAACAACTTAGAATGTTAAACTAATATATGATATAGACTCATGACATGCAAAGTGACATATGTCAAGCCTTTTATTTTAATTTGGATGATTTTGGCTTACAATTTTCTGAGATGTTTTGAGTTCTTTACCGGCTGTGAGCCATAATGATCAAAATGATAAAAAAATAAAGGCTTGCGGTGGCGGTTCCAGGAGGGGACACACAGCTGACTTTATTTTTTTTTAGCTATTTTCTTTGGGAGAGTGTGAGAAATTGAATTTTCTAACAATGCTTCTTACTGATCACGGCTAATTCCTCTCAACAAATGAATTTAATCCCGGCTCCTGATCCCTCGTTCTGTTCAAGTGCACATCCAATCCAGGGTAGGTGAATGGTAACATGTCGCGGGCTTAATCGCACCGTGGGTTTAGCGGATTATATGAGCAGACGTTGACGCCTCGCTATGGCATTTTGCTGCCGTGCTGTGCCCACACGAGACAGCAGCACTGATCCCAATCTAATGGAAGAAGAGGGAAAGGATGAACTCGCCTTATCGGTTTAAAGAATGGGAACGTCTCTAATCAAGTTGAAACCACACACAACATTTCCAACCGTACGTAGAGTGAAGTCCAAGAATTAGTTTTTTATATTTTGCAACTTCTGTGTTTATTTCATAACTTGCTCATGTCCGAGCCAGCAAAACAATGTGGTAACTCCACCCGGGTTATAAGTGGGATTGTCCGCAGTTTCCATGACACGTGCAAGACGAGCTTAACCCTTTCACTCTGGTTTTATTATTTTAGTCTCAGAGCTTGGATCTTGGGGTTTGGTCACATTTGAGCCCAACCCACTCTGAGTCACTGGCTGTTTCTCAATTGCGAGGATACGTCCTCCGTTTGTCCACTCCGTTGAAGCCCTCGGTGGTGGCCTCCTCCAAAATGGAGCTCAGTGTCCTCTCACTGCTGCGTTTGAGCTCAATCGGAATGGCCCCCAGAGTGAGATCATGTGATAAAATACCAAGGGCTTACACATTTTAAAGAGCTACAGATACCAGTATAGTAAAGCAAAACAGTCTAAGTACTACTGGTCAGTGGACTAAGACCCTCCAGTCATTTTTAGAAAAATAATGAATTGTATTTGTAATTTTGTATGATTAATTTATGCCATAACACATTTTCTAAAAATGTAATAAATGTGTATCGGATAAGATCATCGTAGTTGTATGCATCTGATGACGATTTTGCCATAAAAAACAGAAAGAACAGACGACGAACAAGTTCCTGCACAATACAAACACACGCATACATGACAGTGATCAGCAAATGGCGGTGCACATGGTCCCTCCTCCCACACATGCACACACATTGGCACTGGCCGGATTTGGGATTGACCCGGAGCCAGTCACAAAGCCTGAACAGCACCCTGAGGTCTGAGCAGAGGCTCCTCATTGGTCACATTCACTCGCACGCGGCTTCTCAAAACGGTAGCAAAGACCGGTGGTGTTTGCTGGTTCAAGGGTTTGTCTGTGAAAGATAAAAACAAACTGCACAACATTTCTAAAATCTGCTCTAAAATCATTGGAGTTAAACAAAGAGACCTACAGCCTCTGTGTTGGGGAGGAGCAGGCGCTAAAGAAGCTACATGTATCTTGGGTCAGCCCATGGGCGTCGGAACCATTCATTGTGAGGGGGACGTGTCCCCCCCACTTTTGAAAAGTGGTTGATTGGTCCCCCCCACTTTCACAACGTGAATTTTCATTGACTTTACATTTACTAGTTTAGACTGGACCTTTTCAATAGGCTCCCCGAGGCCAAACAATTAAATATGACCCGCGCCTTATTTTCCATACATTTAAAAACATATGTATTGGCATTATCCCATTATCCGCGCCAGTATCGCGTCGCTCCGCGGCGCATCCGCTCCGCTTTGCGTAGCTGTGTTCATGCGGCTCCTCACCTCAGAGCGGCTGAAATGTAAACATGTCTCTGTAAACCGCTGAAAAACGGCTAAAGTGAGAATACTGAGGATTATTGTTGGACGGACAGATTTGACCACACCGAAGCACAAGGACACTCGTGCATCGTGTTTCCGGAGTTTTTTACGGATTATCACATGGAGGAGCAGGGCTTTTCGCGTCCTCGGCAGGTGGACAGCGTGTTTCCCTTCTTCATCGGTACAAAGGGCCTGACAGTAACTTTAAGGTGAGGAACATCAGTGTTGGAAGTGTTTGTAAAGCGAGTGATGAAACTGATGTAGCGTGAGTTTGGGGAAACTGCCCCGGGCTAACACGAGTGTTCAACCGGTCAATACGCCCGTTAAACCTCACTGTCTGGACTCTAACTTAACCAAATAACATCTGAATTATTCATTTGACGGATAAATGTTTGCTTCCTTTACCCCTTGACTAAATTTTATCTGCGTTTGTGGGAAATGTGAAGATACGAGCGTTGAGATGTTTCTTTGCGATGGCGGGAGTTAACGGGTGAGGCTGAAGCTAAATGTGGACACAAACACGAGCGCCGTCTCATAAGAGTTTCATTCACTGAGTTTTTTTCACAAAGCGTCATGAAGCCAGGACTGGACAGGAGGACAGCGGCTCCACAGGTGTTTGTTTATCCGCCCTATATGTCCACCCAGCTGCCAGGAGGAGGCGCTGTTGAGCTGATCGAGTCTCTCACGTATTCTTGAAGTAGCGCTCGATTTGGATGTGGTCCCGCTAAAGCAATAACATTGCTCTGTGTCCTGACCGTGTCCCACTGTAGTTCTTAATGTTAAGAAGTCGACCCCCTCCATTTTTGAAATGTGTCCCCCCCACTTTCCAAACGCTTCCGACGCCGCTGGGTCAGCCTCTCCATTCTCTGTCCTCCAGAGTTTTTGCTTATGCCTTCTGGTTGCCGTTATTATGTACCTTTTTGAAAAACAAATAGTTTCTCCAACCCTTTTGTCCCCTCGGTCACTGAACTGTTGAATTCTGAAGGGAGTGTATTTAGTGAGTAACATAGACCTTCTGAAATGTGCTCTACTATTGTTCTTATGGACTTTTGTTTTCTTGAGCCTCTACTCTGTTCTGAATTGTTGGCAGTGACACAGTGTGTGTGATGTGTTTGTGAAATGTTCTGAGGTTAACTACAAATGAATTGCCCTTTGGAATCAATTACGTTTTCTGAACCTGGATTATGCTGATACTCTTGGCATTTTGATGACTTTTTGCAACAGTCGTGAGTTTGTGGAGTTTCAAACAGACTAAAACAGGCGTCAGAGCGAGCGACTCGAGTAGTGCAGTTTATTCTGCCGTTCACATCTGTCTGCCTTATCTAGTTACACTTTCAAAATGTGTTCACGAGAAATTCAAAAGCTTAGTTACTGACTCCCCACGCGCGTTAAGTCGACATCGACCTTCCTAAAAGCTGAACGGTCTAGAGCCGCTTTACCAGCAGAGGACACACTATCACGCTGCATCTGGTCTGCAGCTTCCCCCCACTCTCTTACTCTGACAAGCAGCAGTAAATGCGTTTAAGTGTATCTGATCTGAAAAAAAATATATATATAAAAACATACCCAACACGGTGTGCAACAGACTCACCTAGAGTTGACATCACCAGCCGTCACTGCTTCTGGTATTTAAAATAATGGTACAGAAAAAAGTGTTTTTCTTTAGATACCAAGATTTGATGCCTGTTGGTCCAGGGACACCATTAAAGCAAGTGACTTAAAGAAATATAGTCTTTTATGGAAACATTAACATTACGGTTCTAGATGACAAATATTTCAGTATAGGCATCAAAAGAAAGTATCGTTCATGTATTGGTATCATACGCATAAGTGTTAGTGAACTGGTATCGAACATTTTAAATAATGGTACCCACCCCTGTTCGACTGGAGGCTGGACTAGCTCTAATTCGCTGCTGCAAAGAACCAGGCAATATTCCAAACATGTATTAAAGGGAGGAAGAAAAAAATCTGTGCGCACTCTAGTCTGGAGCAGGACTCTGATGACATGAGTGATCGTGTCAGCTTTAGAACCATCCGTGGTCTTCGTCCCGAGAAGACATGAAAATTCAACAGGCCCCCGGGCTCTCCTCGGTCTGAATAAAGCAAGCAGTTGATCGGGCAGGCCGAGCTGCCTGAAAAATCCCTCCCACTGACAGGTTTTGAAGTTAACCAGTCATTTCTTTATTCCCCTATATCCCCGTGTTTGGTTTGAGAGGGGGGGGGGGGGGGGGGGAGTCTGGCTGGTGTTAGATCTTAGAAGAGGCTCGTGGCTGTTAACGCAGTGCTACAAAAAGGTTACACAAAGGTCACTCTGATATTTGGTTGTTGCGCCTTTAGCTTTGGAACATTCGCAGTGGTGTTTGTTTCAATAAGCAGCTGGGATGTCAAACGATCCAGCGTCGCAGCCATCTTTCACCAAGATCTTGTACTGATGATGGGAGAGTGTAACCACTGTGCAAAGCCTTCTCCAGCACATCCCGAAGATTCTCAATGGGGTTTAGATCTGGACTTTGCGGCGGCCAATCAAGATTCAAGATTGTTTTATTTGTCAAACCATGTGACTGATTTGAAATTATATTTCTCTCATCCTTGATTGTGGAGCGGGGGGTGGGGGAAGAGGGGTGGGAGGGAGGGCAGGGAGTTCAGCTTCCCGATGGCCCTGTGTACGAAACTGTTCTTAAGGCGACTGGACCTGGCTTGTAGATTCCGCAGTCTCCTCCCTGAAGGCATTACCTTGAAGAGACTGTGTGATGGGTGTGTAGGGTCCCTGGTGATTCTGACGGCTTTGCGGGTGAGACGGGTGGAGTACATGTCCTTAATGGAGGGGAGAGGAGCTCCACAGATCTTCTCCGCTGCTCTCACGATGCGCTGGATGCTCCTCCGGCAGGAGGCAGTGCTGGCGTTGTGCCACACAGTGATGGAGCTGGTCAGGATGCTCTCTATAGTCCCTCTGTAGAAGAACCACACAGTGATGGAGCTGGTCAGGATGCTCTCTATAGTCCCTCTGTAGAAGAACCATACAGTGATGGAGCTGGTCAGGATGCTCTCTATAGTCCCTCTGTAGAAGTTGCACATAACAGAGGCTGGGACTCTAGCTCTTCTTGACTTGCGGAGAAAGTAGAGACGCTGATTACTTTTCTTTACCAGTGATGTAGTGTGCATGGTCCAGGAAAGGTTCTCTGTGATGTGCACACCCAGGAACTTAGTTCTGGTCACCCTCTCCACTGCAGCACCATTGATTGTTAGAGGAGCATGCTGGACCCGTGCTCTACGAAAGTCCACAACAATCTCTTTTGTCTTCTCCACATTTAGAGAGAGGTTGTTCTGTGTGCACCACATCCAATCCATCCGTGAACATGATCTGAAAGTGATTTGTGTGTGTGGGCAGTGTAGATGAAAGCATTACTTAAGATATTGTATCAATTGGCCACAAATGCTAATCTGTTTTCTTGACCTCATGTTCACAATAATAACCTTGCCAAAATATTTAGGTAATTTTGGAGACAATGGCATAAGCAGATTGATGATTGAACAATGACTTTTTGTGTTTTGTTTTTTGGTCTGGACACCCACTGGGAAGAACATAAATCGGCGCCTATGAATTTAAACACTTTTATTTTTTCCCCAGGAATTTAAAAGACATGATAGAAAAAAAAAAGAAAACACTGTTGATACAGGACAAAGGTCATGAGGGTGCGTCCTGTGGGATAAGGTTTCTTTTATTGGACAAGCTTTTTGATGACACATAATGTCATTGATATGTCACACAACTTTGTATTTCACAGATGAGAGGCACAGACAATGTTGGTGTATATTTATAATTTATTGCATAAAGTAATTGATTTTCTTAAAATATTTTAGGCCAACATACATTTTGGCCAGATGATGGCGCTAATACGCTGTTTGTGTCATTTACATTGCCCATTGGTGTTGGATTGCACTAAGAAGAAACATAGCTTGTGCTCAGTCTGCTCACTATGTTTCCATAGTAACTGAACCACACTCAGAGTGAGCGTGGTTCATGAAACCGAAAAGACGACACAATAACGCCAGACTTGGTCAAATAAACTGAGTTTAAACCAGCTTTATGAAACTGCCCTCTGTTCTGGTTTCCCGTGCCAGCCAGTATGTTTTTTGCCTTGTTATTGCTATTTTGCCAGTTCTTGGACTTGCCATTAAATTTAATTTCACTTCAGCATTTTTGGCTGTTTTGCATTTGGGTCTCATTTCCACCTCCAACCATAACTACAAAAATGTGACATAAATGCGGTGACAATGCAACAAAAGAAATAACGATCAGTTTTGTATGCCTTAACTTTCAAATGAGACGTTACACTGGCCTATACTGCCCTCCAAAGGAAAAAGGCAGTAACTGCATAGTTTGTCAAAACTGAGCTCATCTGTACTATCTTGTACCAAAGTGGTTTGTTTCCAAACTATTCCGTTTTAAAGAAAATCCATAATTTAATTTGCAGTAACTACAAAATTGACACAAAAACCAAGGGGAACGCAGATACTGCGCATTCTACTAATGTTGCCGTGGCAACCAGGACTCCGCTCAGGCAAACCCATCTTGGCTTCATCAGCCTTCACTGCGGTGTATTTCGAATGCTCAAAAAAGCGATTATGGCACTGTCCCAGGACCAGATGATGGTCGAAATGGCCACGGAACAGAACTATCCATGGAAAGGTTTACACAAAGTAAAAACCATGAAATGGTTCATGGAATATTTGTTTTATATATTTAGTTTTTATATATTAGTTTTGTAGAAAGTTTAACATTTAAGTTAAAATTAGATTTGTTTGTTTGTTGAATAACTTTGATTCAAGTCCAAATTGTTTGGGTTCTTATACAAATTAGGTACTTAATATACATAAACATACACTTAATACAGTATATGGATTCCATATTAAAAAAGTAATGCTTTACATTAACTACTTTTACATTGCAAATTATGATTGATACTGACGCAGATGATAATTTACTAACCAGAAATACCAGAAGGCAAGAAAAACAGCATTTGACACAACACACACGCACATACTGCACATATACTTTGTATAACCGTATGTGGAATGTAGGCTCGTACCAGGGAAAAGTGCAGTATGTGCATTTTTAGGGACTAGAGTAAATTTAGAGTTCTAAAACCGCTAAAACAAAATAACCAGAAGCTCCACTTCCTGCTTATTCAACCATCTCACCTTAAGCTCCTCCCACCCCTTCCCCTTGCTCCCCTTTGCAGGGCAGCTGTTTCAGAGGGGAATAAAATATACCAGGTGGCCTTGTGAAAAACCCCCGTGAACTGCTACCTTAACGTGGTGGGGTTGTTTGAGTGCCCGAATGATCCGAGGAGCTGTGTTGTCTGGGGCTTCATGCCCCTGGTAGGGTCTCCCATGGCAAACAGGTCTTAGGTGAGGGGTCAAACGAAGAGCAGTTCAAAGACTTCTATGGACAATATTACAACAAGGACCGTGACGTCGCCCGGTATGGCGCAGCCGGGGCCCCACCCTGGAGCCAGGCCTGGGGTTGGGGCTCGAATGCGAGCGTCTGGTGGTCGGGCCTCTGCCCACCCGCAGAGGGATCCGTAGGGGTCGGGTGCAGAGAGGACTGGGTGGCAGTCGAAGGCAGGTGCCTCGACGACCTGGTCCGCGTGCGCAGCTTCTGGCGTTCGGGACATGGAACGTCACTTCGCTGGGGGGGAAGGAGCCTGAGCTCGTGCGGGAGGTAGAGAGATACCGGCTAGATATAGTCGGGCTCACCTCCACGCACAGCCTGGGTTCTGGATCCCAACTCCTGGAGAGGGGCTGGACGCTCCATTTTTCTGGAGTTGCCCGCGGGGAGAGGCGGCGGGCTGGGGTGGGTTTGCTCATAGCCCCCCAGCTCAGCCGTCACGTGTTGGAGTTCACCCTGGTGAACGAGAGGGTCGCGTCCCTACGCCTTCGGGTCGGGGACAGGTCTCTCACCGTTGTCTCGGCCTACGGGCCCAACATCGGTGCAGAGTACCCGGCCTTCTTGGAGTCCCTGGGAGGGGTACTAGATAGTGCTCCGGCTGGGGACTCCATTGTTCTACTGGGGGACTTCAACGCCCACGTGGGTAACGACAGTGAGACCTGGGTGGGGGTGATGGGGAAGAACGGCCTCCCCGATCGGAACCCGAGTGGTGTTCTGTTATTGGACTTCTGTGCTAGTTACGGTTTGTCCATAACGAACACCATGTTCGAGCACAAGGATGTCCATAAGTGCACGTGGCACCAGGACACCCTAGGCAGGAGGTCGATGATCGACTTTGTAGTTGTGTCATCTGATCTCCGGCCGCGTGTCTCGGACACTCGGGTGAAGAGAGGGGCTAAGCTGTCAACCGATCACCACCTGGTGGTGAGCTGGATCCGCTGGCAGGGGAAGAAGCCGGTCAGACCTGGCAGGCCCAAACGTGTTGTGAGGGTCTGTTGGGAACGTCTGGTGGATCCCTCTGTCAGTAGGGTCTTTAACTCCCACCTCCGGAAGAGCTTCACCCAGATTCCGAGGGAGGTAGGGGACATGGAGTCCGAGTGGACCATGTTCTCCTCCTCCATTGTCGATGCGGCTGCTCGTAGTTGTGGCCGTAAGGTCTCTGGTGCCTGTCGCGGCGGCAACCCCCGAACCCGGTGGTGGCGCCCGGAAGTAAGGGATGCCGTGAAGCTGAAGAAGGAGTCCTATCTGGCCTTGTTGGCTTGTGGGACTCCGGAGGCAGCTGAGAGGTACCGGCAGGCCAAGCGTGCTGCAGCTCGTGTGGTCAAAGAGGCAAAAACTCGGGTCTGGGAGGAGTTTGGAGAAGCCATGGAGGAGGACTATCGGTCGGCCTCGAAGAGATTCTGGCAAACCATCCGGCGCCTCAGGAGGGGGAAGCAGTGCTTCACCAACACTGTTTACAGTGCGGGCGGGGGGCTGCTGACCTCGACTGGGGATGTGGTCGGGCGGTGGAAGGAGTACTTCGAGGATCTCCTCAATCCCACTGTCACGTCTTCCGATGAGGAGGCAGAGGCTGGGGACTCGGAGGGGGGCTCGTCCATCACCCGGGCTGAAGTCACCGAGGTGGTTAGAAAGCTCCTCGGTGGCAAGGCCCCGGGGGTGGATGAGATTCGTCCCGAGTACCTTAAGTCTCTGGATGTTGTAGGGCTGTCTTGGCTGACACGTCTCTGCAACATCGCGTGGCGGTTGGGGACAATGCCTCTGGATTGGCAGACCGGGGTGGTGGTCCCCCTCTTCAAGAAAGGGGATCGGAGAGTGTGCTCCAATTACAGAGGGATCACACTTCTCAGCCTCCCTGGTAAGGTCTATTCCAGGGTGCTGGAGAGGAGGATCCGGCCAATAGTCGAACCTCGGATTCAGGAGGAACAATGCGGTTTTCGTCCTGGTCGTGGAACACTGGACCAGCTCTATACCCTTCATCGGGTGCTCGAGGGTTTGTGGGAGTTCGCTCAACCAGTCCACATGTGCTTTGTGGACCTGGAGAAAGCGTTCGACCGTGTCCCTCGTGGTGCCCTGTGGGGGGTGCTCTGGGAGTATGGGGTACGGGGCCCTCTACTAAGGGCTGTCCGTTCCCTGTATGACCGTAGCAGGAGCTTGGTTCGCATTGCCGGCAGTAAGTCAGAACTGTTCCCGGTGCGTGTTGGGCTCCGCCAGGGCTGCCCTTTGTCACCGGTTCTGTTCATTACTTTTATGGACAGAATTTCTAGGCGCAGCCAGGGGCCGGAGGGTGTCCGGTTTGGGAACCTCAGAATCTCATCTCTGCTGTTTGCAGACGATGTTGTTCTGTTGGCTTCCTCAAATCAGGACCTCCAGCGCGCACTGGGGCGGTTTGCAGCCGAGTGTGAAGCGGCCGGGATGAGGATCAGCACCTCCAAATCTGAGGCCATGGTTCTCCACCGGAAAAAGGTGGCTTCCCCGCTTCAGGTCGGTGGGGTGCCCTTGCCTCAAGTGGAGGAGTTCAAGTATCTCGGGGTCCTGTTCACGAGTGAGGGACGGACGGAGCGTGAGATCGATAGACGGATCGGTGCCGCGTCAGCAGTGATGCGGTCGCTGTATCGGACCGTTGTGGTGAAGAGGGAGCTGAGCCAAGCGGCAAAGCTCTCGATTTACCGATCGATCTACGTTCCCACCCTCACCTATGGTCATGAGATTTGGGTAATGACCGAAAGGACAAGATCGCGAATACAAGCGGCCGAAATGAGTTTCCTTCGCAGGGTGGCTGGGCGCACCCTCCGAGATCGGGTGAGGAGCTCAGTTACCCGGGAGGAGCTCGGACTCGTCGAAAGGAGCCAGCTGAGGTGGCTAGGGCATCTGTACCGGATGCCTCCTGGTCGCCTCCCTCGGGAGGTATTCCAGGCATGTCCTATTGGGAGGAGGCCTCGTGGAAGGCCCAGGACACGCTGGTGGGACTATGTCTCCGAGCTGGCCTGGTGTCGCCTCGGGGTCCCCCCAGAACAGCTGGAGGAGGTGTGCGTGGATCGTGAAGTCTGGGCATCTCTGCTGAGACTGCTGCCCCCGCGACCCGGCCCCGGATAAAGCGGAAGAAAATGGATGGATGGATGGGCCTTGTGAAGCTATGGTGTGTTTTTTACTCAGTGATGAAAAGATTAAGCTTAGCCACCCCCTCCCCACCACCCTCGCATAATTGGAAAAAGCCTAGGACTTGTGGGGCGTTTTGTTTGTATTTTTTGCTAGATGACTGCATGTCTAGTATTGGCGCTCTCTTTCTAGCAGTGGTAAATGTCTTCCTTCCCTGTGGCGCTGTTAGCATGTAAAGATGGAGGATGTTGTTTCTTATTGCATCTGTTGACAAGGCTGTGCAAACCATATCTCACATCTCTCCGCGATACCTCCGGAGGCTGCAGGGACTCGCTGTCACCACCCCGAGGCAGCGAGCAGATGGGGATATCTCTCTTTGTTTTACTCGTGGAGGACCCAAGCCCCCCAACGGGAAATCATGCATTTTCATGTGAATATATGAAATATTTGTTTAGCAGGACATTTGGCAGGCTGCTCCAACTTCCAGAATAAGAAAAACGTGCTGAAAATACAGTTTTAATGCTCAACAAATTCAAATTGCGCTTCCTTCCTCCTCTGCCTCTCGAGCCACAGCAGCGTTGATGTGTTTCCTGATCACAGAGGGGAAACTGTGCTGTCCCCGTGTTTTTCCTGTTTGAGGAGATGGTACAGCCCATCTCTGTGAGATGCAGGAGTAAAGTAAACTGAGTAAATTCAATAACTTTATGTACGAACCAGCGCGACATGACTGGATTATTAAGGAGAATGGAAACAAAATGGCTGTCGGGGCAAGAATGTCAGTGTCTCGTGTCGAGACCGTCCGGACAAAGTCAGCGGTAAGAAGTCAGTAACTTTAGGGGTTCTGTTTGTCGCACTATACTATAATTCATATATATATACACACTCAACAAAAATGTAAACGCAACACCTTTGTTTCTGCTCCCATTTTTCATGAGATGGACTTAAAGATCCCAAATTCATTCCAGATACACAATATTACCAGTGGTGGTCACACCAGTATCTGGTGTGACCACCATTTGCCTCATGCAGTGCAACACATCTTCTTCACATAGAGTTGATCAGATTGTCAATGGTGGCCTGTGGAATATTGGTCCACTCCTCTTCAATGGCTGTGCGAAGTTGCTGGATATTAGTGGGAACTGGTACACGCTGTCGTATTCTGCTGCTGCTTGACCGGCGAATACGACAGTGTGTACCAGTCTCGGCAGAGCAGAAGTGCTCACTATCACACATTTGGACTGATTTGTGAACAATGTTTGAGAGAGATGGTAATATTGTGTATCTGGAATGAATTTTAGATCTTTAAGTCCATCTCATGAAAAATGGGAGCAGAAAAAAAAGTGTTGCGTTTATATTTTTGTTGAGTGTATATATATATATATATATATATATGGCCTTATTAAATGAGCTGTATTACTAAGTCATGGTTGGGCGTGGACCAGGGCCAGAGCCCAGTGAGCTGAGCTAAGGAGACAGAAGGGTGGGGAGAAGAGTTGCCTGGGCTCTAGAGATGCGCAGGTCAGCTTTTTTTCTGACCCAAACAACCCGACCCGCTGGAAATCAAACTCGAACCACCTGCTTTTAGACTGTGATTCCCCTGTCGTATATTTCTATTATTATATTTCTACAGTTCTGGCACGTTTACTCTGATGTTTATGTCCTAACTTCACAGCTCACCTCAACACTGACCTAGGACATCATTCGGAATGAGGTCTTGCTAGTGTTTCGGCAAAATGAATATGATTGTTTGCCCACTGCCGGTTATTTTTCATCATAATGCCTGCACGGAAGATTCATGTTTTGCCATGTATGAAACTCACAGGAGCACTTGTCCTCCGAATGTTTTTGAGGTCCATCCAAAAACACAATTTATTCCACTTTATTTCATCAGACCCTGCTTTCGCATGCAACCCACATCCAGGCACAATGTCCTTGTACCTGACCATTTAAATAAGAGTATCCTCTCGAGCGGGGCATAATTTTGGATTGGAAATTATAATAATTGTGTCAGAAAGGAAAATGTGTCTCTGGCCACACAGTCGGCTGCCTGCTGACCTGTAATCAGCGCTTGTGAACACAAACTCTCGGGAACACCCATCAAATTGTAACTTGAAGGGCTATTTTGTAAAATATTTTTTTACTGAAATCGTTGCAACATCTCCACATAAGTAACACCTGCAGACACCAAATTCCTCCACAACGAGAGGAAAAGAACATCTCTTTCACCCATAGAGACGGGAGCAATGTCTACGTCACTGAGAAGGATCGCCCTCTTCGGGTGAAACAGAAGCTCTGGTCCTTTGAAATGAAAGGGCAGAGATCAACTGAGAACTTTCTAATTTATGTCTAGAAAAAAAAAATCTCATTTTATTTTGTCAAATAAGTAAAGGTTATAAAGGAAGTGATCTGTTGCTTCAGATAATTTATAGAGAAAAGGTCAACGCTATAAAACTGAACAGCCTAACCTAAAGGTAGCTAATCATGAGAGTTCACTAACATTTGCTTGTGAACCTTTTTTGCTATACAATGTAATTTTAGCTGAAGCTTTTATTCTGTCCCTTTTTATAGGGTTATTAAATGAAATGCAAGCACTCTAAAATATAGTTTTCCAGATAGCGAGAGCAAAATATCCATGGTTCATTAAGCAGCTAATCTAATTTCTGTTGCATGCATTTTGCTTGTTTTTGTGAATGAACTTTGGTGCCACCCTTTCGCTTGTTGCTATGACGGCAGGATCACATGTCACATGTGCAGTAGATCACATGGCAGGATGACATTTAAAGTCGGGGAAGAAATGGGGAAGGAGGGAGACTACGGGACGGGGCCTGAGTGAGACGCTGACTAAGGAGCACGGGGCGAGCACCGGCGGCCAGGGCCCAGGAATGGTGTGGCGGATGAACGCGCGAGTGGACGGGCACAGGATGAGCACGCTTGTTGGTGAGGAGGCTTACGGCCCGGGGCTCGTGTAAGTTTGGGATGTGCTTGCGTTGCAGGAGGACAAAGTGGCGGGGACCGTTCGGGAGGAGGTGCGCTGTCAAGCTCGAGTGGCCGGTGGAACAATGAGGGTGCGGCGTGGTGTGGATCACGAGGAGGGCAGCGAGAGTGGGAGCCTCGCCTACCATGGTGTTAAGGAGGAGGATGAGAGACACCCGCTGAGCCCTGGCCTCCCTGCACAAGCCCCGTCGCAGAAGGAGCGCAGTCATCGTGCACTGTAAGTTGTGATTAGTAAAGGTTGCTCAAAAAAATTGCAGACACAAATTGCCACAATTTAATTGAGTAAAGGTTCTGTCATTAGAACAATTAAAGGTTACTCTAAATGATCAATGAAACCTTACTCTGTACAAAGTAAAGTTTGCTTTGAAAAGAGTAAGGTTTCATTAATGACTTAGAGTAAAGTTTACTCTAAATCAGTAGCCCCTAAAATACCTGAGCCCTTATAGGACCTGCTGTTATGGGCCAGGCTTTTTTCAGAGTTAGACCTCTGTCAGAAACCATGAGTGACAGTAACATGACACTAAATACATTGTGGTCATTATATTCAGTAAAAAGGCTGAGGCCTCACTGTTCTTCAGTCTGTCACAGAGCGACAGGTGAAGAAGGAAGTCATGGAACTTCTGCTTTAGACTTAACTTTACACATGTGCTGTGAATTCTGAAACTAAAGCAAGTAGTGAATACATTCAACATGAAATGGTAATTATTAAACACCCAAACAAAAATAATACAAAAAAACAAAACAAAAAAATCTCAATTTATGCAGATAAAGGTTTAAAAAAATATCCATGGTATCAAAGAAATAAACCTCCATAAGCTTCTGTAACATGAGCCTGTCCACATCTGTTCTGCTGCACCATGATAAGAATAATAATTCACATTTTACGTCTGATTTATTCACTACTTACTTTAGTTTCAGAATTGACAGCACATGTGTAAAGTTCTGTCTAAACCAGTGAATCTGAGTGAATCATTAAATAGGCCTAATGCTGGGCACAGATAATCATACTGAATATTTACTGATTAAAGAAATCACAAAGGGCATGATACACACGGCCACCAGGTGGAACTATTTCCCAATAAAGATCATTGACAGATAGTAGCAATCAATATACTAGCTCCTGATTAGAGAAATTGATTTGAAACTTCTGCTGTAGATTACTGACATAGATGTCGAAAACAAATGTATTGCAAATTTTCTGTAATGGTATGTTTATCATTTAAAAAATAAGACATTTTATGCCTAAGAATGGTTAACCTCTTAACCCCAGGGTTTTATTATTTTAGTCTCAGAGCTTGGATCTTGGCGTTTGGTGCCCATTTGAGCCCAACCCACTCTGAGTCATTGTGATTTGATTGGCTGCAGAGTTACACTGTAGGTCAGACACCATGAGTGACAGTAACACGAAGCTAAATAGTGACCCTTTATTTTCAGTAAAAAGGGTGAAGCCTCATTGCTCTTCAGTCACAGACTGAGAAGTGAAGAAGGAAGTCATGGAGATTCTCATTTTGAACATTACAGTTCTGCTGGATGTAACATTAAACGTTTAAAATTCACGTTTTCCTTAGTAATAGTCGTGAACATCCTTAATTTGTGATTGAAATGTCAGTTAATTATTTATTACTCTCATTCTATAAAAACAAACTCTTGCCAGTCGTGGTGCAGCAGGACTGATGTTACAGAAGAAGCTTATGATCATTTCTTCAACACAGTTACTATAGTAACTTTTTTCACCAAAGTAAAAGTAGATCTACCACAGTCCTGTCCACATCTGTCATGGTCCACCATGACCCACCATGACTCAGAAGAACTGGGACACACATGACACTCCATCAGATATAATTGTCCTGTTTTTTTTTTTTTTTTGTAAAAAGAGAGTAATTAATAAATAACTAATATTTTTAATTATATAATATCAGGATGTTCACATTTGTATTTCTACGTTTTTTTATTGGAAAAATATTTTTTTATATATTTTTAATTTTTACCTTTTTTGGAGTTTCAGAATACGATATGACTCTTATATACAGCAGAACTCTGAAGTTCTGTCTAGAGCAGAATCTCCATGACTTCAATCTTCACTTCTCAGTCTGGCTGAAGAGCAACAACTCCTCAGCTTTTTTTTACAGACAATAAAGATCTCACTATTTAGTGTCATGTTACTGTCACTCATGGTGTCTGACCTAAAGTCTAACTCTGAAGAAATTCAATTCACATTTTCACTGAGAAGGTTGGAAGGGCGCCCCCTTGTGCCCAGTGGCGTCCAACTGCCCGGAGCATTACTGCCCCCCGATCGGGTGCCGTTAGGGCTGAGGAGGTTAAAATGTTTGATATTTTCAGCAATAAAATCTAAATAATGGATAGAGCCAGGTTTAAATGTACTGTATTATTTTGTTTGCATGTTATTCGCCACAACTGTTTTCAGAGGGGACTTTGTATCTTGTTTAGTTTTTGAATAATCTATCCATCCATCCATTTTCTTCCACTTGTCCGTTGCCAAGTCACATTGCACCAGCCCCTATGGCTCCTCCTGCAGGTGGTGGGTCCACAGAAGGACGGCCTCATGGTTCTAACCGGGCCTGTTGGTCTCTCATAAGGGGCTTCTGAACCGCTCTTTGTCTGACCCGTCACCTAGGACCTGTTTGCCCTGGGAGACTCTACCAGGGGCACGAAGCCCCCGACAACAGAGCTCCAGGATCATTCAAGCGCTCAAACCCCTCCACCACGTTAAGATGACGGTTCCAGGAGGGAATAATCTATTAATAAAAATAAAAAAACGTGTGTGTGTGTGTTCAAACCTCAATAAATCAGGCTAGGAAATAGATATAAAAAAAATCTCTCTGAAAAGTCCAAGACCGTAAAGTAGTGATGGGAAAATGAAGCCCCATGAAGCGCTGAAGCGTCGCAGCCAACTGCGTCACACACGGTTCGAAGCATCAAGGTGCTTTATTTGCTCCACTACGCCATCATGTGGACAAAAAAATGTATAACATGCTGAGTGTTTACAATAAATGTTGGGGCTGAAAGAGAGTTGTGATGTAAAATGTGCTTGTGTTACTTTGCTTATGTCTGTGCTTATGCAACAAGTAAATGTGTTTAATAAAGACAAACATTAAATTTATTCATTTTTATTTAGAAATAATATTTTTTCTAAAGTATTTGGACTCAGGAGTGCATAAATAAATAAAGTATTCAGAAGCATTCAGAAAAGTGTGAACAATAAAAATGCTGTGTTGTCATAGTTGTGCAATCTATTATTACATAATTATTGCTAACCCTAACCTTATTACACTGAAACAAATAATAGAGGTCTTTACTTGAAAGAATCCAGGAAACCGATTGCCTTGAATAAGTCAAGTTAATGAGGCCGATTATCTTCAAGTGTTGGTAACTCACGAATTTCCAGTAAAGTTAATTCCCATACCAGTAGTGTTCAATTAAACATTTGTATTGATAAATACTTGCGTATTTCAATTATATTTCGATTTCTCTGTTCAAGTTTTCACTCAAGTCATGGAGATTGTGCATTAGGCTTGCACTGCATGGATGAATTAAATATTACAAAATCAAGCAATTGCTAGTTTTATTTTATTTTAATTTTTCTATCCACTATAAAACTCATTGAGATTAAGGTCGCATTCACAACCCCCTCTTGATTCGAATCCTGGTGTGAATGCGAGTTAAAAATCTATTTTTCAAGAGAGTCCTGGCCAAGAAGATGCAGGTGGTAACAAGTAAAAAAAATCAAAACTGAAACTACTCTTACTTCATTAAATAAATAAAACTAAAAAACAGAACTCTGTTCTTCGACGTAGGGTTCATGATTGTCCCAGTTCCTCTGAGTCGTGGTGCAGCTTTACAGTCTTTGATGTGGACAGATGTTACAGAAGAAGCTCATGAGGTTCATTTCTTCAACACAGTTACTATAGTAACTATTTTCTCCAATATAAAAGTACATTTACCACAGTCCTGTCTACATCTGTCATGGTCCACCATGACCCACCATGACTCAGAAGAACCGGGACAAACATGACTCTACATCAGATTGTCATCTTATGTTTTTTTTTTTTTTTTGTAAAAATTAGAGTAATTCATAATTAATTAATTAATTAAGTTTTAATGATATAATTTCAGGATTTTCACATTTGTATTTTTACTTTTTTTTTTTACTATATTTTTGAGTTTCAGAATATGATATAACTCTCATATCCAGCAGAACTCTGAAGTTCTGTCTAAAGCAGAGTCTCCATGACCTCCTTCTTCACTTCCCAGTCTGTGACTGAAGAGCAACAAGGTCTCAGCTTTTTTACAGACAATAAAGAGCTCACTATTTAGCGTCATGTTACTGTCACTCATGGTGTCGGACCTAAAGTCTAACTCTGAAGAAAGTCAATTCACATGTACACTGAGAAGGTTGGAAGGGCGTTCCCTTGTGTCCAAGTGCGTCCAACTGCCTGGACCAAAACTTCCCCTGATCAGGGGACTCTGGAGTTCAAGTAGTTAAGTTGTCTAAATGCAATATAATTGAATTATGCAAGTATTCAGCAATACATTTTTTCAATTGAACACTACTGGTATGGAAGTTAACATTACTGGAAATGAGTGAGTTACCAACAGTTGAAAATAATCGGCCTCATTAACTTGACTTATTCAAGGCAATCGGTTTCCTGGATCCTTTCAAGTAAAGGCCATTTCAATACTTACTTTACACTAGTGAAGGTAGCTGATTGAAGAGAAACAAGTGAACAACAATGAATACATTCAAGGAAGCACAACTATTACTTTTCTCAGTGTAGGTGAGATCAGCTCAAAATGCTCCCAAACTGGGGAAAATCTCTTCTTTCTAGCTGGTTCCATCGCAAAACAATGAAGCTCATAGAATACGAAAAGAAGCGCAATAACCCAAAGACACAAAGTGTGAGGGGGAATCCATTGCGTTTCACGGACGCTTTTATTTCGAATCGCGCCCCCGCGCTCCACACCCGCGAATCATTTCCTGAATCAGTCACGTGGTACGGCCACTTCCCGAGGCTTCGAACGTCACCACATACGTCGTCAACACACGCATCGATACACGCTTCAATAGTCACACCCCTAGATTACTCGGCACACGCTTCGAAGCCTCGACACACTCGACACATCACTACCGTAAAGTTTGGAGGCTGTAGGAGCTACTAAAGTGGTAAGGTCGTTGGATGAAAAAATCTTGAACATTTTGAGAAAAAGGGTCCCTAAAGTTTTGTAATGTGCAAGAACATTTCTCCACTCTTTTCTATGGGTGGCTCCTAGAAAAGAAATGACCATATTTAGATTATAGCGTCATCCTATGCAGGACATGTGGATATAAAACATGTCAATAATTGTGAACGAATGTGCGAGGGAAAGCCGCCTTTGCAAAGCTAGTGACAAAACGTCATCAAATAAGCCTCGTACAGTGTAAATTTTTTCTATTTTATACTATGACATGAAAACTGAGGGAGGAAACTAAATCTATACTTTCACCTGCTGTTATTTACACCTGTAACAAACGCTTGTATTTTCTTCCATTTCTATAAGTCATTGTCGGGTGAAATGTTACACAGTGCGGCTTTAACTACGAGACCAAAGCAGCAGTGCCCTCCGTACCTCCGCCTGTCTTCTCCACGCCGTGTGCACCACGCGGCGGAGTGTGCTCAGATGCCGTTACGGTTGATTTACGTGTTTGGCCACGGCTGTTTGGACCGTGCCCGCTCCTCGTCCATCTTTATTTAGCCATGGATGCCTGAGTGGATACACCCGCTGGTGTACAGCTCCTTCTACTGTCCAGCCGCTTTAAACTCTCTGATCCCGCAGCATGTCTCCGTCAATCCCGTTTTCAGCTTTGCGGAGCAGGATCGAGGTGAGCATTTGAATCGGGTGAGTTGTACATGTAGTGTATCCATGATAGGGATGCGGTTTGTGTGGTTGGTGCAGTACAACGGCCACAATGTTTAACCTGTTAAAGCACTGAAATATTAGCTTTAGTCTCAGAGCTTGGAACTTGGCGTTTGGTCCATAGACTGTATAAAGAATAGACAGCTCCTCCTCACTCCTCCCCGTTTACCACAATGACCACGTTCGAGGGGGAAATCATGGCGGATTTACAGGCTCCTCCTCTCCAGCTCTGACGAAGCATGTTCCTAAAAAGGGCATAAGGGCGGGATCTTGACTGTAGACCCGGCCCTGCTTGGCCCTCGCGGGGCGTGCAATGGGCGTGTATTTCTGTTGTAATCGTGCCCATGGCCAGGCAGTGACGTAAACGGCCTGTCAATCAAAGTCAGGCTCTCATTAATTATGCAAGATTTCTAAAATGTATTTCTACGATAAAAAGCCAGGTGCCCCAGATTGTTTTTAACCCAGCGTAATCACAGGAGGAATATGTAGCTCTAGCCACTTCTAAACCATTAGGCACCGGGCATTAACGTTGTTTTTAACGTGTCTAAAGTCCAATGCATTCCAATGGGGGATAGTGGCCATATGGAGGTACTACAGCAAAGGTGGAGCAATGGCGGCCTCCAGCGTCGTAGTCAAAAAGCAGAGCAGTCAGCGGCCATTGGTTTGGTCACATTTGTGCCCAACCCACTCTGAGTCATTGTGATCTAATTGGCTTCAGATTTACACTGTGGGTCAGACACCGTCAGTGACAGTAACATGACGCTAAAACATGACGTTACAAGTGTGATATTTATAATAAACAAAAAGGCTGAAGCCTCATGCTCTTTAGCCCGAAAGGTGAAGAAAGAAGTCATGGAGCTTCTGCGTCAGACAGTTATTTCGTATTTCTGCAGAATAAAAGATTGAATATCAAGTATAGTCACTAGTGCAAGTGTGAAAATCCATTATTTCTAATAAAAATTAAGACTGATGTGGACAGATGTTGCTTGAGAAGCTCATGAGGTTCTTTTCTTTGACACTAGTTACTATAGAAACTGTTGTCTCCACAGTCCTGTCCACATCTGTCATGGTCCACCATGACTCAGAGGAACCGGGATACACATAACCTACAGCTGGTAATATACAGTACATAGATATTTCTTCAACCTTCTTATGCATCGGTCATGTGTTTGTTTTTTAATTGTAATAATAATTTGCCCCTGATATTTTTTTTTTACTACATATTTGCGATTCAATGTGCAGAGGTCTGAAGTTCTGTCTAAAGCAGAATTTTCATGACTTCCCTCTTCACTTCTGTGACTGAAGCAACGCTTCATCTCGAAACAAAGAGCACACTGTATTTAGCTTCATGTTACTGTCACTCATGGTGTCTGACCTAAAGTCTAACTGAAGAAATTGAATTCACATTTTCACTAAGAAGGCTGGAAGGGCGCCTCCTGGTGTCACCTTGCATCCAAATGCCCGGGCAATACAGCGGGTCCTATAAGGGCCCAGGTATGTTAAGAGAGAAATCTTTCAGGTCTAAGGAAAGTTTCAGATTCTGTGGGAGTTTACATTTGCTTACACAATTAACCTCTTAACACCAGGGTTTTATTATTTTTATTAAGTTCTGTCTAAAGCAGAATCTCCATGACTTCAATCTTCACTTCTCAGTCTGGCTGAAGAGCAACAACTCCTCAGCTTTTTTTTACAGACAATAAAGATCTCACTATTTAGTGTCATGTTACTGTCACTCATGGTGTCTGACCTAAAGTCTAACTCTGAAGAAATTCAATTCACATTTTCACTGAGAAGGTTGGAAGGGCGCCCCCTTGTGCCCAGTGGCGTCCAACTGCCCGGAGCATTACTGCCCCCCGATCGGGTGCCGTTAGGGCTGAGGAGGTTAAGATGAAGTGTGCCAGGCGGTGGTGGCTGAGGGCAGAAAAAACGTGCCTGGAATCAAGTCTCAACACATCACCGCCCCGAGAACAGAGAGGAGCCTCGGATCACACAGCGCCTCTTGTTTGCTAGAAAGAGTTTGTAAATAAAAGTTTGTAAAAGCATTTCTGCTTCTCCCACACACCAAAGACAGACCACCTTACAGTTTAGGATTAGAATAATACACTTTTGCGTGTTTAAATGTACGATATATATGTTTGACTCATCCTTGGCACTTTCTGTCAAATATGAAGCATTTCTGCAGATCAAAAAAGAGAAAGCTGTGGGCGACACATTTCTGATCAAAAGACTATTCAGATCCAATCATCTGTCAGTCCGCTGTTAGCACGTGTTGACTGCACTTCATTTCCCATCACCCCATTGGCCTTTGTAGTTCAGCGCCTGAAACACCTAATGGAGATAAGTAGAGTTATCTGAGGTTCGAGAGTAGGACCAAAACTCACCCACACTCCTTCCGGCTGCCGGCCTATTTAAGCCCCCCATTTACTGACCTCATCCTCTCGTTCGGGGTTTCCGGCCCCTCTCTTTCATTGTGCTCAATGATGCCTCTACCTTTGCCATCCCTGGCACCACTGCTCATCGTGCCCGGTGATGCCTCTGCTCGTGTCGTCCCCATCGCTGCCTTCGCCTTAGTCATCTCCAGCGCTGTCTCAGGTCTTCGTCATCCTCAGCCGTGCCTTTTTGTGTTTAGCGTTGCTTCCGCTGTCCCTAGCGATGCCTTTTGCCTCGTCGTCCCCAGCCATGCCTTCTCCGTAGTCGTTCAAGCACCGAGTTGCCCCGTCCAGGTTCCTTCGCAGGCACCGAGTTGCCCGTCTAGATTCCTTCGCAGGCACCGAGTTGCCCGTCTAGATTCCTTCGCAGGCGTGGAAATGCCCTGTCCAGATTGGTTCGCCGACAGGGAGATGCATCATGGTTCGACACGGGTTCACCTCCGGCTTAAGTCGCTACTGTGGTTGCCAATGATTCCTTCTCAGCCGTTTTTGGGGGTGGTTCAGGTCTTGCATCACTAGGCTTCACAGGCAACGGCCACAGCGTGTGAATAACCACTCTCCATTCATCTCTCTCCGTGCCAGTGCCGCATGGTGTCTCAGTTTCACTGTATAGATCGTCAGCCGTCCGAAGCATACTGCATACCTCAAGGGTTACTTGTTTCGCCAAGCTGCAGCTTCTGTCAGGAACATCCTACCTTCGTTGCCTTCCTGTGCCTGCTATTTCGTACAGCCAGTCGAACGTCTTGCTTCTCGGTCAGCTCTGGAAGTTGCGGTTGCTGCTCCAAAGTCAAAGCTTCAGGTCTCCATTATCCTTGCCTTCCGCCCAGTGATCCCTTGTTCCCTGTTAACCATGCTTATATGTTACCCCAATTACACCCAAGTTCCGTCAGGGGCCGTTTCAGTCATGCAAGGGCAGAACATTGGAGCGAATAGTGCCCATTGGCTCCCTTCGTTGCTCAGAGTTCGCTCTGCCTTCCCTCGGGCCTGGCTCGGCAAGTTTCACTCCTGCGAGCAATATCCAGGCAATTCCAGAGGGTTGCTTGGCCTTCCACCTCAAGGAAGCAAGACCAACAGGAGCAGCGTTTATGTTCCAATTTATCTTTTCAAGCTGAATTTTTACCTAAATCCTTTCAAGCCCCTCATCTACTACGTCCAGCATAGGAAGTAGAGCGGCGCATCCCCGCAGGATCCGCTTTTGTCACCGAACAGGATCGGCCATTACTAGATCCTGGTTTATTCCTTTTATCTAGGTTCGTATTGGAGAGTCCCACACATGCCCAGATTTTTCCCTGGGCACTGCCTGATTGTCTCATCAAGATCTTGGGTCATTGGTCTTCCTCAGCCTTCAAAGTGTATACATGTCACAATCTGCGGGATCTGCGGGACGCTGGTTCCACGCTTCTCCTGCAACTTCTTTGGGGACGCGTGCTTACCTCATCAAATCCCCGGAACGGCTTATCTACTTTTGTAACAATCGTTAATTAACGTATTATTCGTGCATACTATCTGAGGTTGTGGTCCTTGTGAGCAAATTGACTGTTTGTTATTTATAAACAGCTATCTGGTCTCTCCCTTCCTGGTACCGCCATCTTAATGTGGTGGAGGGGTTTGAGCGCCCTGAATGATCCTGGGGGCTCTGTTGTCGGGGGCTTGGTGCCCCTGGTAGGGTCTCCCATGGCAAACAGGTCCTAGGTGACGGGTCAGACAAAGAGGTTCAGAAGCCCCTTATGAGAGACCAACAGGCCCGGTTAGAACCATGAGGTCGTCCTTCTGTGGACCCACCACCTGCAGGAGGAGCCATAGAGGGCTGGTGCGACATGATTTCACGACCCGGCAATGGAAAAGTGGAAGAAAATGGATAGATGGATGGATGGATGTTTTTTGTAAGCATAGATTGATACTTGAACATATGATTTGACACGTGATATGACGCAGCTGGCGGGAGGACACTCAGATCCGCTTTGAAGGAGACCACTCCCGAGGAAGTCAACGAAGTGGACTAGGACAAAGGACCTTGACAATTGAGAAATAGCCATTGACATTTTCATTGCAAAAGTCTCAACAACAACAACAAAATCAACACTCAATACGGTTTCAATCTGAGCACTGACAAAATGACACAATGACAAAGGTTGTCTTTGCGCCTTCTCATTAACACGGCTGAAGCAAAAACGATGCCTGCAACAAGATTTCAAACAGGCATATGCTAGTGTGTTGTGATTGTATATTTGCACAAACAACCTGATATAGACTGAATTGTTAAAGTACCAACCAAAGGTTATAACACTCTAACTTGCACAGGAACATGTTTGGATTTGGGGAAATGTAAAGTCAGTAGTCGGTAGTCAATAGTGACGTCCCATAAATACTGAAGTGAAGACGAGTTTCCCTATTAGCCCTTCATTTCGTGTGCTGGCATATGGTTTGGGCGAGGGCAGATGTATGCCTTGCTTTGATCGGGACATGATAACAAGTGTACTTCTTGGGAACCAAAACTGTAACGTGAGACTTCAACGAATAGGATCTTTATTCCTCTGACAAAAGGCAACGCGAGCCTTCACTCCCACTCGATGTCTGTCACTGTGGCGTTGGTGTAAATTATGCATAAATGTAAGCCCTCATTATTGATGATCGAGGTGCTGGGGGGGGGAATACATAAATCACAACTCGAGGCAAGGAGCTGCAGGTGAGTAGGAGGAAAGAATATCGTTAAGAGAATCTTTTGCTACGGTTTCACATAGAAATAAGACATTATGAATGAATATTTTTATTAAGTGTCATGCACGTACGTGCCCAGCCCACATGGGCTTATAAGACACTATAAATATAATTTAGAAGACGACCGTTTAAACAATATGTTCAATATACATTTTACAGAAAAATCAAGATTCTGGATACAAAGCTTTCAATCTCATTGTCCATGCTTTCTCCACATATCTTGCCAAGCAAAACAATTTTATTTCTAAATAACCAACTCAACATATCACCTTCTGCCAACCAAAATAGATCAGGATTATTGCATTCGACTCTTTCAAACAAAGCTGTTCCTAAATCATTATACAATGGACAATAGAACATGAAGTGGAATTCATCCTCCACCAAACATAGATCACAAACATTACAACGTCTATTCTCTTCAGGGACCCCTCCGTAACGACCCACCTCCACCTCTAGAGCTCTTGCTCTGAGCTGAGCACACAGAGACCTCAATTTCGGTTTGTTTAGCAATTCAATTTTCCTTTACATTATGTACGTACAAAATGATAAAAATGGGCTTTGATTGCCAGATAGCCAGAGCATATTTGAACATGTCCCAACATCAGGTGAATATCTTCTGAGAATTGTCCTTGTGGGTTTGAACCCCACTCCTGGTAACGGTGGGGCTAATCTTCTGTGTTTCCTCACACACTGTTCCAGGGAGGCTGGATATTCCTTGCGTAAGATTGGACTTTATTGATCTCACGATGAAGAAATTGCCTTGTTACATCAGATCTCAAGAAACACTCGGGGGTTTGAATAGTAGCAAGAACAGGATAATGTGCCAACAAGTAAATAGAGGTACCTTATGTACAATTAAGGACAAAATAGTATAAATAATCAAAACTAGAACAGAATTTTGCCAGTGCAGAGTTGACCGTTATAGTGCAGGTGATTGGTGAGGCACGTCATATAGACTCCAATATGAAGTCCACTAAACTGCAGGATCCTGTATCTTTCAATCTCTGGTAGCTGTGGAAATGTTCCTTACATTGAAATGATAATAGTTTTTTCCAGTAAAAAATAATAATAATTTCAACTTACAATGTATTCTGACGATATCGCAAATAAAACTAGAAACATTTGCTATAGCGATTCACTCCGGAATGTACAGATGCAAATGGTGGAATGAAATGACTTCATATAATGTGTCCCAGCCAGTGTGGGGAACGTTACTTTAAAAAAAGTAATTTGTTCCAGTTAGTCAACTTGTTCCAGTTAGTAACTGAATTACTCTATAATAAAAGTAACTTGTGAAAGTAACTGTTTGCGTAACTGTTGCTATATAAGAATTAGGATTTTTTTTCAGCAGTTTCCACAAGTCAGTTGAAATGAGTAGAACAGACAGGTGTTTGGACTACTGTACTATTATGTCAAAGATGTTCATTGTAACTGAATGAATACCTGTCCTTTGGACACGGCAAAGGAAAGATTTCCATTTGCCAAAAGCAGTTACATCACGCACAGTTTCTTTTGCGATACAGAGGCTGTAAGTTGGAGTCAATTTTCCCGTCTTGCAAAATATTACAAAAATATATTTTTTTTGATTGAATGTAAGTGATTTGTGAATTGTTTTAGTTTTTATAGTATTGTATCATTATAATTAACGTATATTTGTTGTTAATTTTTAAAAAATATTTTATACTCAGACTAAATGTATAAATGTTATATCTATTGATAAGTGGAGGCGTAATTATAAGCCCATTTGGGTTTTCTGCCTTTTCCTGCAATTGTATGATTATATCCTAGTGTTGTAATGGATAATTTTCTATTATGTGCAAAACTAATAAATAAATAAATACATGGGGTGTAGGGGGGGGCCTGTGACTGAATGCTATTGACCAATATTTGCGTCGCTGTTTTATTAATGTAGGAATACGGCCGTATTCAAAGAGGATGGGGAGGAACAGGAATAAAAGAAACATGTACCAACGATCAGGGCAGACTTTACGCACAGGCATTGTACAAGTCTCTCCATACATTTATCAGGCAAAACGTAAAACAATCATCAGCAAATATACGTTCAGATGCCCTAACAGAAAGTTAGTGGCCTGTAGTGTTCTTTGGAGCGGAGAGCAGAGGGGAGAGGAAGAAGAAAAGGTGCTGAGAGAGAGATGGAGGGTCGGGGACCCACAGATGTGTACGATAGGCTCTGCAGACAAAGATGCAGGTCGTGCAGTTGTCCCTGTCCTGGAGGCAGAGGACACTGAATGATGTGGGCCCCAAGGGGCATCAACAAAGGCAGCATGAGTAGAGACTCAGCCCCCTGCTCTCCCATGCTCCTGCGGTGAGCTGACACCGGTGCACCGCTTCATTCAGCTGAATTGGAACGTGCCACTTTGTTTACCCAGTAACGATAACGCGTTGTAATGATGGAGAGAGTAATGAATTAGATTACTCCGTTACTGAAAAAGCAGCCCCGTTATACTTAAACGCCGTTGATATTCGAACTCAGGACCTCATGCACCGGAGTCCACATCTTAACTCAATGCATCGCTAGGAGAATCCAGCACTCAAGCAGCACAAGCGAGATAAAAGAAACTGAGGAATCAGTAAATTGCTGAAAACCTGAAATTGCAAGATTGTTAAAATTGCTGAAAAAAGCAAAAAATTGCTAAATTTTGTTAGCAGAAAAAAAAATGTAAATCCTCAAAAGCAATTGCACAATTCCCCTAAACATGCTGAACGTATTCCGCGGGTGAAAAAAACTGTTTTTTATTGCCTTGCTGTTTTCAATGTAAAATTGGCTATTTCTATCTTATTTTTGTTATCAAAATTGCTATTTCGAATGTGGCAAACAGGTCCTAGGTGACGGGTCAGACAAAGAGCAGTTCAGAAGCCCCTTATGAGAGACCAACAGGCCCGGTTAGAACCATGAGGCCGTCCTTCTGTGGACCCACCACCTGCAGGAGGAGCCATAGGGTCTGGTGCAGCTCCAACAGCTGCCCCCACGACCCGACAACGGACAAGTGGAAGAACATGGATGGATTGACTATTTCGAATGACAAAATCTCAAATCCAAGGCTCGTTGAGTTGCTTTTTCAATAAGAGAGGGAGAAAGGGGCGGTTTCTCATCATCGCGGAGCACATTCCAGCCGCGCTGTATGTCCGCGGTTTTTCAGATATTTTTGGGCGGGTTTGGCCGCCCAGACCTGGCAACCCTGGTTTTGAGGTATACTGTATTTCTCCAAGTTGCGAGTATCCATTGCGCTGCAGTCACATGACCTGACCAATGGCCGCTGGCTGTTCTGCTTTGCGACAATGACACCGGAGGCCGTCATTGCTCCGCCATTGCTGTATTACCGCCGTATAGCCGCTAGTCCCCCATTGGAATGCATTGGACTTTAGACACGTTAAAAACAACTTTAACGCCCAGTGCCTTTTTTGGAACTTTCTACAGCTAGATATTCCTCCTGTGATTACGCTGGTTAGACACAATCAGAGGCACCGGGCTGGTTATCGTAGTATACATTTTATAAATCTTGTAATTAATGAGGGTCGGACTGTTAGCATTGGAGCTGCGCGAGCTACACGTCACGCAAGGGCCGAGTCTACAGTGAAGATCCCGCCCTTATGCTTCGTCAGAGCTGGGGAGGAGGAGTCTGTAAACCCGCCATGATTTCCCCCTCCTCGAGCGTGGTCATTGTGGTAATTAATAATATGCCTATGGACCTGACATGTCCCTGTGTTTGGAAATGCTCTGTTGCTGCGATGAAGTTTAGCTGTTTGACATTAGTCGCTCTGTTTATTTGGAAGGTTTTTTAAGTCTGTGGATACTGCACTGACACCTGTTCGATGCATGGGAATTCCGTCTTAGGAGCGCAGTGGACTGTTTTGGATCTGACAGGATAGGACCTTTGGACACGAGGGACTCAGCGCTGTCTGTGGACTTCACCCGGAAACACATGAGGGGAATATCAGACTTTTCTCCAGGAGTTTTGCCGAAGTGGATTCATTTGGTTTGACTCAGGCACAAGCGTGAGCTCCTACTGCATGTCACTTTACAACGCCGATTTGCCGGATTTGTGTGGTTTGTTTATAGAACATCTGTCGTAGTTGTGCTGGTGTTATAAGTGTGTGTGTGTTGTGATACGCACAGACACAGAAAGTGTACTGCCAACCTTGACGTGCATGTTGTTTTAAAATATAACTGTGTTAACAATGCTTTAGCAAAAGCACTTTAACCTTTATTCTGATTTATCTGTCACTTTGGAGTGATGTGAATACTATTATACTTGTGTGGGCAAAAAAGCGTATTTATTTAACATATGCATAATCCTGCAGAACTGATCATTCAAGTGCACATGATAATTTGCATGATTGTTATTATAATATATCACTATCAGGAAAGACATGAGATGAAAAAGATAATAAAATAATGGTTGAAAATAAATGAAAAGGGCATGTTAAAAATATATAGAATGACATTTAATATACATTTGGAAATAAAGTGTAAAAAGTGCGAGTTAAACAAAAGTACATAGGAAAATACACCCTTAATTGTACAACAACATATCAGTAAAGGCACTCAGAGCTTTTTCCCCACCAAACTGCAAGACCAACTGAGGTCTAAAACATTGCTAACTGCCAGTCAAATCCCCAAAAGTTCTATATCGACGGCATAGATGGGAGCAACGTCTGCGTCACATCTGTGGCGCCAACGGGAACCCACGGAAGTGACCTGTTGTTTCAGATCATTCACAGAGAAGACGGTTATCGTTTTAAAACTGAGCTGCTAAACCAACTGTGATCATGACTTGTCAGTGACATTTACCTGTGTAACTTTTTCGCTGGTTGCTTTATGATGCCATTATGGCTTCAGCTTTTAGTCTGTCGCTTTTATATTGTTGTTAAATAAAAAATTATACAGCCCACAATAGTTTTGTAGCTTATGAGCGCAAATGGTACACGGTTCATTCAGTAGCTACAGACGCGGACTTAACCAGTAGGCATAGGTCGGCGGCCGTCTAGGGCCCCCTAACGTTGGGGGGCACCGGACCCCCTGACCACCTGTTAAACTTCAAATTAATCTTTTCTTACTTTTTAAATTAAAAGAGTCATTAAACAAAGGAAAGGCTTTTGATTTCTGAATGAGTTGAGCACTGTACCGGCATAAACCCCCCATGTTTCTGTCACAATGGGCTATTCCTTTAAGACGCTAATGCACGCAACAGGAAGCGATTGGATCTGAATGAATGAGAGGCAGGAGCGGGAACTCACAACATTCGTTGCAAAGTAGAAACGTAAAAAAACAAGCATGAAAAGGAATTATCCTTGTGGTGCCACTAAAAGAAAGAAGCAACTTGCTTCGAAAAAGCGGATGTCTTCACTTCCAAAAGTGACGTCATATTTCAGCGTACCATCCACCGGCGGCACCGATGGACAGCAGCAGGGAGAAAGTGCTGCAGCGGCTGCCAACCTTGTCAACAGCAAGGAGCTAACAGGTGTCGTGAATTTGATTTAAAGAAAATATTGAAGGGAGAGAAATATGTATGGAACTGGAAAAGAAGAGGAAGAATATTCAGGAAACATCAATAGGAAGCAGAAAGGAAAGACAATGGAAATGTTTAAAGGGAGGAAAACATGGACAGAAATGGAAAAGAGAAAAAACACAGCGGCACTGACTGGAGGAAGAAAGTAGATTCACAGATGAAAGCACTCAAAAGGAGGGAAAGACAGGAATAAAGAGGAGGAGGACTATTAATGGAAAATACAGAAACCTTGAAAAGAGAACAGGATGCAATAACATTAGAGAAAGACAGACAGGAATAAATGGAAGAAGAAAGAGGCAGAAATGAAATGGAGGGCTAAGGAGATGAGAGGAGCAAAGCAATAAGGTATTCATTAAGTATAGATTGTTATGTGTATGACTCCTATATTTGGGATCTCATTTGTTTCTTTCCCGCTCTAGTAAAAGAAGATTTGACAGAAAGGCAGATTATCATCATCTTTACAAAATTCTGCAGAAAAAACAAGGTAATTGCTGGTATGGAATTTCAGATCTTCCTTATGAATGAAATCTAAAGTATTTGAGAACAATGTTATTTAAAAAACATGATCTTCATTTTGTGCATTTATTTTACTGTCAATAATTTCTGGAAACATTACCCTTTTCTCTCTTTACAGACGTCATCTCCAGCATCTAACTTATGGCTGAAGACTGGAGGGCTTCACAAATCAAGTTAAAAGTAAGATTCTCTTGAAAAATAAAACCCAAGGATTTAAAAAGATGTTGAACATTAAGTGTGAGGAAGGCCCCATGTCTGTGTTCGCCTTGGGCCCCCAAATAGCTAAATCCGCCACTGAGTAGCTAATCTAGTAGCTTCTATTGCTAACGTTAAAGTGCATTTTAAAACCGTGAGAATCATTAATTAGGCCTAAAGCTGAACATGTTTGAGTTTGAATAATTACCGATTAAAGACATTAAAGTGCATAATACACAGCCACCAGGGGGAGCTGTTTCATCATTAATGAGCCCTGACATAGCCTTGGCAGATGCTAGCGATCGATAAACTCGCTCATATAAGTTTCCACAAAAAATACTAAATCTTCCAATCGTCCTCTGACAGTGAGTTGACGTGTCCAACAAATATTCCTTTTTCCACATACACACTAATGCAATTTAAACCCTCGATTCCCCCAAAAGGGGGCGTTGCTCAGCAAAGGTTCCCAGATGTTGCTCCCGTCTATTGTCACGACAGGAACCAAATTACTAGTGAAATATTGTTTTAACCTCTTAACCCCCGCCTTAACCAGTGCATTTTCTCCAGTTCGGCTTTACCCAAATCTATAAGCTTCTCGATTGGAGAGCAACAGTGTAATGTGTCATTTTAAAGAAAACTGATTGCAACTTTTTTTTCACATTCTTGCTGTGGTTTTGTCCCATATTCATGTTTTTTGTTGTTGTTGTTGTTTTTTTGTCACTTTTGTCGCTCTATTGTCACTTCTTGTTGTGTTTTATTCACTTTTTGTTCCGTTATTGTTGCTTACTGGCACGATTTTGTCGCTCTTTTGTTGCTGCTTTGCTGTGGGTGTCACTTTTTTGTGTCTTTTTTCGTTGCTTTTTTGTCACTTTTCTATTTTGTCGTTGCTTTTCCGTCACATTTTTGTTGCTCTTTGGTTGCATTTTTGCAAAAATATGCATATTTTGATAGTAGAGCAAGTGTAAAAAGTCCAAATGTGTATACTAATATATTTCTGTAATTATTATGTCAGGGATAATGTATAGAACGCTGGTCATTATCGGGAAAAGTACCGGCAGGGCGAACTGTTTTGCCCCAGGGAAGCTGTGGCTACATTTATCTCTGTTGGGACACAAGGAAAAGTGGATCTATTTTTATTAGTTTAAAGTTATACTTTGTAAGTTCTCTTTTTCTTTTTTTTTCTCACTTTGCAAACTTCTATCACTTTAAGTCCCTAGATCGGGCTCCTTTGGTCAGTAGCCATCAAGACTCCTTACAAAATAGTTAATATTCTTACAATCTGATCCTTAAACGTAAATGTACACCTGTTCTTATGATTTGGAGTTTAAAACCATGAATATGTGGTGTGATATTGTTAATCCCATAATTGAACATTTAATGATTGAGCTAAAGGAAATATCATAGGCCTGAATGCAACAATTGAACAAATGTTTTGTTATTTTGGCTGTGATCAAATCCTCCGCATGGGACATCACTGCAACAGCGGCGAATGAACCCCGTCCCTCCGGCCGCTATAAGAGCACAGATAAACCAAACGGGACTATTGGATAACAATAAAGACGTGTTCTTTTACTGCGCTCGTCTGTTCTCTGGACCGCGGGTCAATAACCGCGTTTATAGTATCGATGGCCCAAGTCCATTATGTTGCCCTATATCCTGCGAAGCCCCCTCCCAGATGAGATGAGAGCATTACGGGGGGAGGTCGGATTGCTGTCCCCGACCCGGGCCGACTCCTGGGACGGCTGTGGGCAGCAGCTAAGGCAGACCTCCTGACCACAATCGGCCCAGCCTTTGATGTGTCACTGGGCTTCGATTGCGCAGCGAGTGTGCGTCCTTTGCCCGTTTCCACCTGCATTACAGTTGGGACGCATCTATTTTATTGGAACAAACTGTTTACTCGGGTTTGCAAAAAGGAAATAAAGAGGAGGTGAGATGGTATGGCTTCACCAGTTTTAAAGTGTGGGGGTTTGTCCGGACCAAGCAATAAACTGCAGAGGGATAAGAGGGAAACGATCAACGGTTTCTGCGGGGTATGTGAAGACATAAGATAGACTACTGTATGACACAACTTCTGTCCGTGTGGCCTAAAGGATAAGGTGTGTGATTTTGGATCAGAAGATTGAGGGTTCGAGTTCCGTTGTGGTTAAATGAGGTTGCTCTAGTGTGAGAAGAGAGTTTAATAAACAAACACTTTCCACTCAAGTTAACCAAATAATTGCTGGGATTTGAACCCAGGATCTCCTGTTTATGCGACAGGTGCTTTCACCAATTCACCCACAGTGCCTCATGGACAATGTTGTTTTCACATGAAAGAAAAATACGCAAGACACAATCGTGCCTGGGTTAGTTAAAAAATACACTTACCACTTCCAATTGTGACCACATGGCCTAAAGGCGTCTGACTTTGGATCAGAAGTTTGAGGGTTTGAATCCCTTCGTGGTTGTGTGAGTTTTCTCCAGAGTGAGAAATGTAATTACCCCAAAAAGCTTTTTTCGAGAACTATTTGTTTAACATTAAAACAATAATCACTACAATACCTCATTGGTAGCTGAGTTTCCAAGTTGTCTACATGACTAGCTTATCAGCTAAACCCATTTGAGACCTACACATTTCTTCTTCTGAGACACTGAAGAGGCTCCAAGAGCCCCCCCTGCTGCACAGAGGAGGCGTCACAAGAGGAGCTACAGGAAACAAAGAAGGACAAACGAGAGATGGTAAAAGACTTGTGAAGCGGAGGGAGGAAGAGGAAGGAGGAGGTGGAGCTGACCAGTGCAGGACACCACGCTCTGAAACAGGGACAAAACCAGGAGGCGCGGCACCATTTCAGAGGATCAGAGGAGACAGAGGGCAGCCAGCCAGGTTTCTTCTGAATGCTACAGTTTCCCCGACCTCCAAGGTCATGCGGGTCAGGTTGACACACAGTGGCAGCGCGGCTCAGCCGCAGCAGCTCAGGACTAACACCTGAACACTATTTCGTTGTACGCTTGTACAATGACAACAAAAAGGACTTTCTTACTTATGAGTGACAGAAACATGACGCTAAATTCAATGTGCTCTTTGTTTCCACTAAAAAGGCTGAGGCCTCATTGCTTTTCAGTCACAGAGCGACAGGTGAAGAAGGACATTCTGTTTTAGACAGAACTTCAGACTGCTGATGGAAGTACAAGTTAACCTCTTAAGCCCAGGGTTTTATTATTTTAGTCTCAGAGCTTGGATCTTGGCGTTTGGTGCCCATTTGAGCCCAACCCACTCTGAGTCATTGTGATTTGATTGGCTGCAGAGTTACACTGAAGGTCAGACACCATGAGTGACAGTAACATGAAGCTAAATAGTGACCCTTTATTTTCAGTAAAAAGGCTGAAGCCCCATTGCTCTGCAGTTACAGACTGAGACATGAAGAAGGAAGTCATGGAGATTATGCATTAGAACATTGCACTCTGCTGGATGTTACAATACAAGTTTGAAACTCAAGTATTCATTAGTAATAGTTGTGAAAATCCTGAATTGATGTGATTAAAATGGCAGTTAATTATTACTCTCATTCTACAAAAAAAAAAACCTGGTCATTTGTATCTGCTGTAGAGTCATGTTTGTCCCGGTTCCTCTGAGTCATGGTGCAGCAGGACTGATGTGGACAGATGTTACAGAAGAAGTTCATGAGGTTCAACACAGTTACTATAGTAACTATTTTCACCAAAGTAAAAGTAGATCTATCACAGTCCTGTCCACATCTGTCATGGTCCACCATGACCCACCATGACTCAGAAGAACCGGGACACACATGACACTCCATCAGATATAGTTGCCCAATTATTATTTTATTTTTTTTGCAACAGGAGAGTAATTAACAATTAACTAATATTTGTAATGATATAATGTCAGGATGTCCACATTTGTATTTCTCCGTTTTTTGATTGGAAAAATATTATTTGATATATTTTTACCTTTTGTTTTTTGTTTCAGAATACAATATGACTCTAATATCCAGCAGAACTCTGAAGTTCTGTCTAAAGCAGAAGCTCCATGACTTCCTTCTTCACTTCTCAGTCTGACTGAAGAGCAACGAGGCCTCAGCTTTTTTTACAGACAATAAAGAGCTCACTATTTAGCGTCATGTTACTGTCACTCATGGTGTCTGACCTAAAGTCTAACTCTGAAGAAATTCAATTCACATTTTCATTGAGAAGGTTGGAAGGGAGCCCCCTTGTGCCCAGTGGCGTCCAACTGCCCGGAGCATTACTGGCCCCCGATCGGGTGCCGTTAGGGTTGAGGAGGTTAAGTACTTAAACTTATATCAAGTATTGGAGGTAAATAAAAAATCTTAAAATTACATAATGTGATTTGGTTTATATATTCATAAAACACATTCACTTCTATCCAGTGTAGTAGATCATGTGTGTCCCAGTTCCGCTGAGTCATGGTGGGTCATGGTGGACCATGACAGATGTGGACAGGACTGTGATACATCTACTTTTACTTTGGAGAAAACAGTTACTATAGTAACTGTTGAAGAAATGAACCTTCTGTAACTTGTAGCTTCTTCTGTAACATCTGTCCACATCAGTCCTGCTGCACCACGACTCAGAGGAACTGGGACAAACATGACTCAGATACAGCAGATACAATTTACAAGTTTTTGTTTATTTAATTTATTATACATGATATAAAAGAAGAGTTTCACCTTTTACACTTTGTTTTTTTGTCTTTACTTCTTATATCCATCAGGAGTCTAACTTTTTGTCTAAAGCAGAATCTCCACGACTTCCTTCTTCACCTGTCGCTCTGTGACTAAAGGGCAATGAGGCCTCAGCCTTTTTTACTGAAAACAAAGAGCACACTGTATTTAGCGTCATGTTTCTGTCACTCATGACCTGTAGTTAACACTGAAGAGTGTCATTCACATTTACACTGAGAAGGTGTGAACTATATAGACACCAAACAGTGTCAAATTAACACTGGAGCATTTACTGTGTAGGATTTGAACTCTGGATCAAGACAGGACCAAGACAGGTGCTTTCACCAACTATTCCACCGTTCCTTTTTTTCTGTAATGTTTCATAATATTGAAAGAAAATAGGACAACAGAATTGAGAAAAAGTAAATAATTTTCACCCAGATCAGTAAAAAAAAACACACCCATCATCTAACCTTTTGACCCCGTGGCCTAACGGATAAGGTGTCTGACTTATGCTGCCCACACACCAAACCGCACGGGCTGCTGCTTCTATTTGGACGCTTGAAAGGCTTGCAGTCAGACGCTCGTATGTGTTCACCTCAGACGGAGCCACTGCTGCGCGATTCTGTAGAAAAAAAACTCTGCCCTGTTGCTGCTAAGCATTTAGATATGAATGAAAACAGATTCTTTGTTTGTACTTTGGTGACAGTGGAATAGTTTTACCAGCCTACATTTCTCTGACACTTGAGTCAAACGTCGCCGCTCTCCCTCTCTGTTAAATGCGCCCACGTTCGTGTTTTCACAAGTTTATTGAAGCTTATGATAGGGCCCTGATCCTTGAGGATCAGGGCCAGTTGTTAAAAAAATGTGATCTAGATCAAAATGATCCGGATTTGGAAATCCTCGTTTTTGCCATTCAGGATCAGGCAGTCCTGATGTCATACTTTTATCCCGAGTTTTCAAAGAAACATTGGATTGGATCATCCTGATCCAGATACACAGATTTCAAGATCACCAAATCTGGCTGCACCAGTGCTCTAAATGGGACAACATCACAATGTAAAAATAACATAAACATCCACTTCTATTTATTATTTCTTTTATGACCATTCATCTGAGCAAAAACAAATATACATAGGCAAATACATTGTGGATATTTTGAAAAAGTGTAGTAAGGGATGCAATTGTTACAAATGATTTTTGGTTCATCTCTGGTGATTGTTTTGTTGCAGTGATGAATGACTGAAATATTCAATATATCATTTTTTTGGTTTGTTATTCAAATCTGTTCGGGGGTTTATTTCATGAGAACAAGATTTTTTGATTTTAACTTTACTATAAGGCTTCATTGGTAGCCTGTGTCTAGTTGCACAAATCAAGTGCAAAATATAAATACAAGTATATACACAAATGGATTCCAATTGATTATTTGACCAATTTTAAAGGACCTGTATCATGCTATTTTAGCCATTCCAAAGTAAAGTATAGGCATTTATATGATATATTGTACCTCTACCACTACGGAGCACTAATTTTTGTGATAAATATAAGTATTTTCTGGGGGTATTTTTCCAACCCGGAAGACAAAACGCTTGGATTCAGTTAACTCCGCCCCCTCTCGCCGCTCATACAACTTTAGCAGTAGTAGAAATATATATATCACAGCAAAAAGTGAAGTTATTTCATGATGCTGTTATAAGGAGTTAACATGTGCAACACAGCTTCATGGCTAAATGGCTAACACACACGCTAACACACACACACGCTAACATGCATTCTAACACACATTCTAACACACACGCTAACATGCATTTTGATCGACTCACCACTCTGATGTTTCCATTATGGGACTTGCGTTGGTTATAAAAGTTAATCCACTTTGATTCTGGCCAAGGTTCACCAAGCATCCATCAGCGACAGGCTCAGACAAACACTATTGTGGCTGATAGTCGCTGAATCCCGGAGGGAAATTCCAACTTCTATGGCCTCTTCTTTAGGAAGGTTGAATAAAGTCCTGTCCTCGCAGCCAAATGCGGTTTTCTCCGTGACATTATCGTTGGGTAAGAAAAAAGAACAGGTGTCCAGACTCCAGAGTAGGTTAGAAAAAGCTCCCTCTTCACAACTTACGGTGCAACATGACATGACATCTGTTCAGACCGTTCGGACGCTCAGGGGGAGCGTTTGTTTTCGGTACAGGGGCAGCGCAGCGTCAGGCACTTCCTTTTTTTTTTTTTTTTTTTCTTTTTTTTTTTTTTTCTTACGACAGAAATAATGAAAAAAGCAGTTTTACAAATGAAAATCATGGCGTAAGGCATTAGATTACAGACGTCGAGCACTTCCGTTCCGCTGTGACGACACAACTGAACATGTCAGTCGTTTACCAGGAGAGGGCGGAGCAGCTGCTCAGAGAGCAGGATTCAGGAGGATTACTGAGAACTGCGTGAATGAATCCAGAAACCACTCTGGGGGTGTTTTTGAGAAGGAAATAGCATAACAACATGGTTAAAAGCTCCAAAAAGTCGATTTTGCATGATATAGGACCTTTAAAGTTTTGCTACATTTTCTTTCTGAAATTCACCTTGTAATCCTGCCTCCTGTTGGGATCAGGATAATCCTGTTTTTTGGATCAAAGTTATCCAAATTCTACTGAAATGTTTTGAACAACACAAAGTGAAGGATTGATCCAGATTAAAACTAGGACTGGATTACATTATCTACTGAGATTTCAGAATCCTTCTCTTTCCCTTTTGAACAACCCATTTTCAAGATCTGATCCAATCCAAAAAACAAAATGATATCAGATTACCTTTGAACAACTGGCCCAAGATTGAGAACTGGAATCCCATCGTGGTTAGATGGTTATGTGATTATTGGAGGAAGTTACTTGACCAATGAGTAAAACAATAAATCAACAATTGAAATAATTTATCATCTAATCCCAAATCCCCCTTTTTGTAGCAGATATGTCAACAAAATAAAACCTTAAATTTTTTTATAAAGGAAAACATTAGATTTCCCGTGCAGTCTCGTCTCAAAAACGCCGCATTAACCCTCGCTCTGACAAACTCCGACTCTCACTCGCGCTTCCTCCCTGCAAAGTGTCCTTTCCATTTTCACACTTTTGTCCCCCACACAGCCAGCGCTCGTGTTCACTTCGTGCCCGACAAGGATCTCGTCCGGCCCATTGTGCCGCGGCGCATTCTCGCGGAGGCCGGCGGCGACGTGGGACTAAGGTGTGACCCGTAATAGTGCAGAGTCAATCACCGCCCTGCGCCTGCTCTGCTATCACGCGGAGGCTGTGGTTAAAGCCGACGGATTCTCCTCCGATGCAGGGCACGGCCACAGTGTGTGAGTGTGCTCCCGCGGACCGAAGAGAAAGACGGCCGTTTGCCCGAGGAGATTGTTTAACTCCACCACCAGACGAGAGAAAGCCAATACAAACAGTAAATGAGTGATAATGCCGAGCACGTGTGCACTTTACAATGCAATGTTTGAATTTCAATTGTCAAATTTGTGTCAGTTTTCTCCAAGAACATTGGTGTATGAACGAGACTGTGAATGGATGTGTGGTTCCTTGATTTAAAGCAACTCAAAAATTGAAGGTAATCCTCAGTGTTGTCGTGATTGGCGGGGGTTTTGACCAAATATTCTGCCTCTGACATTGAGCTACATGAAGGCCCACAAGGAAAAAGCCTGATTTGAAAAACAAAACAAAAATCAGCTGACAACCTGGACATCCCGCATGACCAGGTTATCGTCTTACCCCCCACCTTCACATTTTATCCAGTTCAGCTTTACCCAAATCTAAAACCTTCTTGACTGGAGCTTAAAGCCTACATATATGATGAAAATAGGACAACAGAATTTAGGAAAAGTAAATCATTTACATCTAAGTCAGTAAAAAAACACACCTACCGTCAAACTTTCCGACCACGTGGCCTAAAGTGTACAGCGTCTGACTTCGGATCAGAAGATAGCGGGTTTGACTCCCTTCGTGGTTAGATGGTTATGTGATTATTTGCTACATATCCCCCTTTCTGTATCCAATATGTCAAGAAAATAAAACCTTACAATTAAACCTGTATCCCCACAAAATGTTATATTTGGCTATTTTAATACATATTTATTTGTAAGCTTACAATGAAAGTAACATTTGTGAAGGATTGGGGCATGGTTAGGGAGTGCAGGTCTATGCAGTTATTTGCATAGTTGTTGAAATGAATGTGTTTATAATGTAGTCGCACAGCCTCAGTCCTTATCTGGTTTAGCTCTGTGACTTGGCCTTGAAGTAGTAGTAGTTCATACATATATAATTAATTAGCTTTTACTTGGTCTCAGCATTAGTTCAGTTCTCCAGAGCAGGTAGTTCCCTCCACAGTTCATCCCTTTTCCTGCCAAGATACAGGAAAACATTCGATGTAGAAAGAGATAAACCATCTTCCTCACATATACAGCAAAAGCGTGTGTTAGGAACACAGCGCCATTTGCTGGACAAAGGCGTGCGCTGCACTTTCATCGGTTTTGTTGACATGTCATCGTTCTCATGTAAAAGCAGATGGAGAAAGAACGTGACTTCTGAGTTTTCCTGGAGACTTTGGGCGCGTAAACTGTGCCTTAAACCCATTGAGAATCTTTGGGGTGTGCTGATGAAGGCTCTCCCATCAATAATGGAAACAAGGCAGTCCAAGGAAATATTAGAGTGTGTGACCTTTTTTGGGGGAAGGTCAAGCAGTGTATGTGGTTTGAGCATAGACAACAGGAGTGTTCACCCAAAACTCTGCTCCAGGTGAGGCTCGAACTCACAACCTCGGCATCACTCCGCAGGTGACTGTCTTATAAGTACCGCGCGCTGACCGATTGCGCCACTGGAGCTGCAAAGTTCCCTGTAATCCTAACCTTTGATGGTGCAACTTTCTTTACAATCAACAAATCCTCATGTTTAAAAAAAAACAAACGTTTAGTGTTAAAGCTTATGCTCCATCTACAACAAATGATTACAAAAGCATCAACCATTAAAGATCTACTGACAGAGGGTATCAGTAAATTCTCTTTAAAGGTCCTATATCATGCAACATCGACTTTTTGGAGCTTTTAACCATGTTGTTATGCTATTTCCTTCTCAAAAACACCCCCAGAGCGGATTTTGACTTCAGTCACGCAGTTCTAAGTAATCCCCCTGAATCCTGCTCTCTGAGCAGCTGCTCCGCCCTCTCCTGGTAAACCACTGAGTTGTGACACTCTGACGTGTTTTACGTCATAGTGTCAAACAGGAAGGGCCAGACCTCTGTAATGCCTTACAGCCTGATTTTACTTTATAAAACAGCTTTTTCATTATTTCTGTTGTAAGAAAGAAATACATTTAAAAAAAAGAAAGGAAAAAAAAAGAAAAGAAAGGAAGTCCCCGACGTATCTGTGCTGTCCCGGGAGGGTAAACAAACGCACCCCCGGAGGATCCGAACAGAAGTCATGTTTGTGAAGGAGCTCTTTCTAACCTACTCTGGACACGCCTGTTCTTTTTTCTTACCCAACGATAATGTCACGGATGTGCGTTTGGCTACGAGAGGAACAGGACTATTCAACCTTCCTAAAGAAGAGGCCACTCGCCAGAAGTTGGAATTTCTTTCCGGGATTCAGCGACTATATCAACCAACCTGATGGATGCTTGGTGAACCTTGGCCAGAATCAAAGTGGATTCACTTTTATAACCAACGCGAGTCCCATAACGTAAACCCCATGGGGAGGCCAGGCTGAGCGGTGAGTCAATCAAAACGTGTGTTAGCGTGTGTGTTAGCATGTGTGTTAACATACGTGTTAGCCATTTATGAAACTGTGTTGCACATGTCAACTCCTTATAACTGCATTATGTGAAGTAACTTCACTTTTTGCAGCGATATTTTGTATTTCTAAGACTGCAAATGTTGCATGAATGGAGAGAGGGGCGGAGTTAACTGAATCGAAGTGTCTTGTTTGGAAAATACCCCCAGAAAATACTTATATTTCTCTCAAAATTGAGTACTCCATAGTGGTAAAGGTACAATATATCATATAAATGCCTATATTTTACCTTGGAATGGCTAAAATAGCATGATACAGATCCTTTAAGCCATTGTTGGCGTTTTTTGGCATGTGGTCCTATTTAAAAGTATTAAACATCAAGAATAACGTCTTTGTTGTTCATAGATACCCAAATATATATATTTCACCCACAAATGTAACCCTTCAGAACAAAAATCCACCCGGGCGCCTTACAGTACCTACGCATCCCATGGCTATTCAACGAGGAGTGAACCCATTTACGGTCAAAAACAGTTCCACTGTGCAGTAGTGCAGGGTAGAAGTGGAACATAATGACCTCATTTCAGGCCCTGCTCCTCTGTGTGGGAACCACTAACCACTATGCCACTGTCAGACTGGGGTTTAGGTTTAAAACTAACTGAAATCTGCACCTGACGGGGATAGGAAGGATGACCGGCCATTGACCGGGGGGTGGGGTTGAAGAAACGTGTTGAGGCAGACGCAGAAAGACGGGGGCGTGGTTACTTGGTCTCAGCATTAGTTCAGTTCTCCAGAGCAGGTAGTTCCCTCCACAGTTCATCCCTTTTCCTGCCAAGATACAGGAAAACATTCGATGTAGAAAGAGATAAACCATCTTCCTCACATATACAGCAAAAGCGTGTGTTAGGAACACAGCGCCGTTTGCTGGACAAAGGCGTGCGCTGCACTTTCATCGGTTTTGTTGACATGTCATCGTTCTCATGTAAAAGCAGATGGAGAAAGAACGTGACTTCTGAGTTTTCCTGGAGACTTTGGGCGCGTAAACTGTGCCTTAAACCCATTGAGAATCTTTGGGGTGTGCTGATGAAGGCTCTCCCATCAATAATGGAAACAAGGCAGTCCAAGGAAATATTAGAGTGTGTGACCTTTTTTAGGGGAAGGTCAAGCAGTGTATGTGGTTTGAGCATCGACAACAGGAGTGTTCACCCAAAACTCTGCTCCAGGTGAGGCTCGAACTCACAACCTCGGCATCACTCCGCAGGTGACTGTCTTATAAGTACCGCGCGCTGACCGATTGCGCCACTGGAGCTGCAAAGTTCCCTGTAATCCTAACCTTTGATGGTGCAACTTTCTTTACAATCAACAAATCCTCATGTTTAAAAAAAAACAAACGTTTAGTGTTAAAGCTTATGCTCCATCTACAACAAATGATTACAAAAGCATCAACCATTCAAGATCTACTGACAGAGGATATCAGTAAATTCTCTTTAAAGGTCCTATATCATGCAACATCGACTTTTTGGAGCTTTTAACCATGTTGTTATGCTATTTCCTTCTCAAAAACACCCCCAGAGCGGATTTTGACTTCAGTCACGCAGTTCTAAGTAATCCCCCTGAATCCTGCTCTCTGAGCAGCTGCTCCGCCCTCTCCTGGTAAACCACTGAGTTGTGACACTCTGACGTGTTTTACGTCATAGTGTCAAACAGGAAGGGCCAGACCTCTGTAATGCCTTACAGCCTGATTTTACTTTATAAAACAGCTTTTTCATTATTTCTGTTGTAAGAAAGAAATACATAAAAAAAAAAGAAAGGAAAAAAAAGAAAAGAAAGGAAGTCCCCGACGTATCTGTGCTGTCCCGGGAGAGTAAACAAACGCACCCCCGGAGGATCCGAACAGAAGTCATGTTTGTGAAGGAGCTCTTTCTAACCTACTCTGGACACGCCTGTTCTTTTTTCTTACCCAACGATAATGTCACGGATGTGCGTTTGGCTACGAGAGGAACAGGACTATTCAACCTTCCTAAAGAAGAGGCCACTCGCCAGAAGTTGGAATTTCTTTCCGGGATTCAGCGACTATATCAACCAACCTGATGGATGCTCGGTGAACCTTGGCCAGAATCAAAGTGGATTCACTTTTATAACCAACGCGAGTCCCATAACGTAAACCCCATGGGGAGGCCAGGCTGAGCGGTGAGTCAATCAAAACGTGTGTTAGCGTGTGTGTTAGCATGTGTGTTAGCCATTTATGAAACTGTGTTGCACATGTCAACTCCTTATAACTGCATTATGTGAAGTAACTTCACTTTTTGCAGCGATATTTTGTATTTCTAAGACTGCAAATGTTGCATGAATGGAGAGAGGGGCGGAGTTAACTGAATCGAAGTGTCTTGTTTGGAAAATACCCCCAGAAAATACTTATATTTCTCTCAAAATTGAGTACTCCATAGTGGTAAAGGTACAATATATCATATAAATGCCTATATTTTACCTTGGAATGGCTAAAATAGCATGATACAGATCCTTTAAGCCATTGTTGGCGTTTTTTGGCATGTGGTCCTATTTAAAAGTATTAAACATCAAGAATAACGTCTTTGTTGTTCATAGATACCCAAATATATATAGTTCACCCACAAATGTAACCCTTCAGAACAAAAATCCACCTGGGCGCCTTACAGTACCTACGCATCCCATGGCTATTCAACGAGGAGTGAACCCATTTACGGTCAAAAACAGTTCCACTGTGCAGTAGTGCAGGGTAGAAGTGGAACATAATGACCTCATTTCAGGCCCTGCTCCTCTGTGTGGGAACCACTAACCACTATGCCACTGTCAGACTGGGGTTTAGGTTTAAAACTAACTGAAATCTGCACCTGACGGGGATAGGAAGGATGACCGGCCATTGACCGGGGGGTGGGGTTGAAGAAACGTGTTGAGGCAGACGCAGAAAGACGGGGGCGTGGTTACTTGGTCTCAGCATTAGTTCAGTTCTCCAGAGCAGGTAGTTCCCTCCACAGTTCATCCCTTTTCCTGCCAAGATACAGGAAAACATTCGATGTAGAAAGAGATAAACCATCTTCCTCACATATACAGCAAAAGCGTGTGTTAGGAACACAGCGCCGTTTGCTGGACAAAGGCGTGCGCTGCACTTTCATCGGTTTTGTTGACATGTCATCGTTCTCATGTAAAAGCAGATGGAGAAAGAACGTGACTTCTGAGTTTTCCTGGAGACTTTGGGCGCGTAAACTGTGCCTTAAACCCATTGAGAATCTTTGGGGTGTGCTGATGAAGGCTCTCCCATCAATAATGGAAACAAGGCAGTCCAAGGAAATATTAGAGTGTGTGACCTTTTTTGGGGGGAAGGTCAAGCAGTGTATGTGGTTTGAGCATCGACAACAGGAGTGTTCACCCAAAACTCTGCTCCAGGTGAGGCTCGAACTCACAACCTCGGCATCACTCCGCAGGTGACTGTCTTATAAGTACCGCGCGCTGACCGATTGCGCCACTGGAGCTGCAAAGTTCCCTGTAATCCTAACCTTTGATGGTGCAACTTTCTTTACAATCAACAAATCCTCATGTTTAAAAAAAAACAAACGTTTAGTGTTAAAGCTTATGCTCCATCTACAACAAATGATTACAAAAGCATCAACCATTAAAGATCTACTGACAGAGGATATCAGTAAATTCTAACTCTTTAAAGGTCCTATATCATGCAACATCGACTTTTTGGAGCTTTTAACCATGTTGTTATGCTATTTCCTTCTCAAAAACACCCCCAGAGCGGATTTTGACTTCAGTCACGCAGTTCTAAGTAATCCCCCTGAATCCTGCTCTCTGAGCAGCTGCTCCGCCCTCTCCTGGTAAACCACTGAGTTGTGACACTCTGACGTGTTTTACGTCATAGTGTCAAACAGGAAGGGCCAGACCTCTGTAATGCCTTACAGCCTGATTTTACTTTATAAAACAGCTTTTTCATTATTTCTGTTGTAAGAAAGAAATACATTTAAAAAAAAGAAAGGAAAAAAAAAGAAAAGAAAGGAAGTCCCCGACGTATCTGTGCTGTCCCGGGAGGGTAAACAAACGCACCCCCGGAGGATCCGAACAGAAGTCATGTTTGTGAAGGAGCTCTTTCTAACCTACTCTGGACACGCCTGTTCTTTTTTCTTACCCAACGATAATGTCACGGATGTGCGTTTGGCTACGAGAGGAACAGGACTATTCAACCTTCCTAAAGAAGAGGCCACTCGCCAGAAGTTGGAATTTCTTTCCGGGATTCAGCGACTATATCAACCAACCTGATGGATGCTTGGTGAACCTTGGCCAGAATCAAAGTGGATTCACTTTTATAACCAACGCGAGTGCCATAACGTAAACCCCATGGGGAGGCCAGGCTGAGCGGTGAGTCAATCAAAACGTGTGTTAGCGTGTGTGTTAGCATGTGTGTTAACATACGTGTTAGCCATTTATGAAACTGTGTTGCACATGTCAACTCCTTATAACTGCATTATGTGAAGTAACTTCACTTTTTGCAGCGATATTTTGTATTTCTAAGACTGCAAATGTTGCATGAATGGAGAGAGGGGCGGAGTTAACTGAATCGAAGTGTCTTGTTTGGAAAATACCCCCAGAAAATACTTATATTTCTCTCAAAATTGAGTACTCCATAGTGGTAAAGGTACAATATATCATATAAATGCCTATATTTTACCTTGGAATGGCTAAAATAGCATGATACAGATCCTTTAAGCCATTGTTGGCGTTTTTTGGCATGTGGTCCTATTTAAAAGTATTAAACATCAAGAATAACGTCTTTGTTGTTCATAGATACCCAAATATATATATTTCACCCACAAATGTAACCCTTCAGAACAAAAATCCACCCGGGCGCCTTACAGTACCTACGCATCCCATGGCTATTCAACGAGGAGTGAACCCATTTACGGTCAAAAACAGTTCCACTGTGCAGTAGTGCAGGGTAGAAGTGGAACATAATGACCTCATTTCAGGCCCTGCTCCTCTGTGTGGGAACCACTAACCACTATGCCACTGTCAGACTGGGGTTTAGGTTTAAAACTAACTGAAATCTGCACCTGACGGGGATAGGAAGGATGACCGGCCATTGACCGGGGGGTGGGGTTGAAGAAACGTGTTGAGGCAGACGCAGAAAGACGGGGGCGTGGTTACTTGGTCTCAGCATTAGTTCAGTTCTCCAGAGCAGGTAGTTCCCTCCACAGTTCATCCCTTTTCCTGCCAAGATACAGGAAAACATTCGATGTAGAAAGAGATAAACCATCTTCCTCACATATACAGCAAAAGCGTGTGTTAGGAACACAGCGCCGTTTGCTGGACAAAGGCGTGCGCTGCACTTTCATCGGTTTTGTTGACATGTCATCGTTCTCATGTAAAAGCAGATGGAGAAAGAACGTGACTTCTGAGTTTTCCTGGAGACTTTGGGCGCGTAAACTGTGCCTTAAACCCATTGAGAATCTTTGGGGTGTGCTGATGAAGGCTCTCCCATCAATAATGGAAACAAGGCAGTCCAAGGAAATATTAGAGTGTGTGACCTTTTTTAGGGGAAGGTCAAGCAGTGTATGTGGTTTGAGCATCGACAACAGGAGTGTTCACCCAAAACTCTGCTCCAGGTGAGGCTCGAACTCACAACCTCGGCATCACTCCGCAGGTGACTGTCTTATAAGTACCGCGCGCTGACCGATTGCGCCACTGGAGCTGCAAAGTTCCCTGTAATCCTAACCTTTGATGGTGCAACTTTCTTTACAATCAACAAATCCTCATGTTTAAAAAAAAACAAACGTTTAGTGTTAAAGCTTATGCTCCATCTACAACAAATGATTACAAAAGCATCAACCATTCAAGATCTACTGACAGAGGATATCAGTAAATTCTATCTACTATCTACACCTCTGCATTAAATGAAAGGAATAGGCCACAGTTTTTGCATACTGAGATTAAGTCTGTGTAAGTTCTCAGTCGTACAGGAGTTGTCTTCAATGAAGGTACTTGATTCATCTTCTGTACTCAGTAGTGGAAGTCTTCAAACGTTTCGCCTCTCATCCAAAAGGCTTCGTCAGCGACAAAGGTCCCACTCTGGATGCAGCTCAATATATAGTCCAACATGGAGGAGTTAGGGTAGGCCCGGCTCCTCCCCTCTAATCACAGCTACTCTCACCTGTGGGTAAACCCCTTTGAAGTAGAGCGTCTCTAACGATCTGCTCACCTCAGTATCGGTCAGTCCTGTCCTATTCATAGATGATCACTACCCAGTATCTGTCCTATTCATGGCTGATCACTGCTAATTACCTGCCTATTGTTCTTTTGTTGGCTGAGGTGCCGTCTCCTTGGACTGGCCAAGCCAATTTTTACCTCCCCGTCCTCAAAGGAGTGGTTGGAGGCTTTGAGGTGGAGGTGCACCGCCGACTGAGGGTCGCTTGTACTTAGCTAAGTACTAATCAATTGCTTGACAGAATTGGTGAATCTGTAATCAGGAGAGGAAGGTTTCGGCAGCACCTTTAAGCCACCAGATTTGATATTAATCAGTATTAATAAACAGGCTAATGGACTCTGCTTTGTGTGGACAGGGAGTGGATGACTATCCACTCCACAGTATGAAACTTAGTGAACAAAAGAGAGAGGTGAGACAAGCGGAGCTCTGACCCGTGGGAAGAGAGAGGCTGGTCATCTCGTCCTGTTTACAAAGTACATACTGACACTTTAGTTGCGGAGATGTTGCAGTGACTCACTGATTTGGGGTAGAGACTGGGAGAGAGGGCTGTGTTGCTGCGAGCTCACAGGTGCACTCGCTCGGCTTCCTCTCCCCGTCTCTCTCTGGTCCAGCAGCGACATGGGGACTGAATGGAGTCAAAGGCGGTGCCTTTACCGAGCAAACAACGTTAGCTTAGCTACTACTCGTGCTTACAAACCAACTTTAGCCCGCGTTGATCAGCCCGGTGAGGCTGCTTGGCTCCGCTGAGTCTGCTCAGCCGTGCACCCTCCGCTCTCCGGGAGACACAGCTCGAGTGGTGGCGGTGGCTGCAGAACCTCGTACAGTTGAACTGTGATTCTCAACCCATTTAACAAGTGAACACGCTCGATCTACATAACAGTCCCCATATCATGCAAAATCAACTTTTTTGAGCTTTTTACCATGTTGTTATGCTATTTCCTTCTCAAAAACACCCCCAGAGTGGTTTTTGGATTCATTCACGCAGTTCTCAGTAATCCTCCTGAATCCTGCGCTCTGAGCAGCTGATCCGCCCTCTCCTGGTGAACCACTAGCTTGTTCAGTTGTGTCGTCACAACGGAACGGAAGTGCTCGACGTCTGTAATGTAATGCCTTACGGCATGATTTTTCATTATTTCTGTCGTAAGAAAGAGAAAAAAAATAAGGAAGTGCCCGACGCGTCCGTGCTGCCCCTGCAGGGGAAACAAACGCACCCCCTGAGCGTCTGAGCAGATGTCGTGTTTGCACCGAAAGCTGTGAAGAAGGAGCTCTTTCTAACCTACTCTGGACACCTGTTCTTTTTTCTAACGATAATGTCACGGAGAAAAGCGCGTTTGGCTGCGAGGACAGGACTTTATTCAACCTAAAGAAGAGGCCACTCGCCAGAAGTTGGAATTTCTCTCCAGGATTCAGCGACTAGCAGCCAAAATAGTGTTTGTCTGTGACCGTCACTGATGGATGTTTGGTGAACCTTGGCCAGAATCAAAGTGGATTAACTTTTATAACCAACATAATGGAAACATCAGAGCGGTGAGTCAATCAAAATGTGTGTTAGCGTGTGTGTTAGCCATTTATGAAGCTGGGTTGCACTCCTTATAACTGCATCGTGAAGTAACTTCACGTTTTGCTGTGATATATATATTTCTACTACTGCTGAAGTTGTATGAGCGGCGAGAGGGGGCGGAGTTAACTGAATCCAAGCATTTTGTCTTCCGGGTTGGAAAAATACCTCCAGAAAATATTTATATTTATCACAAAAATTAGTGCTCCCTGGTGGTAGAGGTGCAATATATCATATAAATGCCTATACTTTACTTTGGAATGGCTAAAATAGCATGATACAGGTCCTTTAACATAGCCCAAGCCTATATTAACAATACTTGAAGAAAGAAATAGACTAGCTATAGCCTATATGATGTTAGGTAAAGTGCCAAACTACCGCAATCATGCAACTTTCTTCAACACAGGACCAATCATACAGCGCCAGTCTAACTTAATTCACCGTTGTGTTCATTATGAAATGAAATGAGGACATTCTTACCTGACAAAGCGTTGATGAAGCACGATGAAAGTTGAAACCTTTCTTGCTTGTCTCGGTCTCAGCCTTACCATGTGCTCAGACAAACAACACCTTACTGTAATTTACCACATATTACAGGCGGCACAGGGTAATTGGAAATTTCACATGTTACTGTTTAAAACCTTATTACTTATTGTAAAATACAAAATTCCCATAATGCATTGCAAAATACAAGTAAACTATGTAATTCATAAAACCAATTACTTATTGTAAAAAAAATACTGTAGAAACTACAGAAATGTGTTACAGTGTGGACTGGTTTTAACAATTGTGACCCGCCGTGGAATCCAACGACACAAGTCGGCAGCTTGCGTTTGGAGAAAAACGTAAACAAAGTTTTTATTTTGAAAATTGGTGATTTTCACTTTTTTGCAGAATCGTTCAGTTGAAGTCACGAAGAAGCCTCTCCATGTTTAAGCTAGCAGTATTGGTATATTTAAAAGCGTAAACTTTTAGGTTCAAACCTGCTTGTTTTGGGGAGATTTGGGAGCCGCTGTAGGGGCGTGACTTTGTCTGTGTGTATTTACATGCTGAGGGGGGGGGGGGGGGGCAGCACAGCCGCACAGCTGCTTGGTTTGCTAGTCGACACATGCTTTAGCAAACAAATGCCACGCAAAAAAGGCAGTTTTATACATACGCCTATTGTCCATCAGTTTTCAGGTTGAAAAAGTCTGGTTTTGTCAGAGAAATAGCGCACGCCGTGGGGGCGTGTGCGGCTTCATGGCTGTAAGCCTCCCCTGTGTGGCTCTCAGAAGCTGCCACTACTACACTGGAAAATGGATTTACCACGAGTTTGCTGAGCAGAAGGCAAAGGTTCAGACGGGTGAGTGAAAGTTTGTTTGTTTTTATCGCTTGCGGGTGCTGTCCAGTAGTTTTTTGACGAGTCTATTGTGCTTTTGGAAGCTAACGGCTAGGCTAACGTCTAAGCTAACGTGCAGCTGAACCTGCTATTTACACAAAACCAAAACCTCTCCCAACTTAAACTACTCCATAAATGTAGTCAGAGCATCCCTAGCTTTCAGCCACTTCTTATTTGAGAGAGATCCGCTTCATATTTTCGGTTTTATGACCAGGGAAAGTTACGCTACATTACTGCAGTGAAATGTAAACAATGGGGAACGCGCGGCGATAAAACGCAAATTCGGCCTTTTCCTCTCGTGTATGTGCATTACAAGTAGTACAGGAGGCTTCTAAAGTTATAAATGTAGTTATAAACGCATCCATAGCTCTCTCTCAGTGTGAGGCGGAGCAGACGCAGACAGAGAAACACGCAGGATTGTGTCTGTAAATTAAAGAGCAGCTACACTATGTCCATTATCTACATCACTATGGCCTAGTAAACATCATCTTGTGTTCATTCTAAAAACACGTACGTTATCTCATGTTTAGTCCATGTTTAGACTTTCTCATACCTATTGTTATTAGCTAGCTCGGACACTCATGAGTTATAAGTCAAAAGTAAAAATATTCATCAATGTACAGGATTTTTTTTTTATCCTTTGACTCAAACCAGGGCTAACCACTAACTGAGGTCTAAACCAAGACTAAACCAGGAAGTACAGATACAGACTCTGAGATCTTTTTTTTCTTCAGGCCGGGTCTAACAGCTCCAGCCCGACCAGATGCAGGAAGAAAATCTTTATGCCAAGTTTCCGCCAGAGACCAGCCCGCTGATCCAGTTTAAAGATCTGGTTACTGTGCTCCAGTTACAAGAGGTATGTGTACATTCTTTTATTCTTATTTTTCTGTTATGTCCCCTCTCTTCCTGTCTCCATCCCTCTCGCTGAGGTACTTTCACTTTACCGACTTCAGTGCAGTTTTCTGATTTACTTCAATGAAACATTTAACTGAAGATCTTTTTTTCTTCTTCTGCCCCGTATGGATGGTCTTCCTGTCCTGGCCCCACCTGGACTAAACATCCACAGACAGACCTATCTGTATGGAAACATCAGGCCATTCTAAAAGTGGTCAGGACTTTGTGGAGGAGGAGAGCGCGAGGACAACACCTGTCACCCACTGCACGGGACTGCAGAGGAGCAGCTCTGCAATGTCACTTTATCAACCAACCACCTGAATTTAGTTTTAGAGACTTTGTGTTACATTCACCCACCACTACCCACACAGAAGAAGAAGCAACGCCGATTCATCTCAGAACATCCTTTTGGCATGATTTTTTGATTTATTTATGAGTAAATGCCAAAATATTGATGCTTTAAGAAGTGGACAATGACCACTTACAATGCTTGCCAAAACAGAAAACTTTTATTTCTTTTTTCATAAAGTGCAAATGACTGTGCATACTATGTGGTGCAGATTTAGAGGAAAACATTGTTTAAGAACAGATGGTGTTGAGTTTAAAAAAACAGTAAGGTTAAAGCATTGAATAATAAAAACTTGAAGGAATAAAAATCAACCTCCATGTAATGTGGTAAATATTAGGTATTGATCCGTTATTACTGAAATATTGATTCATATTCACTTAATTGGCAATTTTCTATGGCTTAAAGTAAAGTTGTAACTCACTTAAAGTATTTATATTATGAATTTTTAGGGGGGGGGTGATGTGTAGAAACTGTGTGAGGTTTCATGAATCAGAGCATTGCAATAACATTAAAATACCCAAACACCAGATCTCTTCTGTTGTTTTTTAAATATATTGTAAACTTATCTTTCATCATTCTTGTATGAAAAGCGCTCTCTAAGCAATGTTTGAGTGATTTGCTTTATTGATTGATATATACTTTTATTTTCAATAGTTTATTGCTTATTATTTATCATTAGCACAAAACAACAATGGCAATAAAAACGATTCATACTCATACTGTATATAATATATCACTGTTTTTGATCTGAACATTAACATTATTTTTAACATAAAAGTTACATGTGTTACACAACACGTTCTCAAGCCAGTGACAGTTTATCAATTGATATAAAAAAATGTAAGGGAACAATAACAACCTTCTGCTGTGAGGTGAGATCAATAAATGAAACCAAAAATAAAACAGATACACATAATGAAACTGGTAAACAATGGTTTGTTGTGGAAGCAGTAACCTTTGTGCTCCCTCTCTGTGCTTTACTGCTTTGAGGGGGAGTTTGACAGGAGGTGTGGCTTATCCAAATGAGATGTAAATGAGCCCTATTGTCCCTCCCAACAGCAGAGAGGTGAGAATGGCCCAAAACTTCAGAGGCCGTTTAATCCCCTTTGGTTTTTTGGGAATTGCCAACTTCAAATCACCGCTGCACCTCCAAATATTATCAGATGTCCATGTGTTACACATCATTGGAAAGCTTGAAGACTACACTTTAACAATCTGTTATTATCTCATAATGTCCCAAAACGACTTGTGTCTTTGGTTCCTGTGACTGGTCACAATTGTTCAGATGAGTGGTAATAAGACCTGGACACAAACTACTGAGTAACTGCAACTTTATACTTAACATTTTAAACCACTCCGGTCAACCAAAGTGCTACAAGGTAAAGACAATCAAATCTGTACTTCCCACTTGTCAAACAGATGATTGTCTATACATTTTAGAGATCAGTGTACCTCAGCCTTGTCACGCTCCCACGATGATCGCTACGAACAAGGAGGATGTCCTCACGATGGGCTGGATCTCTTGTCAACTGGGCACTGCCTTGCCAACCAACTATGTCTGACCAATGTAGTATTCCACCTACGTAGTATACAGGATCGACTGCGATTGTGGATGTTTTTATATTGGATGGACAAAGTGAAAATCCAAAGAAAGATTTGCTGACCGCAAATACGCTGTTAGAACTCAAAATATGGACTACCCTATTGGAAAGCACTTCAAAAACTCTGGTCAATCTAATTTGAGCAACCTGAAAGTGATGGTCATTGAACCTGAAATGGACCCTCAAAGGTAACAGACTAAAGAAAACTACAACGAGAAATATGTTGTATTGACATTTTGGGAGCCACTTGTTTTGCCTGGTTTAAATGAAGAAATAGATTTCTCCCCATTTCTTATAAATAGACATTGTGCACATACGTTTCTACTTTATTTGTGGTTGCTCTATTTGTCTCTTTGGTATTTTGAATGAAGATTGGTCATGATTCATGCGTGTGTTCTTTATGACGATACATGTACTTACTCTTCCAGTGTCCACTCGTAGGTATATTCTGCCCTCATGTCATGCTCCTTTTTATCTTTATTGTCAGTCCTGGCCAGGAAACGTTATGATTTGTTGTCGTTATTGTATGTTATTTGTGATTGGTTGTTTGAGATCACGAGACTTTTTTGGGGTCACATGATCTCTCTTTTAAAAAACCCACACCTGTGATTAATTGACATGCCCTGACATAGACCGTCATGGTCGAAACGCTTGGTCCATGTTTCAATAATGGACTTTTATTTTTGCTATAGTCTCATGAGCCTCTGACCTTTTTCCCTATTGGCTGCTTTCTACTTGACCCAGCTGTCCCACAAGCAAGTCTATAGTTCTCCTTTTTCATGTATGTTCAGCCCTGGTCATCGTTCACAAGTTTCCTCAGACCATTGATGCACTCGCCCTCATCTGTTTTTCATCATGTCTGGCCCGTCTTGAGGGAATGATCAATCACTTGTATGGACGATACTTTCTGAGTGTCCCGTGGTCTGTAGCTGTGCCACGTCTCGATCTGACCCATTGGTGTGACCTCAAGGAATATCAGCAATGGGATAATGAAATTGCAGATGCTCTGGTACAGTGTTGTTTTCATCAACGAACGTAACGATGACGAGCTAAAAGTAGCTCTTTTGTGACTAAACCATGATGAGACGTTTATGAGTTTATGTCAATGAGACAGAACACACTCGGTACACGAGACACCGTGTGGCGGCGTCAGCTCACGTGGACCCACACGCTATAATCGGCGCCGATACGTCCTCCCTGGAGCGTCTGACAGCGATGTCACAGGGACTTTCTATCTTGTTTCCATCTTTTCTCAGGACAGTTTTAAATGTAAACGCTGCGATGTGCGAATTTGCCGGCCTTCCTTACAGCAGCCCGTGTTTATTAATGTGTGTTGGGAATATAGTCTCTCAGTTCACCGTGTGTCATGCCGGCTGCGCATCATCCATCTCCCGGCGCGGTTGCCACATCCGTCAGATCTAAAAACTCGTGTCAAATCTCTGCCAGCTCGACAAATACGCACCGCATCCGTTTCGGTACGCCGCCTCGGCATTAACCATCTGAACTCTGGCGTGTTCTCTGTAGTGAGTTTAAATTTACACGTCGCTATGGTATTTAGATTTTTTTTTTTTCGGTTTAACTTTTACATCGTACCTGCCTGTCACAACCAGCCGCAGACTTTGACGATGAGAATATATCCGCAGTTTACACAAGCAGCCCACAAACCTGAATCAGACACTATAGCCTGAACATAATTTAGCTTTGGCCAATAATACAAGTTTAACAGTGACGTGACTTTCACGACCGAGCAGCTCTTTAAGGTGAATGGATCTGAATGGAGCCGGATCTTTTATTCCGTCAATTTTACAGCGCTCCCCCGAACGAACACAAGAATCAGCTCAACAATGGCGCAGGCAACACAAGTGAAAGCTTTTTGCACTAAAGTCAAAGCTAAATGCACTAAAAATGAAAAGTCAGACAGTTGCAACCTCTGTTTATCAGTTTTGGCGCAGATGAACTGATCCGAAAGACTCGGCTCCCACTAAAGAGCCATAAATCCCATCACCAGTAATGACACTTTAGACGCGTTTGGTCTGAATGTTGCATGACAGAAGTTTCCCAGTTCTGACAGGTTTCTGAGCTGTCTTGCACGCAATACTCTTATGAGGTCAAACCACTTCAAAACATTTTCAATGATGTGAAGGTCAGAAGACTGTGAGGGAACGGAAAAACCTTCAGCCTGCACTTCTTGAGGCCGTTCCGTTGTGGATTTTGCGTCGTGTTCATAATCGTTTTCCATTTGCAGAAGCCATCCTCTTTTAAACATTTGTTCTCACAGACGGTTTACATTTGCCTACAGAATTCGGTGAAATGGAATGGAATCCAGTCTTTCCTTTACCAACCGATCCACTGTCCAATGTTATTTTCGCTAAATTCTGAATGTTTTTCTCCCCCAAAAGTTCTATCTTAACCCCGTCTTGCGTTCATACAATCCCGATTTGGCATTTTGGACGCAAGTCACATGGGTCGATCAGGTTCCAATTGGGGGGCCCCAGTAGCATTCAGTTCAGTTCGGTTATGGAGGCTTTGGAGGACAGCTGCCATATACCAACTGGGGCTTTTTTAAAGTTCTTGATAACGCATTTGCAAAGGTAACCTACAACTGTATATGTATATCACATGGCCCAATAATCCATCCATAACTAGTGTTTTCTTACATATACCAATAGAAATAAGTAGACACATGATCTTTTTTCTTTTGCCTTTGCTCAGTCCTCACCCGTGTGGCTTCCCGAAACAGACCACCTTGACATCGGAGAGAATCACGCGCCTAACCCATTATCAATTTTCTCCGGCGTCTCCTTTTTCATTACGGATGAACAGGGAGTATATTTAGCGCGTGGTGTCCAGACGAGGCACGGGTCGCGGCAGTATCACGGTGTCAGCAGGAGTAGCGTTATCACTTGCCCCCAGGGCCGGCGCGTCTCCGTTCATACGGCTGTTGCCGGGAATGCGTTCTCCACACTCGCACCACAGAAAGTAAGTAAAGGGGGTCCGGTGCCAGCTTTCCTGATAAAGAAGGCCTCAAAACACAAGGAATCGATGTTAATATGGTCGTGTTGTGAAGAGCGGAATGTAATATGTATGTGCTTATGAGTGCTGCGAATGGCGACTGCACAGGGGTGTGGATTGCAAACAGGAGCTGTGAGAAGGACAATATGATGACTTTACCTGTGGGGCTTTGAAAACTGAAGGGAATCTAAAGGAGGAACAGGGACACACAGGACCCTACATCCGATACAGTTCGAGAGCTTTTAACAATATATATACACACACACAGTTTTATTCTTTCCATTAATCTAACTGTTATTAATGATTGCTTGATTTGCAGTTTTTCATTTGTACTCCCAGCTGAAGTCCTACACCTTTGTTGAAGGAAACATTTTCCTGCTTCGTTACCTCTAGGACAGACTGAAGTCCAATGAGGCCTCAGCCTTATTATTGGAAATAAAGAACACATTCTATTTAACGTCATGTCATTGAGCTTTTCTGGACACTCAAAGACGCTTTACATTGCATTATTCATTCACTCCAAACTTGGTGGTGGGAAGCTACTATTGTAGCCACAGCTGCCCTGAAGCTGACAGAAGCGAGGCAACCAGTCTGCGCCATCGGCCCTTCCGACCATCACCAACCACTCACTACATTCGCTAGGCTACCTGGTGTTACCAAACGGTCTCCCATCCAAGTACCGACCAGGCCCTTGCCTGCTTTGCTTCCAAGGTCTGACGGGATTGGGCAGAGCAAAGGCGGTAGTTTATTATTTATCTAAGTTATGTGTTATATGCTTCATGTTTCATGTTGCACGATTGAACAAAAAAAATAAAACTATTCTTATTCTGATTTATTGTGGATGTGTGACCAACATGATACACCATAGAGTAAGTGAGGTCATATCATTGTGTTTAACCTCTTAACCCCAGGATTTTATTATTTTGGTCTCAGAGCTTGGATCTTGGCGTTTGGTGCCCATTTGAGCCCAACCCACTCTGAGTCATTGTGATTTGATTGGCTTCAGAGTTACACTGTAGGTCAGACACCATGAGTGACAGTAACATGACGCTAAATAGTGACCCTTTATTTTCAGTAAAAAGGATGAAGCCTCATTGCTCTTTAGTCACAGACTGAGAAGTGAAGAAGGAAGTCATGGAGATTCTCATTTTGAACATTACAGTTCTGCTGGATGTAACAATAAACGTTTAAAATTCACGTATTCCTTGGTAATAGTCGTGAACATCCTTAATTTGTGATTAAAATGTCAGTTAATTATTTATTACAGTCATTCTATAAAAACAAACCCTTGTCAGTCGTGGTGCAGCAGGACTGATGTTACAGAAGAAGCTCATGAGGTTCATTTCTTCAACAAAGTTAACCTCTTAACCTCTTAACCCCAGGGTTTTATTATTTTAGTCTCAGAGCTTGGATCTTGGCGTTTGGTGCCCATTTGAGCCCAACCCACTCTGAGTCATTGTGATTTGATTGGCTACAGAGTTACACTGTAGGTCAGACACCATGAGTGACAGTAACATGAAGCTAAATAGTGACCCTTTATTTTCAGTAAAAAGGGTGAAGCCTCATTGCTCTTCAGTCACAGACTGAGAAGTGAAGAAGGAAGTCATGGAGATTCTCATTTTGAACATTACAGTTCTGCTGGATGTAACATTAAACGTTTAAAATTCACGTATTCCTTAGTAATAGTCGTGAACATCCTTAATTTGTGATTAAAATGTCAGTTAATTATTTATTACTCTCATTCTATAAAAACAAACCCTTGTCAGTCGTGGTGCAGCAGGACTGATGTTACAGAAGAAGCTTATGATCATTTCTTCAACACAGTTACTATAGTAACTTTTTTCACCAAAGTAAAAGTAGATCTACCACAGTCCTGTCCACATCTGTCATGGTCCACCATGACCCACCATGACTCAGAAGAACTGGGACACACATGACACTCCATCAGATACAATTGTCATGTTTTTTTTTTTGTTTTTTTGTAAAAAGAGAGTAATTAATAAATAACTAATATTTTTAATGATATAATATCAGGATGTTCACATTTGTATTTCTACATTTTTTTATTGGAAAAATATTTTTTTATATATTTTTTATTTTTACCTTTTTTGGAGTTTCAGAATACGATATGACTCTTATATCCAGCAGAACTCTGAAGTTCTGTCTAAAGCAGAATCTCCATGACTTCAATCTTCACTTCTCAGTCTGACTGAAGAGCAACGAGGCCTCAGCTTTTTGTTACTGACAATAAAGAGCTCACTATTTAGCGTCATGTTACTGTCACTCATGGTGTCTGACCTAAAGTCTAACTCTGAAGAAAGTCAATTCACATGTACACTGAGAAGGTTGGAAGGGCGCCCCCTTGTGCCCAGTGGCGTCCAACTGCCCGGAGCATTACTGCCCCCCGATCGGGTGCCGTTAGGGTTGAGGAGGTTAAGTTACTATATAGTAACTTTTTTCACCAAAGTAAAAGTAGATCTACCACAGTCCTGTCCACATCTGTCATGGTCCACCATGACCCACCATGACTCAGAAGAACTGGGACACACATGAGACTCCATCAGATATATTTGTCATGTTTTTTTTTTTTTTTTTGTAAACGGAGAGTAATTAATAAATAACTAATATTATTAATGATATAATTTCAGGATGTTACCATTTGTATTTCTACGTTTTTTTAATGGAAAAATATTTTTTTATATATTTTTTATTTTTACCTTTTTTGGAGTTTCAGAATATGATATGACTCTTATATCCAGCAGAACTCTGAAGTTCTGTCTAAAACAGACTCTCCATGACTTCCTTCTTCACTTCCCAGTCTGTGACAGAAGCGCAACGAGGCCTCAGCTTTTTTACAGACAATAAAGATCTCACTATTTAGCGTCATGTTACTGTCAGTCATGGTGTCTGACCTAAAGTCTAACTCTGAAGAAAGTCAATTCACATGTACACTGAGAAGGTTGGAAGGGCGCCCCCTTGTGCCCAGTGGCGTTCAACTGCCCGGAGCATTACTGGCCCCCGATCGGGTGCCGTTAGGGCTGAGGAGGTTAAATAGGTTTTGGCTTCATGTATTTTCAATGAAATTCGTATAGATTTGAATGTAAATGGGTCATTCTTTTCCATTCTATTCCCGTGTGAATAGGGCTTTAGTTTTAGAAAACAAAGAATTACAAACCCCCAATGTACTCTCTTTTCCCCCTCAAATGCACTCACTGTTTTTGCTCACAGTATGACACCCTTAACCCCAATCTCCGCGGCTGTTTGGAACCACAAAGAGCTCACCTGTAGACTGCAAATGAAAAATAAAGAATTGCACATGCTGAAATTGACACATACAGCAGCAAAAGTGAACTCAAATGCAAATAAAAAAAGCAATGTAAGGTACAATTTCATGCCTGGCTACCTGAATGTGTTAAGCCTATATGTTCCTTTCCTTGAATTTGAGTTTGAGCTTTGGAGGAGGAGGCCAGCTGAATACGTGGGATTACTCATAAATCATAGTGGTGACGTGTCGCCTCTCATACGAGAAGCTTCTTCAATGCTCGTCAGTTCAATCTGTTGTAAGGACGTTGGTTTCAAAGTGGACAGTAGCATCCATGAGTGCAGCTTAATCCATGATTGCGCCCTCCACAGGCAGTAGGGGGAAAAACATGCTCTCAAACGATAAGAACCTACACTCTTACCCCAATGACATGTGAGTTAAATCGATACCGACATCATGAAAACATATTTAAAGATGAACACGGGTCTGGTGATGGTTTATAGGCTCTCAAAATGCAGAGGACGGTTTCGGATTCTGTCATGTCATATATTCCGGGACATACAACATATTCCCCTCTTTTCTTTTTTTTTGCCAAACTGTCAAAGTCAAGCGCCAAATCTGGCATAAACCTTGCCTCTGTGTTTCAGAAAAGATCTTCTTTTAAACAAAAGATTCAATGTGGGTCATTTTCAAACAAATGATACATTTACTGTAGAGAGACAACCTTTCACAGCCTGATAATGATATGTTGTTGTTTTTCGTGTTAATTACAGCCCATTACAAGATCACAATATTTCTCCAAGTATGTTTTTTTGCTTCAAGGGCTCAAAACACACATTTTTAGGGGTGTATAAGGCACCGTGCAAAAAATCTGACGATATCCATCATACTAAAGGGACTGGATGCAAGTTGGTCATTTTTATACTCACTACTGCCACCACAGGTCTTAAGCGTAACTGCAGTCTCTATATTAACAGGCAGATTAAGAAAATCAGACAAACGTGTCGTCAGTATCAGAACATGGTGTCTTTATGTGAGTAAAGAAAAAACAAAATCCCAGAATGAGAAACAACACCATCATCCTTGAGCGTGTTAAATGAACACTGATTCAAAGCAATATATTGCAGTTCTTTTTTATTGCCTGATGTGTAGAAACCGTTGGGCGGCCCTCTGCCATTCCTCTGAGGCCCTTTGGGACTCACTGCATGAAAAGCCAGAACACAATGGAGCACTTTCTGCTGCTGAGGAGGAAGCCAGTAAATAGGATTACTCAGACTTGCGTGAATGACACGAAACACAACTTTTTGTCTTTGTTATTTCAAGGATGTTTTGGCTCGAAGGCTTTATTTGATTGGACAGTTCTGGGTGAAAGGGAGCGAAGAGCAAGAAGAGACATTTTGCAAATTGTTGGAGAAGAATTTAAACCCACAACACTGACGATAGAACAGAGATCTACAGCAGTCTCAACTCTTACCCTTAGCCCCTCCCGTTAGTTTAGCGCGTTCGTGAGAGACGAAGAGGTGTCCCAATTCTGTTTTTCCAACGTGGAGTAAGGGTAAGGGTCACATACCCCTCCAAACAATTGTTGCTGTTTTTTTTGTGTAAAATTAGAGTAATTAATAATAACTCATATTTTTAATTATATAAATTCAGTATTTTCACATTTGTATTTTTAGTTATACTTTTTTTGATTGGAAAAATAATTGTATGTATATTTTTTTTTTTTGAGTTTTTAATATTCTGAGTTTCAGAATAAGATATAACTCTTACATCCAGCAGAAGTCTGAAGTTTTGTCTAAAGCAGAATCTCCATGACTTCCTTCTTCACTTCTCAGTCTGACTGAAGAGCAACGAGGCCTCGGCCTTTTTACTGGTGACAAAGAGCACACTGTATTTAGCGTCATGTTACTGTCACTCACACTGAGAAGGTTGGAAGGGCGCCCCCTTGTGTCCAGTGGCGTCCAACTGCCCGGAGCATTACTGGCACCCGATTGCGTGCCGTTAGGGCTGAAGAGGTTAAAAGCCTGGCTCCAAAGAGTTTTTATTTTTCCAAAAATTGCTATGACCCATGTGACAACACTGGGCTTGGCTGGTTTTTGTATGTTAGAAATAAAAAGTGGAAGCCTAAATCTATGCTTGGCAAGCTCTGGAGCTCTTTGGGGGCTCATAGCCCTTTTTCTGCCCTTTTGCAGTCTGTTCAGAACAATTCTCTTTTTAAATTAAGAGGTCTGCAGCACATTTTAACATATTTCTGATGGTTTGCAAAAATATCGCTTCATCATCGTTATTGAGAACATTGAGATTTACATTGTTGGCATTATTGCCAACCCTAACTTCGAAATCATGAACAAAAATGCCCGATCTAGATAAATATCATCTTGGGGATAGACACTTCACATGGTTTTAGGTTCCATCATCTTTCACATCTCCACTTCTCTCTTCTTCTCTGCACCTTATCTCGGGCATATTTGCCTCATTAAAAATAAAAGTGCCACCTTGCTATTTGTGTTTTTCTTTTTTTTACTCCAAAGGTCAACAGGGAGGCGGTGCTGGCTGCAGATACCGGCTTTTACACGCATCACACTGGACACGCATCAACGCCGTTACAACCATTTCACGCTCGGCCAGCTGTGAAGAATCTGCGAGTCCCAGTTGGCTTTCCTGGCACTTAAAAAATATATATATATACAATTAGCGCTAAAGTGGCATTTGAATTTCCAAAAACACAAATACATTTTGACAATGGACTGTGCAGTGGTGGGAGTTTGTGGTACTGCTTCTTCTGCTTCTTACAATCCTTCGTGAGTAACTCCGAAATCCCTTCTGTTAATTAATACTACATATTTTCTTCCCCCTACACGTTCCAGCCATGTCCTGATGTGTAGAATGAGCCCAGACCTGTTCACCACAACTGCCTCTAAAATCCTGCACTGTCACTCAAAAAGTTGTTACCTCGGGTCCGAAGTGCCGTCATGCACGAGCTTAATTATTACTCTCATTCAATAAAAATAAACCCTTGTCATTTGTATCTGCTGTAGAGTCATGTTTGTCCCAGTTCCTCTGAGTCATGGTGCAGCAGGACTGATGTGGACAGATGTTACAGAAGAAGTTCATGAGGTTTAACACAGTTACTATAGTAACTATTTTCACCAAAGTAAAAGTAGATCTATCACAGTCCTGTCCACATCTGTCATGGTCCACCATGACCCACCATGACTCAGAAGAACCGGGACACACATGACACTCCATCAGATATAATTGCCACATTTTTTTTTTTTTTTTTGCAAAAAGAGAGTAATTAATAATAATTAATAATGTCAGGATGTCCACATTTGTATTTCTCCATTTTTTTATTGGAAAAATATTTTTTGATATATTTTTACCTTGCGTTTTTTTGTTTCAGAATACAATATGACTCTTATGTCCAGCAGAATTCTGAAGTTCTGTCTAAAGCAGAATCTCCATGACTTCCTTCTTCACTTCTCAGTCTGGCTGAAGAGCAACGAGGCGTCAGCCTTTTTACTGACAATAAAGAGCTCACTATTTAGCGTCATGTTACTGTCACTCATGGTGTCTGACCTAAAGTCTAACTCTGAAGAAAGTCAATTCACATTTTCACTGAGAAGGTTGGAAGGGCGCCCCCTTGTGCCCAGTGGCGTCCAACTGCCCGGAGCATTACCGATCGGGTGCCGTTAGGGTTGAGGAGGTTAATAACCCCAGGGTTTTATTATTTTAGTCTCAGAGCTTGGATCTTGGCGTTTGGTGCCCATTTGAGCCCAACCCACTCTGAGTCATTGTGATTTGATTGGCTGCAGAGTTACACTGAAGGTCAGACACCATGAGTGACAGTAACATGAAGCTAAATAGTGACCCTTTATTTTCAGTAAAAAGGGTGAAGCCTCATTGCTCTGCAGTCACAGACTGAGAAGTGAAGAAGGAAGTCATGGAGATTCTCATTTTGAACATTACAGTTCTGTTGGATGTAACATTAAACGTTTGAAATTCACGTATTCCTTAGTAATAGTCGTGAACATCCTTAATTTGTGATTGAAATGTCAGTTAATTATTTATTACTCTCATTCTATAAAAACAAACTCTTGTCAGTCGTGGTGCAGCAGGACTGATGTTACAGAAGAAGCTTATGATCATTTCTTCAACACAGTTACTATAGTAACTTTTTTCACCAAAGTAAAAGTAGATCTACCACAGTCCTGTCCACATCTGTCATGGTCCACCATGACCCACCATGACTCAGAAGAACTGGGACACACATGACACTACATCAGATATAATTGTCATGGGTTTTTTTTTTTTGTAAAAAGAGAGTAATTAATAAATAACTAATATTTTTAATTATATAATATCAGGATGTTCACGTTTGTATTTCTACATTTTTTTATTGGAAAAATATTTTTTTATATATTTTTAATTTTTACCTTTTTTGGAGTTTCAGAATACGATATGACTCTTATATCCAGCAGAACTCTGAAGTTCTGTCTAAAGCAGAATCTCCATGACTTCAATCTTCACTTCTCAGTCTGGCTGAAGAGCAACAACGCCTCAGCTTTTTTTTACAGACAATAAAGATCTCACTATTTAGTGTCATGTTACTGTCACTCATGGTGTCTGACCTAAAGTCTAACTCTGAAGAAATTCAATTCACATTTTCACTGAGAAGGTTGGAAGGGCGCCCCCTTGTGCCCAGTGGCGTCCAACTGCCCGGAGCATTACTGCCCCCCGATCGGATGCCGTTAGGGCTGAGGAGGTTAATATAGAGACTGCAGTTACGCATACGACCTGTGGTGGCAGCAGTGAGTATAAAAATTATTAACTTGCATCCAGTCCCTTTAGTATGATGGATATCGTCAGATTTTTACACGGTGCCTTGTACACCCCTAAAAATGTGTGTTTTGAGCTTTGAACCAAAAAAACATACTTGGAGAAATATTGTGATCTTGTAATGGGCTGTAATTAACACGAAAAACAACAACATATCATTATCAGGCTGTGAAAGGTTGTCTCTCTACAGTAAATGTATCATTTGTTTGAAAATGACCCACATTGAATCTTTTGTTTAAAAGAAGAACTTTTCTGAAACACAGAGGCAAGGTTTATGCCAGATTTGGCGCATGACTTTGACAGTTTGGCAAAAAAAAAGAAAAGAGGGGAATATGTTGAATGTCCCGGAATATATGACATGACAGAATCCGAAACCGTCCTCTGCATTTTGAGAGCCTATAAACCATCACCAGACCCGTGTTCATCTTTAAATATGTTTTCATGATGTCGGTATCGATTTAACTCACATGTCATTGGGGTAAGAGTGTAGGTTCTTATCGTTTGAGAGCATGTTTTTCCCCCTACTGCCTGTGGAGGGCGCAATCATGGATTAAGCTGCACTCATGGATGCTACTGTCCACTTTGAAACCAACGTCCTTACAACAGATTGAACTGACGAGCATTGAAGAAGCTTCTCGTATGAGAGGCGACACGTCACCACTATGATTTATGAGTAATCCCACGTATTCAGCTGGCCTCCTCCTCCAAAGCTCAAACTCAAATTCAAGGAAAGGAACATATAGGCTTAACACATTCAGGTAGCCAGGCATGAAATTGTACCTTACATTGCTTTTTTTATTTGCATTTGAGTTCACTTTTGCTGCTGTATGTAAGTAAGTAAGTAAGAAAGTGCTTTATTGTCATTGTACAAGCGTACAACGAAATAGTGTTCAGGTGTTAGTCCTGAGCTGCTGCGGCTGAGCCGGCTGCCACTATGTCTCAACCTGACCCGCATGACCTTGGAGGTCGGGGAAACTAGCACTCGGAAGAAACCTGGCTGGCTGCCCTCTGTCTCCTCTGATCCTCTGAAATGGTGCCGCGCCTCCTGGGTTTGTCCCCGTTTCGGAGCGTGGTGTCCTGCACTGGTCAGCTCCACCTCCTCCTTCCTCTTCCTCCCTCTGCTTCACAAGTCTTTTACCATCTCTCGTTTGTCCTTTTTTGTTTCCTGTAGCTCCTCTTGTGACGCCTCCTCTGTGCTGCAGGTGTGGGGGCTCTTGGAGCCTCTTCAGTGTCTCAGAAGAAGACATTTGTAGTTCTCAAATGTGTTTAGCTGAAAAGCTAGTATTGTGTTTACCTTTAAAAAGCTGCTTTCTTCAGGACCATTTTAGACTATCAAAGTAAACAAATCCACCAAACCTCCACAAAAACACGGCAAAGACGTACAAAAGTATCCAGAAAAACAATGTGGAACACAGAAACCACACATGCAGGTCGCAGAAAAAGGCAAAACACTCAGCTGCACAAGGAGAGCACATTAAATGTGTCCATTTCAGCATGTGCAATTCTTTATTTCTCATTTGCAGTCTACAGATGAGCTCTTTGTGGTTCCAAATAATTCATATTTGTAATGACATAATTTCAGGATTCTCACATTTGTATTTCTCTTTTTTTATTGGAAAAATAATTGTTTTTATATTTTTTTGTGTAATGAAGGCGATGGTGGCACAGATGGTAGAGCGGGTCGTCTCATGATCGGAAGGTCGGGGGTTCAAATCCCGCCTCCTGAAGGTGCACATTGTCGTTGTGTCCTTGGGCAAGACACTTCACGCTCCTTGCCTCCAGTGTCTGCGTACACTGGTGTATGAATGAGAGAGTGAATGGGTGAAGCCCCTCATGGTTATGTCTGGAACCATGAGGCCGTCCTTCTGTGGACCCACCACCTGCAGGAGGAGCCATAGGGGCTGGTGATTAGGCAGCTCCACTAGCTGCCCCCACGACAGACAAGTGGAAGAAAATGGATGGATTTTTTTGTTTTACAATTCTTTTTTTTTTTTGAGTTTCAGAAAAAGATGTGACTCTTCTATCCGGCAGAACTCTGAAGTTCTGTCGAAAGCAGAAGCTCCATGACTTCCTACTTCACTTCTCAGTCTGACTGAAGAGCAACGAGACCTCAACTTTTTTACAGACAATAAACATCTCACTATTTAGCGTCATGTTACTGTCACTCATGGTGTCTGACCTAAAGTCTAACTCTGAAGAAATTCAATTCACATGTACACTGAGAAGGTTGGAAGGGCGCCCCCTTGTGTTCAGTGGCGTCCAACTGGCATTACTGGCACCAGATCGGGTGCCGTTAGGGCTGAAGACGTTAATGTGAGCCGGGGGTAAGTCATTAATGAAACCTTACTCTTTTTAAAGAGCAACTAAAAGTCTCCCCCTAAGCCTCTGGAACGCCCGTATAGGCACTCTTTAGACACACCTGTTGTTTCACACAGCTTCCCTCACCTGTCACAACTGTTTTCTCATGGAGGTGAAGGCCAGAAAAAGTTACCTTAGTCGACAGCACGCATCACAATACCAGGAGTGGGGTTCGAACCCACGAGGACATGTGTCCATTGGATCTTAAGTCCAACGCCTTAACCACTCGGCCATCCTGGTCTAGAATGCAGTGCGCTACGTCTTCTTCAGTTGTGCAATATGGAATGTGACTATGAGCAACCAAACCAAACAAAACATCTTGTATGTACACGATTGTTTCGACCATTTGTCACCCCATACCAAATTATCCTGTTCTTTAAAACGCTTATTTAAATATGTAGAAAAAAATAACAGTAAATACATGAATACAATCTTGAAAGTCTACTCTGCTAATTAAATAGCTATCATCTTTATTTATCCCATTAAGCTGGTTGTGCAGAGTGAAAATGTAGTATATTTGTTTTCAAGGTGAGGGTCTGACTCTGTTTAGGGTTTTGTAATCAGATGCAGAATTAGCTCCACTCAGAACCTGTAGTCTAAACCAGTTTGGAAATAAACTTCCTCCATCCCAGCTCCCGTCCCCGTTAAAGTCCCAGTCAGTGTCAGTGCAGCTGCTGGAGGTTCTTAGCTTTCAAATGTGGAATGGCCGGTTCACAGAAACTCGTGTGTTCGTGTGCAGCTTCGAAACTCCTACAAAGTTTCAAACTGTAAATTTACTCCATCAACACGTCTTCAAGCGGTGTCACTCTGGCTTTATGTGGGACCAAAGGATTAGACAGACACGCACATCCCAGGTGAGTTCCATAGTACGTGAGATAAAAGGATAAAAACTCTGCACCGCTGTTGCGCTCCCAAAGAATTTATTTAGGGCGTCACTTAGCCCTTCGTCAGACAGTGAAATGTTAGCTACACACTGGTATATATAGTCCATAATGAGTTGATCACATGACATACACCACATGGGTCATCACATGACCTTTGAATGAGAGTTTGCATAGATAGTATGTGTGCGCACACATTTTCGTACCGAACGAATAGGGGCAAAACACCCATGGGCAGGTCAATAAAAGGATCTGCGATGGACAGCCACTGAAGAGTGATGACAGAAACCACAATTAAAAAAGAGAATGGAGACCACAGCATGATGGAGCGAAAGAGAAGAATGTAGATCTATGTACATGAACAAAAGAAAAGTGGGACAAAGACTCACAGCGAGGAGCAGAGAAATGTTCTCGCACATGTGCACTCGTTACAAAACTTCAGGGCCGATTTTCTCAAAAAGAGGCAAGGGCAAGGCAACTTTATTTCTACCTCCCATTTCGTACACAAGGCAACTCAATATGCCTTACAAAAGATAATGCAAAATTACGATCAGGTTTGAGTCAAAGCACATATATAGAAACATCGAAACATGGGCAATACACGATGGCCGGCCATTGACCAGGAGGCGGGGCTGAAGAAACGTGTTGAGGCAGACGCAGAACGACGGGGGCGTGGTTAGGGAGGGGGTATGTGTGTGTGGTTATTTACAGTCTGAAAGTCAGTGTTTTGCAAAATATGGCCCAGAGAGCTCAGTCCTTATCAGGTTCAGCTCCGTGGCTTGGCCTTGAAGGGAAGTGTTGACGGCGTAGGAGAGATAAGCCGTCCAGCTGCTTCAAACCTCCTCTCTCAGGAGGACGAGAATTATTACGATAATATTTCATACACGTATAATGAATGAGCTTTTCATTTGGTCTCAGCACAGTTCATCCCGTTTTTTCCCAGAAATATAGTCCATCTATTGTCCGTCTCCACAGCGAGCTGCCAGGTTGTACATAACAGTCCATCTTTGTGCGTTACTTTCCGGTGTAATTCCATCCTCGGTCACTCCCTGATCCAAAGTGCTTGGTCGACAGCGAGCTGCTGTCATTCCAAATTTCTGATAATCCAGGGCAGTCCATCCAATAAGCAGGTACCCTGTTATCAAGAGTCCAAATAAGTAAATATCTTTGATGTCTCCGACCAACAGGACCGCGAGGCAAACGACATCCATCGCAAACCGAGCTCCTCCGTGGCCTCACTTTGTGTAAAAAACGTATCAATTGCGCTGAGATTCCAGTTAATCAATTCCATAGTTTAGCGGTTTGGGAGGACAGCGAGCAGGTGGTCCAAGAGGAAAAATAAAAGTCAGACAAGACATTCGCAGAGGCAGGAAAAAAGCACGAAAGCAGGAGAAGTGAGAAGACACGTCCGGACAGAGACAGGAAAATAGGTTTTTGCTGTACAGCTGTACGGTGCAACGACCTCACCACTGTAGCTCCTACAGACTCCAAACTTTACAGTCTTGGACTTAACAAGATTTGGAAGCATTTTTCAGAGGGATTTTTTAAATATATAATTCCCAGCCTGAGTTATTCAACTTTGAACTAAAAAGAAACAAGAAACATTTTTGTACTAATTTCTTCACTTATGATTAAGAAGAAGAAGATCTTTATTTATATAGCGCCTTTCACAGACATGGCCACAAAGCGCTTTACATTCACTCCAGACTCGGTGGTGATAAACTACATTTGTAGCTTCAGTTTCCCCTGGGGGAGACTGACAGAAGCGCTGTCACAATTACACACATCTGCACCAACGGTCCTTCTGATCACCATCATGCATTCACCCTGGCCTATTGTACATGTTTTTAGTGGTAGGGGAAACTGGAGTACCCGGAGGAAACCTACGCAGACACGGGGCGAACATGCAAACTCCACACAGAAAGGCCCCGTCCAGGTGGGAATCGCACCCGGGACCTTCTAGCTGTGAAGCGAGAGCACTACTGATTAGCTTAATCAAAAATCCGCTCTTGATACTTTTGATAATGGACGGAACACGAAGCCGGTTGATTTAGAATTCGCGGTGCAGCAACAGCAAGTAAAAAAAAGGGGGAGAAGAGATTCAAACTGATGTGATTTCCAGCCTCCGGGCTCCAGCCACTGCGTATAAGTAAGCCAGTTCATCAAATCCAACAATCATAAAAAGGATCGCTCTCCCTTACAGGCGGAGGGGCCAGAGGTCGATTGGGGAGTAATGCGGCGGAAAGAGAGCTAAAGGCGACACAACGCTGACTTTTATCAATTCAATTTGGGCGTCTCTCGGGAAGAGTGCTCTCGACGAGTAGGAGTGGAGCTTTTCACACTGAAGGAACCATTTGTCTGTCACGTCGTACAACCGAGGCAAACTCTTCACGACGCCTGGCATTTTTGCTCCACTGTATGTAAATTGGGGGAAATATGAGCGAGAGACAGAGAGTGGAGGCACAGTCCTACTTGGACGTGGATCTGCAATTTCAGAAATCACAGCTCGGGTATTCAGAGTCATGTGCTCAAAAAGGTGTCTCAAAATTAATCTTGGATTCAAAAGAAGAAAGCAGGTTGTAATATTAATAATGCCTTAGACTTGTAATGCACTTTGAAAGCCTGTATTACTAAGTTTCTCATAGCGTTACACATCGTCATTATCGTTCATGTAGCCACAGCTGCCCTGGGGTAGACTGACGGAAGCGAGGCAACCAGTCTGTGCCATCGGCCCCTCCCTTCCTTTATGTATGTTTTAGGTGACCAGGAAAGGACATGATTTTTAAGTCTATAAAATACATGTATCATTTATACAGTATATTTAAAAAGTTTTAATCGTTTTTGTTTTTTTTGTTTGTACGTTTTTGTTACTTTTTCTCTCTAATGAAAAATCACAATGCTAATATTACTAAATATGGGATTTTCCAACATTCTACCGGTCATTATTTTCTGATAGAGGACCTCTGAAAAAGTTTGTGCTCGTAATACAGATCTTTCATATCACTCCGCAAGTACACAGCAAATGTTCCAGTGTTAATGTAACACTGTCTGGTGTCTATATGAGTCAACTCTTCTTCAGTGTTAATGTGAGTTGACTCTCTGCAGAGTTAGACTGAAGGATAGAGAATCTAACTGTTAATAATAATTGCTTGATTTGCAGTTTTTAATTTGTTCTCCCAGCTGAAGTCCTAGACGTTTGTTGAAGGAAACATTTTCCTGCTTCTTTACCTCAGTCTAGGACAGACTGAAGTCCAATGAGGCCTCAGCCTTATTATTGGAAATAAAGAACACATTCTATTTAACGTCATGTTACTGTCACTCATGGTGTCAGATTCTCTATCCTTCAGTCTAACTCTGCAGAGAGTTAACTCACATTAACACTGAAGAAGAGTGGACTCATATAGACACCAGACAGTGTTACATTAACACTGGAACATTTGCTGTGTAGTAGCGGACACTATCTCTGTCCCCGTCCCTGAGAGAGAAGTTGGGGGAATCGCTCGTGAAGTTAACGGGAGTCCGACTTTCAACTTACCCAGAGATTCACCACCATTCCTCCTCTCCAACTGCACCTTCAACTAAGTAGCTGCTACTAGCCTAGCCACACTGCCTGGAATCACAACAAATGTTGCCACGCAACGCGCAAACCTTCGGGAACTATTTGCCGCGGAAATCATTAAATAAACCTTTCGGCCTTCATAAAAGTGTAGGAAGTTTATTTTGTGTGTGCTCAGTTGACAAATAGCCGTAAAATGACGTGCATATTTTTGTGTCCGAGTGTTATATTTCTTTTCAAAATAATTTGATCTTTTCATTACATATATCACTTTATTCTACAAAACCTATTTAGTTTAAACACATTATCATCACATTTCAATAATAAATATTTGTTTATGTTTTCAAACCTCAAACCCCTAAAATGTCAGGTGGTGCAACCGTCCGAGCAAATTATTAGACTAAAAAAGCTTCTACAATATAGTATTTTCAGGGTAACAATTAAAAAATTAAAGCCGCAAGCGGCGATGTAGGCCCTCGCCCCTGGCGCAGCCCCCCTTGCGACCGCCTCCTTTGCTTCCGCCCCCGCTCTCGCCCAAACCTGCTCTCCCCTCGGCCTCACACACAACCTGTGTGCTCTCTGTCTACTAACTCTTGCTCTTTGCAGCAGGGGGCGCTATAGCATGGATCATTTTTGTGTTCATGTAAAAAGATTCAGGGCCATCTGGTGTATACGTGATTACATTTAAAACTCAAAGGGACAAAGAATGCATAATAATGATGCTCTCAGGAACACGTTTACACTGGCCACGCCCACATCTTACACAATATGATGTATATGTAATATCATTTTTTGTTTGGTTTATTGTGTAGAATATACCGGCAAAGTGGGAGATAAATAATCCAGACTGCAATATTCAAGGTATAGATAGGAGGCGCTATAGTGTTGAGCACTGTGCAGTTATTGAGCTCTACCTGTTCAGACCGTGAGTTGCCTTATGTCAGCCAAATATGATCCAGATTGGATAGAGCGCATGCCTGCGAGGGGTTGTGAAATGTACTGCAAAAAGGCCTTTTTTTGTGGGGGTGCCATTTTAATCTGTTAACCCCCACTTTAACCGAGCACATTTTCGCCAGTTCGTCTTGACCCATATCTTAAAGCTTCTTGAAAAAAAGCGTCAAAAACAGTTACAGAAATGAGACGTAAGTGCAGGTGAAAACACAGCACACAAAGAAGTGTACTTGGTTCAGGTGGGAGTTAAGAGGTTGAAAGTGAAAATGGCCGACTTCCTGTGCGTCATTGCCACGCCCACACCTTCGAAAATATAAAACACATGTAATATATTTTTGTGTTCGATTTAATGTGTAGAATATAACTGCAACGTTTCATATAAATTGTACAAACTAAATGTTTCAAGGTATAGATAGGTGGCGCTATAGTGGCGAGCACCGTGCAGTTATTGAGCTCTATGGATCCATACCATAAGAGGCCTCATGTCAACCAAATATGATCCAGATTGGATAGAGCGCATGCCTGCGAGGGGTTGTCGAAGGTACGGGAAAAAAGCATGTTTTTTGTGGGGGCGCTATGTGAAAACTGTAAACGTTATCAAAAAAAGCTGGCTTGAAAATGTAGCTCCATTTCTCTAGATTCTATTGAGCCATGTTTGAGCTTATTCTGCAGAAAAACCAAGGAGTAGTACATTTAAACATCTGGTGAGAGATTTCTTCTCCAGGATTTCAATCCAAGATGGCCGACTTCCTGTTGGTCAGAGGGCGGAGCTATAATTATGTTTTGTGACTCTCTCCATGTGCTCTATCACTGTGCCAAAGGGGATTGGCCTACACCAAAAATGACTGTCCCCAAAAGAATGGGGGTCAACTTTGAGGGGGCGCTGTGGAGCCATTTTGTTTTGGGCGTGTGCATGTCGCCCACTGACACGCAATTTTTGCCGACTCTGATCACTGTGCCAATTTCTGCGTGTACTTTTACACGGGAAGGCACTGAAAAACAGGATCTTAGAGGCGTAACTATAATAATAATTAAAGCCGCAAGCGGCGATGTAGGCCCTCGCCCCTGGCGCAGCCCCCCCTTGCGACCGCCTCCTTTGCTACCGCCCCCGCTCTCGCCCAAACCTGCTCTCCCCTCGGCCTCACACACAACCTGTGTGCTCTCTGTCTACTAACTCTTGCTCTTTGCAGCAGGGGGCGCTATAGCATGGATCATTTTTGTGTTCATGTAAAAAGATTCAGGGCCATCTGGTGTATAAGTGATTACATTTAAAACTCAAAGGGACAAAGAATGCATAAGAATGATGCTCTCAGGAACACGTTTACACTGGCCACGCCCACATCTTACACAATATGATGTATATGTAATATAATTTTTTGTTTAGTTTATTGTGTAGAATATACCTGCAAAGTGGGAGATAAATAATCCAAACTGCAATATTAAAGGTATAGATAGGGGGCGCTATAGTGTTGAGCACTGTGCAGTTATTGAGCTCTATCTGTTCAGACCGTGAGTTTCCTTATGTCAGGCAAATATGATCCAGATTGGATAGAGCGCATGCCTGCGAGGGGTTGTGAAATGTACTGCAAAAAGGCCTTTTTTTTGTGGGGGTGCCATTTTAATCTCTTAACCCCCACTTTAACCGAGCACATTTTCTCCAGTTCGTCTTGAGCCATATCTTAAAGCTTCTTGAAAAAAAACATCAAAAACACAATTACAGAAATGAGACGTAAGTGCAGGTGAAAACACAGCACACAAAGAAATGTACTTGGTTCAGGTGGGAGTTAAGAGGTTAAAAGTGAAAATGGCCGACTTCCTGTGCGTCATTGCCACGCCCACACCTTCGAAAATATCAAACACATGTAATATATTTTTGTGTTCGATTTAATGTGTAGAATATACCTGCAAAGTTTTATATAAATCGTACAAACTAAAATTTTCAAGGTATAGATAGGTGGCGCTATACTGGTGAGCACCGTGAACTTATTGAGCTCTATGGATTCATACCATAAGAGGCCTTATGTCAGCCAAATATGATCCAGATTGGATAGAGCGCATGCCTGCGAGGGGTTGTCCAATGTACGGGAAAAAAGCATGTTTTTTGTGGGGGCGCTATGTGAAAACTGTAAACGTTATCAAAAAAAGCTGGCTTGAAAATGTAGCTCCATTTCTCTAGATTCTATTGAGCCATGTTTGAGCTTATTCTGCAGAGAAACCAAGGAGTAGTACATTGAAACATCTGGTGGGAGATTTCTTCTCCAGGATTTCAATCCAAGATGGCCGACTTCCTGTTGGTCAGAGGGCGGAGCTATAATTATGTTTTGTGACTCTCTCCATGTGCTCTATCACTGGGCCAAAGGGGATTGGCCTACGCCAAAAATGCATGTCCCCAAAAGAATGGGGATCAACTTTGAGGGGGCGCTGTGGAGCCATTTTGTTTTGGGCGTGTGCATGTCGCCCACTGACACGCAATTTTTGCCGACTCTGATCACTGTGCCAATTTTTGCGTGTACTTTTGCACGGGAAGGCACTGAAAAACAGGATCTTAGAGGCGGAATAATAATAATAATAATAATAATAATAATAATAATAATAACAAGAAACCGGGGGAGAACAATAGTCCCTTACCAGGACAAAGTCCTGGCTCGGGCCTAATAATAATAATTAAAGCCGCAAGCGGCGATGTAGGCCCTCGCCCCTGGCACAGCCCCCCCTTGCGACCGCCTCCTTTGCAACCGCCCCCGCTCTCGCCCAAACCTGCTCTCCCCTCGGCCTCACACACAACCTGTGTGCTCTCTGTCTACTAACTCTTGGTCTTTGCAGCAGAGGGCGCTATAGCATGGATCATGTTTGTGTTCATGTAAAAAGATTCAGGGCCGTCTGGTGTATAAGTGATTACATTTAAAACTCAAAGGGACAAAGAATGTGCCAGTTATCATGGGTAATAATGATGCTCTCAGGAACACGTTTACCCTGGCCACGCCCACATCTTACACAATATGATGCATATGTAATATCTATTTTTTTTTAGTTTATTGTGTAGAATATACCGGCAAAGTGGGAGATAAATAATCCAGACTGCAATATTCAAGGTATAGATAGGGGGCGCTATAGTATTGAGCACTGTGAAGTTATTGAGCTCTATCTGTTCAGACCGTGAGTGTCCTTATGTCAGGCAAATATGATCCAGATTGGATAGAGCGCATGCCTGCGAGGGGTTGTGAAATGTACTGCAAAAAGGCCTTTTTTTTGTGGGGGTGCCATTTTAATCTCTTAACCCCCACTTTAACCGAGTACATTTTCTCCAGTTCGTCTTGACACATGTCTTAAAGCTTCTGGAAAAAAAGCGTCAAAAACACAGTTACAGAAATGAGACGCAAGTGCAGGTGAAAACACAGCACACAAAGAAGATTTACTTGGTTCAGGTGGGAGTTAAGAGGTTAAAAGTGAAAATGGCCGACTTCCTGTGCGTCATTGCCACGCCCACACCTTCGAAAATATCAAACACATGTAATATATTTTTGTGTTCGATTTAATGTGTAGAATATACCTGCAACGTTTCATATAAATCGTACAAACTAAAATGTTCAAGGTATACATAGGTGGCGCTATACTGGTGAGCACCGTGAAGTTATTGAGTTTTATGGATTCATACCATAAGAGGCCTTATGTCAGCCAAATATGATCCAGATTGTATAGAGCGCATGCCTGCGAGGGGTTGTCCAAGGTACGGGAAAAAAGCATGTTTTTTGTGGGGGCGCTATGTGAAAACTGTAAACGTTATCAAAAAAAGCTGGCTTGAAGTTGTAGCTCAATTTCTCTAGATTCTATTGAGCCATGTTAGAGCTTATTCTGCAGAGAAACCAAGGAGTAGTACATTGAAACATCTGGTGAGAGATTTCTTCTCCAGGATTTCAATCCAAGATGGCCGACTTCCTGTTGGTCAGAGGGCGGAGCTATAATGATGTTTTGTGACTCTCTCCATGCGCTCTATCGCTGGGCCAAAGGGGATTGGCCTACGCCAAAAATGCATGTCCCCAAAAGAATGGGGGTCAACTTTGAGGGGGTGCTGTGGAGCCATTTTGTTTTGGGCGTGTGCATGTCGCCCACTGACACGCAATTTTTGCCGACTCTGATCACTGTGCCAGTTTCTGCGTGTACTTTTGCACAGGAAGGCACTGAAAAACAGGATCTTAGAGGCGTAACTATAATAATAATAATAATAATAATAATAATAATAATAACAAGAAACCGGGGGAGAACAATAGTCCCTTACCAGGACAAAGTCCTGGCTCGGGCCTAATAATAATAATAATAATAATAATAATTAAAGCCGCAAGCGGCGATGTAGGCCCTCGCCCCTGGCGCAGCCCCCCCTTGCGACCGCCTCCTTTGCAACCGCCCCCGCTCTCGCCCAAGCCTGCTCTCCCCTCGGCCTCACACACAACCTGTGTGCTCTCTGTCTACTAACTCTTGCTCTTTGCAGCAGGGGGCGCTATAGCATGGATCATTTTTGTGTTCATGTAAAAAGATTCAGGGCCATCTGGTGTATAAGTGATTACATTTAAAACTCAAAGGGACAAAGAATGCATAAGAATGATGCTCTCAGGAACACGTTTACACTGGCCACGCCCACATCTTACACAATATGATGTATATGTAATATAATTTTTTGTTTAGTTTATTGTGTAGAATATACCTGCAAAGTGGGAGATAAATAATCCAAACTGCAATATTAAAGGTATAGATAGGGGGCGCTATAGTGTTGAGCACTGTGCAGTTATTGAGCTCTATCTGTTCAGACCGTGAGTTTCCTTATGTCAGCCAAATATGATCCAGATTGGATAGAGCGCATGCCTGCGAGGGGTTGTGAAATGTACTGCAAAAAGGCCTTTTTTTTGTGGGGGTGCCATTTTAATCTCTTAACCCCCACTTTAACCGAGCACATTTTCTCCAGTTCGTCTTGACCCATATCTTAAAGCTTCTTGAAAAAAAACGTCAAAAACACAGTTACAGAAATGAGACGTAAGTGCAGGTGAAAACACAGCACACAAAGAAATGTACTTGGTTCAGTGGTTCAGGTGGGAGTTAAGAGGTTAAAAGTGAAAATGGCCGACTTCCTGTGCGTCATTGCCACGCCCACACCTTCGAAAATATCAAACACATGTAATATATTTTTGTGTTCGATTTAATGTGTAGAATATACCTGCAAAGTTTCATATAAATTGTACAAACTAAATGTTTCAAGGTATAGATAGGTGGCGCTATAGTGGTAAGCACCATGAAGTTATTGAGCTCTATGGATCCATACCATAAGAGGCCTCATGTCAGCCAAATATGATCCAGATTGTATAGAGCGCATGCCTGCGAGGGGTTGTCCAAGGTACGGGAAAAAAGCATGTTTTTTGTGGGGGCGCTATGTGAAAACTGTAAACGTTATCAAAAAAAGCTGGCTTGCATTTGTAGCTCCATTTCTCTAGATTCAATTGAGCCATGTTTGAGCTTATTCTGCAGAGAAACCAAGGAGTAGTACATTTAAACATCTGGTGAGAGATTTCTTCTCCAGGATTTCAATCCAAGATGGCCGACTTCCTGTTGGTCAGAGGGCGGAGCTATAATTATGTTTTGTGACTCTCTCCATGTGCTCTATCACTGTGCCAAAGGGGATTGGCCTACGCCAAAAATGCATGTCCCCAAAAGAATGGGGGTCAACTTTGAGGGGGCGCTGTGGAGCCATTTTGTTTTGGGCGTGTGCATGTCGCCCACTGACACGCAATTTTTGCCGACTCTGATCACTGTGCCAATTTGTGCGTGTACTTTTGCACGGGAAGGCACTGAAAAACAGGATCTTAGAGGCGTAACTATAATAATAATAATAATAACAAGAAACCGGGGGAGAACAATAGTCCCTTACCAGGACAAAGTCCTGGCTCGGGCCTAATAATAATAATAACAAGAAACCGGGGGAGAACAATAGTCCCTTACCAGGACAAAGTCCTGGCTCGGGCCTAATAATAATAATTAAAGCCGCAAGCGGCGATGTAGGCCCTCGCCCCTGGCGCAGCCCCCCCTTGCGACCGCCTCCTTTGCAACCGCCCCCGCTCTCGCCCAAGCCTGCTCTCCCCTCGGCCTCACACACAACCTGTGTGCTCTCTGTCTACTAACTCTTGCTCTTTGCAGCAGGGGGCGCTATAGCATGGATCATTTTTGTGTTCATGTAAAAAGATTCAGGGCCATCTGGTGTATAAGTGATTACATTTAAAACTCAAAGGGACAAAGAATGCATAAGAATGATGCTCTCAGGAACACGTTTACACTGGCCACGCCCACATCTTACACAATATGATGTATATGTAATATAATTTTTTGTTTAGTTTATTGTGTAGAATATACCTGCAAAGTGGGAGATAAATAATCCAAACTGCAATATTAAAGGTATAGATAGGGGGCGCTATAGTGTTGAGCACTGTGCAGTTATTGAGCTCTATCTGTTCAGACCGTGAGTTGCCTTATGTCAGCCAAATATGATCCAGATTGGATAGAGCGCATGCCTGCGAGGGGTTGTGAAATGTACTGCAAAAAGGCCTTTTTTTTGTGGGGGTGCCATTTTAATCTCTTAACCCCCACTTTAACCGAGCACATTTTCTCCAGTTCGTCTTGACCCATATCTTAAAGCTTCTTGAAAAAAAACGTCAAAAACACAGTTACAGAAATGAGACGTAAGTGCAGGTGAAAACACAGCACACAAAGAAATGTACTTGGTTCAGTGGTTCAGGTGGGAGTTAAGAGGTTAAAAGTGAAAATGGCTGACTTCCTGTGCGTCATTGCCACGCCCACACCTTCGAAAATATCAAACACATGTAATATATTTTTGTGTTCGATTTAATGTGTAGAATATACCTGCAAAGTTTCATATAAATTGTACAAACTAAATGTTTCAAGGTATAGATAGGTGGCGCTATAGTGGTAAGCACCATGAAGTTATTGAGCTCTATGGATCCATACCATAAGAGGCCTCATGTCAGCCAAATATGATCCAGATTGTATAGAGCGCATGCCTGCGAGGGGTTGTCCAAGGTACGGGAAAAAAGCATGTTTTTTGTGGGGGCGCTATGTGAAAACTGTAAACGTTATCAAAAAAAGCTGGCTTGCATTTGTAGCTCCATTTCTCTAGATTCAATTGAGCCATGTTTGAGCTTATTCTGCAGAGAAACCAAGGAGTAGTACATTTAAACATCTGGTGAGAGATTTCTTCTCCAGGATTTCAATCCAAGATGGCCGACTTCCTGTTGGTCAGAGGGCGGAGCTATAATTATGTTTTGTGACTCTCTCCATGTGCTCTATCACTGTGCCAAAGGGGATTGGCCTACGCCAAAAATGCATGTCCCCAAAAGAATGGGGGTCAACTTTGAGGGGGCGCTGTGGAGCCATTTTGTTTTGGGCGTGTGCATGTCGCCCACTGACACGCAATTTTTGCCGACTCTGATCACTGTGCCAATTTGTGCGTGTACTTTTGCACGGGAAGGCACTGAAAAACAGGATCTTAGAGGCGTAACTATAATAATAATAATAATAACAAGAAACCGGGGGAGAACAATAGTCCCTTACCAGGACAAAGTCCTGGCTCGGGCCTAATTACCAGGACAAAGTCCTGGCTCGGGCCTAATTACCAGGACAAAGTCCTGGCTCGGGCCTAATTACCAGGACAAAGTCCTGGCTCGGGCCTAATTACCAGGACAAAGTCCTGGCTCGGGCCTAATAAAACATCATGGCATAATTGTATGTTAAATATATTTCAAATAAGCCGTCATTTGTGAATATTCGTAGTTTAAAGCTTTTGAGATCACTAACAAACTTTTGTCCGACAATTTGTAATCTTAAAATGTCAGGGTGGCACAACCGTAAGAACAGGGCTGGTATTTTGAAATAAAGAATAGTAACTGATATAACATCAGCCAGAAGAAAAAGTTGTTTTTATGGCTGAGTGAAAAGGTTTGAAAATCTCAATTAAATGGTCCTGTATTTGGCTCCATCCATCGTCCCATCAATTTGAACCATCTTCCCTGTCCCTGCTGAAGAAAAGCAGGCCCAAACCATGATGCTGCCACCACCATGTTTGACAGTGGGGATGGTGTGTTCAGGGTGATGAGCTGTGGGTTACACCCCGCCATTCCGACACACCGCTAATCCGACATTGAGTTCTAATTGTCGGAATTGCGGTGTTTCCATTTATTATCAAACGTCCCGCCACTCCGACAATTTTTTTCACCCTTTGTCGGAGTGGTGACACCTTTATCTTTTATGCAACGTGCCGCTATTCCGACACACAAGATAATAATCAACAATTATTATTGTTTTACGTTTTGCCTGATGAATGAAGAGACAATGCCTGATCGTTGGTACGTGTTTTTTTTTTTCTACTTTCGCATCGTTCTCCTAACTCATAACATCAGCTGCTTAAGTTGTTCTTCCTCCTGCGGTGGTTCCTCCTGATGTTTGGGAGCGAGTCCCTAAACACTCCGCTGGAGAACCCGACTGTTATATCAGTATTTGACCCGAATTTCCGCGCGTTTGTGGACAAAAAAAGGGAGAGTGAATGCATCTCCCACGCCGCCTTGGCTATAACTTTTGACATGTAAAACAAGCGGCGATGAGCGCAGCAAGTGGAGACAGACCTGTTGTTGTGGATTATGAAAAATAAGTTTTGCCAAATGGGGCTAATGATGGACCAGACGAGTGAGAGTCAACGAGGTGAAGAGTTCTACGACAGATGATGGAGTGCACAGTGAGTGTTTTTATGCTGATTCTGTGGAGTAAAGTCTGGCTGAATGTGCCGCTGCTGCACAGACTCATGTGACATAAAGCGCGTGTGTTTATTTGTTTGTCTTGATAGATTCAGTGTTTGCCGTGTCACACAGTGACTGGAGCATATGACCCCCCCAAATACACACACCTGTGCGCGCTGCTTTGTGGAGAAGGACTTGTTTTCGGACAGTGTTTTGAACGAAGGGGAGCGCGTGGCTCGGTCAGCGCTGTGAGCGGCGCGTGCGCTTGTCTTAAAGCCTTGAGCGACGGCTCCAGTGTCTGAGTGGAAAACGTCCAATAGTGCGCGGCGTATTAACCGCCTGCACCTGTCACTGCCTTTGCCCAAAACCATCTCACGAGCCTCTGCCCCCCTGGGCCGACAGCGGGGATGAACAGGGAAGGTGGCGTTGACAGAAGGCAAACAGATACGCTCCAAATGATTGTCGGAATAGCGGTACCAAAAAGTGTCGGATTGGTGGGGTGTCGTAATGACGGGGTGTCGGGATAGCGGGGTGTCGGAATGGCGGGGTGTCTGAATGACGGTCCGCCCCAGAGCACCTTCTTCCACATGTTTGGTGTGTCTCCCAGGTGGCTTGTGGCAAACTTTAAACGACACTTTTTATGGATATCTTTAAGAAATGGCTTTCTTCTTGCCACTCTTCCATAAAGGCCAGAGTTGTGCAGTATACGACTGATTGTTGTCCTATGGACAGAGTCTCCCACCTCAGCTGTACATTTCTGCAGTTCATCCAGAGTGATCATGGGCCTCTTGGCAGCATCTCTGATCAGTTTTCTCCTTGTATGAGCTGAAAGTTTAGAGGGACGGCCGGGTCTTTGTAGATTTGCAGTGGTCTGATACTCCTTCCATTTCAATATTATCGCTTGCACAGTGCTCCTTGGGATGTTTAAAGCTTGGGAAATGTTTTTGTATCCAAATCCGGCTTTAAACTTCTCCACAACAGTATCTGGGACCTGCCTGGTGTGTTCCTTGTTCTTCATGATGCTCTCTGCGCTTTAAACTGACCTCTGAGACTATCACAGAGCAGGTGCATTTATACGGACACTTGTTTACACACAGGTGGATTCTATTTATCATCATTGGGGCTGAATAATTTTGCACGCCCAATTTTTCAGTTGTTTATTTGTTAAAAATGTTTGAAATATCCAATAAATTTCGTTTCACTTCATGATTGTGTCCCACTTGTTGTTGGTTCTTCACAAAAAATGACAGTTTTATATCTTTATGTTTGAAGCCTGAAATGTGGCAAAAGGTCGAAAAGTTCAAGGGGGCCGAATACTTTCGCAAGGCACTGTAACCTGCGCGGGCCACCAACTTCGCCTGAATGCGTTGTATGTTGTTGACAATCCAGAAGGACGGTGTGTTGGTGCCGTTATTTGCACTAAAGAGATTTGCATTTCACCCTCAAAAAGCCGGTCCAGTCAATAAAGTTTTCCTTGAAATCATCCAATTACGTTTAAAGCACCTCCTAAACCATGCAAAGAAATATAACAGGTTGTTTTTTACATGCAGTCCACATTTTCTGTGTGGTGCAGACACATCGCCACCTCGGGTTTTCAGGGACAGTGCATTAGAGCAGTGTTTTTCAACCTTTTTGGAGCCAAGGCACATTTTTTTCATTGAAAAAATCACGAGGCTCACCACCAGCAGAAAATGTAAGAAAAAAACTGTAACTCTGTAGCCTATATGCACAATATAAAGTGGTTCTCTTCAAAGTGTCTTGAATAGGAACACTGTATTGCTGGGTTGCAGGTGACGTCACAGCATTCTGAAGGCCATACAAATAATGTTGTTTTTGAGCAAATGTTTGGTCTTGTACATAGAGATCTTGGACCCAGTGACTGATATTAATGATATATTTTTTGTAATTCATACATTTTCTTTTGAGCTATGCATTGTGAAAATGTAATGCTGTTGATTGGAAAAACTGGCTCCTGGCTCCTCACATTTTTAGACTAACTAGATGAACTTGGATAATTTCCCAAGGCACACCAGACAATATCTCACGACACACAGTGGTCTAAAAACACTGCATTAGAGGCTAGCCGCACATCTGCTCTAAACGCAATTCAAAATCAAATTATGTTGTGCATGTGCCAGAATTTGTATCTAAATGATCAAAAACTAAAGCCTCCGACAAAAAACATATACGAATGTTTATTTTTGTGTGAAGAAAAGACACAGAATGAGAGAGAGAGCGCTGGATAAACGAGCCCAGTGTGTGTGGAGACACACGACATCCACAACTGATAAAACACTTGGCCATTTTTTAACCAAACTGATTAAAATCATCGGCCTCAGGTTCCCCGCCCGACCGCACGTCACGGGTGACAACACAGTTTTGGATGATTTTTTTTTTGGTTTCAAAGCTGGACATGTCAATAAATACTTTCAAGAATAATATTCTTGAAAGTATTTGTTATTATTGCACCAATTAATAATCAAAAGTAGAATTTAAACAGTATTCTCCCAGCAGGATGGCTGAATGGTTAAGGCGTTGGACTTAAGATCCAATGGACACATGACCTCATGGATACGGACCCCACTCCTGGTAAATGTGGCAACAATTTTATTTTTTACACACTGGCCCTCATTTATCAAACTTGCGTACGGTGAAATCAGAGCGTATGTGGGGTGTAAGAAAAATTACCGCCTGTTTTGGCATTTATCAATCAGAGCCATATACCTGGCGTACGGTGCGCTCTGAACCTACACCAAGTCAGTAGATGGAACATGATACACCAATTTAAGTAAACACTAAAGTGCGCTGGAAAACAGGTTTTAACAGCATGAATGGCATTGCCACATCGCATATGATCCTCATTAGTGATTCAAACATGAAACAAGGCGACAGCGTTAATGTTTATGGACAGACTTGATTCAATGTTGCGCTGCATCGACATCATGCTCCTCCAGGCCACGGGCCGAGCGCAGAGGCTGTCCGGGGGACCAAGGACAGTCCAGAACCTGGACCGCAGCCACAGAGACGCTTATGGTGTTTTTATATTTATGTTTCGTTTTTTGTTTTGAACAAAATACCGCTGCATGCGCAAACTTTGTGTGGATTCCCCGCCTCACACCCGCGGCCGCTGCCGTGTCCCGGGACACCAGGACTCACCTGGGTCTGTGCGAGGCCATGCTCCGTGTTCTGGTTGGTTTGAGCGCTGAGTCTGTGGACCGTATTCCACAGCTCCACAGCTTTCGTGGGTCCGGACGGGTTCGTAAAGTCCGGGTTTGAGCGGCGCACAGGGTCTGCTGACCGCGCCCTTTCCTCTCGTCAGGGGAATGATCGAAGCACGTCTCGTAGGGCTGTCTTCGGTCCGGACGGGTTGGTTAGGTTCCAGTCGGCTGTCAGCTCTCCGTGCACCTGTTTCCTCCCGGAGGAAAGCTCTGCTCAGGCCGAAAGACGCGTAGTCCTGCGCCGGCTCTAATGCTGAGTCCGCGGAGCTGAGCTGCTTTTACTGGTTCAGATCCTGGTCCAGAGTCTGTACTGCAGCGTTATAGCCACGCTTTTGTTTTATGTGGTCTAATTCTATACCCTTTTTTATACAGGCTATTTAGGCCTACAGCTTATTTAATAACTTTTCACTTCACTTTTTATTTCTTTTTTCCCTCTTTTTTATTTAGTAAATGTGATCTTGGATTGTCTATAAGGTTAACGTGGGTTACTGACAGATCTTTCTGTCAACAATTTACCTAATTTTAGCTTTGTTTTGGTCCTCTTTTTATTTATGTATTTATTTTTTACACATTTGTACTTATTTACTATTTCTACTTATTTTTAAGTTCATGGAAAGTCTGGTGTTGATTTAGTTTTGTATATTATTGCAGTAACGTCAAATTACACAATTTCTCAAATCATTCAAGCACTGTCTTTGTTTTTATCTTATAAAGTTGGAGCACCCTTTGCAGACAGCAGTAAGAATTATCAATATTTAAGCAGTGTTGTTTTTCTGCTAAGGGTATGCTAACAAATCAATAGCACTGTAAGACACATTTTAAGAACAAAACTACACAGGATGAGACATGAAAGCTTCAGATTATGAACATGGCAGCGTCCAGTTCAGAATGAGTCCGGTGACAACAACAACATGGCTGCCGCTAGATTAAAATGTTTACAGGCCCGCGCCGTATGTAAAAGCATCCATTTGCATCCCCCTCCACTTGGCCCGAAACTTGATTAAACGCCTCTCCTTGTCCACTACTGAGGAATTGCTGTGCTTCAGAGCAATTTCACACGGCGGCAGATGAACGATCTCCGGCACTACTTGGAGTCGCGTGGCACTTGCAAATTCATCAAGCGTTGTGCGTGTACATAGACATTGGTAACAAAAAGACGGGAGTTGCGGGGTCCGAGACGTGTTCAATCACACGTGCAGAAAAGAAAACCGGCTAGTAACCATCTCTCTTCATCACCGCGATGTAAATAAAAGTATCAATCAAGCATGATCATTTGCATGCTACGCCCATATCAGAATCAGAATTGGTTTGGACTATAAGACTATTAGGGCATGCATAAGAAGATTCCATTTAAACAACAATTTGACATAGAACAACAGTGTGAGTGTATTCACAGATGTACAGGTGCATTGAGTGTTAGCTGCAAATATGAGAGTGGACACACCACATAGTGCAATAGAGCAGATTACACTCACGAGTCTGTAACTAAGTTATTGGGTCTTGTTATTGTTCATGAGTCTGATAGCGGAGGGGGAAATACTGTTCATGTGGCAGGAGGTATGGGTCTGGATGGACCGTAGCCTCATGCCTGAGGAGAGAGGGGTGAATAGTCCGTGTCCAGGGTGAGAAAGGCCAGCTGTGATCCGACCCACACGCCTCCGGGTCATGGAGGTGAACAGGGCCTGGAGAGATGGAAGCTTACAGCCAATCAGAAAAGAAGAGCCAGGGGGAAAGTACACAGCCCTGAGGAGACCCGGTGTTTGTAGTCCGAGTGTCCGAGACGATCTTCCCCAGCCGCACGTGCTGTCTCTGGTCCGTCAGGAAGTCGGTGATCCACCTGCAGAGGGAGTCGGGCACGCTGAGCTGGTAGAGCTTGTCTCGTAGCAGTCCTGGGAGGATGGTGTTGAAGGTAGAGCTGAAGTCCACAAACAGGATCCTGGCGTAGGTTCCTGAGGAGTCCAGATGCTCCAGGATGAAGTGAAGGGCGAACTGCAGGGGGTCCAGGAGGGGGGCGGTGATGTCCTTGAGGTGTGGCAGGACCAAGCGCTCAAAAGACTTCATGACCACAGACGTCAGCGCCACCGGCCTGTAGTCATTAAGTCCTGTGATCCGTGGTTTCTTAGGGACAGGGATGATGGTGGACAGTTTAAAGCAGAACAACATGGCAACGTGGCATGACTCCAGGGAGGTGTTGAAAATGTCTGTGAAGACGGGAGCCAGCCTCTCAGGGTGGAGGGGGAGACGCCATCTGGCCCGGTGGCCTTCTGCAGGTTCAGCTTCAGGATTTGCTGATGCAGTTCCTCCTCACTGATGGGGAGGGGGGGATCATGTGTTGGCCTTTGATGAAGTGACCTCAGAACAGAGTGGGGAGGAGGGGGTGCAGGGGCCGTTGATGGTGGAGGTGATGATGGAGGGAGCAGGGGTGGCTGGAGTGTCTAGAGAGGTGTCAAAGTCTGATGGGCGCTTGTGGCGGCAGTAATGTCAGTCTACCCCAGGGCAGCTGTGGTTACAATAGTAGCTTACCACCACCAAGTATGGAGTGAATGAATAGTGCAATGTAAAGTGTCTTTGAGTGTCCAGAAAAGCGCTATATAAAACTGATGCATTATTATTATTATTATTAATGTGTATTCAGACCCTGGGCGAGGAACAGGTTGTTCAGCGCCCCGGGGGCCTTGGGCTTGTAGTTAGATTTGGCTTTCCCCACTTCCCTGCAGAAGCGGTACTTTGCCTCACTGTAGCGGGTCCTGTCCTGACTCCTGCGCCTCCTCCTTCTCTTCCCGCAGCTGCCGTAGTTTGGTTGTGAACCAGGGCTTGTCATTGTTATAACAAACTCTGGTACGCGTTGGTATTATGCACCCCTCATTAAAGTATGAATGAGTTCAGTGTCCGTATACTCATCCAGGTTGTTAGAAGCAGCCTTTAACGCTTTCCAGTCTGTTGTCTCCAAACAGGAATGCAGCTCCTCCACAGCCTTAGTGGTGAACGTCTTTATTGTGCTCAAAAGTTTCAGTCTCTGTCTGAATGAGGGGATTAGGTGAACCATCACTTCATCTGAAAGTCCGAGTGCAACACGGGGGACAGCACTGTTACACTGCTTATTGTAGTGTAACAGTGATCCAGCGTGTTCTCCCCTCTGGTAGGGCATTTAATAAACTGTCTGTTCTTGGGTAATTCCTGGTTCCCCTTGTTAAAGTCACCAAGAACGATAACAAGAGAGTCCAAGAAAGTCCGCTCCACATGCAGAATCTGCTCCGCGAGCGTGTGTGTCCCCGCCCGGTGGTATGTAAACAGCCGCCAGAATGAATAAAATGATCTCTTGTGGTGAATGAAATGGTTTACAGTTAATGAAGAGATATTCCAGAGCAGTGTTGAGGTCACAGTCACATCAGAACACCAGCTACTGTTGATGTAGAAACAAACTCCATATCCATGTCATTCAGTCATGTGACTTTTGTTGTTATGCCATCTTGGAGACTTCTGGTTGGGGGCTGTACTACTAGGCTGGTTGAGCTGAACCTGGATTTGTTCCTGTAACCATGGGTTGACAAATCCTGAAATGGAGCTTTTGGATAAGTTTTACTGTAAAGCATGTTATCAGTCTGCTTAGTTAACTATGGGTTTCTCTGAGGATTAGTGTGCACGTTCATGTAAAACACGAGTAGTCAGCACCAAGTGGCCAGACAGACACAGACACAGTTCATCTGAATATAAAAATCACTAAACTCTTGACGAAAATATTATACAGCGCCACGGACAGCACGAGTCTGAACCAAGCAGCACATAAGGAGTATGTTCACAATTGTCAACCATTTTTAATATTCTGTGGATGATTTTTCATGTAAAATCTAGTCATCTAAAGTCTGCTTCAGACACCTACGGTAAAAGTTACAACATTATAATATTATCATATCAAAGACAAAATGAATGCCTCAGTTTGTCCAAGATGTAACATGTCTGTATCCTTGGAACATGTTCTGGTCTTGCCTCTGTCTGCAAAACTTCTGGGCGCACATATTAAAAAAAATATATCGTCCATCTGTGGTAAAGAGCTTGGCGGCAACCCTATAACCGCAATACCTGGTGTCGTGAGACCAGAGGAAAGTTAATATTGGATGTGATCGCACTCTTTTGCAATGACACCGACTGTAAACCAAGGTGGAAATTCTCAATCAAAGAAATACAAAGGTTACAACACAATGTCGCCACTTTAATAAATCCATCCCTTTTATTCCTTTATTCAGATTCCTATCAGATAAAGGGATTATCTCCCCGCTGCTGAAGGTGCTTCCTCCTCTTCCCTCTCTGCTCCTCACTCCCTCCGCACACCTCCTCTGTTTGGTCATAGAGCCGTTTTCTTATCTAACCTGGAACTAAACCTGGTCCAGAGCAGATTATGCACCGATGGCAAGGTTACCGCATAGACTATGTTTATTTCAATTGACAAAAACTTCGGAACTACTGTAAAGAAGCTAGAAACTCGCTCTCCGGTGAGCAAAGTTACAGCATGGCAAAAGCTTGTAAAATTAGCTCCCATCCATCCATCCATTTTCTTCCGCTTTATCCGGGGCCGGGTCGCGGGGGCAGCAGTCTCAGCAGAGATGCCCAGACTTCCCGATCCACGCACACCTCCTCCAGCTGTTCTGGGGGGACCCCGAGGCGACACCAGGCCAGCTCGGAGACATAGTCCCACCAGCGTGTCCTGGGCCTTCCACGAGGCCTCCTCCCAATAGGACATGCCTGGAGCACCTCCCGAGGGAGGCGACCAGGAGGCATCCGGAACAGATGCCCTAGCCACCTCAGCTGGCTCCTTTCGACGTGGAGGAGCAGCGACTCTACTCCGAGCTCCTCCCGGGTAACTGAGCTCCTCACCCGATCTCGGAGGGTGCGCCCAGCCACCCTGAGAAGGAAACTCATTTCGGCCGCTTGTATTCGCGATCTTGTCCTTTCGGTCATTACCCAAATCTCATGACCATAGGTGAGGGTGGGAACGTAGATCGATCGGTAAATCGAGAGCTTTGCCTCAGACTCAGCTCCCTCTTCACCACAACAGTCCGATACAGCGACCGCATCACTGCTGACGCCGCACCGATCCGTCTATCGATCTCACGCTCCATCCGTCCCTCACTCGTGAACATGACCCCGAGATACTTGAACTCCTCCACTTGAGGCAAGGACACCCCACCGACCTGAAGCGGGGAAATAGCTCCCCTGGGTATAAATTAGCTGATGTGCATGTTCCCATGCCTCCCAAGTCTTCCAAACAAATATTTTGTGGTTTATTTCCAAAGATCTTGCCATGGACAGCTTAGTCTTAGGGCGTTTTCACACATGCTCCAGTTAGGTCGACCTAAAGAGACTTTCAACGCGAAAGCAGCACTTTTGGGTCAGTGTGAATCCAAGCACAGCACTTTAAGCTAACCCTCTAATCCAGCTTCGTAGTATACCCCTCTGATGTATACCATATCAAACTATACATCTCAACTGACTGACTAATAGAGGCAATTAGTGAAGCGCGGGCAAGGGTTTTATTCAGCCCGCAGTGCCTGCCTTTGGAGCACTTTCTAACACCGGCCTGCCTTGCTACGTTGTTTCTATTTTTACAACCCGGCTCACGACCATTAAAAAATAGTACATTCTCCTGAAAAGGTGCATGAAAGTTGCCTAAAACTAACACGAACTCACGCACACAGAGTCATAGTGAAAACAGGGGGCTCCATAAAAGCATTCTCTGGACCACATGCTGCAAAACACATCCAGTTGCCGTGTGTACGAAATGCGTGGTATGAATAAAGTTGCCTTGCCTTGAGCTACTCCTATGTTGTTAAGTCACACACATGACACACACAGAATTGTAAGCCAATAAAAATTTGACGTACAATTACAGTGTGTCCCTCACACCCTGCTGTGTCTCAGCAGCGCCCCCCTTGTCCTCCTAGTCTGGGAAAACACCTTTATGTAACTGCGCACGGGCAAGATGTTCCAATCAGAAGTGCAGCTGAACTCAAACTACTAAACCTTTTGTGAAATGTCCGAACGAGGCAAAATTAAGCGGATGTATTAATCACGGATATTTGGCGCCGCTTCCTCATGAAGAGCTTCGTTAGCACAGCAGTGGGAAAACAGCGGGACTCGGACGCTTTGCCCCAGACAGAAGAGTTTCCCCACGTCAGCTGCGCTGGGACTTGGGAAGGGAACAGGTACAGGACTACGAGCGCCAAAAAGGCATCTCACATAGCACCAAACTGTACATCTATTATATATTACTTTGGTTTTGAGTTGATCTCTGGATGTCTCGCTCCATCTACAAAACATCTCATAAAAACAGCCGCCTGTTAACCCTCGGCCTGTCATGGGCGCAGAGCCGTGGGAAGATATTTTTGTTTGGGGGTGCTGAGGGACAAAATGTATCCCAAAAATGCCTTTTTATTAATATTGCCTGCAGTTCACAAACTATCCACCAGGGGGTGCTGCAGCGCCCTCAGCACCCTGGGTTCCCACGGCCCTGCATGTGTGTTTCCGTTTATTACGAGTGTTCCCGAAGGTTTCGTTTGGGGGCAGAGACACTGCCTTGGTTTGAGTTGTTGATACATCCATACGCCTTTCTAATTATATATGTGAGTGAACCATGCTACTATAGAACTGACTGAAACCTCAGTAGTAACGTGCCTAGTAATAACACTTGATAATATTTTGAATGGTCAAACATTTCTAAATCATCAAATGTTTTCTAAGTAATTTTGTGATTTGTATCTTTTTATGGTTCTCAATTGGCCCCATCTGGTTAAACGAAGGTCAAATAAAAATAGATATAATAAATAGCAGTGGAGTTCCCAACACTCGCCTCACAGGAGGAAGATCCAAGGTTCGGTTCCTGAACCGTGTGGGGCCTTTCTGTTGAGAGTTTGCATATGGTTTTTCCTGGTTTATCTGGATGGGTTTTTTTCCAAGATCTGGAGATAGGTTCCTAGTCACCCTTTGCACACTGGTTGAAGGACAGGTCAACTACAGAGGACAACTTTCACTATTGGAACAACAAAATCTGCAGCATTTCATGTTTCAGTCATTGTTTTGAGTGTAAATGTTGTACTGGATGGTTTTTGTTTCTTCTTAAAATCAACAGAACATTGTTAAAAGCACAAAGAGGAGCACTTCTTGGATTATTACAAGACATGGAACAGGGCCTATGTATCTTCGAAGCAGGGGGTCAGGCTGAACATGCAGGGAAACAACTCCTGACTGAAAAAATTACAAAGCATGACTAAAAGCTTAATACAAATTTGATTTAGGATATTAAAAGCACATTCATTTTGTGCCTGTAACCTTCACCATTAGTCACAGTCGGATAAAGCTAACATTATATAGTAAGTGGCGTAAGTGTCTTGACCGAAAGAGCTGCTGGTAACTGCGTAACATCCGATGGGAAGCGCAAAAAAATGTGTAGCATAATTAACCTATTACTTTAGGCTATTGCAGCTATTAAGTTTAATGGCCTTATAATGACTGTATTTATTGCCTACCTTTAGAGGCAATAAAGTTCTTGTTTGGTCCTGGTTTGCATCCCAGCATAGTTCGGCTCTTTCTCCAGTTACTTGTATTGAAATTATCCTGGTTTAGGTTTGGTCTAGAACAGCTTTAAATTCTGATGTTGATCTTTTTTTTTTTTTTTTTTTATCAGTCTGCAGAAGTGTTTCATTAGTCCTTGTCTGATGTGGGTCTAGAATGAGGTAGATAGTGGTTCTCAATTGGTGTAGCTTTGTGATGACTAACTACTACAGAGTCAGATTTGAGACAAAACTATTCAAATTACTTTTAAAGGAACTTAAATTAAAAAAATATAATATATTTTTGGGGATTTCATAAGATATTTTCATTCCAACTTAAAAATAAACAATAACAATAAAAATGCTAAACATGAAGAACAAATGTTATTCAATAAAATATATTTTTTTCACTTAAAAAAATATATATACTAATAATAGTATATAAAATGTCTGTACTTCAAATGTGAAACTAATGATATAGACTCATTACATGCAAAGTGAAGTCAAGCCTTTATTTAATTGTTTGTTGATTGTGGCTTAAAGTCCATTTTCACAATTTTCTGATTTTCTGATTTTTTATTTGGGATTTTACAAACCGAGCCATAATGATCAACATTATAACAAATAAAGGCTATACACATCTCACTTTGCATGTAATGGCTGCGCATGCGCTGTTCTTTTCCCCATAACTGCAAAAGTAAACGCACCCTCGAATTTTGTTTTACGGTGATGGAAAGCAAACCCCTCGCGCTGTTTCTCAGTGTTGTTGCCATTACGGTCCAATCACAGACAAGAACTCAGACGGATACACGCTGTGCAGCTAGCGTACTGTGCGGAGCAGTGGAGATTTCGAACGAGAGTTTGTCAGCAGAGCCGGATGTTCCTATACGCAAACTACGCAAGTTGCGTCGGGCCCCCGCACCCGCAAGGGCCCCGCATTTCAGTCAGGCAGCACGGTAGCACAGCGGTTAGCGCTCGCGCTTCACAACTAGAAGGTCCGGGTTCGATTCCCACCTGGACGGGGCCTTTCTGTGTGGAGTTTGCATGTTCTCCCTGTGTCTGCGTAGGTTTCCTCCGGGTACTCTGGTTTCCCCTACCACTAAAAACATGTACAATAGGCCCAGGGACTGCAGGTGGAAATTAGCACAAGTGCTATAACCTGGTACAATGCATCTCTCCTTTCTGAGGCTAATGTATATTGTACACTGTCCCTGTTCAAATAAATAAAAATTTTTAAAAAACTACAATGTTTCACTGATTAATCAACGTGTTTTCACTGGGACAGGCGCTCACTCACTCTCCGCCCACTTTGCCACATATAACACCAAAACGCAGCAGTCTGCTGAAGTGAATGAGCAGGAGAGACCGACCGACCGCCTCCCCGCCCCTCATAAGGTTAAAGCAGTTCTGAAAGATAAGGATTAAGACATTTAAAAACCATTAACAGAACTTTAAAATCGATCCTAAAGTACACGGGGAGCCTACATACTGCTGTAATGCAATGCCATATTGTAAAAGTTCCTGAAGAAGTTTTTGTGATTGGGTTAGGTGTATTTATTCATACATTTATTTCTGTATTTTTATTTATTTCTGTATTTCTTTCTGTAATTCTCTTAATGTATGCAAATCATGGGGTGGGTCTGGATGCCACTGCTGTAAGGTGATTGGTTAATCTTTCTCCATGTTAATCTTTTCTCACAATTGATGAGCTCTGCTTCAGTCTATTGACAGTGGCACAGAGGGGGTTCTTCTTGTGACTGGAGGATTGGCGGTTCGAATCCTGGAGGGGCACTGTCACGGTGTCCTAATGTAGGTGGAGAGGCGCTAGACTATAAAGCAGAGTTCATGTTTGGCGATGTCTATGCTGGAGGCGAGATTCAAACCCCTGACCTTCCGATCATGAGACTACCAGCTCTACCAACTGCGCCACTGACGCCTTTGTACACTCAAAGTGCTTTCCAGCAAGGATCCACTCACATTCACACGCTCATTCATACACCAGTGTACGCAGACACTGGGGGCAAGGCAGGTGAAGTGTCTTGCCCGAGGACAGTGTGCCCCTGCAGGACTCAAACTGCCAATCCTCCAGTCACAAGATGACCCGCTCTACTATCTGTGCCACTGTCAATAGACTGAAGCAGAGCCCATGTTAAGCAGTGTCTATGCTGGACAAGGCATGTGTGCATAGATAAAGAGTAACACATCACCTTACAGCAGCGGCATCCAGACCCACCCCATATGTGCAGACATTGAGAAATGCAAAAAACAATACCTGTAAATAAATGCACTTATTACAATGCATGCATTTCTTTGCAAATTTGATCTGCATTTTATTTCTCCATACTCAAGGCTGCATCGGCCACACTCATTTAAACTCTCGTCTCTGGCGGAGTATCAGGACAGTAGATGGGTGAACACAAGTGTAAAAAGCTGTTCTGTGGATTTTGTCTTAAACAGTTCAATCCACACAGTTCTCAAGAGCAGTTCCTTACAATAACTGCACATTCAGAGAACCAGTCTAACACAAATTGGGCTACTCAACGGCCAATTCTCAGCGGTGAGACAGAAAAATCATAAACCATTTGCCATTTATTTTTAAAAGTGGGGGAAATGGACTGGTCCTGAACCCCAGTCTGACAGTGGCCAAGTGGTTCTCACACAAAAGCAGGGCCTGAATTGACGTCTTTGTTCCACTTCTGCCCTGCTCTACGGCAAGGTGGAACTTTTGACCATAAATGGGTTTGCTCTGTCAAACCATGGCATGCGTACTGTAGGGTTACCAATTCACCAAACTTTATGGACGCAACACATCTTTCATGAAATTGAAACTGATGCAGGCAGCCAAACCAAGTTCCCTCATACCAGGTTAGTGACTAAACTTAATTTGTAATAAAGTTCAAATTCTAACACCAAAATCAAAGTGAAAAAAGGTTGGGTAACATTTTTATTTGTTAAAAGCATGAAGGTACCATGCAACACATCTTGGAAACAAAATTACATTGCATTACACCAAAAACCTGTTCAAGTTCTATGAACAATGTGGGATTTCACCGAGAACTTTGAGGGTTTCGTCTTGCTGGATAGTGTGGTTGCCGCTCCCAGAGGGTACGTCTTGCTGGATAGTGTGGTTGCCGCTCCCAGAGGGTACGTCTTGCTGGATAGTGTGGTTGCCGCTCCCAGAGGGTACGTCTTGTTGGATCGTGTGGTTGCCGCTCCCAGAGGGTACGTCTTGTTGGATCGTGTGGTTGCCGCTCCCAGAGGGTACGTCTTGTTGGATCGTGTGGTTGCCGCTCCCAGAGGGTACGTCTTGTTGGATCGTGTGGTTGCCGCTCCCAGAGGGTACGTCTTGTTGGATCGTGTGGTTGCCGCTCCCAGAGGGTACGTCTTGTTGGATCGTGTGGTTGCCGCTCCCAGAGGGTACGTCTTGCTGGATCGTGTGGTTGCCGCTCCCAGAGGGTACGTCTTGCTGGATCGTGTGGTTGCCAGGGCCTGCATGAAGGTATAGGACATTGACTTTTTTTTTACTATAACCACGTTACATTAATTATGCTGAAAAGAGTTTACTTGGATACATTTGACTAAATGGCAGCAAATTTAGGTTGTCCGTTCTAAATGTTGCAATAAGGCTCTTTATGGTACCGTTCCTTCTATTTCACATTTATCAGGGCCATTACATACTTCATCCAATAATATTGCGGTTACAGAAGTTCATTGATGCCAGATCAGATGTCTGCCTTCTCAAGCCACATAGCTATACTTTTACACTGCAGTAAATAAGGTCACTGTATTGATAGTGAGGTGATAACGTGACCATCACTGCTACATTTACAGTGGGGCAAAAGCAGGAGGAACAATGCGGTTTGTCCCGGTCGAACACTAGACAAGCTCTATACCCTTCATCGGGTGCTCGAGGGTTTGTGGGAGTTCGCCCAACCAGTCCACATGTGTTTTGTGGATCTGGATTCGACCGTGTACCTCGTGGTGCCCTGTGGGGGGTGCTCCGGGAGTATGGGTTCTGGGGCCCTCCGTTCCCTGTATGACCGTAGCAGGAGCTTGGTTCGCATTGCCGGCAGTAAGTCAGACCTGTTCCCGGTGCGTGTTGGGCTCCGCCAGGGCTGCCCTTTGTCACCGGTTCTGTTCATTACCTTTATGGACAGAATTTCTAGGCGCAGCCAGGGACCGGAGGGTGTCCGGTTTGGGAACCTCAGCTCAGCTGTTGGCTTCATCAAATCAAGACCTTCAGCTGCACTGGGTCAGTTTGCAGCCGAGTGAAGCGGCCGGGATTAGGATCAGCACGTCCAAATTTAAGGCCATGGTTGTCCACCGGAGAAAGGAGGTTTCCCCGCTTCAGGTCGGTGGGGAGTCCTTGCCCCAAGTGGAGGAGTTAAAGTATCTCGGGGTCATGTTCACGAGTGAGGGACGGATGGAGCATGAGATCGATAGACGGATCGGTGCGGCGTCAGCAGTGATGCGGTCGCTGTATCGGACTGTTGTGGTGAAGAGAAAGCCGAGTCAGGAGGCAAAGCTCTCGATTTACCGATTGATCTACGTTCCCACCCTCACCTATGGTAATGACCGAAAGGACAGGATCGGGAATACAAGAAATGAGTTTCCTTCGCAGGGTGGCTGGGCGCACCCTCCGAGATCGGGTGAGGAGCTCAGTTACCCGGGAGGAGCTCGGACTCGAGTCGGTGCTCCTTCACGTCGAAAGGAGCCAGCTGAGGTGGCTAGGGCATCTGTTCCGGATGCCTCGTGGAAGGCCCAGGACACGCTGTGTTCTGACTCGTGGCTTGTTTTAAGTACATTTTTTACATAGACCTTTATTTTGAAACTACTGCTCTTATTTTGGCGGATCCCACCCAGAACTATAAATAGCTCCCCTAGCAACCACAGACGTTAGATTGTTGCCGAGATGTCTGACACGCAAAAGCCTTTGAACCTTTTATTTTACTCCCGCTAAGGCAACGCCTGCAAGTATTTTGTTGAGTTAGAGGACTTTCATTTAGTTATTAAGTATGAATACTTATCTTAAATAATATTGTAACATTGTCCAAATTAGCTATTTAGTGAGCATCAGTTGTCATGCTGCCGTGGCAACCACCTAACTGTAGCCTGTTTCTCTGTTTTCTTAGTTTTTTACTTTGTACTCAATGGCAAGGCTGAATATTAAAGCGCCAATGTCAAGAAGGTCACGTCTGGTCTTTGAGTCAAAGTTTAACTAGCTGCCTAGTTCACAACGAGGGCAGTTAGTGAAAAAAGGCGCAAGAATCTGGAGTTTAACTGAAAGAAGATGGAAGAAGCAGTAGCAGTTAAGTCAGACAGGGGCTCAAAAACCACCTCCAGACGCTCACACATCACCCCTGTCCTCTTCTCTCTCCACTGGCTCCCAGTGCGGTTTAGGGTGGAGTTTAAGGTCCTGATGTTTGTGTTCAAGGCCATCAATGGCCTGGCCCCGGCCTACCTCGCCGACTTAGTAACGGTCTACCAACCAGCCAGAACTCTGCGCTCCTCTGAACACACCTCCCTGGTCATCCCCAAGTTCAAATACATAAAGTTTGGAGGCCGTTCTTTTGCCGTCCAAGGCCCAAAGCTGTGGAACGCACTTCCGGTACAGCTTCAAAACATCACTGAGTTGAGTCTTTTTAAATCTCAGTTGAAGACACATCTTTTCAGACGAGCTTTTGATGCATAGCCACTGACTCGACTGCTGTTTTTATGTACATTTGTGTTTTTATTGATGTCTATTATATCTTTTATTTCTATTCTGGAAAGCGCCCTGGGCACCTTCTGGCTGTTATAAGGCGCTATACAAATAAAATTTGATTGATAAAAAGCTCCCGTTCCTCTCCATCCAGCGCCGCAATCAGAGCACGGGCTCAGGCCGAAGCAGCAAAGGCATGGGCTTCATATGCTGAAAAGGAAGCAAAGCTTAAAGTGGAAAGTGCAGTTAAAGAAGCGGAGCTACAGTTGAGCAAAGCGAGGTTAGACGCCGAGTTAAAAGCACTGGAATTCCAAAGAGTGGCAGCTGCAGCCATAGCAGAAGCTGAAGCATTAGAAGCAGCTGAAGTCAGAAAAATCCAACTCAATAGCACAAGAAAAATTACAAACGAACATCAAAATAAGAACGGAGGAATACGTTGAAAAACAAGTACAGCTCCAGTCCCGCCGCAACTTGGTGAGTACGAGTCTCTACCAATTTGACAAACCCGAAAGTTACAGAGCATGGCAGTCATCATTTAACAACGCCATCGCAGACGCCACGGGGGAAGCCATCGCAGACGACACGGGGGAAGCCAACGCAGACGACACGGGGGAAGCCAACGCAGACGACACGGGGGAAGCCAACGCAGACGACACGGGGGAAGCCAACGCAGACGACACGGGGGAAGCCAACGCAGACGACACGGGGGAAGCCAACGCAGACGCCACGGGGGAAGCCAACGCAGACGCCACGGGGGAAGCAAACGCAGACGCCACGGGGGAAGCCAACGCAGACGCCACGGGGGAAGCCAACGCAGACGCCACGGGGGAAGCCAACGCAGACGCCACGGGGGAAGCCAACGCAGACGCCACGGGTGAAGCCAACGCAGACGACACGGGTGAAGCCAACGCAGACGACACGGGTGAAGCCAACGCAGACGACACGGGTGAAGCCAACGCAGACGACACGGGTGAAGCCAACGCAGACGACACGGGTGAAGCCAACGAAGACGACACGAGTGAAGCTAACAAAGATCTCTACAGCAAACAGTGGAGATATGTGCAAGCAATTGCAAATGAGTTCTGGCATCGTTGGCGTCAGAAGTATCTTCAAACCTGGAAGAAATGGACAGAAACAAAGGGAATGCGAAAGTAGTATCAGTATCAGAAGGAGACATCGTACTCATTAAAGACTGTCAAGTGGCCAATGGCGAAGATTACTGCTGTCTACCCAGGAAGAGATTGCAGAGTCAGAAGTTCTACTCAAAACCTCAGGGACCTTTAAGATTTTTTGGAGACCCATTTCAGAAATAGTTCTTTTTTGCCTATAGATTAAATATCTTTTGAGATAAATTGTGACCGTAGTAGGTCAGGCGGGGAGTGTTCTGACTCGTGGCTTGTTTTAAGTACATTTTTTTACATAGACCTTTATTTTGAAACTACTGCTCTTATTTTGGCGGATCCCACCCAGAACTATAAATAGCTCCCCTAGCAACCACAGACGTTAGATTGTTGCCGAGATGTCTGACACGCAAAAGCCTTTGAACCTTTTATTTTACTCCCGCTAAGGCAACGCCTGTAAGTATTTTGTTGAGTTAGAGGACTGTCATTTAATTATTAAGTATGAATACTCATCTTAAATAATATTGTAACATTGTCCAAATTGGCTATTTAGTGAGCATCAGTCGTCATGTTGCCGTGGCAACCACCTAACTGTAGCCTGTTTCTCTGTTTTCTTAGCCTTGCCATTGAGTACAAAGTAAAAAACTGAATATTAAAGCGCCAATGTCAAGAAGGTCACGTCTGGTCTTTGAGTCAAAGTTTAACTAGCTGCCTAGTTCACAACGAGGGCAGTTACACGCTGGTGGGACTACGTCTCCGAGCTGGCCTGGTGTCTCGGGGTCCCCCCAGAACAGCTGGAGGAGGTGTGCGTGGATCGGGAAGTCTGGGCATCTCTGCCAAGACTGCTGCCCCCGCGACCCGGCCCCGGATAAAGCGGAAGAATATGGATGGATGGACAAAAGCATTGCCGAAATCAAATAGGAAGTCTATGGTGAACTGACTTTTGCCCCATTGCAACTAATGAACTTCAAATTTCAAATTGTCCATAACTTATTTTTCTTAGCCTACACAACTTTAGACTCCGTTCAGATAGTTTAACTGGTACCTTTGAGCAGCAGTTTCTCAACCTTTCAAGCCTCCACACCCAAAATCACTCAAACACCTTGGGAGCATTAATAATTAAAAAGGTTCAAGAAATGTCCTCATTTAATGTGGGGCTGAAACTACTAAACTATTGAAATGGTGGATTTTAGTAAAGCGATTTAGTAAACGGACCCAAGTAGAGCAAAAATGAAATAAAATATTTGATGGATGCTTAAATTAAAGAATTTAATTTTGATCTGGGTTTTCCTTCAAATATAAATTAAAAACGCCTTATGCCACAATCAATACAAACACTACACATGTGTTGCATGATGCGGTATCTGCTGCACCATTTGCCAATAAAGTTAAAGCGGTCCAAATGTATGGTGAGCGAGTTCATAACAGGTGTTCCAACAATTGTCTTAATTTTTGCAATTATACGCCATATTTCTACAAAAAGGGCAAAGTATTCAAAATTCAGTACTCGAAGTAGACAACATTAAATACATTCTAAGGCCAGTATTCAAATGGGGGGGGGTTATTAGAATATAAAGTAGGTCTTACCGCGTGTTCGGCTCCATTTCCTGGCATGGTGTGAACAGTCACAGTGACTGACTGCTGACCCGTTTGCTCTGCAGACTCTACATTGCTTTCCTTTTGAACTGTAAAAAGGAAAAAAAAAAATTCCCTCAGTTTAGGCTGGAGTAAATCATTTCTCATTTAACTCAAACTTTCCCTCTAGATTTAACACAAAAACCATACAAGCTATACAATTTGCTAAACAAAATTTGACTTGATATTGGCTATGCAAGTGAAAGTATTCAACTGGCTTCAGCAAATGTACAAGGGACCATGTTTAATTTGAAAGTCAAATGTTAAGGATTTTGTTTTTCACCAACCTAGTTTAGTTTTTTGAATGAGTGACAGTAGCTCTAGAGTCTACTAGCGTGGTCAAACATTTGCCAGTGTAGTACAGCTATAAGTTTAATTTTTAGAAATGCAATTGAGCATTTTTATAAAAAAATAAAATTACAACCAAGCATTTAAACTTTCAGTTTTGGAAATTGTATAAACTTCTGGGCATTTTGGTTCAAGATCACTTCAATATGCACACTGAATGACATTAAATGAGAAGTTGGTCTCCAGCTTACTTACCCTCTTCAACTATGGCGTTCAATGATTTCTGAATGAAATTCTTTAACGCCTGACGGTTATCATTTGAATGGAAACCTACGACAAAATACAAAATTTAAGTTTTTTTCTAAAGTAGCCGAGCTTTATTCATAAGCCATTTTCTGAGGATCCATTTCGATTTTACCTCTGCTCTATAAATGTTGACTCTCTTCCAAATTAAAAATGTATAAATTATATCAGGAGCTTGGATCATATCATAATAGTCCAAGTAATATTTTGGCTGACTAAAAAGATTGGATTAAAAAAGTTTATATAAATATCCACTGCCCCAGTCGCAAAGGATGGGTCAAATTTCCCTACGGGGACAAGTATACAAAAACAAAACAAAAAAAAGCACATTTCATTGACTAAAATCATACAAATTGACAGTTTGAAATGCCCTCAAATAATTTAAATTCACTGCCAAAGGAACAGCTGGGCTTTGTTCATGTGGGAGAACAAACTTAAACAGAGGACCTTGATTAAATACATTATAAATGTAAAGTCAAAATTCTCATGCAATTTTAATCAAGAAAATTTGACTATACATAAAAAAAAATAAAAATAAAAAAAAAACACATTTTTCAAAAGACATTAAATTAAAAAATGTCAAAATAAACTTGAGCATTAATAAGCCTAGCTGACAGCTAATGTTTGCTAGCCTAGACGGCTTCATTCACCACACCATGTACCAGCAAAGGAGTCATCCTGTTTTGAGCGCTCAGGATTACCGTCACCTCTATCCCACAAACAACCAATGCTAACATTTCCAAAAGCCTGAAAAGTTAAACTTCTAAGAGACAATATTTACCCAGTATGTCGTGCTGATTGACCACTGCATTCCAGGCATCTTGCGTGCTGCTACGAACTACAGACAACGCTGAAAAGTTAGCTTGAAAAAGGAATACTTTCGGACCAACATTATCAGTTAGTAAAAGCCGTTTACCTGTGCAAAGGGTGATTAGACAGAACCACCAGGCCCATAGTGTCCTCATGTCGGCAGTCTACAGCAGAACGGTGGTCAGCAGTGCCAGATGGAAAGTCTCAGGTAAAAACGCGCTAAATATACAACAGGTGAGGCTCGCTCCGTAATGAGGCTCCTGATTGGACAGAAACGAGGCTGCTGAGTGGCTGATTGACTCCGGCCCCGCCCATAACCGAGCCTGATCCTCTTTTGTTTTTTTACCCCCCGCATTTTCTTTTCATTTCTTCCAGTCTTGTTTATTATTGCATACACAGTTTTAGTAATTTTGATACAAATGAATGTTTTATTCTTTCAGGTTAAAACCTCTTAACTATGGCCGAAACAACTAATCAATTAATCGACCAATCGATTATCGAAATAGTCGACAACTATTTTAGTCATTGATTAATCGTTTTCTTGTTCATACATCCATCCATCTTCTTCCATGGCTCCCCCTGCAGGTGGTGGGTCCACAGAAGGACGGCCTCGTGGTTCTAACTGGGCCTGTTGGTCTGGTTCACACAGACTTAAATAGAGCAAAAATGACATGAAAATCTTGACTTTTGATGAAAACCTACTTTGTTTTTATAGTTAGTGTATGTAGTGTTTTGTACATTATAAATTTCGTGAATGTCAGTCTGTGTCTCATCCGATCAGAAAGCATAATTAGCGCAAAGAGCCTCTAACAAACATTTACTTTAAGTTTACTCCATCAACACGTCCTCAAGCGATGCCACTTTAGCTTTATCTGATAAAAAAATTGAAAAAAATTAAATTTTCTTACATTACTCACAGCCAAGCAATTATTCGATTCATCGTAAAAGTAATCGATAGATTTATCGATTACAAAATAATCGTTAGTTGCAGCCCTACTCTTAACCCCCACACAGCAAATGTTCCAGTGTCAATGTAACACTGTCTGGAGTCTATATGAGTCCACTCTTCTTCAGTGTTAATGTGAGTTAACTCTCTGCAGAGTTAGACTGAAGGATAGAGAATCTGACACCATGAGTGACAGTAACATGACGTTAAATAGAAATGTGTTCTTTATTTCAAATAGGTTAGGGTAACGGTAACGGTAACCCCAACCCCTAACCTTAACCTTAACCTTAACCCTAACCCTAACCCTAACCCTAACCCTAACCCTAACCCTAACCCTAGGGTTATAATAAATAACTAGTTTATTAGTTATTTTAACTAATAATGTAGTTAAAAATAGTTTATTAGTTAACTATTTTTTAACTAATAAATAGTTAGTCTTTACTTAGCCTTTTCACATTAGCTGCTAAAGTCATCCGTACTCGTGAACGTGAACACTGTGTTGTGCGCAATATAGCTTATAAATGAATAATTAGACCAGCAGACAGGATTTATGCTACAAATCTCCTCACTGGAGCGATTCTTGCTGTGGGCTATCTTTTATCCCTCCACATTATCAGTAAGTTTACAGGGGCAGCATACTAGCTAGCGCTCGCTTCACAAATCTCAGAGGGACCAATCAGCGGCCAGGTAATCCTGTGGACGGCTTCTCCGCATCCAATCACGGGCATTTAGAAAGATGGAAAAGTGTTGTGTTATGTTTCTTTGTGAGTGAAGGTAAAACAATATATACAAGTTTTGCCCATGTAGAATCTTGGCCCTCAATGTAATGAATAATGTAGTTGTTGTAGTATTGTGTTTACATCAATGGTAGTTACTGAATGACATTTGCATTGAAGCTTCACTATTTTCAATTGTGTTGGATGCTGTTTTCCTTCCTGTTGATCCATGGCCGGGTTGTGGTGGACACAGATTTATTGAATAAAGTGTGACATAGCAAATAAATAAAAGGACCGTTACCTTTTGACTGGAATGGACAGAAGTGAAGAAGAAAAGTAATCCATAAGTCACAGATGTGTAGGAGCTCAAGCATCGCTGCACTGTCTATGCCGCTGCGCTCATGCTAACAACAGTGCATTGCAACCAATAGACAATGTTAGCCGACTAAAAACCCAGGGATTCAGAGGCTGCCTGATTTTAATTAGAAACACTCTCTGGGATGGTTTTTGTTTTGCTAGAAGTTAAGATAGGTTTGTTTTGTTTTAGCGTGTAGGTCGGCTAAGTGTGAAGCGGACGGGATGAGGATCAGCACCTTAAAATCTGAGGCCATGGTTCTCCACCGGAAACAGGTGGCTTCCCCTCTTCAGGTCGGTGGGGAGTCCTTGCCTCAAGTGGAGGAGTTCAAGTATCTCGGGGTCCTGTTCACGAGTGAGGGACGGATGGAGCGTGAGATCGATAGACGGATCGGTGCCGCGTCAGCAGTGATGCGGTCGCTGTATCGGACTGTTGTGGTGAAGAGGGAGCTGAGTCTGAGGCAAAGCTCTCGATTTACCGATCGATCTACGTTCCCACCCTCACCTATGGTCATGAGATCTGGGTAATGACCGAAAGGACAAGATCGCGAATACAAGCGGCCGAAATGAGTTTCCTTCGCAGGGTGTCTTGGGCGCACCCTCCGAGATCGGGTGAGGAGCTCAGTTATCCTAAAAAAAAGCGGAAGAAAATGGATGGTCATTTGATTTATTTTTTTGCCAGTTACAATATTTATATCAGGCATAGGAATTGGTATTGGTACTGATACGAGCCTTGAAATCGAATGGAAACTATAAAAAGCAGGTATTGCGCAATCCAACTTCTCAAGGTGGTACTATGATTTTTTTTGTCAATTTAAAAAAAAATTCTCATTCTGTGATATTTTTTCACCTGTTATCTGTCAGCTTAAGGTTAGGTTTAGGGTTACAGTTATGGTTAGCAGCTATGCATACAGTATACAAATCTCAAAGCATATTTACAGGAGATACAGTGTGATACCTCATTTGAAAGCCAAGACATTCTAGTTTCTACAACTATGTGTAAGATCTGTGTAAGTGACCTACAACTTACATCACATTTGCCGTTCCTAACCCTATATCCTAACCCTAATGCTAGCCCCCCTGATCGGGGGAACAGCAAGTAACAAGTTAATCAAATCAGTTAGCTTTTTAGTTTTAAATAAGGTTACGGAATCACCAAGTGCTTCTACTTTTGAAACACATAATTGTCTGCCTAGTTACCAGTAATAAAAAAAAAAGAGGGCTATGTATGGGCAGTCCGCCGCATAAAAATCCAATTCCATCTCTTGAGTGAAAGGTCCAGATAAACAGGGCATTTGTAAATTTCAATCTTTCCACACGTAGAAAAAAATAATACAATAAATTATACACACGTGTGCATTCGCGACTCGGTGAAGATTTGTCATGGGATTGGGTCCTTGGAATCTGGATTCCATCTTTTCGCAGTCACGCTCCTGTTGAGGCGGACAAAAGTGCACGGAATGTGAAAACGTAACATCATTTGTCATGCTGTCAGTCATATCAGACGGGGGCCGCGCTGCGCTGCACACGTCTGGGAGCGCTTGTCTGGAAGGTCCGCACAAAGCGGTGGGAACGGGAACAGAAATGGAGCCGAGCAACCAAGTCACTGTATACAAATTGTATTAAATGCTTCTGGAAGGAAAGTCGCAAGGGTCACACTCATGCAGCAGTAGAAACAGAACATTCAGTAATAAACACGCTTGAAGAGTCCCAGGATGGCCGAGTGGTTAAGGCGTTGGACTTCAGATCCAATGGGCATGTGCTCTCGTGGGTCCGAACCCCTCTCCTGGTAAAGTAAGGTCTTGCTGGAACTTGTGTGTTCATTTAGATAGATGTTAATGAAATACAAGAACAAGTTAAGTCAAAATCAGAGCTAAATTTGTAAACCAGTGGTTATCAATCTACAACACTTAGGATAAGGTGTGATGGATTGTTTTTAGTTTACAATGTGTTGACATTTAGCCAACTTACGCTACCGGATTTGGAACATAGCTAGAAGTTTGCAGCTTTCCGCCAACTCCCATGCCATCACTATTCGTGCATCCAATTATGACAAACTGGAAATCCTCTTAACTCACTGAGTCAACTATGCAACGCTATATAATATTGTCATATAATGTCATTTTACTTTGTGGAAGATATCAACCGCTTGTTTGGCGTCTGTCTGTGTTTTATGTCAATATTATCCCAAGTTTCTGGGGGAGCCTCTGCTCTATCCTGCTGCTTTGTCCGATAAACAGCCTCTAAGAACGGCGTCTTCCATATCCAACGATGTCCGCCATCCCGTAAATGGTAAGTTTTAGTTGCTCCCATCTGGGAAAACGTTCAAAGTCCCAGTCGGCAAAACCAACCGTTCAGCAGCCATATGTGCTCTGAACAAGTGACCTTTTTCCAACGTCTGTATATGAAGTGTCATTTGATGGTGTTGTACTACTGTATTTTGCATATAGTCTTTTGTGGATGGGCTTAAAATGCTTTTACTTTTTATAACTGGCTTCTGGTCCTTCTAGCTGCACAGATGCCGCGTCTATCTGTTCTACTGTATCTGTGTGTGTGGCGCTCTCTTACTCTTTGCCAAATGTACCTTTTGGTCTAATTAAAGTTACCTCGACCTTGGAAAAGTCTGTCAGGGGATCTTTGGACGAACCACATTGGTAACACTTTATAACAGCTGCCTCGGAGAGCTGAAATGACCCATGATGCACTGCAGCACTGTTTTTTTTCTTCCCTTTCTTTATTAGTTTGAAGTTTTGTTCCACATTTGTGCAAAAAAAAAATATGGTAATAAAAAATCATTGGTAGAAGTGTTGTAAGCAAGTAAAGATGTAAAAAAGAGGTTTATATAATAAAATATATAATAAATAGGCCTCTTTATTGATAAATCAGGCCTGTGGTTGTTAACGCAAGTCTGCAATTAAAGGCGATTAGTGATAAACTGGACCTGCTAAATATTTGATATTTTAATTGAATTTCTTACCGGAGGCCGTTCCAATTGAGCTCAAATGTGGCGGTGAGAGGACCCTCGCCTCCGTTTGGGAGGAGCCCACCACCGAGGACGTCAACCAAGTGGACAAACGGAGGACGGATCCTCGCAATTGGGAAACAGCCAACAGAGACCAATGATGGTCAATATTACAGACAAGACAGCACTAGGACCACACACTGTCACACACATTATTTTTCATCATAGTTGTAGATTAGCTTAATTGTTTAATTTGATCCTTTTGGAAACAGGATTGTGGTTGCTTGCTTAGTAAATGTAAATTAAGTGTTTTTTTCATGTTCTGTATTGTTTTTTTGGCTTTTTTATAGCTTTGAAAGAAGAAGGACCTGCTGCACCTTCAACTCTCACAAAAGAACGACCAGCTGAAGTGGTGAGCCGCTCCTCCTGAAAAGTCATCACTGGAATCGAATCTGACTCAGACTCTTTATTGACTTCCTCGGAAGAAGACGACAAGCCACACAAGACTCTGTCTTGGGGGGAAAGGGAACAAGAAGAAGAAGCTAAAGAAGAAAAATAAGCTGAGAAAAGAGAAATCATCCCACAACAGAGGTGAAAATATAAAATCGATATCAATATTTTCTGTCTTTTCCTCCAGCAGCATCAGACAATCCTGTCCTTCTTGTGCTATGCTCCCAGAGCAGTCAGGAAGGAACCAGCATCTGTGCCCAAAACTTAAACTATAGTGCAAAGTGCTAAGTTAAATTCTAACTAAATGCATTCACTGAGGAAATGTACGATCTGATTACTGGTGCTGGACCAGGTTGGAAGGAGCAGGCATTTTGTCAGAACATGTAAAATTTGCGAATGTGGCCAACGTTAGGGGAGCGGCCTATCATCTCTATGCTTTGCATAGTGGGTTCAGTTCGTTTACATGTATCAGTCAGCATTGAATATTAAGCAGTTTTTTTGTTCTCCTAAAATGAAATGCTGTTTTGACTAATGTTCTGTTACTTTTTTCCAGCTCAAAACCCAAAGCAAGTGGTAGCCCGCTACAGCAAAATCCTGAGATTTTTCAAGAGGGGTAGCACAATGTCTCAGCCGTCCAGAGGTGCGGCGTGGACAGAAATACTATTGCAGCAACGGCGCCCGTAGCAGAGCTTACTGTCGCTGCTCCTCAGAAATATCAGGAGTTGTTAAAAAACAAAGCAAAAAAGCTGCACAATGTGCTAATGCCATAATCGATGACCCGACTGTTCACCCGACTGGTGGATTTGTTTACTTTGAGAGTCTGAAGAAAGCAGCTTTTTAAAGGTAAACAAAATGCTAGCTTATCAGCTAAACCCATTTGAGACCTACACATTTCTTCTTCTAAGTCACTGAAGAGGCTCCAAGAGCCCCCCCAGAGGATCAGAGGAGACAGGGCAGCCAGCCCGGGCGAGTGCTACAGTTTCCCCGACCTCCAAGGTCATGCGGGTCAGGTTGACACACAGTGGCAGCGGCTCAGGACTAACATCTGAACACTATTTCGTGGTACGCATGTACAATGACAATAAAGCACTTACTTTACTTTACTTTACTTTAAATGACATAAAAGTGTTGAAGAGCACAGATAAACTGCTTGCCACTGTACTAGCTCCTATGGCCTCCAAAATTTCCAGTCTTGGACTGAACAAGCTTAAGATTTTTTTATTTAATATCTAATTCATAGCCTGATTTATTCAGCGTTTCAAGTTTCAAATCGATATCTCTAAAAATAAAAATATATGCCTTATAATGTGCAGTTATTATAAAGTGTTACCAACACATTTTTATTTATTTATTGGTATATTTGATCAGGACATTGCATGTTAATGAATATATATATATATATATATATATATATATATATATATATATACACAGTACATGTATGTAAACACCCCACACCAGATTGTAGCCTTGGGCCATCTGTCGCCCCCATGCACACTCTCAAACATCCAGGCCTATTGTACATGTTTTCAGTGGTAGGGGAAACTGGAGACTGCAGACTCCACACAGAAAGGGCCCACGGGAATCAAACCCAGACCTTCTAGGTGTGAAGAACAAGCTCTAACCTCTGTACTACCGTGCATCCCACATAAACAACAAAAATTAGTTTTTTTGTTACACTCTTGCAACATCTCCTATTTAGTAGTGCCTACAAAAAGCTAAGTTTCCAGTCTTGTACATAGAGGTGGATTGTGGAACATTTTAGGCAAAAAAACGTGATATTGGCCTTTTTGTGGCCCAAGACTGTATGACTGGTTACACCCTTACTTTCCATCACAGCGGCCTCTACAACGGCCATGCCATTGGTCCGACGCCTCAATATCCCGAAAATTACCATTGAGCAGACGTGCCATTAGTCCGACTCTAACCCAGTTGTGTTGTGGATCAGAGAGCCATATACAACCATTGGCCCTAACCTTAAGGTCAGTGGACTCTTGCCTGAACCTAATTTTCGGAAGGACAATTTCAGTTTTACATATACATTTTTGGAATAATGAGACGTCGAACTAATGGGTTGTCGGACTAATGCCCCGTCGGCAGTAAAAACCTACCAGAAACTCTCAAAACCATTGATCTTGGAGCATCATAGAGGCCACTGTGACGGATAGTAGCTAACCACTGGGCTACTAAAAGGTCAAATATGCACTAATAAAAAGTTTATTTTCACATAAAAACACACCTTTAACAAGATTTTGAAGGTTTCCTCAAAAGGACATGTCAACATATCAACAAATATTATCGCTGATAATATTGGCAGTTTTGACCATTGCAAGTATCTGGTGTGACCACCATTTGCCTCACACAGTACAGCACATCTCCTTCTTGATCAAGTTGTTGATTGTGGCCTGTGGGATGTTGGTCAGCTCCTCTTCAGTGGCTGAGCCAAGTTGCTGGACATTGGCAGGAACTGGAACACGCCAATCCAGGGCAATGTCCATAACATTCGCCTGCCTGCACCACAACTCCGCCGCCACTATGGGTCACTCGATTCACAATATTGACGTCGGCAAAATCGCTCACCCATAAGACGCCACACAGATGGAGAGAACACCTCTCCATCTGGCCGGACACCATCGGATGTGAGCATTTCCCCTCTCAGGTCGGTTATTGCACTCGGATGGAGACCCCGCTGAGGACGACGAGCAGCAGATGAGCTTCCCTTCCCTTCCGGACCGTCTGCGCAGAAAGTCGTTGGTGTTGCAGCAGCTGTCCGGGCGGCTGGTCTCGGATGATCCTGGAGGTGACGCTGGATGTGGAGGTCCTTGTTTTTCGTACCAGCATCGATGGATGGGTCAAACGCGGAGAGACAGTCAAGCAAAGATCCGACTGGTACACTTTTCTATTGGCCTGTTTCCCTGTGTGCGCTGCTGTTTAGTGCCTGACCAAATGGAGCGGACGGGCCCCTCGGCAGCCGAGCGCATCCCCGCCTGTCCATCCTCATCCCCCTCAGAGAAAACAAACATTACCCGGACACATTACCAGCGCCGATTACCCACATGAGCATCTATCAGATACGGCGGCTAAGTGGCTTCTTGCAATCCCGGCGAGCGGTCCAAACACATGTAGCGGTTAAGTGAGCCTGGCGGGTAAAGCTGGCAAGGACCGGGGCGTGAACCCGGACAAATAAATGTAAACAGTAAACGGAATGTACAAGCGTGCAATTGAGATGTTTGTATCACTTCCACCGCATTAGACCCGGCCTGGCACTGCTCTGCAACCGCGGGGGGAGAAAAAGGCAAAACAAATAAAAGGAAAAGCTGCTCACTGAGTCTATTATCCCTTTACTGTGGCCAACGTGAATGGGATGTTGCAGCTGGTGTGATAAAATAAGATTTGTCAGTTTGGGAAGAGAATGTTTTTTTTTTTTTTTTTTTTTTTTTACAGGTGGAGCGACTAACTTTCAGAACAAGACTGGCTTTGGAATTTGGGGATGTCCCAAACTGTCCTTCTGTCAGTTATTCATTACAAATATTTTATTGGCCCGATAGGGCTCTGTGAACATCCGGGTCATTTCTGAGCGTCGCAGATGTGGCGGTGAAAAACAACGGCGGTTTTTGCCTGTGACAGATTGTACGATAAATGGAGTTTTTCTCAGTAAATCCTGTCTTAAAGCGTTTGTATGTATAAAAACATTCGGAACTAGCTTCAACCTTGTAATCTGAGTACGTTAATGATTGGAGTCGACGTCTGCAAATCTAAACAAATTGCGTGTGTTATGTTTTGAAGTTTAACGTAACCGTGCTGGACACATCAGGTCATGGCCGGATTTATGTAGGGGCCAAGCCCGGGGGCCCAGCAGGTTGAAGGGCCCATGGTTATAAGGAGAGAAAAATGCATGCTCATTTTTCAAACTAGTTCCCTCTCTCTTTGCATACTCGCTCACATGTAAGGCTTTATTCAGATGACTTTGTACCCAAGACCGAACCTGGTCTAAACCAGTTCTAAACAAGGTCTGAGCCATTTTCATTGAGTTGACACTGGGAAAAAAAATCTGTACCTATTAGTCTGTTAAAATGCATGAGAATGCACCAAATTGCACCATTAAAATAAATAAAAAATGATGTTAAACTGTTCACAAATTTGTACTATGTTTAAGAAGTTACTTCTGCATGTTCAATCATTCGTTTATCCTTTCATTGTAGAGCGAGAAAAATCAGACAAACAGACATACAGTATATGGGGGGCCCTGAAAAAAACGTTAGCCCCGGGACCCATTTTATTTAAATCCGGCCCTGCATCAGGCTCCAAATGCTACCATTTACTTTGCTTTAAACATAAAATAAATTGTTGATCAAACGGCATGACACGCATTAGCTAAATCATGCTTTAGCTAAATCTAAAGCCGGATAAGGAGGAGAGGATGGACCACATGGTGATGGAGGAGGTGAGGATGGACCACACGGTGATGGAGGAGGTGAGGATGGACCACACGGTGATGGAGGAGGTGAGGATGGACCACACGGTGATGGAGGAGGTGAGGATGGACCACACGGTGATGGAGGAGGTGAGGATCAACCACACGGTGATGGAGGAGGAGAGGATGGACCACACGGTGATGGAGGAGGTGAGGATGAACCACATGGTGATGGAGGAGGTGAGGATCAACCACACGGTGATGGAGGAGGAGAGGATGGACCACACGGTGATGGAGGAGGTGAGGATGAACCACATGGTGATGGAGGGGGTGAGGATGGACCACACGGTGATGGAGGAGGTGAGGATGAACCACATGGTGATGGAGGAGGTGAGGATGAACCACATGGTGATGGAGGAGGTGAGGATGGACCACACGGTGATGGAGGAGGTGAGGATGGACCACACGGTGATGGAGGAGGAGAGGATGGACCACACGGGGATGGAGGAGGAGAGGATGGACCACACGGTGATGGAGGAGGTGAGGATGGACCACACGGGGATGGAGGAGGAGAGGATGGACCACACGGTGATGGAGGAGGTGAGGATGTATTTCAACTTTCGTGTTACGTAGCCGCTTTTCAAACCTAGCTTCTGACTGTGTACGTACTAGCACTGTGTGGCTATGGATATTGGTGATATGACAGAATCAGAAGACCAAGTATTATTGTTGTTATTATTATTATTTTGTTTGTTTATTTGCCATATAAACTCTGCCGATTTCTCTGGAAAAGCCTTACGATGTGAAATAATCGTGCCAAGTTTCATTGCGTGTCAGAGGAGTAGTCATTTCTTATATATATCTGTATGTTCTCCAAGTCCTTAATGGAGCCTGGTCATCAAATCAAATCAAATCAAATGTATGTATATAGCACATTTAAATCAACTGTTGTTGATCAAAGTGCTTCACAAAAAGGCCTACAGTACAAAAAGAACAGCTCAGATTTTGGCCATGATAAGTGCAAGACCGTGTTAAAAGCTGTGTCATGTGTTTGAGCAGAGCCAACAGTTGATCTGCAGTGCCCCAGTATCAATATCGCCATTAAAAAAAAATCACTTCAGAGTTTAAAGTCCACAAAGCATAAACCCTAAATTTGCACATAGCTACTTATTATGGTCTATTCACTCCACTAGCTACACAATGCCACATGGCTACTCAATATGGTAATTTATTCATATGTAGTGACTTTAGTTGGTCTACTCCACTACACAAGGGCACATGGATAATTATTCACGTGTAGTTTGACATCAACCTGTTTTATATTTAATGTTTGCAGATGACAAAGACGGGAAAGCCAGATAGTTACTGGAGGGACATCTGCTTCAAATATGCCCAGGGCCAATACCACTTTTCAACTGGCAAACGGCCAGGGGCCAAGAAATGGAAAAATGCCTTGGAGAAAATTGATGCTTGCCCCCTGCAAAGCCATACTAAGGATTTGTTTGGGAGAAGCCTTCGGTGCACCTGTGGGTTCCACAAGGTAGGCGCATTGAGTTGCCTTGTGTACGAAATGCGCGGTATAAATAAAGTTGCCTTGCCTTGCCTTGAAATTATTTACTAATTGATTGTTTGCTTTTTCCTCTGGTGGTGATGTTGTAGTACTCCCCCGTAGCCAGCAGATCAGCCATCAGGTGCTGGGTCCAGTGAGGCAGGCGGAGTTGAGACGGAGGCAGGGCGAGTCCGAGTCAGCACGGAGGTAGAGAGAGGAGGCATGGAGACAGTTAGAGGACACACGGAGACAAGGACAGAAGACACAGAGGCAGGGGGAGTCCGAGGCCACACAGAGACAAGGACAGAAGACACAGAGGCAGGGGGAGTCCCAGACCACACAGAGACAAGGACAGAAGACACAGAGGCAGGGGGAGTCCCAGACCACACAGAGACAAGGACAGAAGACACAGAGGCAGGGGGAGTCCCAGACCACACAGAGACAAGGACAGAAGACACAGAGGCAGGGGGAGTCCCAGACCACACAGAGACAAGGACAGAAGACACAGAGGCAGGGGGAGTCCCAGACCACACAGAGACAAGGACAGAAGACACAGAGGCAGAGGGAGTCCCAGACCACACAGAGACAAGGACAGAAGACACAGAGGCAGGGGGAGTCCGAGGCCACACAGAGACAAGGACAGAAGACACAGAGGCAGGGGGAGTCCCAGACCACACAGAGACTAGGACAGAAGACACAGAGGCAGGGGGAGTCCGAGACCACACAGAGACAAGGACAGAAGACACAGAGGCAGGGGGAGTCCGAGGCCACACAGAGACAAGGACAGAAGACACAGAGGCAGGGGGAGTCCGAGGCCACACAGAGACAAGGACAGAAGACACAGAGGCAGGGGGAGTCCCAGACCACACAGAGACAAGGACAGAAGACACAGAGGCAGGGGGAGTCCCAGACCACACAGAGACTAGGACAGAAGACACAGAGGCAGGGGGAGTCCCAGACCACACAGAGACAAGGACAGAAGACATAGAGGCAGGGGGAGTCCCAGACCACACAGAGACAAGGACAGAAGACACAGAGGCAGGGGGAGTCCGAGGCCACACAGAGACAAGGACAGAAGACACAGAGGCAGAGGGAGTCCGAGGCCACACAAAGACAAGGACAGAAGACACAGAGGCAGGGGGAGTCCGAGACCACACAGAGACTAGGACAGAAGACACAGAGGCAGGGGGAGTCCGAGACCACACAGAGACAAGGACAGAAGACACAGAGGCAGGGGGAGTCCGAGGCCACACAGAGACAAGGACAGAAGACACAGAGGCAGAGGGAGTCCGAGGCCACACAAAGACAAGGACAGAAGACACAGAGGCAGGGGGAGTCCGAGACCACACAGAGACTAGGACAGAAGACACAGAGACAGGGGGAGTCCGAGACCACACAGAGACAAGGACAGAAGACACAGAGGCAGGGGGAGTCCGAGGCCACACAGAGACAAGGACAGAAGACACAGAGGCAGGGGGAGTCCCAGACCACACAGAGACTAGGACAGAAGACACAGAGGCAGGGGGAGTCCGAGACCACACAGAGACAAGGACAGAAGACACAGAGGCAGGGGGAGTCCGAGGCCATGCCTTTCATCCCAGCCAAGGAGCTAGTGTCAAGGGGGGAACCGTCGAAGAAGAGGTTGGCAAAGGAAAAGTACCACTACACTTGTAAGATGTGTGGTCAGGACAAAAGTAAAAAGACTGGACACACCCAGGTGAAGGGGCGGTGGTACTGTCCAGCCTCAGGACTGACCCTGGATGACTGGAGGAAGAGTTTACAGTAATTATTACTTGTCCCTCTCTCTGTCGTTCATCTATTTGTTTTACAAGTCTTAATTATCTTATTATTTGTGAATAGTTATTTAATAATTTATTTCTCTCGCTCTCTCTCTCTCCTCATACTGTCTGTTCGCACATGGTTTCTGTGTTTTCTTACTGTGTGGTGCAATGTTATAATAAAGTTTTAATTTTATTTGAAACAAGATTAGCTTTGACGGTTTTTATTTAATTTCCTGTTGGAAAAACAGGACAGTGAGCGTAATACATTGAAAAACTAAAGCCAGAATAACTTGCAGAACCACTTTACATTTATTCTCAAAACCCAACACTCTTTGCTCAGTTTGCTCTTATCTACATTCAGTTATACACTGTTAACACATTGATTTGGTTTTACTAGCACCTGGTAGGCCTTAAGACTGTCCAAAGCGCTGCGTTACATTGGGAATTAGAATCCCAAAAGAGACATGACAATGTAAGTGATGATACACCTTGCAATAAGTGCTGAAGTGAGTGTAAACAATGCTGAGAAGTTAACATTGATATAGTGTACATTTTCCTCCTTTTTTCTCATTTCTCACGTAAGAACATACACCAGGATGGCCGAGTGGTTAAGGCGTTGGACTTAAGATCCAATGGGCACATGTCCTTGTGGGTTCGAAGCCCACTCCTGGTAGATTGTATCTTTTAAGCTTGAGGTGTATGTCTTACAGGTTGAGGTTCGGGCCAAAGAAATGCTGCTTAGTGTAGTTTCCCATCCACGTAGTGACTCTCCCACACACGATGCCCTCCATGCTTCCTAAGTTCCTAAGCACCTTGGAGGCCTGACGCTGCCTGGCCTTCTTCACTGTGATGTTGATGTGAGTCGTCCGGGTGCTTTGGAATAATCTCCCCTACGTCTCCAGATGTGTATGACTGGTGATCAGAAACCGTATTTTAGAACCACAGAATACCTGACCGTACCTGTCGATCCACACAAAGATTGTGTGCTCTGTTTATTTTATCTTCACTTGCCGGGAGCGGCTGGGGAGAAGAGAGTTAATGTGCCGCTGGTGTTTTCTTACCATTATTTAGATGTTTCTGATCAGAAACTACTTTACGACAGCGTTTAGATTTACCCCCTAGGCATCATCAGTTAGATCACTGCAGAAATGTGTGTCTAAACCAAAATTCAAGATATGTAAAGATAGGATAAGTAAATGTAAAGAAAAACATTTACTTATACAATTACACTTTTTCAAGTCCTAGTTCTTTTGTAAGTGTGGCAGCATGGACCATCAGCAGGTTCATAGGCTAACCTTTCTCCAATTTGTAGCTCGAGGGGTTTTGGTCAAGTCCCAGCTTAACCTGTGTGTGGATTGGAACATTGACTTATTTTAAACTTATTGGAACTATCGACTGTTTATGAACATATTGTAATATATTTAGATGTGAACAACGATTTTTAGATAAATGCAAATACAACATAATAATACATTTCTTTGTAAAATACTGAAAACTGGCCGAAACTGTACACATTTGTGTGTGTGTGTACAGTTTCAGCCTTTGAATATCGACATTTCTCGTCTTTCCTCTTTTCAATGGAATATTTGAAAATACAGAACTCCATATAGAACTCATCACTGTATTTTGTTTGAAAAACTCAACTGGTTGCAGCCCAACAACAGACGTCATTATCATTAGACTATGTTGTATTTACTTTAGCTGTCCCCAGGATCTTGAGCAATTTCGTATTCCCTTAACATCCACATATTCACTTAGAAGTACTCAATAAATAAATAAATTGGACTTTCATTTCAGTTCAAGTCTCCCTCTGATTGGAACCTTACCTTTACCTTAATTCATTTGTTCTTTAAAATGTTTTGGTTTATTTAGATCCTTATTATTTTCACACCTTAAAACTCCGGGGTCGTCCCATTAGTCCGACGTCTCATTATTCCAAAAATGTCCCATTGAGTAGGGGTAGAAAAATAAAATTAGGTTTAGGCAAGAGTCCACTGACCTTAAGGTTAGGGCTAATGGATGTATATGGCTCTAATCCACAACACAACTGGGTTAGAGATGTTGGACTAATGGCCTCAATGGGACATTTTTATTTATTGTTTTACTTTTAGTTCATTTTCTAGAATATGTACACTATTATGTTTTGTTACTTGTCTCAACAATTAATCTGTAAGTTTAAAAACAAAAAATCTTGTCTAAAGCTGGGTGTACACAGCATGATTTTGGCTGTCTGCGACAAAAGATCGCAGGTCATAGGTCGTACAGTAAGACAGTAACAAGGATTTAAAATAGAACAGTCATCCGACCAAAGAATCTCCAGCACGGCAAGGAAAAAATCAAAAACCCAGGGGGAGAGAAGAGAAACCTTGAGGAGAACCACAGAAGGAGAGATCCACTCCCATGGACGGACAGGCTATAGAGACCCAGGGCCGAAGGAGTCCCTCAGCAGACGGGCCAAGATCACAGACCGTCCAGTCCCTGTTGTCAGTAGGCAGGGTTCCTCCGTTCTGCTGGGTTCCTCCGTTCGATCTAGACAGGCACTCCCAAGGGGGAGTGGGACAGGAGACACCATGTGAATAGTAATGAACAGACTACAGATGAAATAAATATTGTATCATAATAAGACAAAGTTTGCAGTAAGAAGAAGAAGAGGATAGCGCTCAGTGTACCGTACTTCCCACAGCAGTGTTTCTTCTAAGGGAGCTTTACTTCAGGCTGTGGGTTAGAGCTTTACTTCAGGCTGAGGGTCAGAGCTTTACTTCAGGCTGTGGGTTAGAGCTTTACTTCAGGCTGTGGGTTAGAGCTTTACTTCAGGCTGAGGGTTAGAGCTTTACTTCAGGCTGAGGGTTAGAGCTTTACTTCAGGCTGAGGGTTAGAGCTTTACTTCAGGCTTAGGGTTAGAGCTTTACTTCAGGCTGTGGGTTAGAGCTTTACTTCAGCCTGAGGGTTAGAGCTTTACTTCAGGCTGAGGGTTAGAGCTTTACTTCAGGCTGTGGGTTAGAGCTTTACTTCAGGCTGAGGGTTAGAGCTTTACTTCAGGCTGAGGGTTAGAGCTTTACTTCAGGCTGAGGGTCAGAGCTTTACTTCAGGCTGAGGGTCAGAGCTTTACTTCAGGCTGAGGGTTAGAGCTTTACCTAACTGACCTGATCATGAGCTCATTCTCAGAAGTACGTTTTGAGCCTAGTCTTAAATGTAGGGACTGTTTCTGCTTCTTTAACGTGAGCTGGGAGTTTATTCCATAAAACCAGAGCTTGGTTTTATGGAATAAAAGACAAACAAACGTTCTTGATGTGTGCTCTGTCTATATACTGTACTGTATTTTTTGTTTATTGTAATTAGTGTTTTGTGTTCATGGACCCCCACTCCATTTATAAACTAAAACTGGACTGTCATTTCCCCTTTTTGGCGTCCAGACTGCAGCGTGACCGCGGTGAATCCGCTTTGTTCCTCGACCCGAACGCGCGGAGACGCACGCTGGGGAAATCACTTTGTCCTAATTGTGGTTTGGACAATTTACTCCCGTCATAAAGGGACCCCCAGAGACTCGGCAAAGACACGGAACATTTTTATTGACTAAAGCCTTCTCATATCTCCGTAAATTACACTGGACAAACACAGCCGAGAGTGCCGCCGCTGTTGGAGTGGATTCCGGCGGCCGGCTCGCCCGATACGGATTGATTGGATTGGAATAATTGGCAAAGCGAGCGTACGGGTGCGTCGCTGTCACACACACACACACACACACACGCACACACACACAAAAGACCCGGCGATTTTAATTTCATTCTCATTTGGAACCGATAGCCGGAACATCGGCCCGGGCAAACAGCTCGTGCGTGCGTAATAATGATATGTCAACACGGCTGTGCGGCGCTAATGTTGACCGGTCATTTGAAAGCGGGCTAATGGGGGGAGGCTAATTGCCCGTGATAGTGGGCGTGTTTGCGGATGGAGCGGAGCAGGTTAGCGGAATGCAATGGGGCCGTGCCGTCCGAAGAGCGCTTGGCGGGTCGCTCTCGCCAGAGGGGAGAGTTGGCTAGGAACAGATGGTTAGTCTATGAGCGGAGCATATTGCAGCGCCGCAGACAGGAGTGGGTGCTGCTCTGTACTGTATGTGTGCTACACCAATTCCTAAAAGCCCTTAGTAGTGATATTTAAAAAAAAAAAGTTTAGTCCTTTGGTATATCGCAAAAGCAGACACGTGTACATTACTTGTGGCCACCCCTCACGATCTGCCCTGGAAGTCCTCTTCATGGACACCCGATGGGCGTCTGGAAACACAATACCCAAGATTATAAAATGTTGAGCACAAAACCTGTTTTATTGCCAGTTAGCGTCGGGCCTCGAACGCTGTGAGGCATTTTAGTAGCCATGTGCAATCTGAGAATACAAAGCAATGTGTAAGTGGAATGTCACGCAGTGTGGCTTTGAGTTATAGTGATGGGATTTCTCTTTTCAGTGAGCCAGATCATTTGGATCACCAAAAAGAGACGGCTCTTTCGGCTCCCAAATAGCTCTTTATTATCTTTTATTATCTCTACACTTGACATTTCAAACAAATATAGCATTATTATTATTATTATCCTCATTCATTTATTGAATACAGTAGAGTAGACCATGTCAGTTAAAAAGAGCTAAATATTAAAGAGGGGGTATTATGCTTTGTTCAATCACATAGCACCAGTCTATAGCACACTACAATGATGACGTAACCTTCTGTTGGTCTGTATATGCAGTAAATTTAAATAACTGCCTTGAATAAAATTGCTCTCTCAAAATGGCCGTACTGAACGTCTTGAAATAGGCCTCTGTCTCTTTAAGAAGCTTTCCGACACGCCCCCTTCAGCACACTACTGTGGCATTGAAACAACAACACTGTGCGGGGAGGGGGCTCTGCTGAGCTGAGGAGCAGTGGTTGGTGGCTTGGCTGGTGACGAAAGGTCCAGAGGCGTCTCCAGGAGGTGGGGGCGTTCCTAGGAGGACTGAGGCATAGCTACACCTAAAATGGCCGCCGTCTAAGTTTTTACTGATTACTCAAAAATATGTGAATGAGCCAAGGCAACACTCCAGGCATGTGTTTAATGAGGCAATGACATAATAACATGATGTAAAGCTTGAAAAAGTCGATTTTACATAATACCCCCCCTTTAAATGTTTTCATTGGTGCCAAAAATTGGCTTATAGTCTGTTCGTTTTGTTCACAGGTTAAAGGTGACTTTGGGAGGGGGTGGAACCAATGTTTATTATAGAAACACTTTAAAAGCTAAAACGGAGAACTTTTTATACTTTTTGGCCACCCCCTAGAAAGGCCTCTGGCGTGTGATCACATTTGCAAAGAAAGACCAATCCAATTAGTGGATTGGTTTGTGTTCGTAGAGTTCTGGATTTTGTGCTTAAAGTAGGTATACAAAGTTTTGTTCAAATACCTTAAGAGTACATTATGCATCTCTTATCCGCTGTTCTTCCCACACTGACAGTTTTATTGTTTCTGTCCGTGTGGCCTGGCGCGCTGGATTCGGGAGGCAGTTGAGATCCGAAAGCGAGGAATAAGATCCATCAACATAGAGGTCTATTCTACCCGGGCGTGAACTTGGGACTCACTTCTCCAGTAACCACCACACGGACAGAAGCAATAAACCAGTCGGTGTGGCCACGCCTGGGAAGAACAGCTGAGAAGAGACACATCATGGAGACGCCGCTGAGGAAGACGGAAGTAAAATTACACATAATGTATTGAAACTACATGTTGTTATACCAAGTGTCTTTCTATAAGGACCTTTTAAATAATAGTTGAAATAAGAAGACATAATGAATGTAATAAAATAATTGTATGTTATTAGTGAGGAGGCACATTGAACTTGGAGCCTCGACTCTCATCCCTCGAACATGGGCTGGGGCTGCACTTTTCATTTCTCACGCTCGACTATTTTCACCGACCCATCAACACTGAGTAAAATATGAAACGCTGATTAAACTTTCAAAAGGATAAAAACAAGGCCCAAAAAGCAAAACATAAGACCGTCATCCAAACAATCTGATGGTCGAATCAAACTGTGCCGGTCCTGCAGAGTCAGGGCACACCTCCGAACACTGAAAGTCCCTTTATCCCACGTTGGACTGCAGTTCTTTGCAGCGGAGAGGCCGGGGAGGGTCTCCCGTACGGCCCATAGCCTACAGCGTGCTCGCAGGCGGTTTGGGGGCGTGGGCTTTGATGCTGTCTGTGCAGGCCTGCTCCTGAGACTGCTGGAGCACAGCGCGCCTGGGAGGTGGGGAATACAGATGACCATCAAATTATTTATAAAAAAGACAGACAAAAAAGACCTCAATCGTATTATTGTTTCAAAAGGAAAGAGAAGCTTGCTAGAAAAGTAGCAAAAAGCCAGACTAACTGATTACGATGTATGTTCTTAAATTTAAATCCCATTCACTGTGCACATTTAAAACATGATTATTAAGATATGAGAGAAGACTGAAATAGGAATACCACAATCAAATAATAATATCATAATTTGATCGTGGTGTCTTGGTGTGTACTGCTATTTTTCAGCTATGTATTTGAGTGTTTTTCTCAAATGTTTTGTAAATGTTAGTTTATGGTAATCTGGCACATGACTTGATTCTGGCCATGTGAGCACCTGATCAAAAGACAGTGTGTCTGGGCCCGACTGGCAGCTCCGACCCCCTGCAGCGACACATCTGTAGAAAGTCAACTGAGCCCATTCAGAGCAGCTCACTGGGTGACTCTGACTCTGTGTGTCTTTGTACTTTTTTTTTTAGAGGAGTATAGAGTTTGGAAAAATCCACTGTTGCGAGCATGTTGAGATGTCTGGGTATCGAACGCATAAAACTGTCAAATAGAGAAGGAAACAGCCATGAACTCTTATTAAACAGAGAAACATTTTGGATTTACACGTTGGACATATGGAGTCCGAAAGGCCTCAATGAGGATTTTGACCTCACCCTTAATCATGTAATCATGCTTCCATACTAGTGTTTGTGTAGCAGTATTTATTTATCACTGTCTCATAATTGCAAATAGCCTACCCTGGGGTACTTGTAATTTTTTGTAAGTGTTTGTAAATATGTGTAAATGTTGTGTATATGGAGTACTGGTTGTGTTGGCTAACACATTTTTTTTTAGTGGAGCCAGTACACACTATATATATCTGTCTTTTGTCAGGTGACACCTATTAAGTCACGTGTATACAGGTGTGTCAGAGCCTCTTTAAACCGTCTGATGAAGGGCCGACGCCCGAAACGTTACACATGGTGCCATGAAGCTGGTGAGCAGCAGCCTGTGCGGAGCTTTGGTTTGTCTATGTTATGTTTTTTGACCCAGCACGCTATCTTATTTCAAATCCACTGTTACCATGGAGAACCGCCATTTTTGTAGTTGCTAGCATATTTTCTATAAACTAACATTACTTAAAACCGTATCAAAAGTGAGTCACTGCTAGTAAATCCATTTCACACAGTGTAGTGTCCAAGTGTTTTGACGTAAACAATAACTCCAGTATAAATCTCCATTAGTTTATTATTGCTGCAAATCCCATGATGTTATGACATCACAATCCTGAACTCTATTGTGGGGAAGTAACCGGCACAAGTACATGTACACTTCAGCGTCTGACGTTTAGCCTTGGCCTGACATCAACAAAGAAGTTGCGGCCATTTTGTCATTTTGATAGCATCCTCCCAGCTAGCTCTTGTAGCTCATGCTAATTGTTCTTAAGTCCTGGTTGGCAATTAAAACATGTTTTACATTGATTCCAGTAGAATCCTTTACAACTGTATTCATCTCATTTACCGCGTTCAGAGAAAGAACTGACTGAGGGTGAGCTTGAAGCTGCTTCACCCGGCTTTGTGTCCAGACTACTCTTCCATATGGAGTAAATAAAAGAGCTGTATGGCCGGTCAGGCTAATAGAATCCACCAACGAAGTGGCACTATGCATGCTGACAAGGCTCCAACTTCAGTTCTAAAGTTTCAAAGGCGACTGTGCGGATGGTCCCTGTCCAGGTTAATATATGCCTAGGGTGTAGTATCTGTTTAAAAATACATCTGTTTAGAGCTGGTTTGTATCCCTTCAGCACTGAAATTTAAGTTTATATTGTGCTAGGAAGCTCATCCCATTAAAGAATGATTGAAATGTTAGAAATAAGTTAGTGAAGTTAGGAATGCACATCCTTTTTTATTGCAAACAAAAAGAATTGGCTATATCGCAATAGGGCCGGTAAGCGGAAGTGCGAGAATTTGCGAGATTCCCGTCCACGGATACAAACAAACAACACACGCTGGTTGTCCTGTACTGATATCGCAGACTTCATACGCTCTGATGGCTTTTTCTGTGTTATTTTGGACACATTTCGTCACTGGGATGAAAAACTTCGTATACGGCCATGCTAGTCGCTGAGTGGATCGGCACATGCCCCGCTCAGGTGTGTGGCATGGTCCCATTTAGTGATAATACTCGAGTAAGTTATACTCGTAGTGACATGCGCCTTTTTATATCTGTAGACGCCTTGGTCAAGGAGGGACTGCCTTTTCCTCTGCCTTTGATTGGCTTTTGTTGTTTGTTATTCCCCTGTCACTGGACATGTGGAGCTCCGTGTGTGAGAGCAACACCTCTACTGACGGACTGTGGTCATTTACGGTGACTGAAGCCTCTAAGGACTCAACAACAGAACTGTGAAACAAACCACGAACTAAATATGGTCATAACCTCTTAACCCCCACTTTAAACAAGTACATTTTCATCAGTTTGCCTTTTGTTGCTATTTTGTCATGTTTTTTATAACTTGTTTTGGTCACGTTTTTGTTGTGTGTTATGCTTGTTGCTGAACTGGTAAAAATCCATCCATCCATCCATTTTCTCCCACTTGTACGTTGCCGGGTCGTGGGTCACATAGCACCAGTCCCCTATGGCTCCTCCTGCAGGTGGTGGGTCCACGGAAGGACGGCCTCATGGTTCCAAACGGGCCTGTTAGTCTCTCATTCATACACCAATGTACGCAGACACTGGAGGCAAGGAGGGTGAAGTGTCTTGCCCAAGGACACAACGACAATGTGCACCTTCAGGAGGCGGGATTCGAACCCCCGACCTTCCGATCATGAGACGACCCGCTCTACCATCTGCGCCACCATCGACCCCCTGGTGAAAACGTGCTCGGTTAAGGTGGGGATTAAGAGGTTTTAACTAAAAGAAAAAGTGAAATAAACTCGAGTCTTTGGTATAAGTTGCCTCTGTAAACTATTTTATCAACGACGGACCTCCGTGCCTTAATGTGCTGGTGTTGGTCGTCTCCAGCTGAAGTGCTTCTGGTACGAGACTTTCCAGCCCTTTTTTGAGCCATGATGTCCGACAACTATTTCGAATTCCATCCAAGTCAAACGTATCCTGTATTTTCTCATCCGAATCACAATTCATCTTGCTTCTCCACACCGGCAGCACACACTCCTTTCATTCCCCGGAGATTGACTCGTGTTTTACTTTCATCCAGCTTCATTTTTCCCCTCATCTGGACTTCCTGGGGTCCAAATCCTTTATCCCTCCCCCCCCCCCCCCCCAAGCGTCCGTGATTTTCCGTTCTGCCTTTGACTCCCTCTGTGGGACTCATCTGCGTCAGGCGGCCTTCACCGTGTGCCGAAGAATACGATTCGGTCAATAACGCGCCGACGCCTCCTCCCAAGCCTCGCCAGACTGACTGTACTCGCTTATGCGTCTGACAATATAGCGGAGGCATCTGAAAAAATTGCCCCGGCAACGCCACGGGACGAAACGCGCTGTTCCCAACGTTTTATTGTCGTTAAAATGACTCGCTTTTGTACATTTTGTTCATTACTCGGTGTGAAGAACGTTTTGAGAGCCTGTGAAAAATGGCATTTAGCTTTATTGCTTTTTTTAATAAAATAAATAATACTGTATTTTCTTTCGGGAATAAGCTTTAAAAAGTCAAATAAAGCTGAAATCACGACCTAAAGAACTCGGTGGAACAACCCAGGAGGAGTTGTGTGCTTTTTCTATGAAGTTTCACAATACTTTTGATACTTGTGTTTGGAGCATTTGTATCACACTCTCCTTTGTTTTCCAGTGACAGTTTCACAGCACTTTGTTACATTAATGCAATTTTCAATCTTAACACTTCAATAGATATCAAATGGATCCTGGTTTATAAACTTTGGACACATGACTGTGACAAAAGTGGATCGTCCATGTTGTTCACCTTTATTAAAGGACCTGTATCATGCTATTTTAAGCCATTCCAAAGTAAAGTATAGGCCTTTATATGATATATTGTACCTCTACCACTACGGAGCACTCATTTTTGTGATAAATATAAGTATTTTCTGGAGGTATTTTTCCAACCCGGAAGACAAAACGCTTGGATTCAGTTAACTCCGCCCCCTCTCGCCGCTCATACAACTTTAGCAGTAGTAGAAATATATATATCACAGCAAAAAGTGAAGTTACTTCATGATGCTGTTATAAGGAGTTAACATGTGCAACACAGCTTCATGGCAAAATGGCTAACACACACGCTAACATGCATTTTGATCGACTCACCACTCTGATGTTTCCAGTATGGGACTTGCGCTGGTTATAAAAGTTAATCCACTTTGATTCTGGCCAAGGTTCATCAGCATCCATCAGTACAGGCTCAGACAAACACTATTGTGGCTGATAGTCGCTGAATCCCGGAGGGAAAGTCCAACTTCTATGGCCTCTTCTTTGGGAAGGTTGAATAAAGTCCAGTCCTCGCAGCCAAACGCGGTTTTCTCCGTGACATTATCGTTGGGTAAGAAAAAAGAACAGGTGTCCAGACTCCAGAGTAGGTTAGAAAAAGCTCCCTCTTCACAACTTTCGGTGCAACATGACATGACCATCTGTTCAGACCGTTCGGACGCTCAGGGGGAGCGTTTGTTTTCGGTACAGGGGCAGCGCAGCGTCAGGCACTTCCTTTTTTTTTTTTTTTTTTTTCCTTTTTTTTTTTTATTTATTTTTTCTTACGACAGAAATAATGAAAAAAACTGTTTTACAAATAAAAATCATGCCGTAAGGCATTAGATTACAGACGTCGAGCACTTCCGTTCCGCTGTGACGACACAACTGAACATGCCAGTCGTTTACCAGGAGAGAGCGGATCAGCTGCTCAGAGAGCAGGATTCAGGAGGATTACTGAGAACTGCGTGAATGAATCCAGAAACCACTCTGGGGGTGTTTTTGATAAGGAAATAGCATAACAACATGGTTAAAAGCTCCAAAAAGTCAATTTTGCATGATATAGGACCTTTAAACCTTGCACTTTAATGTGTAGTTACCTGTATTTACATGTGTAATTACTAACCTGTTCCCTGTACATACACATGGAACTCGCGGACTGTGATCTAAAGTGTTTCCGTGGATTGTTCCGTCAATGTATATATAATATATTATATTATATTATAATATTCCATCCATCCATCCATTTTCTTCCGCTTTATCCGGGGCCGGGTCGCGGGGGCAGCAGTCTCAGCAGAGATGCCCAGACTTCCCGATCCACGCACACCTCCTCCAGCTGTTCTGGGGGGACCCCGAGGCGACACCAGGCCAGCTCGGAGACATAGTCCCACCAGCATGTCCTGGGCCTTCCACGAGGCCTCCTCCCAGTGGGACATGTCTGGAGCACCTCCCGAGGGAGGCGACCAGGAGGCATCCGGAACAGATGCCCTAGCCACCTCAGCTGGCTCCTTTCGACGTGAAGGAGCAGCAACTCAAGTCTGAGCTCCTCCCGGGTAACTGAGCTCCTCACCCGATCTCGGATATAATATAATATAATATAATATAATATATTGTAGACGGTTTAAATGTCCATTCATCCATCTTTTTTCTTCCACTTGTCCGTTGCCGGGTCGTGGGGGCAGCTGTTGGAGCTGCACCAGCCCCTATGGCTCCTCCTGCAGGTGGTGGGTCCACAGAAGGACGGCCTCATGGTTCTAACCGGGCCTGTTGGTCTCTCATAAGGGGCTTCTGAACCGCTCTTTGTCTGACCCGTCACCTAGGACCTGTTTGCCATGGGAGACCCTACCAGGGGCACGAAGCCCCCGACAACAGAGCCCCCAGGATCATTCGGGCGCTCAAACCCCTCCACCACGTTAAGGTGGCGGTTCCAGGAGGGGACGGTTTAAATGTACTTAGAGTAATATTTAGTTAATAGTTACCCACCAATGTTTTGCATAATATATTGGTTTGCACTTTTAAGGCCCGGTCAGTGTGGGGGAGGTTACGCACACCGCTCACATACCGAGGGGACCGGCCCCCTCTCTGCAGGAAAAAGCCTAAACTCTGTTTATTATTATGTCTGATATCATCATCATCATCATCATAAAATAAAAATCTTAAAGCTAGACCCAAACCCGACTGTCATGTATCAGCTCTGGGGTCGGTCTGGGGCATAACGTACTTCAAGTATAATGATGCAAGAGTAACATTACTAAATATTTTGGTGACTCTACCAGGTGTGCAGACAGGTAATACTTACTTTATGTTGATGCATGTTTTGTTTTGCATGGTACTTGAGTGATTTCTGCTTTGACAGTAATTCCCAAAGCGTTACTACTACCTGTTCCTTATCTATTTCTGTCTTCAAAGTTGAACCGCTTTGAACAAAAACACATTTTGTTGCATCTGTCGACTGTTTGTTCCCCCGAACGTACTCAGACAGGATGTGTTTTATCCAAATCCAATTAGTTTCCCCTTTAAAAATGGAGGCTGTGCCGTGTCAACATCGAGTAAATTAAAATACTCTTCTGCGCGCACAAGTAGACAAATGCAGCATCTGTTTTGGAGAAATGTGAAAGTCATCAAGAAAACAATTAGTTATTATCTGCGTGAAATGGCAGCCCTCACCAACACGCCTGTAGTGGAGCAGATGATAACACGGATTTGGCAGAAGTACAACTCGGTAGCATTAATGTGTCACTACAAAGAAAAATAACATCCATTCTACTTTGTTAAAAACTCTACCTCTCCCACAGCTCCATATTCAGAACCTCCAGGATTTTGCGGGCTAAAATACCGGGAGCAGATGCAATCCATAACATCCATAGCAGCTGATCTCTAAGGACTCCCAACTATAGAAACACTAGAAAACGTTCATCCCCAGTTTAGTTGGTTTTATTTACTAGGTTTCCAAGAAATCTGTTTTCCGTTCAAAGCTTTCAAAGTTACATAATCACCATAAACAGAGAAGCACATTAGTGAAAAGCATTTATATCATAAGATGGATGGATAGATAACATGTATTTGATACAAATCTAATGAAGGTGGACTAGTTAACTGAATAGTTGTTTCCAAAGTAGTAAACATTTATCACAATAATCGTCTAATACTTCAATATCGGGATATGTATCGTATCGCCTGAGACTAGGCAATACACACCCCTAATATTTTCTCTATGGAACAAGTGTCTGTCGTCAATTTAACCTGTTAAAGCACTGACATATTTGTTTTAGTCTCAGAGCTTGGATCTTGGCGTTTGGTCACATTTGAGCCCAACCCACTCTGAGTCGCTGTGATTTGATTGGCTTCAGATTTACACTGTGGGTCAGACACCGTCAGTGACAGTCACATGACGCTAAAACATGACGCTACAAGTGTCATACTTATAATCAACAAAAAGGCTGAAGCCTCATGCTCTTTAGCCCGACAGGTGAAGAAAGGAGTCATGGAGCTTCTGTGTCAAACAGTCATTTCATATATCTGCAGAATAAAAGCTTGAATATCAAGTATAGTCACTAGTGCAAGTGTGAACATCCATTGTTTCTATTAAAAATGAAGACTCATGTGGACAGATGTTGCTTGAGAAGCTCATGAGGTGCTTTTCTTTGACACCAGTTACTATAGTAACTGTTGTCTCCACAGTAAAGGTAGGTCTACCAAAGTATACAGTACATAGATATTTCTTCAACCTTCCTACGCTTCAGTCATGTGTTTGTTTTTTAAATGTAATTATATTTTGCCCCAGATTTTTTGCCACATATTTGAGCATGAGAATTTGATTTAATGTGCAGAAGTCTAAAGTTCTGTCTAAAGCAGAATCTCCATGACTTCCATCTTCACTTCTCAGTCTGTGACTGAAGCGAGACCTCATGCTTTTTACTGGAAACAAAGAGCACAGTGTATTTAGCTTCATGTTACTGTCACTCATGGTGTCTGACCTAAAGTCTAACTCTGAAGAAAGTCAATTCACATGTACACTGAGAAGGTTGGAAGGGCGCCCCCTTGTGCCCAGTGGCGTCCAACTGCCCGGAGCATTACTGGCACCCGATCGGGTGCCGTTAGGGCTGAGGAGGTTAAGGTGTTAAACGAACCTGTGTGACCTCAATGCTAGTTTTATATTTCATGGTCATTTCCCGGGCTGACCACCCAGTGGCGTTGTCGAAGTCACCTTAATGTACACTTTTAGTTCTACATCGCTAAAGCTACTGAGCTACACCCTGTCACAAGATGTTAACTCCAGAACCCCCATCTAGGATCACTAAAGCATAAATGGAAAGACGCCTAAATAAAGTGAGTTCAGTCCAAAACTGCAGATGACCTTGAGGACCACCTGAAGAAGTACCGCCAATGAAAACGTTGCCCCGTTTCGCTGTCATTTGTAACGGTAATGCGGCGATGTGTATTTTCATCGCGCTGCCGTTAAGTGGGCCACATTTGTGCTTCTAAAGTGAGAGAAGAGGCCGCCCCCAAATCCCACGTGGGCTCTGCGGCTGACACATATGTAACTTAGATTCATCTGATAACTTTGCTGGATTTTTATTTTTTTTCAGAGTTGGTTAGGAAGTAGGTGACCCAGTTGTGGATTTGGGGCTGAATTTTCTGAAGAGTTACTTCCCTCTCGTAGTAGGTTGATGGATTTAAGGTAAGGAGTTCCACACTAGTTTGCTTTTGAACCAGGAGTTTTAATCGTTAGACCGGCCTCATAAATAGTTTGAAGGTTTAGCTCATCCTTATAGCCGCTATACCTTTGGACGGAACAATCAGGGGTCGCATCCAGTGGAGGACAATCGATCTACAGCAGTCAATGTTGAGATTTTAAGCTAGTCAGAGTATAAAAAAGACGAAGCTCACCCTATACGATGGTTATTTTAAGACGTTTTGTTGCTCGCAAGTCGGAGATTTCCATTTTGTAGGGGTGCCCGAATGTCCAGAGAGAAAAAAGTAGTGCACTCAAAATTTCTCACAATGCATTCTGAAAAGTAGTGAGCAGCAGTGGTCTCTACACGGGTCAATATAGCCCACAATGCATTGCGAGAGTCGGAGAAGAACGGCCGACAGCGACAGGTCTTTGAACTAAACAACACGACGGAATGAAATCAGCTGTTTCAACCGCGTGCTGCGTATTTCTCATGAATAAACGACTTGAATATAAACGGTTATGATGAAAAAATGCTAGCGTTAGCTGCTTACCTTTTGCTTGAGCTGTTAAATGACCGATTTTTGTCCTCTCTCGGACAAAAATACTGGGTGTCCCAATACTTTAAGGAGCAAATGTTTATCTCCCCTTGAAAAGGCCCCACGGCAGCGAGTCAGCTCAGGAGCAGACTTGAGGCCAAGGGAGTACAAAGATGGCGGTTACCGGGAGAAGCGACAATTACAAATGTAATAATATATACGCAAATAAGCCTGTGAAATTCTGAAATGTGTTGGAATATGTTAGTTAGATGTATATGCAATGGACTTTGAAGTTATAGTTTGAAAGTCGCTGTTTGACGACGTTCGTAAAAATGCAGAGTGCTTCGCGAGAGTCTGCCCGTCAGTATACAGATTAAATCTGAGTCCACCATTCCGGTTCATGGAGGGATTTTCTTTCCTGACAAAAATAGCTTCTTTAACTCCTCTTTCAAACCAACGTTCTTCTTTAGCTAAAATGTTAACCTCCCCGTCCTCAAATGAGTGGTTCGAGGCTTTGAGGTGGAGGTGCACCGCCGACTGAGGGCCACTTGTGCTTTCTCTTCGGTGCTGATAAAGTCTCTTCTGTAGAACTTGTTTAGTTTCTCCAATATAATGTTGTTTGCATTCTTCTTCTTTGCATCGAATAGAATAAACCACATTGCTTTGTTTGTGGCTCGGAGCCACAAACAATCTCCCGTCACTTTACTCCAATCTCCTTCGGGGAAAACCGAAAGGGCACGGCCAGTCCAAGGAGACGGCACCTCAGCCAACAAAAGAACAATAGGCAGGTAATTAGCAGTGATCCTCTATGAATAGGACAGATACTGGGTAGTGATCATCTATGAATAGGACATGACTGACCGATACTGAGGTGAGAAGATCGTTAGAGACGCTCTACTTCAAAGGTGTTTACCCACAGGTGAGAGTAGCTGTGATTAGAGGGGAGGAGCCGGGCCTACCCTAACTCCTCCCTGTTGGTCTATATCTTCAACTGCGGGCTGAGCGGGACTTTTGCTGATGAAGCCTTTTGGATGAGAGGCGAAACGTTCGAAGACTTCAACTACTGAGTACAGAAGATGAATCAAGTACCTTCATTGAGTATTTTACTATAACATCAGCCTGCCCGGGGACTACGGGTGGAAATTAGCTCTGAGCTAAAACCTGGTATGATGCATCTCTCCCCTTGGGGTTAATGTTTATTGTACACTGTCCCTGTTTCTCTAAATAAATAAAAAAATAAAAAAATAATAATAATAAAAAATGGACAACTCCTGTACGACTGAGAACTTACACAGACCGTAATGCATCATGTTTAATCGTTTAACAATAGACGGGATGCAAACGTCTTGTTTTTATACACAATGGTAGTTTGCATCAAAAGTGCCAAAATATTTCCTCTCTGTTGATTTATCAAATGAAGATAAATCAACATGGCACACACAACAGGCAGGAGCTAGGGCGGAAACAGCATTTTCACACGTGAATTTCTTGTTATTGTAGTTAATGTGTATAAACTGTGTATTGCCGCTATCTTCTAGACTGGGGTGAAATCAGACACGTCGATGTTGCGCGTGACGTAAGGAACACGTTCTCTGCGCCAATTTGCATTAGATTCGATTCGATTGGTTTATTTGAGTGTTCTCAGAGCAAGTGAGAGAAATGGGACGGGACCATAGTCTATTATATAGTGTTGTCCTATGTAGTGAATGAGGGTTTAGGGACTAGGGTGGACATTTGGACACCGCCTCTGACTGTGTTAGCCGCTAATACTAAACTCTGACTGTTAGCCGCTAACTGTTGCTTTGTCTGCTGTTTCCCACATTGTACCTGATTTTTCCTAGGCTGGCACGAGCCAGACTGATCCTCCATGTTAAGAAATACATGGGGATTCAGTCTGCAATTGTGCGATTTGAATCTTTACTTTACTTTACTTTATTTGTTTCCCTTGGGAGAAATTTGGTTCGGACAGGGTCCAGCCACACATCAAAAACACCACAACTACAATACACAATACATGTAACAAAATAACAAAAGACTACAGTGATCAGTACATTTGCTCCATACACTCTCCCCTCCCTCTTCACACAGCTCCTGTGGAACCAGAGGGGCAGGAGAGCCCATTATCTTTCCAGCAGTCTTCACTAGATTGAAAATGTGTGTCTTTGATTTGACCGACAGATTTCCAAACCAGCTGGTGATTCCGTATCTGAGGACTGACTCAATTGCTGCTCTGTAAAAGATTAGCATGATGTTCCGACAGACACCAAACAGTCTGAGCCTGCGCAGAAAGTGAAGGCGCTGATGTACTTTGCTGCAGACTGTGGTGACCTGTGTGTGCCAGCTCAGATCACTGTCAATGTGAACTCCCAGGTATTTAAAGGAGCTCCCCTGCTGTACCACATGGCCATGGATGGCAACAGTGCCATGGTCTACGTCTGGTCTGGGGTCGATCACCATTTCTACAGTCTTACTTGGGTTGATCTGCAGTTTGTGTTCATCACACCAGGTCTTCTACAGCAGCACTGTGGATGCTTGAGTTGGAAGTTTTGGTCAACAAACTGAGTAAGACCGTATCATCGGAAAACTTGAGAATGTATTGTTTGGGCGCCAAACATACACAGTTATTTGTATAATAAGTAAACAAAAAAGGTAAGCTAACTGACCCCTGGGGGGTACCAGTGCTACATATGGCTATGTCTGACAGGGCAGTATTGAACTTGACCTGTTGTGGTCTACAGGTCAAAAAAGAGTGGTACCATTTGATTAAAAAGGGGTTTACCTTTGCCTGGGCTAACTTGTTGAGGAGGATGTGTGGCTGTATTAAATTAAAAGCTGAACTTAAGTCTATGAAAAGTAGTCTGGCGTACGCAGCAGGGGTTTCTAGATGTTTCAGAATAAGATGCATGAGTGTTACAATAGCATCACTTGTGCTGGCTGACCCCGGCAAAACCAAGACGAGCCAATCATAGCACGGAAGGCGGTGCGTCATCTTCCACCCTAATATTACCCATCAAACACCTGTGCTCCTCCGGCTTGTGTGTGGTTTACCTCAAGGTTCCATTCTAGGCCCAAAATTGTTTAATATGTATATTAACGACATTTGTAAAACGTCTCAAGTACTTAAATTTATCTTGTTTGCTGACGATACAAATATTTTTGCATCAGGAGACGACTTACAGCAGCTGTGTCGGATTGTAAACTTGGAACTCAAAAGTGTCAACAAGTGGTTCAAACAAAATAAATTATCTCTAAACCTGAGTAAAAGCAAAATGATGGTGTTTGGCAACTGTAATTCCAATGCTCAGGAAGTAATTCAGATAGAGGGTGTTGTTATTGAGCGAGTGCATGAAATCAAATTCCTTGGTGTGATTATTGATGGAAATCTCATATTAAATATATATCTACGAAAATTTCTAGAAACATTTCAGTAATAGCAAAAGCATTATTTTTTAAATCAAAGATCTTGAAGTTTTGTGACTTTGTTGAGTTCCAAACTGTACTGATGTTATTCAAAGCAAGGTATAAATTGTTACCAAGCCAAATACAAAGAAGGTTCCAAGAACGTCCCGGTCGTTATGAATTACATGATGAATTAAATTTTAGGATTCAGAAACATAGCACAACTTTGAAAAGTTTTAGTCCAACAGTTAATGGTGAACAATTGTGGAATAAACTGGAGATGGAATTGAAACGATGTCCAAACATCAACCTGTTCAAATATAAATACAAACTAAAGACTTTTGAAATATATATAGAGGAAGAAATGTGTTGCCACTAGGGGGAGCAGTAGGATCCATTATGTGTATTGTTTCCTCTGTAATCTGGAAGAGTGTTGCTGCTTGGAACGGTTGTCATTATTTTGCTCACATTTACAAATGGAGAATTAGGGTTGGCAGGTTATGGATCTGTTGAGAGGAATCCTCCCAACGGGCTCTACACCTTGTCCTTTAATGCACCACTCAGCATAGGAACATCATCTACAAAATCAACTGTTAGGGCAGCTGTGTGGGGGTTTGTTGATGGGGAGCTACTGCCCTCTTCAACTGGCCCGCTCTACACTCTGGCTTTTTAATGCACCACACTATGCAGGGCTTACATCATACTTCACATATAACTCAATTAAATAAATATATAATAATAATGATTATGAAAATTACACCCAAATTAAAATTATACTGAGGATGGTAATGACAACTGGGAAGTATCAAGATCTCGGAGTATAATATCTATTGATGTACCTTTATAACATAAAAGTAACTCTCGGTTATCACAGGTAAAAATCTGAAAGAAATATATTAAGGATCCCATTTTTTTACTTGCTTTGTATTAGACATCGTACATGAAACGAGATCGTTGTTGTAGTTGTGCTTTGTTTCAATTAATTATATAAACAGTTCAAATATTGTTTTGTAAGTTTGTAGGAGCCCACTCCTTTTGAGCAGAATGTATGCTGCTCAAATGAACAAATTAACTAAACTAAACTAAACTAAAAACGGCCTTATAGAGAATTAAACATGAGCGATCCACAGAGGCAGCAGCCCGATGCCCTCGGGTGACTCGAGCCGTGCCCGTTTCCAACATGACGCAGCCATCATGTGCCTAATGGACTGTGACGCCAAACGGCAGCGGCCTGGCCGTCAGACGAGCTGGCACTGACCTGTAACGGCACGTAGCTCTATTAGCCCGCAGTGCCAAATATCACATGATACACCGGTTTAAGTACGCTCCCAGCAAGGTGCCATTGTAGTCCAACTGGAGCTGCCTCTGACCGATTGTGTTGAACGGGGATTTCCTTTAAGGCGAGGCTCTGCAGCTGAAAGGGGAAAAATAAAAGTTTGGAGATATGAATTTAAAATTGCTCTATATTGTGTTAATTGTTTTAGTTCATCCCATGAAAAATTAGATAGTGATGCGTTAAAATGTTTGCTGTGTAGTTGCCGTGAGACTAAAGCTGCACAAACAGGCGTGGATGGCACCAAACTCAACTCTAGGGATGTCTTCGACGAGAGAAAGACTTTGTATATGGTAGAAAGCTCAAGCAGGCAAAATGTAACAACACAACAAGAAAACCCACCTGCCCTACCTTTACTAGTAATATCTGACTTTGATCCATCCATAAAGATTGATTGTTAGAAACAATTTTTCAATACGTCTTCTTTTCAGATCCGACCTACGTCAAAAGCCCCACCTCATCTCCATCTCCAACCCTATTTTCCGCTGGTGCCGCTCTTTGCATGCAACGTGGAGTGGAGCAAATAGGGGTCATTTTGAGCTGGAACAAAACACCAGAGCGAGGCGCCCGCCCAGAGCACTGCGAAGGGGAAAGGAAATGTACTCTCATCTGGTGCCGCGCAACCCCAGCCCGGGAACACAAATTGAAGATGCATCTTTCTTGGCTGGGGTTTGATTCCGCCAAGATTGGATGTACCTTATTTCCAAGTGAAGAGCGTCCTGCCCCTTTTTCCGATGGGTCTCCTCCAACTCCGCAATGATTAGTTTTGTTGATGTTGTTGTTGCTTTCTTTAGCCGTCGTGCTAGTTTTCGAAGGGAAAGGCGATGTGAGGTCAGAAGGTATGAGCATAACCGGTGATTGCTGACAAAGAAGGCGAGGCGGAGTTAAGAATGTGGAAGATGAACGAAAGCTGGGCATACAATTCGATTCACAGTTTTAGCAAGGGCAGGGACGTGCACAGATAGAGCCCAGGTGGTGCTCAAGCACCTGCACCATTGCCCGTGTGCCCTTTTTCTCCCAACAAATAACTATTCATATCGTTTATTGTTCTTAGATATTTGCCCTACTAAGCCAACAGAATTAAAGGGACCAGGCTGGTTTTCGTGATAACATTTTTAGAAAATCTCGTATACTAATGAGGGCTGGACTGTTAGCTTTTTTAGTTGCGCGGCTATGACTGAACTACACGTCATGCAAGGGCCGAGTCTAGGTTTTTGGGTGTTTCTGATTATTAGCCTGGCTCCACATCATGGAGATGGGTCCTGAGCACCAGCCCATACTGGCAGCTCACTGCTCCTACAGATCGCCACAGCGGCATTGAGGATAGGTCAAATGCAGAGAATGCATTTCCCTACAGGGATTAATAAAGTATACCTTAACCTTAACCTATGCTTCGTCAGAGTTGGGGAGGAGTCTGTAAATCCGCCATGATTTCTCCCTCGAACATGGTCATTGTGGTAAACGGGGTGGAGTGAGGAATGACTAATCTATTAATAATATGTCTATGGTAAATTCGTTAACTTTATGACCTAACTGGCGTGACAGGACTGGATTATTAAACTAGGAATTTTACTTGGTGCAAACGTGCGACATAAAACAACAGCCGGGCCGTTGATCAACCTCAGCATTCGCTCCAAACATTCCTCCAGTAGCAGCTCAACGTTCTCTCATTCACAGCAGCTATGCCCAAATAACTGGTGGTGGTCCGTCGTTCTAATAACATTTTCTATCAAGGTTATCAAGGGTCCGCCTTCCACAGGCACTCCCTCTCTACGCCACTCCCTCTCTACGCCTCTCACAGGCACTCCCTCTCTACACCACTACAGCACTCCCTCTCTACACCACTACAGCACTCCCTCTCTACGCCACTACGGCACTCCCTCTCTACGCCTCCCACAGCCACTCCCTCTCTACACCACTACGGCACTCCCTCTCCACGCCACTACGGCACTCCCTCTCTACGCCTCCCAACATTATACAGCTCTAAAATAGGCCATAGTGATATACAGTAGTGAACGGTTCATGAAGAGGCATCAAAGTAACTCAATCTTATATAATGTAAGATTTATAGATTTTTTTCATTTTTGCAGGTATTTGTTAGTAATCTCAAACACATTTTGACCACTAGCTAGACTAGTTGGTTTGCAATCAGATATATCTTCAATTGCGAGATTATTTTGCAGACACACTGCACTGCAACTTCACTTTTGTTTTCCTTGGTAAAACGACCTGAAAATGTTCAGCAAGTCTCTACTTCCCTTATACCTTCGTCCAAACCACTTGGATTCAAATACAGACTTAAAAAAGGTGTGCAGCCTCATTGTTGCAGTAAATATTGTCTGCTAACCTTCTCCTTTTTAATTACACTCCTGCAGAGTTCATCTTCACGCTCCGCTTGATTCTCGAACGCAGCCTAGCCATATTATTTTGCAGAGCGGCTTCTTCGTGAGCAGCAAATGATTTAAAAAAAAAAAAAAAAAGGCAACCTAAATAAGATCATAATCACATTTTGCGCTTAGTTTGTGAGTCGTCAGCTCTTTCGGAGCCGGCGCTGCGGATCAGTCACGGGTTAGTGCCGATCGTCCCCCGTCGGGACTGCGTTTTAAGGCGTTTTGAGTAACTGCTTCCCCCGGGGCGATCGCGCATTCCAAATGGGCCGTCTTTAGCTGTGCCAGAGGTCCTTCTATAATTATCGGCTGTTAATTGAAGCTTTTCGCTTTTTATCAAGTTGAAAAACAAAGCTAATTGAGAGCCATTAGCAAAGGCCATGCTGAATCCTACACGTGGAGGGCTCTAACTTTAGATATGCAGAGAGTGAATCAAGCCGTCCACATTCACAAGGTCACACAGGTGCATTCAATGATACAAGAGGACATATAAGTTCCATTATTTAACCTCTTAAACCCTGCCTGAACCAAGTTCGGCTTTACCCAAATCTACAAAACTCATCTAAACGGATCACTTCTTTGTCACTTTTCTGTGGCTTTTGTGTTGCATTTTCACCCTTGTTTTCATCTAATTTGTGTTGCTATTTTGAAGCATTTTTTAAAGTAGTTTTTAGATCTGAGTGTTCTAAGAGGTTAACCAAGTGCTTTTTCTCCAGTTCAGATATACCCAAATGTAAAAGGTTTCGGCCTATGGGCCAGTGTAACGCCTCATTTGAAAGCTAAGACCGACATATAAACTGACCTTTTTCTTTGTGTTGTTGCCGTGTTGCCCCCAACCTTTTTTCAAATGTCTTTTCATTTCTTTTCTGTTGCTCTTTTGTGGTGTTTTTGTCACTTTGTCGTCACGTTTTTGTCGCTCTTTTGTTGCGTCTTCATCCTGGCTCATTGGCAAACTTTTGTCATTACTTTGACACTTTTCAAGGAGCTTTTAGATGTGGGTAAAGCCAAATTGGGGAAAATGTGCTCGGTTAAGGCAGGGGTCAGAGGTTAAGTATATATACGAATAATGGTGAAGAAGGGAAGATTCACAGAACTGTAGTTTTTTTTGGATACTGACCCTGTAGTGTCCAAATGCTTTGGTGAGAACAATAACTCCAGTACTTTTCTTTTCAAATTTCCATTGGTTTATTATTGCTACAGATCCCATAATGAAAATGACATCACGACCCTGAACTCTATTGCTGATGGTTGTCAGATCTTGCCTCCTCTCTGTATCTTGAGTTTGACGGATTATGGATACTGTGGAAACGTGTACTAGGGTATACAGATGTATTTTTATTAGGGCCGGGACTCGATTAAAAAAAATAATCTAATTAAGTAGAGGCTTTGTAATTAATTAATCGAAATTAATCGCATATAAATATTTGACCTGAGAACAGTGAGAAGTAAGTTTTTTCATATGGATTTTTAGTATTGAATAATGACTGAATGAGCTTAAGCAACAAAATATTGTTTGTTTTTGTTCAACCAAGTCAAACAGACCAGTGCAATATTGCCATTAATTGTGTGTCTGCAGGAAAAAAGGAAACTGAAGTGTGGAAAGCAAAGTGATTAATTTGGATTAATATTTTTAAATGCACTAAACCTCATGTAGTTAATTAATCGCAATTAATCGAAAAAAGTCCCGGCCCTAATTTTTATACATGATTTATGTTGGTAGGTCCTAATAGGTTCCATCAAAAACAAGCAGAACGACAAAGGAAGTGGGCTTTTATATTCTAATTGGCAGAATATAAACCCTGGCACACACATTCCCTTTGTTACATACACATCTCTGGGCAGGTGTGAGTGTGAGGTCAGTGCTCCGCTTCCTTTGTTTGACGACTCACAAAACTCTCTCCGTTACATACGTGTTTATGTTTTACGTCTCTTAACACACCTGTATTAGCAGCGTCTCAACTCATTTCTCATTTGTTGAAATCCTCACAGCCTTGTGTTTGAACTCCCGACTTTGGGGGGGAAAAAAGAGAAGAAATGTCCTCAGCTTTTTGAGATCTAAATAAGCAAAGCCCTCCTTTCAAATGGCACGAGGGCGAGTCATTTGGCTAATGAATCCACGCACTGACGGAACAGGATCCGAGGAAATACAGAGAGCTTGACTTTGATCTATTATTCGGAACCAAAAAGAGAAAAAGCACAACAAGTCTTTCCTTTGAACTTAGAGTGAAGTAGACGCCCAGATCTAAAATGCCATTTAATTGATTTTAGAATAACAATCTTTAGCATAGGTTTGCCCCATTTTTCCTCCTAGATTTGCTCATAATGACCAGGTTATTTTTTTTTTCTCATTAATTTTGATTTAATTTCTACAGTACACTGTAATAAGTGTTCCCTTGAATAAAAGCTATACAATTGAGTTAAGTGGTTGCATTTGCCTTTTTGCTTTCACACAACTTATTTTTTAACGGCTTCAGGGTGCCAGTTTTGGTCCGGGCATTTGGACGCAGTTGGACACAAGGGGGCGCCCTTCCAACCTTCTCAGTGTAAATGTGAATTGACTTTCTTCAGCGTTAGACTTTAGGTCAGACACCATGAATGACAGTAACATGAAGCTAAATACAGTGTGCTGTTTGTTTCCAGTAAAAAAAGGCTGAAGCCTCATCCCTCTTGAATCACAGAATGAGAAGTGAAGAAGGAAGTCATGGAGCTCCTGGCTTAGACAGAGCTTCAGATTTCTGCTGGATATAAGACACATATCAAATTTTCTCTCAAACAAAGCACTGTCATTTGTATCTGGTGGATAGTAACGTTTGTCCCGGTTCCTCTGAGTTGTGGTGCAGCAGGACTGATGTGGACAGGACTGTGGCAGACTTTTACTTTGGAGAAAATAGTTACCATAGTAACTGTTGAAGAAATGAACCTCATGCGCTTCTTCTGTAACATCTGTCCACATCAGTCCTGCTGCCCCACGACTTTTAATTAGAGTCATTAAAACCTCTCCAGCCCTACGGTCCCACCTGTGGGACCAAAATAAATAAACATTTGGTCCGGGCAGTTGGATGCACTTGGACACTAGGGGGCACCCTTCCAACTTTCTCAGTGAAAATGTGAATTGACTTTCTTCAGAGTTAGACTTTAGGTCAGACACCATGAGTGACAGTAACATGACGCTAAATAGTGAGCTCTTTATTGTCTGTAAAAAAGCTGAGGCCTCATTGCACTTCAGTCACAGACTGGGAAGTGAAGAAGGAAGTCATGGACATTCTGCTTTAAATAGAACTTCAGAGTTCTGCTGGATATAAGAGTAATATCTTATTCTGAAATTTAAAAATATAGTAAAAAAGAGAAAATACAAAAAAATATCTTTACACTAAAAAAAAGTTCAAATACAAATGTGAAATCATGACTCTACAGCAGATACAAATGACAAGGGTTCGTTTTGTAGAATTAGAGTAATTAATAATAAACTGACATTTTAATTACACAAATTCAGGATTTTCACAACTATTACTAAGGAATACATGAATTTCAAACTTTTAGTGCTACATCCAGCAGAAGACCAATGTTCCAAATGAGAATCTTCATGACTTCCTTCTTCACTCCCCAGTCTGTGACTGAAGAGCAATGGGACTTTAGCCTTTTTACTGAAAATAAAGGGTCACTATTCAGCGTCATGTTACTGTCACTCATGGTGTCTGACCTACAGTGTAACTCTGCAGCCAATCAAATCACAATGACTCAGAGTGGGTTGGGCTCAAATGGGCCGACGTAATCCTTTCGACAGCTCCTCCGTGTGCCTCTGTTTTTCCCATTAGACAAGATTCAAATTCGATTAATTGTCCAGCCCGGCTTGAATCTCAACGTGTGCTATTCAGATGTTGAAGCCAGCGTTTCGTCGGACTACACAGCCCCTACATTTGCATTTAGACAATCCTTAGCGACTGAAACTTGCACAGGCGCCTTCAAACACGTCACTTCACGTACACTGAAACAAATAATAGAGGTCTTTACTTGAAAGAATCCAGGAAACCGATTGCCTTGAATAAGTCAAGTTAATGAGGCCGATTATCTTCAAGTGTTGGTAACTCACAAATTTCCAGTAAAGTTAATTCCCATACCAGTAGTGTTCAATTAAACATTTGTATTGATGAATACTTGCGTATTTCAATTATATTTCAATTTCTCTGTTCAAGTTTTCACTCAAGTCATGGAGATTGTGCATTAGGCTTGCACTGGATGGATGAATTAAATATTACAAAATCAAGCAATTGCTAGTTTTATTTTAATTTTTTTATCCACTATAAAACTCATTGAGATTAAGGTCGCATTCACACCCCCCTCTTGATTCGAATCCTGGTGTGAATGCGAGTTAAAAATCTATTTTTCAAGAGAGTCCTGGCCAAGAAGATGCACGTGGTAACAAGTAAAAAAAATCAAAACTGAAACTACTCTTACTTCATTAAATAAATAAAACTAAAAAACAGAACTCTGTTCTTCGACGTAGGGTTCATGATTGTCCCAGTTCCTCTGAGTCGTGGTGCAGCTTTACAGTCTTTGATGTGGACAAATGTTACAGAAGAAGCTCATGAGGTTCATTTCTTCAACACAGTTACGAGAGTAACAATTTTCTCCAATATAAAAGTACATTTACCACAGTCCTGTCTACATCTGTCATGGTCCACCATGACCCACCATGACTCAGAAGAACCGGGACACACATGACTCTACATCAGATTGTCATGTTATGTTTTTTTTTTTTTTTTGGAAAAATGAGAGTAATTCATAATAAATTAATTAATTATTTCTTAATGATATAATTTCAGGATTTTCACATTTGTATTTTAACTTTTTTTTTTTACTATATTTTTGAGTTTCAGAATATGATATAACTCTCATATCCAGCAGAACTCTGAAGTTCTGTCTAAAGCAGAATCTCCATGACCTCCTTCTTCACTTCCCAGTCTGTGACTAAAGAGCAACGAGGTCTCAGCTTTTTTACAGACAATAAAGAGCTCACTATTTAGCGTCATGTTACTGTCACTCATGGTGTCTGACACTGAGAAGGTTGGAAGGGCGTTCCCTTGTGTCCAAGTGCGTCCAACTGCCTGGACCAAAACTTCCCCTGATCAGGGGACTCTGGAGTTTAACCTCCTCAGCCCTAACGGCACCCGATCGGGGGGCAGTAATGCTCCGGGCAGTTGGACGCCACTGGGCACAAGGGGGCGCCCTTCCAACCTTCTCAGTGAAAATGTGAATTGAATTTCTTCAGAGTTAGACTTTAGGTCAGACACCATGAGTGACAGTAACATGACACTAAATAGTGAGATCTTTATTGTCTGTAAAAAAAAGCTGAGGAGTTGTTGCTCTTCAGCCAGACTGAGAAGTGAAGATTGAAGTCATGGAGATTCTGCTTTAGACAGAACTTCAGAGTTCTGCTGGATATAAGAGTCATATCGTATTCTGAAACTCCAAAAAAGGTAAAAATTAAAAATATATAAAAAAATATTTTTCCAATAAAAAAACGTAGAAATACAAATGTGAACATCCTGATATTATATAATTAAAAATATTAGTTATTTATTAATTACTCTCTTTTTACAAAAAAAAAAAAAAAAACATGACAATTATATCTGATGGAGTGTCATGTGTGTCCCAGTTCTTCTGAGTCATGGTGGGTCATGGTGGACCATGACAGATGTGGACAGGACTGTGGTAGATCTACTTTTACTTTGGTGAAAAAAGTTACTATAGTAACTGTGTTGAAGAAATGATCATAAGCTTCTTCTGTAACATCAGTCCTGCTGCACCACGACTAGCAAGAGTTGTTTTTTATAGAACGAGGGTAATAAATAATTAACTGACATTTCAATCACAAATTAAGGATGTTCACGACTATTACTAAGGAATACGTGAATTTTAAACGTTTAATGTTACATCCAGCAGAACTGTAATGTTCAAAATGAGAATCTCCATGACTTCCTTCTTCTCTTCCCAGTCTGTGACTACAAAGCAATGAGGCTTCAGCCTTTATACTGAAAATAAAGGCTCACTATTTAGCTTCATGTTACTGTCACTCATGGTGTCTGACCTACAGTGTAACTCTGCAGCCAATCAAATCACAATGACTCAGAGTGGGTTGGGCTCAAATGGGCACCAAACGCCAAGATCCAAGCTCTGAGACTAAAATAATAAAACCCTGGGGTTAAGAGGTTAAGTAGTTAAGTTGTCTAAATGCAATATAATTGAATTATGCAAGTATTCAGCAATACATTTTTTCAATTGAACACTACTGGTATGGAAGTTAACATTACTGGAAATGAGTGAGTTACCAACAGTTGAAAATAATTAGCCACATTAACTTGAGTCTTTCAAGGCAATTGGTTTCCTAGATCTTTTCAAGTAAAGGCCATTTCAATACTTACTTTACACTAGTGAAGGTAGCTGATTGAAGAGAAACAAGTAAACAACAATGAATACATTCAAGGAAGCACAACTATTACTTTTCTCAGTGTACCAGTTGTACTCCGAGCGAACACAATCTCTCGTCAGAGTGACTTCCAGTGCATTTCTCAGCGCCTCAGATTGTTGTGCGATGACAGTCCCAATCTGCAAGTTTGCTGATAGTCGTGTCGGGAGAGGCGCACTTGTACAAACTTTTCCTGCTCCACCGAGAGCCTGGGGGTTTTCTTAGAGCAGCAGATTTGAACCTGGTGGCGGGAGCGCTGATAAGAAAGAATACACTCACAAGCAAATAAAAGTACAATCGAGGACTAGAATCTCGTGGCTGTTTAGGAACTTGCAAACACTTTATCAAACGCCACAACATTCTGTTCTCGAGTATAAATGAAAAAGGAGTCAAATCATTTCAAAGTAAAATGTAGAAAAAGTGAAAGTGGAAAAATACTTGTTGAGTGAGTAATGGTTATGGATGGCGGATATGTATATATTGACGGGGAGACGAAGCAGGTGAAACGGAAAACGAAATCGGTAACACTTTGTGATAACTTAGTGTTAATAAATGATGAATTAACACTTACTTCATCATGACGAATGTATTAGTTAAGTGTGACTAAAACTTAATAACTACTTAACTACAGTTTATACCTAACTAAAAGAATAGCATGTCACATACAATGAAGTGTTAACTCATCACTTATTAAAGTTAAACAAGGTGTAGTTAATACAAAGGGTTAACAAATAAATGTATTTAGAGATATCACTTTAAAACTGTTGCTGAACATAACTGATATAGATATGAGAAACATTTTATTGTGAGTTTTCTGTTATTTTATGTTTTCATTTCAAAATAAAGCCAAAATGGCCGCTAATTTCAGCGATGGAATCTAATTAATGGATAAACCCCCAGGTTTTAATGTACACAGCAAATGCTCCAGTGTTAATTTGACACTGTTTGGTGTCTATATAGTTCACACCTTCTCAGTGTAAATGTGAATGACACTCTTCAGTGTTAACTACAGGTCAGATACCAGTGACAGAAACATGACACTAAATTCAATGTGCTCTTTGTTTTGAGTAAAAAGGCTGAGGCCTCATTGCTTTTCAGTCACAGAGCGACAGGTGAAGAAGGAAGTCATGGATATTCTGTTTTAGACAGAACTTGAGACTGCTGATGGAGGTACAAGTTCAGTACTGAAACTTAATTTGTGTATTTATATCAAGTATTGGAGAGATATAAAAAATCTTAAAATTACATAACCTGTTTTGGTTTATATATTCATAAAACACATTCACTTCTATCCAGTGTAGTAGGTCATGTCTGTCCCGGTTCTTCAGACTCAAGGTGGGTCATGGTGGACCATGACCGAGGTGGACAGGACTGTGATAGATCTATTTTTAGAATCAGAAGTATGAATTTCAGTCTAAAGCAGAATCTCCATGACTTCCTTCTTCACCTGTCGCTCTGTGACTGAAAAGCAATCAGGTCTCAGCCTTTTTATTGAAAACAAAGAGCACACTGTATTTAGCGTCATGTTTCTGGTGTCTGACCTGTAGCTAACACTGATGAGTGTCATTCACATTTACACTGAGAAGGTGTGAACTATATAGACACCAAACAGTGTCAAATTAACACTGGAGCATTTACTGTGTATGTTTTTTTGTTGTTGTTGTTGAAATAATAGTTACACAGAATTTTTTTTTTTCAGAGGGAATTTTGGATCTTGTTTAGTTTTGGAATTAACTTTTCATTTAAGTGAAAAACATCTGTGAAAATTCAAATATTGCCTTGTTTATAATAATAACAATGATGCCTTGGTGCCCTGGGGTAGACTGCAAGGCTGTCAATCTGCGCCATCGGCCCCTCCGACCACCACCTACCACTCACTACAGTCGCCAGGCTTCCTGGTGTTCACAAACGGTCTCCCATCCAAGTACTGACCAGGCCCTTCCATGCTTAGCTTCCAAGATCTGAGGGGATTGGCCAGAGCAAAGATTCAAAGCTCATTGAATCTGACTCGAAAATTAGATATTTAAAAAAAGAAAATCCTTCTGAAAAAACCTTCAAAATAACTACAAAAGTGGAAGGTTTAAGATAAGATAAGATAAGCCTTTATTGATCTCACAAAAGAGGAATGCACTTGTTACATTCAGCTCTCAGAAACACACAGGGTGTGCAGGATAGACAGGAAGTGTGACAGTTAGATAGTAAATAAAGGTATCTCTTATATACAAAGACTACCAAAAAACGTTAGGGTGCAACAAGTATAAACAATACAAAATAAAATAAACAGATTATAAAAAAATGTCAGCATTGGAAGTGCAAGGTTGATAAAGTGACACAGATACAGAAATGATTGAACTAGTTACAAAGAGGTTATTACACATGTTAGATTACAGTGTTGTACAGTCTGACAGCAGTGGGGATGAAGGACCTTGGAGTCTGGAGTTTGGAGTCTATGGTATTGCAGGAATGTCTGCTCCCGGCCATGAGGACCAAAGAGAAGTGTGTTCCTCGCCCATTGGGTGTGACACACTCATCGGTCACTACCATTGTTGTCTAAACCGATTTATGCCTAAAAAAAAAAAAACATGATCTAAGAAACACAAACCAAACACCGCTTTCGCATAATAGCAAGGCCAAACCAATTTGTTCCCTGTCCAACAACACATCTTCTCAAATATGGACGTATTTGTGTGTGACACATTGGAATGTCTCGTCAGGAGTGCAATGCATGTAGCCCGTAGCTCAGACCCGCGTGATCGCAGGAAAACACAACTCCCGACACGGGGTTGTGCGGGGAAAACAGTAAAGGTGGAAGACATCAGTTGTTCCGATATTGAGCCCTTTAAATCCCCATAAAGGGGTTGCGGGTGAGTACCTTTTAAAGAACCTTGTAAAACAGAGTAAACGCAGATGGCTGAGATAACCCTGCCTGTGCCGCAAAGACATTGGCAACGCATGGGCGCACACTTCCCTAGAAACGACCAGGGACCGCGCTAATGCCCCCGCAGCCTCGGAGACAGACAGAGGCACACTTCTTTGTGTCGGGCACGCATTCGTGTTGGGGCACAAGTGGGAAGCGCGCTCAGCACCATAACCTTCTGTCCAACTGCGGAGTAGTCTATCGCCCGGACAGCTGTTTTTGTTCCGGAGATTATTAATAGGAGCCGTGAAGGACGTCGGCCCGATGCGCGTGTGGGGAAGGGGGGGGGGGGGGGGGGGGGGTAATGATTTGCAGCTTTTGTGTTTTTTTACATTTCCGCTCGAAAACACTCGAATTCAAGTCGATAACCTTTGCCTGTTGTTCTCAGATTTGAAACAGGAAAGCATACGCCAAGGAACGAAAACATCGGCCTTGAGCATAATTGCCAGAGTCAGTGGTTCCCAAACTGTGGTACGGAGGTACACAGAGTGACTCAGTGAACACTTGAGGGAAATTTGAGGACGTAACTATGATGATGAGAAGTCTTTTTCAGCTCTTCTGGCGTTCCAAGGCCAGCCCAGAGACGTTGGGCCATATCTTCCCGCCAGTAGCCTCTCATGCAGGCTGTGGAGCAGAGTCAGAACTCTGGTCGATTCGAGTCCAACACCTGTAATCGGAGGCTAAAGAACATCTTTTAGTTTACGCATATTAAGTAGCCATGTGCTCTGGGTGCAAAGTAATACAATAGAACTGGGAAGGCCTTTAGACCGGGGTTAAAACCAAAACATTTTCTTCTGACGGAAAAAAAATGTCAACAGCGATATCACTACATCAATGCGGCGCTCCTCCGATTCAGTGTTAATTTTGACAACATATTTTAATTTAGTTTTAGTCTTAGTCTTTTGACGAAAATGTAATTGAATTTTAGTCGAGTTTTAGTCAAAAAAATATCTTCAATTTTAGTCGAGATTTAGTCGACTAAAATTAAGACACATTTAGTCGACTTTGTATTAATAATATTCATTATAATCATATTTAATGGAGGTCCTGCTTCATGGAGCTGCTCCCTCATGAACAAAGCTCAGAGCTGTTCCTTTGGCAGTGAATTTACATGATATGAGGCTCTTTCAGACGGTCAATAGAAGTATGGATGATTTTAGTCTCTCCTTTTCATTTTTATTTAGTCTTATTTTAGTCGACTAAAATATCTGGACATTTTAGTCATAGTTTTAGTCGCATGAAAAACTTTACATTTAGTTTTAGTCCAATTTTAGTCGTCAGAAATATCACTTTGACTAAAATTAAGACTAAATATTTTAGTAGACGAAATTAACACTGCTCCGATTGTAACAGAACATGAGCCTTCAGACGCAGAGACACACCAAAATGAATACAGGTGCAACCGGGGGGTTTATACATTTCCTGCATTCTGCTGCATTTTAAATGATGGATAATATTTTGGCCCTTTTGCTGTTATCCAATATGGGTAATTTGCTCAAATTAAGAATTATATGTAAGATTTTAAATAGGAGGGTTTCTTCTCTTTTTAGAGCTCACCGTGGTGAGGTACAAAACTATAGGAAATGTGAAAACCAAATTAAATAGTAAATAGAGGTATCTTATATACAATGACTACTACAACTTTAAGGGGCAAAAAGTAAAAACAATAATAAAAAAAAATACACAGACTATAATGGAAAAAAGTCAGTATTAGTGCAGGTTTACATCATGCAATGCAAAGTGACACAGATAAGTGATGCAAATCCAGGGATTATTGCATGTGTTCAGTAAAGAGGGTTATTGCACATGTTACTTTACAGTCTTGTACAGTCTGACAGCAGTGGGGATGAAGGACTTGTGGTAGCGCTCCTTCTTGCACTGAGGGTGTCTCAGTCTTCCCCGGAAAGAGCTGCTCAGCTCCTCTACAGTCCCGTGCAGTGGGTGGGAGGTGTCCCGCTCTGTGCTGCCTGGGGCCCAGCACACGGCAGCATAGTGGAGAGCAGAGGCTAGCACAGAGTCACAAAAAAGTCCTGAGCAGAGGCCTGCTCACTCCGAAGGACCTCAGTCTGCTCAGAAGGTGAAGGCGACTTTGGCCCTTCTTCTACAAGGCGTTGGTGTTGTGAGCTGTCCACCTCCTCAATGTCCTCCCCCTGGATGTTCAGCGGCGTGTGCGGTAGTGCCTTCCTCCTGAAGTTAGTTCGTTTTGGTTAGTTTGACAGTTGCATATAGACGTGTTAAAATGTGAACACATGTGATTTAAAAAAAACAAACGTCAATTATCGATATCGGTCAGAAATTGTGCAATAAGATATTCTTTTTCAAAATGGTACCGTCTAATGCGAGTTTCGGGTGATGTATTCATATATTTACAAAAGGAAACAACAAAGACTTCAGACTCAATGCACAAGCCGTTTTTTGGGACCCGGTCATTATCTCGCTACTTAGTAATTAGCCTTTTCTTTCCGCAGCATAAAAGGAGTGAAGAAACCACGAGCGTAATGAGCCACCTGAATGCGGCGCATCCCTCCTTGTCCTGATTACCGGCGACCTGCGGCCAGATGGGGGGGGGGGGGCGCTTATTCTCCGCATTGGCTCCGGCTCTTCCGCCGTCGGAGCCAGGATCACGAGTGAGTACACCTGCACCGAGAAGAGCTGCCGGCACTGGCCCAGCCAATTTGTTGTTTTGGAAGCAAGCGTGACTTTTGTATGCTGCAGATTCTCCTGCTGGTGGTTTTCTGTGTTGGTTTCTGCAGAAAAAGGGTGGATAAGGATACATGTTTTGGTAGTGGAGCTTACTGTCCGTTGAGTGTGTTGTATAAAAGTGGCCGTAGTGTGCAGTCTGCGTCTTATTCATCCAGCAGGCTGTCAGGAAGCTGCTGAAGCCCCTATTACATACAGTACGTGAGCTAGGGGTGGGACTTAAATCACCTTTATATATAAAGCGCTTTTCATACCGAAAGGTATCACAAAGTGCTTTACAGATAACAAACAGACAAACAGGTGCATGCGCACGCGCACACACACACACACACACACACACACACACACAATATACCATTAGGACTAAATATATAGATATCAGTTAAAAGCTAAGCTAAAAAGGTGGGTCTTGAGCCTGCTCTTGAATACATGAACGTTCTCTGCGGTCCTGAGCTCCTCCTCAGGTCGTTCCAGAGGCGAGGGCCATAATATTGGAAAGACGCCTCGCCATGAGTCTTTCTGTTGACTTTAGGAATAACTAGGAGACCCCTGCCAGAGGAGCGAAGGGGCCGTGAAGGTTCATAAGGTAAAAGCAGTTCTGAAAGATAAGAAGGACCACGACCATTAAGACATTTAAAAACCATTAAAAGAACTTTAAAACCGATCCTGAAACACACGGGGAGCCAATGCAACGACTCTAAAACCGGTGTAATGTGGTCCCGCCTCCTGGTCTTCGTCAGGACACGAGCTGCTGAATTTTGTAAAAGTTGTAAACCTGAGATACTCTTTTTGGAAAGACCAGAAAGCAGGGCATTACAGTAGTCGATACGACTGGTGATAAAAGCATGCATTAGCGTCTCCGTGTTGGCCCGAGAGAGAATGGGGCGGGGCTATGTTCTTTAGATGGTAAAAACCTATCTTTGTGATATTCTTAATGTGTGGAATTAAAGTCAGCTCAGAGTCAAAAATCACACCCAGGTTCTTCACCTGTGACGAAGGATTAAAAGACAATGACTGTAGTTTGGGTAAAAGTTTCTCTCTCTGGGCCTCAGGACCGATGACTAAAACCTCAGTTTTGTCCTGGTTAAGCTGGAGAAAGTTTTCTGCCATCCAGGATTTAATATCTAAAATGCAGTTAAAAAGTGCATCCATTGGCCTGATGTCATCAGGATACATGGAGATGTACAACTGTGTATCATCAGCGTAACTATGAAAGTTGACTCCATGTCTCCTGATGACATCACCAAGAGGGAGCATATACAGGTTAAAAAGCACTGGGCCTAAAATCGAACCCTGGGGCACACCACATGTAATGTTATGGACCTTGGAGGAGCAAGTATCCACACTTACCATGAATGTCCTGTCTGTGAGGTAGGATGTAAACATTTGTGGACAGCACCAGAGAGGCCGATGTGTTTTAACCTCTTAACCCCAGGGTTTTATTATTTTAGTCTCAGAGCTTGGATCTTGGCGTTTGGTGCCCATTTGAGCCCAACCCACTCTGAGTCATTGTGATTTGATTGGCTGCAGAGTTACACTGTAGGTCAGACACCATGAGTGACAGTAACATGAAGCTAAATAGTGAGCCTTTATTTTCAGTAAAAAGGGTGAAGCCTCATTGCTCTTCAGTCACAGACAGAGAAGTGAAGAAGGAAGTCATGGAGATTCTCATTTTGAACATTACAGTTCTGCTGGATGTAACAATAAACGTTTAAAATTCACGTATTCCTTAGTAATAGTCGTGAACATCCTTAATTTGTGATTAAAATGTCAGTTAATTATTTATTACTCTTTCTATAAAAACAAACCCTTGCAGGTGCAGCAGGACTGATGTTACAGAAGAAGCTTATGAGGTTCATTTCTTCAACACAGTTACTATAGTAACTTTTTTCACCAAAGTAAAAGTAGATCTACCACAGTCCTGTCCACATCTGTCATGGTCCACCATGACCCACCATGACTCAGAAGAACTGGGACACACATGACACTCCATCAGATATAATTGTCCTGTTTTTTTTTTTTTGTAAAAAGAGCGTAATTAATAAATAACTAATATTTTAATGATATAATATCAGGATGTTCACATTTGTATTTCTAAGTTTTTTTATTGGAAAAATATTTTTTTATATATTTTTTATTTTGACCTATTTTGGAGTTTCAGAATACGATATGACTCTTATATCCAGCAGAACTCTGAAGTTCTGTCTACAGCGGAATCTCCATGACTTCCTTCTTCACTTCTCAGTCTGGCTGAAGAGCAACAACGCCTCAGCTTTTTTTTTTTACAGACAATAAAGAGCTCACTATTTAGCGTCATGTTACTGTCACTCATGGTGTCTGACCTAAAGTCTAACTCTGAAGAAATTCAATTCACATTTTCACTGAGAAGGTTGGAAGGGCGCCCCCTTGTGCCCAGTGGCGTCCAACTGCCCGGAGCATTACTGGCCCCCGATCGGGTGCCGTTAGGGCTGAGGAGGTTAAACCAGTTAAAAGAATAGTATGGTCGACTGTATCAAAGGCAGCGCTCAGATCCAGTAGAACCAACACTGTGAGCTTCTGTAAGTCATAATTTAATCTAAGATCATTTAAGATCTTTAAAAGGGCCGTCTCGGTGCTGTGGTTTACCCTAAAGCCAGACTGGAATTTCTCAAGGACGTTATGTGCAGTAATAAAATCATTAAGTTGGATAAAGTTTTATTCTTAAGTTCTTCTAAGATTTTGCTTAAAAATGGTAAGTTGGATACCGGTCTAAAGTTGTTAAAATCATTATGGTCCAAATTGCTCTTCTTCAGCAGAGGCCTCACCACCGCCCCCTTAAAGGCAGCAGGGAAGACCCCCGTCTGAAGAGAGCAATTTATCATGTGTAAAAGTTCGTATTTAAAGGATTCATACAATGTTTTAAAAACGGGGTTGAGACCGGGTCTAAAGGACATGTGGTGGGCCTCACTGAGGAGAAAACTTTATCATCTCAGCATTAACCTGGACAAAACTGTGCAGTGTTTCCTCTGGAACAAGTAGACAACCAGATGCATTTAATGGGTTACTTTGGTTAGATAAAATATTACATCTGATAGTGTCTATCTTTCCCCTGGTCTGCAAACGCCTCACAGAGAGCGTCTGTGGGTTTAAAGGAGGTCTGTTAAAATCAGGATTTAAAACATTTTCTATTGTTGAATAGGACTTTTGGGTTATTTTTGTGGTTGGTGATTATTGTGGAAATGAATGTATTTCTTGCACATCTTATTGCTGTATTGTAGGTCTTTTGTTGAGCACGGAATATTTGATCATTTATTGTTATTTTGAATTTCCTGCATCTCCTCTCGGCCTTCCTGCAATTTCTCTTGAGTTGCTTTAGCTCAGGTGACTTGACCTTCACCAAGCACATTTTCTCCAGTTTGGCTTTACCCAAATCTAAAAGCTTCTTGGACATTTTTTTGGGTCAAACTAGTGATAAAAACGAGACAAAAACGGAGTTGAAAATGCAACAAAAGAGCGTCAAAAATGTGACAAAAACGAGAAGAAAGCGTGACAAAAAAGTGTCATAAAAGCGACGAAAAGTGAAACAAAAGTGAAAATGTTCAGAAAAAGATCAGTTTAGATTCGGTTTGTAGGTCTTAGCTTTCAAATGAGGCATGACTCTGGCCTATAGTCTGTGAGAAAAAGTTAATTTTATGAATCTGCCATGACAGCAATTTGGAAGGTAAAATTCCCCTGATTTTCTCTTTAGGGTAATTCTGCAAACGCATTAGGCGATTCTAGTCCCGTACGAATCGACATGTCAGAGTTTGGAACGTTTTTAACCTGCGCAACAAAGTATTAATAAGGGCGACATCAATTTAAATGTTTATTTATGCCTGCATTCAAACTACAGTGATAACATCATGCTATTACTAAATGCTGTTTTTTTATTCATTTAAAAAGTATAAAAGAGAAAAACAGGAGGCTGTTTCAGAGCGAACGGATTAAAGGAGAAAGGAAAGTGCTGTTTTATGTCAGATCTAAATCCCACAGACTTCATACTGATGTTGGAACGTGCGCCGTGAAGCTCGAATAAACAAACCTGAGAGGTAGTGCACGCATCATGAATTAATGAAAGGCTTGTTGTCATGCAGTGTTCATAATCTATCCATCATTTCTGGAGAGAAGTCCGTAAAAGCTAGCGAATTACTGACCCTAAATTGCAGACGTCCTGGAGCTAGAAGCTAGAAGGTCCCAGGTTCGATCGGTGCAATGCCATGAGTCCGACGTCTCATTATTCCGAAAATGTCCCATTGGGCTGAGGTGCCATCAGTCTGACATCTCTAACCCAGTTGTGTTGTGGATTAAAGCCATATACAACCACTGGCCCTAACCTTAAGGTCAGTGGACTCTTGCCTGAACCGAATTTTCAACGCGTACTCAATGGGACATTGGACTAATGGGTCGTCCTAGCCTGGTTTTACCAGACCCTCGTACTCATTTCGTTTCGTACAGAGGGTCTGGATTTAGGCTCCGTTAACAGGTGGGAGGGTGAACTCCTTTGGAACAATTGGATCTGATTTTCGCTAGCGTTTGGTCTTGACGTATGTAATGCGCCCGAGTGAGTGAAGCAGCTATCATAACTCTATCATAACTCTATCATAACTCTATCATAGCTCTATCATAGCTCTATCATAACTCTATCATAACTCTATCATAGCTCTATCATAGCTCTATCATAACTCTATCATAGCTCTATCATAACTCTATCATAACACTATCATAACTCTATCATAGCTCTATCATAACTCTATCATAACTCTATCATAACTCTTTCATAACTCTATCATAGCTCTATCATAACTCTATCATATAGCTCTATCATAACTCTATCATAACTCTATCATAGCTCTATCATAGCTCTATCATAGCTCTATCATAGCTCTATCATAACTATCATAACTCAATCATAACTCTATCATATAGCTCTATCATAACTCTATCATAACTCTATCATAGCTCTATCATAACTCTATCATAACTCAATCATAGCTCTATCATAGCTCTATCATAGCTCTATCATAACTCTATCATAACTCTATCATAGCTCTATCATAACTATATCATAAGTCTATCATAGCTCTATCATAATTCTATCATAACTCTATCATAGCTCTATCATAGCTCTATCATAACTCTATCATAACTCTATCATAACTCTATCATAGCTCTATCATAACTCTATCATAGCTCTATCATAACTCTATCATAACTCTATCATAACTATCATAGCTCTATTATAACCCTATCATAACTCTATCATAACTCTATCATAACTATCATAACTCTATCATAACTCTATCATAGCTCTATCATAACTCTATCATAACTCTATCATAGCTCTATCATAACTCTATCATAGCTCTATCATATCTCTATCATAACTCTATCATAGCTCTATCATAGCTCTATCATAACTCTATCATAACTCTATCATAGCTCTATCATAGCTCTATCATAACTATCATAGCTCTATCATAACTCTATCATAACTCTATCATAGCTCTATCATAACTCTATCATAACTCTATCATAGCTCTATCATAACTCTATCATAACTCTATCATAGCTCTATCATAACTCTATCATAACTCTATCATAGCTCTATCATAGCTCTATCATAACTCTATCATAGCTCTATCATAGCTCTATCATAACTCTATCATAGCTCTATCATAGCTCTATCATAGCTCTATAATAGCTCTATCATAACTCTATCATAGCTCTATCATAACTCTATCATAGCTCTATCATAACTCTATCATAACTATCATAGCTCTATCATAGCTCTATCATAGCTCTATCATAGCTCTATCATAGCTCTATCATAACTCTATCATAGCTCTATCATAGCTCTATAATAGCTCTATCATAACTCTATCATAGCTCTATCATAACTCTATCATAGCTCTATCATAGCTCTATCATAACTCTATCATAACTCTATCATAGCTCTATCATAACTCTATCATAGCTCTATCATAACTCTATCATAGCTCTATCATAGCTCTATCATAGCTCTATCATAGCTCTATCATAACTCTATCATAGCTCTATCATAGCTCTATCATAACTCTATCATATAGCTCTATCATAACTCTATCATAGCTCTATCATAGCTCTATCATAGCTCTATCATAACTCTATCATAACTATCATAGCTCTATCATAGCTCTATCATAACTCTATCATAGCTCTATCATAACTCTATCATAGCTCTATCATAGCTCTATCATAACTCTATCATAGCTCTATCATAGCTCTATCATAGCTGTATCATAACTCTATCATAACTCTATCATAGCTCTATCATAACTCTATCACAGCTCTATCATAACTCTATCATAACTCTATCATAACTATCATAACTCTATCATAGCTCTATCATAGCTCTATCATAACTCTATCACAGCTCTATCACAGCTCTATCATAACTCTATCATAGCTCTATCATAACTCTATCATAGCTCTATCATAACTCTATCATAGCTCTATCATAGGTCTATCATAACTCTATCATAGCTCTATCATAGCTCTATCATAGCTCTATCATAACTCTATCATAACTCTATCATAACTATCATAACTCTATCATAGCTCTATCATAGCTCTATCATAACTCTATCACAGCTCTATCATAGCTCTATCATAACTCTATCATAACTCTATCATAACTATCATAGCTCTATCATAGCTCTATCATAACTCTATCATAACTCTATCATAACTATCATAGCTCTATCATAACTCTATCATATAACTCTATCATAGCTCTATCATAACTCTATCATAACTCTATCATATAGCTCTATCATAGCTCTATCATAGCTCTATCAGAGCTCTATCATAACTCTATCATAACTCTATCATAACTATCATAGCTCTATCATAGCTCTATCATAACTCTATCATAACTCTATCATAACTATCATAGCTCTATCATAGCTCTATCATAGCTCTATCATAGCTCTATCATAGCTCTATCATAACTCTATCATAACTCTATCATAACTATCATAGCTCTATTATAACCCTATCATAACTCTATCATAACTCTATCATAACTATCATAACTCTATCATAACTCTATCATAGCTCTATCATAACTCTATCATAACTCTATCATAGCTCTATCATAACTCTATCATAGCTCTATCATAGCTCTATCATAACTCTATCATAACTCTATCATAGCTCTATCATAGCTCTATCATAACTATCATAGCTCTATCATAACTCTATCATAACTCTATCATAGCTCTATCATAACTCTATCATAACTCTATCATAGCTCTATCATAACTCTATCATAACTCTATCATAGCTCTATCATAACTCTATCATAACTCTATCATAGCTCTATCATAGCTCTATCATAACTCTATCATAGCTCTATCATAGCTCTATCATAACTCTATCATAGCTCTATCATAGCTCTATCATAGCTCTATAATAGCTCTATCAGAACTCTATCATAGCTCTATCATAGCTCTATAATAGCTCTATCATAACTCTATCATAGCTCTATCATAACTCTATCATAGCTCTATCATAGCTCTATCATAACTCTATCATAACTCTATCATAGCTCTATCATAACTCTATCATAGCTCTATCATAACTCTATCATAGCTCTATCATAGCTCTATCATAGCTCTATCATAGCTCTATCATAACTCTATCATAGCTCTATCATAGCTCTATCATAACTCTATCATATAGCTCTATCATAACTCTATCATAGCTCTATCATAGCTCTATCATAGCTCTATCATAACTCTATCATAACTATCATATAGCTCTATCATAACTCTATCATAACTCTATCATAGCTCTATCATAGCTCTATCATAGCTCTATCATAGCTCTATCATAGCTCTATCATAACTCTATCATAACTCAATCATAACTCTATCATATAGCTCTATCATAACTCTATCATAACTCTATCATAGCTCTATCATAACTCTATCATAACTCTATCATAGCTCTATCATAACTCTATCATAGCTCTATCATAACTCTATCATAACTCTATCATAACTATCATAGCTCTATTATAACCCTATCATAACTCTATCATAACTCTATCATAACTATCATAACTCTATCATAACTCTATCATAGCTCTATCATAACTCTATCATAACTCTATCATAGCTCTATCATAACTCTATCATAGCTCTATCATAACTCTATCATAACTCTATCATAGCTCTATCATAGCTCTATCATAACTCTATCATAACTCTATCATAGCTCTATCATAGCTCTATCATAACTATCATAGCTCTATCATAACTCTATCATAACTCTATCATAGCTCTATCATAACTCTATCATAACTCTATCATAGCTCTATCATAACTCTATCATAACTCTATCATAGCTCTATCATAACTCTATCATAACTCTATCATAGCTCTATCATAGCTCTATCATAACTCTATCATAGCTCTATCATAGCTCTATCATAACTCTATCATAGCTCTATCATAGCTCTATCATAGCTCTATAATAGCTCTATCATAACTCTATCATAGCTCTATCATAACTCTATCATAGCTCTATCATAACTCTATCATAACTATCATAGCTCTATCATAGCTCTATCATAGCTCTATCATAGCTCTATCATAGCTCTATCATAACTCTATCATAGCTCTATCATAGCTCTATAATAGCTCTATCATAACTCTATCATAGCTCTATCATAACTCTATCATAGCTCTATCATAGCTCTATCATAACTCTATCATAACTCTATCATAGCTCTATCATAACTCTATCATAGCTCTATCATAACTCTATCATAGCTCTATCATAGCTCTATCATAGCTCTATCATAGCTCTATCATAACTCTATCATAGCTCTATCATAGCTCTATCATAACTCTATCATATAGCTCTATCATAACTCTATCATAGCTCTATCATAGCTCTATCATAGCTCTATCATAACTCTATCATAACTATCATAGCTCTATCATAGCTCTATCATAACTCTATCATAGCTCTATCATAACTCTATCATAGCTCTATCATAGCTCTATCATAACTCTATCATAGCTCTATCATAGCTCTATCATAGCTGTATCATAACTCTATCATAACTCTATCATAGCTCTATCATAACTCTATCACAGCTCTATCATAACTCTATCATAACTCTATCATAACTATCATAACTCTATCATAGCTCTATCATAGCTCTATCATAACTCTATCACAGCTCTATCACAGCTCTATCATAACTCTATCATAGCTCTATCATAACTCTATCATAGCTCTATCATAACTCTATCATAGCTCTATCATAGCTCTATCATAACTCTATCATAGCTCTATCATAGCTCTATCATAGCTCTATCATAACTCTATCATAACTCTATCATAACTATCATAACTCTATCATAGCTCTATCATAGCTCTATCATAACTCTATCACAGCTCTATCATAGCTCTATCATAACTCTATCATAACTCTATCATAACTATCATAGCTCTATCATAGCTCTATCATAACTCTATCATAACTCTATCATAACTATCATAGCTCTATCATAACTCTATCATATAACTCTATCATAGCTCTATCATAACTCTATCATAACTCTATCATATAGCTCTATCATAGCTCTATCATAGCTCTATCAGAGCTCTATCATAACTCTATCATAACTCTATCATAACTATCATAGCTCTATCATAGCTCTATCATAACTCTATCATAACTCTATCATAACTATCATAGCTCTATCATAGCTCTATCATAGCTCTATCATAGCTCTATCATAGCTCTATCATAACTCTATCATAACTCTATCATAACTATCATAGCTCTATTATAACCCTATCATAACTCTATCATAACTCTATCATAACTATCATAACTCTATCATAACTCTATCATAGCTCTATCATAACTCTATCATAACTCTATCATAGCTCTATCATAACTCTATCATAGCTCTATCATAGCTCTATCATAACTCTATCATAACTCTATCATAGCTCTATCATAGCTCTATCATAACTATCATAGCTCTATCATAACTCTATCATAACTCTATCATAGCTCTATCATAACTCTATCATAACTCTATCATAGCTCTATCATAACTCTATCATAACTCTATCATAGCTCTATCATAACTCTATCATAACTCTATCATAGCTCTATCATAGCTCTATCATAACTCTATCATAGCTCTATCATAGCTCTATCATAACTCTATCATAGCTCTATCATAGCTCTATCATAGCTCTATAATAGCTCTATCAGAACTCTATCATAGCTCTATCATAGCTCTATAATAGCTCTATCATAACTCTATCATAGCTCTATCATAACTCTATCATAGCTCTATCATAGCTCTATCATAACTCTATCATAACTCTATCATAGCTCTATCATAACTCTATCATAGCTCTATCATAACTCTATCATAGCTCTATCATAGCTCTATCATAGCTCTATCATAGCTCTATCATAGCTCTATCATAACTCTATCATAGCTCTATCATAGCTCTATCATAACTCTATCATATAGCTCTATCATAACTCTATCATAGCTCTATCATAGCTCTATCATAGCTCTATCATAACTCTATCATAACTATCATAGCTCTATCATAGCTCTATCATAACTCTATCATAGCTCTATCATAACTCTATCATAGCTCTATCATAGCTCTATCATAACTCTATCATAGCTCTATCATAGCTCTATCATAGCTGTATCATAACTCTATCATAACTCTATCATAACTATCATAACTCTATCATAGCTCTATCATAGCTCTATCATAACTCTATCACAGCTCTATCATAACTCTATCATAACTCTATCATAACTATCATAACTCTATCATAGCTCTATCATAGCTCTATCATAACTCTATCACAGCTCTATCACAGCTCTATCATAACTCTATCATAGCTCTATCATAACTCTATCATAGCTCTATCATAACTCTATCATAGCTCTATCATAGCTCTATCATAACTCTATCATAGCTCTATCATAGCTCTATCATAGCTCTATCATAACTCTATCATAACTCTATCATAACTATCATAACTCTATCATAGCTCTATCATAGCTCTATCATAACTCTATCACAGCTCTATCATAGCTCTATCATAACTCTATCATAACTCTATCATAACTATCATAGCTCTATCATAGCTCTATCATAACTCTATCATAACTCTATCATAACTATCATAGCTCTATCATAACTCTATCATATAACTCTATCATAGCTCTATCATAACTCTATCATAACTCTATCATATAGCTCTATCATAGCTCTATCATAGCTCTATCAGAGCTCTATCATAACTCTATCATAACTCTATCATAACTATCATAGCTCTATCATAGCTCTATCATAACTCTATCATAACTCTATCATAACTATCATAGCTCTATCATAGCTCTATCATAGCTCTATCATAGCTCTATCATAACTCTATCATAACTCTATCATAACTATCATAGCTCTATTATAACCCTATTATAACTCTATCATAACTCTATCATAACTATCATAACTCTATCATAACTCTATCATAGCTCTATCATAACTCTATCATAACTCTATCATAGCTCTATCATAACTCTATCATAGCTCTATCATATCTCTATCATAACTCTATCATAACTATCATAACTCTATCATAGCTCTATCATAGCTCTATCATAACTCTATCACAGCTCTATCATAACTCTATCATAACTCTATCATAACTATCATAACTCTATCATAGCTCTATCATAGCTCTATCATAACTCTATCACAGCTCTATCATAACTCTATCATAGCTCTATCATAACTCTATCATAGCTCTATCATAACTCTATCATAGCTCTATCATAGCTCTATCATAACTCTATCATAGCTCTATCATAGCTCTATCATAGCTCTATCATAACTCTATCATAACTCTATCATAACTATCATAACTCTATCATAGCTCTATCATAGCTCTATCATAACTCTATCACAGCTCTATCATAGCTCTATCATAACTCTATCATAACTCTATCATAACTATCATAGCTCTATCATAGCTCTATCATAACTCTATCATAACTCTATCATAACTATCATAGCTCTATCATAACTCTATCATATAACTCTATCATAGCTCTATCATAACTCTATCATAACTCTATCATATAGCTCTATCATAGCTCTATCATAGCTCTATCAGAGCTCTATCATAACTCTATCATAACTCTATCATAACTATCATAGCTCTATCATAGCTCTATCATAACTCTATCATAACTCTATCATAACTATCATAGCTCTATCATAGCTCTATCATAGCTCTATCATAGCTCTATCATAGCTCTATCATAACTCTATCATAACTCTATCATAACTATCATAGCTCTATTATAACCCTATTATAACTCTATCATAACTCTATCATAACTATCATAACTCTATCATAACTCTATCATAGCTCTATCATAACTCTATCATAACTCTATCATAGCTCTATCATAACTCTATCATAGCTCTATCATATCTCTATCATAACTCTATCATAGCTCTATCATAGCTCTATCATAACTCTATCATAACTCTATCATAGCTCTATCATAGCTCTATCATAACTATCATAGCTCTATCATAACTCTATCATAACTCTATCATAGCTCTATCATAACTCTATCATAACTCTATCATAGCTCTATCATAACTCTATCATAACTCTATCATAGCTCTATCATAACTCTATCATAACTCTATCATAGCTCTATCATAGCTCTATCATAACTCTATCATAGCTCTATCATAGCTCTATCAGAACTCTATCATAGCTCTATCATAGCTCTATCATAGCTCTATAATAGCTCTATCATAACTCTATCATAGCTCTATCATAACTCTATCATAGCTCTATCATAACTCTATCATAACTATCATAGCTCTATCATAGCTCTATAATAGCTCTATCATAGCTCTATCATAGCTCTATCATAGCTCTATCATAGCTCTATCATAACTCTATCATAGCTCTATCATAACTCTATCATAGCTCTATCATAACTCTATCATAGCTCTATCATAGCTCTATCATAACTCTATCATAACTCTATCATAGCTCTATCATAACTCTATCATAGCTCTATCATAACTCTATCATAGCTCTATCATAGCTCTATCATAACTCTATCATAGCTCTATCATAGCTCTATCATAGCTCTATCATAACTCTATCATAGCTCTATCATAGCTCTATCATAGCTCTATCATAACTCTATCATATAGCTCTATCATATCTCTATCATAGCTCTATCATAGCTCTATCATAGCTCTATCATAACTCTATCATAACTCTATCATAACTATCATAGCTCTATCATAGCTCTTTCATAACTCTATCATAGCTCTATCATAACTCTATCATAGCTCTATCATAGCTCTATCATAACTCTATCATAGCTCTATCATAGCTCTATCATAGCTCTATCATAACTCTATCATAACTCTATCATAACTATCATAACTCTATCATAGCTCTATCATAGCTCTATCATAACTCTATCACAGCTCTATCATAACTCTATCATAACTCTATCATAACTATCATAACTCTATCATAGCTCTATCATAGCTCTATCATAACTCTATCACAGCTCTATCACAGCTCTATCATAACTCTATCATATCTCTATCATAACTCTATCATAGCTCTATCATAGCTCTATCATAACTCTATCATAGCTCTATCATAGCTCTATCATAGCTCTATCATAACTCTATCATAACTCTATCATAACTATCATAACTCTATCATAACTCTATCACAGCTCTATCATAGCTCTATCATAACTCTATCATAACTCTATCATAACTATCATAGCTCTATCATAGCTCTATCATAACTCTATCATAACTCTATCATAACTATCATAGCTCTATCATAACTCTATCATATAACTCTATCATAGCTCTATCATAACTCTATCATAGCTCTATCATAACTCTATCATATAGCTCTATCATAACTCTATCATAACTCTATCATAACTCTATCATAGCTCTATCATAACTCTATCATATAGCTCTATCATAACTCTATCAAAACTCTATCATAGCTCTATCATAGCTCTATCATAACTCTATCATAGCTCTATCATAACTCTATCATAACTCTATCATAACTATCATAGCTCTATCATAGCTCTATCATAGCTCTATCATAGCTCTATCATAGCTCTATCATAACTCTAGCATAGCTCTATCATAACTCTATCATAACTCTATCATAGCTCTATCATAGCTCTATCATAGCTCTATCATAGCTCTATCATAACTCTATCATAACTCTATCATAACTCTATCATAGCTCTATCATAGCTCTATCATAACTCTATCATAGCTCTATCATAACTCTATCATAGCTCTATCATAACTCTATCATAGCTCTATCATAACTCTATCATAACTCTATCATAGCTCTATCATAACTCTATCATAGCTCTATCATAGCTCTATCATAGCTCTATCATAACTCTATCATAGCTCTATCATAGCTCTATCATAGCTCTATCATAACTCTATCATAACTCTATCATAACTATCATAACTCTATCATAGCTCTATCATAGCTCTATCATAACTCTATCACAGCTCTATCATAGCTCTATCATAACTCTATCATAACTCTATCATAACTATCATAGCTCTATCATAGCTCTATCATAACTCTATCATAACTCTATCATAACTATCATAGCTCTATCATAACTCTATCATATAACTCTATCATAGCTCTATCATAACTCTATCATAACTCTATCATATAGCTCTATCATAGCTCTATCATAGCTCTATCATAGCTCTATCATAACTCTATCATAACTATCATAACTATCATAGCTCTATCATAGCTCTATCATAACTCTATCATAACTCTATCATAACTATCATAGCTCTATCATAGCTCTATCATAGCTCTATCATAGCTCTATCATAGCTCTATCATAACTCTATCATAACTCTATCATAACTATCATAGCTCTATTATAACCCTATCATAACTCTATCATAACTCTATCATAACTATCATAACTCTATCATAACTCTATCATAGCTCTATCATAACTCTATCATAACTCTATCATAGCTCTATCATAACTCTATCATAGCTCTATCATATCTCTATCATAACTCTATCATAGCTCTATCATAGCTCTATCATAACTCTATCATAACTCTATCATAGCTCTATCATAGCTCTATCATAACTATCATAGCTCTATCATAACTCTATCATAACTCTATCATAGCTCTATCATAACTCTATCATAACTCTATCATAGCTCTATCATAACTCTATCATAACTCTATCATAGCTCTATCATAACTCTATCATAACTCTATCATAGCTCTATGATAGCTCTATCATAACTCTATCATAGCTCTATCATAGCTCTATCATAACTCTATCATAGCTCTATCATAGCTCTATCATAGCTCTATAATAGCTCTATCATAACTCTATCATAGCTCTATCATAACTCTATCACAGCTCTATCATAACTCTATCATAACTATCATAGCTCTATCATAGCTCTATCATAACTCTATCATAGCTCTATCATAGCTCTATCATAGCTCTATCATAACTCTATCATAGCTCTATCATAGCTCTATCATAGCTCTATCATAACTCTATCATAACTCTATCATAACTATCATAACTCTATCATAGCTCTATCATAGCTCTATCATAACTCTATCACAGCTCTATCATAGCTCTATCATAACTCTATCATAACTCTATCATAACTATCATAGCTCTATCATAGCTCTATCATAACTCTATCATAACTATATCATAACTATCATAGCTCTATCATAACTCTATCATATAACTCTATCATAGCTCTATCATAACTCTGTCATAACTCTATCATATAGCTCTATCATAGCTCTATAATAGCTCTATCATAGCTCTATCATAACTCTATCATAACTCTATCATAACTATCATAGCTCTATCATAGCTCTATCATAACTCTATCATAACTCTATCATAACTATCATAGCTCTATCATAGCTCTATCATAACTCTATCATAACTCTATCATAACTATCATAGCTCTATTATAACCCTATCATAACTCTATCATAACTCTATCATAACTATCATAACTCTATCATAACTCTATCATAGCTCTATCATAACTCTATCATAACTCTATCATAGCTCTATCATAACTCTATCATAGCTCTATCATATCTCTATCATAACTCTATCATAGCTCTATCATAGCTCTATCATAACTCTATCATAACTCTATCATAGCTCTATCATAGCTCTATCATAACTATCATAGCTCTATCATAACTCTATCATAACTCTATCATAGCTCTATCATAACTCTATCATAACTCTATCATAGCTCTATCATAACTCTATCATAACTCTATCATAGCTCTATCATAACTCTATCATAACTCTATCATAGCTCTATGATAGCTCTATCATAACTCTATCATAGCTCTATCATAGCTCTATCATAACTCTATCATAGCTCTATCATAGCTCTATCATAGCTCTATAATAGCTCTATCATAACTCTATCATAGCTCTATCATAACTCTATCATAGCTCTATCATAACTCTATCATAACTATCATAGCTCTATCATAGCTCTATAATAGCTCTATCATAGCTCTATCATAGCTCTATCATAGCTCTATCATAGCTCTATCATAACTCTATCATAGCTCTATCATAACTCTATCATAGCTCTATCATAACTCTATCATAGCTCTATCATAGCTCTATCATAACTCTATCATAACTCTATCATAGCTCTATCATAACTCTATCATAGCTCTATCATAACTCTATCATAGCTCTATCATAGCTCTATCATAACTCTATCATAGCTCTATCATAGCTCTATCATAGCTCTATCATAACTCTATCATATAGCTCTATCATAACTCTATCATAGCTCTATCATAGCTCTATCATAGCTCTATCATAACTCTATCATAACTCTATCATAACTATCATAGCTCTATCATAGCTCTATCATAACTCTATCATAGCTCTATCATAACTCTATCATAGCTCTATCATAGCTCTATCATAACTCTATCATAGCTCTATCATTGCTCTATCATAGCTCTATCATAACTCTATCATAACTCTATCATAGCTCTATCATAGCTCTATCATAACTCTATCACAGCTCTATCATAACTCTATCATAACTCTATCATAACTATCATAACTCTATCATAGCTCTATCATAGCTCTATCATAACTCTATCATAGCTCTATCATAGCTCTATCATAGCTCTATCATAACTCTATCATAACTCTATCATAACTATCATAACTCTATCATAACTCTATCACAGCTCTATCATAGCTCTATCATAACTCTATCATAACTCTATCATAACTATCATAGCTCTATCATAACTCTATCATAACTCTATCATAACTATCATAGCTCTATCATAACTCTATCATATAACTCTATCATAGCTCTATCATAACTCTATCATAACTCTATCATATAGCTCTATCATAGCTCTATCATAGCTCTATCATAGCTCTATCATAGCTCTATCATAACTCTATCATAACTCTATCATAACTATCATAGCTCTATCATAGCTCTATCATAGCTCTATCATAGCTCTATCATAGCTCTATCATAACTCTATCATAGCTCTATCATAACTCTATCATAGCTCTATCATAACTCTATCATAACTCTATCATAACTCTATCATAGCTCTATCATAGCTCTATCATAACTCTATCATAACTATCAAAGCTCTATCATAGCTCTATCATAGCTCTATCATAACTCTATCATAACTCTATCATAGCTCTATCATATAGCTCTATCATAACTCTATCATAGCTCTATCATAACTCTATCATATAGCTCTATCATAACTCTATCATAACTCTATCATAACTCTATCATAGCTCTATCATAGCTCTATCATAACTCTATCATATAGCTCTATCATAACTCTATCATAACTCTATCATAGCTCTATCATAGCTCTATCATAACTCTATCATAGCTCTATCATAACTCTATCATAACTCTATCATAACTATCATAGCTCTATCATAGCTCTATCATAACTCTAGCATAGCTCTATCATAACTCTATCATAACTCTATCATAGCTCTATCATAGCTCTATCATATCTCTATCATAGCTCTATCATAACTCTATCATAACTCTATCATAACTCTATCATAGCTCTATCATAGCTCTATCATAACTCTATCATAGCTCTATCATAACTCTATCATAGCTCTATCATAACTCTATCATAGCTCTATCATAACTCTATCATAACTCTATCATAGCTCTATCATAACTCTATCATAGCTCTATCATAGCTCTATCATAGCTCTATCATAACTCTATCATAGCTATATCATAACTCTATCATATAGCTCTATCATAACTCTATCATAACTCTATCATAGCTCTATCATATAGCTCTATCATAACTCTATCATAACTCTATCATAGCTCTATCATAACTCTATCATAAATCTATCATAACTCTATCATAACTCTATCATAGCTTTATCATAACTCTATCATAACTCTATCATAGCTCTATCATAGCTCTATCATAGCTCTATCATAACTCTATCATAACTCTATCATAACTCTATCATAGCTCTATCATAACTCTATCATAACTCTATCATAACTCTATCATAGCTTTATCATAACTCTATCATAACTCTATCATAGCTCTATCATAGCTCTATCATATAGCTCTATCATAGCTCTATCATAACTCTATCATAGCTCTATCATAACTCTATCATAACTCTATCATAACTCTATCATAGCTTTATCATAACTCTATCATAACTCTATCATAGCTCTATCATAGCTCTATCATATAGCTCTATCATAACTCTATCATAACTCTATCATAACTCTATCATAACTCTATCATAGCTCTATCATAGCTCTATCATAACTCTATCATAGCTCTATCATAACTCTATCATAACTCTATCATATAGCTCTATAATAACTCTATCATAACTCTATCATATAGCTCTATCATAACTATCATAACTCTATCATAGCTCTATCATAGCTCTATCATAACTCTATCATAGCTCTATCATAACTCTATCATAACTCTATCATTACTCTATCATAGCTTTATCATAACTCTATCATAACTCTATCATAGCTCTATCATAACTCTATCATAACTTTTTTCATAACTCTATCATAGCTCTATCATAGCTCTATCATAACTCTATCATAGCTCTATCATAACTCTATCATAACTCTATCATAACTCTATCATAGCTCTATCATAACTCTATCATAGCTCTATCATAGCTCTATCATAACTCTATCATAGCTCTATCATAACTCTATCATAACTCTATCATAACTCTATCATAGCTCTATCATAGCTCTATCATAACTCTATCATAGCTCTATCATAGCTCTATCATAACTCTATCATAACTCTATCATAGCTCTATCATAGCTCTATCATAGCTCTATCATAGCTCTATCATAACTCTATCATAACTCTATCATAGCTCTATCATAACTCTATCATAACTCTATCATAACTCTATCATAGCTCTATCATAGCTCTATCATATAGCTCTATCATAACTCTATCATAACTCTATCATAGCTCTATCATATAGCTCTATCATAACTCTATCATAACTCTATCATAGCTCTATCATAACTCTATCATAACTCTATCATAGCTCTATCATAGCTCTATCATAACTCTATCATAACTCTATCATAACTCTATCATAACTCTATCATAACTCTATTATAACTCTATCATAACTCTATCATAGCTCTATCATAACTCTATCATATAGCTCTATCATAACTTTATCATAACTCTATCATAACTCTATCATAGCTCTATCATAGCTCTATCATAACTCTATCATATAGCTCTATCATAACTCTATCATAACTCTATCATAACTCTATTATAACTCTATCATAACTCTATCATAACTCTATCATAGCTCTATCATAACTCTATCATATAGCTCTATCATAACTCTATCATAACTCTATCATAACTCTATCATAGCTCTATCATAACTCTATCATAACTCTATGATAGCTCTATCATAACTCTATCATAGCTCTATCATAACTCTATCATAACTCTATCATAGCTCTATCATAACTCTATCATAACTCTATCATAGCTCTATCATAACTCTATCATAGCTCTATCATAACTCTATCATAAATCTATCATAACTCTATCATAACTCTATCATAGCTCTATCATATAGCTCTATCATAACTCTATCATAACTCTATCATAGCTTTATCATAACTCTATCATAACTCTATCATAGCTCTATCATAGCTCTATCATAGCTCTATCATAGCTCTATCATAGCTCTATCATAGCTCTATCATAACTCTATCATAGCTCTATCATAACTCTATCATAACTCTATCATAACTCTATCATAACTCTATCATAGCTCTATCATAGCTCTATCATAGCTCTATCATAGCTCTATCATAGCTCTATCATAACTCTATCATAGCTCTATCATAACTCTATCATAACTCTATCATAACTCTATCATAGCTCTATCATAGCTCTATCATAACTCTATCACAGCTCTATCATAGCTCTATCATAACTCTATCATAACTCTATCATAACTATCATATCTCTATCATAGCTCTATCATAACTCTATCATAACTCTATCATAACTATCATAGCTCTATCATAGCTCTATCATAACTCTATCATAGCTCTATCATAGCTCTATCATAGCTCTATCATAGCTCTATCATAACTCTATCATAGCTCTATCATAACTCTATCATAACTCTATCATAGCTCTATCATAGCTCTATCATAGCTCTATCATAGCTCTATCATAGCTCTATCATAACTCTATCATAACTCTATCATAACTCTATCATAGCTCTATCATAGCTCTATCATAACTCTATCATAGCTCTATCATAACTCTATCATAGCTCTATCATAACTCTATCATAGCTCTATCATAACTCTATCATAACTCTATCATTGCTCTATCATAACTCTATCATAGCTCTATCATAGCTCTATCATAGCTCTATCATAGCTCTATCATAGCTCTATCATAACTCTATCATAGCTCTATCATAACTCTATCATAACTCTATCATAACTCTATCATAACTCTATCATAGCTCTATCATAGCTCTATCATAACTCTATCACAGCTCTATCATAGCTCTATCATAACTCTATCATAACTCTATCATAACTATCATAGCTCTATCATAGCTCTATCATAACTCTATCATAACTCTATCATAACTATCATAGCTCTATCATAACTCTATCATATAACTCTATCATAGCTCTATCATAACTCTATCATAACTCTATCATATAGCTCTATCATAGCTCTATCATAGCTCTATCATAACTCTATCATATAGCTCTATCATAACTCTATCATAACTCTATCATAACTCTATTATAACTCTATCATAACTCTATCATAACTCTATCATAGCTCTATCATAACTCTATCATATAGCTCTATCATAACTCTATCATAACTCTATCATAACTCTATCATAGCTCTATCATAACTCTATCATAACTCTATGATAGCTCTATCATAACTCTATCATAGCTCTATCATAACTCTATCATAACTCTATCATAGCTCTATCATAACTCTATCATAACTCTATCATAGCTCTATCATAGCTCTATCATAGCTCTATCATAACTCTATCATATAGCTCTATCATAACTCTATCATAACTCTATCATAACTCTATCATAGCTCTATCATAACTCTATCATAACTCTATGATAGCTCTATCATAACTCTATCATAGCTCTATCATAACTCTATCATAACTCTATCATAGCTCTATCATAACTCTATCATAACTCTATCATAGCTCTATCATAACTCTATCATAGCTCTATCATAACTCTATCATAAATCTATCATAACTCTATCATAACTCTATCATAGCTCTATCATATAGCTCTATCATAACTCTATCATAACTCTATCATAGCTTTATCATAACTCTATCATAACTCTATCATAGCTCTATCATAGCTCTATCATAGCTCTATCATAGCTCTATCATAGCTCTATCATAGCTCTATCATAACTCTATCATAGCTCTATCATAACTCTATCATAACTCTATCATAACTCTATCATAACTCTATCATAGCTCTATCATAACTCTATCATAACTCTATCATAACTCTATCATAGCTCTATCATAGCTCTATCATAACTCTATCATAGCTCTATCATAACTCTATCATAACTCTATCATAACTCTATCATAACTCTATCTTAACTCTATCATAGCTCTATCATATAGCTCTATCATAACTCTATCATAACTCTATCATAGCTTTATCATAACTCTATCATAACTCTATCATAGCTCTATCATAGCTCTATCATAGCTCTATCATAGCTCTATCATAGCTCTATCATAGCTCTATCATAACTCTATCATAGCTCTATCATAACTCTATCATAACTCTATCATAACTCTATCATAGCTCTATCATAGCTCTATCATAACTCTATCATAGCTCTATCGTAACTCTATCATAGCTCTATCATAACTCTATCATAGCTCTATCATAACTCTATCATAACTCTATCATTGCTCTATCATAACTCTATCATAGCTCTATCATAGCTCTATCATAGCTCTATCATAGCTCTATCATAGCTCTATCATTACTCTATCATAGCTCTATCATAACTCTATCATAACTCTATCATAACTCTATCATAACTCTATCATAGCTCTATCATAGCTCTATCATAACTCTATCACAGCTCTATCATAGCTCTATCATAACTCTATCATAACTCTATCATAACTATCATAGCTCTATCATAGCTCTATCATAACTCTATCATAACTCTATCATAACTATCATAGCTCTATCATAACTCTATCATATAACTCTATCATAGCTCTATCATAACTCTATCATAACTCTATCATATAGCTCTATCATAGCTCTATCATAGCTCTATCATAGCTCTATCATAACTCTATCATATAGCTCTATCATAACTCTATCATAACTCTATCATAACTCTATTATAACTCTATCATAACTCTATCATAACTCTATCATAGCTCTATCATAACTCTATCATATAGCTCTATCATAACTCTATCATAACTCTATCATAACTCTATCATAGCTCTATCATAACTCTATCATAACTCTATGATAGCTCTATCATAACTCTATCATAGCTCTATCATAACTCTATCATAACTCTATCATAGCTCTATCATAACTCTATCATAACTCTATCATAGCTCTATCATAGCTCTATCATAGCTCTATCATAACTCTATCATATAGCTCTATCATAACTCTATCATAACTCTATCATAACTCTATCATAGCTCTATCATAACTCTATCATAACTCTATGATAGCTCTATCATAACTCTATCATAGCTCTATCATAACTCTATCATAGCTCTATCATAGCTCTATCATAGCTCTATCATAACTCTATCATAGCTCTATCATAACTCTATCATAACTCTATCATAGCTCTATCATAGCTCTATCATAGCTCTATCATAGCTCTATCATAGCTCTATCATAACTCTATCATAACTCTATCATAACTCTATCATAGCTCTATCATAGCTCTATCATAACTCTATCATAGCTCTATCATAACTCTATCATAGCTCTATCATAACTCTATCATAGCTCTATCATAACTCTATCATAACTCTATCATTGCTCTATCATAACTCTATCATAGCTCTATCATAGCTCTATCATAGCTCTATCATAGCTCTATCATAGCTCTATCATAACTCTATCATAGCTCTATCATAACTCTATCATAACTCTATCATAACTCTATCATAACTCTATCATAGCTCTATCATAGCTCTATCATAACTCTATCACAGCTCTATCATAGCTCTATCATAACTCTATCATAACTCTATCATAACTATCATAGCTCTATCATAGCTCTATCATAACTCTATCATAACTCTATCATAACTATCATAGCTCTATCATAACTCTATCATATAACTCTATCATAGCTCTATCATAACTCTATCATAACTCTATCATATAGCTCTATCATAGCTCTATCATAGCTCTATCATAGCTCTATCATAACTCTATCATATAGCTCTATCATAACTCTATCATAACTCTATCATAACTCTATTATAACTCTATCATAACTCTATCATAACTCTATCATAGCTCTATCATAACTCTATCATATAGCTCTATCATAACGCTATCATAACTCTATCATAACTCTATCATAGCTCTATCATAACTCTATCATAACTCTATGATAGCTCTATCATAACTCTATCATAGCTCTATCATAACTCTATCATAACTCTATCATAGCTCTATCATAACTCTATCATAACTCTATCATAGCTCTATCATAGCTCTATCATAGCTCTATCATAACTCTATCATATAGCTCTATCATAACTCTATCATAACTCTATCATAACTCTATCATAGCTCTATCATAACTCTATCATAACTCTATGATAGCTCTATCATAACTCTATCATAGCTCTATCATAACTCTATCATAACTCTATCATAGCTCTATCATAACTCTATCATAACTCTATCATAGCTCTATCATAACTCTATCATAGCTCTATCATAACTCTATCATAAATCTATCATAACTCTATCATAACTCTATCATAGCTCTATCATATAGCTCTATCATAACTCTATCATAACTCTATCATAGCTTTATCATAACTCTATCATAACTCTATCATAGCTCTATCATAGCTCTATCATAGCTCTATCATAGCTCTATCATAGCTCTATCATAACTCTATCATAGCTCTATCATAACTCTATCATAACTCTATCATAACTCTATCATAACTCTATCATAGCTCTATCATAACTCTATCATAACTCTATCATAACTCTATCATAGCTCTATCATAGCTCTATCATAACTCTATCATAGCTCTATCATAACTCTATCATAACTCTATCATAACTCTATCATAACTCTATCATAGCTCTATCATATAGCTCTATCATAACTCTATCATAACTCTATCATAGCTTTATCATAACTCTATCATAACTCTATCATAGCTCTATCATAGCTCTATCATAGCTCTATCATAGCTCTATCATAGCTCTATCATAACTCTATCATAGCTCTATCATAACTCTATCATAACTATCATAACTCTATCATAGCTCTATCATAACTCTATCATAACTCTATCATAACTCTATCATAGCTCTATCATAGCTCTATCATAACTCTATCACAGCTCTATCATAGCTCTATCATAACTCTATCATAACTCTATCATAACTATCATATCTCTATCATAGCTCTATCATAACTCTATCATAACTCTATGATAACTATCATAGCTCTATCATAGCTCTATCATAACTCTATCATAGCTCTATCATAGCTCTATCATAGCTCTATCATAGCTCTATCATAACTCTATCATAGCTCTATCATAACTCTATCATAACTCTATCATAGCTCTATCATAGCTCTATCATAGCTCTATCATAACTCTATCATAACTCTATCATAACTCTATCATAGCTCTATCATAGCTCTATCATAACTCTATCATAGCTCTATCATAACTCTATCATAGCTCTATCATAACTCTATCATAGCTCTATCATAACTCTATCATAACTCTATCATTGCTCTATCATAACTCTATCATAGCTCTATCATAGCTCTATCATAGCTCTATCATAGCTCTATCATAACTCTATCATAGCTCTATCATAACTCTATCATAACTCTATCATAACTCTATCATAACTCTATCATAGCTCTATCATAGCTCTATCATAACTCTATCACAGCTCTATCATAGCTCTATCATAACTCTATCATAACTCTATCATAACTATCATAGCTCTATCATAGCTCTATCATAACTCTATCATAACTCTATCATAACTATCATAGCTCTATCATAACTCTATCATATAACTCTATCATAGCTCTATCATAACTCTATCATAACTCTATCATATAGCTCTATCATAGCTCTATCATAGCTCTATCATAGCTCTATCATAACTCTATCATAACTCTATCATAGCTCTATCATAGCTCTATCATAGCTCTATCATAGCTCTATCATAACTCTATCATAACTCTATCATAGCTCTATCATAACTCTATCATAACTCTATCATAACTCTATCATAGCTCTATCATAGCTCTATCATATAGCTCTATCATAACTCTATCATAACTCTATCATAGCTCTATCATATAGCTCTATCATAACTCTATCATAACTCTATCATAGCTCTATCATAACTCTATCATAACTCTATCATAGCTCTATCATAGCTCTATCATAACTCTATCATAACTATCATAACTCTATCATAACTCTATCATAACTCTATCATAGCTCTATTATAACTCTATCATAACTCTATCATAGCTCTATCATAACTCTATCATATAGCTCTATCATAACTCTATCATAACTCTATCATAACTCTATCATAGCTCTATCATAGCTCTATCATAACTCTATCATATAGCTCTATCATAACTCTATCATAACTCTATCATAACTCTATTATAACTCTATCATAACTCTATCATAACTCTATCATAGCTCTATCATAACTCTATCATATAGCTCTATCATAACTCTATCATAACTCTATCATAACTCTATCATAGCTCTATCATAACTCTATCATAACTCTATGATAGCTCTATCATAACTCTATCATAGCTCTATCATAACTCTATCATAACTCTATCATAGCTCTATCATAACTCTATCATAACTATATCATAGCTCTATCATAACTCTATCATAGCTCTATCATAACTCTATCATAAATCTATCATAACTCTATCATAACTCTATCATAGCTCTATCATATAGCTCTATCATAACTCTATCATAACTCTATCATAGCTTTATCATAACTCTATCATAACTCTATCATAGCTCTATCATAGCTCTATCATAGCTCTATCATAACTCTATCATAACTCTATCATAGCTCTATCATAACTCTATCATAACTCTATCATAACTCTATCATAGCTCTATCATAACTCTATCATAAATCTATCATAACTCTATCATAACTCTATCATAGCTTTATCATAACTCTATCATAACTCTATCATAACTATCATAGCTCTATCATAGCTCTATCATAACTCTATCATAACTCTATCATAACTATCATAGCTCTATCATAGCTCTATCATAGCTCTATCATAGCTCTATCATAACTCTATCATAGCTCTATCATAACTCTATCATAGCTCTATCATAACTCTATCATAACTCTATCATAACTCTATCATAGCTCTATCATAGCTCTATCATAACTCTATCATAACTATCAAAGCTCTATCATAGCTCTATCATAGCTCTATCATAACTCTATCATAACTCTATCATAGCTCTATCATATAGCTCTATCATAACTCTATCATAGCTCTATCATAACTCTATCATATAGCTCTATCATAACTCTATCATAACTCTATCATAACTCTATCATAGCTCTATCATAGCTCTATCATAACTCTATCATATAGCTCTATCATAACTCTATCATAACTCTATCATAGCTCTATCATAGCTCTATCATAACTCTATCATAGCTCTATCATAACTCTATCATAACTCTATCATAACTATCATAGCTCTATCATAGCTCTATCATAACTCTATCATAGCTCTATCATAGCTCTATCATAACTCTATCATAGCTCTATCATAACTCTATCATAACTCTATCATAGCTCTATCATAGCTCTATCATAACTCTATCATAGCTCTATCATAGCTCTATCATAACTCTATCATAACACTATCATAACTCTATCATAGCTCTATCATAGCTCTATCATAACTCTATCATAGCTCTATCATAACTCTATCATAGCTCTATCATAACTCTATCATAACTCTATCATAGCTCTATCATAACTCTATCATAGCTCTATCATAGCTCTATCATAGCTCTATCATAGCTCTATCATAGCTCTATCATAACTCTATCATAGCTCTATCATAACTCTATCATAACTCTATCATAGCTCTATCATAGCTCTATCATAACTCTATCATAGCTCTATCATAGCTCTATCATAACTCTATCATAACACTATCATAACTCTATCATAGCTCTATCATAGCTCTATCATAACTCTATCATAGCTCTATCATAACTCTATCATAGCTCTATCATAACTCTATCATAACTCTATCATAGCTCTATCATAACTCTATCATAGCTCTATCATAGCTCTATCATAGCTCTATCATAGCTCTATCATAACTCTATCATAGCTCTATCATAACTCTATCATAACTCTATCATAGCTCTATCATAGCTCTATCATAACTCTATCATAGCTCTATCATAACTCTATCATAACTCTATCATATAGCTCTATCATAACTCTATCATAACTCTATCATATAGCTCTATCATAACTATCATAACTCTATCATAGCTCTATCATAGCTCTATCATAACTCTATCATAGCTCTATCATAACTCTATCATAACTCTATCATAACTCTATCATAGCTTTAATCATAACTCTATCATAACTCTATCATAGCTCTATCATAGCTCTATCATAACTCTATCATAGCTCTATCATAACTCTATCATAACTCTATCATAACTATCATAGCTCTATCATAGCTCTATCATAGCTCTATCATAGCTCTATCATAACTCTATCATAGCTCTATCATAACTCTATCATAGCTCTATCATAGCTCTATCATAGCTCTATCATAGCTCTATCATAACTCTATCATAACTCTATCATAACTCTATCATAGCTCTATCATAACTCTATCATAGCTCTATCATAGCTCTATCATAACTCTATCATAGCTCTATCATAACTCTATCATAACTCTATCATAACTCTATCATAGCTCTATCATAACTCTATCATAGCTCTATCATAGCTCTATCATAACTCTATCATAGCTCTATCATAACTCTATCATAACTCTATCATAACTCTATCATAGCTCTATCATAGCTCTATCATAACTCTATCATAGCTCTATCATAGCTCTATCATAACTCTATCATAACTCTATCATAGCTCTATCATAACTCTATCATAAATCTATCATAACTCTATCATTACTCTATCATAGCTCTATCATATAGCTCTATCATAACTCTATCATAACTCTATCATAGCTTTATCATAACTCTATCATAACTCTATCATAGCTCTATCATAACTCTATCATAACTCTATCATCGCTCTATCATAGCTCTATCATAACTCTATCATAACTCTATCATAACTATCATAGCTCTATCATAGCTCTATCATAACTCTATCATAGCTCTATCATAGCTCTATCATAGCTCTATCATAGCTCTATCATAACTCTATCATAGCTCTATCATAACTCTATCATAACTCTATCATAGCTCTATTATAGCTCTATCATAGCTCTATCATAGCTCTATCATAGCTCTATCATAACTCTATCATAACTCTATCATAACTCTATCATAGCTCTATCATAACTCTATCATAGCTCTATCATAACTCTATCATAGCTCTATCATAACTCTATCATAACTCTATCATAGCTCTATCATAGCTCTATCATAACTCTATCATATAGCTATTTCATAACTCTATCATAACTCTATTATAACTCTATCATAACTCTATCATAACTCTATCATAGCTCTATCATAACTCTATCATAACTCTATCATAGCTCTATCATAACTCTATCATATAGCTCTATCATAACTCTATCATAACTCTATCATAGCTCTATCATAACTCTATCATAACTCTATCATAGCTCTATCATAACTCTATCATAACTCTATCATAGCTCTATCATAACTCTATCATAGCTCTATCATAACTCTATCATAAATCTATCATAACTCTATCATAACTGTATCATAGCTCTATCATATAGCTCTATCATAACTCTATCATAACTCTATCATAGCTTTATCATAACTCTATCATAACTCTATCATAGCTCTATCATAGCTCTATCATAGCTCTATCATAACTCTATCATAACTCTATCATAGCTCTATCATAACTCTATCATAACTCTATCATAACTCTATCATAGCTCTATCATAACTCTATCATAAATCTATCATAACTCTATCATAACTCTATCATAGCTTTATCATAACTCTATCATAACTCTATCATAACTATCATAGCTCTATCATAGCTCTATCATAACTCTATCATAACTCTATCATAACTATCATAGCTCTATCATAGCTCTATCATAGCTCTATCATAACTCTATCATAGCTCTATCATAACTCTATCATAGCTCTATCATAACTCTATCATAACTCTATCATAACTCTATCATAACTCTATCATAGCTCTATCATAACTCTATCATAACTCTATCATAGCTCTATCATAACTCTATCATAACTCTATCATAGCTCTATCATAACTCTATCATAGCTCTATCATAACTCTATCATAAATCTATCATAACTCTATCATAACTGTATCATAGCTCTATCATATAGCTCTATCATAACTCTATCATAACTCTATCATAGCTTTATCATAACTCTATCATAACTCTATCATAGCTCTATCATAGCTCTATCATAACTCTATCATAACTCTATCATAACTCTATCATAGCTCTATCATAACTCTATCATAGCTCTATCATAACTCTATCATAGCTCTATCATAACTCTATCATAACTCTATCATAGCTCTATCATAGCTCTATCATAACTCTATCATATAGCTATTTCATAACTCTATCATAACTCTATTATAACTCTATCATAACTCTATCATAACTCTATCATAGCTCTATCATAACTCTATCATAACTCTATCATAGCTCTATCATAACTCTATCATATAGCTCTATCATAACTCTATCATAACTCTATCATAGCTCTATCATAACTCTATCATAACTCTATCATAGCTCTATCATAACTCTATCATAACTCTATCATAGCTCTATCATAACTCTATCATAGCTCTATCATAACTCTATCATAAATCTATCATAACTCTATCATAACTGTATCATAGCTCTATCATATAGCTCTATCATAACTCTATCATAACTCTATCATAGCTTTATCATAACTCTATCATAACTCTATCATAGCTCTATCATAGCTCTATCATAGCTCTATCATAACTCTATCATAACTCTATCATAGCTCTATCATAACTCTATCATAACTCTATCATAACTCTATCATAGCTCTATCATAACTCTATCATAAATCTATCATAACTCTATCATAACTCTATCATAGCTTTATCATAACTCTATCATAACTCTATCATAACTATCATAGCTCTATCATAGCTCTATCATAACTCTATCATAACTCTATCATAACTATCATAGCTCTATCATAGCTCTATCATAGCTCTATCATAGCTCTATCATAACTCTATCATAGCTCTATCATAACTCTATCATAGCTCTATCATAACTCTATCATAACTCTATCATAACTCTATCATAGCTCTATCATAGCTCTATCATAACTCTATCATAACTATCAAAGCTCTATCATAGCTCTATCATAGCTCTATCATAACTCTATCATAACTCTATCATAGCTCTATCATATAGCTCTATCATAACTCTATCATAGCTCTATCATAACTCTATCATATAGCTCTATCATAACTCTATCATAACTCTATCATAACTCTATCATAGCTCTATCATAGCTCTATCATAACTCTATCATATAGCTCTATCATAACTCTATCATAACTCTATCATAGCTCTATCATAGCTCTATCATAACTCTATCATAGCTCTATCATAACTCTATCATAACTCTATCATAACTATCATAGCTCTATCATAGCTCTATCATAACTCTATCATAGCTCTATCATAGCTCTATCATAACTCTATCATAGCTCTATCATAACTCTATCATAACTCTATCATAGCTCTATCATAGCTCTATCATAGCTCTATCATAGCTCTATCATAGCTCTATCATAACTCTATCATAACTCTATCATAACTCTATCATAGCTCTATCATAGCTCTATCATAACTCTATCATAGCTCTATCATAACTCTATCATAGCTCTATCATAACTCTATCATAACTCTATCATAGCTCTATCATAACTCTATCATAGCTCTATCATAGCTCTATCATAGCTCTATCATAGCTCTATCATAGCTCTATCATAACTCTATCATAGCTCTATCATAACTCTATCATACCTCTATCATAGCTCTATCATAGCTCTATCATAACTCTATCATAGCTCTATCATAACTCTATCATAACTCTATCATATAGCTCTATCATAACTCTATCATAACTCTATCATATAGCTCTATCATAACTATCATAACTCTATCATAGCTCTATCATAGCTCTATCATAACTCTATCATAGCTCTATCATAACTCTATCATAACTCTATCATAACTCTATCATAGCTTTATCATAACTCTATCATAACTCTATCATAGCTCTATCATAGCTCTATCATAACTCTATCATAGCTCTATCATAACTCTATCATAACTCTATCATAACTATCATAGCTCTATCATAACTCTATCATAACTCTATCATAGCTCTATCATAACTCTATCATAACTCTATCATAGCTCTATCATAACTCTATCATAGCTCTATCATAGCTCTATCATAGCTCTATCATAGCTCTATCATAGCTCTATCATAACTCTATCATAGCTCTATCATAACTCTATCATACCTCTATCATAGCTCTATCATAACTCTATCATAACTCTATCATAGCTCTATCATATAGCTCTATCATAACTCTATCATAGCTCTATCATAACTCTATCATATAGCTCTATCATAACTCTATCATAACTCTATCATAACTCTATCATAGCTCTATCATAGCTCTATCATAACTCTATCATATAGCTCTATCATAACTCTATCATAACTCTATCATAGCTCTATCATAGCTCTATCATAACTCTATCATAGCTCTATCATAACTCTATCATAACTCTATCATAACTATCATAGCTCTATCATAGCTCTATCATAACTCTATCATAGCTCTATCATAGCTCTATCATAACTCTATCATAGCTCTATCATAACTCTATCATAACTCTATCATAGCTCTATCATAGCTCTATCATAGCTCTATCATAGCTCTATCATAGCTCTATCATAACTCTATCATAACTCTATCATAACTCTATCATAGCTCTATCATAGCTCTATCATAACTCTATCATAGCTCTATCATAACTCTATCATAGCTCTATCATAACTCTATCATAACTCTATCATAGCTCTATCATAACTCTATCATAGCTCTATCATAGCTCTATCATAGCTCTATCATAGCTCTATCATAGCTCTATCATAACTCTATCATAGCTCTATAATAACTCTATCATAACTCTATCATAACTATCATAGCTCTATCATAGCTCTATCATAACTCTATCATAACTCTATCATAACTATCATAGCTCTATCATAACTCTATCATAACTCTATCATAGCTCTATCATAACTCTATCATAACTCTATCATAGCTCTATCATAACTCTATCATAACTCTATCATAGCTCTATCATAACTCTATCATAACTCTATCATAGCTCTATCATAACTCTATCATAACTCTATCATAGCTCTATCATAACTCTATCATAGCTCTATCATAACTCTATCATAAATCTATCATAACTCTATCATAACTGTATCATAGCTCTATCATATAGCTCTATCATAACTCTATCATAACTCTATCATAGCTTTATCATAACTCTATCATAACTCTATCATAGCTCTATCATAGCTCTATCATAGCTCTATCATAACTCTATCATAACTCTATCATAGCTCTATCATAACTCTATCATAACTCTATCATAACTCTATCATAGCTCTATCATAACTCTATCATAAATCTATCATAACTCTATCATAACTCTATCATAGCTTTATCATAACTCTATCATAACTCTATCATAACTATCATAGCTCTATCATAGCTCTATCATAACTCTATCATAACTCTATCATAACTATCATAGCTCTATCATAGCTCTATCATAGCTCTATCATAGCTCTATCATAACTCTATCATAGCTCTATCATAACTCTATCATAGCTCTATCATAACTCTATCATAACTCTATCATAACTCTATCATAGCTCTATCATAGCTCTATCATAACTCTATCATAACTATCAAAGCTCTATCATAGCTCTATCATAGCTCTATCATAACTCTATCATAACTCTATCATAGCTCTATCATATAGCTCTATCATAACTCTATCATAGCTCTATCATAACTCTATCATATAGCTCTATCATAACTCTATCATAACTCTATCATAACTCTATCATAGCTCTATCATAGCTCTATCATAACTCTATCATATAGCTCTATCATAACTCTATCATAACTCTATCATAGCTCTATCATAGCTCTATCATAACTCTATCATAGCTCTATCATAACTCTATCATAACTCTATCATAACTATCATAGCTCTATCATAGCTCTATCATAACTCTATCATAGCTCTATCATAGCTCTATCATAACTCTATCATAGCTCTATCATAACTCTATCATAACTCTATCATAGCTCTATCATAGCTCTATCATAGCTCTATCATAGCTCTATCATAGCTCTATCATAACTCTATCATAACTCTATCATAACTCTATCATAGCTCTATCATAGCTCTATCATAACTCTATCATAGCTCTATCATAACTCTATCATAGCTCTATCATAACTCTATCATAACTCTATCATAGCTCTATCATAACTCTATCATAGCTCTATCATAGCTCTATCATAGCTCTATCATAGCTCTATCATAGCTCTATCATAACTCTATCATAGCTCTATCATAACTCTATCATACCTCTATCATAGCTCTATCATAGCTCTATCATAACTCTATCATAGCTCTATCATAACTCTATCATAACTCTATCATATAGCTCTATCATAACTCTATCATAACTCTATCATATAGCTCTATCATAACTATCATAACTCTATCATAGCTCTATCATAGCTCTATCATAACTCTATCATAGCTCTATCATAACTCTATCATAACTCTATCATAACTCTATCATAGCTTTATCATAACTCTATCATAACTCTATCATAGCTCTATCATAGCTCTATCATAACTCTATCATAGCTCTATCATAACTCTATCATAACTCTATCATAACTATCATAGCTCTATCATAACTCTATCATAACTCTATCATAGCTCTATCATAACTCTATCATAACTCTATCATAGCTCTATCATAACTCTATCATAGCTCTATCATAGCTCTATCATAGCTCTATCATAGCTCTATCATAGCTCTATCATAACTCTATCATAGCTCTATCATAACTCTATCATACCTCTATCATAGCTCTATCATAACTCTATCATAACTCTATCATAGCTCTATCATATAGCTCTATCATAACTCTATCATAGCTCTATCATAACTCTATCATATAGCTCTATCATAACTCTATCATAACTCTATCATAACTCTATCATAGCTCTATCATAGCTCTATCATAACTCTATCATATAGCTCTATCATAACTCTATCATAACTCTATCATAGCTCTATCATAGCTCTATCATAACTCTATCATAGCTCTATCATAACTCTATCATAACTCTATCATAACTATCATAGCTCTATCATAGCTCTATCATAACTCTATCATAGCTCTATCATAGCTCTATCATAACTCTATCATAGCTCTATCATAACTCTATCATAACTCTATCATAGCTCTATCATAGCTCTATCATAGCTCTATCATAGCTCTATCATAGCTCTATCATAACTCTATCATAACTCTATCATAACTCTATCATAGCTCTATCATAGCTCTATCATAACTCTATCATAGCTCTATCATAACTCTATCATAGCTCTATCATAACTCTATCATAACTCTATCATAGCTCTATCATAACTCTATCATAGCTCTATCATAGCTCTATCATAGCTCTATCATAGCTCTATCATAGCTCTATCATAACTCTATCATAGCTCTATAATAACTCTATCATACCTCTATCATAGCTCTATCATAGCTCTATCATAACTCTATCATAGCTCTATCATAACTCTATCATAACTCTATCATATAGCTCTATCATAACTCTATCATAACTCTATCATATAGCTCTATCATAACTATCATAACTCTATCATAGCTCTATCATAGCTCTATCATAACTCTATCATAGCTCTATCATAACTCTATCATAACTCTATCATAACTCTATCATAGCTTTATCATAACTCTATCATAACTCTATCATAGCTCTATCATAGCTCTATCATAACTCTATCATAGCTCTATCATAACTCTATCATAACTCTATCATAACTATCATAGCTCTATCATAGCTCTATCATAGCTCTATCATAGCTCTATCATAACTCTATCATAGCTCTATCATAACTCTATCATAGCTCTATCATAGCTCTATCATAGCTCTATTATAGCTCTATCATAACTCTATCATAACTCTATCATAACTCTATCATAGCTCTATCATAACTCTATCATAGCTCTATCATAGCTCTATCATAACTCTATCATAGCTCTATCATAACTCTATCATAACTCTATCATAACTCTATCATAGCTCTATCATAACTCTATCATAGCTCTATCATAGCTCTATCATAACTCTATCATAGCTCTATCATAACTCTATCATAACTCTATCATAACTCTATCATAGCTCTATCATAGCTCTATCATAACTCTATCATAGCTCTATCATAGCTCTATCATAACTCTATCATAACTCTATCATAACTCTATCATAACTATCATAGCTCTATCATAGCTCTATCATAACTCTATCATAACTCTATCATAACTATCATAGCTCTATAATAGCTCTATCATAGCTCTATCATAGCTCTATCATAACTCTATCATAACTCTATCATAGCTCTATCATAACTCTATCATAACTCTATCATAACTCTATCATAGCTCTATCATAGCTCTATCATAACTCTATCATAACTATCAAAGCTCTATCATAACTCTATCATAGCTCTATCATAACTCTATCATAACTCTATCATAACTATCATAGCTCTATCATAGCTCTATCATAGCTCTATCATAACTCTATCATAGCTCTATCATAACTCTATCATAGCTCTATCATAGCTCTATCATAGCTCTATCATAACTCTATCATAACTCTATCATAACTCTATCATAGCTCTATCATAACTCTATCATAGCTCTATCATAGCTCTATCATAACTCTATCATAGCTCTATCATAACTCTATCATAACTCTATCATAACTCTATCATAGCTCTATCATAACTCTATCATAGCTCTATCATAGCTCTATCATAACTCTATCATAGCTCTATCATAACTCTATCATAACTCTATCATAACTCTATCATAGCTCTATCATAGCTCTATCATAACTCTATCATAGCTCTATCATAGCTCTATCATAACTCTATCATAACTCTATCATAGCTCTATCATAACTCTATCATAAATCTATCATAACTCTATCATAACTCTATCATAGCTCTATCATATAGCTCTATCATAACTCTATCATAACTCTATCATAGCTTTATCATAACTCTATCATAACTCTATCATAGCTCTATCATAACTCTATCATAACTCTATCATAGCTCTATCATAGCTCTATCATAACTCTATCATAACTCTATCATAACTATCATAGCTCTATCATAGCTCTATCATAACTCTATCATAGCTCTATCATAGCTCTATCATAGCTCTATCATAGCTCTATCATAACTCTATCATAGCTCTATCATAACTCTATCATAACTCTATCATAGCTCTATTATAGCTCTATCATAGCTCTATCATAGCTCTATCATAACTCTATCATAACTCTATCATAACTCTATCATAGCTCTATCATAACTCTATCATAGCTCTATCATAACTCTATCATAGCTCTATCATAACTCTATCATAACTCTATCATAGCTCTATCATAACTCTATCATAGCTCTATCATAGCTCTATCATAGCTCTATCATAGCTCTATCATAACTCTATCATAGCTCTATCATAACTCTATCATAACTCTATCATAACTCTATCATAACTCTATCATAGCTCTATCATAACTCTATCATAACTCTATCATATAGCTCTATCATAACTATCATAACTATATCATAGCTCTAACATAACTCTATCATAACTCTATCATAACTCTATCATAGCTTTATCATAACTCTATCATAACTCTATCATAGCTCTATCATAGCTCTATCATAGCTCTATCATAACTCTATCATAACTCTATCATAACTATCATAGCTCTATCATAACTCTATCATAGCTCTATCATAGCTCTATCATAGCTCTATCATAACTCTATCATAGCTCTATCATAACTCTATCATAACTCTATCATAGCTTTATCATAGCTCTATCATAGCTCTATCATAACTCTATCATAACTCTATCATAACTCTATCATAGCTCTATCATAACTCTATCATAGCTCTATCATAGCTCTATCATAACTCTATCATAGCTCTATCATAACTCTATCATAACTCTATCATAGCTCTATCATAACTCTATCATAGCTCTATCATAGCTCTATCATAACTCTATCACAGCTCTATCATAACTCTATCATAACTCTATCATAACTCTATCATAGCTCTATCATAGCTCTATCATAACTCTATCATAGCTCTATCATAGCTCTATCATAACTCTATCATAGCTCTATCATAACTCTATCATAAATCTATCATAACTCTATCATAACTCTATCATAGCTCTATCATATAGCTCTATCATAACTCTATCATAACTCTATCATAGCTTTATCATAACTCTATCATAACTCTATCATAGCTCTATCATAGCTCTATCATAGCTCTATCATAACTCTATCATAACTCTATCATAGCTCTATCATAGCTCTATCATATAGCTCTATCATAACTCTATCATAACTCTATCATAGCTCTATCATATAGCTCTATCATAACTCTATCATAACTCTATCATAGCTCTATCATAGCTCTATCATAACTCTATCATAACTCTATCATAACTCTATCATAACTCTATCATAGCTCTATTATAACTCTATCATAGCTCTATCATAGCTCTATCATAACTCTATCATATAGCTCTATCATAACTCTATCATAACTCTATCATAGCTCTATCATAGCTCTATCATAACTCTATCATATAGCTCTATCATAACTCTATCATAACTCTATCATAACTCTATTATAACTCTATCATAACTCTATCATAACTCTATCATAGCTCTATCATAACTCTATCATATAGCTCTATCATAACTCTATCATAGCTCTATCATAACTCTATCATAACTCTATGATAGCTCTATCATAACTCTATCATAGCTCTATCATAACTCTATCATAACTCTATCATAGCTCTATCATAACTCTATCATAACTCTATCATAGCTCTATCATAACTCTATCATAGCTCTATCATAACTCTATCATAAATCTATCATAACTCTATCATAGCTCTATCATAGCTCTATCATAGCTCTATCATAACTCTATCATAACTCTATCATAGCTCTATCATAGCTCTATCATAGCTCTATCATAACTCTATCATAACTCTATCTCAGCTTTATCATAGCTCTATCATAGCTCTATCATAACTCTATCATAACTCTATCATAACTCTATCATAGCTCTATCATAACTCTATCATAGCTCTATCATAGCTCTATCATAACTCTATCATAGCTCTATCAAAACTCTATCATAACTCTATCATAGCTCTATCATAACTCTATCATAGCTCTATCATAGCTCTATCATAACTCTATCACAGCTCTATCATAACTCTATCATAACTCTATCATAACTCTATCATAGCTCTATCATAGCTCTATCATAACTCTATCATAGCTCTATCATAGCTCTATCATAACTCTATCATAGCTCTATCATAACTCTATCATAAATCTATCATAACTCTATCATAACTCTATCATAGCTCTATCATATAGCTCTATCATAACTCTATCATAACTCTATCATAGCTTTATCATAACTCTATCATAACTCTATCATAGCTCTATCATAACTCTATCATAGCTCTATCATAACTCTATCATAACTCTATCATAGCTCTATCATAGCTCTATCATATAGCTCTATCATAACTCTATCATAACTCTATCATAGCTCTATCATATAGCTCTATCATAACTCTATCATAACTCTATCATAGCTCTATCATAGCTCTATCATAACTCTATCATAACTCTATCATAACTCTATCATAGCTCTATTATAACTCTATCATAGCTCTATCATAGCTCTATCATAACTCTATCATATAGCTCTATCATAACTCTATCATAACTCTATCATAGCTCTATCATAGCTCTATCATAACTCTATCATATAGCTCTATCATAACTCTATCATAACTCTATCATAACTCTATTATAACTCTATCATAACTCTATCATAACTCTATCATAGCTCTATCATAACTCTATCATATAGCTCTATCATAACTCTATCATAGCTCTATCATAACTCTATCATAACTCTATGATAGCTCTATCATAACTCTATCATAGCTCTATCATAACTCTATCATAACTCTATCATAGCTCTATCATAACTCTATCATAACTCTATCATAGCTCTATCATAACTCTATCATAGCTCTATCATAACTCTATCATAAATCTATCATAACTCTATCATAGCTCTATCATAGCTCTATCATAGCTCTATCATAGCTCTATCATAACTCTATCATAACTCTATCATAGCTCTATCATAGCTCTATCATAGCTCTATCATAACTCTATCATAACTCTATCATAGCTCTATCATAACTCTATCATAGCTCTATCATAGCTCTATCATAGCTCTATTATAGCTCTATCATAACTCTATCATAACTCTATCATAGAGCTCTATCATAGCTCTATCATAACTCTATCATAGCTCTATCATAGCTCTATCATAGCTCTATCATAACTCTATCATAACTCTATCATAGCTCTATCATATAGCTCTATCATAACTCTATCATAACTCTATCATAACTCTATTATAACTCTATCATAACTCTATCATAACTCTATCATAGCTCTATCATAACTCTATCATAACTCTATCATAGCTCTATCATAACTCTATCATAGCTCTATCATAACTCTATCATAAATCTATCATAACTCTATCATAGCTCTATCATAGCTCTATCATAGCTCTATCATAGCTCTATCATAACTCTATCATAACTCTATCATAGCTCTATCATAGCTCTATCATAGCTCTATCATAACTCTATCATAACTCTATCATAGCTCTATCATAACTCTATCATAGCTCTATCATAGCTCTATCATAGCTCTATTATAGCTCTATCATAACTCTATCATAACTCTATCATAGAGCTCTATCATAGCTCTATCATAACTCTATCATAGCTCTATCATAGCTCTATCATAGCTCTATCATAACTCTATCATAACTCTATCATAACTCTATCATAACTCTATCATAACTCTATCATAACTCTATCATAGCTCTATCATAACTCTATCATAACTCTATCATAGCTCTATCATAACTCTATCATATAGCTCTATCATAACTCTATCATAACTCTATCATAACTCTATCATAGCTCTATCATAACTCTATCATATAGCTCTATCATAACTCTATCATAACTCTATCATAGCTCTATCATAGCTCTATCATAACTCTATCATATAGCTATTTCATAACTCTATCATAACTCTATTATAACTCTATCATAACTCTATCATAACTCTATCATAGCTCTATCATAACTCTATCATAACTCTATCATAGCTCTATCATAACTCTATCATATAGCTCTATCATAACTCTATCATAACTCTATCATAACTCTATCATAGCTCTATCATAACTCTATCATATAGCTCTATCATAACTCTATCATAACTCTATCATAGCTCTATCATAACTCTATCATAACTCTATCATAGCTCTATTATAACCCTATCATAACTCTATCATAACTATCATAGCTCTATCATAACTCTATCATAGCTCTATCATAGCTCTATCATAACTCTATCATAGCTCTATCATAACTCTATCATAACTCTATCATAGCTTTATCATAGCTCTATCATAGCTCTATCATAACTCTACCATAACTCTATCATAACTCTATCATAGCTCTATCATAACTCTATCATAGCTCTATCATAGCTCTATCATAACTCTATCATAGCTCTATCATAACTCTATCATAACTCTATCATAACTCTATCATAGCTCTATCATAACTCTATCATAGCTCTATCATAGCTCTATCATAACTCTATCATAGCTCTATCATAACTCTATCATAACTCTATCATAACTCTATCATAGCTCTATCATAGCTCTATCATAACTCTATCATAGCTCTATCATAGCTCTATCATAACTCTATCATAGCTCTATCATAACTCTATCATATAGCTCTATCATAACTCTATCATAACTCTATCATAGCTCTATCATAACTCTATCATAACTCTATCATAGCTCTATTATAACCCTATCATAACTCTATCATAACTATCATAGCTCTATCATAACTCTATCATAGCTCTATCATAGCTCTATCATAGCTCTATCATAACTCTATCATAGCTCTATCATAACTCTATCATAACTCTATCATAGCTTTATCATAGCTCTATCATAGCTCTATCATAACTCTATCATAACTCTATCATAACTCTATCATAGCTCTATCATAACTCTATCATAACTCTATGATAGCTCTATCATAACTCTATCATAGCTCTATCATAACTCTATCATAACTCTATCATAGCTCTATCATAACTCTATCATAACTCTATCATAGCTCTATCATAACTCTATCATAGCTCTATCATAACTCTATCATAAATCTATCATAACTCTATCATAACTCTATCATAGCTCTATAGTATAGCTCTATCATAACTCTATCATAACTCTATCATAGCTTTATCATAACTCTATCATAACTCTATCATAGCTCTATCATAGCTCTATCATAGCTCTATCATAACTCTATCATAACTCTATCATAGCTCTATCATAACTCTATCATAACTCTATCATAGCTCTATCATAGCTCTATCATATAGCTCTATCATAACTCTATCATAACTCTATCATAGCTCTATCATATAGCTCTATCATAACTCTATCATAACTCTATCATAACTCTATTATAACTCTATCATAACTCTATCATAGCTCTATCATAGCTCTATCATAACTCTATCATAACTCTATCATAACTCTATTATAACTCTATCATAACTCTATCATAACTCTATCATAGCTCTATCATAACTCTATCATAACTCTATCATAGCTCTATCATAACTCTATCATATAGCTCTATCATAACTCTATCATAACTCTATCATAGCTCTATCATAACTCTATCATATAGCTCTATCATAACTCTATCATAACTCTATCATAGCTCTATCATAGCTCTATCATAACTCTATCATATAGCTATTTCATAACTCTATCATAACTCTATTATAACTCTATCATAACTCTATCATAACTCTATCATAGCTCTATCATAACCCTATCATAACTCTATCATAGCTCTATCATAACTCTATCATATAGCTCTATCATAACTCTATCATAACTCTATCATAGCTCTATCATAACTCTATCATATAGCTCTATCATAACTCTATCATAACTCTATCATAGCTCTATCATAACTCTATCATAACTCTATCATAGCTCTATTATAACCCTATAATAACTCTATCATAGCTCTATCATAACTCTATCATATAGCTCTATCATAACTCTATCATAACTCTATCATAGCTCTATCATAACTCTATCATAACTCTATGATAGCTCTATCATAACTCTATCATAGCTCTATCATAACTCTATCATAACTCTATCATAGCTCTATCATAACTCTATCATAACTCTATCATTGCTCTATCATAACCCTATCATAACTCTATCATAGCTCTATCATAACTCTATCATATAGCTCTATCATAACTCTATCATAACTCTATCATAACTCTATCATAGCTCTATCATAACTCTATCATAACTCTATGATAGCTCTATCATAACTCTATCATAACTCTATCATAGCTCTATCATAACTCTATCATAACTATCATAGCTCTATCATAGCTCTATCATAGCTCTATCATGGCTCTATCATAACTCTATCATAGCTCTATCATAGCTCTATCATCACTCTATCATAGCTCTATCATAGCTCTATCATAACTCTATCATAACTATCATAGCTCTATCATAGCTCTATCATAACTCTATCATAGCTCTATCATAGCTCTATCATAACTCTATCATAGCTCTATCATAGCTCTATCATAACTCTATCATAGCTCTATCATAGCTCTATCATAACTCTATCATATAGCTCTATCATAGCTCTATCATATCTCTATCATATAGCTCTATCATAACTCTATCATATAGCTCTATCATAACTCTATCATAACTCTATCATAGCTCTATCATAACTCTATCATAACTCTATGATAGCTCTATCATAACTCTATCATAGCTCTATCATAACTCTATCATAACTCTATCATAGCTCTATCATAGCTCTATCATAACTCTATCATAACTCTATCATTGCTCTATCATAACCCTATCATAACTCTATCATAGCTCTATCATAACTCTATCATATAGCTCTATCATAACTCTATCATAACTCTATCATAACTCTATCATAGCTCTATCATAACTCTATCATAACTCTATGATAGCTCTATCATAACTCTATCATAACTCTATCATAGCTCTATCATAACTCTATCATAACTATCATAGCTCTATCATAGCTCTATCATAGCTCTATCATGGCTCTATCATAACTCTATCATAGCTCTATCATAGCTCTATCATCACTCTATCATAGCTCTATCATAGCTCTATCATAACTCTATCATAACTATCATAGCTCTATCATAGCTCTATCATAACTCTATCATAGCTCTATCATAGCTCTATCATAACTCTATCATAGCTCTATCATAGCTCTATCATAACTCTATCATAGCTCTATCATAGCTCTATCATAACTCTATCATATAGCTCTATCATAGCTCTATCATATCTCTATCATATAGCTCTATCATAACTCTATCATAGCTCTATCATAGCTCTATCATAGCTCTATCATAACTCTATCATAACTCTATCATAACTATCATAGCTCTATCATAGCTCTATCATAACTCTATCATAGCTCTATCATAGCTCTATCATCACTCTATCATAGCTCTATCATAGCTCTATCATAACTCTATCATAACTATCATAGCTCTATCATAGCTCTATCATAACTTTATCATAGCTCTATCATAGCTCTATCATAACTCTATCATAGCTCTATCATAGCTCTATCATAACTCTATCAGAGCTCTATCATAGCTCTATCATAACTCTATCATATAGCTCTATCATAGCTCTATCATATCTCTATCATATAGCTCTATCATAACTCTATCATAGCTCTATCATAGCTCTATCATAGCTCTATCATAACTCTATCATAACTCTATCATAACTATCATAGCTCTATCATAGCTCTATCATAACTCTATCATAGCTCTATCATAACTCTATCATAGCTCTATCATAGCTCTATCATAACTCTATCATAGCTCTATCATAGCTCTATCATAGCTCTATCATAACTCTATCATAACTCTATCATAACTATCATAACTCTATCATAGCTCTATCATAGCTCTATCATAGCTCTATCATAACTTTATCATAACTCTATCATAACTATCATAGCTCTATCATAGCTCTATCATAACTCTATCATAACTCTATCATAACTATCATAGCTCTATCATAACTCTATCATATAACTCTATCATAGCTCTATCATAACTCTATCATAACTATATCATATAGCTCTATCATAGCTCTATCATAACTCTATCATAACTATCATAGCTCTATCATAGCTCTATCATAACTCTATCATAACTCTATCATAACTATCATAGCTCTATCATAGCTCTATCATAGCTCTATCATAGCTCTATCATAGCTCTATCATAACTCTATCATAGCTTTATCATAACTCTATCATAACTCTATCATAACTCTATCATAACTCTATCATAGCTCTATCATAGCTCTATCATAACTCTATCATAACTATCAAAGCTCTATCATAGCTCTATCATAGCTCTATCATAACTCTATCATAACTCTATCATAGCTCTATCATATAGCTCTATCATAACTCTATCATAGCTCTATCATAACTCTATCATATAGCTATATCATAACTCTATCATAACTCTATCATAACTCTATCATAGCTCTATCATAGCTCTATCATAGCTCTATCATAACTCTATCATATAGCTCTATCATAACTCTATCATAACTCTATCATAGCTCTATCATAGCTCTATCATAACTCTATCATAGCTCTATCATAACTCTATCATAACTCTATCATAACTATCATAGCTCTATCATAGCTCTATCATAACTCTATCATAGCTCTATCATAGCTCTATCATAGCTCTATCATAGCTCTATCATAGCTCTATCATAACTCTATCATAACTCTATCATAGCTCTATCATAGCTCTATCATAGCTCTATCATAACTCTATCATAACTCTATCATAACTCTATCATAGCTCTATCATAACTCTATCATAGCTCTATCATAACTCTATCATAACTCTATCATAACTCTATCATAGCTCTATCATAACTCTATCATAACCCTATCATAGCTCTATCATAACTCTATCATAGCTCTATCATAGCTCTATCATAGCTCTGTCATAGCTCTATCATAGCTCTATCATAACTCTATCATATAGCTCTATCATAACTCTATCATAACTCTATCATAGCTCTATCATATAGCTCTATCATAACTCTATCATAACTCTATCATAGCTCTATCATAACTCTATCATAAATCTATCATAACTCTATCATAACTCTATCATAGCTTTATCATAACTCTATCATAACTCTATCATAGCTCTATCATAGCTCTATCATAGCTCTATCATAACTCTATCATAACTCTATCATAGCTCTATCATAACTCTATCATAACTCTATCATAGCTCTATCATAACTCTATCATAACTCTATCATAACTCTATCATAGCTTTATCATAACTCTATCATAACTCTATCATAGCTCTATCATAGCTCTATCATATAGCTCTATCATAACTCTATCATAACTCTATCATAGCTCTATCATAGCTCTATCATAACTCTATCATAGCTCTATCATAACTCTATCATAACTCTATCATAACTCTATCATAGCTTTATCATAACTCTATCATAACTCTATCATAGCTCTATCATAGCTCTATCATATAGCTCTATCATAACTCTATCATAACTCTATCATAACTCTATCATAACTCTATCATAGCTCTATCATAGCTCTATCATAACTCTATCATAGCTCTATCATAACTCTATCATAACTCTATCATATAGCTCTATCATAACTCTATCATAACTCTATCATATAGCTCTATCATATAGCTCTATCATAACTCTATCATAACTCTATGATAGCTCTATCATAGCTCCATGATAGCTCTATCATAGCTCTATCATAACTCTATCATAGCTCTATCATAACTCTATCATAACTCTATCATAACTCTATCATAGCTTTATCATAACTCTATCATAGCTCTATCATAGCTCTATCATAACTCTATCATAGCTCTATCATAGCTCTATCATAACTCTATCATAACTCTATCATAGCTCTATCATAGCTCTATCATAACTCTATCATAACTCTATCATAACTCTATCATAGCTCTATCATAACTCTATCATAGCTCTATCATAGCTCTATCATAACTCTATCATAGCTCTATCATAACTCTATCATAACTCTATCATAGCTCTATCATAGCTCTATCATAACTCTATCATAACTCTATCATAGCTCTATCATAGCTCTATCATAACTCTATCATAACTCTGTCATAACTCTATCATCGCTCTATCATAACTCTATCATAGCTCTATCATAGCTCTATCATAACTCTATCATAGCTCTATCATAACTCTATCATAGCTCTATCATAGCTCTATCATAACTCTATCATAACTCTATCATAGCTCTATCATAACTCTATCATAAATCTATCATAACTCTATCATAACTCTATCATAGCTCTATCATATAGCTCTATCATAACTCTATCATAACTCTATCATAGCTTTATCATAACTCTATCATAACTCTATCATAGCTCTATCATAGCTCTATCATAGCTCTATCATAACTCTATCATAACTCTATCATAGCTCTATCATAACTCTATCATAACTCTATCATAACTCTATCATAACTCTATCATAGCTCTATCATATAGCTCTATCATAACTCTATCATAACTCTATCATAGCTCTATTATAACTCTATCATAACTCTATCATAGCTCTATCATAGCTCTATCATAACTCTATCATAGCTCTATCATAGCTCTATCATAACTCTATCATAGCTCTATCATAACTCTATCATAACTCTATCATAGCTCTATCATAGCTCTATCATAACTCTATCATAACTCTATCATAGCTCTATCATAGCTCTATCATAACTCTATCATAACTCTATCATAACTCTATCATAGCTCTATCATAACTCTATCATAGCTCTATCATAGCTCTATCATAACTATCATAGCTCTATCATAACTCTATTATAGCTCTATCATAGCTCTATCATAGCTCTATCATAACTCTATCATAACTCTATCATAGCTCTATCATAACTCTATCATAAATCTATCATAACTCTATCATAACTCTATCATAGCTCTATCATATAGCTCTATCATAACTCTATCATAACTCTATCATAGCTTTATCATAACTCTATCATAACTCTATCATAGCTCTATCATAGCTCTATCATAGCTCTATCATAACTCTATCATAACTCTATCATAGCTCTATCATAACTCTATCATAACTCTATCATAACTCTATCATAACTCTATCATAGCTCTATCATAGCTCTATCATAACTCTATCATAACTCTATCATAACTCTATCATAGCTCTATCATAACTCTATCATAGCTCTATCATAGCTCTATCATAACTCTATCATAGCTCTATCATAACTCTATCATAGCTCTATCATAGCTCTATCATAACTCTATCATAACTCTATCATAACTCTATCATAGCTCGATCATAACTCTATCATAGCTCTATCATAGCTCTATCATAGCTCTATCATAGCTCTATCATAACTCTATCATAGCTCTATCATAGCTCTATCATAACTCTATCATAACTCTATCATAGCTCTATCATAACTCTATCATAAATCTATCATACCTCTATCATAACTCTATCATAGCTTTATCATAACTCTATCATAACTCTATCATAGCTCTATCATAGCTCTATCATAGCTCTATCATAACTCTATCATAACTCTATCATAGCTCTATCATAACTCTATCATAACTCTATCATAACTCTATCATAACTCTATCATAACTCTATCATAGCTCTATCATATAGCTCTATCATAACTCTATCATAACTCTATCATAGCTCTATTATAACTCTATCATAACTCTATCATAGCTCTATCATAGCTCTATCATAACTCTATCATAGCTCTATCATAGCTCTATCATAACTCTATCATAGCTCTATCATAACTCTATCATAACTCTATCATAGCTCTATCATAGCTCTATCATAACTCTATCATAACTCTATCATAGCTCTATCATAGCTCTATCATAACTCTATCATAACTCTATCATAACTCTATCATAGCTCTATCATAACTCTATCATAGCTCTATCATAGCTCTATCATAACTCTATCATAGCTCTATCATAACTCTATCATAGCTCTATCATAGCTCTATCATAACTCTATCATAACTCTATCATAGCTCTATCATAACTCTATCATAAATCTATCATAACTCTATCATAACTCTATCATAGCTCTATCATATAGCTCTATCATAACTCTATCATAACTCTATCATAGCTTTATCATAACTCTATCATAACTCTATCATAGCTCTATCATAGCTCTATCATAGCTCTATCATAACTCTATCATAACTCTATCATAGCTCTATCATAACTCTATCATAACTCTATCATAACTCTATCATAACTCTATCATAGCTCTATCATATACCTCTATCATAACTCTATCATAACTCTATCATAGCTCTATTATAACTCTATCATAACTCTATCATAGCTCTATCATAGCTCTATCATAACTCTATCATAACTCTATCATAACTTTATCATAACTCTATCATAACTCTATCATAGCTCTATTATAACTCTATCATAACTCTATCATAGCTCTATCATAACTCTATCATATAGCTCTATCATAACTCTATCATAACTCTATCATAACTCTATCATAGCTCTATCATAGCTCTATCATAACTCTATCATATAGCTCTATCATAACTCTATCATAACTCTATCATAACTCTATTATAACTCTATCATAACTCTATCACAACTCTATCATAGCTCTATTATAACCCTATCATAACTCTATCATAACTCTATCATATAGCTCTATCATAACTCTATCATAACTCTATCATAGCTCTATCATAACTCTATCATAACTCTATGATAGCTCTATCATAACTCTATCATAGCTCTATCATAACTCTATCATAACTCTATCATAGCTCTATCATAACTCTATCATAACTCTATCATAGCTCTATCATAACTTTATCATAGCTCTATCATAACTCTATCATAAATCTATCATAACTCTATCATAACTCTATCATAGCTCTATCATAACTCTATCATAGCTCTATCATAACTCTATCATAACTCTATCATAACTCTATCATAGCTCTATCATAGCTCTATCATATAGCTCTATCATAACTCTATCATAACTCTATCATAGCTCTATCATATAGCTCTATCATAACTCTATCATAGCTCTATCATAGCTCTATCATAACTCTATCATAACTCTATCATAACTCTATCATAACTCTATTATAACTCTATCATAACTCTATCATAACTCTATCATAGCTCTATCATAACTCTATCATAACTCTATCATAGCTCTATCATAACTCTATCATATAGCTCTATCATAACTGTATCATAACTCTATCATAACTCTATCATAGCTCTATCATAGCTCTATTATAACTCTATCATAACTCTATCATAGCTCTATCATAGCTCTATCATAACTCTATCATAACTCTATCATAACTCTATCATAACTCTATTATAACTCTATCATAACTCTATCATAACTCTATCATAGCTCTATCATAACTCTATCATAACTCTATCATAGCTCTATCATAACTCTATCATATAGCTCTATCATAACTGTATCATAACTCTATCATAACTCTATCATAACTCTATGATAGCTCTATCATAACTCTATCATAACTCTATCATAGCTCTATCATAACTCTATCATAACTCTATCATAGCTCTATCATAGCTCTATCATAGCTCTATCATAGCTCTATCATAACTCTATCATAGCTCTATCATAGCTCTATCATAACTCTATCATAGCTCTATCATAACGCTATCATAACTCTATCATAGCTCTATCATAGCTCTATCATAACTCTATCATAGCTCTATCATAGCTCTATCATAGCTCTATCATAGCTCTATCATAACTCTATCATAGCTCTATCATAACTCTATCATAACTCTATCATAGCTCTATCATAACTCTATCATAACACTATCATAACTCTATCATAACTCTATCATAACTCTATCATAGCTCTATCATAACTCTATCATAACTCTATCATAACTCTATCATAACTCTATCATAGCTCTATCATAACTCTATCATAAATCTATCATAACGCTATCATAACTCTATCATAGCTTTATCATAACTCTATCATAGCTCTATCATAGCTCTATCATAGCTCTATCATAGCTCTATCATAACTCTATCATAACTCTATCATAGCTCTATCATAACTCTATCATAACTCTATCATAACTCTATCATTGCTCTATCATATAGCTCTATCATAACTCTATCATAACTCTATCATAGCTCTATCATAACTCTATCATAACTCTATCATAGCTCTATCATAGCTCTATCATATAGCTCTATCATAACTCTATCATAGCTCTATCATAGCTCTATCATATAGCTCTATCATAACTCTATCATAACTCTATCATAACTCTATCATAACTCTATCATAACTCTATCATAGCTCTATCATAACTCAATCATATAGCTCTATCATAACTGTATCATAACTCTATCATAACTCTATCATAGCTCTATCATAGCTCTATTATAGCTCTATCATAACTCTATCATAGCTCTATCATAACTCTATCATATAGCTCTATCATAACTCTATCATAACTCTATCATAACTCTATTATAACTCTATCATAACTCTATCATAACTCTATCATAACTCTATCATAGCTCTATCATAGCTCTATCATAACTCTATCATAGCTCTATCATAGCTCTATCATAACTCTATCATAACTCTATCATAACTCTATCATAACTCTATTATAACTCTATCATAACTCTATCATAGCTCTATTATAGCTCTATCATAACTCTATCATAGCTCTATCATAGCTCTATTATAGCTCTATCATAACTCTATCATAGCTCTATCATAACTCTATCATATAGCTCTATCATAACTCTATCATAACTCTATCATAACTCTATTATAACTCTATCATAACTCTATCATAACTCTATCATAACTCTATCATAAATCTATCATAGCTCTATCATAGCTCTATCATAACTCTATCATAGCTCTATCATAGCTCTATCATAACTCTATCATAACTCTATCATAACTCTATTATAACTCTATCATAACTCTATCATAACTCTATCATATCTCTATCATAACTCTATCATAACTCTATCATAGCTCTATCATAACTCTATCATATAGCTCTATCATAACTGTATCATAACTCTATCATAACTCTATCATAGCTCTATCATAGCTCTATTATAGCTCTATCATAACTCTATCATAGCTCTATCATAACTCTATCATATAGCTCTATCATAACTCTATCATAACTCTATCATAACTCTATTATAACTCTATCATAACTCTATCATAACTCTATCATAACTCTATCATAACTCTATCATAGCTCTATCATAGCTCTATCATAACTCTATCATAGCTCTATCATAGCTCTATCATAACTCTATCATAGCTCTATCATAACTCTATCATAAATCTATCATAACTCTATCATAACTCTATCATAGCTCTATCATATAGCTCTATCATAACTCTATCATAACTCTATCATAGCTTTATCATAACTCTATCATAACTCTATCATAGCTCTATCATAGCTCTATCATAGCTCTATCATAACTCTATCATAACTCTATCATAGCTCTATCATAGCTCTATCATATAGCTCTATCATAACTCTATCATAACTCTATCATAGCTCTATCATATAGCTCTATCATAACTCTATCATAACTCTATCATAGCTCTATCATAGCTCTATCATAACTCTATCATAACTCTATCATAACTATATCATAGCTCTATTATAACTCTATCATAGCTCTATCATAGCTCTATCATAACTCTATCATATAGCTCTATCATAACTCTATCATAACTCTATCATAGCTCTATCATAGCTCTATCATAACTCTATCATATAGCTCTATCATAACTCTATCATAACTCTATCATAACTCTATTATAACTCTATCATAACTCTATCATAACTCTATCATAGCTCTATCATAACTCTATCATATAGCTCTATCATAACTCTATCATAGCTCTATCATAACTCTATCATAACTCTATGATAGCTCTATCATAACTCTATCATAGCTCTATCATAACTCTATCATAACTCTATCATAGCTCTATCATAACTCTATCATAACTCTATCATAGCTCTATCATAACTCTATCATAGCTCTATCATAACTCTATCATAAATCTATCATAACTCTATCATAGCTCTATCATAGCTCTATCATAGCTCTATCATAGCTCTATCATAACTCTATCATAACTCTATCATAGCTCTATCATAGCTCTATCATAGCTCTATCATAACTCTATCATAACTCTATCATAGCTCTATCATAACTCTATCATAGCTCTATCATAGCTCTATCATAGCTCTATTATAGCTCTATCATAACTCTATCATAACTCTATCATAGAGCTCTATCATAGCTCTATCATAACTCTATCATAGCTCTATCATAGCTCTATCATAGCTCTATCATAACTCTATCATAACTCTATCATAGCTCTATCATATAGCTCTATCATAACTCTATCATAACTCTATCATAACTCTATTATAACTCTATCATAACTCTATCATAGCTCTATCATAGCTCTATCATAACTCTATCATAACTCTATCATAACTCTATTATAACTCTATCATAACTCTATCATAACTCTATCATAGCTCTATCATAACTCTATCATAACTCTATCATAGCTCTATCATAACTCTATCATATAGCTCTATCATAACTCTATCATAACTCTATCATAACTCTATCATAGCTCTATCATAACTCTATCATATAGCTCTATCATAACTCTATCATAACTCTATCATAGCTCTATCATAGCTCTATCATAACTCTATCATATAGCTATTTCATAACTCTATCATAACTCTATTATAACTCTATCATAACTCTATCATAACTCTATCATAGCTCTATCATAACTCTATCATAACTCTATCATAGCTCTATCATAACTCTATCATATAGCTCTATCATAACTCTATCATAACTCTATCATAGCTCTATTATAACCCTATCATAACTCTATCATAACTATCATAGCTCTATCATAACTCTATCATAGCTCTATCATAGCTCTATCATAACTCTATCATAGCTCTATCATAACTCTATCATAACTCTATCATAGCTTTATCATAGCTCTATCATAGCTCTATCATAACTCTACCATAACTCTATCATAACTCTATCATAGCTCTATCATAACTCTATCATAGCTCTATCATAGCTCTATCATAACTCTATCATAGCTCTATCATAACTCTATCATAACTCTATCATAACTCTATCATAGCTCTATCATAACTCTATCATAGCTCTATCATAGCTCTATCATAACTCTATCATAGCTCTATCATAACTCTATCATAACTCTATCATAACTCTATCATAGCTCTATCATAGCTCTATCATAACTCTATCATAGCTCTATCATAGCTCTATCATAACTCTATCATAGCTCTATCATAACTCTATCATATAGCTCTATCATAACTCTATCATAACTCTATCATAGCTCTATCATAACTCTATCATAACTCTATCATAGCTCTATTATAACCCTATCATAACTCTATCATAACTATCATAGCTCTATCATAACTCTATCATAGCTCTATCATAGCTCTATCATAGCTCTATCATAACTCTATCATAACTCTATCATAGCTCTATTATAACCCTATCATAACTCTATCATAGCTCTATCATAGCTCTATCATATAGCTCTATCATAACTCTATCATAACTCTATCATAGCTCTATCATATAGCTCTATCATAACTCTATCATAACTCTATGATAGCTCTATCATAACTCTATCATAGCTCTATCATAACTCTATCATAACTCTATCATAGCTCTATCATAACTCTATCATAATTCTATCATAGCTCTATCATAACTCTATCATAGCTCTATCATTACTCTATCATAAATCTATCATAACTCTATCATAACTCTATCATAGCTCTATCGTATAGCTCTATCATAACTCTATCATAACTCTATCATAGCTTTATCATAACTCTATCATAACTCTATCATAGCTCTATCATAGCTCAATCATAGCTCTATCATAACTCTATCATAACTGTATCATAGCTCTATCATAACTCTATCATAACTCTATCATAGCTCTATCATAGCTCTATCATATAGCTCTATCATAACTCTATCATAACTCTATCATAGCTCTATCATATAGCTTTATCATAACTCTATCATAACTCTATCATAACTCTATTATAACTCTATCATAACTCTATCATAGCTCTATCATAGCTCTATCATAACTCTATCATAACTCTATCATAACTCTATTATAACTCTATCATAACTCTATCATAACTCTATCATAGCTCTATCATAACTCTATCATAACTCTATCATAGCTCTATCATAACTCTATCATATAGCTCTATCATAACTCTATCATAACTCTATCATAGCTCTATCATAACTCTATCATATAGCTCTATCATAACTCTATCATAACTCTATCATAGCTCTATCATAGCTCTATCATAACTCTATCATATAGCTATTTCATAACTCTATCATAACTCTATTATAACTCTATCATAACTCTATCATAACTCTATCATAGCTCTATCATAACTCTATCATAACTCTATCATAGCTCTATCATAACTCTATCATATAGCTCTATCATAACTCTATCATAACTCTATCATAACTCTATCATAGCTCTATCATAACTCTATCATATAGCTCTATCATAACTCTATCATAACTCTATCATAGCTCTATCATAACTCTATCATAACTCTATCATAGCTCTATTATAACCCTATAATAACTCTATCATAGCTCTATCATAACTCTATCATATAGCTCTATCATAACTCTATCATAACTCTATCATAGCTCTATCATAACTCTATCATAACTCTATGATAGCTCTATCATAACTCTATCATAGCTCTATCATAACTCTATCATAACTCTATCATAGCTCTATCATAGCTCTATCATAACTCTATCATAACTCTATCATTGCTCTATCATAACCCTATCATAACTCTATCATAGCTCTATCATAACTCTATCATATAGCTCTATCATAACTCTATCATAACTCTATCATAACTCTATCATAGCTCTATCATAACTCTATCATAACTCTATGATAGCTCTATCATAACTCTATCATAACTCTATCATAGCTCTATCATAACTCTATCATAACTATCATAGCTCTATCATAGCTCTATCATAGCTCTATCATGGCTCTATCATAACTCTATCATAGCTCTATCATAGCTCTATCATCACTCTATCATAGCTCTATCATAGCTCTATCATAACTCTATCATAACTATCATAGCTCTATCATAGCTCTATCATAACTCTATCATAGCTCTATCATAGCTCTATCATAACTCTATCATAGCTCTATCATAGCTCTATCATAACTCTATCATAGCTCTATCATAGCTCTATCATAACTCTATCATATAGCTCTATCATAGCTCTATCATATCTCTATCATATAGCTCTATCATAACTCTATCATAGCTCTATCATAGCTCTATCATAGCTCTATCATAACTCTATCATAACTCTATCATAACTATCATAGCTCTATCATAGCTCTATCATAACTCTATCATAGCTCTATCATAGCTCTATCATCACTCTATCATAGCTCTATCATAGCTCTATCATAACTCTATCATAACTATCATAGCTCTATCATAGCTCTATCATAACTTTATCATAGCTCTATCATAGCTCTATCATAACTCTATCATAGCTCTATCATAGCTCTATCATAACTCTATCAGAGCTCTATCATAGCTCTATCATAACTCTATCATATAGCTCTATCATAGCTCTATCATATCTCTATCATATAGCTCTATCATAACTCTATCATAGCTCTATCATAGCTCTATCATAGCTCTATCATAACTCTATCATAACTCTATCATAACTATCATAGCTCTATCATAGCTCTATCATAACTCTATCATAGCTCTATCATAACTCTATCATAGCTCTATCATAGCTCTATCATAACTCTATCATAGCTCTATCATAGCTCTATCATAGCTCTATCATAACTCTATCATAACTCTATCATAACTATCATAACTCTATCATAGCTCTATCATAGCTCTATCATAGCTCTATCATAACTTTATCATAACTCTATCATAACTATCATAGCTCTATCATAGCTCTATCATAACTCTATCATAACTCTATCATAACTATCATAGCTCTATCATAACTCTATCATATAACTCTATCATAGCTCTATCATAACTCTATCATAACTATATCATATAGCTCTATCATAGCTCTATCATAACTCTATCATAACTATCATAGCTCTATCATAGCTCTATCATAACTCTATCATAACTCTATCATAACTATCATAGCTCTATCATAGCTCTATCATAGCTCTATCATAGCTCTATCATAGCTCTATCATAACTCTATCATAGCTTTATCATAACTCTATCATAACTCTATCATAACTCTATCATAACTCTATCATAGCTCTATCATAGCTCTATCATAACTCTATCATAACTATCAAAGCTCTATCATAGCTCTATCATAGCTCTATCATAACTCTATCATAACTCTATCATAGCTCTATCATATAGCTCTATCATAACTCTATCATAGCTCTATCATAACTCTATCATATAGCTATATCATAACTCTATCATAACTCTATCATAACTCTATCATAGCTCTATCATAGCTCTATCATAGCTCTATCATAACTCTATCATATAGCTCTATCATAACTCTATCATAACTCTATCATAGCTCTATCATAGCTCTATCATAACTCTATCATAGCTCTATCATAACTCTATCATAACTCTATCATAACTATCATAGCTCTATCATAGCTCTATCATAACTCTATCATAGCTCTATCATAGCTCTATCATAGCTCTATCATAGCTCTATCATAACTCTATCATAACTCTATCATAGCTCTATCATAGCTCTATCATAGCTCTATCATAACTCTATCATAACTCTATCATAACTCTATCATAGCTCTATCATAGCTCTATCATAGCTCTATCATAACTCTATCATAACTCTATCATAACTCTATCATAGCTCTATCATAACTCTATCATAACCCTATCATAGCTCTATCATAACTCTATCATAGCTCTATCATAGCTCTATCATAGCTCTGTCATAGCTCTATCATAGCTCTATCATAACTCTATCATATAGCTCTATCATAACTCTATCATAACTCTATCATAGCTCTGTCATAGCTCTATCATAGCTCTATCATAACTCTATCATATAGCTCTATCATAACTCTATCATAACTCTATCATAGCTCTATCATATAGCTCTATCATAACTCTATCATAACTCTATCATAGCTCTATCATAACTCTATCATAAATCTATCATAACTCTATCATAACTCTATCATAGCTTTATCATAACTCTATCATAACTCTATCATAGCTCTATCATAGCTCTATCATAGCTCTATCATAACTCTATCATAACTCTATCATAGCTCTATCATAACTCTATCATAACTCTATCATAGCTCTATCATAACTCTATCATAACTCTATCATAACTCTATCATAGCTTTATCATAACTCTATCATAACTCTATCATAGCTCTATCATAGCTCTATCATATAGCTCTATCATAACTCTATCATAACTCTATCATAGCTCTATCATAGCTCTATCATAACTCTATCATAGCTCTATCATAACTCTATCATAACTCTATCATAACTCTATCATAGCTTTATCATAACTCTATCATAACTCTATCATAGCTCTATCATAGCTCTATCATATAGCTCTATCATAACTCTATCATAACTCTATCATAACTCTATCATAACTCTATCATAGCTCTATCATAGCTCTATCATAACTCTATCATAGCTCTATCATAACTCTATCATAACTCTATCATATAGCTCTATCATAACTCTATCATAACTCTATCATATAGCTCTATCATATAGCTCTATCATAACTCTATCATAACTCTATGATAGCTCTATCATAGCTCTATGATAGCTCTATCATAGCTCTATCATAACTCTATCATAGCTCTATCATAACTCTATCATAACTCTATCATAACTCTATCATAGCTTTATCATAACTCTATCATAGCTCTATCATAGCTCTATCATAACTCTATCATAGCTCTATCATAGCTCTATCATAACTCTATCATAACTCTATCATAGCTCTATCATAGCTCTATCATAACTCTATCATAACTCTATCATAACTCTATCATAGCTCTATCATAACTCTATCATAGCTCTATCATAGCTCTATCATAACTCTATCATAGCTCTATCATAACTCTATCATAACTCTATCATAGCTCTATCATAGCTCTATCATAACTCTATCATAACTCTATCATAACTCTATCATAGCTCTATCATAACTCTATCATAGCTCTATCATAGCTCTATCATAACTCTATCATAGCTCTATCATAACTCTATCATAGCTCTATCATAGCTCTATCATAACTCTATCATAACTCTATCATAGCTCTATCATAACTCTATCATAAATCTATCATAACTCTATCATAACTCTATCATAGCTCTATCATATAGCTCTATCATAACTCTATCATAACTCTATCATAGCTCTATTATAACTCTATCATAACTCTATCATAGCTCTATCATAGCTCTATCATAACTCTATCATAGCTCTATCATAGCTCTATCATAACTCTATCATAGCTCTATCATAACTCTATCATAACTCTATCATAGCTCTATCATAGCTCTATCATAACTCTATCATAACTCTATCATAGCTCTATCATAGCTCTATCATAACTCTATCATAACTCTATCATAACTCTATCATAGCTCTATCATAACTCTATCATAGCTCTATCATAGCTCTATCATAACTATCATAGCTCTATCATAACTCTATCATAGCTCTATCATAGCTCTATCATAACTCTATCATAACTCTATCATAGCTCTATCATAACTCTATCATAAATCTATCATAACTCTATCATAACTCTATCATAGCTCTATCATATAGCTCTATCATAACTCTATCATAACTCTATCATAGCTTTATCATAACTCTATCATAACTCTATCATAGCTCTATCATAGCTCTATCATAGCTCTATCATAACTCTATCATAACTCTATCATAGCTCTATCATAACTCTATCATAACTCTATCATAACTCTATCATAACTCTATCATAGCTCTATCATAGCTCTATCATAACTCTATCATAACTCTATCATAACTCTATCATAGCTCTATCATAACTCTATCATAGCTCTATCATAGCTCTATCATAACTCTATCATAGCTCTATCATAACTCTATCATAGCTCTATCATAGCTCTATCATAACTCTATCATAACTCTATCATAACTCTATCATAGCTCGATCATAACTCTATCATAGCTCTATCATAGCTCTATCATAGCTCTATCATAGCTCTATCATAACTCTATCATAGCTCTATCATAGCTCTATCATAACTCTATCATAACTCTATCATAGCTCTATCATAACTCTATCATAAATCTATCATACCTCTATCATAACTCTATCATAGCTTTATCATAACTCTATCATAACTCTATCATAGCTCTATCATAGCTCTATCATAGCTCTATCATAACTCTATCATAACTCTATCATAGCTCTATCATAACTCTATCATAACTCTATCATAACTCTATCATAACTCTATCATAACTCTATCATAGCTCTATCATATAGCTCTATCATAACTCTATCATAACTCTATCATAGCTTTATTATAACTCTATCATAACTCTATCATAGCTCTATCATAGCTCTATCATAACTCTATCATAGCTCTATCATAGCTCTATCATAACTCTATCATAGCTCTATCATAACTCTATCATAACTCTATCATAGCTCTATCATAGCTCTATCATAACTCTATCATAACTCTATCATAGCTCTATCATAGCTCTATCATAACTCTATCATAACTCTATCATAACTCTATCATAGCTCTATCATAACTCTATCATAGCTCTATCATAGCTCTATCATAACTCTATCATAGCTCTATCATAACTCTATCATAGCTCTATCATAGCTCTATCATAACTCTATCATAACTCTATCATAGCTCTATCATAACTCTATCATAAATCTATCATAACTCTATCATAACTCTATCATAGCTCTATCATATAGCTCTATCATAACTCTATCATAACTCTATCATAGCTTTATCATAACTCTATCATAACTCTATCATAGCTCTATCATAGCTCTATCATAGCTCTATCATAACTCTATCATAACTCTATCATAGCTCTATCATAACTCTATCATAACTCTATCATAACTCTATCATAACTCTATCATAGCTCTATCATATAGCTCTATCATAACTCTATCATAACTCTATCATAGCTCTATTATAACTCTATCATAACTCTATCATAGCTCTATCATAGCTCTATCATAACTCTATCATAACTCTATCATAACTTTATCATAACTCTATCATAACTCTATCATAGCTCTATTATAACTCTATCATAACTCTATCATAGCTCTATCATAACTCTATCATATAGCTCTATCATAACTCTATCATAACTCTATCATAACTCTATCATAGCTCTATCATAGCTCTATCATAACTCTATCATATAGCTCTATCATAACTCTATCATAACTCTATCATAACTCTATTATAACTCTATCATAACTCTATCACAACTCTATCATAGCTCTATTATAACCCTATCATAACTCTATCATAACTCTATCATATAGCTCTATCATAACTCTATCATAACTCTATCATAGCTCTATCATAACTCTATCATAACTCTATGATAGCTCTATCATAACTCTATCATAGCTCTATCATAACTCTATCATAACTCTATCATAGCTCTATCATAACTCTATCATAACTCTATCATAGCTCTATCATAACTTTATCATAGCTCTATCATAACTCTATCATAAATCTATCATAACTCTATCATAACTCTATCATAGCTCTATCATAGCTCTATCATATAGCTCTATCATAACTCTATCATAACTCTATCATAGCTCTATCATATAGCTCTATCATAACTCTATCATAGCTCTATCATAGCTCTATCATAACTCTATCATAACTCTATCATAACTCTATCATAACTCTATTATAACTCTATCATAACTCTATCATAACTCTATCATAGCTCTATCATAACTCTATCATAACTCTATCATAGCTCTATCATAACTCTATCATATAGCTCTATCATAACTGTATCATAACTCTATCATAACTCTATCATAGCTCTATCATAGCTCTATTATAACTCTATCATAACTCTATCATAGCTCTATCATAGCTCTATCATAACTCTATCATAACTCTATCATAACTCTATCATAACTCTATTATAACTCTATCATAACTCTATCATAACTCTATCATAGCTCTATCATAACTCTATCATAACTCTATCATAGCTCTATCATAACTCTATCATATAGCTCTATCATAACTGTATCATAACTCTATCATAACTCTATCATAACTCTATGATAGCTCTATCATAACTCTATCATAACTCTATCATAGCTCTATCATAACTCTATCATAACTCTATCATAGCTCTATCATAGCTCTATCATAGCTCTATCATAGCTCTATCATAACTCTATCATAGCTCTATCATAGCTCTATCATAACTCTATCATAGCTCTATCATAACGCTATCATAACTCTATCATAGCTCTATCATAGCTCTATCATAACTCTATCATAGCTCTATCATAGCTCTATCATAGCTCTATCATAGCTCTATCATAACTCTATCATAGCTCTATCATAACTCTATCATAACTCTATCATAGCTCTATCATAACTCTATCATAACACTATCATAACTCTATCATAACTCTATCATAACTCTATCATAGCTCTATCATAACTCTATCATAACTCTATCATAACTCTATCATAACTCTATCATAGCTCTATCATAACTCTATCATAAATCTATCATAACTCTATCATAACTCTATCATAGCTTTATCATAACTCTATCATAGCTCTATCATAGCTCTATCATAGCTCTATCATAGCTCTATCATAACTCTATCATAACTCTATCATAGCTCTATCATAACTCTATCATAACTCTATCATAACTCTATCATAGCTCTATCATATAGCTCTATCATAACTCTATCATAACTCTATCATAGCTCTATCATAACTCTATCATAACTCTATCATAGCTCTATCATAGCTCTATCATATAGCTCTATCATAACTCTATCATAGCTCTATCATAGCTCTATCATATAGCTCTATCATAACTCTATCATAACTCTATCATAGCTCTATCATATAGCTCTATCATAACTCTATCATAGCTCTATCATAGCTCTATCATAACTCTATCATAACTCTATCATAACTCTATCATAACTCTATTATAACTCTATCATAACTCTATCATAACTCTATCATATCTCTATCATAACTCTATCATAACTCTATCATAGCTCTATCATAACTCTATCATATAGCTCTATCATAACTGTATCATAACTCTATCATAACTCTATCATAGCTCTATCATAGCTCTATTATAACTCTATCATAACTCTATCATAGCTCTATCATAGCTCTATCATAACTCTATCATAACTCTATCATAACTCTATCATAACTCTATTATAACTCTATCATAACTCTATCATAACTCTATCATAGCTCTATCATAACTCTATCATAACTCTATCATAGCTCTATCATAACTCTATCATATAGCTCTATCATAACTGTATCATAACTCTATCATAACTCTATCATAGCTCTATCATAACTCTATTATAACTCTATCATAACTCTATCATAGCTCTATTATAACCCTATCATAACTCTATCATAGGTCTATCATAACTCTATCATATAGCTCTATCATAACTCTATCATAACTCTATCATAGCACTATCATAAATCTATCATAACTCTATGATAGCTCTATCATAGCTCTATCATAGCACTATCATAAATCTATCATAACTCTATGATAGCTCTATCATAACTCTATCATAGCACTATCATAAATCTATCATAACTCTATCATAACTCTATCATAGCTCTATTATAACCCTATCATAACTCTATCATAGGTCTATCATAACTCTATCATATAGCTCTATCATAACTCTATCATAACTCTATCATAGCACTATCATAAATCTATCATAACTCTATCATAGCTCTATCATAGCTCTATCATAACTCTATCATAACTCTATCATAACTCTATGATAGCTCTATCATAACTCTATCATAACTCTATCATAGCTCTATCATAACTCTATCATAACTCTATCATAGCTCTATCATAGCTCTATCATAGCTCTATCATAGCTCTATCATAACTCTATCATAACTCTATCATAGCTCTATCATAACTCTATCATAACTCTATCATAGCTCTATCATAGCTCTATCATAACTCTATCATAGCTCTATCATAGCTCTATCATAGCTCTATCATAGCTCTATCATAACTCTATCATAACTCTATCATAACTCTATCATAGCTCTATCATAGCTCTATCATAGCTCTATCATAACTCTATCATAACTATCATAGCTCTATCATAGCTCTATCATAACTCTATCATAGCTCTATCATAACTCTATCATAACTCTATCATAGCTCTATCATAACTCTATCATAACACTATCATAACTCTATCATAACTCTATCATAACTCTATCATAGCTCTATCATAACTCTATCATAACTCTATCATAGCTCTATCATATAGCTCTATCATAACTCTATCATAACTCTATCATAGCTCTATCATAACTCTATCATAAATCTATCATAACTCTATCATAACTCTATCATAGCTTTATCATAACTCTATCATAGCTCTATCATAGCTCTATCATAGCTCTATCATAGCTCTATCATAACTCTATCATAACTCTATCATAGCTCTATCATAACTCTATCATAACTCTATCATAACTCTATCATAGCTCTATCATATAGCTCTATCATAACTCTATCATAACTCTATCATAGCTCTATCATAACTCTATCATAACTCTATCATAGCTCTATCATAGCTCTATCATATAGCTCTATCATAACTCTATCATAACTCTATCATAACTCTATGATAGCTCTATCATAACTCTATCATAACTCTATCATAGCTCTATCATAACTCTATCATAACTCTATCATAGCTCTATCATAGCTCTATTATAGCTCTATCATAGCTCTATCATAACTCTATCATAGCTCTATCATAGCTCTATCATAACTCTATCATAGCTCTATCATAACTCTATCATAACTCTATCATAGCTCTATCATAGCTCTATCATAACTCTATCATAGCTCTATCATAGCTCTATCATAGCTCTATCATAGCTCTATCATAACTCTATCATAGCTCTATCATAGCTCTATCATAGCTCTATCATAACTCTATCATAACTATCATAGCTCTATCATAGCTCTATCATAACTCTATCATAGCTCTATCATAACTCTATCATAACTCTATCATAGCTCTATCATAACTCTATCATAACACTATCATAACTCTATCATAACTCTATCATAACTCTATCATAGCTCTATCATAACTCTATCATAACTCTATCATAACTCTATCATAACTCTATCATAACTATCATAGCTCTATCATAACTCTATCATAGCTCTATCATAACTCTATCATAGCTCTATCATAGCTCTATCATAACTCTATCATAACTCTATCATAGCTCTATCATATAGCTCTATCATAACTCTATCATAACTCTATCATAGCTCTATCATAACTCTATCATAAATCTATCATAACTCTATCATAACTCTATCATAGCTTTATCATAGCTCTATCATAGCTCTATCATAGCTCTATCATAGCTCTATCATAACTCTATCATAACTCTATCATAGCTCTATCATAGCTCTATCATATAGCTCTATCATAACTCTATCATAACTCTATAGCTCTATCATATAGCTCTATCATAACTCTATCATAGCTCTATCAAAACTCTATCATAACTCTATCATAACTCTATCATAACTCTATCATAGCTCTATCATAGCTCTATCATAACTCTATCATATAGCTCTATCATAACTCTATCATAACTCTATCATAGCTCTATCATAACTCTGTCATAACTCTATCATAACTATCATAGCTCTATCATAGCTCTATCATAACTCTATCATAGCTCTATCATAACTCTATCATAGCTCTATCATAACTCTGTCATAACTCTATCATAACTATCATAGCTCTATCATAACTCTATCATAGCTCTATCATAGCTCTATCATAACTCTATCATAGCTCTATCATAACTCTGTCATAACTCTATCATAACTATCATAGCTCTATCATAGCTCTATCATAACTCTATCATAGCTCTATCATAGCTCTATCATAGCTCTATCATAACTCTATCATAGCTCTATCATAACTCTATCATAACTCTATCATAGCTCTATCATAGCTCTATCATAGCTCTATCATAACTCTATCATAACTCTATCATAACTCTATCATAGCTCTATCATAACTCTATCATAGCTCTATCATAGCTCTATCATAACTCTATCATAGCTCTATCATAACTCTATCATAACTCTATCATAACTCTATCATAGCTCTATCATAACTCTATCATAACTCTATCATAACTCTATCATAACTCTATCATAACTCTATCATAACTCTATCATAGCTCTATCATAGCTCTATCATATAGCTCTATCATAACTCTATCATAGCTCTATCATAACTCTATCATAGCTCTATCATAACTCTATCATAACTCTATCATAACTCTATCATAGCTCTATCATAACTCTATCATATAGCTCTATCATAACTCTATCATAACTCTATCATAGCTCTATCATAACTCTATCATAACTCTATCATAGCTCTATCATAACTCTATCATATAGCTCTATCATAACTCTATCATAACTCTATAATAACTCTATCATAGCTCTATCATAACTCTATTATAACTCTATCATAACTCTATCATAGCTCTATTATAACCCTATCATAACTCTATCATAGGTCTATCATAACTCTATCATATAGCTCTATCATAACTCTATCATAACTCTATCATAGGTCTATCATAACTCTATCATATAGCTCTATCAGAACTCTATCATAACTCTATCATAGCTCTATCATAAGTCTATCATAACTCTATGATAGCTCTATCATAGCTCTATCATAGCTCTATCATAGCTCTATCATAACTCTATCATAACTATCATAGCTCTATCATAGCTCTATCATAACACTATCATAACTCTATCATAACTCTATCATAACTCTATCATAGCTCTATCATAACTCTATCATAACTCTATCATAACTCTATCATAACTATCATAGCTCTATCATAGCTCTATCATAACTCTATCATAGCTCTATCATAACTCTATCATAGCTCTATCATAGCTCTATCATAACTCTATCATAACTCTATCATAGCTCTATCATATAGCTCTATCATAACTCTATCATAACTCTATCATAACTCTATCATAGCTCTATCATAACTGTATCATAAATCTATCATAACTCTATCATAACTCTATCATAGCTTTATCATAACTCTATCATAGCTCTATCATAGCTCTATCATAGCTCTATCATAGCTCTATCATAACTCTATCATAACTCTATCATAGCTCTATCATAACTCTATCATAACTCTATCATAACTCTATCATAACTCTATCATAGCTCTATCATATAGCTCTATCATAACTCTATCATAACTCTATCATAGCTCTATCATAACTCTATCATAACTCTATCATAGCTCTATCATAGCTCTATCATATAGCTCTATCATAACTCTATCATAACTCTATCATAGCTCTATCATATAGCTCTATCATAACTCTATCATAGCTCTATCATAACTCTATCATAACTCTATCATAACTCTATCATAACTCTATCATAGCTCTATCATAGCTCTATCATAACTCTATCATATAGCTCTATCATAACTCTATCATAACTCTATCATAGCTCTATCATAACTCTATCATAACTATCATAGCTCTATCATAGCTCTATCATAACTCTATCATAGCTCTATCATAGCTCTATCATAACTCTATCATAGCTCTATCATAACTCTATCATAACTCTATCATAGCTCTATCATAGCTCTATCATAGCTCTATCATAACTCTATCATAACTCTATCATAACTCTATCATAGCTCTATCATAGCTCTATCATAGCTCTATCATAGCTCTATCATAACTCTATCATAGCTCTATCATAACTCTATCATAACTCTATCATAACTCTATCATAACTCTATCATAACTCTATCATAGCTCTATCATATAGCTCTATCATAACTCTATCATAACTCTATCATAGCTCTATCATAACTCTATCATAACTCTATCATAGCTCTATCATAGCTCTATCATATAGCTCTATCATAACTCTATCATAGCTCTATCATAGCTCTATCATATAGCTCTATCATAACTCTATCATAACTCTATCATAGCTCTATCATATAGCTCTATCATAACTCTATCATAGCTCTATCATAGCTCTATCATAACTCTATCATAACTCTATCATAACTCTATCATAACTCTATTATAACTCTATCATAACTCTATCATAACTCTATCATATCTCTATCATAACTCTATCATAACTCTATCATAGCTCTATCATAACTCTATCATATAGCTCTATCATAACTGTATCATAACTCTATCATAACTCTATCATAGCTCTATCATAGCTCTATTATAACTCTATCATAACTCTATCATAGCTCTATCATAGCTCTATCATAACTCTATCATAACTCTATCATAACTCTATCATAACTCTATTATAACTCTATCATAACTCTATCATAACTCTATCATAGCTCTATCATAACTCTATCATAACTCTATCATAGCTCTATCATAACTCTATCATATAGCTCTATCATAACTGTATCATATCTCTATCATAACTATATCATAGCTCTATCATAACTCTATTATAACTCTATCATAACTCTATCATAGCTCTATTATAACCCTATCATAACTCTATCATAGGTCTATCATAACTCTATCATATAGCTCTATCATAACTCTATCATAACTCTATCATAGCACTATCATAAATCTATCATAACTCTATGATAGCTCTATCATAACTCTATCATAGCTCTATCATAACTCTATCATAACTCTATCATAACTCTATGATAGCTCTATCATAACTCTATCATAACTCTATCATAGCTCTATCATAACTCTATCATAACTCTATCATAGCTCTATCATAGCTCTATCATAGCTCTATCATAGCTCTATCATAACTCTATCATAGCTCTATCATAGCTCTATCATAACTCTATCATAGCTCTATCATAACTCTATCATAACTCTATCATAGCTCTATCATAGCTCTATCATAACTCTATCATAGCTCTATCATAGCTCTATCATAGCTCTATCATAGCTCTATCATAACTCTATCATAACTCTATCATAACTCTATCATAGCTCTATCATAGCTCTATCATAGCTCTATCATAACTCTATCATAACTATCATAGCTCTATCATAGCTCTATCATAACTCTATCATAGCTCTATCATAGCTCTATCATAGCTCTATCATAACTCTATCATAACTCTATCATAACTCTATCATAGCTCTATCATAGCTCTATCATAGCTCTATCATAGCTCTATCATAACTCTATCATAGCTCTATCATAACTCTATCATAACTCTATCATAACTCTATCATAACTCTATCATAACTCTATCATAGCTCTATCATATAGCTCTATCATAACTCTATCATAACTCTATCATAGCTCTATCATAACTCTATCATAACTCTATCATAGCTCTATCATAGCTCTATCATATAGCTCTATCATAACTCTATCATAGCTCTATCATAGCTCTATCATATAGCTCTATCATAACTCTATCATAACTCTATCATAGCTCTATCATATAGCTCTATCATAACTCTATCATAGCTCTATCATAGCTCTATCATAACTCTATCATAACTCTATCATAACTCTATCATAACTCTATTATAACTCTATCATAACTCTATCATAACTCTATCATATCTCTATCATAACTCTATCATAACTCTATCATAGCTCTATCATAACTCTATCATATAGCTCTATCATAACTGTATCATAACTCTATCATAACTCTATCATAGCTCTATCATAGCTCTATTATAACTCTATCATAACTCTATCATAGCTCTATCATAGCTCTATCATAACTCTATCATAACTCTATCATAACTCTATCATAACTCTATTATAACTCTATCATAACTCTATCATAACTCTATCATAGCTCTATCATAACTCTATCATAACTCTATCATAGCTCTATCATAACTCTATCATATAGCTCTATCATAACTGTATCATATCTCTATCATAACTCTATCATAGCTCTATCATAACTCTATTATAACTCTATCATAACTCTATCATAGCTCTATTATAACCCTATCATAACTCTATCATAGGTCTATCATAACTCTATCATATAGCTCTATCATAACTCTATCATAACTCTATCATAGCACTATCATAAATCTATCATAACTCTATGATAGCTCTATCATAACTCTATCATAGCTCTATCATAACTCTATCATAACTCTATCATAACTCTATGATAGCTCTATCATAACTCTATCATAACTCTATCATAGCTCTATCATAACTCTATCATAACTCTATCATAGCTCTATCATAGCTCTATCATAACTCTATCATAGCTCTATCATAACTCTATCATAACTCTATCATAGCTCTATCATAGCTCTATCATAACTCTATCATAGCTCTATCATAGCTCTATCATAGCTCTATCATAGCTCTATCATAACTCTATCATAACTCTATCATAACTCTATCATAGCTCTATCATAGCTCTATCATAGCTCTATCATAACTCTATCATAACTATCATAGCTCTATCATAGCTCTATCATAACTCTATCATAGCTCTATCATAACTCTATCATAACTCTATCATAGCTCTATCATAACTCTATCATAACACTATCATAACTCTATCATAGCTCTATCATAGCTCTATCATAACTCTATCATAACTCTATCATAGCTCTATCATAACTCTATCATAACACTATCATAACTCTATCATAACTCTATCATAACTCTATCATAGCTCTATCATAACTCTATCATAACTCTATCATAACTCTATCATAACTCTATCATAACTATCATAGCTCTATCATAACTCTATCATAGCTCTATCATAACTCTATCATAGCTCTATCATAGCTCTATCATAACTCTATCATAACTCTATCATAGCTCTATCATATAGCTCTATCATAACTCTATCATAACTCTATCATAGCTCTATCATAACTCTATCATAAATCTATCATAACTCTATCATAACTCTATCATAGCTTTATCATAACTCTATCATAGCTCTATCATAGCTCTATCATAGCTCTATCATAGCTCTATCATAACTCTATCATAACTCTATCATAGCTCTATCATAACTCTATCATAACTCTATCATAACTCTATCATAGCTCTATCATATAGCTCTATCATAACTCTATCATAACTCTATCATAGCTCTATCATAACTCTATCATAACTCTATCATAGCTCTATCATAGCTCTATCATATAGCTCTATCATAACTCTATCATAACTCTATCATAACTCTATGATAGCTCTATCATAACTCTATCATAACTCTATCATAGCTCTATCATAACTCTATCATAACTCTATCATAGCTCTATCATAGCTCTATCATAGCTCTATCATAGCTCTATCATAACTCTATCATAGCTCTATCATAGCTCTATCATAACTCTATCATAGCTCTATCATAACTCTATCATAACTCTATCATAGCTCTATCATAGCTCTATCATAACTCTATCATAGCTCTATCATAGCTCTATCATAGCTCTATCATAACTCTATCATAACTCTATCATAGCTCTATCATAGCTCTATCATAGCTCTATCATAACTCTATCATAACTATCATAGCTCTATCATAGCTCTATCATAACTCTATCATAGCTCTATCATAACTCTATCATAACTCTATCATAGCTCTATCATAACTCTATCATAACACTATCATAACTCTATCATAACTCTATCATAACTCTATCATAGCTCTATCATAACTCTATCATAACTCTATCATAACTCTATCATAACTATCATAGCTCTATCATAACTCTATCATAGCTCTATCATAACTCTATCATAGCTCTATCATAGCTCTATCATAACTCTATCATAACTCTATCATAGCTCTATCATATAGCTCTATCATAACTCTATCATAACTCTATCATAGCTCTATCATAACTCTATCATAAATCTATCATAACTCTATCATAACTCTATCATAGCTTTATCATAACTCTATCATAGCTCTATCATAGCTCTATCATAGCTCTATCATAGCTCTATCATAACTCTATCATAACTCTATCATAGCTCTATCATAACTCTATCATAACTCTATCATAACTCTATCATAGCTCTATCATATAGCTCTATCATAACTCTATCATAACTCTATCATAGCTCTATCATAACTCTATCATAACTCTATCATAGCTCTATCATAGCTCTATCATATAGCTCTATCATAACTCTATCATAACTCTATAGCTCTATCATATAGCTCTATCATAACTCTATCATAGCTCTATCAAAACTCTATCATAACTCTATCATAACTCTATCATAACTCTATCATAGCTCTATCATAGCTCTATCATAACTCTATCATATAGCTCTATCATAACTCTATCATAACTCTATCATAGCTCTATCATAGCTCTATCATAACTCTATCATAGCTCTATCATAACTCTGTCATAACTCTATCATAACTATCATAGCTCTATCATAGCTCTATCATAACTCTATCATAGCTCTATCATAGCTCTATCATAGCTCTATCATAACTCTATCATAGCTCTATCATAACTCTATCATAACTCTATCATAGCTCTATCATAGCTCTATCATAGCTCTATCATAACTCTATCATAACTCTATCATAACTCTATCATAGCTCTATCATAACTCTATCATAGCTCTATCATAGCTCTATCATAACTCTATCATAGCTCTATCATAACTCTATCATAACTCTATCATAACTCTATCATAGCTCTATCATAACTCTATCATAACTCTATCATAACTCTATCATAACTCTATCATAACTCTATCATAACTCTATCATAGCTCTATCATAGCTCTATCATATAGCTCTATCATAACTCTATCATAACTCTATCATAGCTCTATCATATAGCTCTATCATAACTCTATCATAGCTCTATCATAACTCTATCATAACTCTATCATAACTCTATCATAACTCTATCATAGCTCTATCATAGCTCTATCATAACTCTATCATATAGCTCTATCATAACTCTATCATAACTCTATCATAGCTCTATCATAACTCTATCATAACTATCATAGCTCTATCATAGCTCTATCATAACTCTATCATAGCTCTATCATAGCTCTATCATAACTCTATCATAGCTCTATCATAACTCTATCATAACTCTATCATAGCTCTATCATAGCTCTATCATAGCTCTATCATAACTCTATCATAACTCTATCATAACTCTATCATAGCTCTATCATAGCTCTATCATAGCTCTATCATAGCTCTATCATAACTCTATCATAGCTCTATCATAACTCTATCATAACTCTATCATAACTCTATCATAACTCTATCATAACTCTATCATAGCTCTATCATATAGCTCTATCATAACTCTATCATAACTCTATCATAGCTCTATCATAACTCTATCATAACTCTATCATAGCTCTATCATATAGCTCTATCATAACTCTATCATAGCTCTATCATAGCTCTATCATATAGCTCTATCATAACTCTATCATAACTCTATCATAGCTCTATCATATAGCTCTATCATAACTCTATCATAGCTCTATCATAGCTCTATCATAACTCTATCATAACTCTATCATAACTCTATCATAACTCTATTATAACTCTATCATAGCTCTATCATAACTCTATCATAACTCTATCATAGCTCTATCATATTGCTCTATCATAACTCTATCATAGCTCTATCATAGCTCTATCATATAGCTCTATCATAGCTCTATCATAACTCTATCATAACTCTATCATAACTCTATCATAACTCTATTATAACTCTATCATAACTCTATCATAACTCTATCATATCTCTATCATAACTCTATCATAACTCTATCATAGCTCTATCATAACTCTATCATATAGCTCTATCATAACTGTATCATAACTCTATCATAACTCTATCATAGCTCTATCATAGCTCTATTATAACTCTATCATAACTCTATCATAGCTCTATCATAGCTCTATCATAACTCTATCATAACTCTATCATAACTCTATCATAACTCTATTATAACTCTATCATAACTCTATCATAACTCTATCATAGCTCTATCATAACTCTATCATAACTCTATCATAGCTCTATCATAACTCTATCATATAGCTCTATCATAACTGTATCATAACTCTATCATAACTCTATCATAGCTCTATCATAACTCTATTATAACTCTATCATAACTCTATCATAGCTCTATTATAACCCTATCATAACTCTATCATAGGTCTATCATAACTCTATCATATAGCTCTATCATAACTCTATCATAACTCTATCATAGCACTATCATAAATCTATCATAACTCTATGATAGCTCTATCATAGCTCTATCATAGCACTATCATAAATCTATCATAACTCTATGATAGCTCTATCATAACTCTATCATAGCACTATCATAAATCTATCATAACTCTATCATAACTCTATCATAGCTCTATTATAACCCTATCATAACTCTATCATAGGTCTATCATAACTCTATCATATAGCTCTATCATAACTCTATCATAACTCTATCATAGCACTATCATAAATCTATCATAACTCTATCATAGCTCTATCATAGCTCTATCATAACTCTATCATAACTCTATCATAACTCTATGATAGCTCTATCATAACTCTATCATAACTCTATCATAGCTCTATCATAACTCTATCATAACTCTATCATAGCTCTATCATAGCTCTATCATAGCTCTATCATAGCTCTATCATAACTCTATCATAACTCTATCATAGCTCTATCATAACTCTATCATAACTCTATCATAGCTCTATCATAGCTCTATCATAACTCTATCATAGCTCTATCATAGCTCTATCATAGCTCTATCATAGCTCTATCATAACTCTATCATAACTCTATCATAACTCTATCATAGCTCTATCATAGCTCTATCATAGCTCTATCATAACTCTATCATAACTATCATAGCTCTATCATAGCTCTATCATAACTCTATCATAGCTCTATCATAACTCTATCATAACTCTATCATAGCTCTATCATAACTCTATCATAACACTATCATAACTCTATCATAACTCTATCATAACTCTATCATAGCTCTATCATAACTCTATCATAACTCTATCATAGCTCTATCATATAGCTCTATCATAACTCTATCATAACTCTATCATAGCTCTATCATAACTCTATCATAAATCTATCATAACTCTATCATAACTCTATCATAGCTTTATCATAACTCTATCATAGCTCTATCATAGCTCTATCATAGCTCTATCATAGCTCTATCATAACTCTATCATAACTCTATCATAGCTCTATCATAACTCTATCATAACTCTATCATAACTCTATCATAGCTCTATCATATAGCTCTATCATAACTCTATCATAACTCTATCATAGCTCTATCATAACTCTATCATAACTCTATCATAGCTCTATCATAGCTCTATCATATAGCTCTATCATAACTCTATCATAACTCTATCATAACTCTATGATAGCTCTATCATAACTCTATCATAACTCTATCATAGCTCTATCATAACTCTATCATAACTCTATCATAGCTCTATCATAGCTCTATTATAGCTCTATCATAGCTCTATCATAACTCTATCATAGCTCTATCATAGCTCTATCATAACTCTATCATAGCTCTATCATAACTCTATCATAACTCTATCATAGCTCTATCATAGCTCTATCATAACTCTATCATAGCTCTATCATAGCTCTATCATAGCTCTATCATAGCTCTATCATAACTCTATCATAGCTCTATCATAGCTCTATCATAGCTCTATCATAACTCTATCATAACTATCATAGCTCTATCATAGCTCTATCATAACTCTATCATAGCTCTATCATAACTCTATCATAACTCTATCATAGCTCTATCATAACTCTATCATAACACTATCATAACTCTATCATAACCCTATCATAACTCTATCATAGGTCTATCATAACTCTATCATATAGCTCTATCATAACTCTATCATAACTCTATCATAGCACTATCATAAATCTATCATAACTCTATGATAGCTCTATCATAGCTCTATCATAGCACTATCATAAATCTATCATAACTCTATGATAGCTCTATCATAACTCTATCATAGCACTATCATAAATCTATCATAACTCTATCATAACTCTATCATAGCTCTATTATAACCCTATCATAACTCTATCATAGGTCTATCATAACTCTATCATATAGCTCTATCATAACTCTATCATAACTCTATCATAGCACTATCATAAATCTATCATAACTCTATCATAGCTCTATCATAGCTCTATCATAACTCTATCATAACTCTATCATAACTATATGATAGCTCTATCATAACTCTATCATAACTCTATCATAGCTCTATCATAACTCTATCATAACTCTATCATAGCTCTATCATAGCTCTATCATAGCTCTATCATAGCTCTATCATAACTCTATCATAACTCTATCATAGCTCTATCATAACTCTATCATAACTCTATCATAGCTCTATCATAGCTCTATCATAACTCTATCATAGCTCTATCATAGCTCTATCATAGCTCTATCATAGCTCTATCATAACTCTATCATAACTCTATCATAACTCTATCATAGCTCTATCATAGCTCTATCATAGCTCTATCATAACTCTATCATAACTATCATAGCTCTATCATAGCTCTATCATAACTCTATCATAGCTCTATCATAACTCTATCATAACTCTATCATAGCTCTATCATAACTCTATCATAACACTATCATAACTCTATCATAACTCTATCATAACTCTATCATAGCTCTATCATAACTCTATCATAACTCTATCATAGCTCTATCATATAGCTCTATCATAACTCTATCATAACTCTATCATAGCTCTATCATAACTCTATCATAAATCTATCATAACTCTATCATAACTCTATCATAGCTTTATCATAACTCTATCATAGCTCTATCATAGCTCTATCATAGCTCTATCATAGCTCTATCATAACTCTATCATAACTCTATCATAGCTCTATCATAACTCTATCATAACTCTATCATAACTCTATCATAGCTCTATCATATAGCTCTATCATAACTCTATCATAACTCTATCATAGCTCTATCATAACTCTATCATAACTCTATCATAGCTCTATCATAGCTCTATCATATAGCTCTATCATAACTCTATCATAACTCTATCATAACTCTATGATAGCTCTATCATAACTCTATCATAACTCTATCATAGCTCTATCATAACTCTATCATAACTCTATCATAGCTCTATCATAGCTCTATTATAGCTCTATCATAGCTCTATCATAACTCTATCATAGCTCTATCATAGCTCTATCATAACTCTATCATAGCTCTATCATAACTCTATCATAACTCTATCATAGCTCTATCATAGCTCTATCATAACTCTATCATAGCTCTATCATAGCTCTATCATAGCTCTATCATAGCTCTATCATAACTCTATCATAGCTCTATCATAGCTCTATCATAGCTCTATCATAACTCTATCATAACTATCATAGCTCTATCATAGCTCTATCATAACTCTATCATAGCTCTATCATAACTCTATCATAACTCTATCATAGCTCTATCATAACTCTATCATAACACTATCATAACTCTATCATAACTCTATCATAACTCTATCATAGCTCTATCATAACTCTATCATAACTCTATCATAACTCTATCATAACTCTATCATAACTATCATAGCTCTATCATAACTCTATCATAGCTCTATCATAACTCTATCATAGCTCTATCATAGCTCTATCATAACTCTATCATAACTCTATCATAGCTCTATCATATAGCTCTATCATAACTCTATCATAACTCTATCATAGCTCTATCATAACTCTATCATAAATCTATCATAACTCTATCATAACTCTATCATAGCTTTATCATAGCTCTATCATAGCTCTATCATAGCTCTATCATAGCTCTATCATAACTCTATCATAACTCTATCATAGCTCTATCATAGCTCTATCATATAGCTCTATCATAACTCTATCATAACTCTATAGCTCTATCATATAGCTCTATCATAACTCTATCATAGCTCTATCAAAACTCTATCATAACTCTATCATAACTCTATCATAACTCTATCATAGCTCTATCATAGCTCTATCATAACTCTATCATATAGCTCTATCATAACTCTATCATAACTCTATCATAGCTCTATCATAACTCTGTCATAACTCTATCATAACTATCATAGCTCTATCATAGCTCTATCATAACTCTATCATAACTCTATCATAACTCTATCATAGCTCTATCATAACTCTATCATAGCTCTATCATAGCTCTATCATAACTCTATCATAGCTCTATCATAACTCTATCATAACTCTATCATAGCTCTATCATAGCTCTATCATAACTCTATCATAGCTCTATCATAGCTCTATCATAGCTCTATCATAACTCTATCATAGCTCTATCATAGCTCTATCATAACTCTATCATAACTATCATAGCTCTATCATAGCTCTATCATAACTCTATCATAGCTCTATCATAGCTCTATCATAGCTCTATCATAACTCTATCATAGCTCTATCATAACTCTATCATAACTCTATCATAGCTCTATCATAGCTCTATCATAGCTCTATCATAACTCTATCATAACTCTATCATAACTCTATCATAGCTCTATCATAACTCTATCATAGCTCTATCATAGCTCTATCATAACTCTATCATAGCTCTATCATAACTCTATCATAACTCTATCATAACTCTATCATAGCTCTATCATAACTCTATCATAACTCTATCATAACTCTATCATAACTCTATCATAACTCTATCATAGCTCTATCATAGCTCTATCATATAGCTCTATCATAACTCTATCATAGCTCTATCATAACTCTATCATAGCTCTATCATAACTCTATCATAACTCTATCATAACTCTATCATAGCTCTATCATAACTCTATCATATAGCTCTATCATAACTCTATCATAACTCTATCATAGCTCTATCATAACTCTATCATAACTCTATCATAGCTCTATCATAACTCTATCATATAGCTCTATCATAACTCTATCATAACTCTATAATAACTCTATCATAGCTCTATCATAACTCTATTATAACTCTATCATAACTCTATCATAGCTCTATTATAACCCTATCATAACTCTATCATAGGTCTATCATAACTCTATCATATAGCTCTATCATAACTCTATCATAACTCTATCATAGGTCTATCATAACTCTATCATATAGCTCTATCATAACTCTATCATAACTCTATCATAGCTCTATCATAAGTCTATCATAACTCTATGATAGCTCTATCATAGCTCTATCATAGCTCTATCATAGCTCTATCATAACTCTATCATAACTATCATAGCTCTATCATAGCTCTATCATAACACTATCATAACTCTATCATAACTCTATCATAACTCTATCATAGCTCTATCATAACTCTATCATAACTCTATCATAACTCTATCATAACTATCATAGCTCTATCATAGCTCTATCATAACTCTATCATAGCTCTATCATAACTCTATCATAGCTCTATCATAGCTCTATCATAACTCTATCATAACTCTATCATAGCTCTATCATATAGCTCTATCATAACTCTATCATAACTCTATCATAACTCTATCATAGCTCTATCATAACTGTATCATAAATCTATCATAACTCTATCATAACTCTATCATAGCTTTATCATAACTCTATCATAGCTCTATCATAGCTCTATCATAGCTCTATCATAGCTCTATCATAACTCTATCATAACTCTATCATAGCTCTATCATAACTCTATCATAACTCTATCATAACTCTATCATAACTCTATCATAGCTCTATCATATAGCTCTATCATAACTCTATCATAACTCTATCATAGCTCTATCATAACTCTATCATAACTCTATCATAGCTCTATCATAGCTCTATCATATAGCTCTATCATAACTCTATCATAACTCTATCATAGCTCTATCATATAGCTCTATCATAACTCTATCATAGCTCTATCATAACTCTATCATAACTCTATCATAACTCTATCATAACTCTATCATAGCTCTATCATAGCTCTATCATAACTCTATCATATAGCTCTATCATAACTCTATCATAACTCTATCATAGCTCTATCATAACTCTATCATAACTATCATAGCTCTATCATAGCTCTATCATAACTCTATCATAGCTCTATCATAGCTCTATCATAACTCTATCATAGCTCTATCATAACTCTATCATAACTCTATCATAGCTCTATCATAGCTCTATCATAGCTCTATCATAACTCTATCATAACTCTATCATAACTCTATCATAGCTCTATCATAGCTCTATCATAGCTCTATCATAGCTCTATCATAACTCTATCATAGCTCTATCATAACTCTATCATAACTCTATCATAACTCTATCATAACTCTATCATAACTCTATCATAGCTCTATCATATAGCTCTATCATAACTCTATCATAACTCTATCATAGCTCTATCATAACTCTATCATAACTCTATCATAGCTCTATCATAGCTCTATCATATAGCTCTATCATAACTCTATCATAGCTCTATCATAGCTCTATCATATAGCTCTATCATAACTCTATCATAACTCTATCATAGCTCTATCATATAGCTCTATCATAACTCTATCATAGCTCTATCATAGCTCTATCATAACTCTATCATAACTCTATCATAACTCTATCATAACTCTATTATAACTCTATCATAACTCTATCATAACTCTATCATATCTCTATCATAACTCTATCATAACTCTATCATAGCTCTATCATAACTCTATCATATAGCTCTATCATAACTGTATCATAACTCTATCATAACTCTATCATAGCTCTATCATAGCTCTATTATAACTCTATCATAACTCTATCATAGCTCTATCATAGCTCTATCATAACTCTATCATAACTCTATCATAACTCTATCATAACTCTATTATAACTCTATCATAACTCTATCATAACTCTATCATAGCTCTATCATAACTCTATCATAACTCTATCATAGCTCTATCATAACTCTATCATATAGCTCTATCATAACTGTATCATATCTCTATCATAACTATATCATAGCTCTATCATAACTCTATTATAACTCTATCATAACTCTATCATAGCTCTATTATAACCCTATCATAACTCTATCATAGGTCTATCATAACTCTATCATATAGCTCTATCATAACTCTATCATAACTCTATCATAGCACTATCATAAATCTATCATAACTCTATGATAGCTCTATCATAACTCTATCATAGCTCTATCATAACTCTATCATAACTCTATCATAACTCTATGATAGCTCTATCATAACTCTATCATAACTCTATCATAGCTCTATCATAACTCTATCATAACTCTATCATAGCTCTATCATAGCTCTATCATAGCTCTATCATAGCTCTATCATAACTCTATCATAGCTCTATCATAGCTCTATCATAACTCTATCATAGCTCTATCATAACTCTATCATAACTCTATCATAGCTCTATCATAGCTCTATCATAACTCTATCATAGCTCTATCATAGCTCTATCATAGCTCTATCATAGCTCTATCATAACTCTATCATAACTCTATCATAACTCTATCATAGCTCTATCATAGCTCTATCATAGCTCTATCATAACTCTATCATAACTATCATAGCTCTATCATAGCTCTATCATAACTCTATCATAGCTCTATCATAGCTCTATCATAGCTCTATCATAACTCTATCATAACTCTATCATAACTCTATCATAGCTCTATCATAGCTCTATCATAGCTCTATCATAGCTCTATCATAACTCTATCATAGCTCTATCATAACTCTATCATAACTCTATCATAACTCTATCATAACTCTATCATAACTCTATCATAGCTCTATCATATAGCTCTATCATAACTCTATCATAACTCTATCATAGCTCTATCATAACTCTATCATAACTCTATCATAGCTCTATCATAGCTCTATCATATAGCTCTATCATAACTCTATCATAGCTCTATCATAGCTCTATCATATAGCTCTATCATAACTCTATCATAACTCTATCATAGCTCTATCATATAGCTCTATCATAACTCTATCATAGCTCTATCATAGCTCTATCATAACTCTATCATAACTCTATCATAACTCTATCATAACTCTATTATAACTCTATCATAACTCTATCATAACTCTATCATATCTCTATCATAACTCTATCATAACTCTATCATAGCTCTATCATAACTCTATCATATAGCTCTATCATAACTGTATCATAACTCTATCATAACTCTATCATAGCTCTATCATAGCTCTATTATAACTCTATCATAACTCTATCATAGCTCTATCATAGCTCTATCATAACTCTATCATAACTCTATCATAACTCTATCATAACTCTATTATAACTCTATCATAACTCTATCATAACTCTATCATAGCTCTATCATAACTCTATCATAACTCTATCATAGCTCTATCATAACTCTATCATATAGCTCTATCATAACTGTATCATATCTCTATCATAACTCTATCATAGCTCTATCATAACTCTATTATAACTCTATCATAACTCTATCATAGCTCTATTATAACCCTATCATAACTCTATCATAGGTCTATCATAACTCTATCATATAGCTCTATCATAACTCTATCATAACTCTATCATAGCACTATCATAAATCTATCATAACTCTATGATAGCTCTATCATAACTCTATCATAGCTCTATCATAACTCTATCATAACTCTATCATAACTCTATGATAGCTCTATCATAACTCTATCATAACTCTATCATAGCTCTATCATAACTCTATCATAACTCTATCATAGCTCTATCATAGCTCTATCATAGCTCTATCATAGCTCTATCATAACTCTATCATAGCTCTATCATAGCTCTATCATAACTCTATCATAGCTCTATCATAACTCTATCATAACTCTATCATAGCTCTATCATAGCTCTATCATAACTCTATCATAGCTCTATCATAGCTCTATCATAGCTCTATCATAGCTCTATCATAACTCTATCATAACTCTATCATAACTCTATCATAGCTCTATCATAGCTCTATCATAGCTCTATCATAACTCTATCATAACTATCATAGCTCTATCATAGCTCTATCATAACTCTATCATAGCTCTATCATAACTCTATCATAACTCTATCATAGCTCTATCATAACTCTATCATAACACTATCATAACTCTATCATAACTCTATCATAACTCTATCATAGCTCTATCATAACTCTATCATAACTCTATCATAACTCTATCATAACTCTATCATAACTATCATAGCTCTATCATAACTCTATCATAGCTCTATCATAACTCTATCATAGCTCTATCATAGCTCTATCATAACTCTATCATAACTCTATCATAGCTCTATCATATAGCTCTATCATAACTCTATCATAACTCTATCATAGCTCTATCATAACTCTATCATAAATCTATCATAACTCTATCATAACTCTATCATAGCTTTATCATAACTCTATCATAGCTCTATCATAGCTCTATCATAGCTCTATCATAGCTCTATCATAACTCTATCATAACTCTATCATAGCTCTATCATAACTCTATCATAACTCTATCATAACTCTATCATAGCTCTATCATATAGCTCTATCATAACTCTATCATAACTCTATCATAGCTCTATCATAACTCTATCATAACTCTATCATAGCTCTATCATAGCTCTATCATATAGCTCTATCATAACTCTATCATAACTCTATCATAACTCTATGATAGCTCTATCATAACTCTATCATAACTCTATCATAGCTCTATCATAACTCTATCATAACTCTATCATAGCTCTATCATAGCTCTATCATAGCTCTATCATAGCTCTATCATAACTCTATCATAGCTCTATCATAGCTCTATCATAACTCTATCATAGCTCTATCATAACTCTATCATAACTCTATCATAGCTCTATCATAGCTCTATCATAACTCTATCATAGCTCTATCATAGCTCTATCATAGCTCTATCATAACTCTATCATAACTCTATCATAGCTCTATCATAGCTCTATCATAGCTCTATCATAACTCTATCATAACTATCATAGCTCTATCATAGCTCTATCATAACTCTATCATAGCTCTATCATAACTCTATCATAACTCTATCATAGCTCTATCATAACTCTATCATAACACTATCATAACTCTATCATAACTCTATCATAACTCTATCATAGCTCTATCATAACTCTATCATAACTCTATCATAACTCTATCATAACTATCATAGCTCTATCATAACTCTATCATAGCTCTATCATAACTCTATCATAGCTCTATCATAGCTCTATCATAACTCTATCATAACTCTATCATAGCTCTATCATATAGCTCTATCATAACTCTATCATAACTCTATCATAGCTCTATCATAACTCTATCATAAATCTATCATAACTCTATCATAACTCTATCATAGCTTTATCATAACTCTATCATAGCTCTATCATAGCTCTATCATAGCTCTATCATAGCTCTATCATAACTCTATCATAACTCTATCATAGCTCTATCATAACTCTATCATAACTCTATCATAACTCTATCATAGCTCTATCATATAGCTCTATCATAACTCTATCATAACTCTATCATAGCTCTATCATAACTCTATCATAACTCTATCATAGCTCTATCATAGCTCTATCATATAGCTCTATCATAACTCTATCATAACTCTATAGCTCTATCATATAGCTCTATCATAACTCTATCATAGCTCTATCAAAACTCTATCATAACTCTATCATAACTCTATCATAACTCTATCATAGCTCTATCATAGCTCTATCATAACTCTATCATATAGCTCTATCATAACTCTATCATAACTCTATCATAGCTCTATCATAGCTCTATCATAACTCTATCATAGCTCTATCATAACTCTGTCATAACTCTATCATAACTATCATAGCTCTATCATAGCTCTATCATAACTCTATCATAGCTCTATCATAGCTCTATCATAGCTCTATCATAACTCTATCATAGCTCTATCATAACTCTATCATAACTCTATCATAGCTCTATCATAGCTCTATCATAGCTCTATCATAACTCTATCATAACTCTATCATAACTCTATCATAGCTCTATCATAACTCTATCATAGCTCTATCATAGCTCTATCATAACTCTATCATAGCTCTATCATAACTCTATCATAACTCTATCATAACTCTATCATAGCTCTATCATAACTCTATCATAACTCTATCATAACTCTATCATAACTCTATCATAACTCTATCATAACTCTATCATAGCTCTATCATAGCTCTATCATATAGCTCTATCATAACTCTATCATAACTCTATCATAGCTCTATCATATAGCTCTATCATAACTCTATCATAGCTCTATCATAACTCTATCATAACTCTATCATAACTCTATCATAACTCTATCATAGCTCTATCATAGCTCTATCATAACTCTATCATATAGCTCTATCATAACTCTATCATAACTCTATCATAGCTCTATCATAACTCTATCATAACTATCATAGCTCTATCATAGCTCTATCATAACTCTATCATAGCTCTATCATAGCTCTATCATAACTCTATCATAGCTCTATCATAACTCTATCATAACTCTATCATAGCTCTATCATAGCTCTATCATAGCTCTATCATAACTCTATCATAACTCTATCATAACTCTATCATAGCTCTATCATAGCTCTATCATAGCTCTATCATAGCTCTATCATAACTCTATCATAGCTCTATCATAACTCTATCATAACTCTATCATAACTCTATCATAACTCTATCATAACTCTATCATATAGCTCTATCATAACTCTATCATAACTCTATCATAGCTCTATCATAACTCTATCATAACTCTATCATAGCTCTATCATATAGCTCTATCATAACTCTATCATAGCTCTATCATAGCTCTATCATATAGCTCTATCATAACTCTATCATAACTCTATCATAGCTCTATCATATAGCTCTATCATAACTCTATCATAGCTATATCATAGCTCTATCATAACTCTATCATAACTCTATCATAACTCTATCATAACTCTATTATAACTCTATCATAACTCTATCATAACTCTATCATATCTCTATCATAACTCTATCATAACTCTATCATAGCTCTATCATAACTCTATCATATAGCTCTATCATAACTGTATCATAACTCTATCATAACTCTATCATAGCTCTATCATAGCTCTATTATAACTCTATCATAACTCTATCATAGCTCTATCATAGCTCTATCATAACTCTATCATAACTCTATCATAACTCTATCATAACTCTATTATAACTCTATCATAACTCTATCATAACTCTATCATAGCTCTATCATAACTCTATCATAACTCTATCATAGCTCTATCATAACTCTATCATATAGCTCTATCATAACTGTATCATAACTCTATCATAACTCTATCATAGCTCTATCATAACTCTATTATAACTCTATCATAACTCTATCATAGCTCTATTATAACCCTATCATAACTCTATCATAGGTCTATCATAACTCTATCATATAGCTCTATCATAACTCTATCATAACTCTATCATAGCACTATCATAAATCTATCATAACTCTATGATAGCTCTATCATAACTCTATCATAGCTCTATCATAACTCTATCATAACTCTATCATAACTCTATGATAGCTCTATCATAACTCTATCATAACTCTATCATAGCTCTATCATAACTCTATCATAACTCTATCATAGCTCTATCATAGCTCTATCATAGCTCTATCATAGCTCTATCATAACTCTATCATAGCTCTATCATAGCTCTATCATAACTCTATCATAGCTATATCATAACTCTATCATAACTCTATCATAGCTCTATCATAGCTCTATCATAACTCTATCATAGCTCTATCATAGCTCTATCATAGCTCTATCATAGCTCTATCATAACTCTATCATAACTCTATCATAACTCTATCATAGCTCTATCATAGCTCTATCATAGCTCTATCATAACTCTATCATAACTATCATAGCTCTATCATAGCTCTATCATAACTCTATCATAGCTCTATCATAACTCTATCATAACTCTATCATAGCTCTATCATAACTCTATCATAACACTATCATAACTCTATCATAACTCTATCATAACTCTATCATAGCTCTATCATAACTCTATCATAACTCTATCATAACTCTATCATAACTCTATCATAACTATCATAGCTCTATCATAACTCTATCATAGCTCTATCATAACTCTATCATAGCTCTATCATAGCTCTATCATAACTCTATCATAACTCTATCATAGCTCTATCATATAGCTCTATCATAACTCTATCATAACTCTATCATAGCTCTATCATAACTCTATCATAAATCTATCATAACTCTATCATAACTCTATCATAGCTTTATCATAACTCTATCATAGCTCTATCATAGCTCTATCATAGCTCTATCATAGCTCTATCATAACTCTATCATAACTCTATCATAGCTCTATCATAACTCTATCATAACTCTATCATAACTCTATCATAGCTCTATCATATAGCTCTATCATAACTCTATCATAACTCTATCATAGCTCTATCATAACTCTATCATAACTCTATCATAGCTCTATCATAGCTCTATCATATAGCTCTATCATAACTCTATCATAACTCTATCATAACTCTATGATAGCTCTATCATAACTCTATCATAACTCTATCATAGCTCTATCATAACTCTATCATAACTCTATCATAGCTCTATCATAGCTCTATCATAGCTCTATCATAGCTCTATCATAACTCTATCATAGCTCTATCATAGCTCTATCATAACTCTATCATAGCTCTATCATAACTCTATCATAACTCTATCATAGCTCTATCATAGCTCTATCATAGCTCTATCATAGCTCTATCATAGCTCTATCATAGCTCTATCATAACTCTATCATAACTCTATCATAGCTCTATCATAGCTCTATCATAGCTCTATCATAACTCTATCATAACTATCATAGCTCTATCATAGCTCTATCATAACTCTATCATAGCTCTATCATAACTCTATCATAACTCTATCATAGCTCTATCATAACTCTATCATAACACTATCATAACTCTATCATAACTCTATCATAACTCTATCATAGCTCTATCATAACTCTATCATAACTCTATCATAACTCTATCATAACTATCATAGCTCTATCATAACTCTATCATAGCTCTATCATAACTCTATCATAGCTCTATCATAGCTCTATCATAACTCTATCATAACTCTATCATAGCTCTATCATATAGCTCTATCATAACTCTATCATAACTCTATCATAGCTCTATCATAACTCTATCATAAATCTATCATAACTCTATCATAACTCTATCATAGCTTTATCATAACTCTATCATAGCTCTATCATAGCTCTATCATAGCTCTATCATAGCTCTATCATAACTCTATCATAACTCTATCATAGCTCTATCATAACTCTATCATAACTCTATCATAACTCTATCATAGCTCTATCATATAGCTCTATCATAACTCTATCATAACTCTATCATAGCTCTATCATAACTCTATCATAACTCTATCATAGCTCTATCATAGCTCTATCATATAGCTCTATCATAACTCTATCATAACTCTATAGCTCTATCATATAGCTCTATCATAACTCTATCATAGCTCTATCAAAACTCTATCATAACTCTATCATAACTCTATCATAACTCTATCATAGCTCTATCATAGCTCTATCATAACTCTATCATATAGCTCTATCATAACTCTATCATAACTCTATCATAGCTCTATCATAGCTCTATCATAACTCTATCATAGCTCTATCATAACTCTGTCATAACTCTATCATAACTATCATAGCTCTATCATAGCTCTATCATAACTCTATCATAGCTCTATCATAGCTCTATCATAGCTCTATCATAACTCTATCATAGCTCTATCATAACTCTATCATAACTCTATCATAGCTCTATCATAGCTCTATCATAGCTCTATCATAACTCTATCATAACTCTATCATAACTCTATCATAGCTCTATCATAACTCTATCATAGCTCTATCATAGCTCTATCATAACTCTATCATAGCTCTATCATAACTCTATCATAACTCTATCATAACTCTATCATAGCTCTATCATAACTCTATCATAACTCTATCATAACTCTATCATAACTCTATCATAACTCTATCATAGCTCTATCATAGCTCTATCATATAGCTCTATCATAACTCTATCATAGCTCTATCATAACTCTATCATAGCTCTATCATAACTCTATCATAACTCTATCATAACTCTATAATAGCTCTATCATAACTCTATCATATAGCTCTATCATAACTCTATCATAACTCTATCATAGCTCTATCATAACTCTATCATAACTCTATCATAGCTCTATCATAACTCTATCATATAGCTCTATCATAACTCTATCATAACTCTATAATAACTCTATCATAGCTCTATCATAACTCTATTATAACTCTATCATAACTCTATCATAGCTCTATTATAACCCTATCATAACTCTATCATAGGTCTATCATAACTCTATCATATAGCTCTATCATAACTCTATCAAAACTCTATCATAACTCTATCATAACTCTATCATAACTCTATCATAGCTCTATCATAGCTCTATCATAACTCTATCATAGCTCTATCATAACTCTGTCATAACTCTATCATAACTATCATAGCTCTATCATAGCTCTATCATAACTCTATCATAGCTCTATCATAGCTCTATCATAGCTCTATCATAACTCTATCATAGCTCTATCATAACTCTATCATAACTCTATCATAGCTCTATCATAGCTCTATCATAGCTCTATCATAACTCTATCATAACTCTATCATAACTCTATCATAGCTCTATCATAACTCTATCATAGCTCTATCATAGCTCTATCATAACTCTATCATAGCTCTATCATAACTCTATCATAACTCTATCATAACTCTATCATAGCTCTATCATAACTCTATCATAACTCTATCATAACTCTATCATAACTCTATCATAACTCTATCATAGCTCTATCATAGCTCTATCATATAGCTCTATCATAACTCTATCATAGCTCTATCATAACTCTATCATAGCTCTATCATAACTCTATCATAACTCTATCATAACTCTATCATAGCTCTATCATAACTCTATCATAACTCTATCATATAGCTCTATCATAACTCTATCATAACTCTATAATAACTCTATCATAGCTCTATCATAACTCTATTATAACTCTATCATAACTCTATCATAGCTCTATTATAACCCTATCATAACTCTATCATAGGTCTATCATAACTCTATCATATAGCTCTATCATAACTCTATCATAACTCTATCATAGCTCTATCATAAGTCTATCATAACTCTATGATAGCTCTATCATAGCTCTATCATAGCTCTATCATAGCTCTATCATAACTCTATCATAACTATCATAGCTCTATCATAGCTCTATCATAACACTATCATAACTCTATCATAACTCTATCATAACTCTATCATAGCTCTATCATAACTCTATCATAACTCTATCATAACTCTATCATAACTATCATAGCTCTATCATAGCTCTATCATAACTCTATCATAGCTCTATCATAACTCTATCATAGCTCTATCATAGCTCTATCATAACTCTATCATAACTCTATCATAGCTCTATCATATAGCTCTATCATAACTCTATCATAACTCTATCATAACTCTATCATAGCTCTATCATAACTGTATCATAAATCTATCATAACTCTATCATAACTCTATCATAGCTTTATCATAACTCTATCATAGCTCTATCATAGCTCTATCATAGCTCTATCATAGCTCTATCATAACTCTATCATAACTCTATCATAGCTCTATCATAACTCTATCATAACTCTATCATAACTCTATCATAACTCTATCATAGCTCTATCATATAGCTCTATCATAACTCTATCATAACTCTATCATAGCTCTATCATAACTCTATCATAACTCTATCATAGCTCTATCATAGCTCTATCATATAGCTCTATCATAACTCTATCATAACTCTATCATAGCTCTATCATATAGCTCTATCATAACTCTATCATAGCTCTATCATAACTCTATCATAACTCTATCATAACTCTATCATAACTCTATCATAGCTCTATCATAGCTCTATCATAACTCTATCATATAGCTCTATCATAACTCTATCATAACTCTATCATAGCTCTATCATAACTCTATCATAACTATCATAGCTCTATCATAGCTCTATCATAACTCTATCATAGCTCTATCATAGCTCTATCATAACTCTATCATAGCTCTATCATAACTCTATCATAACTCTATCATAGCTCTATCATAGCTCTATCATAGCTCTATCATAACTCTATCATAACTCTATCATAACTCTATCATAGCTCTATCATAGCTCTATCATAGCTCTATCATAGCTCTATCATAACTCTATCATAGCTCTATCATAACTCTATCATAACTCTATCATAACTCTATCATAGCTCTATCATAACTCTATCATAACTCTATCATAGCTCTATCATAGCTCTATCATAGCTCTATCATAGCTCTATCATAACTCTATCATATAGCTCTATCATAACTCTATCATAACTCTATCATAGCTCTATCATATAGCTCTATCATAACTCTATCATAACTCTATCATAGCTCTATCATAACTCTATCATAAATCTATCATAACTCTATCATAACTCTATCATAGATTTATCATAACTCTATCATAACTCTATCATAGCTCTATCATAACTCTATCATAGCTCTATCATAACTCTATCATAACTCTATCATAACTCTATCATAGCTTTATCATAACTCTATCATAACTCTATCATAGCTCTATCATAGCTCTATCATATAGCTCTATCATAACTCTATCATAACTCTATCATAGCTCTATCATAACTCTATCATAGCTTTATCATAACTCTATCATAACTCTATCATAGCTCTATCATAGCTCTATCATAACTCTATCATAACTCTATCATAACTCTATCATAACTCTATCATAGCTCTTTCATAGCTCTATCATAACTCTATCATAGCTCTATCATAACTCTATCATAACTATCATATAGCTCTATCATAACTCTATCATAACTCTATCATATAGCTCTATCATATAGCTCTATCATAACTCTATCATAACTCTATCATAGCTCTATCATAGCTCTATCATAACTCTATCATAGCTCTATCATAACTCTATCATAACTATATCATAACTCTATCATAGCTTTATCATAGCTCTATCATAACTCTATCATAGCTCTATCATAGCTCTATCATAACTCTATCATAGCTCTATCATAGCTCTATCATAACTCTATCATAACTCTATCATAGCTCTATCATAGCTCTATCATAACTCTATCATAACTCTATCATAACTCTATCATAGCTCTATCATAACTCTATCATAGCTCTATCATAACTCTATCATAGCTCTATCATAACTCTATCATAACTCTATCATAACTCTATCATAGCTCTATCATAACTCTATCATAGCTCTATCATAACTCTATCATAACTCTATCATAACTCTATCATAGCTCTATCATAACTCTATCATAACTCTATCATAACTCTATCATAGCTCTATCATAACTCTATCATAGCTCTATCATAGCTCTATCATAACTCTATCATAACTCTATCATAGCTCTATCATAACTCTATCATAAATCTATCATAACTCTATCATAACTCTATCATAGCTCTTTCATAGCTCTATCATAACTCTATCATAGCTCTATCATAGATTTATCATAACTCTATCATAACTCTATCATAGCTCTATCATAACTCTATCATAGCTCTATCATAACTCTATCATAACTCTATCATAACTCTATCATAGCTTTATCATAACTCTATCATAACTCTATCATAGCTCTATCATAGCTCTATCATATAGCTCTATCATAACTCTATCATAACTCTATCATAGCTCTATCATAACTCTATCATAGCTTTATCATAACTCTATCATAACTCTATCATAGCTCTATCATAGCTCTATCATAACTCTATCATAACTCTATCATAACTCTATCATAACTCTATCATAGCTCTTTCATAGCTCTATCATAACTCTATCATAGCTCTATCATAACTCTATCATAACTATCATATAGCTCTATCATAACTCTATCATAACTCTATCATATAGCTCTATCATAACTCTATCATAACTCTATCATAGCTCTATCATAGCTCTATCATAACTCTATCATAGCTCTATCATAACTCTATCATAACTCTATCATAACTCTATCATAGCTTTATCATAGCTCTATCATAACTCTATCATAGCTCTATCATAGCTCTATCATAACTCTATCATAGCTCTATCATAGCTCTATCATAACTCTATCATAACTCTATCATAGCTCTATCATAACTCTATCATAACTCTATCATAACTCTATCATAGCTCTATCATAACTCTATCATAGCTCTATCATAGCTCTATCATAACTCTATCATAGCTCTATCATAACTCTATCATAACTCTATCATAACTCTATCATAGCTCTATCATAACTCTATCATAACTCTATCATAGCTCTATCATAGCTCTATCATAACTCTATCATAACTCTATCATAGCTCTATCATAACTCTATCATAAATCTATCATAACTCTATCATAACTCTATCATAGCTCTATCATAACTCTATCATAAATCTATCATAACTCTATCATAACTCTATCATAGCTCTTTCATAGCTCTATCATAACTCTATCATAGCTCTATCATAGATTTATCATAACTCTATCATAACTCTATCATAGCTCTATCATAACTCTATCATAGCTCTATCATAGCTCTATCATAACTCTATCATAGCTCTATCATAACTCTGTCATAACTCTATCATAACTATCATAGCTCTATCATAGCTCTATCATAACTCTATCATAGCTCTATCATAGCTCTATCATAGCTCTATCATAACTCTATCATAGCTCTATCATAACTCTATCATAACTCTATCATAGCTCTATCATAGCTCTATCATAGCTCTATCATAACTCTATCATAACTCTATCATAACTCTATCATAGCTCTATCATAACTCTATCATAGCTCTATCATAGCTCTATCATAACTCTATCATAGCTCTATCATAACTCTATCATAACTCTATCATAACTCTATCATAGCTCTATCATAACTCTATCATAACTCTATCATAACTCTATCATAACTCTATCATAACTCTATCATAGCTCTATCATAGCTCTATCATATAGCTCTATCATAACTCTATCATAGCTCTATCATAACTCTATCATAGCTCTATCATAACTCTATCATAACTCTATCATAACTCTATCATAGCTCTATCATAACTCTATCATAACTCTATCATATAGCTCTATCATAACTCTATCATAACTCTATAATAACTCTATCATAGCTCTATCATAACTCTATTATAACTCTATCATAACTCTATCATAGCTCTATTATAACCCTATCATAACTCTATCATAGGTCTATCATAACTCTATCATATAGCTCTATCATAACTCTATCATAACTCTATCATAGCTCTATCATAAGTCTATCATAACTCTATGATAGCTCTATCATAGCTCTATCATAGCTCTATCATAGCTCTATCATAACTCTATCATAACTATCATAGCTCTATCATAGCTCTATCATAACACTATCATAACTCTATCATAACTCTATCATAACTCTATCATAGCTCTATCATAACTCTATCATAACTCTATCATAACTCTATCATAACTATCATAGCTCTATCATAGCTCTATCATAACTCTATCATAGCTCTATCATAACTCTATCATAGCTCTATCATAGCTCTATCATAACTCTATCATAACTCTATCATAGCTCTATCATATAGCTCTATCATAACTCTATCATAACTCTATCATAACTCTATCATAGCTCTATCATAACTGTATCATAAATCTATCATAACTCTATCATAACTCTATCATAGCTTTATCATAACTCTATCATAGCTCTATCATAGCTCTATCATAGCTCTATCATAGCTCTATCATAACTCTATCATAACTCTATCATAGCTCTATCATAACTCTATCATAACTCTATCATAACTCTATCATAACTCTATCATAGCTCTATCATATAGCTCTATCATAACTCTATCATAACTCTATCATAGCTCTATCATAACTCTATCATAACTCTATCATAGCTCTATCATAGCTCTATCATATAGCTCTATCATAACTCTATCATAACTCTATCATAGCTCTATCATATAGCTCTATCATAACTCTATCATAGCTCTATCATAACTCTATCATAACTCTATCATAACTCTATCATAACTCTATCATAGCTCTATCATAGCTCTATCATAACTCTATCATATAGCTCTATCATAACTCTATCATAACTCTATCATAGCTCTATCATAACTCTATCATAACTATCATAGCTCTATCATAGCTCTATCATAACTCTATCATAGCTCTATCATAGCTCTATCATAACTCTATCATAGCTCTATCATAACTCTATCATAACTCTATCATAGCTCTATCATAGCTCTATCATAGCTCTATCATAACTCTATCATAACTCTATCATAACTCTATCATAGCTCTATCATAGCTCTATCATAGCTCTATCATAGCTCTATCATAACTCTATCATAGCTCTATCATAACTCTATCATAACTCTATCATAACTCTATCATAGCTCTATCATAACTCTATCATAACTCTATCATAGCTCTATCATAGCTCTATCATAGCTCTATCATAGCTCTATCATAACTCTATCATATAGCTCTATCATAACTCTATCATAACTCTATCATAGCTCTATCATATAGCTCTATCATAACTCTATCATAACTCTATCATAGCTCTATCATAACTCTATCATAAATCTATCATAACTCTATCATAACTCTATCATAGATTTATCATAACTCTATCATAACTCTATCATAGCTCTATCATAACTCTATCATAGCTCTATCATAACTCTATCATAACTCTATCATAACTCTATCATAGCTTTATCATAACTCTATCATAACTCTATCATAGCTCTATCATAGCTCTATCATATAGCTCTATCATAACTCTATCATAACTCTATCATAGCTCTATCATAACTCTATCATAGCTTTATCATAACTCTATCATAACTCTATCATAGCTCTATCATAGCTCTATCATAACTCTATCATAACTCTATCATAACTCTATCATAACTCTATCATAGCTCTTTCATAGCTCTATCATAACTCTATCATAGCTCTATCATAACTCTATCATAACTATCATATAGCTCTATCATAACTCTATCATAACTCTATCATATAGCTCTATCATATAGCTCTATCATAACTCTATCATAACTCTATCATAGCTCTATCATAGCTCTATCATAACTCTATCATAACTCTATCATAGCTCTATCATAGCTCTATCATAACTCTATCATAACTCTATCATAACTCTATCATAGCTCTATCATAACTCTATCATAGCTCTATCATAACTCTATCATAGCTCTATCATAACTCTATCATAACTCTATCATAACTCTATCATAGCTCTATCATAACTCTATCATAGCTCTATCATAACTCTATCATAACTCTATCATAACTCTATCATAGCTCTATCATAACTCTATCATAACTCTATCATAACTCTATCATAGCTCTATCATAACTCTATCATAGCTCTATCATAGCTCTATCATAACTCTATCATAACTCTATCATAGCTCTATCATAACTCTATCATAAATCTATCATAACTCTATCATAACTCTATCATAGCTCTTTCATAGCTCTATCATAACTCTATCATAGCTCTATCATAGATTTATCATAACTCTATCATAACTCTATCATAGCTCTATCATAACTCTATCATAGCTCTATCATAACTCTATCATAACTCTATCATAACTCTATCATAGCTTTATCATAACTCTATCATAACTCTATCATAGCTCTATCATAGCTCTATCATATAGCTCTATCATAACTCTATCATAACTCTATCATAGCTCTATCATAACTCTATCATAGCTTTATCATAACTCTATCATAACTCTATCATAGCTCTATCATAGCTCTATCATAACTCTATCATAACTCTATCATAACTCTATCATAACTCTATCATAGCTCTTTCATAGCTCTATCATAACTCTATCATAGCTCTATCATAACTCTATCATAACTATCATATAGCTCTATCATAACTCTATCATAACTCTATCATATAGCTCTATCATAACTCTATCATAACTCTATCATAGCTCTATCATAGCTCTATCATAACTCTATCATAGCTCTATCATAACTCTATCATAACTCTATCATAACTCTATCATAGCTTTATCATAGCTCTATCATAACTCTATCATAGCTCTATCATAGCTCTATCATAACTCTATCATAGCTCTATCATAGCTCTATCATAACTCTATCATAACTCTATCATAGCTCTATCATAACTCTATCATAACTCTATCATAACTCTATCATAGCTCTATCATAACTCTATCATAGCTCTATCATAGCTCTATCATAACTCTATCATAGCTCTATCATAACTCTATCATAACTCTATCATAACTCTATCATAGCTCTATCATAACTCTATCATAACTCTATCATAGCTCTATCATAGCTCTATCATAACTCTATCATAACTCTATCATAGCTCTATCATAACTCTATCATAAATCTATCATAACTCTATCATAACTCTATCATAGCTCTATCATATAGCTCTATCATAACTCTATCATAACTCTATCATAGCTCTATCATAACTCTATCATAACTCTATCATAGCTCTATCATAGCTCTATCATAGCTCTATCATAACTCTATCATAACTCTATCATAGCTCTATCATAACTCTATCATAACTCTATCATAACTCTATCATAGCTCTATCATAGCTCTATCATATAGCTCTATCATAACTCTATCATAACTCTATCATAGCTCTATCATATAGCTCTATCATAACTCTATCATAACTCTATCATAGCTCTATCATAACTCTATCATAACTCTATCATAGCTCTATCATAACTCTATCATAACTCTATCATAACTCTATCATAGCTCTATCATAACTCTATCATAACTCTATCATAGCTCTATCATAGCTCTATCATAGCTCTATCATAGCTCTATCATAGCTCTATCATAACTCTATCATATAGCTCTATCATAACTCTATCATAACTCTATCATAGCTCTATCATAACTCTATCATAACTCTATCATAGCTCTATCATAACTCTATCATAAATCTATCATAACTCTATCATAACTCTATCATAGATTTATCATAACTCTATCATAACTCTATCATAGCTCTATCATAACTCTATCATAGCTCTATCATAACTCTATCATAACTCTATCATAACTCTATCATAGCTTTATCATAACTCTATCATAACTCTATCATAGCTCTATCATAGCTCTATCATATAGCTCTATCATAACTCTATCATAACTCTATCATAGCTCTATCATAACTCTATCATAGCTTTATCATAACTCTATCATAACTCTATCATAGCTCTATCATAGCTCTATCATAACTCTATCATAACTCTATCATAACTCTAACATAACTCTATCATAGCTCTTTCATAGCTCTATCATAACTCTATCATAGCTCTATCATAACTCTATCATAACTATCATATAGCTCTATCATAACTCTATCATAACTCTATCATATAGCTCTATCATATAGCTCTATCATAACTCTATCATAACTCTATCATAGCTCTATCATAGCTCTATCATAACTCTATCATAGCTCTATCATAACTCTATCATAACTATATCATAACTCTATCATAGCTTTATCATAGCTCTATCATAACTCTATCATAGCTCTATCATAGCTCTATCATAACTCTATCATAGCTCTATCATAGCTCTATCATAACTCTATCATAACTCTATCATAGCTCTATCATAGCTCTATCATAACTCTATCATAACTCTATCATAACTCTATCATAGCTCTATCATAACTCTATCATAGCTCTATCATAACTCTATCATAACTCTATCATAACTCTATCATAGCTCTATCATAACTCTATCATAGCTCTATCATAACTCTATCATAGCTCTATCATAGCTCTATCATAACTCTATCATAACTCTATCATAGCTCTATCATAACTCTATCATAAATCTATCATAACTCTATCATAACTCTATCATAGCTCTTTCATAGCTCTATCATAACTCTATCATAGCTCTATCATAGATTTATCATAACTCTATCATAACTCTATCATAGCTCTATCATAACTCTATCATAGCTCTATCATAACTCTATCATAACTCTATCATAGCTTTATCATAACTCTATCATAACTCTATCATAGCTCTATCATAGCTCTATCATATAGCTCTATCATAACTCTATCATAACTCTATCATAGCTCTATCATAACTCTATCATAGCTTTATCATAACTCTATCATAACTCTATCATAGCTCTATCATAGCTCTATCATAACTCTATCATAACTCTATCATAACTCTATCATAACTCTATCATAGCTCTTTCATAGCTCTATCATAACTCTATCATAGCTCTATCATAACTCTATCATAACTATCATATAGCTCTATCATAACTCTATCATAACTCTATCATATAGCTCTATCATATAGCTCTATCATAACTCTATCATAACTCTATCATAGCTCTATCATAGCTCTATCATAACTCTATCATAGCTCTATCATAACTCTATCATAACTCTATCATAGCTTTATCATAGCTCTATCATAACTCTATCATAGCTCTATCATAGCTCTATCATAACTCTATCATAGCTCTATCATAGCTCTATCATAACTCTATCATAACTCTATCATAGCTCTATCATAACTCTATCATAACTCTATCATAACTCTATCATAGCTCTATCATAACTCTATCATAGCTCTATCATAGCTCTATCATAACTCTATCATAGCTCTATCATAACTCTATCATAACTCTATCATAACTCTATCATAGCTCTATCATAACTCTATCATAGCTCTATCATAACTCTAACATAGCTCTATCATAGCTCTATCATAACTCTATCATAACTCTATCATAGCTCTATCATAACTCTATCATAAATCTATCATAACTCTATCATAACTCTATCATAGCTCTATCATAACTCTATCATAACTCTATCATAACTCTATCATAGCTCTATCATAGCTCTATCATATAGCTCTATCATAACTCTATCATAACTCTATCATAGCTCTATCATATAGCTCTATCATAACTCTATCATAACTCTATCATAGCTCTATTATAACTCTATCATAACTCTATCATAGCTCTATCATAGCTCTATCATAACTCTATCATAACTCTATCATAACTCTATCATAACTCTATCATAACTCTATCATAGCTCTATTATAACTCTATCATAACTCTATCATAGCTCTATCATAACTCTATCATATAGCTCTATCATAACTCTATCATAACTCTATCATAGCTCTATCATAACTCTATCATATAGCTCTATCATAACTCTATCATAACTCTATCATAACTCTATCATAGCTCTATCATAGCTCTATCATAACTCTATCATAGCTCTATTATAACTCTATCATAGCTCTATCATAACTCTATCATAACTCTATCATAGCTCTATCATAACTCTATCTTAGCTCTATCATAACTCTATCATAAATCTATCATAACTCTATCATAGCTCTATCATAGCTCTATCATAGCTCTATCATAGCTCTATCATATAGCTCTATCATAACTCTATCATAACTCTATCATAGCTCTATCATAGCTCTATCATATAGCTCTATCATAACTCTATCATAACTCTATCATAGCTCTATTATAACTCTATCATAACTCTATCATAGCTCTATCATAGCTCTATCATAACTCTATCATAACTCTATCATAACTCTATTATAACTCTATCATAACTCTATCATAACTCTATCATAGCTCTATCATAACTCTATCATAACTCTATCATAGCTCTATCATAACTCTATCATATAGCTCTATCATAACTCTATCATAACTCTATCATAGCTCTATCATAACTCTATTATAACTCTATCATAACTCTATCATAGCTCTATTATAACCCTATCATAACTCTATCATAGGTCTATCATAACTCTATCATATAGCTCTATCATAACTCTATCATAACTCTATCATAGCTCTATCATAAGTCTATCATAACTCTATGATAGCTCTATCATAACTCTATCATAGCTCTATCATAACTCTATCATAACTCTATCATAGCTCTATCATAACTCTATCATAACTCTATCATAACTCTATCATAGCTCTATCATAACCCTATCATAACTCTATCATAGCTCTATCATAACTCTATCATATAGCTCTATCATAACTCTATCATAACTCTATCATAACTCTATCATAGCTCTATCATAACTCTATCATAACTCTATGATAGCTCTATCATAACTCTATCATAACTCTATCATAGCTCTATCATAACTCTATCATAACTATCATAGCTCTATCATAGCTCTATCATAGCTCTATCATAGCTCTATCATAACTCTATCATAACTCTATTATAACTCTATCATAACTCTATCACAACTCTATCATAGCTCTATTATAACCCTATCATAACTCTATCATAACTCTATCATATAGCTCTATCATAACTCTATCATAACTCTATCATAGCTCTATCATAACTCTATCATAACTCTATGATAGCTCTATCATAACTCTATCATAGTTCTATCATAACTCTATCATAACTCTATCATAGCTCTATCATAACTCTATCATAACTCTATCATAGCTCTATCATAACTCTATCATAGCTCTATCATAACTCTATCATAAATCTATCATAACTCTATCATAACTCTATCATAAATCTATCATAGCTCTATCATAGCTCTATCATAACTCTATCATAACTCTATCATAGCTCTATCATAACTCTATCATAACTCTATCATAACTCTATCATAACTCTATCATAGCTCTATCATAACTCTATCATAACTCTATCATAACTCTATCATAACTCTATCATAACTCTATCATATAGCTCTATCATAACTCTATCATAGCTCTATCATAGCTCTATCATATAGCTCTATCATAACTCTATCATAACTCTATCATAGCTCTATCATATAGCTCTATCATAACTCTATCATAACTCTATCATAGCTCTATTATAACTCTATCATAACTCTATCATAGCTCTATCATAACTCTATCATAACTCTATCATAACTCTATCATAACTCTATCATAACTCTATCATAGCTCTATCATAACTCTATCATAACTCTATCATAGCTCTATCATAACTCTATCATATAAATCTATCATAACTCTATCATAACTCTATCATAACTCTATCATAGCTCTATCATAACTCTATTATAACTCTATCATAACTCTATCATAGCTCTATTATAACCCTATCATAACTCTATCATAGGTCTATCATAACTCTATCATATAGCTCTATCATAACTCTATCATAACTCTATCATAGCTCTATCATAAGTCTATCATAACTCTATGATAGCTCTATCATAACTCTATCATAGCTCTATCATAACTCTATCATAGCTCTATCATAACTCTATCATAACTCTATCATAACTCTATCATAGCTCTATCATAACCCTATCATAACTCTATCATAGCTCTATCATAACTCTATCATATAGCTCTATCATAACTCTATCATAACTCTATCATAGCTCTATCATAACTCTATGATAGCTCTATCATAACTCTATCATAACTCTATCATAGCTCTATCATAACTCTATCATAACTATCATAGCTCTATCATAGCTCTATCATAGCTCTATCATAGCTCTATCATAACTCTATCATAGCTCTATCATAGCTCTATCATAACTCTATCATAGCTCTATCATAGCTCTATCATAACTCTATCATAGCTCTATCATAACTCTATCATAACTCTATCATAGCTCTATCATAGCTCTATCATAGCTCTATCATAGCTCTATCATAACTCTATCATAACTATCATAGCTCTATCATAGCTCTATCATAACACTATCATAACTCTATCATAACTCTATCATAACTCTATCATAGCTCTATCATAACTCTATCATAACTCTATCATAACTCTATCATAACTATCATAGCTCTATCATAACTCTATCATAGCTCTATCATAACTCTATCATAGCTCTATCATAGCTCTATCATAACTCTATCATAACTCTATCATAGCTCTATCATATAGCTCTATCATAACTCTATCATAACTCTATCATAACTCTATCATAGCTCTATCATAACTGTATCATAAATCTATCATAACTCTATCATAACTCTATCATAGCTTTATCATAACTCTATCATAGCTCTATCATAGCTCTATCATAGCTCTATCATAGCTCTATCATAACTCTATCATAACTCTATCATAGCTCTATCATAACTCTATCATAACTCTATCATAACTCTATCATAACTCTATCATAGCTCTATCATATAGCTCTATCATAACTCTATCATAACTCTATCATAGCTCTATCATAACTCTATCATAACTCTATCATAGCTCTATCATAGCTCTATCATATAGCTCTATCATAACTCTATCATAGCTCTATCATATAGCTCTATCATAACTCTATCATAGCTCTATCATAGCTCTATCATAACTCTATCATAACTCTATCATAACTCTAACATAACTCTATCATAGCTCTTTCATAGCTCTATCATAACTCTATCATAGCTCTATCATAACTCTATCATAACTATCATATAGCTCTATCATAACTCTATCATAACTCTATCATATAGCTCTATCATATAGCTCTATCATAACTCTATCATAACTCTATCATAGCTCTATCATAGCTCTATCATAACTCTATCATAGCTCTATCATAACTCTATCATAACTATATCATAACTCTATCATAGCTTTATCATAGCTCTATCATAACTCTATCATAGCTCTATCATAGCTCTATCATAACTCTATCATAGCTCTATCATAGCTCTATCATAACTCTATCATAACTCTATCATAGCTCTATCATAGCTCTATCATAACTCTATCATAACTCTATCATAACTCTATCATAGCTCTATCATAACTCTATCATAGCTCTATCATAACTCTATCATACCTCTATCATAACTCTATCATAACTCTATCATAACTCTATCATAGCTCTATCATAACTCTATCATAGCTCTATCATAACTCTATCATAGCTCTATCATAGCTCTATCATAACTCTATCATAACTCTATCATAGCTCTATCATAACTCTATCATAAATCTATCATAACTCTATCATAACTCTATCATAGCTCTTTCATAGCTCTATCATAACTCTATCATAGCTCTATCATAGATTTATCATAACTCTATCATAACTCTATCATAGCTCTATCATAACTCTATCATAGCTCTATCATAACTCTATCATAACTCTATCATAACTCTATCATAGCTTTATCATAACTCTATCATAACTCTATCATAGCTCTATCATAGCTCTATCATATAGCTCTATCATAACTCTATCATAACTCTATCATAGCTCTATCATAACTCTATCATAGCTTTATCATAACTCTATCATAACTCTATCATAGCTCTATCATAGCTCTATCATAACTCTATCATAACTCTATCATAACTCTATCATAACTCTATCATAGCTCTTTCATAGCTCTATCATAACTCTATCATAGCTCTATCATAACTCTATCATAACTATCATATAGCTCTATCATAACTCTATCATAACTCTATCATATAGCTCTATCATATAGCTCTATCATAACTCTATCATAACTCTATCATAGCTCTATCATAGCTCTATCATAACTCTATCATAGCTCTATCATAACTCTATCATAACTCTATCATAACTCTATCATAGCTTTATCATAGCTCTATCATAACTCTATCATAGCTCTATCATAACTCTATCATAGCTCTATCATAGCTCTATCATAACTCTATCATAACTCTATCATAGCTCTATCATAACTCTATCATAACTCTATCATAACTCTATCATAGCTCTATCATAACTCTATCATAGCTCTATCATAGCTCTATCATAACTCTATCATAGCTCTATCATAACTCTATCATAACTCTATCATAACTCTATCATAGCTCTATCATAACTCTATCATAGCTCTATCATAACTCTATCATAGCTCTATCATAGCTCTATCATAACTCTATCATAACTCTATCATAGCTCTATCATAACTCTATCATAAATCTATCATAACTCTATCATAACTCTATCATAGCTCTATCATATAGCTCTATCATAACTCTATCATAACTCTATCATAGCTCTATCATAACTCTATCATAACTCTATCATAGCTCTATCATAGCTCTATCATAGCTCTATCATAACTCTATCATAACTCTATCATAGCTCTATCATAACTCTATCATAACTCTATCATAACTCTATCATAGCTCTATCATAGCTCTATCATATAGCTCTATCATAACTCTATCATAACTCTATCATAGCTCTATCATATAGCTCTATCATAACTCTATCATAACTCTATCATAGCTCTATTATAACTCTATCATAACTCTATCATAGCTCTATCATAGCTCTATCATAACTCTATCATAACTCTATCATAACTCTATCATAACTCTATCATAACTCTATCATAGCTCTATTATAACTCTATCATAACTCTATCATAGCTCTATCATAACTCTATCATATAGCTCTATCATAACTCTATCATAACTCTATCATAGCTCTATCATAACTCTATCATATAGCTCTATCATAACTCTATCATAACTCTATCATAGCTCTATCATAGCTCTATCATAACTCTATCATATAGCTCTATCATAACTCTATCATAACTCTATTATAACTCTATCATAACTCTATCACAACTCTATCATAGCTCTATCATAACTCTATCATAACTCTATCATAGCTCTATCATAACTCTATCATAACTCTATCATAGCTCTATCATAACTCTATCTTAGCTCTATCATAACTCTATCATAAATCTATCATAACTCTATCATAGCTCTATCATAGCTCTATCATAGCTCTATCATAGCTCTATCATATAGCTCTATCATAACTCTATCATAACTCTATCATAGCTCTATCATAGCTCTATCATATAGCTCTATCATAACTCTATCATAACTCTATCATAGCTCTATTATAACTCTATCATAACTCTATCATAGCTCTATCATAGCTCTATCATAACTCTATCATAACTCTATCATAACTCTATCATAACTCTATTATAACTCTATCATAACTCTATCATAACTCTATCATAGCTCTATCATAACTCTATCATAACTCTATCATAGCTCTATCATAACTCTATCATATAGCTCTATCATAACTCTATCATAGCTCTATCATAACTCTATTATAACTCTATCATAACTCTATCATAGCTCTATTATAACCCTATCATAACTCTATCATAGGTCTATCATAACTCTATCATATAGCTCTATCATAACTCTATCATAACTCTATCATAGCTCTATCATAAGTCTATCATAACTCTATGATAGCTCTATCATAACTCTATCATAGCTCTATCATAACTCTATCATAACTCTATCATAGCTCTATCATAACTCTATCATAACTCTATCATAACTCTATCATAGCTCTATCATAACCCTATCATAACTCTATCATAGCTCTATCATAACTCTATCATATAGCTCTATCATAACTCTATCATAACTCTATCATAACTCTATCATAGCTCTATCATAACTCTATCATAACTCTATGATAGCTCTATCATAACTCTATCATAACTATCATAGCTCTATCATAACTCTATCATAACTATCATAGCTCTATCATAGCTCTATCATAGCTCTATCATAGCTCTATCATAACTCTATCATAACTCTATTATAACTCTATCATAACTCTATCACAACTCTATCATAGCTCTATTATAACCCTATCATAACTCTATCATAACTCTATCATATAGCTCTATCATAACTCTATCATAACTCTATCATAGCTCTATCATAACTCTATCATAACTCTATGATAGCTCTATCATAACTCTATCATAGCTCTATCATAACTCTATCATAACTCTATCATAGCTCTATCATAACTCTATCATAGCTCTATCATAACTCTATCATAAATCTATCATAACTCTATCATAACTCTATCATAAATCTATCATAGCTCTATCATAGCTCTATCATAACTCTATCATAACTCTATCATAGCTCTATCATAACTCTATCATAACTCTATCATAACTCTATCATAGCTCTATCATAGCTCTATCATATAGCTCTATCATAACTCTATCATAACTCTATCATAGCTCTATCATATAGCTCTATCATAACTCTATCATAACTCTATCATAGCTCTATTATAACTCTATCATAACTCTATCATAGCTCTATCATAACTCTATCATAACTCTATCATAACTCTATCATAACTCTATCATAGCTCTATCATAACTCTATCATAACTCTATCATAGCTCTATCATAACTCTATCATATAGCTCTATCATAACTCTATCATAACTCTATCATAACTCTATCATAGCTCTATCATAACTCTATTATAACTCTATCATAACTCTATCATAGCTCTATTATAACCCTATCATAACTCTATCATAGGTCTATCATAACTCTATCATATAGCTCTATCATAACTCTATCATAACTCTATCATAGCTCTATCATAAGTCTATCATAACTCTATGATAGCTCTATCATAACTCTATCATAGCTCTATCATAACTCTATCATAGCTCTATCATAACTCTATCATAACTCTATCATAACTCTATCATAGCTCTATCATAACCCTATCATAACTCTATCATAGCTCTATCATAACTCTATCATATAGCTCTATCATAACTCTATCATAACTCTATCATAGCTCTATCATAACTCTATGATAGCTCTATCATAACTCTATCATAACTCTATCATAGCTCTATCATAACTCTATCATAACTATCATAGCTCTATCATAGCTCTATCATAGCTCTATCATAGCTCTATCATAACTCTATCATAGCTCTATCATAGCTCTATCATAACTCTATCATAGCTCTATCATAGCTCTATCATAACTCTATCATAACTCTATCATAACTCTATCATAACTCTATCATAGCTCTATCATAGCTCTATCATAGCTCTATCATAGCTCTATCATAACTCTATCATAACTATCATAGCTCTATCATAGCTCTATCATAACACTATCATAACTCTATCATAACTCTATCATAACTCTATCATAGCTCTATCATAACTCTATCATAACTCTATCATAACTCTATCATAACTATCATAGCTCTATCATAACTCTATCATAGCTCTATCATAACTCTATCATAGCTCTATCATAGCTCTATCATAACTCTATCATAACTCTATCATAGCTCTATCATATAGCTCTATCATAACTCTATCATAACTCTATCATAACTCTATCATAGCTCTATCATAACTGTATCATAAATCTATCATAACTCTATCATAACTCTATCATAGCTTTATCATAGCTCTATCATAGCTCTATCATAGCTCTATCATAACTCTATCATAACTCTATCATAGCTCTATCATAACTCTATCATAACTCTATCATAACTCTATCATAGCTCTATCATATAGCTCTATCATAACTCTATCATAACTCTATCATAGCTCTATCATAACTCTATCATAACTCTATCATAGCTCTATCATAGCTCTATCATATAGCTCTATCATAACTCTATCATAGCTCTATCATATAGCTCTATCATAACTCTATCATAGCTCTATCATAACTCTATCATAACTCTATCATAACTCTATCATAACTCTATCATAGCTCTATCATAGCTCTATCATAACTCTATCATATAGCTCTATCATAACTCTATCATAACTCTATCATAGCTCTATCATAACTCTATCATAGCTCTATCATAACTCTATCATACCTCTATCATAGCTCTATCATAACTCTATCATAACTCTATCATAACTCTATCATAGCTCTATCATAACCCTATCATAACTCTATCATAGCTCTATCATAACTCTATCATATAGCTCTATCATAACTCTATCATAACTCTATCATAACTCTATCATAGCTCTATCATAACTCTATGATAGCTCTATCATAACTCTATCATAGCTCTATCATAACTCTATCATAACTATCATAGCTCTATCATAGCTCTATCATAGCTCTATCATAACTCTATCATAGCTCTATCATAGCTCTATCATAACTCTATCATAGCTCTATCATAGCTCTATCATAACTCTATCATAGCTCTATCATAACTCTATCATAACTCTATCATAGCTCTATCATATCTCTATCATAGCTCTATCATAGCTCTATCATAACTCTATCATAACTATCATAGCTCTATCATAGCTCTATCATAACACTATCATAACTCTATCATAACTCTATCATAACTCTATCATAGCTCTATCATAACTCTATCATAACTCTATCATAACTCTATCATAACTATCATAGCTCTATCATAGCTCTATCATAACTCTATCATAGCTCTATCATAACTCTATCATAGCTCTATCATAGCTCTATCATAACTCTATCATAACTCTATCATAGCTCTATCATATAGCTCTATCATAACTCTATCATAACTCTATCATAACTCTATCATAGCTCTATCATAACTGTATCATAAATCTATCATAACTCTATCATAACTCTATCATAGCTTTATCATAACTCTATCATAGCTCTATCATAGCTCTATCATAGCTCTATCATAGCTCTATCATAACTCTATCATAACTCTATCATAGCTCTATCATAACTCTATCATAACTCTATCATAACTCTATCATAACTCTATCATAGCTCTATCATATAGCTCTATCATAACTCTATCATAACTCTATCATAGCTCTATCATAACTCTATCATAACTCTATCATAGCTCTATCATAGCTCTATCATATAGCTCTATCATAACTCTATCATAACTCTATCATAGCTCTATCATATAGCTCTATCATAACTCTATCATAGCTCTATCATAACTCTATCATAACTCTATCATAACTCTATCATAACTCTATCATAGCTCTATCATAGCTCTATCATAACTCTATCATATAGCTCTATCATAACTCTATCATAACTCTATCATAGCTCTATCATAACTCTATCATAACTCTATCATAACTATCATAGCTCTATCATAGCTCTATCATAACTCTATCATAGCTCTATCATAGCTCTATCATAGCTCTATCATAGCTCTATCATAACTCTATCATAGCTCTATCATAACTCTATCATAACTCTATCATAGCTCTATCATAGCTCTATCATAGCTCTATCATAACTCTATCATAACTCTATCATAACTCTATTATAACTCTATCATAGCTCTATCATAGCTCTATCAAAACTCTATCATAGCTCTATCATAGCTCTATCATAGCTCTATCATAGCTCTATCATAACTCTATCATAACTCTATCATAACTCTATCATAGCTCTATCATAACTCTATCATAGCTCTATCATAGCTCTATCATAGCTCTATCATAGCTCTATCATAGCTCTATCATAACTCTATCATAACTCTATCATAGCTCTATCATAGCTCTATCATAGCTCTATCATAACTCTATCATATAGCTCTATCATAACTCTATCATAGCTCTATCATAGCTCTATCATAACTCTATCATAACTCTATCATAACTCTATCATAACTCTATCATAACTCTATCATAGCGCTATTATAACTCTATCATAACTCTATCATAGCTCTATCATAACTCTATCATATAGCTCTATCATAACTCTATCATAACTCTATCATAGCTCTATCATAACTCTATCATATAGCTCTATCATAACTCTATCATAACTCTATTATAACTCTATCATAACTCTATCACAACTCTATCATAGCTCTATTATAACTCTATCATAGCTCTATCATAACTCTATCATAACTCTATCATAGCTCTATCATAACTCTATCATAGCTCTATCATAACTCTATCATAAATCTATCATAACTCTATCATAGCTCTATCATAGCTCTATCATAGCTCTATCATAGCTCTATCATATAGCTCTATCATAACTCTATCATAACTCTATCATAGCTCTATCATAGCTCTATCATATAGCTCTATCATAACTCTATCATAACTCTATCATATAGCTCTATCATAACTCTATCATAACTCTATCATAACTCTATCATAGCTCTATCATAACTCTATCATAACTCTATCATAGCTCTATCATAACTCTATCATATAGCTCTATCATAACTCTATCATAACTCTATCATAACTCTATCATAGCTCTATCATAACTCTATTATAACTCTATCATAACTCTATCATAGCTCTATTATAACCCTATCATAACTCTATCATAGGTCTATCATAACTCTATCATATAGCTCTATCATAACTCTATCATAACTCTATCATAGCTCTATCATAAGTCTATCATAACTCTATGATAGCTCTATCATAACTCTATCATAGCTCTATCATAACTCTATCATAACTCTATCATAGCTCTATCATAACTCTATCATAACTCTATCATAGCTCTATCATAACCCTATCATAACTCTATCATAGCTCTATCATAACTCTATCATATAGCTCTATCATAACTCTATCATAACTCTATCATAACTCTATCATAGCTCTATCATAACTCTATCATAACTCTATGATAGTTCTATCATAACTCTATCATAACTCTATCATAGCTCTATCATAACTCTATCATAACTATCATAGCTCTATCATAGCTCTATCATAGCTCTATCATAACTCTATCATAGCTCTATCATAGCTCTATCATAGCTCTATCATAGCTCTATCATAGCTCTATCATAACTCTATCATAACTATCATAGCTCTATCATAACTCTATCATAGCTCTATCATAACTCTATCATAGCTCTATCATAACTCTATCATAGCTCTATCATAGCTCTATCATAACTCTATCATAACTCTATCATAACTCTATCATAGCTCTATCATAACTCTATCATAACTCTATCATAACTATCATAGCTCTATCATAGCTCTATCATAGCTCTATCATAGCTCTATCATAACTCTATCATAGCTCTATCATAGCTCTATCATAACTCTATCATAACTCTATCATAGCTCTATCATATAGCTCTATCATAACTCTATCATAACTCTATCATAGCTCTATCATAACTCTATCATAAATCTATCATAACTCTATCATAACTCTATCATAGCTTTATCATAGCTCTATCATAGCTCTATCATAGCTCTATCATAACTCTATCATAACTCTATCATAGCTCTATCATAACTCTATCATAACTCTATCATAACTCTATCATAGCTCTATCATATAGCTCTATCATAACTCTATCATAGCTCGATCATAACTCTATCATAACTCTATCATAGCTCTATCATAGCTCTATCATATAGCTCTATCATAACTCTATCATAACTCTATCATAGCTCTATCATATAGCTCTATCATAACTCTATCATAGCTCTATCATAACTCTATCATAACTCTATCATAACTCTATCATAGCTCTATCGTAACTCTATCGTAACTCTATCGTAACTCTATCGTAGCTCTATCGTAGCTCTATCATAACTCTATCATAACTCTATCATAACTCTATCATAACTCTATCGTAGCTCTATCATAACTCTATCATAACTCTATCATAACTCTATCATATAGCTCTATCATAACTCTATCATAGCTCTATCATAGCTCTATCATATAGCTCTATCATAACTCTATCATAACTCTATCATAGCTCTATCATATAGCTCTATCATAACTCTATCATAACTCTATCATAGCTCTATTATAACTCTATCATAACTCTATCATAGCTCTATCATAACTCTATCATAACTCTATCATAACTCTTTCATAACTCTATCATAGCTCTATCATAACTCTATCATAACTCTATCATAGCTCTATCATAACTCTATCATATAAATCTATCATAACTCTATCATAACTCTATCATAACTCTATCATAGCTCTATCATAACTCTATTATAACTCTATCATAACTCTATCATAGCTCTATTATAACCCTATCATAACTCTATCATAGGTCTATCATAACTCTATCATATAGCTCTATCATAACTCTATCATAACTCTATCATAGCTCTATCATAAGTCTATCATAACTCTATGATAGCTCTATCATAACTCTATCATAGCTCTATCATAACTCTATCATAGCTCTATCATAACTCTATCATAACTCTATCATAACTCTATCATAGCTCTATCATAACCCTATCATAACTCTATCATAGCTCTATCATAACTCTATCATATAGCTCTATCATAACTCTATCATAACTCTATCATAGCTCTATCATAACTCTATGATAGCTCTATCATAACTCTATCATAACTCTATCATAGCTCTATCATAACTCTATCATAACTATCATAGCTCTATCATAGCTCTATCATAGCTCTATCATAGCTCTATCATAACTCTATCATAGCTCTATCATAGCTCTATCATAACTCTATCATAGCTCTATCATAGCTCTATCATAACTCTATCATAGCTCTATCATAACTCTATCATAACTCTATCATAGCTCTATCATAGCTCTATCATAGCTCTATCATAGCTCTATCATAACTCTATCATAACTATCATAGCTCTATCATAGCTCTATCATAACACTATCATAACTCTATCATAACTCTATCATAACTCTATCATAGCTCTATCATAACTCTATCATAACTCTATCATAACTCTATCATAACTATCATAGCTCTATCATAACTCTATCATAGCTCTATCATAACTCTATCATAGCTCTATCATAGCTCTATCATAACTCTATCATAACTCTATCATAGCTCTATCATATAGCTCTATCATAACTCTATCATAACTCTATCATAACTCTATCATAGCTCTATCATAACTGTATCATAAATCTATCATAACTCTATCATAACTCTATCATAGCTTTATCATAACTCTATCATAGCTCTATCATAGCTCTATCATAGCTCTATCATAGCTCTATCATAACTCTATCATAACTCTATCATAGCTCTATCATAACTCTATCATAACTCTATCATAACTCTATCATAACTCTATCATAGCTCTATCATATAGCTCTATCATAACTCTATCATAACTCTATCATAGCTCTATCATAACTCTATCATAACTCTATCATAGCTCTATCATAGCTCTATCATATAGCTCTATCATAACTCTATCATAGCTCTATCATATAGCTCTATCATAACTCTATCATAGCTCTATCATAGCTCTATCATAACTCTATCATAACTCTATCATAACTCTAACATAACTCTATCATAGCTCTTTCATAGCTCTATCATAACTCTATCATAGCTCTATCATAACTCTATCATAACTATCATATAGCTCTATCATAACTCTATCATAACTCTATCATATAGCTCTATCATATAGCTCTATCATAACTCTATCATAACTCTATCATAGCTCTATCATAGCTCTATCATAACTCTATCATAGCTCTATCATAACTCTATCATAACTATATCATAACTCTATCATAGCTTTATCATAGCTCTATCATAACTCTATCATAGCTCTATCATAGCTCTATCATAACTCTATCATAGCTCTATCATAGCTCTATCATAACTCTATCATAACTCTATCATAGCTCTATCATAGCTCTATCATAACTCTATCATAACTCTATCATAACTCTATCATAGCTCTATCATAACTCTATCATAGCTCTATCATAACTCTATCATACCTCTATCATAACTCTATCATAACTCTATCATAACTCTATCATAGCTCTATCATAACTCTATCATAGCTCTATCATAACTCTATCATAGCTCTATCATAGCTCTATCATAACTCTATCATAACTCTATCATAGCTCTATCATAACTCTATCATAAATCTATCATAACTCTATCATAACTCTATCATAGCTCTTTCATAGCTCTATCATAACTCTATCATAGCTCTATCATAGATTTATCATAACTCTATCATAACTCTATCATAGCTCTATCATAACTCTATCATAGCTCTATCATAACTCTATCATAACTCTATCATAACTCTATCATAGCTTTATCATAACTCTATCATAACTCTATCATAGCTCTATCATAGCTCTATCATATAGCTCTATCATAACTCTATCATAACTCTATCATAGCTCTATCATAACTCTATCATAGCTTTATCATAACTCTATCATAACTCTATCATAGCTCTATCATAGCTCTATCATAACTCTATCATAACTCTATCATAACTCTATCATAACTCTATCATAGCTCTTTCATAGCTCTATCATAACTCTATCATAGCTCTATCATAACTCTATCATAACTATCATATAGCTCTATCATAACTCTATCATAACTCTATCATATAGCTCTATCATATAGCTCTATCATAACTCTATCATAACTCTATCATAGCTCTATCATAGCTCTATCATAACTCTATCATAGCTCTATCATAACTCTATCATAACTCTATCATAACTCTATCATAGCTTTATCATAGCTCTATCATAACTCTATCATAGCTCTATCATAACTCTATCATAGCTCTATCATAGCTCTATCATAACTCTATCATAACTCTATCATAGCTCTATCATAACTCTATCATAACTCTATCATAACTCTATCATAGCTCTATCATAACTCTATCATAGCTCTATCATAGCTCTATCATAACTCTATCATAGCTCTATCATAACTCTATCATAACTCTATCATAACTCTATCATAGCTCTATCATAACTCTATCATAGCTCTATCATAACTCTATCATAGCTCTATCATAGCTCTATCATAACTCTATCATAACTCTATCATAGCTCTATCATAACTCTATCATAAATCTATCATAACTCTATCATAACTCTATCATAGCTCTATCATATAGCTCTATCATAACTCTATCATAACTCTATCATAGCTCTATCATAACTCTATCATAACTCTATCATAGCTCTATCATAGCTCTATCATAGCTCTATCATAACTCTATCATAACTCTATCATAGCTCTATCATAACTCTATCATAACTCTATCATAACTCTATCATAGCTCTATCATAGCTCTATCATATAGCTCTATCATAACTCTATCATAACTCTATCATAGCTCTATCATATAGCTCTATCATAACTCTATCATAACTCTATCATAGCTCTATTATAACTCTATCATAACTCTATCATAGCTCTATCATAGCTCTATCATAACTCTATCATAACTCTATCATAACTCTATCATAACTCTATCATAACTCTATCATAGCTCTATTATAACTCTATCATAACTCTATCATAGCTCTATCATAACTCTATCATATAGCTCTATCATAACTCTATCATAACTCTATCATAGCTCTATCATAACTCTATCATATAGCTCTATCATAACTCTATCATAACTCTATCATAGCTCTATCATAGCTCTATCATAACTCTATCATATAGCTCTATCATAACTCTATCATAACTCTATTATAACTCTATCATAACTCTATCACAACTCTATCATAGCTCTATCATAACTCTATCATAACTCTATCATAGCTCTATCATAACTCTATCATAACTCTATCATAGCTCTATCATAACTCTATCTTAGCTCTATCATAACTCTATCATAAATCTATCATAACTCTATCATAGCTCTATCATAGCTCTATCATAGCTCTATCATAGCTCTATCATATAGCTCTATCATAACTCTATCATAACTCTATCATAGCTCTATCATAGCTCTATCATATAGCTCTATCATAACTCTATCATAACTCTATCATAGCTCTATTATAACTCTATCATAACTCTATCATAGCTCTATCATAGCTCTATCATAACTCTATCATAACTCTATCATAACTCTATCATAACTCTATTATAACTCTATCATAACTCTATCATAACTCTATCATAGCTCTATCATAACTCTATCATAACTCTATCATAGCTCTATCATAACTCTATCATATAGCTCTATCATAACTCTATCATAGCTCTATCATAACTCTATTATAACTCTATCATAACTCTATCATAGCTCTATTATAACCCTATCATAACTCTATCATAGGTCTATCATAACTCTATCATATAGCTCTATCATAACTCTATCATAACTCTATCATAGCTCTATCATAAGTCTATCATAACTCTATGATAGCTCTATCATAACTCTATCATAGCTCTATCATAACTCTATCATAACTCTATCATAGCTCTATCATAACTCTATCATAACTCTATCATAACTCTATCATAGCTCTATCATAACCCTATCATAACTCTATCATAGCTCTATCATAACTCTATCATATAGCTCTATCATAACTCTATCATAACTCTATCATAACTCTATCATAGCTCTATCATAACTCTATCATAACTCTATGATAGCTCTATCATAACTCTATCATAACTATCATAGCTCTATCATAACTCTATCATAACTATCATAGCTCTATCATAGCTCTATCATAGCTCTATCATAGCTCTATCATAACTCTATCATAACTCTATTATAACTCTATCATAACTCTATCACAACTCTATCATAGCTCTATTATAACCCTATCATAACTCTATCATAACTCTATCATATAGCTCTATCATAACTCTATCATAACTCTATCATAGCTCTATCATAACTCTATCATAACTCTATGATAGCTCTATCATAACTCTATCATAGCTCTATCATAACTCTATCATAACTCTATCATAGCTCTATCATAACTCTATCATAGCTCTATCATAACTCTATCATAAATCTATCATAACTCTATCATAACTCTATCATAAATCTATCATAGCTCTATCATAGCTCTATCATAACTCTATCATAACTCTATCATAGCTCTATCATAACTCTATCATAACTCTATCATAACTCTATCATAGCTCTATCATAGCTCTATCATATAGCTCTATCATAACTCTATCATAACTCTATCATAGCTCTATCATATAGCTCTATCATAACTCTATCATAACTCTATCATAGCTCTATTATAACTCTATCATAACTCTATCATAGCTCTATCATAACTCTATCATAACTCTATCATAACTCTATCATAACTCTATCATAGCTCTATCATAACTCTATCATAACTCTATCATAGCTCTATCATAACTCTATCATATAGCTCTATCATAACTCTATCATAACTCTATCATAACTCTATCATAGCTCTATCATAACTCTATTATAACTCTATCATAACTCTATCATAGCTCTATTATAACCCTATCATAACTCTATCATAGGTCTATCATAACTCTATCATATAGCTCTATCATAACTCTATCATAACTCTATCATAGCTCTATCATAAGTCTATCATAACTCTATGATAGCTCTATCATAACTCTATCATAGCTCTATCATAACTCTATCATAGCTCTATCATAACTCTATCATAACTCTATCATAACTCTATCATAGCTCTATCATAACCCTATCATAACTCTATCATAGCTCTATCATAACTCTATCATATAGCTCTATCATAACTCTATCATAACTCTATCATAGCTCTATCATAACTCTATGATAGCTCTATCATAACTCTATCATAACTCTATCATAGCTCTATCATAACTCTATCATAACTATCATAGCTCTATCATAGCTCTATCATAGCTCTATCATAGCTCTATCATAACTCTATCATAGCTCTATCATAGCTCTATCATAACTCTATCATAGCTCTATCATAGCTCTATCATAACTCTATCATAACTCTATCATAACTCTATCATAACTCTATCATAGCTCTATCATAGCTCTATCATAGCTCTATCATAGCTCTATCATAACTCTATCATAACTATCATAGCTCTATCATAGCTCTATCATAACACTATCATAACTCTATCATAACTCTATCATAACTCTATCATAGCTCTATCATAACTCTATCATAACTCTATCATAACTCTATCATAACTATCATAGCTCTATCATAACTCTATCATAGCTCTATCATAACTCTATCATAGCTCTATCATAGCTCTATCATAACTCTATCATAACTCTATCATAGCTCTATCATATAGCTCTATCATAACTCTATCATAACTCTATCATAACTCTATCATAGCTCTATCATAACTGTATCATAAATCTATCATAACTCTATCATAACTCTATCATAGCTTTATCATAGCTCTATCATAGCTCTATCATAGCTCTATCATAACTCTATCATAACTCTATCATAGCTCTATCATAACTCTATCATAACTCTATCATAACTCTATCATAGCTCTATCATATAGCTCTATCATAACTCTATCATAACTCTATCATAGCTCTATCATAACTCTATCATAACTCTATCATAGCTCTATCATAGCTCTATCATATAGCTCTATCATAACTCTATCATAGCTCTATCATATAGCTCTATCATAACTCTATCATAGCTCTATCATAACTCTATCATAACTCTATCATAACTCTATCATAACTCTATCATAGCTCTATCATAGCTCTATCATAACTCTATCATATAGCTCTATCATAACTCTATCATAACTCTATCATAGCTCTATCATAACTCTATCATAGCTCTATCATAACTCTATCATACCTCTATCATAGCTCTATCATAACTCTATCATAACTCTATCATAACTCTATCATAGCTCTATCATAACCCTATCATAACTCTATCATAGCTCTATCATAACTCTATCATATAGCTCTATCATAACTCTATCATAACTCTATCATAACTCTATCATAGCTCTATCATAACTCTATGATAGCTCTATCATAACTCTATCATAGCTCTATCATAACTCTATCATAACTATCATAGCTCTATCATAGCTCTATCATAGCTCTATCATAACTCTATCATAGCTCTATCATAGCTCTATCATAACTCTATCATAGCTCTATCATAGCTCTATCATAACTCTATCATAGCTCTATCATAACTCTATCATAACTCTATCATAGCTCTATCATATCTCTATCATAGCTCTATCATAGCTCTATCATAACTCTATCATAACTATCATAGCTCTATCATAGCTCTATCATAACACTATCATAACTCTATCATAACTCTATCATAACTCTATCATAGCTCTATCATAACTCTATCATAACTCTATCATAACTCTATCATAACTATCATAGCTCTATCATAGCTCTATCATAACTCTATCATAGCTCTATCATAACTCTATCATAGCTCTATCATAGCTCTATCATAACTCTATCATAACTCTATCATAGCTCTATCATATAGCTCTATCATAACTCTATCATAACTCTATCATAACTCTATCATAGCTCTATCATAACTGTATCATAAATCTATCATAACTCTATCATAACTCTATCATAGCTTTATCATAACTCTATCATAGCTCTATCATAGCTCTATCATAGCTCTATCATAGCTCTATCATAACTCTATCATAACTCTATCATAGCTCTATCATAACTCTATCATAACTCTATCATAACTCTATCATAACTCTATCATAGCTCTATCATATAGCTCTATCATAACTCTATCATAACTCTATCATAGCTCTATCATAACTCTATCATAACTCTATCATAGCTCTATCATAGCTCTATCATATAGCTCTATCATAACTCTATCATAACTCTATCATAGCTCTATCATATAGCTCTATCATAACTCTATCATAGCTCTATCATAACTCTATCATAACTCTATCATAACTCTATCATAACTCTATCATAGCTCTATCATAGCTCTATCATAACTCTATCATATAGCTCTATCATAACTCTATCATAACTCTATCATAGCTCTATCATAACTCTATCATAACTCTATCATAACTATCATAGCTCTATCATAGCTCTATCATAACTCTATCATAGCTCTATCATAGCTCTATCATAGCTCTATCATAGCTCTATCATAACTCTATCATAGCTCTATCATAACTCTATCATAACTCTATCATAGCTCTATCATAGCTCTATCATAGCTCTATCATAACTCTATCATAACTCTATCATAACTCTATTATAACTCTATCATAGCTCTATCATAGCTCTATCATAACTCTATCATAGCTCTATCATAGCTCTATCATAGCTCTATCATAGCTCTATCATAACTCTATCATAACTCTATCATAACTCTATCATAGCTCTATCATAACTCTATCATAGCTCTATCATAGCTCTATCATAGCTCTATCATAGCTCTATCATAGCTCTATCATAACTCTATCATAACTCTATCATAGCTCTATCATAGCTCTATCATAGCTCTATCATAACTCTATCATATAGCTCTATCATAACTCTATCATAGCTCTATCATAGCTCTATCATAACTCTATCATAACTCTATCATAACTCTATCATAACTCTATCATAACTCTATCATAGCGCTATTATAACTCTATCATAACTCTATCATAGCTCTATCATAACTCTATCATATAGCTCTATCATAACTCTATCATAACTCTATCATAGCTCTATCATAACTCTATCATATAGCTCTATCATAACTCTATCATAACTCTATTATAACTCTATCATAACTCTATCACAACTCTATCATAGCTCTATTATAACTCTATCATAGCTCTATCATAACTCTATCATAACTCTATCATAGCTCTATCATAACTCTATCATAGCTCTATCATAACTCTATCATAAATCTATCATAACTCTATCATAGCTCTATCATAGCTCTATCATAGCTCTATCATAGCTCTATCATATAGCTCTATCATAACTCTATCATAACTCTATCATAGCTCTATCATAGCTCTATCATATAGCTCTATCATAACTCTATCATAACTCTATCATAGCTCTATTATAACTCTATCATAACTCTATCATAGCTCTATCATAGCTCTATCATAACTCTATCATAACTCTATCATAACTCTATCATAACTCTATTATAACTCTATCATAACTCTATCATAACTCTATCATAGCTCTATCATAACTCTATCATAACTCTATCATAGCTCTATCATAACTCTATCATATAGCTCTATCATAACTCTATCATAACTCTATCATAACTCTATCATAGCTCTATCATAACTCTATTATAACTCTATCATAACTCTATCATAGCTCTATTATAACCCTATCATAACTCTATCATAGGTCTATCATAACTCTATCATATAGCTCTATCATAACTCTATCATAACTCTATCATAGCTCTATCATAAGTCTATCATAACTCTATGATAGCTCTATCATAACTCTATCATAGCTCTATCATAACTCTATCATAACTCTATCATAGCTCTATCATAACTCTATCATAACTCTATCATAGCTCTATCATAACTCTATCATAAATCTATCATAACTCTATCATAACTCTATCATAGCTCTATCATATAGCTCTATCATAACTCTATCATAACTCTATCATAGCTCTATCATAACTCTATCATAACTCTATCATAGCTCTATCATAGCTCTATCATAGCTCTATCATAACTCTATCATAACTCTATCATAGCTCTATCATAACTCTATCATAACTCTATCATAACTCTATCATAGCTCTATCATAGCTCTATCATATAGCTCTATCATAACTCTATCATAACTCTATCATAGCTCTATCATATAGCTCTATCATAACTCTATCATAACTCTATCATAGCTCTATTATAACTCTATCATAACTCTATCATAGCTCTATCATAGCTCTATCATAACTCTATCATAACTCTATCATAACTCTATCATAACTCTATCATAGCTCTATTATAACTCTATCATAACTCTATCATAGCTCTATCATAACTCTATCATATAGCTCTATCATAACTCTATCATAACTCTATCATAGCTCTATCATAACTCTATCATATAGCTCTATCATAACTCTATCATAACTCTATCATAGCTCTATCATAGCTCTATCATAACTCTATCATATAGCTCTATCATAACTCTATCATAACTCTATTATAACTCTATCATAACTCTATCACAACTCTATCATAGCTCTATCATAACTCTATCATAACTCTATCATAGCTCTATCATAACTCTATCATAACTCTATCATAGCTCTATCATAACTCTATCTTAGCTCTATCATAACTCTATCATAAATCTATCATAACTCTATCATAGCTCTATCATAGCTCTATCATAGCTCTATCATATAGCTCTATCATAACTCTATCATAACTCTATCATAGCTCTATCATAGCTCTATCATATAGCTCTATCATAACTCTATCATAACTCTATCATAGCTCTATTATAACTCTATCATAACTCTATCATAGCTCTATCATAGCTCTATCATAACTCTATCATAACTCTATCATAACTCTATCATAACTCTATTATAACTCTATCATAACTCTATCATAACTCTATCATAGCTCTATCATAACTCTATCATAACTCTATCATAGCTCTATCATAACTCTATCATATAGCTCTATCATAACTCTATCATAGCTCTATCATAACTCTATTATAACTCTATCATAACTCTATCATAGCTCTATTATAACCCTATCATAACTCTATCATAGGTCTATCATAACTCTATCATATAGCTCTATCATAACTCTATCATAACTCTATCATAGCTCTATCATAAGTCTATCATAACTCTATGATAGCTCTATCATAACTCTATCATAGCTCTATCATAACTCTATCATAACTCTATCATAGCTCTATCATAACTCTATCATAACTCTATCATAACTCTATCATAGCTCTATCATAACCCTATCATAACTCTATCATAGCTCTATCATAACTCTATCATATAGCTCTATCATAACTCTATCATAACTCTATCATAACTCTATCATAGCTCTATCATAACTCTATCATAACTCTATGATAGCTCTATCATAACTCTATCATAACTATCATAGCTCTATCATAACTCTATCATAACTATCATAGCTCTATCATAGCTCTATCATAGCTCTATCATAGCTCTATCATAACTCTATCATAACTCTATTATAACTCTATCATAACTCTATCACAACTCTATCATAGCTCTATTATAACCCTATCATAACTCTATCATAACTCTATCATATAGCTCTATCATAACTCTATCATAACTCTATCATAGCTCTATCATAACTCTATCATAACTCTATGATAGCTCTATCATAACTCTATCATAGCTCTATCATAACTCTATCATAACTCTATCATAGCTCTATCATAACTCTATCATAGCTCTATCATAACTCTATCATAAATCTATCATAACTCTATCATAACTCTATCATAAATCTATCATAGCTCTATCATAGCTCTATCATAACTCTATCATAACTCTATCATAGCTCTATCATAACTCTATCATAACTCTATCATAGCTCTATCATAGCTCTATCATATAGCTCTATCATAACTCTATCATAACTCTATCATAGCTCTATCATATAGCTCTATCATAACTCTATCATAACTCTATCATAGCTCTATTATAACTCTATCATAACTCTATCATAGCTCTATCATAACTCTATCATAACTCTATCATAACTCTATCATAACTCTATCATAGCTCTATCATAACTCTATCATAACTCTATCATAGCTCTATCATAACTCTATCATATAGCTCTATCATAACTCTATCATAACTCTATCATAACTCTATCATAGCTCTATCATAACTCTATTATAACTCTATCATAACTCTATCATAGCTCTATTATAACCCTATCATAACTCTATCATAGGTCTATCATAACTCTATCATATAGCTCTATCATAACTCTATCATAACTCTATCATAGCTCTATCATAAGTCTATCATAACTCTATGATAGCTCTATCATAACTCTATCATAGCTCTATCATAACTCTATCATAGCTCTATCATAACTCTATCATAACTCTATCATAACTCTATCATAGCTCTATCATAACCCTATCATAACTCTATCATAGCTCTATCATAACTCTATCATATAGCTCTATCATAACTCTATCATAACTCTATCATAGCTCTATCATAACTCTATGATAGCTCTATCATAACTCTATCATAACTCTATCATAGCTCTATCATAACTCTATCATAACTATCATAGCTCTATCATAGCTCTATCATAGCTCTATCATAGCTCTATCATAACTCTATCATAGCTCTATCATAGCTCTATCATAACTCTATCATAGCTCTATCATAGCTCTATCATAACTCTATCATAACTCTATCATAACTCTATCATAACTCTATCATAGCTCTATCATAGCTCTATCATAGCTCTATCATAGCTCTATCATAACTCTATCATAACTATCATAGCTCTATCATAGCTCTATCATAACACTATCATAACTCTATCATAACTCTATCATAACTCTATCATAGCTCTATCATAACTCTATCATAACTCTATCATAACTCTATCATAACTATCATAGCTCTATCATAACTCTATCATAGCTCTATCATAACTCTATCATAGCTCTATCATAGCTCTATCATAACTCTATCATAACTCTATCATAGCTCTATCATATAGCTCTATCATAACTCTATCATAACTCTATCATAACTCTATCATAGCTCTATCATAACTGTATCATAAATCTATCATAACTCTATCATAACTCTATCATAGCTTTATCATAGCTCTATCATAGCTCTATCATAGCTCTATCATAACTCTATCATAACTCTATCATAGCTCTATCATAACTCTATCATAACTCTATCATAACTCTATCATAGCTCTATCATATAGCTCTATCATAACTCTATCATAACTCTATCATAGCTCTATCATAACTCTATCATAACTCTATCATAGCTCTATCATAGCTCTATCATATAGCTCTATCATAACTCTATCATAGCTCTATCATATAGCTCTATCATAACTCTATCATAGCTCTATCATAACTCTATCATAACTCTATCATAACTCTATCATAACTCTATCATAGCTCTATCATAGCTCTATCATAACTCTATCATATAGCTCTATCATAACTCTATCATAACTCTATCATAGCTCTATCATAACTCTATCATAGCTCTATCATAACTCTATCATACCTCTATCATAGCTCTATCATAACTCTATCATAACTCTATCATAACTCTATCATAGCTCTATCATAACCCTATCATAACTCTATCATAGCTCTATCATAACTCTATCATATAGCTCTATCATAACTCTATCATAACTCTATCATAGCTCTATCATAACTCTATGATAGCTCTATCATAACTCTATCATAGCTCTATCATAACTCTATCATAACTATCATAGCTCTATCATAGCTCTATCATAGCTCTATCATAACTCTATCATAGCTCTATCATAGCTCTATCATAACTCTATCATAGCTCTATCATAGCTCTATCATAACTCTATCATAGCTCTATCATAACTCTATCATAACTCTATCATAGCTCTATCATATCTCTATCATAGCTCTATCATAGCTCTATCATAACTCTATCATAACTATCATAGCTCTATCATAGCTCTATCATAACACTATCATAACTCTATCATAACTCTATCATAACTCTATCATAGCTCTATCATAACTCTATCATAACTCTATCATAACTCTATCATAACTATCATAGCTCTATCATAGCTCTATCATAACTCTATCATAGCTCTATCATAACTCTATCATAGCTCTATCATAGCTCTATCATAACTCTATCATAACTCTATCATAGCTCTATCATATAGCTCTATCATAACTCTATCATAACTCTATCATAACTCTATCATAGCTCTATCATAACTGTATCATAAATCTATCATAACTCTATCATAACTCTATCATAGCTTTATCATAACTCTATCATAGCTCTATCATAGCTCTATCATAGCTCTATCATAGCTCTATCATAACTCTATCATAACTCTATCATAGCTCTATCATAACTCTATCATAACTCTATCATAACTCTATCATAACTCTATCATAGCTCTATCATATAGCTCTATCATAACTCTATCATAACTCTATCATAGCTCTATCATAACTCTATCATAACTCTATCATAGCTCTATCATAGCTCTATCATATAGCTCTATCATAACTCTATCATAACTCTATCATAGCTCTATCATATAGCTCTATCATAACTCTATCATAGCTCTATCATAACTCTATCATAACTCTATCATAACTCTATCATAACTCTATCATAGCTCTATCATAGCTCTATCATAACTCTATCATATAGCTCTATCATAACTCTATCATAACTCTATCATAGCTCTATCATAACTCTATCATAACTCTATCATAACTATCATAGCTCTATCATAGCTCTATCATAACTCTATCATAGCTCTATCATAGCTCTATCATAGCTCTATCATAGCTCTATCATAACTCTATCATAGCTCTATCATAACTCTATCATAACTCTATCATAGCTCTATCATAGCTCTATCATAGCTCTATCATAACTCTATCATAACTCTATCATAACTCTATTATAACTCTATCATAGCTCTATCATAGCTCTATCATAACTCTATCATAGCTCTATCATAGCTCTATCATAGCTCTATCATAGCTCTATCATAACTCTATCATAACTCTATCATAACTCTATCATAGCTCTATCATAACTCTATCATAGCTCTATCATAGCTCTATCATAGCTCTATCATAGCTCTATCATAGCTCTATCATAACTCTATCATAACTCTATCATAGCTCTATCATAGCTCTATCATAGCTCTATCATAACTCTATCATATAGCTCTATCATAACTCTATCATAGCTCTATCATAGCTCTATCATAACTCTATCATAACTCTATCATAACTCTATCATAACTCTATCATAACTCTATCATAGCGCTATTATAACTCTATCATAACTCTATCATAGCTCTATCATAACTCTATCATATAGCTCTATCATAACTCTATCATAACTCTATCATAGCTCTATCATAACTCTATCATATAGCTCTATCATAACTCTATCATAACTCTATTATAACTCTATCATAACTCTATCACAACTCTATCATAGCTCTATTATAACTCTATCATAGCTCTATCATAACTCTATCATAACTCTATCATAGCTCTATCATAACTCTATCATAACTCTATCATAGCTCTATCATAACTCTATCATAAATCTATCATAACTCTATCATAGCTCTATCATAGCTCTATCATAGCTCTATCATAGCTCTATCATATAGCTCTATCATAACTCTATCATAACTCTATCATAGCTCTATCATAGCTCTATCATATAGCTCTATCATAACTCTATCATAACTCTATCATAGCTCTATTATAACTCTATCATAACTCTATCATAGCTCTATCATAGCTCTATCATAACTCTATCATAACTCTATCATAACTCTATCATAACTCTATTATAACTCTATCATAACTCTATCATAACTCTATCATAGCTCTATCATAACTCTATCATAACTCTATCATAGCTCTATCATAACTCTATCATATAGCTCTATCATAACTCTATCATAACTCTATCATAACTCTATCATAGCTCTATCATAACTCTATTATAACTCTATCATAACTCTATCATAGCTCTATTATAACCCTATCATAACTCTATCATAGGTCTATCATAACTCTATCATATAGCTCTATCATAACTCTATCATAACTCTATCATAGCTCTATCATAAGTCTATCATAACTCTATGATAGCTCTATCATAACTCTATCATAGCTCTATCATAACTCTATCATAACTCTATCATAGCTCTATCATAACTCTATCATAACTCTATCATAGCTCTATCATAACCCTATCATAACTCTATCATAGCTCTATCATAACTCTATCATATAGCTCTATCATAACTCTATCATAACTCTATCATAACTCTATCATAGCTCTATCATAACTCTATCATAACTCTATGATAGTTCTATCATAACTCTATCATAACTCTATCATAGCTCTATCATAACTCTATCATAACTATCATAGCTCTATCATAGCTCTATCATAGCTCTATCATAACTCTATCATAGCTCTATCATAGCTCTATCATAGCTCTATCATAGCTCTATCATAGCTCTATCATAACTCTATCATAACTATCATAGCTCTATCATAACTCTATCATAGCTCTATCATAACTCTATCATAGCTCTATCATAACTCTATCATAGCTCTATCATAGCTCTATCATAACTCTATCATAACTCTATCATAACTCTATCATAGCTCTATCATAACTCTATCATAACTCTATCATAACTATCATAGCTCTATCATAGCTCTATCATAGCTCTATCATAGCTCTATCATAACTCTATCATAGCTCTATCATAGCTCTATCATAACTCTATCATAACTCTATCATAGCTCTATCATATAGCTCTATCATAACTCTATCATAACTCTATCATAGCTCTATCATAACTCTATCATAAATCTATCATAACTCTATCATAACTCTATCATAGCTTTATCATAGCTCTATCATAGCTCTATCATAGCTCTATCATAACTCTATCATAACTCTATCATAGCTCTATCATAACTCTATCATAACTCTATCATAACTCTATCATAGCTCTATCATATAGCTCTATCATAACTCTATCATAGCTCTATCATAACTCTATCATAACTCTATCATAGCTCTATCATAGCTCTATCATATAGCTCTATCATAACTCTATCATAACTCTATCATAGCTCTATCATATAGCTCTATCATAACTCTATCATAGCTCTATCATAACTCTATCATAACTCTATCATAACTCTATCATAGCTCTATCGTAACTCTATCGTAACTCTATCGTAACTCTATCGTAGCTCTATCGTAGCTCTATCATAACTCTATCATAACTCTATCATAACTCTATCATAACTCTATCGTAGCTCTATCATAACTCTATCATAACTCTATCATAACTCTATCATATAGCTCTATCATAACTCTATCATAACTCTATCATAACCATGAGAATGCAAAATATGCGAGGGATGCAGGCCCCTGAGTGTTTCTTGAGAGCTGATAGAAAAAGTGAATTCCTCCATTGTGAGATAAAGTGAATTAGGTTGTATTTTAAAAGATTGAAACCCAATTAAGGAAAACAAAACAACGTCAAAAACGGCAAACCAAAAAGGGCCAACCAACTTATCGTAAATTAGGCACTAAATGGACTCAAATTAAAACGGCAATGTGCCAGCAGCATTTAAAAAACAAATAAACAAAACACCAACATTATGGCAGAGGCAAACTACTTAAAAGCACATACTACCTATAAAGAATTGTAATCTTGAATCTTGGAGCTCTCCCCAAACAGAAGCAAGCGTTAGGGTTAGGGCTGCCTAGCGGAGCAGTATCAGGCAGAGTACCACGCCGTAAACGGGCAGCTTACAGCACAACGGCTAAACATACGAAGCATCAACCGGAGGCAGCGATCAGGCCCACGGAGAGCAGCTCTCATCTGCCCACATTCACGCCACTTGAATGGAGCATCGGCTGGGCGTGCCGGTCTTCAGTGTCGCCCCCGGGCACGGAAACCTTTGCCAGCTGCACATACATGTTTTTGACATTGCTCTGTAAAGTAGAGTATTGTCTTTTTGCATAACTGGACTGAGTGAAATGAAATGTCCGTTTTCTGCCTGTTTGACACATTAATGCGCATTCACATTATTATTTGTTTGGTTTTAAGAGAAAGACTGACTTTGTGTAATAACTTTGTTTAAGTTGTAGTTGCACACTCACGCCAGAAGGCGGCGCACTACTCCGTGAGACGGTGTAGTTTTACAGGTTAGTAAATGAGTAAAAAAACACATCAAATGGGTCGTAAAGTACTTTTAAGAAACACAGTTAATGTGACTTTATAAATCAGCCGGTAAACATTACATTTTTGTTGAGTTTTGGGTATGTGAAAAGACGTGAAAAGGCCAAGTCAAGGTGACGCTGCGGACGCCATTTTGTGTCCGTTGCACACTTATTACAAAGCTCCTTTTATGTTCATCTAAGCTCCTGACATTGTGTAAAGTTAATATGCCACTGGCAGAGATAAATATGTGTAGACTGGTTAAAGAAAAGTACACTGAAAATGTGAAAGCTAAAGCTAAGCCTGCTGAGCCGTTAAGCTAGACGGAGCTAAGCTAACTATATGTTAAAAAGCAGTCCAGCTGTGAGTATTAAAACGGTATTTTGGTTAAAAGAGTAATAGAGAAGTTAAATAGATAAATAGCTAAAAAGGTATAAAAAAGGGGCCTTCATAGATTGTGAATTTTGTCAAGGTAAAAAGGTAATTGTGATAAATATCATTTACAATTCACTGTACATGAAGGACAATTTATTGCATATGTTGCATTTGAGAACAGTTGTTGTGAAGCTGTAAGTTTATGTTATTGTATTAATAAATATGGCGAGGCATTGAGAAAAGAAACTTCACCTGTCACCTATCTCATTCATTTCCCATAACATATAATCTTCCCAACAGGCCCAAAACCTGGGTCTGTTACACCTGCACCTTAGATGTTGTAGAAAAGACAGTAAAACTGGTTAAATTGAAAGTACCAGGGCTTGTTCATCCACAAAACCTGCCCTGGCAAAGACACGTTGTGTTTAAATGCACTTTGGACAAACGGTTAAAAGTAGTGATGTGACATGAACGTACAGCATCTATTGAATTCTCTTGTTTGTGTAGCACGTTTTACAACACAACCCAATATGCATCAGATATATCAGACTTTTACACAAATCTGTCAGCAACCTTTTCTAAACACAAGTCTAAACCTTCCAAAATCCAAGATCAATTCTCTTTATTCAAGGAGAGATACGTACTCCTAGTCTCGGATCATTGCAATTAGACATATTATTATCTTAAAATGTAAAGGACAAAACACAAATTCTTACACTAGTGAGAGCAAACGTGGGCGTCAAGCCCTTTCAACAGTCCTCGTTTGCCAGAGAGACGTACCCATGCTGAAAAGCTGAATAGATGGATTAAACAAAGATTGTTCCAGGGGGCCTCCGGCGGCGCGTTTCCCCGGCTCCCACGGGGAAAGCATTGGTATTCAGTGACTGGTAGAGCCCCAAATTTAAAAAAAAGAATGTATTACACTAGATTTTACACATGGTCGACCAGGCAGGCGAAAACTCATCAATCCACGGTGCGGTAGATAAAGAAAAGCAAAGGAGGGGAGGGGCTGCGTCGTGCGGAGTCTATTTGCTATTATGCAAACAACGCCGCAAACTGAATTCCGTTTTTGTATCTCTTCATCCCGAGTCGGTAGTTGTGCTGCTGGACAAACCTCAGACGTCCGCAGTGCCGCCTAAAGCAAGGTCTCAGTGCTTTAGTGTTCACGGTGGTTTGGCATTTCTCCTTTTGACAACAAGTACTCGTGTAGCGAAGAGTGGCGGGGTCGGACTATGCTTACCGTGGTGGTGCCGGTGAGGCCTCACTGACCTCCTACGCAGGTCAGTGAGGCCTCACCTCCGTGACAGTAAAGCGTGGCCAGAGCATTCAGAGACGCGCTCACACACTCGAATGGTTCCAACGGAATGCAATGACAAACAGTGGTAATAATGTCATTCTAGCTGAACCATGAGCTGCGTTTGCTGGGTGTGTGTGAGCAGAAGAATAAAAGTTATAGTTACCCTTAACCCTAACCCTGCTCATCCTGAATCGTTTCTCATTCTAGGTGAAGGTTCTTGAGCCAGATTCAGATTCATCAGCAACACCCATTAGCGCTGGCAACAGGCGTGCTATTAAAGTGGAGTGGGAGGGGTTTAATTAGGACTTGGTACCATTCGTTTTTTTTCTCGATACCACTACTTTAGCATAGGGCTGGGCGATATGGACCAAAAGTCATATCCCGATATATTTAGGTTGAATATCGATATACGATATATATCCCGATATTTTTTCCACAAAGTGAGAGCTGTGAAATGAAATGTCACTGCCAAATAGGAGTGTTTTAATATTTAATATTGCAATTTTTATTTTATTTATTTATTTTTCTTCTACCCCATTTGCTGTTAATAACTTTATGTTGCATATAACTAAAACTAAAGCCTAAACTGAGACAATGAAATATGACTTATTAAAGTATTACTTACTTTTTAGTCCTTAATAATCATGAAATATAATAAATAAATAAATAGCCCAAATAATTTCTTGATATTTGCTCTTGATTTAACTGTGTTTTAGTCAGTGGTTTTGAGATAAGTTCTTATCTTTATCCAAAGCATTCCCAAACAGAAGCTCCTAAACTGAGCCACAAACGACTCTTTACTCTTTACAAGCAGCACAGGCTCACCATCTCTGCTCATCATCAGAGCTCAGCGAGGGACTGGAGTGATTAGTGCTGCGGCTAACGCAATGCTAACGGGGGAAAAGCGATAGTCCTTCGCGGTGGCAGCATTACAAACGCTGATATTTTCACAGTACATCCGCGATCTACCGCTAACCTTAACTAGACTGAGAAGTAAACAAAAGCACATGGCGCAGCGCACGTAAACAAAAGCACATGGCGCAGCGCACGTCGCCACCATATCTCGCCGCTACATTCACTTCTATCCAAACCATCTCCAAATGATTGAGCCACTGTTTGTTTTACCAACCAAGGGGCTCTCCTCCGCACGCTTCACAGACATTGTTGCTTTCTTCATGTTTGTTGAAGAGTGCCGGCGGAGTGTCTGTTCCTGCCCCATCTCCCCCCTCTCCCTCTCCCCTCTCCCTCTATGCATGCAAAGACGAGGGGCGGGGCCGAGGCGCTGGGAGCAGTGCAGAGCTCCGCTCAGCGGGTTGCCTGAAGCAAGTATTACAGCGCAAATTTGGACTATATCGATATATACGATATGGTCTAATTCCATATCTCTTTTTAAAATATATCGATATATCTTAAATATCGATATATCGCCCAGCCCTACTTTAGCAGTGCCATAACGGTACTCTTGTACTGGAATTAAAATAATGTGTATAAAAAAGTATCGTTCAGGAGAAAATCCTAAAACAGAAAGAACACAGGCCGCAGCAGCGTCGCAAGTAAATTCCGTTTTTTAGCAGAATTCCCACTTCAGCGGCGATAAAAAGAGAGACGGGACATTCTTACCTCCTGAGCTGCGGGGACAGACCAGGTCCACATCAGGACACCGTTTTCTTTCAGCTAAACTTTTCTTCGTCAAAGTGAAAACATTTCACACGTCAAAGATCTGCGAGCGCTCACTCTGTCACTAATAATTTACCAAAACTGTTCCAAAAATGGCTAATGCAGAGTGAGCGCTCACCTTTTTCACAAACAATCTTTGATCTCCTCCTCCGTGCAGCCATTTGGTGCAGCATGGAGTTTAGTAAACAACAGCAGTAACTTCTTTCTCTAAAGGTAAAGCCCATGTGTTTGTTGTTGTCACTGCTTTTCTCTTTGTCTAAGAGCTCTAGTTTCTTATTCAGTCCTGGTTTAGTCCAGGTTTTTAACCAGTTTAATGGTTTAGTCCTGTTTTTTAACCAGTTTAATGGTTTAGTCCAGGCTCAGACCACAGCTCTTCCATCTCTAATAATGACTAAAGTGTTAGAAAGTTATAGCTTTGCTTCACTTCAAGAAAACATCTGCATTTGTGCTGAAGCGGCTCATTATCTGCTCTTGAGTTTAGATTGTGTTTTTAGACTCACTGTGGATCATTTATTGACGTCTGGAGACAAAAAGTACAGAAAATTGGCACAGAAAAAAAAAAAAATTGATACTGCCCCCTGGTTGGGTAACCAGGGGGCAGTATCCCCCTGGTTACCTAGGGTGGGCAACCCTGGGTTTACCTTGCCCTGGTATCACCCAACTTTGTTCTCAAAAATATGTTTTTTCACGACAAGCATCGTGATGCGTATTGTGCCGTCACAAAAGTACTGTCACGGCCCTGTATGCTACTATTCTAGCCACAGCTGCCCTGGGGTAGACCAATCTACGCCATCGATCCCTCCGACCTCACTGACACACATACAGAATCAGAATAGATTTTATTCGCCATTGATTGAGAACAGGTTCACAAGCTAGGTATTTTTCTTGATGCGGACGTGCAACATAAAACATATAACACAGAATTTAGATCAAATTAAGCTATAAAACTTTAAATTATAAGGCTTTAAACTATAGGGCTTTAGGGGGCATGCATAAGGAATATTAATAAATAAGATACAAAATAAAAAGTAAAAAGTAAAATACCTGACCCTAAGCCCCTGATCAGAGGACTGCGAGTATTTTGTGTAGAAAATACGACACAAGTAATAACTTTGCAGCTTTAAAAAAAAACACACAATTCCCTACTTCCTTGTCGGGAGTCGGTGACGTTTACAGTACGTCTGCACAGCGCCACCTTCTGCCCTGGAGTGTACCAAGTATTATATGTATCTCTCAGCTGCAGCGGAGTAAAAGGAGTGAGTCGTCAACACTTCTCGAGTTGAAGGATGAGTCCGATGTAAAGGAACGTTGAAATAATGCACCAGGACAACCCGGGCGGTCGCTCAGACGTTATTAAATGTGTTGTATGAAGTGTTTTCTCATTAATCCGAAAGTCTCACTGCGAGCGCGGATCAATTCCTCAGTACCATCAAGGTCGATGCCCCCAAGTCTTTTCTCGGCTAAAGCCATTCATTTATGTGTCGCCCCTATAAATATTTGCACTGTCCGCCCCCCCGACTCCGCTCTCCTATTAATTAAATCGTGATCGGTGCAAATTAATCGGTGGGCCTTGTAAGCCGCCTTATCAAATGCAAATTGCTTATTGAGGCAAAGTAATTAAGAGCGAAACGTACACCCCGGGAGCACCATCTGTTGTTTTCTGGACCCAGACAACAGGTGAGGCCAAGCAACAACGCCGAGAAGGAGATAAAGCTCAATTAATTTTCAGAAAAAGAGGGGGAGTGAGTGAGTGAGGGGATCGGAGTCTCGAAGCGTCACGATCGACAGAGTCACGCAACAATGGGAAGTTAATTAGCAGGAGGAGATCTTAGCGGCAATCAGGCCTCGGGCGCCGGCGAACAAAACACGCTCGATGGATGGAGGTTTCAATAGACCCGAGCTATTCAGCCAGAGGGGAGCCGGTGACTGATCTTTTTTTGTTTTGTTTCCGCCAAATGTAACAATATTTTGGTAAAAACAAGATAATAAATAATAAATAAAACAGTTCTGAACAGTCTTTTATACACCATGTAAAAATCACATTTAGTTTCAATTACAAGTATTTTCTTTGTTGAAAATTGTGTTCAGTAATTGGCTTCGGTTCGAGAGCAGTGCCACGCCTCCGCTTCATCTCCAGCTTCTCTAACCACTCCCCACCGACTCCTCTACGACACCTCCCCATTTTCCCAGCAGCCAAACCAGGAAGTTCACGTTCTCTCGACCCCACCCTGCCTCTTTCCTATATGCTCCCTGTTTGGCAGAGCCAGCTCTCATCTCAGCTCTGTGCCCTTGCTCTCGGCACACGGCTGATGTTGAACTCACAGTGGAATGAAGTTTGTCTGTGATAGCTGGAAAAAAAAGCTGAATGAAGTACACGAAGCCACGAGATGTTAATGTAGAGAAGGGGAAGCGCTCGTTGCAGTAGCAGCACACCACTCCACAGTCGAACCAGTCTTTCTAAACCACGCCCCCCCCCGCGCCCTGGCCACGCGAGCGCTAGCTCACCGTAGAGCGTTAACAACTGCAGCACTAGCCGACATCGCTTTGGATGAGTCGACTAGTCGTGTGTTAATTACTCCCTCCCTCTCTGCCTAGTTTTAACATTATTGTCAAGGTGGAACCCTTTACCATGTTTCGATGGGACAATAAACAGTGTTACCCTTGGTTAGAAACTAGCAGCTAGTTGTTTTTGCCGGTTAGCTTTAAAGGAATAGGCCACCGTTTTTACATACTGAGATATGTTCTTACCTTAGCTTTGACGAGTTCATTTGTACCTGTCTGGTCTCCACGTGCACTGTAAGTTGTGCTTAGTAAAGGTCGCTCAGTGAGGCCTCGGCCTTTTTACTGAATATAATGGCCACAATGTATTTAGTGTCATGTTACTGTCACTCATGGTTTCTGACAGAAGTCTAACTCTGAAAAAAGCCCGGCCCATAACAGCAGGTCCTATAAGGGCTCAGGTATTTTAGGGGCTCCTGATTTAGAGTAAACTTTACTCTAAGTCATTAATGAAACCTTATTCTTTTTAAAGCAAACTTTACTTTGTAAAGAGTAAGGTTTCATTAATCATTTAGAGTACGCTTTAATTGTTCTAATGGCAATGTTCTTTACCATCTAAAGAACATCCGCCCCATTCTCTCTCGGGCCAACACGGAGATGCTCATGCATGCTTTTATCACCAGTCGTATTGACTACTGTAATGCCCTGCTTTCTGGTCTTCCCAAAAAGAGGATCTCAGGTTTACAACTTTTACAAAATTCAGCAGCTCGTGTCCTGACGAAGACCAGGAGGCGGGACCACATTACACCGGTTTTAGAGTCCATTCAGAATGTCAGAATGTTAATACAATATGAAGGCTTTAAGGCCATGCATCCAGATACTTTTATGAATACAGACTAATCTACAACCGTCTCTGCAAGTTTTTTGCAGAACTGCTGACGCAAGGTTTCATCTCCATAAAGCACGCATTTCACCAGTGCCCATATTATAACTAAACAGGTCAAGATTACATGCCAAGCCGTGAGTTACCGATGGACAGCCATGAGCAACATTTAAAAAAATCATGTCGGAAGTCAAGACTCCACTGGAGGATACATCCTAGCTCATCACTGTAGGTGTTTGGGTGTTTGGACAGGCCTGCTCAAAAAAATAATCGGCCTGTCGTTTAGTATACGTATTTTTTTCAGTCGTAACTCACTGTTTGTCAGTTTTTCTTGGACTATTCAATGATTTTTGGATAATCGTTCATGGGGAGATAACAGGAGAGGAAGAGCAGCGACCTCCGGAGACTTCCTTGGGTCCTTCATCTGCCGGGTGAACTGTAGAGACTAGGACGGCAAGGGTTCACTGAGCTCAAAGGGCCTTCGACCACTAGCTGCTGTTCGGTGAAATGTAAAGCCTGTTTTTAACTCATTCCCACCACTGTCTGCAGGGGGAGGGACAATCCTGAGCTGCCCTGGCCCCGATGCCTCGACCATGACTGTATTACAAAGAAAAGGATCAATCTATAATATTTGAATGACTACTACATCATATTATATTAGATGTTGGATTGGAGTCTCTTTAGGGATGTCAAGTTTAACCAGTTTCACGATTACCGCAGTTAAGAAAAAGATTACAAAAGGATCATTTTAAGACTTTTATAACCTCTGCCATTTTGCTTACGATCCACTTAAAGAGGCGTTGTCCGCATGGAGGTCTTTTAGCAGCAGGCTGACTATATATCACTCCGGTAATGATTTGCTTCTTGGGCCCGACTTCGCTATTGGTACTGCTCATGTTCATTCTAAAAAGCTACTCTCAACTTGTTCAATAGCTTCGTTTCTGTCCTAGAGTCAGGACTAGTGCCGCGAGTTGGTGAACGGTCTTCCAGAAAACAAAGTTTCAATCCAGATTGAACAATTATTTTTAGTTGCTCCTATGATAATTGCAGCTATTTATTTGCATTTTGGGGTTTGGTGAAATCCAATTATGGATTGTATCTACGTTTTAGTGTTGTTCTTTTTAATAGTGTTTTAACCAGATTTTGGGGCATTCTAAACTCCTAAATGATTACGAACGCTTATTGTCACCTTTTCACCTCATTGTTGTCGCTCTTTTATTGCATTCTCACTTTAGGCACGTATCCGTTGCTATTTTTATGCTTTTTTTCAAGACGCTTGTAGATTTGGGTAAAGTCGGTCGAGCGGCCGCGCGTTTCCCAGATGCACAGAAAGAAAAAGCTGACTTGAACCAAGAGCATTTCCTCCAGTTCAGCTTTACCCCGATCTAACAGGTTACGGCCTATAGACCTGTGTAATGCCCCATTTGAAAGCTAAGACCTACAAAACGAGCGTTTCCCAGATGAACAGAAAGAAAACGCTGACGCTGACCTCCTTCACACTTGTTCATTTTGCTCAGAACAGGATTGACTGATTTTCAGCTCGCCAAAGTCATAGAACCGGGAGAAACCAAGTATCTGTAAATAGCACCATTTTCCAGGATCCTTTTAGGATTGTGAGCGGGTGTGAATCATAAATAACGAGATTCGTGTCGTTCTTTTCCAAGCACAGCTATTACCATTTCCTTTTGAAGAGGCTTATCTCTTATAGGGCTGGGTATCGTTACATTTTTTTTAAATACCGATACTTTAACGATTCTTTTTTCGGAACCTATACTAAAATATTTGTCAATTTGAAAGATAAAACAGATTCATTATGTTAACGTATTCCTTTTCCCTCCATTTAATTTCTGTTGCATTTGTATTATTGGTTTGAGGTGAAACAACCAAGAAACTTCTTTTACTAGATACTCTCTGTCACTGACACAGGTGAACATGGGCCTGTAGATACTCTCTGTCACTGCATCAAACAGATCAGTTTGTGGATGCAAAACAACTTTCTCCAACTAAACTCAGACAAAACTGAGATAATTGTTTTTGTCCCACAGACACAAAGACAAAGTGTTATCAGTCACCTTGAGTCTCTCTCTCTAAAACCAAAAAAATCAGGTTATAAATCTAGGAGTAATCATGGACTCAGACCTGAACTTAAACAGCCACATCAAAGCAATAACATCATCAGCTTTTTACCATCTGAAAAACATTAACCTCCTCAGCCCTAACGGCACCCGATCGGGGGCCAGTAATGCTCCGGGCAGTTGGACGCCACTAGGCACAAGGGGGCGCCCTTCCAACCTTCTCAGTGAAAATGTGAATTGACTTTCTTCAGAGTTAGACTTTAGGTCAGACACCATGAGTGACAGTAACATGACGCTAAATAGTGAGCTCTTTATTGTCTGTAAAAAAGCTGAGACCTCGTTGCTCTTCAGTCAGACTGAGAAGTGAAGAAAGAAATCATGGAGAGTCTGCTTTAGACAGAACTTGAGAGTTCTGCTGGTTATAGGAGTCACATTGTATTCTGAAACTCAAAAAAAAGGTAAAAATAAAAATTATATAAAAAAATATGGACAAATACAAACTTGAACATCCTGAAATTATATAATTAAAAATATTAGTTAATTATTAATTACTCTCTTTTTACAAAAAAAACAAAAAAACATGACAATTATATCTGATGGAGTGTCATGTGTGTCCCGGTTCTTCTGAGTCATGGTGGGTCGGTCAGTCTGCACCACGACTGACAAGGGTTTGTTTGTATAGAATGAGAGTAATTAATTAACTGAAATTTTAATCAGAAATTTTGGATCTTCACCACTATAACTAAGGAATAGGAGAATTTTAAATGTTTATTGTTACATCCAGCAGAAGTGTAATGTCCAAAATGAGAAACTCCATGACTTCCTTCTTCACTTCTCAGTCTGTGACTGAAGAGCAATGAGGCTTCACCCTTTTTACTGAAAATAAAGGGTCACTATTTAGCTTCATGTTACTGTCACTCATGGTGTCTGACCTACAGTGTAACTCTGCAGCCAATCAAATCACAATGACTCAGAGTGGGTTGGGCTCAAATGGGCACCAAACGCCAAGATCCAAGCTCTGAGACTAAAATAATAAAACCCTGGGGTTAAGAGGTTAAGATCAGAGGAATAGTGTCAACACCAGACTTAGAGACACTCATCCATGCATGTGTCTCCAGCAGGTTAGACTACTGTAACGGCCTGCTCACTGGCCTTTCTAAACGAGCTGTTAGAGCTGCAGAACATCCAGAACGCTGCTGCTCGAGTCCTGACAAGACCCAGGATATATGACCATATTAGTCCAGTGCTCCGGTCCCTGCACTGGCTTCCTGTCACTCAGAGAATAGAATTTAAAACAGCTCTGCTTGTGTACAAGTCTTTTCATGGTTTAGCACCAAAGTCCATCTCTGACATGTTAGAGCCGTATGAACCATCTCGGGCCCTGAGAACTTCAGGGAGGGGTCTCCTGGTGGTTCCCAGAGTCAGGACTAAACACGGTGAGGCTGCGTTTCAGTTTCATGCAGCTAAAATCTGGAACAGTCTTCATGAGGATGTGAGACAGGCCTCAACTCTGACAATGTTCAAATCCAGGCTGAAAACAGCTCTTTTTACCCGAGCAGATGAAAACTGAAAGTATTTTATCTGCACTCTTGCCTTTTACTGTCATTGATTAATGTTTATGTTGATGTTTTAATGATTGATTTGATCTGTTTTCTTGTAATTTTCTGCAACTGTGAAGCACTTTGAATTGCCTTGTGTATGAATTGTGCTCTACAAATAAACTTGCCTTGCCTTTTAACGACAAAGGGGCAGAAATAACACTAACAAATAACACATGACAACGTTTTCGTATTTATTTTTAACTACTTTCTTTCATAAAAGTGTTTCATATTTTTTTCTCTAAATTTCCCCTAATTTTTTCACTTTTTCTTAAATTTTCGAAAAAAAAGGAAAAAAATAAATCAACATTTTTTCACTTTTTTCTTTAAATTTTGCCCCAAATTGTCCCAGTTTTTCTCAATTTGTCCACTTTGTTTTTCCAACTTGTTTTTTTTTAAATTTTGTTGACCAACAGCACGTTTCTTTTTGGTTCCTGGTTTCGATACTTTTATTTCTTCAATATCAGAAGTAACTCAACCTTTTTTGTTCTTGATACCACACTTGTATCGTTTAACGGTACCCAGCCCTAATGACACATTTGATGAGGCACATGTTATAGCACTAGCCCATGTCATTATCGTTCTCACTGCCTGTGTGTATATAATCGCCAGTGTCTGCTTCCACCCTGGAGCTATTGTTTGGGGCTGTCAGAACACATGACAGGCCCCCACACGGGAACTGCCATTCAGCGCGGTCATGATATCAAATGGAACACTCAACCTTGACCAACGAGTTCGTAACGGGGAAAATATGATTAATAAAGTCATTTAATATAGGTTGCGGTGGCAGAAGCAATTACCTGGCGTGTTGATCGCCGGCGGCTACACGGAGCAGGGGGAGATGTTCCGGGACACGGACCAGTGAATTGTAAAGTTCCCCGCAGATTCCGCTCTCCCCCATTCTAGTCCAGTGTGTCCTGATTGGAGCTCCCGGAGTCTGCGGTCATTAGTTCAACCAAGTGCTGACGAGTCGCTAAGTGCGTTTGCCGCGGGCCGTCGGGGACAAGGTTCGGCGACCGCGACCATCTGCCTCCGCGCCAAACGCGGGCCAAGACTCGAGGGTTGGACGACGGAGTGCGAGATGTCAAAGTTCTGCAAGATGCGCTTGTGCTTAAAGGTAATGGAAAATGGGACAATAGGACACTGCGATCTGGGTTAGGTTAAGACGCATATGAAGACACAACTTCCTGTGTATGTTCATCATTTGAAAGCTAAGAACCTCCAGATTTAAGAACCACTCCATTTTCTTACTTAAGGTGCTGCTCCGAAAGATTTTTAGAGCACCCTCCGAAAGCCTCTCTTAGTTTGCGAGATAAGTAAAGAGAGGATTAAGCTTCATCCTCTTCTCTTCCTGACCTGACAGGCAGGTTCTCTGGAAAGCTTGACTCGTTGATCGAAGTGATCGGTTCTGATTAGTTGCTGAGATAAGACTTTAGAGAATATCCATCCATTTTCTTCCACTTGTCCGTTGCCGGGTCGTGGGGGCAGCTGTTGGAGCTGCACCAGCCCCTATAGCGCCCCCTGCAGGTGGTGGGTCCACAGAAGGACGGCCTCATGGTTCTAACCGGGCCTGTTGGTCTCTCATAAGGGGCTTCTGAACCGCTCTTTGTCTGACCCGTCACCTAGGACCTGTTTGCCATGGGAGACCCTACCAGGGGCACCAAGCCCCCGACAACAGAGCTCCAGGATCATTCAGGCTCAAACCCCTCCACCACGTTAAGGTGGCGGTTCCAGGAGGGGACTTAGTATTATTTAATATGACTTGCGTTGCATCAAATTGCAGCCCCAGACAGTCTATTGATCAACTTGTAATATGTTTCAACTTACAGACAGCAGCTTTAAAGGCGCATTATGGAACTTTTTATCCGCCCCAAAAAACCCTCGATATTAGTGCATAATTGACCTTTTTGTGACCTGTATGGGTGGGAAGCATGATACCTTTAATTTCCGTCACGATCACCTCTAGAACACTCCAGGATCACATTGTTTTGCAGGTTTTCTGGTGACCCTACTAGGGGCACCAAGCCCCCGACAACAGAGCTCCCAGGATCATTCGGGCGCTCAAACCCCTCAAAAGGGGAATTGATGAGTCAAAGAGAAGAAAGTTAAACACAACTCGGTCTAAGTTAAAGTCAGCCAGATTTAACTCTGTGAGCTTTCACTCCAAACTCTATGAGCTCTGTTAACTCGGTATGAGTTAAAAGTCTGTCCCCACCCCTCACCAGCTCATTTGCATGAGGATTTGAACGTACTGACTGCGATGCTCTACTGTCGGAGATTTCAAGAGGATTTATACCATATTTGTCTGGGAAGTGAATTCCAATCTTTCTGACCGTCAATTTATAGTTTTTTTTAATTTTTTGTATAAGAATAAGGTTGGTGAATTGGTGAATGGCCACCATGTCTCAACAAGGCTGTGATGCAGCAAAGAGGTCCTCTGACCTCAACCCTATTGAGAACCTTTGGCGCCTTAAGCAACACATCTATGAGGGTGTGAGGCAGTTCACATCCAAATAGCAGCTCTGGGCTATTCTGACATCCTGCAAAGAAATCAAATCCAAATCAAAATGTATTTTGAAAAAAATATTGTTATCATTGGGAGCATTTTTCAATCACATTCAAATGATCCTCTAACAGTTAAAGGCTTGAAAATTATGCTGACTTGATTTGAGTTGACAATTTAGAAAATCTGAGAAAAATGTCATTTGCATAATCATTTGGAACGCAGCGTATAACCCTCACAGTGGCAGACGCATGCTATTTTAGTCCTATTGGCATCCTAATTTCTTCCCAGTTCTATTGTATTACTTTGAAGGCCTGAGTTGAACCCGGAGCACATGGCTACTTAATATGCATAAACAAAAAGACGTACTTTAGTGCTGATTACAGCTGTTGAACTCCATTCTACCAGAGCCCTGACTCGGCTCTAAACACTACATGGAAGCACAGCAAAGGTAATTCTTTCTTTGCAATAATGACGTTTTAACCTGCTGTGGACGTTAGCACTAGCCGCCTTAGCATTAGAGAGTATGCCACAACTTTTACTTCAACTTCTTATTTCTTCTATGGGGTTGTTTTACTGTGTCACCATTAGTCTTTAATGGGGGAAAAATTAGCGTAAATGGCTATATTAACTACTAGTGCAGAAACTTGAAATAGTTAGTTTTCCACTACAAAACTGACCTCTTTTAGGCACAGTAGATGTTTGCTAAAAGTGTTACGTGAACCTTACATTGAACCTCACTCAAATTCTCACCAAGTTTAGCTTCCGCCACTTTTCTTGTTGAAAAGTGACCTGCTGGAAATACAACTAAATGCAGCTACTCTTTCAACATACAGATCACCTTGCAAACAAAGCCAACCTGGAAGGACTTCTTTCTTACATGTGTGGGCAGAACAACTCTCGCCGCAGTCACCTGCCAAGGCTCCGGCTCCTACACAACAGATTGCTTTGTCGCGATGATGATGACCCAGCTCCAGATGTCCTTGGCCGGCTGTTGTCCGCCTGATCTGATGGTCCGTCTCGTGGAAACTGTGCGGTCTTCCATCGCTTTGTGACGAATGAGCCAATTATCGCATTTCTTTGAGAGCTTCCCCCATTTTTAGGCACGTAGACAGTCATTAATCATTAAAGATTTTGGGTGAGGGGCAGGCTTGCTGACCCGGCGAAAAAATCCAAAATGTAATTGATTTAAAGTTGCTTGGTGCTGTCTTGGTGTTTCGGGGGACAGTAGGTGGCATTTGGCTGCAAGGCAGTGGAGGCTACTTATGAGCATGTCCGACGCTGTTATACATGTTATCAGTCAAATGCAGCAACAGCAATGGAGCTCTAAAGCTCCAAACCCGCTCTGGTGCTGTAAGTTGAATCAAATGACCATTTGTTTTTTTCCATAAACATGTACAAATGAGGGTTACAGTTAAGTTTGGTTTAATTTTTTTGTCCAATTCCACCACATGTAAACTACATCCGAAGCAACAGAATTGCATTACTCTGAAATATAGTCATAATATACAAGAGATAGCCATTGCCCCATGTTCCTTAAAAGGGCAAAAAGGCGGGAAGCTACGGGCCTCCACAGAGCTCCACAGCCTGTCAATCATAGATTTAGGCTTCCACTTTTTATTGCTGCTGTACAAATATCAGTGTGGTTAAAAATAAGATACCGACCCCAGTGTTGTCACATGGGTCAAAGCAAGTCTTAGTAAGAAAGACAATTTGGAGCTAGGCAAGAAAGGTTCTAAGCTACATAGTGTCTTTTGGAGTGTTCCCTGGCCACCAGGGGGTGGTATTACAGCAATGTCAACTCCCCATGAGGACCAAAGAGGAGGGCTTTCCTTGCCCATTGCTCTCAAAGACTTAGCGCAAAAGATCAATAGTTGGTATATAGAGGAACAAAAGGGGAGAGTTCATCTTCGCGAGGTCAAGGTTTTCACAAAAATGTGATTATTACGGGAGATTTTCACTGAACTATTAGCATTAGCCACTTTTGGCTTACCTTTGCAGTTCACCTTTCACAGTATTTGCGGTCACCTGCAAACGTCCCTGGCTTTAATTTTAAGGTTAAAAACTCCAGAGCAAGCTGTTCAAATGAACAGCCTTCATTATAGTGGTTGGTTATGTGTCTTAGTGCCCTGCACTACACAGTACCACCTGTAATGGAATCACTACAAGGTGCTGCGTGCTTCATTTTGAACCATGTGGAGTTGAAACATGGGATTTGGAAAAGGTCTATACAGATAGCATAGCTGCCAGAGGGAAAAACAAAGGGGAAAATAACTACTATTTAGCCTCCTCTACACTACTCTTAACTACTTCTCCACTACTTACACAAATGCTGATGAATTAATTGTGTTTTTTTTCCTACCCAAATAAAAATACAGAGATGTGGAGAGGTGCAAAGTGGTTCAACAGCCCATAAACACTTAAATAACAGCGAATGCTAACAGCATTAAAACGTCACAGAAATGCAACAAGAAACAGGAAAGAGCTTAGATCCGTTTTCCTACAGGCCGAAAGCTCTCCAGTCAAGCTTTTAGATTCACATAATGTCGAACTGGAGCATATGCGCTCGGTTAAGTTGGGGGTTAGAGGTTAAGGTTTGAAAATGGTTTGGATTAGGTTAGGGGAAGGTTTACCCTTGGTCACTGGATGTCTTTTTCACATCATAAGGAGGTTGTGAATATGATTTTTTCTCAATACCTTATTACCTCCTTTGTCTACACCGGTGATTAGTGGTAGTCAGGGCGTGGGATTAATAAATAGTATAGCAAATTCTAAAAGCAATTTATCAGTGCCAGCTTATACAGCAGGCGACATGGCAGTGACAAAAGGCTAAAGGGAGCTGTGGGAAAAGTAAACTTAACCAAACACTTTGCTAATGTAAAACCTCACACCCTCTGCTGAACATTTTGTGACGGCGGTATCACTCGGTTGTCAAGTTTCCTTCTTGCTTTTTCCAATTTCACAGTCTGTGGTTATTACTGTCGGCAAAATTAGCTCATGCTACATCCTGCGCGAGACACCGATCGATTCCGAGCTTATTCAACAAAGTATATTATTGGAGAGCCGCACACGGGGGTTGTCGTTTGTGTCTTGTTTGGATGCATACACACATTTTATGAAGCCATTAAATGCTGAGTTGTTGTTGTTGGGTTTTTTGGTTCGCGTCGACTTCTGATATACTCCGTGCACTCGGACAGTTCGTGTTGACGTGGCCATATGTTGAGACAGTCTGGTCAGCAGCTGAGTCAGACGCAGGGAAATATGGACACAGGACGGATCACGTACGTTTGGTGTGAATGGGGGGGAAGGTTCTCGATGGATAAGGAATTTAAGCATAATGGCTGTATTTGAGTCTGAATAAAGCGAGGTTTCGATTTATGGGTTTGGTTTGTTAACATATTAAATATAAAGATTTTGGATATCTGTTCTTTGAGTAAACAAATAATTATGGAACAATATTACGTAAACATGGCATGCAGATTTTGCCATGTTATTGTTGTTATGTTACTATTATTTGAGGCTTACATCCATCCATCCATTTTCTTCCGCTTTATCCGGGGCCGGGTCGCGGGGGCAGCAGTCTCAGCAGAGATGCCCAGACTTCCCGATCCACGCACACCTCCTCCAGCTGTTCTGGGGGGACCCCGAGACGACACCAGGCCAGCTCGGAGACATAGTCCCACCAGCGTGTCCTGGGCCTTCCACGAGGCCTCCTCCCAGTGGGACATGCCTGGAGCAGCTCCCGAGGGAGGCGACTAGGAGGTATCCGGAACAGATGCCCTAGCCACCTCAGCTGGCTCCTTTCGACGTGGAGGAGTAGCGGCTCGAGTCCGAGCTCCTCCTGGGTAACTGAGCTCCTCACCCGATCTCGGAGGGTGCGCCCAGCCACCCCGCGAAGGAAACTCATTTCGGCCGCTTGTATTCGCGATCTTGTCCTTTCGGTCATTACCCAGATCTCATGACCATAGGTGAGGGTGGGAACGTAGATCGATCGGTAAATCGAGAGCTTTGCCTCAGACTCAGCTCCCTCTTCACCACAACAGTCCGATACAGCGACCGCATCACTGCTGACGCCGCACCGATCCGTCTACCGATCTCACGCTCCATCCGTCCCTCACTCGTGAACATGACCCCGAGATACTTGAACTCCTCCACTTGAGGCAAGGACTCCCCACCGACCTGAAGCGGGGAAGCCACCTTTTTCCGGTGGAGAACCATGGCCTCAGATTTGGAGGTGCTGATCCTCATCCCGGCCGCTTCACACTCGGCTGCAAACCGCCCCAGTGCGCGCTGGAGGTCCTGGTTTGATGAAGCCAACAGAACAACGTCGTCTGCAAATAGCAGAGATGATATTCTGAGGTTCCCAAACCGGACACCCTCCGGCCCCTGGCTGCGCCTAGAAATTCTGTCCATATAGGTAATGAACAGAACCGGTGACAAAGGGCAGCCCTGGCGGAGCCCAACGCGCACCGGGAACAGGTCTGACTTACTGCCGGCAATGCGAACCAAGCTCCTGCTGCGGTCATACAGGGAACGGACAGCCCTTAGTAGAGGGCCCCGTACCCCATACTCCCGGAGCACCCCCCACAGGGCACCACGAGGGACACGGTCGAACGCTTTCTCCAAATCCACAAAGCACATGTGGACTGGTTGGGCGAACTCCCACAAACCCTCGAGCACCCGATGAAGGGTATAGAGCTGGTCCAGTGTTCCACGACCAGGACGAAAACCGCATTGGTCCTTCTGGATCCGAGGTTCGACTATCGGCCGGATCCTCCTCTCCAGCATATTTGAGGCTTACAGTAGCGGAAATTAGACATTGTAAACTCTACAAAGAGAGGAAAAAAATATCATCAAACAAAACCCTTTCCACTTTCTCTCCCTGACAAAAATGAACTAAAACCAAGTCGAGTCAAAAATAGGTACAATGAAGATTGTGACAAACAAGTGTTTTGTAACACTGCATCATGTATATTTGGGTATTTTAGAATATCAGCTATTGACCGATTTTGTAGTGATAGGATTTACGGCTCTTTACTGGGAGCCGAGTCTTTGGGATCCGCTCATTTCAAAGAGCCGTTCAAAAGACTGGCTCTTTTTAAATGTAAAATTCTGGGTAAAATTGACTAAAAGTGAACATCACATCCCTACTTTTATTTGCAATGGAAAGAGCTCCCACAACTTGCTCGGCCTCATTGGAGCTGAGAAACATCGGTCACAAGGTTGTCCATGCTTTAAATTTAAGAACCATAAGATCTTGTGTTTCTAAACGCAGACTATAGCATAACACTTTGCGCTTAGTAGGAGTGCACTTTGAGATCTTGCCACTCCAGACTCAGAGCATGTGGGAGAGACACTTTTTCCCCAAACAGATCAACTCCACGGGGTTGAAGTGGTTGTGGAGGATAAACATTTGTTTTGTGTTCACATCAAGTGGGCCGATCCGCGCCACAGTGGACGGCTGTAGCTCTTTTTCTCTCTCTCATGAACAAGGCAGTGTGATGTAAACAAGGAAATTTATTTTATTTATTGGTTTATTTGGTCGGGACAGTGCATGTTGAACAATGAACATGCATGGGTCTCATGCAAGTAAACAAGCCACACCAGATTGTAGCCTTGGGCTAATTTGCTTCTGTCGTACCCCATGCGCACTCTCAAACACACTCTCATTCATCCTGGCTTATTGTACATGTTTTTAGTGGTAGGGGAAACCTACACAGGCACAGGGAGAACATGCAAACGCCACACAGAAAGGTCCCATCCCGGTGGGAATCGAACCCCGGACCTTCTAGCTGTGAAACACGAGCTCTAACCGCTGTACTACCGTGCCACCCAATGAAAATTAGCGGTGCACCCATCAGAGCAGTCACCTCCTCTCGTGACGCCCTCTCAAGTGGCGAAGGCGCAAAGCACATACAGTGAGGAAAATAAGTATTTGAGCACCCTGCTATTGTGCAAGTTCTCCCACTTAGAAATCATGGAGGGGTCTGAAATGGTCATCGTAGGTGCATGTCCACTGTGAGAGACATAATCTAAATTTTTTTTTCCAGAAATCACAATGTATGATTTTGTAACTATTTATTTGTATGATACAGCTGCAAATAAGTATTTGAACACCTGTCTATCAGCTAGAATTCTGACCCTCAAAGACCTGTTGGTCTGCCTTTAAAATGTCCACCTTCACTCCATTTATTATCCTACATTTAGATGCACCTGTTTGAGGTCGTTAGCTGCATAAAGACACCTGTCCACCCCATACAATCAGTAAGAATCCAACTACTAACATGGCCAAGACCAAAGAGCTGTCCAAAGACACTAGAGACAAAATTGTACACCTCCACAAGGTTGGAAAGGGCTACGGGGAAATTGCCAAGCAGCTTGGTGAAAAAAGGTCCACTGTTGGAGCAATCATTAGAAAATGGAAGAAGCTAAACATGACTGTCAATCTCCCTCGGACTGGAAGATCTCAACCCGTGGGGTCTCAATGATCCTAAGAAAGGTGAGAAATCAGCCCAGAACTACACGGGGGGAGCTGGTCAATGACCTGGAAAGAGCTGGGACCACCGTTTCCAAGGTTACTGTTGGTAATAAACTAAGACGTCATGTTTTGAAATCATGCATGGCACGGAAGGTTCCCCTGCTTAAACCAGCACATGTCAAGGCCCGTCTTAAGTTTGCCAATGACCATTTGGATGATCCAGAGGAGTCATGGGAGAAAGTCATGTGGTCAGATGAGACCAAAATGGAACGTTTTGGGCATAATTCCACTAAACGTGTTTGGAGGAAGAAGAATGATGAGTACCATCCCAAGAACACCATCCCTATTGTGAAGCATGGGGGTGGTAGCATCATGCTTTGGGGGTGTTTTTCTGCACATGGGACAGGGCGACTGCACTGTATTAAGGAGAGGATGACCGGGGCCATGTATTGTGAGATTTTGGGGAACAACCTCCTTCCCTCAGTTAGAGCATTGAAGATGGGTCGAGGCTGGGTCTTCCAACATGACAATGACCCGAAGCACACAGCCAGGAGAACCAAGGAGTGGCTCTGTAAGAAGCATATCAAGGTTCTGGCGTGGCCTAGCCAGTCCCCAGACCTAAACCCAATAGAGAATCTTTGGAGGGAGCTCAAACTCCATGTTTCTCAGCGACAGCCCAGAAACCTGACTGATCTAGAGAAGATCTGTGTGGAGGAGTGGGCCAAAATCCCTCCTGCAGTGTGTGCAAACCTGGTGAAAAACTACAGGAAACGTTTGACCTCTGTAATTGCAAACAAAGGCTACTGTACCAAATATTAACATTGATTTTCTCAGGTGTTCAAATACTTATTTGCAGCTGTATCGTACAAATAAATAGTTAAAAAATCATACATTGTGATTTCTGGATTTTTTTTTTAGATTATGTCTCTCACAGTGGACATGCACCTACGATGACCATTTCAGACCCCTCCATGATTTCTAAGTGGGAGAACTCGCAAAATAGCAGGGTGTTCAAATACTTATTTTCCTCACTGTAGCTCCGGAAAATAATTCGTCAAGAGCCTGCGCCCCTCTGTGCACCAGCACAAGATCTGGCCCAGAGACTTGTGTTTTTAGTTTTGGAATCTGCTGATTTTTGCCTTTCAAATGAGCTCCCTCTGAAGTAAACATGAATGTGCTGAATAAATCAGTCCTATGCCTCTAATAAAGCGCCCCCTGCTGTCACAGTTCAACACTGACACATCTACAGTTTAGAAGCTTCATATACAGGATTATAAACCAGACATTTGGAAATATTGGCCGTGAACATCAGCATCGGCCTTACAAAAAACCCATATCAGTCGACCTCTATAATAACAACGTAGTTCAAAATGTAAAGCGAGTTTCACTTCGTCCCCTCCTGGAACCGCCACCTTAACGTGGTGGAGGGCTTTGAGCCTGAATGATCCTGGAGCTCTGTTGTCGGGGGCTTGGTGCCCCTGGTAGGGTCTCCCATGGCAAACAGGTCCTAGGTGACGGGTCAGACAAAGAGCGGTTCAGAAGCCCCTTATGAGAGACCAACAGGCCCGGTTAGAACCATGAGGCCGTCCTTCTGTGGACCCACCACCTGCAGGGGGAGCCACAGGGGCTGGTGCAGATCCACGACCCGGCAACGGACAAGTGGAAGAAGATGGATGGATGGATGGAGTTTCACTTCGTCTTGTAATAAAAGTGTTGTGTGTATCAATTTTGCCCGAAGCGAAAACAATTTTCTAATTTTGCTACAAAACATTGACAAAGCTTTCCTCCTCATTTATTGCTCAACTGAACAACTTTAGACTCAATTATACAACATGCCCAAACCGTTTTCCTAAACTGAACCATTTCTGTCTTGTCCCTGACCTTCACCAGACTCCCGGATAGAGCCCGTTGTCACTTGACTCTCTGTGTAGACGCTTAAATACATGTTTACAATACATTAGTAAACTGTGTAAATGTCTTACGTTTAACAATGCATTATGAACTGCTCGATCGTGTGTTGACCGATTTTATTACAAAATGAGTTGAGTAACAGTATAACAGTATTATTGCGAAATGCAGGTTTATGAAACAATTTTATAACATTTGGATTACATTTTGAACATTGTTTACTTACCGCTTGAGTGCTCAAATGTGAGGATGGAAAAGAATGGCCCTTGAGGTTACAATGACTCACATCAATCTGCGGAGAAATATTGTGAAGAATACTGCTGGCCCTGCACTGCTTATACGGGCCCTTTTCACTATGACGTGAGTGTTTTGCTCATAAAAGCCATTGTGTTCCTGTGGAGGTGAGCATAAAAAAACCACACACACTCACACAGTAGGTGGAGGACAGCCAGTCGCTAAAGGATCACCACAGACATGTTGAAAACGTTTGTGTGGGAGAATGTCTTCACTTCACCGGAGGAGAGGCCCCCCGTCCACCGACGTCGCGCCAGCTTGATTATCTCCTATATTACCACTATTATTACATCTAGGAGACCGCTATCTGACAAAACGCCCCAAAGCCGCCGCGCAATAATCTCCTCTCGCTTCATCTTATCGCGGAATCTGCGCGCCGGTCGTCCCGAGAGAGCGGCGCAGAAGAAGCCGGGCAGGTCTCCCAACTTCATTTACTGCTGATTTGTCTTTGTCTGAGACGTGGCACTTCACCGCGCGAGTGTTTGGAGACGCGGGGCGCTTGTAGTGCGCCGTGTCTCCGATGTTTACTTCAGTGGCTGTGGGATGAAAGATCTGTGCTTACATTTGCAACCTGCCAACAGTGCAATGAGGCGGAGACACAGTGGGGCACGCCGCGAGACACGGAGAGGCATGGTGGTTTTGTTTCTTGTTCTGGAGTTTCTGAAATGGAAATCGCCGTGTGCCTCGACGCCTCCTTTAATCTGTTGTTTGGAGAGTTTCGGGTAAGTTGACCTCTTAAGCCCAGGGTTTTATTATTTTAGTCTCAGAGCTTGGATCTTGGATCCCGCTCACGGGAACCAGCTGACCACGGACCGAACCATTTTGTTGAGTTATGAAGTATTTTGTAATTTGTTGTGTTTTGCTCATACATTTATGTTTGCTATTAATTTGATTGTTTTCTTTTTTTCTATTCTGTCAAATGTTTCAATACCCGCTTCAGTTACCCCCCCGAGCTGGTCAGGAGGGCCAGCTCCGTCCTGGGCGCCCCATGGACTCTGTGGAGGAGGTCAGGGACAGGAGGGTATTAGCCGAGCTCACCTCCATCATAAACAACCCCTCCCACCCACTGCACGGGACTGTAGAGGGGCTGAGCAGCTCTTTCAGTGGAGGACTGAGACACCCTCAGTGCGAGAAGGAGCGGGTCCTTCATCCCCACTGATGTCAGACGGTACAACACTAACCCTAACCACTAATCTCTGTATCTGCGTCACTTCATCGACAACCTGCACTGTAAACATGCATTGCCGATGCTGACTTTGATATTCTACTTTTATTTAATAGTCTCTTCTAATTTTAATTTTATTTTTAGCTTCTTATTTATATTTTTGCCCCTTTAAGCTTTTTGTTATTACTCATTGACTCATTGACTATTTAACTGTTTGCACATGTCTATCCTCAACACCCTGAGTGTCTCTGAGAGCTGAATGTAACAAGTGAGATCAATAAAGGATTATCGTATCTTATTTGTTGGTCTGAGGGGCTAAAGGGAGCGTTTGAGCTCACACAGGCAGTTGGAGTTGGTCTCGGAGTTGGATATATGTAAGTCCTCTGTAAACACCTATTTTTTTCTATTCATCTTTTCTTTTTTCTTTTTTTACCTTTTTTGCTGCACTGTAAATATTTCACGGAAAGATCGTGACCAGCCCACTTGATCAGCCGCTGCATCCCCCCAAAGGCGACTGCAGCGGCTCCATGGCCCCGTGCATGATGGGAAAACGCCCACCTGTCAGCGGCTCACGCTCAGGTGATTGGATACGAGTCTGCTGTGATCACAAACATGTGACCCCCCCCCCCCCCCCCCTCCTCAGGGCAACGCTTAAGATCTGAACAAATAAACTGAAACTATTCAAGTTGTGTATGGCCCCTAAAATAGAGCCCGTGTTTGATGCTTTTCAGAAGAAACTCATGATTTAGAAGGAAACACTTTATCTCACAAACCTGCACAAACGAGCAAATGGGAAAGTTTTCTTTGATAAAGAGCGAGGTCACTGGAGTAAAGGAAACAGAGCAGGAGGTAAATGGGTTTGGAATAAACTTGAAATGAACGCAATATCTGAACGAGCCGCCGCGTGATCAATCTGAGGCCGCTCTCGACGGACTTCAGACTTTTTGCTCCACCCCCTCTCGCCGATCATCCAGGCGAGCCGCAACCGCATTGCTGGCTGGGTGGAGACTCGGCTTGTCTCCAGGGGATGTCCCGGAGACATCTCGGTGACCAGCGGCGACACTCGACTCTCCGACTAGTCTCCGGGCTAGGGAGATGGGATCTTTGTTATGCGCACAATCAATCCGTGTTGCAGATGAAGCAGCGGCCTTTAGCCATAACTCTGGTCCCGGTCCCATCACTGTAGGAAGAAGGCCAACGGGAAGAGTCCGGAGAGGAGGAGGTCCCGCTCGCTGAGCAAACATGGAGCTACAACAACGTCTGTTTGAAATGAAACCGTGTGTGTCACCTTTTGGAGCCTGTGCACACCGCTCTCAGACTCCTCTTGTTTCTGAAGTCTAATTGCTCAAAAAGACACGTTGTCCTGGGGGGGGGGGGGCTGCAGAAAGAAATCAATGTTTTCCCAGAACATGATGAAACAGATCGATTCCTTTGAGGCCCCGTACCGCTGGAGGTAAACACTCTGATACGGTATCGGCGTGGTGTTTGGACACGGAGCCGGCTGTGTTCATCCCGTTGGACATATTGTGCGTATTTCGCTTTTGGGCACGTCCGCGCTCTTCTTGAACATCCGGATATTAAAAGTCATTAAATGCATTGTGCCAAGATCAAGGCCTTAGAAAGTATTACATTGGATTCACACCAAAATTATGGCCTAAAACATCAGCTGCTGTTTTGGCTGATACTGACTACTGTTTTGCTATTTGGGCATTAAATATAGCATTGAAATATTAAATCAGACTTGCTTGCACTTGTGTAAACCCTGCAAAGTAAAGTCATGCAAAAAAAAAAATCACAAGCAGTCATTTTGGTCTAACGGCATGCTAGAAGATGTACGGCATCTGCTCAAATTTTATTTACCAGTAAGATTAAAAATACCTTTTTATTTCATAGAGAAGAATGCGCATTTAGCAAAAACAATATAAACAAACCAAAAGGCGAGGAACGAGTTTCTCTATGGTCCTCATGGTGGGGAACTGACATTGATGTAATCAGAATCAGAATCAGAATAGATTTTATTTGCCATTGTTTGAGAACAGGTTCATAACACAGAATTGAGATAAACATAAGCTATAAAACTTTAAACTATACGGCTTTAGGGGGCATGCATAAGGAATATTAATAAATAAGATACAAAATAAAAAGTAAAAAGTAAAATATGGTGAGATGACAACAGTGGGATTATATTTACAGATGAGTATGAGTAAAACGTAAAGTGACATCCATGAGTCTGATGGCGGAGGGGAAAAACTGTTCAAGTGGCGGGAGGTATGGGTCTGGATAGACCGTAGCCTCCTGCCTGAGGGGAGAGGGGTGAATAGTCCGTGTCCAGGGTGAGAAGGGTCAGCTGTGATCCGACCCACACGCCTCCGGGTCCTGGAGGTGAACAGGTCCTGGAGAGATGGAGCTCACAGCCAATCACCTTCTCTGCAGCACGCACAATGCGCTGCAGTCGGTGCTTGTCCCGTTCTGTAGCGCCGGGGAACCACACGGTGATGGAGGAGGTGAGGATGGACCACACGGTGATGGAGGAGGTGAGGATGGACCACACGGTGATGGAGGAGGTGAGGATGGACCACACGGTGATGGAGGAGGTGAGGATGGACCACACGGTGATGGAGGAGGTGAGGATGGACCACACGGTGATGGAGGAGGTGAGGATGGACCACACGGTGATGGAGGAGGTGAGGATGGACCACACGGTGATGGAGGAGGTGAGGATGAACCACACGGTGATGGAGGAGGTGAGGATGGACCACACGGTGATGGAGGAGGTGAGGATGAACCACACGGTGATGGAGGAGGTGAGGATGGACCACACGGTGATGGAGGATGTGAGGATGGACCACACGGTGATGGAGGAGGTGAGGATGGACCACACGGTGATGGAGGATGTGAGGATGAACCACACGGTGATGGAGAGGGTGAGGATGGACCACACGGTGATGGAGGAGGAGAGGATGAACCACACGGTGATGGAGGAGGTGAGGATGGACCACACGGTGATGGAGGAGGTGAGGATGAACCACACGGTGATGGAGGAGGTGAGGATGAACCACACGGTGATGGAGGAGGTGAGGATGGACCACACGGTGATGGAGGAGGTGAGGATGAACCACACGGTGATGGAGGAGGTGAGGATGGACCACACGGTGATGGAGGAGGAGAGGATGAACCACACGGTCATGGAGGAGGTGAGGATGGACCACACAGTGATGGAGGAGGTGAGGATGGACCACACGGTGATGGAGGAGGTGAGGATGGACCACAAGGTGATGGAGGAGGTGAGGATAGACTACACGGTGATGGAGGAGGTGAGGATGGACCACACGGTGATGGAGGAGGTGAGGATAGACTACACGGTGATGGAGGAGGTGAGGATGGACCACACGGTGATGGAGGAGGTGAGGATGGACTCGATGATGGCCGTGTAGAACTGCACCAGCATCTTGGTTGGCAGCTTAAGTTTCTTCAGCTGCCGCAGGAAGAACATCCTCTGCTGGGCCTTCTTGATGAGGGAACTGATGGTCGGCTACCCTCTGAGGTCCTGGTGATGGTGGTGCCCAGGAAACGGAAGGAGTCCACAATGGTGTGGCTTGTTTACATGCATGAGACCCATGTATGTTCATTAACATGCACTGTCCCGACCAAATTAACCAAAAAAATAAAAATAAATGGAAATGGGGGTAGGGGCGACGGTGGCGCAGATGGTAGAGCGGGTCGTCTCATGATCGAAGGTCAGTGGTTCGAATCCCGCCTCCTGAAGGTGCACGCTGTCGTTGTGTCCTTGGGCAAGACACTTCACCCTCCTTGCCTCCAGTGTCTGCGTACACTGGTGTATGAATGAGAGAGTGAATGGGCCCCCTATGAGAGACCAACAGGCGCGTTTGAGGCCGTCCTTCCGTGGACCCACCACCTGCAGGAGGAGCCATAGGGGACTGGTGCTATGTGATTTGGGCAGCTCCAACGGCTGCCCCCACGACCCGGCAACGGACAAGTGGGAGAAAATGGATGGATGGATGGAAATGGGGGTGGGAGAGTCTGTCAGGGTGAGGGGGGACGGTGGGACTGTGTCTTTCCTAAAGTCCACGATCATCTCCACTGTCTTCTGGGCGTTCAGCTCCACCCCTTGTGGCCAGGAGCAACTCCAAGAGACACTTGGAGCCTGGCTCCTAAGATTTTTTTTTTTCAAATGCTATGACCCATGTGACAACACTGGGTTAGGTGAAATATTTTTAACCACCCAAAAAAGTGGAAGCCTTTTCAGTGTATTGACTGGCTCCAGAGCCTGTCAATCAAGCTCTGTGGAGGCTCCGCCCGTAGGCTTCCCGCCTTTTTGCTCTTTTAAGGCACAGACTGCGTCGGAGGAGTCTGGGAGGAGCGGCCATGTAAGTTTCACAGATGACTCGGGACCTTTTCTATGAATGGGGATGAATCTATCTACGATACAAACTAAATAAATAAATACTATTAGCTTCATAAAAACTAGTTTTTTCTGATGACGATAGGAATTACCTATGATTTGCCTAATTACCTAATCAGTTTTGTGGTCAAAAGTTTGATCATGTAAAGAGGGAGGAGCTGTGGCTGGGCTTTTTTTTTATAAAGACCGTAACCTGCATCCTTCTGCAGTTTTGCTGACTTTGTATCACTTCGCATCTCTGTTATTTGGTTGAGGTTGAAAGAAATCTGGAAACTATTTGTCATTCACAACTTTGTGCCCAGCAACAGTCTGTGGGAAAAACCCAGAGGTTTTCTGGGAACCCTCCTGAAGTGAACTCATGCGACTCGAGCGACTGATTGCAACCGTTTCGAGCGACCAAACAGCCTCGGTGTGCACGGAGCTTAACACGCACTTCTTCCCCGTTATGACCTATGTTAAACTCCACTTTTTAATGGAGCGGGCTACACATTTTTTACGGAATATAGTAGGTCTTGTGTGTGTGTGCGTGTGAGTAAAATGATCCGCCGATGGGGTAAGTGGTTTTCCACTTACCAAGTGAACGGTGGAGTCGCTTCCAGACTTCGGAGTAGCGCGTCTAATGATCTCCAATCGCTGCAGCCTCCCATCCTCCGAGTATTTGAAGAGCGCCTCAATCGAACCTCCCATTGACTTCTTTTTTTGAAGTGATCTGGAGAGCTTTCATCAACACGACACCAATCAGAGACTACTGTTAGCCTGTGGCTCGACGTGGCACACACAGACGGTATGCTGCTGGCATGTACCGCGCGGATAATCCACCAGTTGGGCTGCACCCTGTCTTGCTTTGCTTTTGTCTTGAACTGCCTCTCTCGGGTGGAGCTTTGGGGGTCCAACGACAGTAGGGGGTGACGGCAACTCTAGTCCTGGAGCTTCTGATCCATATGACTGATGATTGCTGATTCTCACATTTCTCTGCTACGGTCGGTCATAGCTGTGCAGCCAATATTCAATTCATAGTATTACAACCCATCCATCCATCCATTTTCTTCCACTTGTCCGTTGCCGGGTCGTGGGGGCAGCTGCACCAGCCCCTATGGCTCCTCCTGCAGGTGGTGGTACCACAGAAGGACGGCCTCATGGTTCTAACCGGGCCTGTTGGTCTCTCATAAGGGGCTTCTGAACCGCTCTTTGTCTGACCCGTCACCTAGGACCTGTTTGCCATGGGAGACCCTACACAGCAAATGTTCCAGTGTTAATGTAACACTGTCTGGTGTCTATATGAGTCCACTCTTCTTCAGTGTTAATGTGAGTTAACTCTCTGCAGAGTTAGACTGAAGGATAGAGAGTCTGACACCATGAGTGACAGTAACATGACGTTAAATAGAATGTGTTCTTTATTTCTAATAATAAGGCTGAGGCCTCATTGGACTTCAGTCTGTCCTAGACTGAGGTAAAGAAGTAGGAAAATGTTTCCTTCAACAAACGTCTAGGACTTCAACTGGGAGTACAAATTAAAAACTGCAAATCAAGCAAATCACAGTTAGCTTAAAGGAAAGAATAAAACTGCATATATTTTTTAAATATCTCGAACTGTATCTGATGTAGGGTCATGTGTGTCCCTGTTCCTCTGAGTCAGGGTGGACCACAGCAGATGTGGACAGGACTGTGGTATCCACAGTTTTAAATTAGAGAAAATAAAATAACTCTCGAATGCAGTCTGCTGTAACATAGACCTGTGCACATCAGTCATGGTCCAGCTTTTAACAATATATATAAAGATACAGTTTTATTCTTTCCATTAATCTAACTGTTATCAATGATTGCTTGATTTGCAGTTTTTAACTTGTTCTCCCAGCTGAAGTCCTATACCTTTGTTGAAGGAAACATTTTCCTGCTTCTTTACCTCAGTCTAGGACAGACTGAAGTCCAATGAGGCCTCAGCCTTATTATTGGAAATAAAGAACACATTCTATTTAACGTCATGTTACTGTCACTGATGGTGTCAGATTCTCTATCCTTCAGTCTAACTCTGCAGAGAGTTAACTCACATTAACCCCCAGGATTTTATTATTTTGGTCTCAGAGCTTGGATCTTGGCGTTTGGTGCCCATTTGAGCCCAACCCACTCTGAGTCATTGTGATTTGATTGGCTTCAGAGTTACACTGTAGGTCAGACACCATGAGTGACAGTAACATGACGCTAAATAGTGACCCTTTATTTTCAGTAAAAAGGATGAAGCCTCATTGCTCTTTAGTCACAGACTGAGAAGTGAAGAAGGAAGTCATGGAGATTCTCATTTTGAACATTACAGTTCTGCTGGATGTAACAATAAACGTTTAAAATTCACGTATTCCTTGGTAATAGTCGTGAACATCCTTAATTTGTGATTAAAATGTCAGTTAATTATTTATTACAGTCATTCTATAAAAACAAACCCTTGTCAGTCGTGGTGCAGCAGGACTGATGTTACAGAAGAAGCTCATGAGGTTCATTTCTTCAACAAAGTTAACCTCTTAACCCCAGGGTTTTATTATTTTAGTCTCAGAGCTTGGATCTTGGCGTTTGGTGCCCATTTGAGCCCAACCCACTCTGAGTCATTGTGATTTGATTGGCTACAGAGTTACACTGTAGGTCAGACACCATGAGTGACAGTAACATGAAGCTAAATAGTGACCCTTTATTTTCAGTAAAAAGGGTGAAGCCTCATTGCTCTTCAGTCACAGACTGAGAAGTGAAGAAGGAAGTCATGGAGATTCTCATTTTGAACATTACAGTTCTGCTGGATGTAACATTAAACGTTTAAAATTCACGTATTCCTTAGTAATAGTCGTGAACATCCTTAATTTGTGATTAAAATGTCAGTTAATTATTTATTACTCTCATTCTATAAAAACAAACTCTTGCTAGTCGTGGTGCAGCAGGACTGATGTTACAGAAGAAGCTTATGATCATTTCTTCAACACAGTTACTATAGTAACTTTTTTCACCAAAGTAAAAGTAGATCTACCACAGTCCTGTCCACATCTGTCATGGTCCACCATGACCCACCATGACTCAGAAGAACTGGGACACACATGACACTCCATCAGATACAATTGTCATGGTTTTTTTTTTTGTTTTTTTTGTAAAAAGAGAGTAATTAATAAATAACTAATATTTTTAATGATATAATATCAGGATGTTCACATTTGTATTTCTACATTTTTTTATTGGAAAAATATTTTTTTATATATTTTTTATTTTTACCTTTTTTGGAGTTTCAGAATACGATATGACTCTTATATCCAGCAGAACTCTGAAGTTCTGTCTAAAGCAGAATCTCCATGACTTCAATCTTCACTTCTCAGTCTGACTGAAGAGCAACGAGGCCTCAGCTTTTTGTTACTGACAATAAAGAGCTCACTATTTAGCGTCATGTTACTGTCACTCATGGTGTCTGACCTAAAGTCTAACTCTGAAGAAAGTCAATTCACATGTACACTGAGAAGGTTGGAAGGGCGCCCCCTTGTGCCCAGTGGCGTCCAACTGCCCGGAGCATTACTGCCCCCCGATCGGGTGCCGTTAGGGTTGAGGAGGTTAAGTTACTATATAGTAACTTTTTTCACCAAAGTAAAAGTAGATCTACCACAGTCCTGTCCACATCTGTCATGGTCCACCATGACCCACCATGACTCAGAAGAACCGGGACACACATGAGACTCCATCAGATATATTTGTCATGTTTTTTTTTTTTTTTTTGTAAACGGAGAGTAATTAATAAATAACTAATATTATTAATGATATAATTTCAGGATGTTACCATTTGTATTTCTACGTTTTTTTAACCTCCTCAGCCCTAACGGCACCCGATCGGGGGCCAGTAATGCTCCGGGCAGTTGGACGCCACTGGGCACAAGGGGGGCGCCCTTCCAACCTTCTCAGTGAAAATGTGAATTGAATTTCTTCAGAGTTAGACTTTAGGTCAGACACCATGAGTGACAGTAACATGACACTAAATAGTGAGATCTTTATTGTCTGTAAAAAAGCTGAGGAGTTGTTGCTCTTCAGCCAGACTGAGAAGTGAAGATTGAAGTCATGGAGATTCTGCTTTAGACAGAACTTCAGAGTTCTGCTGGATATAAGAGTCATATCGTATTCTGAAACTCCAAAAAAGGTAAAAATAAAAAATATATAAAAAAATATTTTTCCAATAAAAAAATGTAGAAATACAAATGTGAACATCCTGATATTATATCATTAAAAATATTAGTTATTTATTAATTACTCTCTTTTTACAAAAAAAACAAAAAAAAAACCATGACAATTGTATCTGATGGAGTGTCATGTGTGTCCCAGTTCTTCTGAGTCATGGTGGGTCATGGTGGACCATGACAGATGTGGACAGGACTGTGGTAGATCTACTTTTACTTTGGTGAAAAAAGTTACTATAGTAACTGTGTTGAAGAAATGATCATAAGCTTCTTCTGTAACATCAGTCCTGCTGCACCACGACTAGCAATTGTAAAAAAGCTGAGGCCTCGTTGCGCTTCTGTCACAGACTGGGAAGTGAAGAAGGAAGTCATGGAGAGTCTGTTTTAGACAGAACTTCAGAGTTCTGCTGGATATAAGAGTCATATCATATTCTGAAACTCCAAAAAAGGTAAAAATAAAAAATATATAAAAAAATATTTTTCCATTAAAATAAGACAAAATGGCAGACAAATGCAGTAATGTGGGATGTAAAGATGAACTGTTTTTTACAATGACCACAGTTATAAAAGGACGCGGTGGGTAAACCGGAACTCTTTTAGAATCCAAGGTTTACTGCTGGAATCTCTTGAGCAAGGCACAGGTGGTGAGCAAAACAAAAGGATGGGCTCCCACTTTGGGTATCCAAAAGAGGCCCAAGCTGTTGTTGTCGCTGATGGGCATTCGACATGCAAAGCCTGTCCTCGGAAAGTTGTACGCCGAATATGAAACAACTTCTTCTTGATAACCCTTCAAGGAAACAAATTGCATGAGTCCCAATAATGTTGTCCAAATGTTCAGAAATAGCCTCGATAATCGTGAATAATCATACAGTTGAAATATTTTTTTCTCACAATAATCTTGACTCATTCATTTGAAATCGTGACAGGTAAAAAAAAAAATCCAAAACAACAATAATATAACTTACATATCGCTCTCTCTCACACACACACACACACACACACACACACACACACACACACACACACACCCACACATATACAGACACACTTATACACATCTCTCGTTCTCCCAGGGAAACAGAGGAGAGCGGGAACAGAGCAGCAGAACAGAGAGATCTCCCCCCGGGACGGGTTTAATTAGGCCATAAAACCAGGGAGAGGGAGGCGAATAAAAGCGAACACCCTCATCATGTCGTCCTGCTTTAGAGGCTCAAAAAGACTGCCGGAGTCATAATTACGGCAAAAGGAACACGATTAAAGCCCAGAAATGTGTTATATGTGTAGGTACGCGCCGTTAATTACGCTTGTATACGCCAGCCGCATACAGTAGAGCCGCCTCCTGTTACATAAGCAAAATATGCTGAGTCCACTTAATTCCAACAAGCTATTTTCCCTCCCAGAATTTGCATAATATGGGCGCTGGTTAATGTATTCATGTATTTCTTGGAAATACTTTTTTTCTTTAGCGTCAAACTTTAACCTTCTAAGATAGATCCGAGGCATTATCTACTGATTTAATGCATGCAGAATCATTAAAAGAAGTGATTCTCGAACCTTTTCACTCCGACTCCTCTCGATGTGCAAAATGAAACCGATTTGGACCAGGTAAAAACGGAGGCTGTCTCTTCATGCAAAATCTACTTGTTTGAGGTCTTAACCACACTTTAAACTCGTCAGAAACGTACCTCGAGGGAAGTTTTTCTCCTCCCAAACTCTAATCGCCAGCTTAAACTCCGGTGTCTGCAACAGGGAGATTTCCAAGATGTTCCTAAGTGTCCTGTACCTGGCTGTTTTAACTGTTCTGATCTGGGGCCGCTGCAGCTGGGCAGGTCTAGGGTCAGTAACACCACGAGATCGCCTGAACATCCCGAATGACCAGGGGATTCCATCGATGGATTCCTTGACGATGTCAGGATTCACCAGGCTCACGTTGTGAAAGAGTGGATCGGTCTCCACAGAGTCCAGATCTTAACCCCATTGAGAATCTTTGGGATGTGCTGGAGAAGGCTTAGCGCCGTGGTCACCCTCTCCCATTGTCAATAGAAGATCTTGGTGAAAAATGAACGCAGCGCTGGATCTTTTGACATTGCAGAAACCTACGGAAACAATGCCTCAGGCAATGTGTGCTGCAATCGAAGCTGAAGCTGGCCCAACCGAATATTGGAGCGTGTGACCTTTGTTTCTGGGGCGACTTTAATTGGGGGGTCAGGCAGTGTAACGCCAGCTGATTTTTACTATAAAGGGGTTAGACCAGGGGTTGCCAAAGTGGGGGTCGGGATCCCTCTGGTGGGTCGCTGGAGATTTAGGTTGGGGTCTCAAGGTGATTTCAATCTAGATACATAACATTGAATTTGATGTATTTATTTGATTGAGACTAGGCCTGCACGTTTTCAAGTTTTTCATTAACCGTTAACTGAGGCCCTTAGCGGTTAATACTCGGTTAACCATTAGTCTTCATGAGGATGTGAGACAGGCCTCAACTCTGACAATGTTCAAATCCAGGCTGAAAACAGCTCTTTTTACCCGAGCAGATGAAAACTGAAAGTATTTTATCTGCACTCTCGCCTTTTACTGAAATTGATTAATTTTTATGTTGATGTTTTAATGATTGATTTGATCTGTTTTCTTGTAATTTTATGCAACTGTGAAAGCACTTTGAATTGCCTTGTGTATGAATTGTGCTCCCCCCCCCACATGGCTGGAACACATTTAAAACGAAATACATTTATAGAAATAAAACGCAGTGGTAATGACAGCGCAGACAAAGTAGGTCACTGACTGGCGTTCACGTGGCCCTACAGTATTTTTATTTATTTGACCTGCAGTCACGCTTTTTTTTAAACATTGTGCAAAGAAACAGTCATTCATGCGTACAACAACAACACGTAGCGCTCCACCACGTTTTAACAATAACGAGAAAGGCGAGTTTTGTGCCTTTAGCTTACCTAGCTACCTCCTAAGTGATGCCCGGGTGTCGGCTGAGATGGTACAAAGGCGAAGTTGAAGTATATCCAAGCCCTGCAATGCAATACTTGCATTTTAATCCGTCATTCTCGGTTGTAAAGCGCTCCCACGCTGTGCTGTTTATGGCCCGCTTCATATTGAAAAGTTAAACTAGCCATGCTAGGTGCTACCACCAATATTATTCATAGTAACATACAGTATTTTAATTACTAACAGGTGCATCAAGGTCACGCACAGTAGATATCTGAAGTCTTTGCAACAATCTTTATGTGTTGCAAGACTAAAAGTGGATGATGCATATAAAGTTAAGTCAGCCACTGGGAATTTCCTGGAATGTCCTCTTTACATCACATTGTGTATCTAGTTCAAAACGTTGTGTTTAGAACATTTCCCCGGACCCTTTGTATATGGTGCATACTTTGCTGTGAAATAGGCTACTTGGCTTGAAATAATGCTTCTTTAGGACAAGCTGATCCCCTTGTGTCTAAGTGTGTCGGGCACCTACATTTATAGCTTCTTAAATAGACACATTGTTAAAATATGTCTAGTGTTTCCAGCGGGTTGAAGTCTGCGCTCCCTAAAGGTCCCACTGTAGTCCTAATTACCGCGATAAAATATTAATCTGATGATGGGAGTTAGTGAGTCTTGCAGCGGTGATGGATTTCCCAGTACGTGTTAACAGCCTCGGATCGTAAATCATCATTAGGCCAGTATCAACAAAGAGAAAGTGTTGAGCTGAAGCGTCGGCAGCATTTGTAACTGCGGTAATGGTTCGGTGCAGACAGGAGGCGGCTGCATGGGGCCTGCTATGCGCACCTACGCTATTTGCACAGATGTCAAATTCTGGATCTGATTATTGTGTGGGAAAGGATTTTTGGAAAGATCACTGACACCAAAAGGGACAGTGGCTCCGACCAGAGAATACTGTTGCCGTGTCGTCCGCCAAGACACTTCACCCACCTCGCCTATGAGTGAATGTGTTATATATGTGAGTGCTGTTGGTTTGGCAGTTTATTCGTAAGTTTTCCCTCAGTTGTTGAGGAAAACCAAAGCAGCGGTGCCTCCGACTCCAAATAAAAAACAAAACCCTTCGGGAACACTCGGGCTAGCATACGGAAACACACGACACATGACAGGCGGAGACGAGCGCGTTATAATGTGGAAACAGGTGGCTGTTTTTAGGGGATGTTTTATTGACAGAGCGAGTAAAATAAAAAAGATACTAAACTTACAGTTTGGTGCTATTTGAGATCCTTTTTTATAGCCCTCATAGACCTGTTGCCTGCCCGAGTCCCAGTGCAGCTGACGCGGGGAAACCCTTCTCCTGTCAGGGGAGCCAAGCGGCTACGTCCCGCAGTCATTCCCTTTGCTCTCGAAGCTCTTCATAAAGAAGGAGCGCAAAATATCCGTAATCAGTAAATCCACTTTTACCTCGTTCGGACGTTTCCAAGAGGAATATCTGTCTATCCGGTTCTCTTCGGAGTGGCTGGAACGTCTTGCCCATGCGACGGCTACAGTAACGGTTTTCCCAGGCGAACAAAGCGTAGGGGGCGCTGCTGAGCTACTGCAGGCTCTGGGGGGGCGTACTGTCAATGTATATCTAATTCTGATTGGCTGATAATTCTGTCAGTCACGCTGGCTGTCAATCATGTGTGCGGCCTGACAACACAGGGCCTGAGGAGGAGCAGCTCGCCAGACGTGTTTAAGGCACTTTTTGAAACTACAGTTACACATCAACAAAACCAATATAAGCGACTCAACTGTATTATATAAATACATTTGTAATTAAATATACTATTAAGACATTTTACACATTTTTTTTCTTCATTTGGCCAGGGCCAACAGAGAAGGCCCTGCTGGCCCTGACGGCACGCCGCTGATTAAACGCGACTTTGCGCTTCAGATTTTAGGCCCTGTCCACAGAAGGTCAAGCTTACGACATCCAAATGAAACTGGCATTTTTCCGCTTTAGTCCCACGAGTCTGAAGAATAAATCCACGTTGTCGTTTCTTCTGTAGAAAGCTTACTGCGCATGCGCTATCTACATTCTTGTTCTATACATTCTTGTTCCTTGGTAGCGCCACAGCGCCTCACACAGGCCTGGCAGATGTATCACAGCGTTTTCACAGTCAATCCATCTGGACGCACACATTTACTTACCTGGCTCCGTGTTTATGGTGAAAGTTTCTGAAATTCTAAGTGTTTTGTCTTTGTTGCTGTAATTCCACAACCCTTGTGGCCAGGGGCGACTCCAAGAGACACTTGGGAGCATTGATTCTAATGGGACTTCAAACGTCTCAAGAACGGCTTAAAAGCCCGGCTCCAAAGAATGTTTCTTTTTTATAAGAAATTGCTATGACAACGCTATGTGACAACGCTGGGGTAGGTGAAATATTTGAAACCACTTTTTGTTTGTTTATCAGCCTGCAAATTGGAAGAATTTTCAGTGCATTGACTGGCTCCAGAGCCTGTCAATCAAGCTCTGGAGCTCTGTGCAGGCTCCGCCCGCCCTGCGATCACAGGGCTTTCCGCCTTTTTGCCCTTTTAAGGAGGACTCGGGAACCTTTACAATGAATGGGGCTGAAAGGGACCCGCTCATCTTTATTACATATATCTATGGTTTCAACAGTTAGGATCGTATTTAACAAACTGGACTTTGCTTTTTCAAACCAAGGATTGTATTTACAAACTGGAACCAAGCCAGGGCCAGAGCTGACACAGACAGCAGAGGGACTAGGTGAGTAACAAGTGAGATCAATAAAGGATTATCTTATCTTATCTTCTGCGTGTGCGTAGATACAGAAGAATGAACGCTATCCATGCTGAGTGAGTGGAGCATCCATCTGCCAGTCTGTCTCCCTGTGCGTAAAGGCAGCGTTCAATACAGCCGGCCGTATCCAGATCATTTATAGATCAGTGCTTTGGGAGTCAGGCGGGGTGTAAACAAAACGACATGCTACAGGGTGACAGAGCTTATTGATGCCGACACTTTCTGTGAACTTAATGGCGGAGCAAGACGGACTTACCACAAAGCACCGCGGCACCTCCGTGTGAGAACACTTGGAATTTCAGCCAAGCTAACGCATCACAGAGAGCAACATTACTGAGCACTGCAGGTATGTCCAATGTGTGTGAGAACTTTCAGAATAAAGCCGAGAAATGCAAGGAAATATACCACCACACTACACTAGTAAGTGTATCGAAGCTAATCAGCGCTAATGTTAGCGAGAGGAGAGCTTGATCGCTTTAGTCAACTGTCCAAATGCAAGCGCAACTGAGCACAGGCAAACTTTGGTTTGCGGAAGAGCGCCACAGCACTTCTGGCAAAATATACTGTGGACCGCTGGACCCAAAACGCCATGCGTGGGGGAAATATGGAACTGCACATCAACATCAAAACCCTCTCCTCACTGTGAAGTCTGGAGCAGGAGCATCTTGGTGTGAGGCTGTGTTGTTGCCTCACGACCTCGACAACGTGATATCATCAATACAAAAAATAATTCACAAGTTTATCCATTTTTGCAGAAAAACCTGAGACATTCACAACAGCATGGAAGTAAGTGATGCCTTGTAAGGGAAGGCAAGCCGACTTCATTTATACCATGCATTTCATACACAAGGCATCTCAATGCGCCTGTATGTATGTATATATATGTATGTATGTATATGTATGTATGTATATGTATGTATTGTTATGGCAAGTTGGTTAGCCTCAAGGACGCCAACTCACCCCCCGCTGTTCTATTCAATTAACCTGCAGGAAGGAACCGGTCTCCCTCCTGCACCGACAGACATGACGAAAATTATTCTCTCACCTCTGCCCCTTTTACATTTTGCATCTCTGTAGACCTTTTACATTTTGCATCTCTGTAGACCTTTTACATTTTGCATCTCTGTAGACCTTTTACATTTTGCATCTCTGTAGACCTTTTATATTTTTGCATCTCTGTAGACCTTTTACATTCTGCATATCTATTGTCCCTATGTTTGCATCTCCATGGCGCAAAGAGTGGCTCTCACCAGGCAAGGCGCCTCGCCATCTGGATGTCCGTCTTCTACTGTGACCCCTCCCACCTTTTGTGGGCGTGACTGTCTTTCATGTGTTACCTATGTAAACGGGGACCTGTGACTGGCCCCGCCAGAACTGATGTATGCTATTTTGTGTACGTGAGTTCTCCGCACGTGTGTTATAATAAACTTACGCTCCTGATTAAGACAAATACCTTTCCAGCTTTTTCCTTACTGTGGATAGAAACTTCCACGACAATTTGGCGTTGTTGGCAGGATCTATGTCTGATTTTTTTTCCGGCGTGGAGACGATCGTGTGTTGTTTGGCCGACCTGGGATTTACTACAAAAAACCAGCCTCCCTACCTCACTTAGCGTTTGACGAGAAGACGGGAGGGACACCGCTCGCCTCGCGCAGGAAAAACTATTCGACTACAGGACCATAAAAGAACCTGATTTGGTGAGTTTTGTCTTTTCAGTTGCGTAACAAGCCCAGGGCAGCGCTTAAGTGTACACGGGTATTTGATTTATTTACGTATTTTTGGGGTATTTCATTCATTGCCATTGGTGTAGAGGGTAATTTAGGCTAACGGCTGCGCGGTAGTAGTGCTTCAAGGCGGCCCTGAGTTCTGTGTGCTTCAGCCAGCCCGGTCCGGTCCGAAAACGCTCCCCGCGAGCAGCGCTAACGGAGGGGATAAACGTACGGGGAGGACGGATCGCTCCACAAAGGAGACAGCAGGAGTGACTACGCGAGGTTGGCGCCATTGTTCTTTAAGAGAAAATGGGGAAAAATCAATCTAGAGATACTACACGGAAGGGAACGTTAACGTCCCCCGTAACAATGGCAATGGAAAAACGGTTCGGATCTAAAGCAATGGAGTGCCTGCCGATATGGTGCAGTTCATTCGGCTTTCCCGATGGAGGTTCTATGTCTTTGAATCAATTACGCATCTTGCGTGAAAATTTAGAAGAAGAAAGGGAAAAAATACTTGGTTTTAAGAAAATTACTGCAGAAGACGTTGGCCATGCTTAAACACCAGACCTGTCTGGCCATGTGGGAAGATTTAGCTACAGAACGGGACCGCAAAAAGACGAATAAAACCATAGCTGCTCCGCCTTCCACAGAGGGGGAGGACACACAGGCGGACACACAGACGGACACACATCCCACACACCCCCCACCCTACCGCCCTTTCTCACCTACTAACCCTTTCACAGAAGGAGCAGAACTCCATGCTAAGTGCGCGCCCAAGCAAAGCGCTGTGTTAAAAAATATACAGACTACTGTTGTGCCCTCTCTCTCTCTCTACCCAGATTTGTCCACGCTTTCCTCCGTGGCCCCGCTGTGTGAAACCGGCCCCTGTCCTACGCCTAAAACACCGCCGCGCCAGAGCCAACCACGTCAGTGCCTCACAAAGCCTCTCACACCTGCTGACGCCCCACAGGAAGTGGGCCCCGCGCCGGCAGCAGCAGCAGAAGGAGAAGCGCCGGAAGCAGAACCGCAATGGAGCAGGGAAACGCTCCGGCGGGAACCGAGGCCCACGAATCACTTCGTCGCCACGTTCCCCATGATAGAGATGGTGGGCCGAGAAGGACCGGAGCTGGTCTTCAGACCCTGGGGGCCAGGCGAGTTTTTATCCGCTTCGCAACTGCTGTCAACACGGCCAGAGACAAACTGCTCAAAATTCAGCGAAGACCTGCTCGCCTTTTGTCGCGAGTACAAGCCCTCGGGAGCGGAGTGCGCTCGGGTTCTCGTTTACAAGATGTCGCCTGCGGACTTTGGGAAATTTAAGCCATATTTGCCAGAGCCAGGACTACGTGCCAAAGAGATTGCTGAGTCAGACTCCGGAGCATATATGACTGCCATAAAGAAAATGTGTGACGGGCTGGCAGTAGTTTTTCCACGCAAATATGACCTAACCATCCTGTCTAAATGCAAGCAGGAAACAGGCGAAAGGGTCGAAGAGTACTATAGCCGCTTGCTGTCTGTGTTCAATGAACACTCTGGTGTACCCCCGAAGCTCCCAAGTGCAACGAACGGGGAGGAAAAGGACAATCCCGTTTACAATGGTTATTTATGCTCCAGATTTGTCGAAGGACTGTTACCGGAGGTGGCTTTAAAGGTGCGGGATTCGTATGTCGCATTTGACGACGGACCACAGATAAAGGAACTACTTATGCACGCCAAACATGCAGTTTTTTGTTTGGAAGCATTGAAAAGTCAGGCTACACTGCTGTCGGTCCATGCCCCTAATTCCTTTAACCCCAATGACATTTCCAAAAAGGACAAACAGGGAGGGGGGCCCAAGATCAGGGGACGATGCTGGAATTGTGACAAACCTGGACATAGAGCTAGCGAATGCCGCGGTCCACGGCGGACCGGCCAGGAGCAACAGCAGCAGTGGCAGCCGCAGCAGAACGGCCAGCAGCAGTGGAAGCAGAAGCAATACAACCCGCAGCAGAATCAGAACGGCCAGCAGCAGTGGCAACAAAACCAGAACCGAGAGCCGGACCAGTACCAGCAGCAACACCATTGGCACCAGGCACAACAGAGTCAATACGGACAACAGCACCGCTATGAAGGCTCACAACACGGCAACCACCAGATGCGCCACGAGGCGGACTGACTAGGCGGGGACAGACAGCGGGCTGGCGGTGAACACGGGGGAGCCACGAAGGAAACCGTACGGAAGACCCATCTACCGGGTAACGCACACATACACGTCACAGAAGCGATCACTCATCTTTCACGTAAGTTTGAACCAACTGCAATCGGCATGTACACATTTTTTGAGAAAATTCATGCTAAATTTCCGGAACATACGCTAACAATCTGTGGCGAAAAAGTTACTTTTCTAGTTGATTCCGGGGCAACAAATTCTGTGCTAAAAAATGACAGCCTTTCTGTCTCCCCTAAAATGAGTGGCCGTTTCACATTCTCATTAGCAGCGTCGGGAGAGACGACTAAAGAGCAATTTACGTCACCGCTAACGTGTTTTGATTCTCAGGGCAACCAGCTTAAACATTCGTTTCTATATTCCCCATTGTGCCCGGTTAATTTACTAGGCCGAGACCTTATGTGCAGACTCAATTTAAATCTGCTCTCAACACCAAGCGGCCTACGGGTAGTACACGCTAGTGACCTAGCAAATGCTACATGTTTCACCGGCATGCACAAGGAGGCACCGGTCCCAAAAGTTAACTACCACTGGAAATTGACACCAAACCCTGAGATTGCTAAGTTATTAGCCACAACAGTGGATAGAGTTAAGCCCGCACAAAATATGGAGGTCAACCACGCGAACGACCTAAGCTGCTCTCTCCGGTCGTTCCCAGACAATTACTTGGAGTTTGAAAACTCATGGCTTCAGTGTAGCGAAGATAGGCTACAAACGGAGTATGTTTATTGGGATAGGCACTACTCTATGGTATCTGTGTTACTTAATGAGCAACAAAAACATTTTATCGACCCACTATGCCCCGCTTTGCACATAGCTTTGTCCAAACCCACGACTGCAGCGTGGAGTGAGGCCTCTGTCCTTATTGATAAGTGTAGCAATGCTGGGGACTGGACACAGGTCCAAGATGAGGACACGTGGTTCTCTGACAATGCTAACGCATGGAGAAGCCCTTTTAAGTCTTCTCTCGCAGCAAGCCGACAGGTGTGTTTTGATCATGACAGCATGACTTCAGTCCCACGGGGGACAGAGCTCATGCTGTCAGCAGCGGATGCAGAGGCCACGCCTGCACTTCGCGCGGTCCCAGAGGGACTTTGGGCTAAAGGTCCAACCGACGTGGGCCTCATAAAAAATTGCGAGCCGGTTATAATTGTGCCTAAATCTGATTTCCGTCCGTGCAGGAAGCAGTATCCTTTGCGTGAGGAGGCTATCAAGGGAATTACACCAGTCTTCGAAGCGCTACGGGAGAATGGTGTAGTCGTCCCTTGCAAGTCCGGGGGTGTTTGCAGCCCTATCCTCCCAGTAAAAAAACACACTGAACCAGGAGCGCCTGAAAAATGGCGGTTTACGAATGATCTTAAAGCTGTAAATGATGCTGTGGCTCCCATGGTGGCAGTGGTACCAAATCCATACACGATCCTGAGTCAGGTTCCGCCTGAGGCAACATTTTTCTCTGTTGTTGATTTGGCTAATGCGTTTTTCTCTGTTCCAGTGCACAGAGATTCCCAATTCTGGTTCGCGTTTTCGTTTGATGGGCGCATATATAATTTCACCCGCCTCTGCCAGGGTTTCCGCGATGCACCCACAATATTCAATGCGGCCTTACGTGAATCCTTGGCCCCGTTGGTTCTGTCGCCAGGCACGGCGCTCCTCCAGTACGTCGACGACCTCTTACTCTGTGCTTTGGACGAGAAAACATGCGTAACCGACACTGTGACCTTACTTAAGCATCTGCATGCAGAAGGTCACAAAGCTAGTTTGTCCAAATTACAGTTTGTGAAGAAGGAAGTTGTCTTCCTTGGCCACGTGATTTCTGAACACGGCAAAAGCCTTTCCACCAACAGAGTGGCGGCAATCCAAAACCTTCCGAAACCACAGACAAAAAAACAATTAATGTCATTCTTAGGGATGTGCTCCTACTGTCGACAGTTTATTCCCAACTATTCAGTATTGGAAACTCCGCTCGGTGCACTCATACATGGGAAGGGTCTGCGCACATGTGACCGGATCACATGGACCCCAGAAGCTGAAAAATCTTTCTGTGATCTGAAAATTGCCCTACAAAGCCCGCCCACACTAGGTCTCCCTGACCCAACCCGGCCATTCACTCAGACTGTGGATGAGCGGTGTGGGTGCATGGTGTCGGTACTTTTGCAGTCTCACGGAGGGCCACTGAGACCCACTGCTTACTTCTCAGCAAAACTCGATCCCGTGGCAGCAGGGTTGCCTCGCTGCCTGCGGGCTGTGGCTGCCGCTGAGAAAGCGGTCCTAGCATCACGTGACCTTGTGGGATACACTGAACTAACTTTGCTTGTGCCCCATGCTGTTTCCCTGATCCTGCTAGAGCAGAAAACCTCTCACCTTTCTGCGGCTCGTTGGCTGAAATACAACACGGTGCTCCTTGAACTCCCCAATGTCACGGTGAAAAGGTGCACACAGCTGAACCCCTCTTCACTGCTGCCCACGCCAGAGGAAGGGGAGGCACACTGCTGTATCGCCACAATAGAACAGATATGCACTCCCAGGCCAGACCTGAAAGAGGTGCCTCTGACTAATCCTGACTTGATTTTCTATACAGATGGATCCGCGTCACGTGACAACACTGGGAAGAACCGAGTCGGCTATGCTGTGTGTTCTGATTTTGATACTGTAGACTCTGGTAGTTTGCCCCACCACCATTCAGCACAAACCGCTGAACTGGTCGCGCTCACCAGGGCTTGTGAGCTGGCAGCGGGCAAAACTGTTAACATATTCTGTGATACGCGTTATGGTTTCTCTGTGGTGCACGACTGGGGGGCACTGTGGAAACACCGCAATTTCATGAAATCTGATGGTAAACCAATTCTTAATTCCACACAGGTTGAACATCTGCTGAAAGCTGTAATGTTGCCCTTAGAGATCGCTGTATGCAAATGCCAGGCCCACACTAATGCCACTGACCCCATCTCTGCAGGGAATCGGCGCGCGGACAAGGCAGCGAAGGCAGCGGCATACTCACCCCTGCCCACACACACACACTACCTCACTCAAGACGTTGATATTTTCTCCTCTCTGTCAGCAATGCAGGCACTGGCTACTCCAGCAGAGACGGTGCTGTGGGAGGGAAATGGGGCTCAACGACGGCATGGTGTGTGGCTGGGACCAGACCTCAAACCGTGCTTACCACGGCATTTCTTCAGACATTTTGCGATTTTAGCACATGGTCGAGACCATGCCTCAAAAGGAGGGATGTGTAACTTAATTACACAAAATTGGTATACGAAGGGGTTTACGGCATTTGCACAGAGATTCTGCCAAACATGCGCTATCTGCCTCGCGCACAACCCGGGTAAGTCCCAAATTATTCAACAGGCTGCCCATCCTCCGCCCCTGCGCCCATTTCAACATGTCCAAATGGACTTTGTTGAACTCACACCATGCCAAGGTAAGAAATACTGTCTGGTTCTGGTGGATCTCTGGTCCAAATGGACTGAAGTATTTGCATGCAAACACGCCACGAGCAACGCGGTGGTGAAAGCTCTGCTCACAGAAATTGTGCCACGATGGGGTGTCCCGGAAAAAATCTCTAGTGACAATGGCAGTCACTTTGTAGCAAAAGTCATTGAGGAAGTAGGTGAATTTCTGGGCATTGATATACGTAAACACTGCAGTTACGCCCCCTGGAGCGGAGGCGCGTGCGAGCGAGAGAATGGCACTCTGAAAAACAAACTTGTTAAAATCTGCGAACAGACCGACCTGTCTTGGATCAAAGCTCTGCCGCTAGCCCTCATGTACATGCGCATGAGAGTCAGGTCAAGGTCAAACCTAAGCCCATTCGAAATCCTCTTTGCCAGACCGCCCAACTTGGGCGCGGGACCCCCGACCAGAGATTTGCCAAGCACCTCTTTGTGTGATGACGACATGCTGTCCTATTGTAAGGAAATTAATGCACTTTTGTCCTCTATTTCTGCCCAGGTCAGGAGCGCCCTGCCACAGGCTGCGCAGGCGGCTCTGCACAAGATCAAGCCAGGCGACTGGGTCCTGGTGAAGGAAACGAGACGGAAACATTGGCGGTCCAAGCGCTGGCTGGGCCCATTCCTTGTCCTCCTGGTGACGGACACCGCCGTTAAGATCGCAGAGAGGACGACTTGGATCCACGCCAACCACTGTCGTGCGGTGCCGCCACTGAGGGCCATAGACGAGGACACCGAGGGTGACGACGGACCAGGCCCATCCGCGGCTCCCTACGCTGAAGGGGTTGGCCGGCGTGCGACCACCGTCGGTGAAACAGGCCAACAACAACACCCAGAGAATCCCAGCGTTCCCGAGGCGCAACCCCCGGAAGAACACAACGCCCCAACTCCCTCAACCTTTGGTATCAGTATGCAAAATACGTCGCAGATAGCCACAATAGATCCAATTGCTACGTATGCACCCACCTTCCTATAGCCGCCGCCAACCCCCACATAATCCCCTTACCGGTGCCAAATATTTCCCAAATCATCCCTCACACCCTGGTTTCAATGTCCGATCCCAGGGCTCCAGCAATGTTTTTTGCGGTGCCCCCAAAACTCAAGCCCCTTGCCCAGGGAGAGCTGCGTCTCAAATCCGGCAGCCACCCGGGGGAAGAGCCAATCTTCGGCCCAGTGCACATCAAACCTGGCTCCAAATTTATATGCTACACCCACTCCTGGTCTCGGGCCAACACCAGTCTTACTCTCCCGAAAGAGCCCATTCATGTGGGAAATATCCCACTTGAGTTCTGCTCTATTGTATATAGCCCCTGCACATACATGGCCAACAGTAGCAAACTTAACGATTCCCAGGCAGCCCCGGGAAGCGTGTGTGCCCCGTACTATACGGTACCAGACATTTTAGGAACGCGGCCCGTAGAGTCTCACATGTATTTGTGCGGATATCGCATGTATGACTGTCTGCCCGCAAGATGGGAGGGACGCTGTGCGGCCGCCCTTCCTGCCGACCATTCGTACATCATCTCCACACTCCCTAAGACCCAACACCGAGACAAGAGAGAACTCTACACACCACACGACCCCCTGTGGGGCACTAATGTACCCGATGACCACAAATTATGGACCACAGGTCAGAAAATAATGTTAGCATTATTCCCCAGCCTGGGTGTAGGTAAACTAATGCTAAGGACGGAGACCCTGAGCTATAGGTTCTCAGGTTTTGTCAAATACCACAGTGGCCATACTTGAATCACAGAGAGTTGAACTTCACGACCTACGTGCCGTTGTTCTTCAGGACCGGTTGGTCCTGGACCACCTGACCGCGTCTGTTGGAGGCGTATGCACGATCATTGGGTCATCCTGCTGTACATATATTCCTGCTAATGATGAGGACGGAGGTCTTATCCAACAGGGCATAGCCAATCTGACTAGACTCCGGGACGCCATGCAAGCGGACAATGTCACGGACACTCCCCACGGTCTGGACTGGCTTCTGTCCTCCTGGCGGAGTGTGCTCATTAATCTTGGTTTAGCCCTATTGACTGTTGTGATTTTATTTTCATGTGTATTACCTATGGTGTTTCGGGCCGTTGGAAAAATGATATCCACTCACTTTGTGTCCGTTCAATACAGAGACCCTGAGGCGGACCTGGCCGCGGTCCCACTGAACCCCGATCCTGATTATATCAGCGATTCGGACGACGACTTTGTCTAATTCAGCTATTCACGCTGAGGGGTTTTGGGGTCCGCGAGTGGACCCACAATGATAAGCTAACTTTGTCTGCGGATAAAGGGTTACGGCCACACAGTTGTGGCTCTAACGTTTTTCTTTTTTGTTTACCTTGTTTTTATTTTTCCACTTGTTCCGCCTACAATGTAGGGGGAGGGTATCACAGTGAAGAGCTTTGACCACACCCTCGTAATACAAGAGGCTTGGGTGACGGCAGCGTAGCCTGTCCATCAACAACTCTTGTTTTGCTCAGGGACCAAAGTCAAACTCACCCACCTGAATGTGATTTCTGTAAAACTGGGGTTTCTACAGTATCACGGGAGAGGAGTGTTATGGCAAGTTGGTTAGCCTCAAGGACGCCAACTCACCCCCCGCTGTTCTATTCAATTAACCTGCAGGAAGGAACCGGTCTCCCTCCTGCACCGACAGACATGACGAAAATTATTCTCTCACCTCTGCCCCTTTTACATTTTGCATCTCTGTAGACCTTTTACATTTTGCATCTCTGTAGACCTTTTACATTTTGCATCTCTGTAGACCTTTTACATTTTGCATCTCTGTAGACCTTTTATATTTTTGCATCTCTGTAGACCTTTTACATTCTGCATATCTATTGTCCCTATGTTTGCATCTCCATGGCGCAAAGAGTGGCTCTCACCAGGCAAGGCGCCTCGCCATCTGGATGTCCGTCTTCTACTGTGACCCCTCCCACCTTTTGTGGGCGTGACTGTCTTTCATGTGTTACCTATGTAAACGGGGACCTGTGACTGGCCCCGCCAGAACTGATGTATGCTATTTTGTGTACGTGAGTTCTCCGCACGTGTGTTATAATAAACTTACGCTCCTGATTAAGACAAATACCTTTCCAGCTTTTTCCTTACTGTGGATAGAAACTTCCACGACAGTATATATATGTATGTATATATATGTATGTGTATATATGTATGTATATATATATGTATATGTATGTATATATATGTATGTGTATATATGTATGTATATATATATGTATGTATGTATATGTATGTATATATATGTATGTATATATATGTATGTATATATATATGTATGTATATGTATGTATATATATGTATGTATATATATGTATGTGTATATATGTATGTATATATATGTATGTATATATGTGTATGTATGTATATATATGTATGTATATATATGTATGTATATATATATGTATGTATATATATGTATGTATGTATGTATATATATGTATGTGTATATATGTATGTATATATATGTATGTATATATATATATGTATGTATGTATGTGTATGTATATATATGTATGTATTAAATAGCCGGCTGCACCACCAGCACGGTGCAGCGGTTAGCGCTTGTGCTTCACAGCTCGAAGGTCACGGGTTTGATTCCCACCTGCACGGGGCCTTTCTGTGTGGAGTTTACATTTTCTCCCCGTGTCTGCGTAGGTTTCCTCCGGGTTCTCCGGTTTCCCCTACCACTAAAAACATGTACAATAGGCCAGGATGTATGAGAGTGCGAGTGGGGGACAACGGATGCAAATTAGCCCAAGGCTACAGTCTGGCGTGGTGTGTTTACATGCATGAGACCCATATGTTCATTAAAATGCACTGTCCCGACCAAATAAACAAAACAAACAAACCCTTCTTTTGCAGCAGTACCTGCTTTCCTGTAGTTGCAGATTAGACGCTCACAACGATCAGGATGAATCTTGGACCGTTCCTCTTTACAAAACTGCTGCAGTTCAGTCAGATTTAGGCGGTGTACTCACTTATTCCACACTCTCGTGTGAATGTTTACATGTTATTGCCAGTAAAAACATGATCAAATGTAAATGTTTGAGTGGTATTAGTTCAGGCAGACAAGAATGTTTAATCATTCTCATGATTTTGATGAAGATCCATCCTAGGCAGAAAAGTGAGAAATTCCAAAGCGTTCACATACATATTCCTCTCACTGTATGTAGACTACTCTAATTTTGCGTTAATGTGAACTATTATCTGAAACATGTAATTCTAACCTAGATTGATTATACACAGCATTTGTTTTTTCCAGGAAAGAATTCAACTGCATAATGATGATATCATTTATTGAGATATTTAAACATGTATTGTAACAGGCCCAGTTATATTTGAATAATAAAAAAAAGTATAAATAAATCTCTGATGGGTCAAAACCAGAATGATTCATAGTTGCAGCTTTAGAGTTTGGGGGCGAGCGCTGTGCCTTTGAACTGCCCGTGCGAGTGCTGCACGGACAGGGGTCAGCGGTGTGGAGAAGAGCCCCCGGGCCATCCACGGCTAAGGCCAGTGCATCGGGGACTCGCGATCGGAAGCGTGCCCCCCCCTCCCCGTCTTTGCCGCGGACAGTTGATGCGCCGCTTATACAGAGAATCCGGCCTCCACTGACTGGAGGGGCACTGCGCCCGAGTGTAGGTCAAGTGATAAAGGAGACGTGTGGCTTTTGTCTGCGCCGTTGACTGACAGGCGAGGGGAACAAGAGCGTCGGCTTTTCCTGTGTCCGGCGAAGTGCAGAGGGTTTCGAACACGACGCACTGTATTCCCGGCCCGCTCGTCCCCGTCACCGTCTGGATGCGGGGTTTAACTTTTCATTCGTTAAGAGTTCAAAGCACTTCAACAAGGCCATTATTCATTTAAGTGGATAATATATCATGCATAATTGTGGCTTTTGAATCTGCTTTTGGACACCTCAGAATCAATGTTTTACGCGCTCCCATTTTATATATTATATAATTTCCATGTTTGAAAAAGAATGCTTTACCACCAGTGACTGCGCTGATTTCCATCTTATTTGGTTGTAGCACAGAGGGCATTGTCTGTCTTAAAGAGGGGGTATTATGCTTTTTTCAACCAGTCTATAGCACTACAATGATGACGTAACCTTCTGTTGGTCTGTATATGCAGTAAATTAAAATAACTGCCTTGAATAAAATTGCTCTCTCAAAATGGCCGTACTGAACGTCTTGAAATAGGCCTCTGTCTCTTTAAGAAGCTTTCCGACACGCCCCCTTCAGCACACTACTGCGGCAGTGAAACAACAACACTGTGCGGGGAGGGGGCTCTGCTGAGCTGAGGAGCAGTGGTTGGTGGCTTGGCTGGTGACGAAAGGTCCAGAGGCGTCTCCAGGAGGTGGGGGCGTTCCTAGGAGGACTGAGGCATAGCTACACCTAAAATGGCCGCCGTCTAAGTTTTTACTAATTACTCAAAAATATGTGAATGAGCCAAGGCAACACTCCAGGCATGTGTTTAAGGAGGGAATGACATAATAACATGATATAAAGCTTGAAAAAGTCAATTTTACATAATACCCCCCCTTTAAAGAAAAAAGCACAAGCCACCATTTTTTTTAGCTAACGACATGCAAACAAACTGCTGGTTCTGCGATTAAGTCAAAGTGCCAATCTCATGCAAACCTTATGGAGCTTTTAACCATGTTGTTATGCTTATTAAAAACACCCCCAGAGTGTTTTTCAATCCTGCTCTCTGAGCAGCTGCTCCGCCCTCTCCTGGTAAACGACTGACTTGTGCCCATGTTACACATTTTACGTAAGATTGTAAAGCCAGGAAGTGCCCGACGTCTGTAATGCAGAATGTGAGCATGTGTGCCATACGGCCTGATTTTCATTTGTAAAACAGCGTTTTCATTAGTTCTCTTGTAAGAAAAAAAAAAAAAAATAATAATAATACATTGGTTTTATATAGCGCTTTTCTGGACACTCAAAGACGCTTTACATTGCATTATTCATTCATTCCATACCTGGTGGTGGTAAGCTACTATTGTAGCCACAGCTGCCACACCAAACACTCACTCACTATTCACCCAGGCTTCCTGGTGTTTCCAAACGGTCTCCCATCCAAATACCGACCAGGCCCTTCCTGCTTAGGTTCCACGGTCTGACGGAATTGGGCAGAGCAAAGGCGCCCGACATGACCGCACTGCCCCTGCAGAGTAAACAAACACACCCCATGAGCGTCCAAACAAAATCAATTTTGCACAAAAGATTGCAAAGAAGTGGCTCCTTTCTGACCGACTCTGGACACGGCCTGTTCTTTTTGTCTGCCCTAAAGATGATGTCTCGGTGAAAATGTGCGTTTGGCATTCTCTCTAAATATGGAGAAGACAAAAGAGATTGTTGTGGACTTTCGAAGAGCACGGGTCCAGCATGCTCCTCTAACAATCAATGGTGCTGCAGTGGAGAGGGTGACCAGAACTAAGTTCCTGGGTGTGCACATCACAGAGAACCTTTCCTGGACCATGCACACTACATCTCTGGTCAAGAAAAGTAATCAGCGTCTCTACTTTCTCCGCAAGTTAAGAAGAGCTAGAGTCCCAGCCTCTGTTATGTGCAACTTCTACAGAGGGACTATAGAGAGCATCCTGACCAGCTCCATCACTGTGTGGTTCTTCTACAGAGGGACTATAGAGAGCATTCTGACCAGCTCCATCACTGTGTGGTTCTTCTACAGAGAGACTATAGAGAGCATCCTGACCAGCTCCATCACTGTGTGGTTCTTCTACAGAGGGACTATAGAGAGCATCCTGACCAGCTCCATCACTGTGTGGTTCTTCTACAGAGGGACTATAGAGAGCATCCTGACCAGCTCCATCACTGTGTGGTTCTTCTACAGAGGGACTATAGAGAGCATCCTGACCAGCTCCATCACTGTGTGGTTCTTCTACAGAGGGACTATAGAGAGCATCCTGACCAGCTCCATCACTGTATGGTTCTTCTACAGAGGGACTATAGAGAGCATCCTGACCAGCTCCATCACTGTGTGGTTCTTCTACAGAGGGACTATAGAGAACATCCTGACCAGCTCCATCACTGTGTGGCACGGCGCCAACACTGCCTCCTGCCGAAGGAGCCTCCAGCGCATCGTGAGAGCAGCGGAGAAGATCTGTGGAGCTCCTCTCCCCTAAATTAAGGACATGTACTCCACCCGTCTCACCCGCAAAGCCGTCAGAATCACCAGGGACCCTACGCACCCATTACACAGTCTCTTCAGAGTAATGCCTTCAGGGAGGAGACTGCGGAATCTACGGGCCAGGTCCAGTCGACTTAAGAACAGTTTCGTACACAAGGCCATCGGGAAGCTGAACTCCCTGCCCTCCCTCCCTCCCACCCCTCTTCCCCCACCCCCCGCTCCACAATCAAGGATGAGAGAAATATAATTTCAAATCAGTCACATGGTTTGACAAATAAAACAATCTTGAATCTTGAAAACAATCTTGAGAGGTGCAGGGATTTATTTACCCTTCCTAAAGAAGAGTCCACTCGCCAGAAGTTGGAATTTCTCTCCGGGACTCAGCGACTAACCAGCCAGAGTACAGAATATGTTTGTCACTTCCCCGATGGATGCTTGGTGAACCTTGGCCAGAACCAAAGTGGATTAACTCTTATCAAATCAAATCAAATCAAAGTGGAGTAACGCTTATATAAGGTGATGGAGAGGCCAGAGCAGTGTTAGCCATTATGAAGCTGTGTTGCAAATGTCAAGTCAAGCGTCCTGTCTTCCGGGGTGCGATTATAAACAATGGCCCCACCACCTACCAAAGTTAACTTTAACCGCTGAAGAGGCTAAGGCGATGAACAAAAATCAAATCTTCTGCTCCTTCACTTTGCTTAAGTTGGATTATGGTTGTTGTGAATCATAATCTCTGCCAAAATTGCCTGAAATGCATCGCCCGTGTGGCATTAAACTTTGAAATTGCATTCAAAAGCGTTGAATTTGATGCTGCCTGAATAAACCCTGGTTTTGTGTCGGTTACCTCCTTTGCCTGCAGCCACGGATTTTCATGGCTCGTTGTAGCCATGTTTTGTTTTATTATGCAGAGCCTACATTAAAAATTAGCTTTTAATGCACCAGTAACGTCAGAGATCCCAGTTTTCTACCATGATAAAAGTCGGCAGTACTCAAACCCATTTTCAGAACTAACAGGAAAATCACATTCCCTTTCAGCCGCACACTAAACGAAACTAAACGGAGGGGCCCGCGGAAGGTTGGCCCGACGCTGTGATCTACATGAAAGATTGATTTAGATTTAACCTCTTAACCCCAGGGTTTTATTATTTTGGTCTCAGAGCTTGGATCTTGGCGTTTGGTGCCCATTTGAGCCCAACCCACTCTGAGTCATTGTGATTTGATTGGCTGCAGAGTTACACTGTAGGTCAGATACCATGAGTGACAGTAACATGACGCTAAATAGGGACCCTTTATTTTCAGTAAAGAGGCTGAAGCCTCATTGCTCTTCAGTCACAGACTGAGAAGTGAAGAAGGAAGTCATGGAGTTTCTCATTTTGGACATTACACTTCTGCTGGATGTAACAATAAACATTTAAAATTCACCTATTCCTTAGTTATAGTGGTGAAAATCCAAAATTTCTGATTAAAATTTCAGTTAATTAATTACTCTCATTCTATACAAACAAACCCTTGTCAGTCGTGGTGCAGACTGATGTTACAGAAGAAGCTCATGAGGTTTATTTCTTCAACACAGTTACTATAGTAACTATTTTCACCAAAGTAAAAGTAGATCTACCACAGTAATGTCCACATCTGTCATGGTCCACCATGACCCACCATGACTCAGAAGAACCGGGACACACATGACTCTACATCAGATATAATTGTCATATTTTTGTTTTTTTTTGTTGTAAAAAGAGAGTAATTAATAATTAACTAATATTTTTATTATATAATTTCAGGATGTTCACGTTTGTATTTGTCCATTTTTTTATTGGAAAAATATTTTTTTATATAATTTTTATTTTTACCTTTTTTTTGAGTTTCAGAATACAATATGACTCCTATAACCAGCAGAACTCTCAAGTTCTGTCTAAAGCAGATTCTCCATGACTTCTTTCTTCACTTCTCAGTCTGACTGAAGAGCAACGAGGTCTCAGCTTTTTTACAGACAATAAAGATCTCACTATTTAGCGTCATGTTACTGTCACTCATGGTGTCTGACCTAAAGTCTAACTCTGAAGAAAGTCAATTCACATTTTCACTGAGAAGGTTGGAAGGGCGCCCCCTTGTGCCTAGTGGCGTCCAACTGCCCGGAGCATTACTGCCCCCCGATCGGGTGCCGTTAGGGCTGAGGAGGTTAAGCACTCCCCCCCCCCCCCCCCCCCTGAGGTCAACACGGCTCCATCATGGCCTCCGACCTCACACTGCAGTGTTCAGTTATGTGTAAAAAAGGTTTGGTGCATTTGCTTTTATTTTGGATGAGCAGGAAGCTTAGTTTCCACACTGACCGTAAAAATGAGGAAGTCGCCATTTTCAGATTTAACCCCTTAACCCCCGCTTTAACCGAGCACATTTTCTCCAGTTCAGCTTCACCCAAATCTAAAAGCTTCTCTACCGGAGCTTACAGCCTATAGGCCGGAGTAAAGCCTCCTTTAAAAGCTATAAGGTCTACAAAACAGACTGTGACTTTTATGTCGCATTGTTACATTTTTTTAAACGTTTTTGCAGGTTTTTATTTTTATCATATTTTTGTTGTATTTTCATTTGTTGTCGCTATATTAACACTTTTTTCAAGAAGCTTTTAGATTTGAGTAAAGCCAACCTAGACAAAGAGCAGCACCACAGAGGTTATCCAGGTTATCTAAGTACTTTGGATAACTTTCGGTCTCTCAATTCTCGCTGAATTATGGAGTTTAATATTTTTCCATCAGAATAAAATGGGACGTTCTGGTCATCGCTACGGCAACACCGTGAAAAATATGGCATGGGTGTGATTGACTTTTCTGATTGGAATGACCAAATAGAATTTTGTGCCAAATTATTTTAATTTTAGTAAAACTAAAATATGTAATCTCCATATAATTCCTATAGGGAATTTGAATTTTACCAAATGAAAGTGTTTAGGACTGTGACTTTAGCAACTGATAACAAAAGGATCGAAATCGGGCTTCATGTGTGCGAATGGGAGCCATTTTTTGTTTACGAAAAATCGCAAAATGCCTCGTACAGTTTGCGGCTTTGCCGCATAAAAAACGTAAAACTTAGAAAAGTAATTTGGATATTTTTAAAGTTCTACTTTTTTTTTCCACCCAAAATTAGCTCGTTCCGATAAACGCTCTAGGAGGAGATCGATCGATCGAGCAAGTGAAAAATAAAGGCAGTCATCCAAAATGGCCGACACCCAATATGGCATTGTCCAATTACAATGTTCGTTTTCTGATACATGTGCACGTGCACGGAATGTGCACGACGAGAGGAGTGCGTTAGTGCATGTTTGAGAAGAGGCGAGCGCTTTGCCAGCCCTGATGGCGCTCGAGCAAACCAATAAAACACAAAGTGACCTACGCTTTGCGTTTACGTCCTCTGCCATGATTGTTTGTAGTCCTCGCGTGCAGTGGAGTAGATGTTCCGGTGAAAGCCTCAGAGCAGCTTCTTGCTGTGGCTTTAAGGACAAGTCCAGCCCATTTAAAACAGAAGGAAGAGTGCTGGTAAAAGATCGCTGTGTCGCGGCCGCCATCTTCACTGTTTTGGTTACGGCGGAGGAGCACAGGTGTTTGATGGGAAATTCTAGCGTGGAAGATGACGTACATATAAGTCCCGCCTCCCGTGCTCTGCTTGGCTCATCTTGGTCAATTAAATTCAAATCACACACTACCAGAATAGCATTGGTGAGCATTCGTTGTATCACTGTCCCATGTACAATACATATTGGTCATGTTGTGTTAAAAAGTACAGAGATACTGTTCTTAAGTAGGAAACAAATATTATATTTGACATAAACTGAAGAGAATGATTTGATGTGTTTGACAGAGGAAAATTCATGAACAAATTGAGCTAAAGTCTGTGCAACTGAAATAACATTTGAAAAACTGCATAAACATTATTTTCTTGCCAGATCTGACAAAAGGTCAGTCACAATTATCAAAGCGTCATGAAATAACTCAAAATAGATAAAACCAGTATCAGAATTGCCATTCGTTCCAACATATTACCATGGCCATGTGCTATCTAGAGTTTTATTAAAGACCTTTGGGTCAAGGTGTTTTAACTACATCAGGCAGTCGCAGCTGATTCATTATACTGCAGGGTGGCAAAATGGATTTGAACAAGTGTTCAAAAAGTATGGACACCGCCTTTAATTACAAAAAATAGCCCTTTTTTAAACTGTTCTTTGAAATGAGCAGATTCCCCATTCAAGAGCCAGATTTCCACGCATGCACAGGATCTGATGGGCCGACTTTTGGAAACAGCAGAGGAGCGGGCATAAATATTAAGTTGGAGGGATGTGAACATGTCGTGCAAATGGACTCGGTATGCTTTTGTGGAGAAGGTTTCCAATGTTAAGCGAGGTCACAGTAAATACAGCTGCATAGAACATGCAGCTTGTCTCGACAGAAGTGCTTGGTCTATAGGTGAGGCCGGTGCTCGTTGTCTTTTCTTCCACATTGCACCAAAGCACTTAACATTAACATACGCTGCTAACTCCTGGGCTCGTGGTGGGAGGAAGGGATGGGAATTGAGAACCGGTACAGGTCCCTAGGAGCCGGTCCAGGCACGGGTGTGTGCTTTGTGACAAAGATTGCCTCCTGCATGCCTCTCTCAAACCACAGAGATGAGAAGATTGCTGAAAAAAACAAACAATGGCCACATGATGCAAATTCTATAAGAAGCTACAATGAGGCATCTGAGGAGTTCTCTGAAGAATAGGTATAACTATACTACTACTTTTATTGATACTGCTTGTCAATCCAGTAATTTAACGCTTCTCTTATAAAAAATTATATTGGACCTGATACATTTCCAAATTAAGTTTTTACACTTATTATAAGACATGTGAAATACAAATAAAAACCAAAATGTACATTGGGACGGACATTAAAAATATGTTAAAAATGTAAATGTATGGTATTAGTTTAAGCAGACACCGTTTACTCATTCTTATGATTTTGATGAAGATCAGACCACATTTTATGACCAATTTAGCCAGAAATGTGAGAAATTCCAAAGCGTTCACACATTTTCCTCCCACTATATAATTAATTGCCTATTTTAAGCATTAATTATCATATTAAGGATTAAGGCTTTTGAGTGTAAATCGTTATTCATAGGCTTTTAGTTAAATTAACCCAAGTGAAAACTTGCAGTGACGTGCAGTCAGCGGAGGCAGGTGAGGCCAGGCCTCACCACACTGTGAGTTGTGATTAGTAAAGGTTGCTCAAAAAAACTTGTGTCTGAAATTGCCACAATTTAATGGAGTAACAGTTCCGTCATTAGAACAATTAAAGCGTACTCTAGATGATTAATGAAATCTTACTCTTTACAAAGTAAAGTTTGCTTTGAAAAGAGTAAGGTTTCATTAAATGCAAAAAGGTTAAAATTATTCTATCGACACAGACATTTATATCGTTAGTCTGGTGTTATAAGTGATTTGCCTCAGGTTCTCAAGTAAAGCGCTTTGTGACCATGTCTGTGAAAGGCGCTATATAAATAAAGATCTTCTTCTTCAGGTGCACTGTGGAGTGGGTCAGACTGTTTTTAATGCAGGCTAGCTGTTATCGTAGAAATGTGCTAACCTAGCATTAGCCTAGTGCCACGAGACTCTTCAAATATAAGGACTGCATTAATTTAAAATATATACATCTCTAGAAATCAACAACACTCTGGATAACCAGGAAATTAGGCCCTATGTCAAAAATCCTGACATATCCCTTTAAGATACTTTTCCAATTGCTACCCCTCTGATGTTTGAAAGGCATCATGCAGTTGGGAGCGAGCTCTGCTAAATATCTTTCTTTCTTCTTTTTTTTTTTGCATTAAGAACCAACTTCATCTGGTGGAGAGAAGGCTGAAGCAGATGAAAAGTAGCCTGGAGCTCATTTACTGCATGAGTGATGGAAGAAGCAATTGAATAGATGATGGTATAATCTGCATAAAGATTACATTTAACATTGTCCAGGTGACTACCCAGGTTGTTTATAACAATTGTAAAAATGACAGGTGCAAAAACAGATCCTTGTGGAACTCCTTTGTTGACGTTCCACCTTCAGCAAACAGGCTGGGTTCTCTCTGAAAGATAGCAGCATAGTGGGTGAAGTGTCTTCCCCAAGCAGCAGCCTTCAAACTGCTGACCCTTAGGTCACAAGACGACCCGCTCTACCCTCTGCACCACTGTCGCACTTCGCAAGGACATGTAGCATCATTAAAAAGTGCATCAAACACAATTAAAAAATAGAGAATAACAATTCAACTGCAATAACTAAATGTCTTATGGGCTATTATGTTTAACCCCTTAACTGCCATCTCCCCTGATCAGGGGGCTAGGGCTAGGGTTAGTTACCCATAATCAGGATATGATTAGGGTTAAGAACGGCACATGTGTAAGTTGTGTTTCACTCACACAGCTCTTTTTAGAAACTAGAAGGTCTTGGCTTTCAAATTAGGTATCACACTGGCATATAGACTGTAAGCTCTCCAGTCAATACGCTTTGAGACTTGGATGTAAATAATTGTTAACCCCAGCCCTAATCCTTAACCCTAACCCTAGGGTGGCAGTTAAGTGGTTAAAATCTGCTTAGTCCAACATGTTGTGAAATGTATGCGATACTTGTGTTCATTTTTCAGTCTACTCTCAAGCGTAAATGCTCCTGGGCATGTTTACAAAGAGCGCCTTCACCTTAAACTGCAAATCTAATCGTTCAGCCCTAAAACCAGCTCCGGATCGACTGCCCACCTACTCTTTGACAGTAGCCTTGTAATGCGATCGAGTTGAATCAATCAAAATAAATGAGCGTGCGGAACATACACGCCAGATGTATGCGCATAACGGATGGCGCGGTGGCCCGGGGAGCCGCATTCCCGATTCATGCCAAATTGGCCACTGCTCTGTGAATGTTAAAAGTGTGGAGAGACTGCTGGGTCACTTCCCTGCAGGATCCACGTTCTGTCAGTGAAGAGCTGCCAAGTAGGCCATTCTCCGGCGCCGCGCAGAGCCGGGGAACTTTTGAAGGCGTCAGCCGGGACCTAACCCCGCTTCCTTCGAGTGGAATTGCTGAAACGAGCGCGCCCCCCATCCTTCGCCGCGGCTTCAAGTATGGAATTCAATCAATGTTTCATCGAAGACCTTCCGGCACCGGATCATTCCAGGACAAATCAGGTTGAAACAAAAGACATAAGCGTACCAGTTTTTAGCAGACCTTTTGAGCTCTACAATATTCTTGTGTTTTTTTTTAATTCATGCATTTTTCTCGTAATCCTTTATACATTTACTGGCCAACTTTTCCCGACTTGTTCTGGGTCGAACTGATTTCATTTCACAATCGAGATCTGGTTCTAATCGTTCACCTTAAAGAGCCGTTCAAAAGAGCCACTCGGTCTTGAACATCATATCACTGCACAGCGCTGTCCGTGGAACATGGCACGACTTCCGGAGCCTTGTGACTCGGAAAATGTTCTGTGGTCATGTTAAAGTCATGGACACGTCAGACATAGTATTAAAATTTCAAAATGTGTGGTCACAAATGAAGAAATGAAGATGGACGGGCTGTCAAGTGTGGAAACGTTTGAAAGGATTCCACGACTCTGACTGGGAAACGAGATTTGTAAATAAAATACTGATAAGACGATTTTGATCGGCGATAATTACAAATGGAGTATTAGGGTTGGCAGGTTGTGGATCTGTTGAGAGGGACCCTCCCAACGAGCTCAAAACCTTGTCTGTTAATGCATCTATAAAATCAGCTGTTAGGGCAGCTGGGTGGGTGGGGAGCTTATATTATTAAAATTATATTGAGGATAGTAATGACAGCTGAGAAGTAGTGGGAGTATAATGCTTTTTTAATGCATTACACTATGTAGGGCTTTCATAATACATTATACATTGAAAAAAAAAGAGGAAATTGTACACAAATTGATATTATACTGAGGATGGTAATGACAACTGGGAAGTAGCAGGATCACGAAGTATAATATATACTGCTGCATAGTAACGTGCCTTTATAACATTAAAATAGTGACTCCGGTAATGTTACACTAGTGATTCTAGTAATGTACCAATATTTGGCATTGGTAACAATTTGTAAGAAATATATTAATGATCATTTGTTACTCGCTCTGTACTAGACATTGTACAAGAAATGAAACAGCTGTTGTTGTGTTTTGTATGCTTTGATTGTTAAATGAAAATGTTATTGTTTTTATTTTGGGGGTGGGCGCCTACAAGCAGACTGACTGCTCAAATGAACAAATAAACTAAACTAAAAATAAATTGACTTCATTTTTGATGTTATTTTTGTTCGATTGTATAGGCTTATGGCGGTGTGTATTGCAACTGAAGTGGATGAAGTAGAAAGCTCAAGGTCATAAAACAAATAATGTATGTAGCGCAAGTACATGTGCGTCACTGCTTCAGGCAAATAACTTCAAATATTGATTTGAAACGCTCAATCCAGAGCAGAAATCTGGCCCCATTCCTGATTTTTCTTCCAGTAGGAGTTTCTTGTCCATCGGCATTTTGTAGCAGCCGACGTGTGAAAAAATGTGTTGATCGCGAACATAGCCTGCTTCTTCTTGTTTAGATTTATCCAAAACTGTAAAAAACAAAAGGTTATAAAAGTTTCTTCTCTGTTATTTTCTGTCTGTAGTTAGCACATAGCTGATTAGCCCTTATAGCTCTTAATATTTTGATTTGTCTATGTAGATTCTCAATGGATTTTTACCTTCTTGTATTTCTAGCTCCATTATTAAAGGTGCAAATGTGATCTGGTTGCCTTCAGACAACACACCAAAACAGTAGCGGCAGGTTAACGCCCACATAGGCACTTGTGGTTGTCGTTGATGGGATACCTGCATCACCCGGACAGGGCTGGAGTGGCAGGAAACAGATCAGCCCGGGACTCTTTGGTCAAAGGACCGTCTCAGAGCAGAAGTCTAAAGCTGGGCATACATGGCGCGATTTTAGAGGCCATTTTGAACAAGCCCACGATGAAGGTGCTCACACTGTGCGGAACGAAAACATACACGACGGACCTGCTCACGCTGTGCGAGTGAAATGACCCGATCTTGTGTTTCGAAAACGCAGACTCCACGCAGACTTTCCTCCATCCAGACTCCGCGAGGGGAAGGGAAAGGTCAGTCGAACTAGTTTTTTTTTAAGTATATAGCCTAAGCGACCCCCTCTCGCCAGTGGCACAGTCAAACAGTGCAACAGCAATGACAATGACAATAGCAATAGCATGACTATTTTGAAGTTGTTGATAAAAATCTGTGCTAAAATTGTGTTGAAAATCAGTGTAAGCCTTAAACAGTGTTACAGTAAACCCTTTTCACACTACATTGGTAAATGTAATGTTGTTGAGCCTAGGCTAACGGTAGGCCTATATCTATGATATTGGCCCCACTGCTCATTATAGGAGAATATCTGGAAACCATAACTCAAGAATGGAGAAAAAATATTTCTGCTAAAGTGGACAGTATTGGCTCTGTTGTGGCCCGATTGTGGCGCAAAGTGGGCCTGTTCTTGCATCTGACTGGCCCAAAATTGTGCCGGCCCACCGGGAAAAGTCCTGGTGCTCCTGAAAGATACACTGTAAGTTGTGATTAGTAAAGGTTGCTCAAAAACATTGCAGACACAAACAAAAATAATACAAGAAAAACTAAAATAATACTAAAGTATCTGGTGTCAAAGAAATGAACCTCATAAGCTTCTGTAACATGAGCTTGTCCACAGCGGTTCTGCTGCACCATGGTGATAATAATAATTCACAATTTCCTTTTGATTTATTCACTATTTACTTTTGTTTGGACATGGAGATTAGCAAAGTGGTCTAACAGCCCATGAATACTGAAAAAAACGGACAATGCTAACCAGGAAGCTATGCTAGCTTCTTGCTACATATTCTAACGTTAGCGAAGCGATACTAACGAGTGCCGTTTTTCACTTCTACTGAACAATTTGCTGTGAGTCAACATCCATATGGACCCGCGTTTGGCTTGGCTTTATTTGCATGTGATAAATATGTTTCATAGTCCAGTGGAAAACGGCTAAAATAAGTGAAACATTTTGATTCTGGCCAGTCCATCCCCACAACCCACTAAGACATACATGTCAAACCCAAGGCCCGCGGGGAAAATCCGGCCCTCGCCATGATTACTAACTTACATTATAACCGGCCCAGTGATGAGTGAACTACATTTCCCAACAGATGAAGAAATGCCCAGACTGATGCAGATGTCTGTGTCATTAAAAAGTAATACATGGATTATTCGCTAACATGAGCTTATTAACGAAACACAACTTGACTTTGTGGCAAATCATTTCTAACAAAGTACAACCAATAATAGCCTTAGGAAGCCCTGGAAGCGTAAACAATGCAGATAGGTTATGTGCAGTCAGTTTAAAAGCATATTATATCAAATCATAAAAAGTATTCAAATTAATATATATTTTGTGAAAACAGACTTTCTGTTTCTGTGCCCGACCAACACTATGTCTACATTTTGGGCCCTCTAAGACATTAGGGGAGAAATTGCAAACTCCACGCCGAAAGTTCCCATCCTTGTTCTGGGATCACGTCCTCGCTGCTGTTCCACCGTAAACGGGATACTTCCAAAGCTGGCATCAGCAGTGCGCATTAGTGTCAGCACCTGCTGTCTGTCAGTCTGAAAAGAGGCCATCAGCCCACCCACATCCTCCGTCAAGAACACTCAGAGCTCATTAGAATAAAAAACACAGGCCCTTCATTAGCACTAAGAGCTCGGATGGAGGTTTTCCTGACAAGCCACCTATCGAGCCTCCCGTCCCTCCTTCCTCGCCAGCTCCTCTGCAGAAGACGAGTGTGTGGTGGTGGTGGTGGGGGGGCATTAGCGACGGTGGTCTGATCGGCGCGCCACTCTCCCTCCCACAGACTCCGGCGGGTCGCGTCATGTTTGGATTTTTCTTCTTTTTTTCCCCCTTTATCACCGATGTTCATCTGAAGTGGCTTTTTCCAATCACCTCGCTGAATTGGACAGCTTGATATCGACTTTGTAATCAGATCGCACATCCTCGAGCGCGCCGGGAGTCGCCCGCCTAATGACTTTCGAGAGAAATACTTCAGTTTCGAATCAACGATAAGGGGCGCAAACAAGTCGACAGGGATATGTTTTTGCAAAAATACACAACAGGAAAACGTCCCGTCATGTAAGGAAATGTGCAAGTAGTCGGCAGTAGATGAACAATCCACTCCTGCTTCACCACAAAAAGAAAACGTATTGGGTTTGTCCAAATGGGCAGACAAAAGTACACAAGCCTTCTGTTCTTATTATTCTTCTGGCTAATATACGTCACTGGAGAATACAACAGATTAACTGCTGAGATCTTCCCGGAAGATGGTGCAGGACACCACGCTCTGAAACAAGGACAAACCCAGGAGGCGCTGCACCGTTTCAGAGGTTCAGAGGAGACTGAAGGGCTACGGTTTCCTCGACCTCCAAAAACATGCTGGTCAGGTTGACTTAGGACTAACACCTGAACACAATTTAGTTGTACAGTTACTTATACTGTTGATGGTTTTCAAATGTCTGAATGAGTTGGCTCCACCCTACCTTTCATAGCCTCTTTCGATCCGTGACCCAGGTCGTACCGTGAGACAAAGGCGTGCAGTGTGATCGGAAGAGTCAGGACGTTGACATTGAACTAACTCAGAGGGGTGTTTATGTGGAGCCAGCGCACTATGGTTGAGATATAAGTAGTTGAGCTATCACACATGGGCTGGTCTAAACCATTAAATTCCCGGGCCAAAATGAAATCACAGCACGCCCCTGCCTGGAGGTGCCAAAATCAAAGCTGAAGACCAGAGCAGACCGGGCCTTTACCGACACCCTGGAACAGCCGTCCCTTAAATGTTAAAATGGCCCAGTCTTTCCATCTTTTTGCGCTGGCCTTCAACACAAACTGAGCACGTCTTCCGGATAATTATTATTATTTCAAGTTGTACATTTTGTAACTGTTTTGACTGTTTTAATTGCACTTTATATTGTTGGTTGAACTGCACTTTGGGCAGATGTGGCTGTTTTTAAATGTGCTATCAAATTAAAATTGACATTAACTTACAAAGCCAGTCTGCCTACTTTTGCTAACACTGCCAGAAAGTTTTTTTTGGTTAATCAACAGGCTTCTATGAACAGTTTTCTGTCCATTAATACTGTACTGGACATACATTTTTGGTTCAACAAAACTTACTTTTGAGACTTTCGAGAACCGAGCCTCTATCCTGACACAAATTTGTTTTTAAGGCCTTCCTACAAAATGTGTTCTTATCTGAAAGTGTTCTGGTGCAAAAAACAATCTTAAAATCATTTGACTGTAAAGCAGCTTTGAAAATTTGGATTATGACCAAGATTGGATCCTGTGCATTTGTCTGCGCCGCCATAGCACTGGATCTATACTTTACCACAGCCTGGCCGTCATCAGCAGGAGAAACTTTTTCAAAGGCACGCAGATTTCATTTGTTTTTGTACTTTGCCTGCAGCCTCCAGTTTAGCGGTAAGTGATGATGACACACATGCGCTCTGTTTAGGTGCACGTACATGCGTCTGACACTCGCCATGAAGCTTAAATATTAAGACATTTTGATTAAAACTTGCACCGTCACTTTAGTACGGTTCATATCATCAGATTTCTTCACCGCGGTGCACCGTGGCACCCCTACTCAAAATTCCAACGGCCCCATAAAGACATGTACATAACAGCTGGTTCTTGTATGCGATCGCTCCAAAACGTGCGCCATGTCTGTCGGCACTCGAAGGCCACCTTGATCAATGAGCCCTGCAGACCTTGGCACGATGTAAATGCGAGCTCTCGCTGATGATTCCGTGTAAATCAATATGGCGGACATCTGCAGAGCAGCACGAGCGAGGTGGTTACGACTGACCTGCAGCATCTCGCAGTCAATCAAACTGCCCGGGCAGCGGAGGTGTGGAAGGAGGGCCATTCCATATTACAGTGAGGAGCCCGCTGAATTATTCAAATGGGAAAGTCAGGTACGACGCTCTGGCAGAATTGGCAATGATGATATATATATATATATATATATATATATATATATATATATATATATATATATATATATATATATATATACGCCTTTCATTTATAATAATAATGCCTTACACTTATATTGCACTTTACAAGCCTGTATTACCAAGTTTCTCAAAGCACTACACTGTTCATTCACTCCATACTTGGTGGTGAGCTGCTGTTGCAGCCACAGCTGCCCTGGGGCAGCCAGTCTGCGCCATCGCCCCACCACCTGGCACTCACTCATACACCAGGGTACGCAGACACTGGAGGCAAGGAGGGTGAAGTGTCTTGCCCAAGGACACAACCACAATGTGCACCTTCAGGAGGCAGGATTCGAACCCCCGACCTTCCGATCACGAGACGACCCGCTCTACCATCTGCGCCACCGTCGCTGTGAGTAACCCTGAACAACAAGAATGCTACCGATCATTGACAAACTCCTGATGTGAGTCTTTGGGTTCACATTAAAGCTATAGCGCTCACAAACTTGTCAATGCTTGTGTACAGAGCAGTAAGATCTCTGAAAAACTTCCAACTACAAAAAGTTCCCTGAATAAAAAAAAAGATCGAAATGTCAAGTCGTATTGCTTTACTCAAAAAGCAATTCATTTCGACATATTCACACAGATGCATGATGATTGATGATACAAAATGTTACGTTCTTTGACAACACTAAACACTAGGCTTTACTACACTGTAATCAAATTGAGTGAAGTGGTTGCATTAGCCTTTTTGCTTTCACACAACTTATTTCATTCAACGTCTTCAGGGTGTCAGTTTTGGTCCCGGCATTTGGACGCAGTTGGACACAAGGGGGCGCCCTTTCAACCTTCTTAGTGTAAATGTGAATTGAATTTCTTCAGAGTGAGACTAACATGACACTAAATACAGTGTGTTCTTTGTTTTCAGTAAAAAAGCTGAGGCCTCATTGCTCCTCCGTCACAGACTGAGAAGTGAAGAAGGAAGTCGTGGATCTCCTGGCTTAGACAGAACTTCAGACTTCTGCTGGATATAAGAGTCATATCATATTCTGAAACCAGAATATGTAGAAAAAACATAAATGGAAATTATTATTACAATAACAAAAGCTAAAACATGCTGTATATGAGTTCATTATTAATTACTCTCATTCTAAAACAATCTAATGTCTTATGTCTCTTCTGTAGAGTCATGGTGGGTCATGGTGGACCATGACAGATGTGGACAGGACTGTGGTAGATCTTTTACTTTGGTGAAAATAGTTACTATAGTAACTGTTGAAGAAATGAACCTCATGAGCTTCTTCTGTAACATCTGTCCACATCAGTCCTGCTGCAGCACGACTCAGAGGAACCGGGACAAACATGACTCTACAGCAGATACAAATGACAAGGGTTTGATTTTGTAGAATGAGAGTAAATAATAATTAACTAATATTTTAATTATAGCAAGGAATTTCTCCATGTTTTACTTTCCATAATTGTAGTAATATTACATATTATAGTTACATATATGTTAGATTTTCTACACATTTGAGTTTCAGAATATGGTAAGACTCTTATTTCCAGACGAAGTCTGAAGGTCGTCTTAGGCAGAAGCTCCATGACCTCCTTCTTCACCTGTCGCTCTGTGACAGACTGATGAACAGTGAGGCATCCGCCATTGTACTGAATATAATGGCCACACTGTATTTAGCGTCATGTTACTGTCACTCATGGTGTCTGACCTAAAGTCTAACTATGAAGAAAGTCAATTCACATTTACCCTGAGAAAATTGGAAGTGCGCCCCCTTGTGTCCAACTGCGTCAAAATGCACGGACCAAAACTGACACCCTGAAGACGTTAAAAATAAGTTGTGTGAAATTAAAAAGGCTAATGCAACCACTTCAATCAATTGTATTGCTTTTATTCAAGGAAACACTTATTATAGTGCCAGACTTTAAAACATCTACAGTGTGGACCGCTCATGCTAGCACTGTGCTAATTGAGCCTCTGACTTCCTGGTTTGCGGCACATTTGCCTTTTGTTTCTGTCCCTTTCTTCTTTCTTTCTTGCATTTGGCCAAACCTTATATAAGAACGCCATTAGAAAATCAGAAACTGGAATCATGCTCCTTTATATTTGATGTTTGGTTTACCCATTGGTATACACTCGGTACTTGATATTCGCATGGGCCAAAAACATTAATTTTCAAGCGACATATGCGATTTTGGGGACTACATTGGCCAAAACCAGGACAACTGGGACAGATTACGAGTAAAACTGGGACAAATCAATGGTTTTGGAGGAATCTATTGGGACGTGGGACAAAGGACTAAACTGGGACTGTCCCGGGTAAACTGGGACATCTGGTCAACCTATGTCTAACAAGAAAACCTGCATTTTTTACAAGAACAAAAACCCAGAAAGAACCATTAAGCAAGACTATCCTCTAACCATTCCGACGCTGTAGTGTACACTCAGTACTGTAGACTTAATTCAGCTGTTGTGTCGTTACAGACAGGTCTAGTCATTGACGTTGCCGGTCGTTGCATCACTGCTGCCTCCCGGTGCTTTTTCAGACACTAATCCATAGATCAATCGAGTGTGAAGAGCCTCCTAATTAGCCTCCTCCAATATTTGCACAGCGCTATAAAAGCACCGAGAAAAACAGGCTAGCCCGGCGCACACAATATCATCGTGCCGGGCCGCACTCCGTCACTGTCACTGTTCCCGGAGAGGATTACCAAAAACCAAACAACAGATAATGACTTGGGTAATTAGGCACTCCAAACTTTGAATTTTTTTTTTTCATTTTATTGTAGCCTGGCACTAGCGGCCATTTGTGGAGTCTCTTCAATGTAGTTAAATCGGGCCAAGGGTGGCCAGACGTCTGCATTTTGTCTGGACAGTTTTGAGCCTTGTGTCCGGACGAAGAAAGCCTGTCCTCCCTTTTGGGCATCTGTCCGCTTTTATGGCTTGTGCAGTAGATGTTCATGAATGTGTTCCTCTGCCCCCCATCATCGCTCTATTCTCAGCACTGTTAGCTTGTTAAATTGTGTGGATTGCTGTTGGGCACAACATCCACCTTTTGCCTCAGGTGCGCTGTGCCTGCACAGCCGCTAGACCCACTCCGCGGCCAGCTGCTACCGCTCAGAGCAGCAGCTCAGAGCGACCCGCCCGCACAGCCACACGCTCGGAGGGAAGAGACAGGTATCACATATTGATCACTCACAAAGCACATGGACCAAAGGAGAGAGAGTCTGCCCCCGCCCCTCAGCGTTTCCATGGAGACCTGTCACCAAATGCATAGCTACACTACGTATGGTATGGTATCACAGGAGCCCACATTGTTTGGCTGTCTTGGGTACATGGTGCTGCTTCGTACATCCAAAGAACACAGTCAAACACAGACACACACACATGTGACTAAATAATGCGTCAGGCTTTATTTAGACCGTTATTGTGGATCTTACAATCATTAGATGATCAAATAGAAAGTCTTATTTAGACCCGTGATATTTTCTGTTCATGTAATGCAACAAGATTGATGCTTTGTACATTATACTTGAATGCAATATTGTTATCATTTATACAGTATATAAAGGCTATAGCCTATTTTCTGTAGCGTTCAAATGTTTCCTTACTTTTGACCCTCTGTCCTTACCTTTGAGCTCAAATGTCATAGATCTGGTCACCCTACTCGGCAGAGCCATGGGAAGACATTTTAGTTAGGGGGTGCTGAGGGACAAATTTTTCCCCCAAAACACCTTTTCTGTGCATTTTTCCTATTTATTAATATTGCCTGCAGTTCACAAATTATCCACCAGTGGGTGCTGCAGCGCCCTCAGCACCCTGGGTTCCCACGGCCTTGCTACTCGGGCCCCGATTTACTCTCTCACGCCCCTCATTTTTTCTCACAAGTCACTTACCGGGCTCCGTAGCATACTAGAACTGCGTACCAGTTACTTTCCCCCCCCTAATCTGTTGTAAGTCCTCAAGAAAAGCCTCCCCCATTAGTATTCCATCCGCGTTGGCGTGTTCTTCCACAGACACAACAAACTGCACGACCCGGGTCCCTGCGGCGCGGACTTCACCAAACAGACAGGACTCCGAAGCACAGGTTGCCGGAGCCCAATTTCCCCCGAGAGCCGTGACTATGACGAATGACAACATGAAGGTAATGCTCCATCCCCGAGTTCAGCCAGCGCAGAAATGAGGCCCCGCGCTACTTTTAATAACTCTTCCTTATCCTCCTCGTCCCAGCGGACCGCCACGAGAATTAGGTTTTATTTTTGTTTTGAGAAGAGCTGAATAATGTGCCTTTGACTGCTGAAAACAGTCTCCTAATGAATTAATCTTTGAATCACATATAGGCACTGTGCTAATGGCCACTGCTGACTAATATTAGGCTAAAAGTCAATAAAAAATAATGAATCATGAGTAAAATCTGCAGATCTTTTAAAGTACATCAACTTATAATAAAAGTCCTTTATTTAATTAATGGACACGCCAACGCGTTTCATCCAAAAGTGGTGTTCTTCAGGGTATTCAAAGGATTAAAAGAGGCACCAGGAGGCCGTGAAGAGGAGGTCACCTGATAAAAGAGTGACCACCCACTGCAACAATTGCATCAAGATATACAAACCTTACAGAATATAACAAACACATTTATAACAGGAGAAAAAATTGCATGGAGAGTGGGAGCACAGAGCTGGCTAATCGAGAAGACATACATAATAACATCACAACCAGTCCCGGTTATGATGTTATACAGCAAATGTCCCAGTGTTAATGTAACACTGTCTGGTGTCTGTATGAGTCCACTCTTCTTCAGTGTTAATGTGAGTTAACTCTCTGCAGAGTTAGACTGAAGGATAGAGAATCTGACACCATGAGTGACAGTAACATGACGTTAAATAGAATGTGTTCTTTATTTCTAATAATAAGGCTGAGGCCTCATTGGACTTCAGTCTGTCCTAGACTGAGGTAAAGAAGCAGGAAAATGTTTCCTTCAACAAACGTCTTGGACTTCAGCTGGGAGTACAAATTAAAAACTGCAAATCAAGAAAACAATAATAACAGTTAGATTAATGGAAAGAATAAAACTTTATATATATATTGTTAAAAGCTCTAGAACTGTATCGGATGTAGGGTCATGTGTTCCTTTGAGTCAGGGTGGACCACAGCAGATGTGGACAGGACTGTGGTATCCACAGTTTTAATTTGGAGAAAATAAAATAACTCTCGAGTGCAGTCTGCTGTAACATAGACCTGTGCACATCAGTCATGGTCCACCCTGACACAGAGGAACACATGACCCTACATCCGATACAGTTCTAGAGCTTTTAACAATATATATATATATATATATATAGTTTTATTCTTTCCATTAATCTAACTGTTATTAATGTTTGCTTGATTTGCAGTTTTTAATTTGTTCTCCCAGCTGAAGTCCTAGACTTTTGTTGAAGGAAACTTTTTCCTGCTTCTTTACCTCAGTCTAGGACAGACTGAAGTCCAATGAGGCCTCAGCCTTATTATTGGAAATAAAGAACACATTCTATTTAACGTCATGTTACTGTCACTCATGGTGTCAGATTCTCTATCCTTCAGTCTAACTCTGCAGAGAGTTAACTCACATTAACACTGAAGAAGAGTGGACTCATATAGACACCAGACAGTGTTACATTAACACTGGAACATTTGCTGTGTACACATTGTAGCACTATGAATAATTGTACAGAATTCCTATTATGTCCATTCGGGCTTCTGTTGGGGTAATCAGTTATGCATTCAGTGCATTGAGTGGTTCTTCTCGATTGGCCAGAAAGTGTCGGTTTTTTCATCCCTCCCGGCTGTCCGTGCTCACACTCTCCATGCCATTTTTTCTCCCGTTGTAAATGTGTATGTTGTATTCTGAATGCATTGTGTATATTGATGCAATTGTTGAAACCTCCTGCTATTTAAGGCCTTTGAAAGACCACCTTTGGCTGAAATGCGTTGGCGTGTCCATTCATTAAATAAAGGACTATTATTTTTTATTGATTTAGGGTTAGACTTATAATAAAGGACTTTTATTATAAGTCAGTGTGCCTTGGATCCTCTTCTTTATGTATCGCAGAATCTATCAGTACCTGATCCCTGAAGAACACTAACCTTTCAAGACTTCTGCAGATATTTTAGTCAGCTTGTAAAAACGAAAGTCGACTCCCCTGTTCGTACAGGGAGAAGCTCCATGAAGCAGAGCCATTTGAATAAATATGTTTTGAAAAAAACAATATGAACATAAAGTTGAATAAATACATTTAGATTTAGACTCCCTGTCTCTTTGAGCTTACGGTATGTCTCTGTACTTCGCCCTTAAATAAAGAATCAAGTCAAGTCAATGAAACATGCAATTGCATGAAGAGTAACAAAAGTAAATGACATTTTCGTCAAAGGACAAACAATTGTTAAACTAAAGAAAGCTGGGTACAATGTAAAGCAAAAATCTTAAGTATAATTGTGTTAACTATGTTTTTTGTTTAATGTGTCATATGCACTTCAAGCTCTCGTGGACCTAAACCTGGGGTAGTAGGGGTTGTGCACTCATTCAGAGGCGGTCTGGACTGTGGGGGAGTTGAGTGAACAGGCGGCTGTGGGTTAGGGGAGAGAGAGTTCAGCTTCATCACAGCCTGGTGGAAAAACCTATAGATGATACTGGATTCAAGAGAACGATGCCAGACGAGCTCTTCACATGGATTGTAATTCTATTCCTAAATACAAAGGCAGAAGTTAGAGATGGGAATTTATGCGATTTTATCAAGAGCAAAGCCATTGACAATTTCTCTTCTCGATCCGGTTAAAAATGGCTCCCTTCCTCAAACATCCCAGTGTCCAAAACAGCCATATGTTTCATAGTATGTAAGGAAGAAAGGCAACATTGAAAACATGTGTGTCGCTCTTATGACTCCTATAGAGACGCGGCACGTCATGGGCTGTCAACTCTGTCACATTGGATTGTAAATAACACTAAACATTAAGCTGTGTTGCTGACAAGGCGCTTCATCTCGCGCCACTTTGAGTAGAGCACAAACAGCGGGGCCGACGAGGAGCCCAGGCAGTGATTGACGTCTATAGGGTGTGATGCATTGAGCAGCGCAAACCTAGTACTACAAGTCTGGCACAGCGTAGCGTTATTCACTCTGGGCATATGGCATATCAACATGCTTTTTGTATTCTTGCAATGAACGTTAATTCAAGAAACAGGAGAGTGGGATGATATTGGCAGCAGCGGTTCTAGCCGAAAGTGCGGTCTGGTCCGTGAATATTAAAAGACCGGTGCGGACCATCTCAGGGACCGAAAGACCATCTCAGAGACCACTCGGACCAGTGCACAGCGCACCTAGAGGTCATAGTCCATAACGGTCCGGACCAGTCTTTAATATTCAAGGACCAGACCACACTTTCGGCTTCAACCCCCTCTCGATATTGGTAATCAATGCGACGCACATTGTAAGAAGAAAAAGGTTCCATTCATCCGCAGTCCTCATTCTGAAGTGCTTGAGAGACGTTTCTATGTTCCCCATTAATCCTTATTTTTAGCACTTTTGACTTTTACTTAAAGCAGTACTAAGTAACTCATGCCCCTAGAGGCCATAAGTGCTACTGCAGGTGTTGTAGCATGTTGTGTTTTTTTACTCAATAATTGTCCGTGAGAGTAAATGTGACCAGTCACAGAACCCAAAGACACAAGTCGTTTTGGGGCATTATGAGATAAGAACAGATTGTTAAAGTGTAGTCTCCAAGCTTTCCAATGATGTGTAACACATGGAAATCTGATAATATTTGGAGGTGTAGCGGTGATTTGAAGTTGGCAATTCCCAAAAAACCAAAGGGGTTTAAACGGCCTCTGAAGTTTTGGGCCATTCTCACCTCTCTGCTGTTGGGAGGGACAATAGGGCTCATTTACATCTCCTTTGGATAAGCCATACCCCCTGTCAAACTCCCCCTCAAAGCAGTAAAGCACAGAGAGGGAGCACAAAGGTTATTGCTTCCACAACAAACCATTGTTTACCAGTTTCATTATGTGTATCTGTTTTATTTTTGGTTTCATTTATTGATCTCACCTCACAGCAGAAGGTTGTTATTGTTCTCTTACATTTTTTTATATCAATTGATAAACTGTCACTGGCTTGAGAACGTGTTGTGTAACACATGTAACTTTTATGTTAAAAATAATGTTAATGTTCAAATCAAAAACAGTGATATATTATATACAGTATGAGTATGAATCGTTTTTATTGCCATTGTTGTTTTTTGCTAATGATAAATAATAAGCAATATACTATTGAAAATAAAAGTATATATCAATTAATAAAGCAAATCACTCAAACATTGCTTAGAGAGCGCATTTCATACAAGAATGATGAAAGATAAGTTTACAATATATTTAAAAAAACAACAGAAGAGATCTGGTGTTTGGGTATTTTAATGTTATTGCAATGCTCTGATTCATGAAACCTCACACAGTTTCTACACATCATCCCCCCAAAAAATTCATAATATAAATACTTTAAGTGAGTTACAACTTTACTTTAAGCCATAGAAAATTGCCAATTGAGTGTATATGAATCCATATTTCAGTAATAACGGATCAATACCTATTATTTACCACATCACATGGAGGTTGATTTTTATTCCTTCAAGTTTTTATTATTCAATGCTTTAACCTTACTGTTTTTTTACACTCAACGCCATCTGTTCTTAAACAATGTTTTCCTCTAAATCTGCACCACATAGTATGCACAGTCATTTGCACTTTATGAAAAAAGAAGTAAAAGTTTTCTGTTTTGGCAAGCATTGTGAGTGGTCATTGTCCACTTCTTAAAGCATCAATATTTTGGCATTTACTCAAAAATCAAAACATAAATAAATCCAAAAATAATGCACAACAGTTTTTCTTCCTGATAAAGGTCTAGTAGGATGTTCTGAGATGAATAGGCGTTGCTTCTTCTGTGTGGGTAGTGGTGGGTGAATGTAACACAAAGTCTCTAAAACTAAATTCAGGTGGTTGGTTGATAAAGTGACATTGCAGAGCTGCTCCTCTGCAGTCCCGTGCAGTGGGTGAACTCTCCTCCTCCACAAAGTCCTGACCACTTTTAGAATGGCCTGATGTTTAGTCCAGGTGGGGCCAGGACAGGAAGACCATCCATACGGGGCAGAAGAAGAAAAAAAGATCTTCAGTTAAATGTTTCATTGAAGCAAATCAGAAAACTACACTGAAGTCGGTAAAGTGAAAGTACCTCAGCGATCTCTGCCAAAGTGTTGACTCCTGTCTTCATGTAGGCTTGATCAGTCCAAAGCCACAGTCAGGGGAAAACAGTGTGGCAGCAATAAGGAAGTTGATTTCAATTTTATCATGAAGCTTGTGTCCAACACGCCAGGCATGAAGTTGTTCTTGTTCGGCCCACTGCAGTTGTCACAATGAAGATCCACCTCTGTTTCAGGAAGTACATTGGTCCTGGCTGGAGAGGGTTTGCGGGAAAGTGTAACTGTAGGAGAGAGGGAACTTTAAGGGACATTAATAAATTAATAAAGTAAAGTGAATGTGTGTTAAAGATCACCTGCTGAGCAAAATCAAAACATTAATGTACATAAAATATAAATAAAACAGGGATGGAGGCATGAGGAGGAGGAGAGGGATGGAGACAGGAAGAGAGGGGACATAACAGAAAAATAAGAATAAAAGAATAGACACATACCTCTGGTCTCTGGCGGAAACTTGGCATAAAGATTTTCTTCCTGCATCTGGTCGGGCTGGAGCTGTTAGACCCGGCCTGAAGAAAAAAAAAGATCTCAGAGTCTGTATCTGTACTTCCTGGTTTAGTCTTGGTTTAGACCTCAGTTAGTGGTTGGCCCTGGTTTGAGTCAAAGGAAAAATCCTGTACATTGATGAATACTTTTACCTTATAACGCACGAGTGTCCGAGCTAGCTAATAACAATAGGTATGAGAAAGTCTAAACATGGACTAAACATGAGATAACGTACGTGTTTTTAGAATGAACACAAGATGATGTTTACTAGGCCATAGTGATGTAGATAATGGACATAGTGTAGCTGCTCTTTAATTTACAGACACAATCCTGCGTGTTTCTCTGTCTGCGTCTGCTCCGCCTCACACTGAGAGAGAGCTATGGATGCGTTTATAACTACATTTATAACTTTAGAAAGTCTCCTGTACTACTGTAATGCACATACACGAGAGGAAAAGGCCGAATTTGCGTTTTATCGCCGCGCGCGTTCCCCATTGTTTACATTTCACTGCAGTAATCCAGAGTAACTTTATTTGGTCATAAAACCGAAAATATGAAGCGGATCTCTCTCAAATGAGAAGTGGCTGAAAGCTAGGGATGCGCTGACTACATTTATGGAGTAGTTTAAGTTGGGAGAGGTCTTGGTTTTAGTGTAAATAGCAGGTTCAGCTGCACGTTAGCTTAGCCGCTAGCCGTTAGCTTAGACGTTAGCCGTTAGCTAATAACAGCACAATAGACTCGTCAAAACTGGCACAGCACCCGCAAGCGATAAAAACAAACAAACTTTCACTCACCCGTCTGAACCTTTGCCTTCTGCTCAGCAAACTCGTGGTAAATCCATTTTCCAGTGTAGTAGTGGCAGCTTCTGAGAGCCACACAGGGGGGGTTACAGTCATGAAGCCGCACACGCCCCCACGGCGTGCGCTATTTCTCTGACAAAACCAGACTTTTTCAACCTGAAAACTGATCGACAATAGGCGTATGTATAAAACTGACTTTTTTGCGTGGCATTTGTTTGCTAAAGCATGTGTCGACTAGCAAACCAAGCAGCTGTGCGGCTGTGCTGCCCCCCCTCCTCCTCAGCATGTAAATACACACAGACAAAGGCACGCCCCTACAGCGGCTCCCAAATCTCCCAAAAACAAGCAGGTTTGAACCTAAAAGTTTACGCTTTTAAATATACCAATACTGGTAGCTTAAACATGGAGAGGCTTCTTCGTGACTTCAACTAAACGATTCTGGAAAAAAGTGAAAATCACCAATTTTCAAAATAAAAACTTTGTTTACGTTTTTCTCCAAACGCAAGCTGCCGACTTGTGTCTTTGGATTCCACGGCGGGTCACAAATACTACGCTGACAGAAAAGACAAAGGGACAGAGGGATATTGTACATCCATTTACACAATGGAGATCTTTTTTTTCACTCAAACTTGGCTGTAAATACTGTTTCAGTGGTGCTAGCCCGCAGTTAGCTTAGCCCATTAGCCTGTTAGCTTCTTCTTCGTGATTCCATTTGTGTGTATTGGTGACCCCAACCCGAAGCAGGGAAGTTGCAATTGTGGTGTTCTGGCCAGAGACACCATGGGGAGATGAAAGACCCCCCTGAGGGTAATACACCTGTATTACCCTCAGGGGGACTACGGAATGGATTCATTAAAGTAAACAAGTTACTTTGTACTGCTTTAAGTGGAGATACTACTTCGATTTCCAGGTTTTGGGCCAAAGTGCTTTACAGCAAGGAACCACCCACCCATTCACACTCTCATTCATACACCAATGTACGCAACCACTGGAGGCAAGAAGGGTGAAGTGTCTTGCCCAAAGACACAACAACAGTGTGCACTAGAGATGCGCGGGTCAGCTTTTTTTCTGACCCGCACTAACCTGACCCGCTGGAAATCAAACTCGAACCACCCGATTCGAAGAAAAGTGTCTCAGTTTGCCGACCCGACCCGATCTGAACCCGCACACATTAAAAACAGCGTCATGAGTCAGGCTGCAGCTGCTGTCACTCAAACGGCAGCCCGTCACGTGACCGCGAGTTTACACTGGACAATTAGCTCTTGATGCTTTGTTTTGCTGCTGCACCGCTGAGGAATAGAGGAGCAGAAACTATCATGAGGCTTTACTTCTACCACGTCATGGACGACTCTTTCTGTCAAACTAAACGGAGTTTGGACTAACGTGGAGCAGCTTAACCTGACGCTACAAGAAGTCACTCTCCTCAGGTTAGTTAGATGCTGTGTCTGTGTTATTTTAGTTTTACCCTTCTTCTTGCTAATGCATTATTTTCACCACGTGTGTGTCGTATGTGCTTGGGCACTGCAGTTGTGCCGCATTTGTAGCGGTGATCAAGTCATAGAGAAGCGATAGGCGACATCTGAACAAAACATGACACGTTTACCCCATGAAAACTAAACATTCAACAAAACACTGCCGAGTTTGTGTGGCATTTATGGATAAGAAAGGTTGTAAGCCAACCATGTACTAAAAATATTTTATAAAAAGTGCGCTTTGTAGTAACCCGACCCACCCGCACCCGAAGTTTGCCATATTTTTGAGGTACCCGATCCGACCGAATCCACGGGCCCCTGCGGGTTGACCATGCACTAGTGTGCACCATCAGGAGGTGGGATTTGAACCCCCAACCTTCCAATCATGAGACGACCCGCTCCACGATCTGCCACTGTCCAAAATCCCCTGTGAAAAAGTCTCTCACTCATATGTCAACAAAATAAAACCATATATTTAAAGCTGGCTCGATTCATTATTCAGATTCTGTTGGTGAAAATATGGAACATTTTGGGCATTTTTAGGCATAAAAAGCACACAAAAAAACAGTTGGTTGAACGGCTCTATGGTATGGAGAGATCCCGGAGATTCGGCTACCATTAAAAAGCTATACTTTCCAAAGTGACAGCACTAATGGCTATACAGTATAACATGTGGCAGTATTCCTTCATGGCGATGGTAAAAGTGGGATTTGCTTGTACCACATTCAGATGCGCATATGTTGACATTTGGGTGGCATCCACTAAAGGTTACCGAGCCCGGGTGTAACCGTGCCATAACATTTATTATATCTACTCCCATTGGGGATGGCTGCCTCTACGGAGCGTTTCTTACAACCAACACAATAGCTGTTTGGTTGCTTGGATGACATTCAGACACTAATATTCCCTGTGACATTTACTCTATGGTCAAATTAGTCGAACATATGCATTGCTTTGAATGGTGGCAAGTTGGGGAACAATGAATCTAATCACTCAACTGTCTCAATTCCACGAGCTCGTTGAGGAAAAACATGTGTGGATTTGGTCTTTGTTTTGGTCACATGTGTGAAAGTAAACTTTTAATCTCCGCGGCCATCTGTCTGCGAGCTAAAAAATGGATCATTCATAGTATTACTTATCCCCGCCTTCTTCAGCGATGCCCCTCCTATTCCAGGAAGCACTCGTTTAGGACGCTGTATTTATCTTGCATTTTTGCAACCCATCCATCCATCCATTTTCTTCCACTTGTCTGTTGCCGGGTCGTGCAACCAAACCACTTTTGTCAAACTAATCGGGAAACAACCTGTCCTCTGTAGGAGGTATCAAACACACATTTTTATGAAAAGGTCTGTGGACTTTTGAAACTAATTTAGTGGTGATGGGTGTGCACCTGGGTATGTTCCTTGTTTCAGATCTTAGATTTGTCTCAATTTCTATCCATGGTTCCACATAGCACGCTTCTATTCAGCACGGCTTGGTCGAAGTACTCGTTTTGTTCTCACTCCGCAGTAGATGCCAGGGTTTCCACTTAATAATTGTTTGCAGTGGTTGTAGGTGGCGCTCCCATGGATGCGCAGTCGCGCATGCTTGAATACACATTACTGAAGGAAAACAGATGATGAGGTGCCACTGCAAATACTAGAGGAAAGGCGAATTGTAACGGTAAGCTACATGCTAAAGTTATGCTAACACCAGTGGCTAAATGCCATGATTTGCAAAATCACCATCAACAGCGGAATGATGTGTGAAACTAATATATAATAGACTCATTACATGCAAAGTGAGATATGTATAGCCTTTATTTGTTATAATTTTATTATTATGGCTCAGCTTGTTAAAACCCGAAATTAAAAATCTCATAAAATTCGAATATTTTGAAAATGGACTGTAAGCCATAATCATCAAAATTATAACAAATAAAGGCTTGACATATGTCACTTTGCATGTAATGAGTCTATATAATATATTAGTTTCACATTTTAATATGAATAACAGAAGTAAATGCACTTTTTCATGATATTGTAATGATATGACGAGCACCTGTATTTAATCTGTGTGACTTGCCTGTTTTATTGAGGGCGGTCCTCTCTCTCTGCTGGCCAATCCTAGGACAGCAGTCTGTGCACGTCACATTAGTATCAGTTCAGCGCATTCGGTCCCAAAACGTAAGCCTGGTTCGCCTCACAGGGTAAAGCAGGCACTCGGCCGGGTAGGGCCTACCAGTGGAAACACGCCAATAGATACTCATACAGACAACCGATGCAACCAATACCAACTGTGTGTCCTTTGCATACACATTTAGCTATGGTTTCCAATTCCGCTGACGGATCTAATCTTAAACGTACCTTATTGTATTCATTTTTTCTGGTTGTGTGAAGAAAGAATAATGTAATGATCAAGAAACACTACACAGTTGCTAAGTGCTACCATAGCTAATGATAAGGAATGATTCAATTCAGTCACATTGTATGGTCAAACTAGACTTAGGTATAACTTTTGAGTCTTAAGCGTGGACCATTGTGGTTCTTATTGTCATTCCAATATGACGTACGACCGAGGTTATTTAGTCCTTTTCATGAAGGACACCTTGACTGCTCATGTGTCTCCAGCGAGGGCTGTATTGCTGATCTTCTACTTAACATAGACATATCTTACCAAATCAGCGTTTTTGAGCTTCAAAGCTTGTAACTTTGATGTTGTTTCAGTTTAAGTGTCCCATTCGTGGATCTAATTCTGTAACACACGCAATTTCAACTTGCTCACAAATATGTCTGTGAGATTTTTCATTGCACTTGTTGTCTGTTACCTTTCTTGATAAATGGCCCCCAAAGTGTGTCCCGCAATGGAGTGCCATGGAGCACATTGTTGGATCAAAGTGAAAGTAATTTTTTTTACATTCCCACTGCTGGCTGCGGGGGGAGCACCAGGCAAACTCCTCACCAGCCCTGGCCTCTGTGTTTTCGAGCCACAGTTAAATTCCAACGTAAGACATTATTTCAAACGACAACAAGTACCAACGCTGAGGTGTCCGTGGATTGTCCACTCTAAGACATCCAGACAGTCTCCTCCTTGTCATCCACAACTCGGACTTATTTTTTTCCCCGAACACCTTTATAATTATTCTAAATATAATTCTAAATAGCCAACATGTTCATTTATATAATTTACATTAATTTTACACCAAAATATTTGTTTGTAATTCGACTAAATAATGTCTTGCTATTTGCTCTTAATTGCGATTCAGTCAGTGCTTGTGTGGTAAGTTATTATCTTGATCCGAAATATTCCCAAGCATAAGCCAAAGGTCCCGACTGAGCTGCAATGGCTGCATTGTAAACGCTGATATTACCTTGACTAGACTGAGATCAGAACAATAGCACATGGCAAAGTGCACGTCGCTGTCTCACGCTGCTCCATTCACTTCTATGGGCCAGGGCCAACGGCTGATATGGACCAAAATGGTGCTTCTGTGGTTTGGAAATCCATCCATCCATTTTCGTCCGCTTTATCCGGGGCCGGGTCGCGGGGGCAGCAGTCTCAGCAGAGATGCCCAGACTTCCCGATCCACGCACACCTCCTCCAGCTGTTCTGGGGGGACCCCGAGACGGCACCAGGCCAGCTCGGAGACATAGTCCCACCAGCGTGTCCTGGGCCTTCCACGAGGCCTCCTCCCAATAGGACATGCCTGGAACACCTCCCGAGGGAGGCGACCAGGAGGCATCCGGAACAGATGCCCTAGCCACCTCAGCTGGCTCCTTTCGACGTGAAGGAGCAGCGACTCTACTCCGAGCTCCTCCCGGGTAACTGAGCTCCTCCGAGATCGGGTGGTGAATAGCGTTTGGAAGTCAAGGTTATGTAATATTGCGATAAAACAAATTAAATTCATCGTTCAGCCCTGATAGTAATGCATCTCCCCCTTTCCCGCCTCCATAAGACTTTCAGCTCGCGCTCTCACACACATCAGGGCCCCGGCCGCCGCCTCGATTTCCTGACCCTGCAATCATCGGTCGATAAATGTCAAACACATTAGTCTGCCCTGCCCCACGGCTCCAAACGGTGTCAAGGCCTCCTCCGCCTACCCCCCCATCAGAAATACTACCGCCAGATCCGTATTCGCGCCTTGGGACGCGGGCATTGATCATCTCCACTCGCAAATCATCCTCAAAGCCAATCTAATTTATTTTGCTTTGATTACCCGACGCAAATCACCCCGGCACTGGCGCTTGCAAAATTAATGCCCCCATCAATAAGGCACGCAAAAAAAAAGGGAAGAAATCAAAGACTGAGCGGTTGAGTCGACTATTAATTAAAACTATCTGAATAGAATGAATTGGAAGCTGTATAATGTGCTATTCGGTGAAGCAAATGTCACTTGTCAATGGTATGCTATCATATAACGGAATAAAAGGCTGTTATGGGGGAAAAAAACGGTAAAAGAGAAAGCAATTATCGCTCAATCGAATGCTTTCTCCGGTGTAATGTGACAAATATACTGCTTGGTTCTTTGGTATTTCAAGGACAGCGCTGCAGTAAGGCACTGTTGATTGCATAAAGCGTGACACCATGATGTGTCACGACATGTTGAATCAGGAAATGACAGTGGAAAATGTGACTTTTGGAGAGGGGTCAAAGTCCTTGAAATTGGGGGTGCGTACCGATGTTCCCCGGGTCCGATGTTCCCCCACTTCTATTGGCGGGGGAAGTCCCGATGTTCCCCGGGTCCGATGTTCCCCCAATAGAAGTGGGGGAACATCGGACCCGGGGAACATCGGGACTTCAACAATGAGACAGGTTCCGCTGTTCCCCACGTGTGCCCTTTGATGTTCGCATTTCTTCAACCACGAAAGACGGGATATGATCCGTGCCAACTTTTGTGAATACCTACAGAGAGGAAATATTTACTTTCCTTTTCCCCTCTCGCTCTCTGTGTGTTCATATTCCAGCTGATCGCAGCTTGTGTCCATGGTTAACTTTGGGCACGTTATCCAGCTCTGCCCTCGCTCCCCCCCCCAGGCATCTGCTATTTGACATCTCTGACTGAGTAAAATGAAGACGATTGAAACTATTCTTAGAGCATCATGCTTTTACGTATAATGGAGCCCTGTGGGGGGAGCGCGGGTCCGGTAAGGTGAGAATAAGAAGCTAAACAGACCCCCCCCGGTGAGCCCGACTCTGGTCATCTCATCACAGGTAGAGCATCCTCTCCAAAATAGTAAACTTCGTTTGTTGAAACGACCTCCGATTAGAAAGTCCTTGGATGTTTCGCATGAGAACTTTCTCCATCAAGTTACAAGGTTACAAGTCTTCGTGGTATTTCCATCGCCTCAGCATTTCATAAAAGAAGCTTTAAATCCACGTTTGAAAGGCGATAAAAAGCCAATAGGACAAACGATTCGTCTCTTGCACGCCTCGTTTAGTGTTTTTGGTTTCTTGCAGTAGCTCCATCGATCACTCAGGTCAGACGCGAATACATCATTTTTCGTTTGCCTGTTTAGTCCCAGTATTTTAAGTCCAGGGCCTTTTACTTCAGCATTTTCGTTTCCTGAGATGTGCATTGTTCCTTTGTAAAACACACATTAGGTTTGAACCTTTTTATCAGTTGGTCAAGACGCCTTTTTACAACATCATATTTTGAAGATAATTCATTTTTTTCGTTCCAATTTTCTTTTAATTCGTGTTACTTAATACTCCATTTGCACTGACTCATTCCAGCAGAGTCCAAAATATTGGACGGACGCATGGACCGGAGAAGGTGCCGTGGTTTGTTCTTAGTTTTTTATTTATTTATTTGTTTGTCATTTCAAAATAATAATCGAAAACCAATTACAATCTTTATTTTGTTTTCAATTTGAAAACAAAATAACTAAATTGAAAAAACATAAGGCCTTTCTATAAATGTGAAGCGCAGCCCTTTGATCGCAGCACTACAGCGGGACCACCCTCTCTTTCTCTCTTCTGTTCACTTAACAGTGGGAGCTGAGGGGGAATGTAAGAGGGAGAGAGAAGCTCTGTGGCGCAGGTGACAGAGAGAGCTGCACGAGGCTGCACTGATTCTGTCTTAATAAAACCAGATGAACTCGACTCCAAAGGACTTGTAGGGCCACTTTCAATCAGAAGTTCCATTATATATCTATTGATGAGCTTATTGGCGTGTGGACAGGCCAAAGATTTGATTGATTGATTGACCCCCCCCCCCACCTTCTCATCTGGTCACCCTATTGCCAGATAATGCAAATACATCCCCCACTATCTTATACTTGTTTCCTTTACTGTAAAATCGGGAGATTAGCGGGAGAAATGACGTACGACTACATCCGGCTGCTACAGCTAGCGAAAAGGCGCTTAAATATTCAAGTTTTTCAGGGTATACTGATTTCATAAAAAGTTGTGAGATGGAGCCAAAGCTAATGCCTGGAGACCGTGGGGGGCAGATCCTAGTACTTAATGGTCAGTGAAGTCATTCACTGGCGTTGCTGGCGCAAAACCTGCCGAGCCCGTGTGCGGACTAATGTGTTTAACCCGGAGGATCGTGCCATACAGATCATCTTCTGGGAAGATCATGGACATGGCCCAGTTGATCACATGATTGAAAGGACCACCTTAAGGGAGAAGATGCGCACATCAATCGATGACCAGCCAACCACTCCTGTCCGGAGAGTGTATGATGCTACGGTATCAGCGGTGAGCCGACAAGAAGGAGGTGACCGCCCTCCTCGCATCGATGCCTTTTCGTCCTTCAGGACCATTCTCAACAGGGCAAGATCCAAGAGAATGCCAGACATACCCAGAAGTGTGGAAGAGGTGGAGATCCAGGGCGCGTGGGCAGAAACCTGGCAACATGAGGAACATCTGCTCCTCACAGACAACGACTGGGAGGTTGCTATATTTGCAACCAAAGAAAATCTGCGCGTGCTTCCCAGTGTCGGAAAATATATATGGATGGAAGTTTTAAAAGCTGCCCTGGACCATATTCACAGATTTTCACCATCCTGGGTCAATACAGGGGCTGGGTGATTCCCTTGGTAACTTGCCTGATGGGTCACCCAAATAATTGAATAATTTTGCCCAATATTTCAGTTGTTTATTTGTTAAAAATGTTTGAAATATCCAATAAATTTCGTTTCACTTCATGATTGTGTCTCACTTGTTGTTGGTTCTTCACAAAAAATGACAGTTTTATATCTTTATGTTTGAAGCCTGAAATGTGGCAAAAGGTCGAAAAGTTCAAGGGGCCCGAATACTTTCGCAAGGCACTGTATCTGCTGATATCATTACTGCAAGTTTACTTTTTAACACTGCTGCACTGTAATTGTGATCTTCCAAGTGTATCCAATAGTGCACTATTCTACATAGAAAAGGTCGTACTCCCTGGTAATTATGTTCCCCTTAGTTCCTTCCGCCTTTCTTCCCTGTCTGCCTGGTCTCGGCTGTCTCTATTGTACATCGCTCTGTCAAACTCGCAGCACAAAATCGATGCGCTCCTTTCTATTTGAGCGCGGCAGAAGCGCCGTCCCTCTATCGATTCTCCATTCAGGCTGAGCGACGGCGGGGCAGGTGTGTGTGCGGCGCAACAAAGAGCTCGCTCTCCTAGTCGACAAATAGGAGGCGTCCAACGTTCTGCTAAACTCTCCCAGGCATTTGCGGCGGACATGTTGCACGTGATGCACAATCTTACTATGGTTTTGTTGTTGCTCGAGGTCTTCTGGGATTTTTCTGTGCGTTACCATGCACTCGAGTACTAATCTAAGGTCAGGACAAACCTGCACTGTATTTGATTACAATTCATATGTCATATGAAATCAGGAGGGACATAAAATAACCAAAAGTCCAGTCCTTCGAGAGGTGGAAAACTGAAATGAGATTATTTTAGAGCTCCCTTTGTCACATCCAAGTAATCCATAATATTGGGAATATTCCCTAGCAACCTCAGATCACATTGTAACATTTTCCCAATAACTACTCTTAATTGCAAAATGTATTCCGAGTGTATTTTTATCTTAGCTCGGGCGCTCCACGTCAGGCGCATAACAAACTCCTCATACACACTGTAGTAATTCAATAAAATCTGCAGAAAGCCTCGGGCGCTTTTATCAATGCGCCTCAATAAAGATGTTTAAAGCGCCGAGTTGCCATGGAAACAGGCTCCCCCAAAAACACTTTGCCTCTGCTTTTTTGCTCATCTTTGGATATGGTAAAGGTTTTATTTATTTTAATATGTCTTCCTAAGTGCAACAGCAGCTTTACGGGGCTTTTCATCTCAAGGCGAAACTTTTCTGTTTTTAAGGGAATGCCTGTGAGATGTGCTCTTAGTGGGTTAGAAGAGGCTCTACTGCCTGAAGATCTGTATACGGACCCAGGCACAAACTGGGCACTGCCACAGCACTAATGCCCAGCCAGCAAAACAATGTGAACTCGGCATGGGTTTGCCCACCTGGGTAAGTGGGTTTGTCCGCAGTTTCCATGTGGGCCCCTGTGTGTTGGCCCATGTGGGCTGGACCTTTACAAGTCAAACCTAACCCTTTCGCTCTGGTTTTATTGTTTTAGTGAGTAAAGCAGGCGCACACATCCAAGTACCTAAATGAGTGTGCTGGACCCTAAAAGATGAATAAGCAAACAAAGAGGAAAAAAAAGAGTTCCGCAGGGCTCAAGTTTGCTCCCACAGTTTATTTTCTTGCACCAAGTCGTAACGTTTCGGGCGTCAAGCCAGCCCTTCCTCAGACATGAAGAAAAGTGGGGACACACCCGTTTATATTGCGTCTCTAATGAGGTCACATGATTTCTAAAAGAATTTTTTACACACACAGTGTGTGCAAACCCAAGGATGAGTATTGACAAGTTGTACATATATACAATATTGTATAAAAGGACATCAAAGGTACCTTTGTTACACTTTAGTTGAAAAGCAATGCAGACACAGGTAGGCTCTTCTTCAGAGGTGTAGGATGAAAAGAATTGCCATGTAGTATGGAGTTGCGATCGGTGCTTTTTCTGTACAGACTGTTACTAATGTCATGTTACTGTCACTCATGGTTTCTGACAGAAGTCATAGCAGGTCCTTTACTGATTTAGAGTAAACTTTACTCTAAGTCATTAATGCAAACGTAATGCAAACTTTACTTTGTAAAGAGTAAGGTTTCATTCATCATTTAGAGTACACTTTAATTGTTCTAATTACGGAACTGTTTTTTGAGCAACCTTTACTAATCACAACTTACAGTGTCTGACCTTCAAAGTTCCTCCAGGCCTAGATCAAGCTGCAATTTACAAGCTTCTCCAAGGGCCACAGTAGTCATGTTTCTATCCATCCATCCATTTTCTTCCGCTTTATCCGGGGCCGGGTCGCGGGGGCAGCAGTCTCAGCAGAGATGGCCAGACTTCCCGATCCACACACACCTCCTCCAGCTGTTCTGGGGGGACCCCGAGGCGACACCAGGCCAGCTCGGAGACATAGTCCCACCAGCGTGTCCTGGGCCTTCCACGAGGCCTCCTCCCAGTGGGACATGCCTGGAGCACCTTCCGAGGGAGGCGACCAGGAGGCATCCGGAACAGATGCCCTAGCCACCTCAGCTGGCTCCTTTCGATGTGGAGTAACTGGGGTAACTGAGCTCCTTACCCGATCTCGGAAGGTGCGCCCAGCCACCCTGAGAAGGAAACTCATTTCGGCCGCTTGTATTCGCGATCTTGTCCTTTCGGTCATTACCCAAATCTCATGACCATAGGTGAGGGTGGGAACGTAGATCGATCGGTAAATCGAGAGCTTTGCCTCAGACTCAGCTCCCTCTTCACCACAACAGTCCGATACAGCGACCGCATCACTGCTGACGCCGCACCGATCCGTCTATCGATCTCACGCTCCATCCGTCCCTCACTCGTGAACATGACCCCGAGATACTTGAACTCCTCCACTTGGGGCAAGGACTCCCCACCGACCTGAAGCGGGGAAACCTCCTTTTTCCGGTGGAGAACCATGGCCTCGGATTTGGAGGTGCTGATCCTCATCCCGGCCGCTTCACACTCGGCTGCAAACCGCCCCAGTGCAGCTGAAGGTCCTGATTTGATTAAATTGTTTCCATTCATTCTATAAACTATTGTTGATGTTACATCTGCCCTAACTGTGCCATCGTCCCACCACCAACCACTCACTTACACGCACAAACAAGCCCAAGAACACAACGACTGTCCATGCGTGTTCAAACCCCCAATCGGCTGAGCCACTGTCCTCCCATGTAACAAAATTAGACCAATTCTGTCTGAACTGGATGTAAACTGTCTAAACTATAACAAAACTTCAAGTGATTGTCTGTAACGGTGGATTCACACCTATCAACTCCCTGATGCTGTTTGGGGGGGTCAGGACGAGCATTTGTCTGCTCACCACCATCTACACTGAAGCGACCCAATGTTTATAAAGCATGTCCAGTTGTGACGCCTCGGTCCCCGTTCAAACGCTGTGTGGTGGCAGTCTCTGGAAGTTCTCAGAGAGTTCCATTTATTTTTCTATCACAAAGATGTGCATTTTTTTCCGGCAGTTAACCCTCAAGCATCATCCTGGTAACAAAATGAGTCAGAGGGAGCCCACTGAGTTCCAACTCAAAAAAACAACGTGGAAAATCCAGCGATAGGGAGACGCCAACTCGACAAACGCAATCGCATACAACCAGCTTCATGGAGTTCCATAGACCTATAACTGATGCTGTTATTCAGACAAAACACATCACATTGGTGTGCATGGGCCTTAGGGTTGCAAACTCAGGAGAGAGACAGACGATATTCCAAAGTAAACATCCAGCTCCTTCCTCCGTCCCTCCTGGTTGGACCTGAAAGCCCCTTGAAAGCTCGTGTCATTGGTCCAAGCGTAATCCTGCCAGACTCTGTTTAGTTCCTGAGATCAGCAAAGGGAGGGACTTTAGAAAAAAATATACTTAGGCCTACTTTACAGAAGGTCAATTATATGTATTCTTCTAAATGTGTAATATATTGCAAGGCCCTGTACCTGATTTATGTATTTATTTATTTTAATAACAAACAATGGAAGAGGAAGTCACTAATTAATATATTTGTTGTGGTCCAAACTCATTCCTAACTTTTGAAACATTATCACATCGTAATATCTCAATTTTTCACAGGGACCAGTTTCGTACTTGCAGGGTCACTTGACTTTTCAGGGTCATTGTCCCACAAATGCTAGAATTAATATGTGCCTGAGAGTTCATGAAGTTGATAAAAATGCTTAATTAAATGCACAGTGTTTTTCCCCACACATGTCTGAGTTTACTATGCACTAAAGGAGGACAAAACAAAATGTGTTCCACTACTAGACAAAAAAAGAAAATCAGGTATAGTCCCTTTAAAGCAGTACTAAGTAACTCATGCCCCTAGCGCCACTGCGGGTGTCGTAGGTTTTTTTTTTTTTTACTAATTAATTGTCCGTGACAGAAAAGGCGAAGGGAGAGAGGGAGGTTGTACATCCAGTTACACAATGGGAATATTTTTTTTCACTCAAACTTGGCTGTAAATACTGTTTAAAGTGGCGCTAGCCCGCCATTAGCTTTGCCCATTAGCCTGTTAGCTTCTTCTTCGTGATTCCATTAGTGTGTATTGGTGACTCCGACCTGGTGGCAGGCAAGTTGGGGTTTTCTGTCCAGAGACACCAGGGGGAGATGAAAGACCCCCCAATCATCACATTAACACTTGTATTACCCCCAGAGGGAGTACGGAAAATATTTATTAAGGTAAACAAGTTACTCAGCACTGCTTTAACGACTATGACATTACCTTAAACATAAATGCCTTTTGACAAAAATGATATTCTAACATAAAGTCAAACATTGTACACTATACATCATTAGAAAATATCATCTATGTTAAATTACATTCCAAATAGATAGAAAATAATTGTTAAATAATTGATAAATAATAATAATTGAAAATCCCTCTAAACAACAGGTGTGTCTGCAGTCAAACCCTCGTACAGTTCCCTCGGCTTTGTCTTGCAGGATGCTGGCGTCTTAACTTAACCGTTTGAGTCCGATCCAAATTCTTGTCAGAGTCCTTTGAGCTGCCTCGAAAGCGTGGCGCGCTGACATGCTCCCGCCACCGCTCGACAAATCGACAAAAGACTTGTAAACAAACACGCGCCGTCATATCGCAAAGCCAATTTGGATTCGGGTTCTTGAATAAAACATGGAAGGGGCCCCTCCAAGCCCGCCTCACACTTTGCATACCTCTCCCCGAACCGAAAGCAATTTTTCAGTTCATGGTGCGATTTGGTCGTCAGTGGAGTGTGGCACGGGCGCGGGGAGGCGGTGGGAATGTGTAACAGGCTTTCGGGAGTCGACGGCGATATGTGACTCATTGGGAAGAAATAGCTATGAATATTAACGCGAACTGCATGGCATAAGCTGTGACCACGCTGTAGTGCTGTGCCAATCCAGCGTTTGAAGTGTTTTGTTTCACTCAAAGACCTCGCAGACCTAACGGCCTCCATTCTAAAACATTGCAATCCTCGTTTTCTCTGACAGCTTTTTAGACCCGAAAAAATGGAAAATGTCCAAGAAGAATGTATAAACTTCTCCAACCTACTAAAGGGCCTAGTCACAGCTGTGTGAAACGTTTCTTCGGGCGGTTCGCGATTGTTGATTATTTCGGTTTAGTGTGGAAAACTGTGTCAGTGAATGCACCACAGGTGGGAGTGCTGTCATAGGAATAAAAAGGAGAAGCGGCGTTCGATCCTAATGTATGCTGTGACAGATAGGCCCGGTCCCAATACCCACACTGCGCCCTACGCTCCCCCAGGAAGTGTGCACTTGTTTGAAGCGCATGTAAGGGTTCGAGTGCGCCGGTTACAAGCGTGGAAAAAAACACGTGGAATTGGGACAATGCGATTAAATGTAGAGTGGGTAACTAACTGGCATCTGGAACGTTTTATGTTTTTGTACATCCTAAGTTTATTGTTGAAGTGAAAAGTTTAAATTGGATTTTGTATGAGTGATTGCACAAAAACATAATAAAATTGTTAACGTAGAATGTCCATAAATACTAGGGGTGTGTATCGCCTAGACACTACGAGGCAGCCGTAGACCCCGGACCCCCGACACAGTCCAGCTTTACGCCCTCGGACCAGCATCAGCGCGCTAAAAAGATAGCATGGGCTTAGAAACTAAACATTCATACACCAGTTTTTAAAAGACGCGCTTACCCAGCGAGGATAGTTGTCTACATTGTTGCCGACTTTACGCCCTCACGTGGCTTGACGCTCCAACACGACGGAACAACAACAACAAGCAGCACTTGGGTGGCTACACGGGCCCCGCACCGGCAGATGTGACGTCAGAGAGAGGAGAGCGCAGGTAAGGCGGGAAAGGGCTCCATTTATAGCTAAATGCAGGGACGCTATAACCCATCGCACTACATTCTTCCCCCACATTTGAATCGCCGTCCCGACGATTAACACAAACACATCACACAGGCGGAAGGGCGTCTTTAAACTCTCCACTCCCTAGGGATAAAACAAAGCTCGACACCACTGACTCAATGGCCGCTACCGCACCCCGACCTGGACCACAAATTAAAAACTGGCAACAATGACCGACCAAAGTGTCCAGCCAAAGTGCATTGGCGCTGTCCCATCTCGAACACCACACCACGCCCCACCATACCTCCCTTTTAAAGTTGACCGATCGCAGCTACACTCAACGTCGGCCTACGTGATTAGACCCAGCTTCCAACAGGCGCGATTCCCCTCTACAACAGTGACCCAGAGTTAAAGTAACAAAACATGGTGCTGCGCTGAACCTTGATCACAATTGTTCACGCTTTCGTAGAACTTCACATTCATGAGGTATTGCAAAGAAAACATTTCACTACAGTATCATCTTTTAACTTTAAACGTATCTGTAATGCTAAAGACATGTTATTTTCCTTGGTCTGATAAATGAAAACTAAAGTGTGCAAAAACAAATTAAAACACAGCAAATAAAAACTAATTATACACCACACACACACACAAGACCAGTCTAAGCATGTCCTTCTTTTCTAATAAACAAATCAATATGCCAATGCCCATAGTCATTTTGTCCAGCCAACGATCGCCAAATGTGGCAAGGCGAGGGTTTTACTTCGATTTTACTTTAGCTTTTTTTCACCCCAGGAGTCTCACCTGGAGATTTAACGTATGCTGACAAACAAAGTATAAGGCAGGTCCGTTATGATGTGAAATGACAGGCAGGCAATGTTCATTTCTTTTATTTTACTTTATGGTATAAAAAAGGTATCAGTGTAGCTTTACGTTTCATTTTCCATTTTCATGTTGGCACATTTAGTTGGCGTTTCGTTAAGTACCAGATGTCCAATATTTCTATTCACAAAATGTCCATTATTTCAGTACGCATAAACAATTTTGTAGTCCCAGTTCGTTGCTCGTGGTAAACGATCAGGACAAGCCAAGCAGCTGTTTTGATGCCCCCAGCAGCACAGATATGAAGGGCTGCACGAAAATGTATATTTTAAGCACTATTTAAATCAAATGACATATCGGCCTTACTTAAATAAAAAGTTACCTGCTAATGAACGAGGGAATCCTACGCTGTCAGTGGGCGAAGCTAGAGACGCCTGCCACGCCGAGCTACCGCAGCTGTGACAGGAGTACGGCGTGAGTATGTTCAAAGGTTGCGCCAAGCTAAAGGGCTAGCTGCCACTCTTACCTCCCACACAAGCATCGAAGGTTTAATGATGTAACCTGCGCTCCAGGTACCAGCAGCGCCGACATGCTGGAGTAGGTGGACAAGCTCCGTATTAGGACTGAAGTTAACAGTTAACGCATTCATCTGCGGATTGATGTCACGCAGACAAGACAGAGCGCTCGAACCGGATTGCCCGGAGACCAGGGGCGGAAGTGAGAGGTCAGAGGGCGTGTAACCCACACAACGCACTATTTATAGGGCAACGCGATAGCACGTAGCCAATAATAAAAAACTAACATTTACGTGGCAGGCGATAGTGCCACATATTCATTAAACTAGTCCACCTTCATTAGATTTGTATCAAATACATTTGATCTATCTATCTTATGATATAAATGCTTTTCACTAATGTGCTTGTGACTGTGTGTTGTATGGTGACTATGTAACTTAAAACAGATTTCTTGGAAACCTAGTAATTAAACCAATTACTGGGGATGCACGTGTTCTAGTATTTCTATAGTTGGGAGTCCTTAGCGATCAGTAATAACTATTATGGGTTTCATCCATTAAAATATACAATAACTCAGACGGGGCATTTCAAATCTTATCTGCTCCACAACGGGTCTCACTCGTAGATCAAGGACATAATGACAACATGTCAGGTGCAGATTTCAGTTAGTTTTAAACCTAAACCCCAGTCTGACAGTGGCATAGTGGTTAGTGGTTCCCACACAGAGGAGCAGGGCCTGAAATGAGGTCATTATGTTCCACTTCTACCCTGCACTACTGCACAGTGGAACTGTTTTTGACCGTAAATGGGTTCACTCCTCGTTGAATAGCCATGGGATGCGTAGGTACTGTAGGGCCCCCGAGTGGATTTTTGCTTAGGGCCCCAGAAGGGCCAGCACCGGCTCTGCTTATGTATAGTCCCTTTAAAGAGGCCCAAAGTGAGTTTTATTTTATTTATTTCAAAACAAAGACCAAATTCTGCAACAACAACAAAATTCAGTCCAAAAACCATTCTGGGGCTCATGACCCGTCTGGGGCCAGTATTACCAATTGACCAACACAATTCACTTTGCATCCTTTGCATTTTATTTGTTTTTCTTCATGCATTTTTGTTCTGAAGGGTTACATTTGTGGGTGAAATATATATATGTGGGTATCTATGAACAACAAAGACGTTATTCTTGATGTTTAATACTTTTAAATAGGACCTCATGCCAAAAAACGCCAACAATGGCTTAAAGGATCTGTATCATGCTATTTTAGCCATTCCAAAGTAAAATATAGGCATTTATATGATATATTGTACCTTTACCACTATGGAGTACTAAATTTTGAGAGAAATATAAGTATTTTCTGGGGGTATTTTCCAAACAAGACACTTCGATTCAGTTAACTCCGCCCCTCTCTCCATTCATGCAACATTTGCAGTCTTAGAAATACAAAATATCGCTGCAAAACTGAAGTTACTTCACTTAATGCAGTTATAAGGAGTTGATATAACTGAAGAAATAACTAATGCTGTAGATAACAAGAAATATGCAATAGGGTTATTTATTGACCTGAGTAAAGCGTTTGATACAATAAAATATGATATATTAATTAATAAACTAGAACATTATGGAATTAGGGGGGTAGCTCTACAGTGGGTTACCAGTTACTTAAAAAATAGAAAACAATGTGTGAAAATCGGTGATTATCAGTCGAGTTGTCGACAAATTGTCTGTGGTTTACCTCAAGGTTCTATTCTGGGCCCAAAATTGTTTAATATGTATATTAATGATATTTGTAAAACATCTGAAGTACTTAAATTTATCTTGTTTGCTGACGATACAAATATTTTTGCATCAGGAGACGACTTGCAACAGCTGTGTCGGATTGTTAACTTGGAACTCAAAAGTGTCAACAAGTGGTTCAAACAAAATAAATTATCTCTAAATCTGAGTAAAAGCAAAATGATGATATTTGGCAACTGTAACTCCAATGCTCAGGAAGCAATTCAGATAGAGGGTGTTGTTATCGAGCAAGTGCATGAAATCAAATTCCTTGGTGTGATTATTGATGACAGAATTACTTGGAAATCTCACATTAAATATTTATCTACGAAAATTTCTAGAAGCATTTCAGTAATAGCAAAAGCAAAGCACATTTTAAACATCAAAGCTCTACATACCTTGTACTGTTCTCTGATTTTGCCCTACTTATATTATTGTACTGTGGTTTGGGGTAGTACTTATAAAAACACAGTTAAACCAATAATATTGTTGCAAAAAAGAGCTCTCCGAGTAATTCATAAAGTTGGGTTTTTGGACCACACAAACTCATTATTTTTAAAATCAAAGATCATGAAGTTTTGTGACATTGTTGAGTTCCAAACTGTACAAATGTTATTCAAAGCAAGGTATAAATTGTTACCAAACCAAATACAAAGAAGGTTCCAGGAACGTACTGGTCGTTATGAATTACGTGATGAATTAAACTTTAGGATTCAGAAACATAGCACAACTTTGAAACGTTTTAGTCCAACAGTTAATGGTGAACAATTGTGGAATAAACTGGAGATGGATTTGAAACGATGTCCAAACATCAACCTGTTCAAATTTAAATACAAACAAAAGACTTTTGAAATATACAGACAAGAAGAAATGTGTTGCCACTAGGGGGAGCAGTAGGATGGATTATGTGTATTTTTCCTCTATAATCAATGAAGAGTGTTGCTGCTTGGAACGGTTGTCATTCTATTGCTCAAATTCACAAACGGAGAATTAGGGTTGGCAGGTTATGGATCTGCTGAGAGGAATCCTCCCAACGGGCTCTAAACCTTGTCTTTTAATGCACCACTCAGCATAGGAACATCATCTACAAATCAGCTGTTACGGGGTTTGTTGAAGGGGAGTTACTGCCCTCTTCAACTGGCTCACTCTCTGGCTTTTTAATGCACCACACTATGCAGGGCTTTCATCATACTTCACATATAACTCAATTAAATAAATATATAATAATGATGATGATAATTAAACCCAAATTAAAATTATACTGAGAATGGTAATGACAACTGGAAAGTATCAAGATCTCAGATTATAATATCTATTAATGTACCTTTATGCCATAAAAGTAACTCTGTAATCACGGGTAAAAATATGCAAGCAATATATTAAGTAACACATTTTTTGACTTGCTTTGTTCTAGACATCGTATATGAAACTAGATTGTTGTTGTAGCTGTGCGTTGTTTCAATTAATTATATAAACAGTTAATATATTTTTGTTGTTTGTTGTAAGTTGGTCTGTATGAATGTAGCTGCTTGAAATGTTTTGAAATGTTCTTTTTTTTATTTTATTGCACTTGGGGGTGGGGGCTCATAAGCTTTTTGCTTCAGCCCACTCCTTTTGAGCACAATGTGTATTGCTCAAATAAACAAATAAACTAAACTAAACTAGACATGTGCAACACAGTTTCATAAATGGCTAACACACACGCTAACACACACGCTAACACACGTTTTGATTGACTCACTGCTCAGCCTGGCCTCCCCATGGGGGTTACGTTATGGCACTCACGTTGGTTATAAAAGTGAATCCACTTTGATTCTGGCCGAGGTTCACCAAGCATCCATCAGGTTGGTTGATATAGTCGCTGAATCCCGGAAATACATTCCAACTTCTGGCGAGTGGCCTCTTCTTTAGGAAGGTTGAATAGTCCTGTTCCTCTCGTAGCCAAACGCACATCCGTGACATTATCGTTGGGTAAGAAAAAAGAACAGGCGTGTCCAGAGTAGGTTAGAAAGAGCTCCTTCTTCACAAACAAGACTTCTGTTCGGATCTTCCGGGGGTGCGTTTGTTTACTGTCCCGGGACAGCACAGATACGTCGGGGACTTCCTTTCTTTTCTTTTTTTTTCCTTTCTTTTTTTTAAATGTATTTCTTTCTTACAACAGAAATAATGAAAAAGCTGTTTTATAAAGTAAAATCAGGCTGTAAGGCATTACAGAGGTCTGGCCCTTCCTGTTTGACACTATGACGTAAAACACGTCAGAGTGTCACAACTCAGTGGTTTACCAGGAGAGGGCGGAGCAGCTGCTCAGAGAGCAGGATTCAGGGGGATTACTTAGAACTGCGTGACTGAAGTCAAAATCCGCTCTGGGGGTGTTTTTGAGAAGGAAATAGCATAACAACATGGTTAAAAGCTCCAAAAAGTCGATGTTGCATGATATAGGACCTTTAAAGAGTTAGAATTTACTGATATCCTCTGTCAGTAGATCTTTAATGGTTGATGCTTTTGTAATCATTTGTTGTAGATGGAGCATAAGCTTTAACACTAAACGTTTGTTTTTTTTTAAACATGAGGATTTGTTGATTGTAAAGAAAGTTGCACCATCAAAGGTTAGGATTACAGGGAACTTTGCAGCTCCAGTGGCGCAATCGGTCAGCGCGCGGTACTTATAAGACAGTCACCTGCGGAGTGATGCCGAGGTTGTGAGTTCGAGCCTCACCTGGAGCAGAGTTGTGGGTGAACACTCCTGTTGTCGATGCTCAAACCACATACACTGCTTGACCTTCCCCCAAAAAAGGTCACACACTCTAATATTTCCTTGGACTGCCTTGTTTCCATTATTGATTTGTTAGCAGTAGCACACAAACGAAGCAGAGGGGAAACTAAATACAGCAGGCTCTTTTTAAACTTGTGTCGTAGTACTGCAGTGGCGAGACACGGGTTTAACATGAGCATGCTGTATTTAGTTTCCCTTCGGCTTCGTTTAATTCTGTAATAAAATGCTACGAAGATAAATCCTCTCCGAATGCAGGGGCGACACATTCAGCAACATCTGCACACAGCTGGTGGCTCTCGTAATAATCCAGGTCTCTGTCTTTGCTGTAAAAGCAAAAGTGAGGCCCAATGTAGACTTTTAAAAGAGCCCCGAAGCGTCTCATAGCTCTTCCTGTGTTTCTCTAACTCTCACTAGATTCTAGTGTTACTCAAGTGGGCTGTGCAGTGCAAATCATCGTAATTCTTCATCAGATAGTTATGTAGTAACATAAGTAACATGGCAAACCTTGATTTTATTTACACATACAGGTATACAGCATAAATATTTCATTAAATGCACATTTTATCGGCACAAGATCTGCAGATCTGGTCTATACTGCAAAGAATTATAGGCAATATGCTTCGCCGAAGTCCGCTTGGATGCAGGCTTTGGCAAAGTGTGGATCAGGGGCGCAAAGGGGGCGGTGCGAAAGACCACTCTGGAGATTTGGGACACCCTACACACTCGCACCCGGGATCGGGATGCACAGATCAGGGGCACGAGGGTGGAGGTGCGAGTATTGGGACAGGGTCTCTGTTAAGTCGGCTAGTTCGGGAGACTGTTCAGAGTCCGTTAGCATTAGCCTGGTCAGTGTATTTTTCATATAGCCGCATTAGCCACCAAGCATCGCAAATTATGAATGATCCAGATGCTGTTGTCAACCAAGCCCACTTAATCATATATCCTAATATTCACTTGTAGCTTTCTTGTGTGTGTGTGTGTGTGCGTGTGTGTGTGTGTGTGTGTGTGCGTGCGTGCGTGCGTGCGTGTGTCTAGCTTGCTAACCCTTTTTGGGTGCTGATTTTGGAGATTAGTTGAAAGCTATCATGTGCCATTATATTTGCACTTTATTTGGCACCTGGACCCACTGGCACCTCGAGCACCTATTTTTGTTTTATCTCCAAACACATTGTAAGCAGCATAAATCTGAATTATTCTATTACACCGCGACCTTAACTATAACAGGTTTGCATGGGAAATACTTTTAAACTGTGAACCTTGAATAATAAGGTTTTTTTTTCCTTCCACTGTTGTCCTATTCCACGGTTGCAGCCAGACTTACCTGTAGCATTTAACGGGGCCTTTCCGCTCCGGGTACATTAGTTTCGGCGGAAACTCTGAAACGACTGAGATCGATCCAGCGGTGCGTCTCCTGGCAGCCTTCGCCCCCACCCACTCCTCCATCCTTCACTCCGGACGTGCACACCCAAATCAATTACTCTGAAAAGTGTTTGATAAGACGTTATAGTGCAAATATGAACTAACTGAAGGCGGACAGAAGAGGCTCATAATGGTGTGCTCCCGAGCGCAAACATGAACTAGCCTTTCCTGTGCATGGATCAGCGTCGTATTAGCGGAGATGCGTTCACTTAAATGGCGCTGACTCGCGGGGACATTGATGAATGCGAGTCTGCGCACACACGCCCTGCACAGAGTGGACACGGTAATGAACTCACCTTCTGCAAGAGGCCCCTTTTCATCAATGCTTCATAACACGCTCTTTTTATTTACGCTGATTTCATCTTCCTATCATTTATACTGTACTTTTACTGTACATTACTCATATAAATATGACCAAAACATATATGGTAAGTTTTCAGCCATTTTATGTTTTCCTATGAAAAATAAACAAGACATTTTACGCCTAAAAATTTACAAATGTTAAAATCTAAATAATGGACACAGCCAGGTTTACATTTATGCTTGTGTTTTGATATATTTGTTACAATGATTTTTTCAGAGGGGATTTTGGATATCTTCAGGGTTTCCGCGAGGCCTTAAAAAGACTTAAAAGTCATTCAATTAATTTGACCAAAATCAAGGCCTTAAAGTGTCTAAATGTTTTACAATTTAACATTTTATAAAAGCACCTTGTCTTGCATTTTGATGTAAAGTAGGTAATAATATAAACATATATATGGTAAAGTTAATTGTTTGTAAAGTCCCTCCTTCCCGGATCTCAACAACGAATCCGTCGAGTATCCTCCCATGTTGACCAATGAGACGAGCGTTTCCTGTGAGCCAGCCTCTCTCCCCTCCCTCCAATCAGGAGAGGAGGGGGAGGCGCTTGACCGTTTACTTTTGAATATTGAGTTTGATTGTTCACTTTAAAATGTTACTCTATCTCAGAATCAGAATCAGAATAGTGGCGCAGACGTGCAACATAAAACATATAACACAGAACGTAGACAAACATAAGCTTTACAACTTTAAACTATAAGGCTTTAGGGGGCATGGATAACAAATATTAAATAAATAAGATACTAAATAAAAAGTAAAATATGGTAAGACGACAACAATTGACATAGAACAGCAGTGGGATTATATTTACAGATGTGCAAAGTGCAGAAACATCCATGAGTCTGTAACTGAGCTACAGAGACTTGTTTTTGTTCATGAGTCTGATGGCGGAGGGAAAAAACTGTTCAAGTAGTGGGATTTATGGGTCTGGATAGACCGTAGCCTCCTGCCTGAGGGGAGAGGGGTGAATAGTCCCTGTCCAGGGTGAGAAGGGTCAGCTGTGATCCGACCCACACGCCTCCGGATCCTGGAGGTGAACAGGTCCTGGAGAGATGGGAGCTCACAGCCGATCACCTTCTCTGCAGCACACACACGGTGATGGAGGAGGTGAGGATTTGCATGGCCTGCCGGACATTCCTCCTTTCTGTTCAAAAGAAGAACCATTTCACGACTTTACCCACATTGGTCCAATCACGCACCAAGAGGCGAAAGCCAAAGAAAGTATAATTACACAAATTTCAACAATGTGCATTTTCTAAGCGCATAAAAAGGAGAACTATATTGTAAGGCGTAAAAATACCAGGAGTAATTCGGCATCCGCACAGTAAAGTGAAGATATCACTACGCAGATGCTGACACTTCACGTAACCATATTTAAATAGGGAAAACGTGGAAGAGTTTGGTAGCTTCTATCTTCACCTCGTTTGGAGCTACAGAGGAGAAGAGAGAGGCTAAATGCTAACGGCTAAATGCTAACGGCTAAATGCTAACGCCGTCTGTGCTGTGTTTACGTGACTGAAGGCACACGTGGAGACCAGAACATATCTCAGTGTGTAAAAACGGTGGCGGTTGAGTTTCGTGTCAGAAAGCTAGCTAAAATCACAACGTTGACTACTGCAAGAAAACAGTCTTCAAGTAAAAAAAAATGTTGTGTGTTACTTGGTGGAGTCGCTATGCCTAAGTTTCACCCGTCTCTTGACTGTTTTAATAAGTTCCGTGGCTGGATATGCCACATTGCAAAACCCAGTGAGAACCTCCGTACGCAGCAAAAACGAGAACTTCCTCTCGCATAGAACAGTCTCCGCGGGTTGATTCTTTTTTTTTCTCCATCAGGCTTTCGGGAGATTTCGTAACTTTCTTTTGATTCTCTCATGAATTCCGCTTGTAATTGCGCCCCACGCCACCGCGGACCTTTCCGCTCGCCCCGTAATTGGAACGGGAGGGTTATGTGGGTTACGACGTCGCTCCTGCTGACGACGCACCCTCTCGGAAACGGCTCGGCGACACCGCCAATTTGCAAAGCCAGCCGAGCGAGGAATTATTTCTCCCCTAATCTGTTTTACAGGCTAAACCGAGCCGGCGCCGGAGTCACATCAAAATACACAACACGAAATTGAGCTCCAAAGGTTAGGTTTGTTTGACAGCGGGGTAATTATAGGTATCGGAAATGACCGCTGTAATCTTGTGTTAACCTGCAGGGATTTGCAACGCCAACCGCCTCTTTGACATTTTACAAACCGCGGTGGCAAGAACGGCCACATCGGCATCTTTTCCAACTCGTCGCCACAAATGCTGAATGCGCTTCTGTGGACATGAACTGTTTGATTTGGATTTGTTGTAATGCCATTGAAAACAGCATAACAAAACTGTATGAGGTCAAAATACAAATAGATATACAGTATATCAGCCATTCCCAAAGTCCGGAACATCGCGGCCCCCTTGTCGATCCCAAATTCTCTCGGGGGGGGGGGCCCCGAATAGAAAATAATCTATTCTATTCATTGAATTTGTCTTATTGTTTTACAGCTAAAATTACATAAAAAGCTAAATCTAGCAATGAGTGAAGTTTAAAACTGGTTTCAAGTACATTTTAGCAAATAAATGTATTTTTTCCTTTTAAAATATATATTTTTCAATAGACTTGTTTTCTAGACAAGCTTTTTGGGGCCCCCTATAGTGTCTCCAAGGCCCCCCAGGGGGCCCCGGACCCCACTTTGGGAACCACTGCAGTATATGATACAGTTATGTTGCCAAAATAGTTATTTCATGAATTTAACCTCTTAACCCTCACCTGCACCGAGCACATTTTCGCCAGTTTGGCTTTTCCCAAATTTAAGCTTCTTGAAAAATGCGTACAAATAACATAAAATAAAACATAAAGGTGATATAAAAAAGCGACTGAAAAAGTGGCAAAAATGCGATGACAAGAAAAGGAAAACAAGTGACAACAACACGGCAACAGCACAAGGAAAAAGATCAGTTTAAATCAGTTTTGTTGGTCTTAGCTTTCAAATGAGACTTTTGAGACGTTACACTGGTCTATAGCTTTTCACTCAAGAGACTTTAAGATTTTGGTAAGGCCGGCCGAACTGGAGAAGATGCTCTCGGTGAATGTGGGGAGGTTAGGGACAGCGCAGTTATTCATCTCAAACATGTCTTCATCACAATCGTACACTTTGTCGTTAGAGAAAAACACTACGTGGATCGAGTACTGCTTACTCAAAATCTGCAGTAGTTTCACTTCCTGATTCTCCAAGCGGACTCCACCCTATACGCTCCAACCACATAGAAACCATAGAAATGTCTTTAGGGCGCTGTGAGGATCATGTTCTTTGACTTCTCCAGCGCCTTCAACATCCTCAGACCGGCGCTGCTGCGGGGGGAAGCTGGAGTACCTGGGGGTGGATGGCCACCTCACTGCATGGACCATCGACCTCATGGACCGACCACAGTACTTGCGGCTGCGCGGTTTTGAGTCTGAGGTGGTCGTCTGCAGCACTGGGGTCCCTCAGGGCACCGTCCTCTCACCGTTTCTCTTCACACATCGGACTTCACATAAGTTCTCCGACGCCATCGTGGGCAGCGTGTCTGAGGGGAACGATCTGGAGTACCGGTCGGTTATCATGGACTTTGTGGACTGGTGTGAGCGCAACCACCGGTGCTTGAACACCAGTAAGATGAAGGAGATGGTGATCGACTTCAGGAGGAGGACACTACCGCACACACCGCTGAACATCCAGCTTCAAGTACCTGGGTGTTCAGTATGACGGAAAACTTTGCACTGCCAATGCTGATATTTGGATATTCTACATTTTATATTCTGTTCTATTTTTTATTATTATTTATACTTTTTGCCCCTTAAAGCTTTTTTATTCCTCGTATATAAGATACTTTTATTTCGTCTATTTTGCACACCCAAAGTGTTTCTTGAGAGCTGATGTACAAGTTCATTCGTCCATTGCGAGATCAGTAAAGGCCGAGTACAGAAGGTGACTCAAGTACTTTCATTGAAGTAAAGGCTTATCTTATCTTACAGTATCTTGATTAGCGGTAGAATCCAGGACCTGTTTCAAATTTAACGTTTTATCCCCATACAAATCCATAGGGAAACCAGGGCGCACTACTAAACAAATATTTTGAGAAAAGTCACATGTTTATTTTTTACGGGCGAAAGTTTGTATGTTAGAAGTGCAAACGGGCCCAAAAACTGAACACATGGAGTGTCCCCTTAATGAGGTAGCCTCCCAGCCAGCAAAACAATGTGGGCTCTATCACAAACCAAAGTTGAATAGTTTGGGAGGAACACACAACATCATGTGTGGAGGAAAAATGGAACAGCACAACAACATCAAAACCCTATGCTCATTTTGAAGTGGGGCTGTTTTGTTTCCTCAGGGCCTGGACAACGTGCTATCGTCAATAGAAAAAATTATTCACAAGTTTATCGAGATACTTTGCAGAAAAACCTGACACATCCACAACATGCATGGAATAAATAAGTGAACCCCTGTATTAAATAGCTGGGTGACTCTTCTTTTGCAGCAGTAACCGCTTTTCTGTTGTTGCGGATTAGACGCTCACAACGATCAGGATGAATCTTGGACCATTCCTCTTTACAAAACTGCTGACGATTTCTGGGCTCTCCTGTGAATGTTTACATGTTATTGCCAATAAAAACAGGATCAAATGTAAATGTTTGGGTGGTATCAGTTCAGGCAGACACTGTTTAATCATTCCTGTGATTTTGATGAAGATCAGACCACATTTAGTGACCAATTTAGGCAGAAATGTGAGAAATTGACCAGCCCACATGGGACAACACACATGGGGCCCACATGGAAACTGAGGACAAACCCACTTATAACCCATGCAGGGCCCACATTGTTTTGCTGGCTGAGCTGGCAAAACAATTCATTTTCTTGTAGGGGAGGTGTGGTTTACGATTGTCCAGAGCTGTTTATTGGGCGCTACGAATGTCTATCATACGCGTCTGCACGTAGCCATAGCCAATCGTATCATCATATCAGATGACGTACCCGCTGTAAACTTTCGAGCTAAACTATTTAACACGGTCTAAAGCTTGATCGATCGAAAGATGGTGTCACGTCTGCTGCTGTCATGTTGGATCCGTAAATAAAGATTTTGTAAAAAAAAAAAATCCATATCCATGCGAAGATTTCGACCATGGTCCCCAGGCTGCTGTAGCCTGGTGAGACGAGAATGATTCCCCGCCCCCGTTGGCGGTATCCGCAAAATCAAATCGTTCCCGTGCGATCAGATTCGTTTATTTGCATCACGTGTTGTTCACGAGCAGTGTCACTCACAGTTCAACTTGAATAAAACTCATTTCTATTCATGTCAACATATAGGTTATGTCAATTGCAGGTTGCAGAGGGATTTCTAGGTGTACGATCCTGTTGTATGAGGTAATTTTATAATAACAGAAATATATCAGCAAATATCAGAAAATAATGTCAGATAAACCAAAGGATTTCCACCTTTGCTTTACAATGCAGCCCAGACTCTGCACATATAAAGCCTTTTCTTCAAACTGTGGATGAATGATTCAGTATCATGGCGCAGTCTTTTTTGTTGGGAAGAACTCTCAGGGTGTTCCTGATTCAATAATGTAGGGCGAGCTGACCAAGAGCAGCGTGGTCACGGATTTGCAAGGCGAGAGAAATTCAGCTGTCCTGACTATGGCGTTTATAGGACAATGCAGTGAAAACATCGACTCTTTCATGTACTGGTCAATGTCCAGAATTTAGCTAGTTTTATTCCTTCATTCATGCGGTGACGGTGTAACCCAAATGTGATCATTTCCTTTCTGGGAGACAGGAGAGGCCAAAGAAAGTCACGCAGACGTTACACAAGTTTAGACTCGGTTTTCTGCAAAAGAGATTCTGCAACAACAGCTCCATTTTAGTAGCTCCTACAGACTCCAAACTTTCCAATCTTGGACTTAACAGTATCTTTCCATTTCTATTTTCTAGCCCCCCTCCTGGAATCGCCACCTTAACGTGGTGGAGAGTTTTGAACTGGCTCTATTTTATCACTGAAAGTATCAGCAATTTTAGCCATTTGTTTGCATTAAACAACATTCAGAAGCCCCTTATGAGAGACCAACAGGCCCGGTTAGAACCATGAGGCCGTCCTTCTGTGGACCCACCACCTGCAGGGGGAGCCAGAGGGGCTGGTGCAGCTCCAACAGCTGCCCCCACGACCCGGCAACGGACAAGTGGAAGAAGATGAATGGATGGATGGATGTTTGCATTAAATATCTTACTTTTTATATATATTATTTTCTCATGTCAGTGATGAAGCTTCAAATTGGTATAATAAAATTCAATGTACAGCTGAGGTGGCTCGGGCATCTGGATGCCTCTTGGTCGCCTCTCGGAGGCATGTCCTATTGGAGGAGGCCTCATGGAAGACCCAGGACACGCTGGAGGGACTATGTCTCCGAGCTGGCCTGGTGTTGTCAGCTGGAGGAGGTTTAGTGACTCTAACCAGTGGCCTGTATGCTGGCAGTAACAGAATAGTTATGTGGTGCGAGGCACCAAGATGGGGGGGTGTTACGGGTCCCAGGTTTGGTAACCACGATAACAAAGAGAAATTGAATCTGAAATAAAGAAATGAGACGGAGACCACTGATTAGTGCTGTCGTCTTGGCTCTCTGCTTTGCTGACTTTTCTTTACTTGTGTTATTACACACAAAAATACATTTCTAAAATTAATTGGCTACATTTCACAATTTGATCCATGACAAAATCTTCACCTCCAGGTCTACCAAATTTCCTGAGCGGATTCTAAATACTGAAAATACTATACTATAGTAATAATCTGACGTTACATCTTTCAGAATTAACATTACTGATGCATATACATGTCTCCTTGACATTGTCAGGCAAATAGGCTTAACATACACTTATTAAATAACTAACACTTCTTTTACACCACAATGTACTGTACTAGAAAAACACGTGAGAGTGACTAAGGAGACCAAGTTACGTAGTGAGCCAAAAATAGGGCATAAACGGCTAGCGCGCGAGGTTAGCTTCTCAATGCTAATATGCTAACAAGTGAAACATTACTAATTTACTAGCCAACTTTCAACTACAAAACAATTCTAACAGAGCTACGTTTCGTGGGCTTCATCTGAGCCATTTGTGGTGATTCGTGACACTTTACCATCCTGAAATAAATAAATGAGACGGAGACCACTGATTAGTGCTGTCGTCTTGGCTCTCTGCTTTGCTGACTGACAAAGCTGGAGCACGCTAACTTAAGGCCGTCTCACGGTCATTGCCGCCCTCTAGTGGTGACGGTAAAGATTACATCGCCCATTTCCAGATAACCATTACTTTCACCTTAAAGGAATAGGCCACCGTTTTTACATACTGACATATGTTCTTACCTTACCTTAGACTAGTTGATATGTACCTGTCTGGTCTTTGTCCGTGCCCTCTGTCATGCAAACGGAGCACAAACGCAGCCTCTTCCACATACTGTATAGTTCCAAATCAGCTCCCGTTAGAAGCTACCAAACTCTTCCACGTTGTCCCTATTTAAATACAGTTACGTGACGTGTTACACTACAAAGTATAGTAACACAGAAATGTAACATGTCGATTTTCTCAGCGGATAAAAAGGGGTACTATATTGTGAGGCGTAATAATACGAGGAGCACTACGTCCGCGCACTAACACCTAAAGACTTTTCTCCCGCTCACTACAAGTCACGCTGCTTCTATTGACGGAAGTGAGCGGGGGAGAAGTCTTTAGGTGTTAGTGCGCGGACGTAGTGCTCCTCGTATTATTACGCCTCACAATATAGTACCCCTTTTTATCCGCTGAGAAAATCGACATGTTACATTTCTGTGTTACTATACTTTGTAGTGTAACACGTCACGTAACTGTATTTAAATAGGGACAACGTGGAAGAGTTTGGTAGCTTCTAACGGGAGCTGATTTGGAACTATACAGTATGTGGAGGAGGCTGCGTTTGTGCTCTGTTTGCATGACAGAGCGCACGGACAAAGACCAGACAGGTACATATCAACTAGTCTAAGGTAAGGTAAGAACATATGTCAGTATGTAAAAACGGTGGCCTATTCCTTTAACCGTAGAAACATATGGTCTATAATAAAAAACATTGGCGAGTACCACAGTAGCTTATTGGCTAACATACAAATCCACTCTTAATTAAAACAATATGTGGTGTCATATATTTGTGGGCACCACATTTGCATTAAATATCTTACTTTTTATATATATTATTTTCTCATGTCAGTGATGAAGCTTCAAATTGGTATAATAAAATTCAATGTACAGCTGAGGTGGCTCGGGCATCTGGATGCCTCTTGGTCGCCTCTCGGAGGCATGTCCTATTGGAGGAGGCCTCATGGAAGACCCAGGACACGCTGGAGGGACTATGTCTCCGAGCTGGCCTGGTGTCGTCAGCTGGAGGAGGTTTAGTGACTCTAACCAGTGGCCTGTATGCTGGCAGTAACAGAATAGTTATGTGGTGCGAGGCACCAAGATGGGGGAGGGGGTGTGCCTCGTACGCTCCTTTTTTGGTGGTGTAAACCAGATCCAGGATGTTGTTTCCCCTTGTTGGAAAGTCAATGTGTTGATAGACTTTGGGGAAAACGCTCTTTGGGTCTGCGTGGTTAAAATCCCCAGCTAAGATGAGAAAGGCATCTGGGTGGGCTGTCTGTTGGTCACTGACACTCTGGAACAGTTCATTCAGTGCCTCTTTCCTGTTTTTGAGGTTAGAGGTGGGCGGTATATAGACAGACACCAGCAGTACAACAGTAAATTCCCTGGGCAGGTAGAAAGGGCGACACTTAATGATCATAAACTCCACGAGGGGTGAGCAGTGTCTGCAGACCACGGCGACGTCACGGCACCAGGCGTCATTGGTGTAGACACAGAGACCACCTCCCTTGGAGATCACTCTGTCTGCTCTGCAGCAGGAAAGCCCCTCAAGCTGGACTGCACTGTCCGGTATATTAGCATTGAGCCAAGTCTCAGTGAATATAAAAACACAACTGTCTTTCACCATCCTCCGAGAGGAGCGTAGCAGACAAATATAATCCATCTTATTGTCCAGTGAACGTACGTTAGCCAGAACAATAGTAGGGATAGAAGGCCGGTGTGGTTTAGCTGTGAGTCTTGCTTGGATACCTCCTCGTTTGCCCCTTTTTTGTTTCCTGTAGCGCCTCTTGTGACGCCTCCACTGCGCTGCAGGTGCAGGGGGCCCTCGGTGACCTGTCAGCGCTTCAGAAGATGATATCTCTGGATTTGTACGTCTCAAATGCTGCTCAAAAGCCTTTAGCTAACTGTGTGTTTACTTTTAAAACACATCCTGTGTTCATTGCTAGCAAAGATCTTTGGCAGTAAAAAATCCTCTGAACTCCACAAAAACATGGCAAAGATGTACAAAAACATCTTGTAAAACAATGTGAATCACAAAAACTGCAAATGCAGTTCACAGAAAAGGGTAGAAACGTCGTCTTGTCAAGAGAGAGAAAAGCCACAGCTTGTTTATGCGCCGCCATGGAAAATCATTTCTCGCCAGTGCTCAGCTTTGACCACCCCCAAATTAAATTGCACTGCTTTAGATTCCACTTCTGTTTTCCATCACTCCATAAAATATTAGGTGAAGACAAAACAACAATGTCTGTTCTTTTTTTTGCTGCAGTTTACTCTCTGGTCTGGTATAGAAAAAATTAAGATTAGGTACTACTGGTATCGAAAAAATAAAAGTATCGAAAGCAGGTACCAAAAAGAAATATTAAAAGTAAAAAATGGAAACAAAAATTGTGTGTGGGGGGAATTGAAAATGTTGGGGAAATTGGGGAAAAATACATACAAAAAAACATTTTTGGAAAAAAATTGGAAATTATTTGGGAAAAAACATTTAAAAAATTGTAAAAAATTGGGGAAAAAATTTGAAAAACTTGTAAATATGTAGATGTGGTTGTTTCACCTCAAACAAATAATATAAATGCAAAAGGAATTAAATGGAAGGAAAAGGAATAAAAGAACGTAATTTAGTTTAATATGACAAATTATTTAGGTACTGAAAAAATCGTTCAGGTATCGGTATCGAAAACTAAGTAAAGTAAAGTACCGCAAATGAAAAAAAATTCGAATAAAACAGTACCCAGCCTTATACAAGCTGTTATTTATAGCTATCCGCGTGCTAACAAATCAATGACACCATTATAAGTGCAGCAATCGTTTATGAACTTTGCAAATGCAGCGACAAAATTCATCAAATACAGAACGGCATTCGGGGAAGAAACAACCTTTGTAACATCTACTCCAGGTTTTTTAACGAGGAAAACAACGTTATTACTCGATGAACTCGTACAACAACTCAACTCGTAGCCTCTTCTCATTCTATTTCTGCCTTGTTTTTGTTCCCGTACTCCCGTGAGAGCTTTCCCACTTCGCCTTCATGTGTGTAAACGGGCTGATCTCATCTGAGTGTTGCTGTAATAGCACACCCAGCATGTAATATAATGAACCTGCCGCACCTGGCAGGCACGTCCTCCTGACACCAGTCCATTAGAGGGATATGTAAAAGACGAAGCAATTCTCTGGGAGCTGCGCGAATCTGCAGATGCATGATTTAAACTCGGATTATGTGTCTTCTGTTCAAGTCAGCCCACAGTCTCTGCGGCGTAAACTCTCCACCTGAACAAAAGTGAATAAACCCCACTTGTATTGTAAATAGGTTGCAGACATGACATGTCGAACATATGAAGCATTCAGAACGCTTTATTCAGGTTGTTTTCTTTTTCTTTTTGCCTGTCACCACATTGACATTGAAGATTTCATTTGACAGCTTTTAAATGTCAGCCTCCATTGTCAGATCACTGATTCAGACGACTTTGAAGGTTCAAACCTCTTAACCGCCGCCTTGACCGAGCACATTTTCTCCAGTTCAGCTTTACCCAAATCTAAAAGCTTCTTGAAAAAAGTGCCACAATAGGGATCAAAATAAATAAAACAAGGAGACAAGGGCGCTCCTTCCCACCTTCTCAGTGTAAATGTGAATTGACTTTCTTCAGAGTTACACTGTAGGTCAGACACCATGAGTGACAGTAACATGACGCTAAATAGTGAGCTCTTTATTGTCTGTAAAAAAGCTGAGACCTCATTACTCTACAGTCACAGACCGAGAAGTGAAGAAGGAAGTCATGGAGATTCTGCTTTAGAACATTAGACATCTGCTGGTTGTAACAATGAAAGATTGACATTTAAGTATTCCTTGGTAATAGGTGTGGAAATCCAGAATGTATGTAATTAAAGTTATTTATTAATTACTCTCATTCTACAAAAACAAACCCTTGTCATTTGTATCTGCTGTAGAGTCATGATTGTTCCAGTTCCTCTGAGTCGTGGTGCAGCAGGACTGATGTGGACAGATGTTACAGAAGAAGCTCATGAGGTTCATTTCTTCAACAGTTACTATAGTAACTATTTTCACCAAAGTAAAAGTAGATCTACCACAGTCCTGTCCACATATGGCGGCACGGTAGCGCAGCGGTTAGCGCCTCAGCTTCACAGCTAGAAGGTCCGGGTTCAATTCCCACCACGACGGGGCCTCTCTGTGTGGAGTTTGCATGTTCTCCGTGTGTCTGTGTAGGTTTCCTCCGGGTACTCCGGTTTCCCTTACCACTAAAAACATGTGCAATAGGTCAATCCTCCAGCCAGGCCGTCAGCCTGGCTCCACATCATGGAGATAGGTCCCCAGTGGTCTCACTGCCGTCAACCGCTGCTCCTCGGTGGCATCGAAGGATGGGTTAAATGCAGAGGACAAATTTCCCTATGGGGATAATAAAGTATACAAACAAACAAAACATATGTCATTTCAGGATTTATATATTTACTTATACATTTTGTGATTGTAATAATAATTTTCTGTATATTTTTTTTTTACCTTTACCATATATTTGAGTTTCAGAATAAGATGTGACTTATTTATGTCCTAATGTCCTAATGTGTAGAATGAGTCCTATTCACCACAACTTCCTCTAAAATCCTGCACTGTCACTGAAAAAGTTATTACTTAGGGTCCGAAGTGCCATCATGCACGAGCTTAGTTTAGTTTAGTTTATTAATTTATTTCAACAGGGACAATGTGCAAACACATTAATTAAAGATGCTTTGCACCAGATTTAGCTTGAGCTAGTTTCCATCTGCAGTCCCTGAGCTGAGTTACAAAATGTACAATATAAAATATATTTAACCACTCAAATACAAATATTAATTCATTCATTCACCCGTTACAGCCATCAGTCCACATAGAATCATGCTAAAATTACTACACAAAACATCAATAAAGTCATATTTACATTTACAGTTATCGGTGCTGACATGACTGGTTTTCCAACAGCACTTTTTTTGTATTACAAAAAATATAGAGACTGTAGTTACGCATAAGAAGAGGTGGCAGTAGTGAGTATAAAAATGACCAACTTCTATCTTGTCCCTTTAACCAAGTGCAGTTCAGCTTTACCCAAATCTAAAAGGTCACAGCCTATAGGCCAGAGTAAAGCCTCATTTGAAAGCTAAGACCTATAAAACTTATCTATTTCCTCACGTTGTTGCCATGTTTTTGTCACATATGTGTTACTTTTTCATCAGTCTGTTGCTCTGCTGGGGCTTTGTTTTTGCTGTATTTACATCACTTTTTTGTGACTTTTTCATTGCTTTTTAGTTGGATGTTTGTCACACATTTTCATCGCTCTTTTGTTGCATTTTCGTCTCATTTTTTTTTTACTATCTTGACACTTTTTCAAGAAGCTGGAGAAAATGGGCTCGGTTCAGTAATTAAATTCCTCCACTACTTTTATTTGACTTTGTTTCACGTAAGCACATGGAAAGGGGGACTTCATTTTTGTTTTAGTTTTGGTAAAATACATTGTGTGATAATTGTTTAGTTTGTCATTGTGTGATATATTGATATTCCTCAACATCATCTCCAGGCCCAGAGGTTCCATGATGGCGGGCCTGGCGTTGCCTATACCCCTATTAAATGTAAACAATCCATAACCAGGCCCATACACAGCCACTGTGTGCTTGTGCCCGTTTTCGAGGTAACAAGATCATTAGAAGTTCCATTTCCACAGGCGCACACACGGCCTGTTTATCAGTTAGGTTTTGTCCTGTTGCAAGTACATTATCAACCACACAGTCAGCAACATTAACCTCACAATTAGCAGCGTTGACGGGGGAAGAGCTTGCGGCGACATTTCTGAGCAAACTTATTATCACAAGCCGAGGAAAATGACTGTACATTGTTTGAACTATACATTAATTGAACGAAGCAGCAGCGGGAGATAGCTAACCGTCTGAAGCACAGTAATGAACAGAGGCGATGTTCGGTCACAGTGATCACAGTTAGCAATGCGGCTACTCCAAGAAACCTTTCAGAATTCTTCAGCCTGTGCAATGTTTTTTTTTTTGCTATAGCCGTTAGCATGAGCCAACAAACATTGCAAAGTTGATATGTGGTAGAGATGGTTCCCACATTGGCGTGATGTCAGAGCCTGACCCTTTAGATAACACTGTGTATATGTGGCTAACACATGCTAATACATCTGAGGTTAATTTGATTTTGTGGAGTCAGATAAGCAGCTAAGTCCAGAGATGTAGATTTTTTAGGTATCTGTGTTTTACTTGAGTATTTATTTTCCTCGCAAATGTTTACTTTTACCCCTTACTTTTAAATAGGGTCTTGTTACTTTCTTTAGAATCACGTGCTGTTTTTTCCTTGCAGCCGTGTGCGCTTCTCTCATCGCCGCACGTGCCAGATCGCAGTTTTCTTTTTGTCTTATTCGTTTCTGTGTACACTATAAGTTGTGATTAGTAAAGGTTGCTCTAAAAAATTGCAGACACAAATTGCCACAATTTAATTGAGTAACAGTTCTGTCATTAGAACAATTAAAGCGTACTCTAAATGATCAATGAAACCTTACTCTTTACAAAGTAAAGTTTGCTTTACTCTAAATCAGTAGCCCCTAAAATACCTGAGCCCTTATAGGACCTTCAGTGAAAAGGCCGAGGCCTCACTGTTCTTCAGTCTGTCACAGACCAACAGGTGAAGACGGAAGTCATGGAGCTTCTGCTTTAGACAGAACTTTACACATGTGCCGTAAATTCTGAAACTAAAGTATGTAAGTAATTAAACAGGAAATGGAAATGATTAAATATTTAAACATAACATAAAGGTTAAAAAAAATCCATACATATTATCTAGTTTAAACTGTATTTACGTCAGTGTTTGTTCAGTCTGCATTCACCTCCTCTCACCCCAAAAAGTCCTTTCTTCGCTCTAAAAAGAGGAACGAAAGCGCAACTAGTACAGCTCGAGATCAGCCAACTTTCACACCGCACCCGCCCCGCTCCAGAGTGCCAAAAACCCAAAGACCCCAAACCGAGAGCTCCTTAATGGGGCGACCTAACCAGAGCCCGTGTCAAATCCCCCTAAAACCGCTCTGCTAGTGCACAAGTACATCTCAGACATGTCATATGAACCGTCTCAGCTCTGAGAACCTCAGGGACTGGTCTCCTGCTGCTCCCAGAGTCAGGACTAATCACAGAGAGGCTGTGTTTCAGTTTCATGCTGCCAAAATCTGGAACCTTCTTTCCCAAGATGCGAGACAGGCTGCACATACGACTCTGAAAGTACTTCATCTGCACTCTTCACTTTTAAAGTAATGAATTAATCATTCTGTTAGTGTATTGGAACGATTTGTATCTGCCTGGTTGTAATTTTACTCGAACACTTCATAGAGATGGCAGACTGGTGCTTTTATTGATATGGTGCACAGTCTTTTATAACGTAAATGTAGTCATGAAGATCAAGAAGAGTCAGAACACTGGTGAGCGGGGGAACTTCTCATCTTTTACCTTTGACAAACATAAATGATAAAGATACTAATTGGCCCGGATAAGCACGAGTTTCAAAGCCAGCAACCAGTGGGATTCCTTCATCCAAGCGAATGCCAAAAGCAAACCAACTTTTTTTGTGCATCCATTGAGTTTTTTAATTTGAAGGCTTGCGGAAACTTTATGGCGCTCGGACGAAAGCTTTACCAAGGCCGAGACAGAAGTAACGGCCAACGGACTACTTTTGGCCACAACAGGCAATTAATCATGAAATAAATTGCCGTGGATTACGGGGCATTAAATAGTTATGGCCACTTAGCAGGTTAATAACAGATTAATTATACTCGCACTGAAAAATTCAGAACTCGCACAAGGTAATATAATTAGGCCTAAAAAAACCAAAAGTTGGGCTATTAAGCAGCAAAACAATGTCGACTTTAATACAAGTCAACCAAATAAGGGCAGAGGAAAAACTCCCAATGGGCTCCGTTCAGCTCGTAACACAGTGGCATGGCGGTTAGTTCGTACCTTTGTCTCATAAGTAGGCGCTGGGTTAAATTCCTGAAGCAACTGGGCTGATTCGATGTGTGAAGTTTGCCACATTCAGTATGTTCATGTGGATATTCGAATCACTGTCCTTCTCCGATTGCTCACTTCCGAAACACGTACTCAGTCAATGTTGAGTCAAACAGCAGAGGGACCGGACTGGGACTTGCATTTCAAGACCCTTTAAAGAGGCTTTAACCCGGGTTTGCGTGAGAGCAAATGGGAAGTGTGTTAGCTCATATTCTCTGTATAATAGGAGAGTAACTATGTTTATAGTTTTTAATAATTCATACAAAGTAATATCTAGTCATCGGTATTGACACTAAAAGTAGCAGTTATCATCTAAAATGTGCCAGAATGCTACAAAAAACGTCTATTTTTCAAGTAATCTTCTGGGGAGGACCCTCCGAACCCCCCTAATCAAATATTAAAACTACATACAAGCCATTTGAAAACACCTCTAAAAATGCCAGAAGTTTGATGAGGGCTGGTCTGTTGAAAAACAATTTGGTCTGAAAAGGCGCCCCAGCCTGAACGCCGGCGACAAATAATGTGGATGTGTTCACGCTCATTGTGTTCTTGATTAAGCCACAGTCAGCATCTACGTGGCAGGAGGGGCATCAGGTATAAAAATCTTTCAAATCACTTTGTTGCTGGTTCACTGTGCCCCGCAACGGCAAAAAAACAAAAAAACAACAACTAGCGATTACACTTATCCTTTCATTAGTATTACAAATGAAGCACGGAGTAATTAGTTGATTTGAACAATGCCGGGATATGAAAATAAAACTTTGATTGTAACTCATACGGTTTATTGTTTTGCGCGTAAACTTTAATAGAGATGCAGCTGTGCCTTTGAAGAGACGGTAACGGGCGCATATGGTGTTTATTTTGCTATCAGTCAAACGCAAAAGTAACTGTTTGGAAAGGCAACTCGATGAAATAGCGTGACAGTTGTGTCAACAAACATGCACCGACAACGCCATCTGGCCCTAACTCAAACAGTCTCCGAAGTGCTTCATCAAGAACAGCGGCAAACAGCGTGACATTTAGATCGAGCTGTTTGTCATTGAAGACACAGCGGAGTGTGTCCTCTGCACTTGACCCATCCTTTAAACCAGTGCCTCTCAGGCAGGGGTACTGCGACCCCCGGGGGCACACTGAGAAAAGCACTTGGCACTTACAAATGAACTGATATTTTGCTGTGAAGTATCTAAGTTTGTGCTTTCATGTGAGCTCAAAGACTCATATTTTTCTTATTAACTTCACCCCCGTTTGGCCCCATAGAGGAGAGGAGGAGAGGCTAAATGTTAACAACAACTTTGGTCTTTTTGCGTGACTGAGCGCACGCGTAGAGACCAGACATGTACACATCAACTCGTCTAAACCCAGTGTGGAAAAACGGTGGCATTTAACCTGATGGAGAATCTTTGGGGATTTTTTCTCTAGATAGTCCATGGGCCAAATCCCCAAATCTTACATATCGATACCACCAAAGGTGGAAAAGGGTATTGTTGATTTTTAAGTAGGTCCATGTCTGAGGTTTTTATTTTTGTATGATAGCCTTTTCAGAGTTACAGCTTTATATTAGTTTTGAGCTCTTGAAGTGAACCACACCCATGTCGAAAAAGTCGCTTTTGACACCGGTCCATATTTTGGTTCAGGCCATTTCCAGCCCATTAGATAATGATTCACACCATTGTATTTGATATAATTGTAAAGAAGACATTTTCATGTTTCATTTGAGTCCAAATGTACTACTCTGTGACAATTACCATGGTAACCATAGCTCCTCAAACTCAAACCTGAGCAATTGTTCACCATTTTCACAAAAACAGATTTACTACGTTTAACGCCGTTTCTTCCAGGAACATCACAGACACAAATGTTTGATACCGGGAAATTCTCTAGACTCACTGAGAAAAGTAATAGTTGTGCTTCCTTGAATGTATTCATTGTTGTTCACTTGTTTCTCTTCAATCAGCTACCTTCACTAGTGTAAAGTAAGTATTGAAATGGCCTTTACTTGAAAGGATCCAGGAAACCGATTGCCTTGAATAAGTCAAGTTAATGAGGCCGATTATTTTCAACTGTTGGTAACTCACTCATTTCCAGTAATGTTAAAAATCAACGATACCCTTTGCCACCTTTCCAGTACCGATATTTTGTTTGGCCCATGGACTAAGATCAAAATGAGATGAACATTTAACTTGAGTCTTTCAAGGCAATTGGTTTCCTAGATCTTTTCAAGTAAAGGCCATTTCAATACTTACTTTACACTAGTGAAGGTAGCTGATTGAAGAGAAACAAGTAAACAACAATGAATACATTCAAGGAAGCACAACTATTACTTTTCTCAGTGTACCAACAGCCACGCATACCCCCATCCCGTTTACATTGCCGTTCGCGCACTGTCAACCCGCCCGCCTGCCCCTGCCGTAAACTTGCAGCCTGAACCGCAGCCCATCTGACAAGTGCCACGAGCGCTGACAGGTTACAGGAGATACTGAGAGGAGACGGCTGTTGTTCCCGTCTCGCTGCCATTGGAGTGCGCCGGCTCTCAACACAACGCAGCCTTTGCCGTTTGGTTTCCCGTGTCTTCTATCACTCGACAGCTGTGACGCCGAGACACTCATCACGGTGACAGCCACAAGTGTCTGACAAGATGGAACAAATTCTGCAGCAAAAGCGGGATATGAATGTTTTCTGTATTGCTTTTCATTTTTTTCTCTCTCTCTCCCTACCTCAATTTGTTTCCGAGATGCAACTGTAGAGAGGGTTTGGGCGTCTTGATCTTATGGCTAGACCTGGCATAAAAGTTGTTCCTACCCCTCATATTAATCCATCTAGGTTTGTCTAAGGTTATAGAACTGCAAATAAACTTGTATTTTGCGTTCAGTGGCTTAATATAAGGACACAAGCATGAAGCAAGAATTCATTCTCTAGCTCTAAATACTGCACGAGGCTGCACGAGCACCAATGGGGACTTGGTTGGGGACAAGGGCTGGGACTGTGGGAGAGAGTCCCTTTCTGTTCATTTACAAACCATTTACAAATGGCTAATAAAGCCTCTTTATTACCCCCTTAACATACCTGAGCCTTTATAGGACCCACTGTAAATATGGGGCAAATTATTATTACAATTAAAAAACAAACACATGACTTCTGCATAAGAAGATTGAAGAAATATCTATGTATTGTATATTACCTGCTGTAGGTCATGTGTGTCCTGGTTCCTCTGAGTCATGGTGGACCATGACAGATGTGGACAGGACTGTGGCAGATCTACCTTTACTGTGGAGACAACAGTTACTGTAGTAACTGGTGTCAAAGAAAAGAACCTCACGATCTTAAAGGTGACCAAGCTCTTCCATGTTTTCCCTATTTAAATACAGTTACATGAAAAGTTACATGATCCAAGTATAGTTACACAAAATTAAACATGTTGATTTTCAAAGCGGATAAAAAAGGCTACTATATTGTAAGGCGTAACACTTTAGGAGCACTTCTACGTCTGCACAGTAATATCTTCAGAATCCTTTATGAGTGAAGATATCACTGCGGCTAAACGCTAACAACATCTCTCTTTTCAAAGCAAACTTTACTTTGTAAAGAGTAAGGTTTCATTAATCATTTAGAGTAACCTTTAATTGTTCTAATGACGGAACTGTTACTCAATTAAATTGGGGCAATTTGTGTGCAATTTTTTAGAGCAACCTTTACTAATCACAATTTACAGTGCAAGACATGGACATTCTTAATTTAGATGCAAATTCAAACTTTTGAATAAAGAAAATTCATACTTTCTTTCTTTGTCCTTTCTTCGTTGCAGCGTGGCTTATCAGAATACCTAAAATGTGTTCAAATCCGATAAAGTTTCATCCCAGTGGAGAGCCATGATTAACTGCTAATCTCGTCTAACTATATGCATACATGGAGAACAGTCAGTCAATAGCTTTTGGAAACACAAAGTGTAGCACAAAATAGGAAAAGGCTTCGTTGTGGACTGTTTATTTATTGTATTCAGTGCAAATATGAAATATGTTCACAGCTGCCGGAGTTTAAATCAAAACTGGTGTTGCGGAAAAGTAGCAAACCCAATTTTTGCCACTTCGGAATGTTTCATAAAAAGACATCATTCGGGCATGTTTTTATTTATTTAACTATTAATGCACTCTTCAGTCGGTGTCTATTTTCACACGATTGTGCCTCATTCCACCTTTTCGGGAGCTGAAAGGTGTATCTCTGTCCCATTTGCATTTTTATGAGGAATCAAGAGGCGGCGAGTGGAGGTTTATAGGAATAATAGCGGCGTTTCACTTTGACGCTCTCATAAGCGCGTTTCATTACTGTCACAGCACAACCACCAAGCGCTAACCTCCTCGTCAGATGTCACGTTATTGGATAGTGTCACTTTCCGACACAAACATTCTGGGATGGAATAGTCAGGATGAATCGCCACGAAAGCATGCTGTTTAGACGGCCAGATGAGGCTAATAATCTTTGAAAGTGGGGGAAAAAAAACATCCATCCATTTTCTTCCACTTGTCCATTGCCGGGTCGTGGGGGCAGCTGTTGGAGCTGCACCAGACCCTATGGCGCCCCCTGCAGGTGGTGGGTCCACAGAAGGACGGCCTCATGGTTCTAACCGGGCCTGTTGGTCTCTCATAAGGGGCTTCTGAACCGCTCTTTGTCTGACCCGTCACCTAGGACCTGTTTGCCATGGGAGACCCTACCAGGGGCACGAAGCCCCCGACAACAGAGCTCCAGGATCATTCAGGCTCAAACCCCTCCACCACGTTAAAGAGTAACTAAAAGTCTCGCACACGCCCCCGTAGCGAGTTGGAGTTGGAATAGCGAGCGAGTATTTTACATCGATTTTCAGGTTAGCAATTTATTAGCATAGTATTTAGTTAGTTCTTTAGCGTAGAGTTCTAGTGTAGTTACTTTAGTGTTTCTAGTGTAGTTACTTTAGCGTTTCTAGTGTAGTTACTTTAGCGTTTCTAGTGTAGTTACTTTAGCGTTTCTAGTGTAGTTACTTTACTGTTTCTAGTGTAGTTACTTTAGCGTTTCTAGTGTAGTTACTTTAGCGTTTCTAGTGTAGTTACTTTACTGTTTCTAGTGTAGTTACTTTAGTGTTTCTACTGTAGTTACTTTAGTGTTTCTAGTGTAGTTACTTTAGCGTTTCTAGTGTAGTTACTTTAGCGTTTCTAGTGTAGTTACTTTAGCGTTTCTAGTTTAGTTACTTTAGCGTTTCTAGTGTAGTTACTTTAGCGTTTCTAGTGTAGTTACTTTAGCGTTTCTAGTGTAGTTACTTTAGTGTTTCTAGTGTAGTTACTTTAGTGTTTCTAGTGTAGTTACTTTATCGTTTCTAGTGTAGTTGCTTTAGCGTTTCTAGTGTAGTTACTTTAGGGGTTTTAGTGTAGTTACTTTAGCGGCTCTAGTGTAGTTACTTTAGTGTTTCTAGTGTAGTTACTTTAGCGTTTCTAGTGTAGTTACTTTAGCGTTTCTAGTGTAGTTACTTTAGTGTTGCTAGTGTAGTTAAGCGTTTCTAGTGTAGTTACTTTAGCGTTTCTAGTGTATTTACTTTAGCGTTTCTAGTGTAGTTACTTTAGCGTTTCTAGTGTAGTTACTTTAGCGTTTCTAGTGTAGTTACTTTAGCATTTCTAGTGTAGTTACTTTAGCGTTTCTAGTGTAGTTACTTTAGCGTTTCTAGTGTAGTTACTTTAGCGTTTCTAGTGTAGTTACTTTAGCGTTTCTAGTGTAGTTACTTTAGCGTTTCTAGTGTAGTTACTTTAATGTTTCTAGTGTAGTTACTTTAGCGTTTCTAGTGTAGTTACTTTAGCGTTTCTAGTGTATTTACTTTAGCGTTTCTAGTGTAGTTACTTTAATGTTTCTAGTGTAGTTACTTTAGCGTTTCTAGTGTAGTTACTTTAGCGTTTCTAGTGTATTTACTTTAGCGTTTCTAGTGTAGTTACTTTAATGTTTCTAGTGTAGTTACTTTAGCGTTTCTAGTGTATTTACTTTAGCGTTTCTAGTGTAGTTACTTTAATGTTTCTAGTGTAGTTACTTTAGCGTTTCTATTGTAGTTACTTTAGCGTTTCTAGTGTAGTTACTTTAGCGTTTCTATTGTAGTTACTTTAGGGTTTCTAGTGTAGTTACTTTAGCGTTTCTAGTTTAGTTACTTCAGCGTTTCTAGTGTAGTTACTTTAGCGTTTCTAGTGTAGTTACTTTAGCGTTTCTAGTGTAGTTACTTTAGCGTTTCTAGTGTAGTTACTTTAGTGTTTCTAGTGTAGTTACTTTAGTGTTTCTAGTGTAGTTACTTTAGCGTTTCTAGTGTAGTTACTTTAGTGTTTCTAGTGTAGTTACTTTAGTGTTTCTAGTGTAGTTACTTTAGTGTTTCTAGTGTAGTTACTTTATCGTTTCTAGTGTAGTTACTTTAGCGTTTCTAGTGTAGTTACTTTAGGGGTTTTAGTGTAGTTACTTTAGCGGCTCTAGTTTAGTTTAGTGTTTCTAGTGTAGTTACTTTAGCGTTTCTAGTGTAGTTACTTTAGCGTTTCTAGTGTAGTTACTTTAGTGTTGCTAGTGTAGTTAACCTCCTCAGCCCTAACGGCACCCGATCGGGGGCCAGTAATGCTCCGGGCAGTTGGACGCCACTGGGCACAAGGGGGCGCCCTTCCAACCTTCTCAGTGAAAATGTGAATTGAATTTCTTCAGAGTTAGACTTTAGGTCAGACACCATGAGTGACAGTAACATGACGCTAAATAGTGAGCTCTTTATTGTCTGTAAAAAAAAAAAGCTGAGGCGTTGTTGCTCTTCAGCCAGACTGAGAAGTGAAGAAGGAAGTCATGGAGATTCCGCTGTAGACAGAACTTCAGAGTTCTGCTGGATATAAGAGTCATATCGTATTCTGAAACTCCAAAATAGGTCAAAATAAAAAATATATAAAAAAATATTTTTCCAATAAAAAAACTTAGAAATACAAATGTGAACATCCTGATATTATATCATTAAAATATTAGTTATTTATTAATTACGCTCTTTTTACAAAAAAAAAAAACAGGACAATTATATCTGATGGAGTGTCATGTGTGTCCCAGTTCTTCTGAGTCATGGTGGGTCATGGTGGACCATGACAGATGTGGACAGGACTGTGGTAGATCTACTTTTACTTTGGTGAAAAAAGTTACTATAGTAACTGTGTTGAAGAAATGAACCTCATAAGCTTCTTCTGTAACATCAGTCCTGCTGCACCTGCAAGGGTTTGTTTTTATAGAAAGAGTAATAAATAATTAACTGACATTTTAATCACAAATTAAGGATGTTCACGACTATTACTAAGGAATACGTGAATTTTAAACGTTTATTGTTACATCCAGCAGAACTGTAATGTTCAAAATGAGAATCTCCATGACTTCCTTCTTCACTTCTCTGTCTGTGACTGAAGAGCAATGAGGCTTCACCCTTTTTACTGAAAATAAAGGCTCACTATTTAGCTTCATGTTACTGTCACTCATGGTGTCTGACCTACAGTGTAACTCTGCAGCCAATCAAATCACAATGACTCAGAGTGGGTTGGGCTCAAATGGGCACCAAACGCCAAGATCCAAGCTCTGAGACTAAAATAATAAAACCCTGGGGTTAAGAGGTTAAGCGTTTCTAGTGTAGTTACTTTAGCGTTTCTAGTGTAGTTACTTTAGCGTTTCTAGTGTATTTACTTTAGCGTTTCTAGTGTAGTTACTTTAGCGTTTCTAGTGTAGTTACTTTAGCGTTTCTAGTGTAGTTACTTTAGCGTTTCTAGTGTAGTTACTTTAGCGTTTCTAGTGTAGTTACTTTAGCGTTTCTAGTGTAGTTACTTTAGCGTTTCTAGTGTAGTTACTTTAGCGTTTCTAGTTTAGTTACTTTAGCGTTTCTAGTGTAGTTACTTTAGCGTTTCTAGTGTAGTTACTTTAGTGTTTCTAGTGTAGTTACTTTAGCGTTTCTAGTGTAGTTACTTTAGCGTTTCTAGTTTAGTTACTTCAGCGTTTCTAGTGTAGTTACTTTAGTGTTTCTAGTGTAGTTACTTTAGCGTTTCTAGTGTAGTTACTTTAGTTTTTCTAGTGTAGTTACTTTAGCGTTTCTAGTGTAGTTACTTTAGCGTTTCTAGTGTAGTAACTTTAGCGTTTCTAGTGTAGTTACTTTAGCGTTTCTAGTGTAGTTACTTTAGCGTTTCTATTGTAGTTACTTTAGCGTTTTTAGTGTAGTTACTTTAGCGTTCCTAGTGTAGTTACTTTACCGTTTCTAGTGTAGTTACTTTAGTGTTTCTAGTGTAGTTACTTTAGCGTTTCTAGTGTAGTTACTTTAGTGTTTCTAGTGTAGTTACTTTAGTGTTTCTAGTGTAGTTACTTTAGCGTTTCTAGTGTAGTTACTTTAGCGTTTCTAGTGTAGTTACTTTAGCGTTTCTAGTGTAGTTACTTTAATGTTTCTAGTGTAGTTACTTTAGCGTTTCTATTGTAGTTACTTTAGCGTTTCTAGTGTAGTTACTTTAGCGTTTCTAGTTTAGTTACTTTAGCGTTTCTAGTGTAGTTACTTTAGCGTTTCTAGTGTAGTTACTTTAGCGTTTCTAGTGTAGTTACTTTAGTGTTTCTAGTGTAGTTACTTTAGCGTTTCTAGTGTAGTTACTTTAGTGTTTCTAGTGTAGTTACTTTAGTGTTTCTAGTGTAGTTACTTTAGCGTTTCTAGTGTAGTTACTTTAGCGTTTCTAGTTTAGTTACTTCAGCGTTTCTAGTGTAGTTACTTTAGCGTTTCTAGTGTAGTTACTTTAGCGTTTCTAGTGTAGTTACTTTAGCGTTTCTAGTTTAGTTACTTTAGCGTTTCTAGTGTAATTACTTTAGCCTTTCTAGTGTAGTTACTTTAGCGTTTCTAGTGTTGTTACTTTAGCGTTTCTAGTGTAGTTACTTTAGTGTTTCTAGTGTAGTTACTTTAGTGTTTCTAGTGTAGTTACTTTAGCGTTTCTAGTGTAGTTACTTTAGCCTTTCTAGTTTAGTTACTTTAGCGTTTCTAGTGTAGTTACTTTAGCCTTTCTAGTGTAGTTACTTTAGCGTTTCTAGTGTAGTTACTTTAGCGTTTCTAGTGTAGTTACTTTAGCGTTCTAGTGTAGTTACTTTAGCGTTTCTAGTGTAGTTACTTTAGCGTTTCTAGTGTTGTTACTTTAGCGTTTCTAGTGTAGTTACTTTAGCGTTTCTAGTGTAGTTACTTTAGCGTTTCTAGTGTAGTTACTTTAGCGTTTCTAGTGTAGTTACTTTAGCGTTTCTAGTGTAGTTACTTAAGCGTTTCTAGTGTAGTTACTTTAGCGTTTTTAGTGTAGTTACTTTAGCGTTTCTAGTGTAGTTACTTTAGCGTTTCTAGTGTAGTTACTTTAGCGTTTCTAGTGTAGTTACTTTAGGGTTTCTAGTGTAGTTACTTTAGCGTTTCTAGTGTAGTTACTTTAGCGTTTCTAGTGTAGTTACTTTAGCGTTTCTAGTGTAGTTACTTTAGTGTTTCTAGTGTAGTTACTTTAGTGTTTCTAGTGTAGTTACTTTAGCGTTTCTAGTGTAGTTACTTTAGTGTTTCTAGTGTAGTTACTTTAGCGTTTCTAGTGTAGTTACTTTAGTGTTTCTAGTGTAGTTAAGCGTTTCTAGTGTAGTTACTTTAGCGTTTCTAGTGTAGTTACTTTAGCGTTTCTAGTGTATTTACTTTAGCGTTTCTAGTGTAGTTACTTTAGCGTTTCTAGTGTAGTTACTTTAGCGTTTCTAGTGTAGTTACTTTAGCGTTTCTAGTGTAGTTACTTTAATGTTTCTAGTGTAGTTACTTTAGCGTTTCTAGTGTAGATACTTTAGCGTTTCTAGTGTATTTACTTTCGCGTTTCTAGTGTAGTTACTTTAATGTTTCTAGTATAGTTACTTTAGCGTTTCTATTGTAGTTACTTTAGCGTTTCTAGTGTAGTACTTTAGCGTTTCTAGTTTAGTTACTTCAGCGTTTCTAGTGTAGTTACTTTAGCGTTTCTAGTGTAGTTACTTTAGCGTTTCTAGTGTAGTTACTTTAGCGTTTCTAGTGTAGTTACTTTAGTGTTTCTAGTGTAGTTACTTTAGTGTTTCTAGTGTAGTTACTTTAGCGTTTCTAGTGTAGTTACTTTAGTGTTTCTAGTGTAGTTACTTTAGTGTTTCTAGTGTAGTTACTTTAGCGTTTCTAGTGTAGTTACTTTAGCGTTTCTAGTGTAGTTACTTTAGTGTTTCTAGTGTAGTTACTTTAGCGTTTCTAGTGTAGTTACTTTAGCGTTTCTAGTGTAGTTACTTTAGTGTTTCTAGTGTAGTTACTTTAGTCAGGTAGTTCAGTAGCTGTTTTGTGACGTGAGCACAACATGCCGGTCACAGAGACCAGGGAGCGGGAGGATGAGGAGAGAAAACCCGAGACGGGGATTTGATCTACGAGCTCCACTCTGTGTGTGAACCACAGCACTCACATGCCCCCCTCTCCTACTAAATAAAGACAAAACCCCAAAATACCCAGAGTCACTTCTTTAGTGACATGGCTGGATGTTTTCACGTTGAAACTACAGACACATAAAGCTGTATCGGGCAGACAGAGAAAAAAAACAAAAAAACAAAAATGAAGACCTTGCCCACAGCATATTGCACAAAACAAAGATATTTTTTTCTGCGATTTGGCCTGTCATCCACTCGCAACCTCCGGCCAAAGTGCGGATTAAATAGAATGTTCTTTATTTCCAATAATAAGGCTGAGGCCTCATTGGACTTCAGTCTGTCCTAGACTGAGGTAAAGAAGCAGGACAATGTTTCCTTCAACAAACGTCTAGGACTTCAGCTGGAAGTACAAATTAAAAACTGCCAATCAAGTGATTATTAATAACAGTTAGATTAATGGAAAGAATAAAACTGTGTGTATATGTATATATATATTGTTAAAACCTCTCAAACTGTATCTGATGTAGGGTCATGTGTGTTCCTCTGAATCAGGGTGGACCACAGCAGATGTGGACAGGACTGTGGTATCCACAGTTTTAATTTAGAGAAAATAAAATAACCCTCGAGTGCAGTCTGCTGTAACATAGACCTGTGCACATCAGTCATGGTCCACCCTGACACAGAGGAACACATGACCCTACATCCGATACAGTTCTAGAGCTTTTAACAATATATATATATATATATATATAGTTTTATTCTTTCCATTAATCTAACTGTTAATAATAATTGCTTGATTTGCAGTTTTTAATGTGTACTTACAGCTGAAGTCCTAGACGTTTGTTGAAGGAAACATTTTCCTGCTTCTTTACCTCAGTCTAGGACAGACTGAAGTCCAATGAGGCCTCAGCCTTATTATTGGAAATAACATTCTATTTAACGTCATGTTACTGTCACTCATGGTGTCAGATTCTCTATCCTTCAGTCTAACTCTGCAGAGAGTTAACTCACATTAACACTGAAGAAGAGTGGACTTATATAGACACCTGACAGTGTTACATTAACACTGGAACATTTGCTGTGTGTAAACCTCTGTCTCTATCATTTATGTTAGGAAATAATCTGAGTTTGCAGGATAAATGGAGCTGAACTAAACAGTTCTGAAAAGTGGAACAGTTCTTGTGGTAAAACGTTTACCCTTCTGAATGTTTGGTCATTTTAACAGCTTCAAATCTTTCAAATATTGTTTTGTTCTATTTTGTCTGAATATTTACAATTTAACATCTAAACTTGTGGGTTATTATCTACATTTTTGTTTAGTTTATGAACATTTTCTAACATCATAAATATATTTGAATAAATATTTTTCTGCAGTAGCGGTCCTAATACAGATGAGCAATCCGAAAGCAGTGTTGCAATGTTCAAGTGTGGAAAATGACAGACTGTAATGAGAATAATAATGGAGTGTGTACCTGGTGCCTTAATCGGACCACCTGCTTTTCAAAATCTTTCAAAAGGCTGAAGCTTTTCACATGCGTTGGAAAAATGTTGGGCTCGCTATAAAAAGTACTGCCATCAGATTTGCAATTAATGTTATTTAACTGTGCACATTTTAAACCTGTGACGCACGGTCAGCTAAAGGAATATAACAATTCAATGATTGAACGACGTCTGAACCATTGTTTCTCAGCCAGAGGCACAGGGACCCCAGGGGGTACTGGAGCACTCCCCAGGGAGTACTTGGAAATATTTCATATCTAAAGAGGCGAAAGTCCAAATCTGTGCAAAAATGTGGGTTCAGTGTAATTTTCTGTCAGGTATTCACACTGTCATGACGTCCTGATGGCAAAGGCAAAAAAACATGGTTGTTTTGAACATGGTTGTTGAGCTGCAGTCGGCCCGGTAATGGCTTTCATTTGGATCGAGGCTCTTCCACTTGACTTTTTTGTTCCATAACCATCAGGATCTTCTACGAAATTCATAATGACTGTTTTACTGCGTCCCACTTCAGTAGCGATGGCACTACGAGAGGCTCTGCTTATGCAGCTCAACAACCAGACCTCGGTCCAAACAGGACGTTTTTAGGCCCGAGCGGCCTGCCGTAGCAAGGGCCTATTGTAATCGCAACGCAGTGCGCGCAGCGCACTGTACCGAGGTGCGCGGAGCGCACGAAAACAGCGCGAAGCGCTGTCCCCATGTCAACCGTAAACTCACCGTGTAAAACAGTGACTGCCCACACGTCTGGTGTGGGCCCTTATACTTGTAATTGCAGCAAAATGAATGGGGGTATATGGCCAACTGTCATACGGAGGTGGATGACGAGCGCGAAGCGCTCGTCATCCACCTCCGAGCCCCACGAGTGTGTGGGGGAAGTCAAAAGCTTTCCAAAAATGTATAATATGATGTAGTCGCGAAAGCGACTATATTGTTTTTGCAGGAAATATTATTATTATTTTTAGGCCCGAGCGGCCTGCCGTAGCAAGGGCCTATTGTAATCGCAACGCAGTGCGCGCAGCGCACTGTACCTAGGTGCGCGGAGCGCACGAAAACAGTGCGAAGCGCTGTCCCCATGTCAAACGTAAACTCACCGTGTAAAACAGTGACTGCCCACACCTCTGGTGGGGCCCTTATACTTATAATTGCAGCAAAATGAATGGGGGTATATGGCCAACTGTCATACGGAGGTGGATGACGAGCGCAAAGCGCTCGTCATCCACCTCCGAGCCCCACGGGTGCGTGGGGGAAGTCAAAAGCTTTAAAAAAATGCATAATATAATGTAGTCGCGAAAGCGACTATATTGTTTTTGCAGGAAATATTATTATTAGGCCCGAGCGGCCTGCCGTAGCAAGGGCCTATTGTAATCGCAACGCAGTGCGCGCAGCGCACTGAACCTAGGTGCGCGGAGCGCACGAAAACAGCGCGAAGCGCTGTCCCCATGTCAAACGTAAACTCACCGTGTAAAACAGTGACTGCCCACACCTCTGGTGTGGGCCCTTATACTTATAATTGCATGAAAATGAATGGGGGTATATGGCCAACTGTCATACGGAGGTGGATGACGAGCGCGAAGCGCTCGTCATCCACCTCCGAGCCCCACGGGTGCGTGGGGGAAGTCGAAAGCTTTCCAAAAATGTATAATATGATGTTGTCGCGAAAGCGACTATATTGTTTTTGCAGGAAATATTATTATTCTTTCTTTCTTCTTCTTCTTCTTCTTCTTCTTCTGCTCTTTGAGCAGGAATTTGACCCCCTGAACATAGTCGAAAACTCACCAAACTTTGCCCAAAATTCAGATCCGGTGAAAAATTAATTAAAATGTGTGTTTCGTTTTGGGGAAATAAAAAATGGCGCGACAGCGCCACCTACAAAAGTGAAAATACATTGCGCCTATGGGGAGGGGGCCAACATAAACTTTGTCATAGAGCGACGAGATTCGGTACAGACATTCGTCATGTGACGACAACCAAAAAACATTATTGTGGCCACGCCCCCAAACAAACCGGAAGTCCGCCATTTTGACAGGAAGTCGGGAAAATGGTGAGTCAGCGTTTTCGCTGACGTCGCATTTTAACGAACTCCTCCTAGTAGGCGGCTGCATATATGAAAAAAAAAACACCTAACCCCAAAAAAATTGCTACAAAAGGTTTTTCAATGGTTTCCTGTAGTATCAGGTGTGCTTATTAACATACTAAAAGTCTACCAAAATCTGACCACTGGAAAGGTGTAATTTCCAAGATGGCGTCCAAGATGGTCGCCAAATCCTTAAAATGCCCATTACTCCTTTATTATTCGTCCTAGACAAGTCATTTTGGTTTCTAACCCCATGTTTTAGGTATCTAGGAATCCAATAAGCTTGTTCAAATTGTAATGACATGATTACATAATTGTTAAATAGAAATGGTGGACAAATACTCTATGCATTAATATTAGCGAGGTTGTCACGGCAACGGCACAAATTTTCCCAGAGGCTTAGAGGGACATGGATGGGCTTATTTTAAAGCCCCGGTCCTGTTCTTCCCAACACAATAAAGAATAAGTCTGTACGACATTTACTCCCAGAGATATTCGCTAAAGTCTGCGAGGTGAGCGACCATGTCGGCCCCGACATGGTAGACCTGGATGGGTTTTAACCTCTCTGTTATCTCAGCATATTAGCAATTAGCATATTTACATTATAGTGAAATGCTTGCAATTAGAAAGTGATTACAAATCTCTTATTTATTTTTGAGAAGAATGCCTTTGATCTGCACTAGATTTACAAATAGTCACACTCGTCCTCCCATAAAGGTTGATTATGTGGATTGTCACAATTTTCCACTTGACATGGTCCACAAGCAGGTGTGCATGGTAGTCCATATCCTTTGCAAGTACACTGTGGTGTTCGGCAGTTGTGCTATTACAGTGGGCTATCTGCAGGAGACTTAAAAGGGCAGCAGTTTTATCGGTCAGAACTGGCACGAACTAGCCTGGCCTTAGCCATGCGTAAAGTCTGGTCAATTATCATTTCCATACATGTACGTCTGGGTCTGATCTCAGTGACTGCGTTACATCGGTTGAATTTCAACCTGCCATTTAGTGAGTGGGTAAAAATGCTAGCGATTGGGTCAAATCAGATCCAATCGTTTAAAAGGAGTTCACCCCTCCCACCTGAAAACGGAGCTCAATTGTGAAGATCCACAAGAAGAAGACCCTTTGTATGAAATGGGTACGAGGGTCTGGTGAGACCAGGCTAGACACGAACCACTTGTCCTCAAATTTCCATCCCCAATCCACCACATTTATGTCCATACCCTTTCATATCCACACCATTACCATCTGGTAATACACTCTGAGCAAATGACATTTATGATATTCTTTGCTTGATACGTCATTATGGTAAAGCAACTGTAGTTTGTGATGGCTACAGTGAAGGTTTTCAATGCAAAAACTGAGTTTGTGGAAAAAGAAGATTTCCTTTCCACACCTTCTAACAAACAAGGACTTTGGTGTCGTGACTGAGGAACTGCAGAAGAAAGACTGTAATGTTATCAGTGCATCAGGAGATGCAGACGTGGACATTGTGAAGGCTGCAATCAAGGCGTCACAACATCAGCCCATGACCTTGATAGGTGAAGATACAGACTTACTCATTCTTCTTCTCTACTATGCTGAGATGAAAAATTAGGATCTCTATTTTCGTTCGGACAAATCCACAGTTCCTGAGATATCAATGAGATGAAACAAGTCCTGGGGAGTGACTTGTGTTCTCAGTTGCTTTCACAGGTTGTGACACAACTTCCCAGATTTATAGTGTTCCAGAAGAATGAGCGATAGAATTTTCTAAAAATTTGTTTTATTACTTATTACAAAACCAAACGTTTACATAGATTTCATTAATGTTTGGTAGAATTGCCTTTAAACTGTGACTTTGACTTGGGTCAAACGTTTTGGTTTTCCCTCCACAAGCTTCTCACAATAGTTAGATGAGTTTTGGTCCATTCCTCCAAACAGAAGTGGTGTAACTGAGAAACATTTGTAGGCCGCCTTGCGTGCCTATGCCTTTTCAGCTCTGCCCATACATTTTGAACTGGACTGAGATCAGGACTTTGTGACGACCACTTGAAAATATTGACTTTGTTTTCCTTAAGACACTTTGTAACCAGTTTGGCTTTGGGTCATTGTCTAGTTCAAAGACCCATCTGCGCCCAAGCTTTAACTTCCTGGCTCTTGAGATGTTCGTACAATTTTTCCACATAGTTTTTATATTATTTACAAAACGTGACAATTTATATCATTCAGTTTTGTTGATATTGAGGTTCGTTTTGCAAAAGGGAATCCCAAGAAGCACAAAGCTTAAGGACAGGGACCCACAATTAAAATATACAACATACAATCAAAGTGCAGAAGCAAACAAAATACATAATTACAAATTACAAAAATTGCCTGTTAAATGTACCTATCCAGTCTCTACACATCATAATATTTCTGACATTCTATGCATTCAGGGGCCAGACCAACATGTGACCAATGTGACTCATCAGTCATGTGGATTTTTAAGCATAACGTAGCAATACCTTTTGTTTAAAAAGCTTTCTAAACACGTAACATTAATGTGATTCTTTTCTTCATGATGTCATCTATTTTGTGAAGTGCACCAGTTCCTCCCGCAGCAAAACAACCCCAAAACAAGCCTGATACTGACACCCCGTATTTCACAGTTGGGATGGTGTTGTCAGGCTGCAAGATTCCCCCTTTTTCCTCCAAACGTGACCATGGTCATTATGCCCAAAATTTACTTTATTTTTTTCCGTCAGACCACAGGATATGTCTCCAAAAATGTAAGTCTTTATCCTTTTTTTATTTGCAAACTCCAATCTGGCTTTTTGATGTTTGTTTTGGAGTCAGAGCTTCTTCCTGGCAGAGTTCCCTCTCAGCCCATGGACAGGACTTGTTTCACTCTGGAGAATGACAAACTCTTACCAGGTTCAGCATCTTCTCCAGGTCTTTTTCATTTGTTCTTGGGTTGATCTTCACGTTTCAGACACAGCATGTTCATCTCTGGGACACAGAACCCGCCTTCTTTCTGATCTGTCTGATGACTGGACATTTCCATCATTGTTTTAACCAATGAACCTGAACCTTCAAGTGTCTGTAAATTACACCCAAGGATGAACTAGACTTGTGCTTCCAAGGTCATGACATCATCATCTGGGCTTTAAACTTTTTAAAGGTTTAATAATCTTAGTGTATATAAACGTCTGACTGTAAAAAGTGATACAAAAAATTTAGAAAATTCTATCTCTCATTCCTCTGGAGTTTGATGAATAGAAATGATAAATAATTTGGACCTATGTAAACATATGGTTCTCAATCTGTGTTTGGTGGCAACAGTACTGATTCACTAGCCTCTTTGTGCTATAACCTTTTTAGCAAGAAAATCATTTCCGCCAAATCATTTGTTACCACACAACCTATCCCTCATACCGAGTTCTCAACTTAATATCATTTGCTCAGAGCGTATTGATAATGTGGATTGGAAAGGGGAGTGACATGAATGCGGTGGATTGGGGATGGAAACTGGAGGACAATCGGTTCGTGCCAGTTCTTACCGATAAAACTGCTGCCCTTTTAAGTCTCCTGCAGATAGCCCACTGTAATAGCACAACTGCCGAACACCACAGTGTACTTGCAAAGGATATGGACCACCACGCACACCTGCTTGTGGACCATGTCAAGTGGAAAATTGTGACAATCCACATAATCAACCTTTACAGGAGGACGAGTGTGACAATGACTATTTGTAAATCTAGTGCAGATCAAAGGCATTCTTTTCAAAAATAAATAAGAGATTTGTAATCACTTTCTAATTGCAAGCATTTCACTATAATGTAAATATGCTAATTGCTAATATGCTGAGATAACAGAGAGGTTAAAACCCATCCAGGTCTACCATGTCGGGGCCGACATGGTCGCTCACCTCGCAGACTTTAGCGAATATCTCTGGGAGTAAATGTCGTACAGACTTATTCTTTATTGTGTTGGGAAGAACAGGGCCGGGGCTTTAAAATAAGCCCATCCATGTCCCTCTAAGCCTCTGGGAAAATTTGTGCCGTTGCCGTGACAACCTCGCTAATATTAATGCATAGAGTATTTGTCCACCATTTCTATTTAACAATTATGCAATCATGTCACTACAATTTGAACAAGCTTATTGGATTCCTAGATACCCAAAACATGGGGTTAGAAACCAAAATGACTTGTCTAGGACGAATAATAAAGGAGTAATGGGCATTTTAAGGATTTGGCGACCATCTTGGACGCCATCTTGGAAATTACACCTTTCCAGTGGTCAGATTTTGGTAGACTTTTAGTATGTTAATAAGCACACCTGATACTACAGGAAACCATTGAAAAACCTTTTGTAGCAATTTTTTTGGGGTCAAACCATATTTGCAGCCGACTATAGGGCGTTTCACCAAATGAGCCCAAAATCGCTCCAGTTCATCTCGAGATGTGGGGCATCAAAAGTTATCCAAATTTTTTGGCTAAGTTTTACGGTTTGTTTGCGGCGAAGCCGCAATCTTTACGAAGAATTTTGCGACTTATCGTAAACAACAAATTGCTCCCATTCGCACAAACTAACTCTGATTAAAAATCGGAAATATACATTTTATTGATCTTTCGCCCCCGGACACAACCAATGTGAAAAAGTGACATTTGGCGCGATAGCGCCCCCTCTAGGCTGAGAACAAAAAATGCATTATGGGAAAAAAATTAGTTTCTCGGAAATGGATAAAATTCGGCACAATATTAGCTGATGGCATCCCGATCCAAAAAGCCAATGAGACCCATACCGTATTTTGTACGGTGTTGCCATGGAGACGACCGAGGCCCACCATGTTATTCCAATGGGACTGACCCGCATATCACACATTATACACATTACAGCGCGTTAGCGCCCCCTGTAAGGAGCTTGTGGACAGTAGTCATTAAAGTACGGCCCGTCAGGGCGGCCCGATGCTGCTTGTGAAATAAAAAAGATTTGGGGCGCGCTAGCGCCCTCTGCAGGTTGGAGCCATCATTCACATGGAGACGCTAAAAATCTCGTTTTGATGTTTACTCACAAACATTAATGGCTCATCAGGGCAATAAAATGTAGTGTGGCCACGTTGGCGCCCTCGGTGGGTTATGGCGCGGCAATGGAGGCACTAAGGGAGGCCTCCATTATATGATTGCTAGGCGACCAACAGGTGGTCGGCCATTTTGGGAAAAATCGAGTAATCGGCGCCGAAGGCGCTATTTCTCGCCTTTGCTCTTTTATAATCTCGACCTAGGGTGGCAGCGACATTATAACCACGTAGGGCGCGGCAGCGCCTCCCGGTTATTGCGGCGGCGTGCGGCAACCGGCGTCAACCGGCCACCGCGTCCCGCGAGGGCCTCTCGATGCCGCTTGCGGCTTTAATTAGGCCCGAGCGGCCTGCCGTAGCAAGGGCCTATTGTAATCGCAACGCAGTGCGCGCAGCGCACTGAACCTAGGTGCGCGGAGCGCACGAAAACAGCGCGAAGCGCTGTCCCCATGTCAAACGTAAACTCACCGTGTAAAACAGTGACTGCCCACACCTCTGGTGTGGGTCCTTATACTTATAATTGCAGCAAAATGAATGGGGGTATATGGCCAACTGTCATACGGAGGTGGATGACGAGCGCGAAGCGCTCGTCATCCACCTCCGAGCCCCACGGGTGCGTGGGGGAAGTCGAAAGCTTTCAAAAAATGCATAATATGTTGTAGTCGCGAAAGCGACTATATTGTTTTTGCAAGAAATATTATTATTTTTCTTTATTCTTTCTTTCTTTCTTCTGCTCTTTGAGCAGGAATTTGACCCCCTGAACATAGTTGAAAACTCACCAAACTTTGCCCAAAATTCAGATCCGGTGAAAAATTTATTAAAATGTGAGTTTCGTTTTGGGGAAATAAAAAATGGCGCGACAGCGCCACCTACAAAAGTGAAAATACATTGCGCCTATGGGGAGGGGGCCAACATAAACTTTGTCATAGAGCGACGAGATTCGGTACAGACATTTGTCATGTGACGACAAACTAAAAATATTATTGTGGCCACGCCCCCAGACAAACCGGAAGTCCGCCATTTTGACAGGAAGTCGGGAAAATGGTGAGTCAGCGTTTTCGCTCACGTCGCATTTTAACGAACTCCTCCTAGGGCGTTTCACCAAATGAGCCCAAAATCGCTCCAGCTCATCCCGAGATGTGGGGCATCAAAAGTTATCCAAATTTTTTGGCTAAGTTTTACGGTTTGTTTGCGGCGAAGCCGCAATCTTTACAAAGAATTTTGCGACTTTACGAAAACAACAAAATGCTCCCATTTGCACAAACGAACTCCGATTAAAAATCGGAAATATACATTTTATTGACCTTTCACCCCCGGACACAACAAATGTGAAAAAGTTACATTTGGCGCGATAGCGCCCCCTCTAGGCCGAGAACAAAAAATGCATTATGGGAAAATTAGTTTCTTGGAAATGGATAAAATTCGGCACAAAAATAGCTGATGGCATCCCGATCCAAAAAGCCAATGAGACCCATACCGTATTGTGTACGGTGTTGCCATGGTGACGCCCGGGGCCCACCATGTTATTCCAATGGGACTGACCCGCATATCACACATTATACACTATTACAGAGTGATAGCGCCCCCTGTAAGGAGCTTGTGGACAGTAGCCATTGAAGTACGGCCCGTCAGGGCCGTCCGATGCTGCTTGTGAAATAAAAAAGATTTGGGGCGCGCTAGTGCCCTCTGCAGGTTGGAGCCATCATTCACATGGAGACACGAAAAATCTCGTTTTGATGTTTACTCACAAAGATTAGTGTGGCCACGTTGGCGCCCTCGGTAGGGTTATGGCGCGGCAATGGAGGCACTAAGGGAGGCGTCCATTACATGGTTGCTAGGCGACCAACAGGTGGTCGGCCATTTTGGGAAAAATCGAGTGATCTGCGCCGAAGGCGCCATTTCTCGCCTTTACTCTTTTATAATCTTGACCTAGGGTGGCAGCGACATTATAACCACGTAGGGCGCGGCAGCGCCTCCCGGTTATTGCGGCGGCATGCGGTTACCGGCGTCAACCGGCCAACGAACTCCCGCGAGGGCCTCTCGATGCCGCTTGCGGCTTTAATTTTGTTTGCTTTTGTCATCAGGACGTCATGACCATAAATGGTAAGGTATTGTCCCAGTAGAGAAACGTGTTCTCTGTATTAGACCCATCTCCAGGTGTGGAGCCAGGCTGATACATATGTGTTCAATATTATTACCACCTAGCTGGAGGATTCACCTATTGTACATGTTTTAGTAGTATGGGAAACATGCACAGATTGGGAGAACATGCTAACTCCACAAAGAAAGGCCCTGTCCAGGTGGGACTGGAACTCAGGACCTTACTGCAGTGAAGCACAGGCACTAACCACTGCGCCACCGCGCCCTGATGTCAGTGGATCCACTTTTGCTCAGATTTGACCTTCTAAAGGCATGTTGTCCTAAACTTTTGATCAGATTTGAGCCATTTCTGTTCATAAGCCTTCAATGAACAGTTTAGGGGAGGCCGGATAGAGGGTGTAGGACCCTCTGGAGGGTCCTACACCTTGATGCTGCTTAAGCTCCTTGCCCCGCCCCTTCTTGATTGCCTCAAGTGGGCACACCTGGGAGAAATGAGATAAAGGCGGAAGCGGTTGGAGACAGACGGAGGACAGGCAAAAGAGAACACACGGAGGCAGGCACGGACGGCCTGGCCTGGCCTGCCCTGGTCTGGCCCGGCCTGCCGTGCCCTGCCCTGCCGTGCCCCCTCGATAGCAGTCGAGGACACGCAAAGGAAGGACAGAAAGAGAGGAGACCGACAGGAGGCACGAGCAAAGAGGGGCACAGCACTGGAGGAACGAGACCGGGCCACCGGGGGTCGCGACTGGCACGGGGAACGGGGATACGGAGAAGGACGGGACGGGACGAGGAAGGAGCGAGGCGTGGAGTGCCGACCGCAGGGATGCAGCACGCAGTGGGGACCGAGGACCGATACGACCTGACGGGTTGGCCTATAGCGCCGGGGTTGGACGTTTGGATCGGCCTGGCCTGCGTGTGGGGCGGGGAACCTGTGCGCGGCGGCAACCGGTGAGACGAGCCGGAAGGAACGCCGAGAGGAGTCCGTGAGGAGAAGAGCCCGGAGTCACCCCGTGGGCCGTCCCGAAAACCCTACGTTTAATTCCCTTTTTAACTTTTGTAAGTGAATTTGAGAAACCTTTTATAGTTGAGCACAAAAATGGTTTCCTTGAGTAGTCCCACAGCGCCCCCCGGGGGTCACTCCCATAGTGATCTTGGAAATGGATTATTTTGAGAGAGATCGAACCGCTGCTTCATAGAGGGGCAGCTAATAACAAAAGTCAAAACTCCTCCTATTAGAAATGTCCTCAGCACAACCAGGAAGTTTTGTTTACCATTGAAAACTCCAGCACAAACATACAGCGCATTTATGAAGAAAACTCTCATGCTAATGTGGAATTATTTATATACATATTTGTCATATTAGGTTTTAGTGATTCTATAATACTGTGTTGATCTGTAAACTGTGCTTTGAGGTTCATTTCAATGGCGGACATTTTATTCTCTGCTTGTATGTATGGTTGATCCACTGGGGGGCAGTGTGTTCAAATGAGGAGTCAGATTGCGCAGAAGAAGAAGTGACGATCCAAGAGAGCTGATTGGTTGGGGGAAGACACACCTATTCCTTTGTATTGTGTGGCGGGGGAGAGAAGCACCCTCTTCCACCCGCCTCGTCGTCCGGTCAACATGGAGGTCAGCTGAACAGATGAACTGTTAGCTTGTAATAGGAAATAAAGTAATGAATTTGGATTATAATATACCGAGTCTCCATCCTTTCGTCCAGCACTAAAGAATACGCTATTTTCAATACTAATTACACCCCGCCTTAATGAACTCATCACAAGCGTACAGAGCATATCACGGAAACGGCGTAATTTCGCTGGCGAACCTCGGCGGAAATAGAAGCTCATTTATTTTATGTCTAAATAAATACCTGAGATGTCGCTCTCTCTCCTCTCGTGGGCACGCGCTAATTGGAATGTAATGTTCCACTCGCACTAGGATGTCTACAGCTAAGCCACGCTTCTTCTTCAGGAGGTCTGGTATCCGTGACTTGGCCGTGAAAAGAAATGAGTAATAAAAAATAAAAAAAACGCTCATTTTGGACTGAGTAAAAAGACGCTAAACGGTGGCATTCAAGTGACGCCAGGATGGGCTTATCTCGACTGTCAGAACACGCCGTTCCCCGACGTAGACGTGCCAATCAGCCGCGGGGCGCCGCGGAATGGGGTCGTCAACTTTGAAAGCGTCGCTATGTTACTGCTTTTCTTTTTCCTCCTCATAATTTGTCCTGTCTGGTTCTGCCGCTTTATGATCACGTTGAAAGAACTTTGGGGAGAGACAGTCCGGACGCGGTCCCGGCTGGCCTGTTAACCTCCCAGGGTTTTATTATTTTAGTCTCAGAGCTTGGATCTTGGCGTTTGGTGCCCATTTGAGTCCAGCCCACTCTGAGTCATTGTGATTTGATTGGCTGCAGAGTTACACTCTAGGTCAGACACCATGAGTGACAGTAACATGACGCTAAATAGTGAGCCTTTAGTAGAAAAGCTGAAGCCCCATTGCTCTTCAGTCACAGACTGGGAAGTGAAGAAGGAAGTCATGGAGCGTCTCATTTAGAACGTCAAGCTTCTGCTGGATGTAGCAATAATGTCGGTAGCGTCACAATTGTGCAATAAAAGTAAAAGAGAGCTGTGTTGTGAGAATTACCGAGGGATCTCAGGACAAGAAAGCAACATTTACCCATGTCGGTGAAGTTTCTGTGCACGTGCGAATAGACTTTTTTTGTTGTCGGCCGGGTCGTAAAATGGCGGCCATTCAAACATATATACATAATTAACGTGGTTTATTATCAATAACAATCTTAATTTAGACGGAGCGTTACACGAGTGCTTTAGTGGGTTCAAAAACACGACTCTTCCTAATGGAAGAATGAGAAAACAGCTCACATCCAAACATAAAGTTGTGCGTGTGGAGACGATGGAGAGCGGCAGGTGTCACGCGGACATACTCATCTGCACTTTAACTCAGACAGAAGATATCTACGATATCCCCATTCCCCAACGCTGTCCAGATCTGACCGCATCAGCGAGGGCTGGGCTGATGCCCTTCTGCACTTTAATGTGGCTTCAGGTGTAAAATAATGATTAAGTCTCTCACCGCTGAAATATTATGGAGGGACAAATCGACTATGCTAAAGTCATGAAAAGTCAGTCTCGAGCGATTCAACATGGACCCAGCTCTGCCACTCTCTGATATTCTCTCCATGTTTTCTACTGTCGGCCGATGGAAATTATTTTTACCGGTCATTTGCTTTTCAAATCGGCAAACGGAAACCCTGCTCTAGGGTCATTTCTTTTTAGGGTTTCTGGTAGGTTTTCTTGTTAGAACGTATACGTAATCATGGACAGATCCATCAGCAGTGAAAACCTACCAGCAACCCTAAAAACTATTTAGCACCGTAGAAACCAGCCTTCTTTTTTTTTTTTCTTCAGGCACCGCTGGGAATTTAACCCAGAGTCATCTGTTTATTAGACAGGCATTTTCACCGACTAAGCCACAGAGTATCCTAAATCAGTACATTTGTAAGAGGCCTAAGCCCAAACCGGATGAACGTCAGCGTCCGCCATGACAAGAAGCCTCCCAATTGGGCTGTCAGTTAGGAAGGAGTTAAGGAATGGAGCCTGTATGCTAACTACATAGCCACTTTAGCATAAATACAGCCGGTATCGCGTCATAGAACGGGGCGTGGCTTTGCCAAGGGGAAAAACAGAATCTTTTGGGAAACACAATTCTTCACTCTTTTTAGCCATTTTCTGGCAAAATATAAACGTATGTATCACACATACATAAAGTCAAGTCTAAATTGGGTTAATGTGGATGTTTATTCACAGCAGATTGTTCAGTAGAAGCATCATGTTTTCATTCTCTGTTATGGGCTGTTGAACCACTTTGCTCCTGGCTCACGCCACTTAAACAGTATTTACAGCCAAGTTTGAGTGAAAAAAATGATCTCCATTGTGTAATTGGATGTACAATATCCCTCTCTCCCTTTGTCTTTTCTGTCAGCCTCTAGGGGCATATTGTTTTCCCCCTTAACTGTTTTCAAACATGGCCATGTGTGGGCGGTTCCAGAGACGCCGTCTGTATCTATAGGGACCTCTGGTGGTTCCTCACCGGCGATTAGGAGCTATGTGCCATCCCATAAGCCACTCCGCCGCCAATCCCCCCACCCTCGAGTGATTCTTCATGCACAACCACTGTTGATTGACAGGTGAACATTTAAATAAATGTTTTTTTTTTTTATCTGCACAAGCCAAACTTTGTATTTTGTCACTTTTATAGAGTCACTTCAGCACAGTCACATGTCACTGTTTTAACGAGCCTGTCAGTAAATGGCCTAAATGAAGGCAGTTTCTGCTTTTGCTTTCATTTACAGTAAACCTACGCCACACGGATCATATACAGACATTGCACAGAGAAGGAGAAGACCTCACTGTGTGTTAATGACCTCACTGTGTGTTATCAGTCACCTTGAGTCTCTCTCTCTAAAACCAAAAAATCAGGTTAGAAATCTAGGAGTAATCATGGACTCAGACCTGAACTTAAACAGCCACATTAAAGCAATAACATCATCAGCTTTTTACCATCTGAAGAACATTAAGATCAGAGGAATAGTGTCAAAACCAGACTTGGAGACACTCATCCATGCATTTGTCTCCAGTCGGTTAGACGACTGTAACGGCTGCTCACTGGCCTTTCTAAACGAGCTGTTAGAGCTGCAGAACATCCAGAACGCTGCTGCTCGAGTCCTGACAAGAACCAGGAAATACGACCATATTAGTCCAGTGCTCCGGTCTCTGCACTGGCTTCCTGTCACTCAGAGAATATAATTTAAAACAGCTCTGCTTGTGTACAAGTCGTTTCATGGTTTAGCACCAAAGTCCATCTCTGACATGTTAGAGCCGTATGAACCATCTCGGGCCCTGAGAACTTCAGGGAGGGGTCTCCTGGTGGTTCCCAGAGTCAGGACTAAACACGCTGAGGCTGCGTTTCAGTTTCATGCAGCTAAAATCTGGAACAGTCTTCATGAGGATGTGAGACAGGCCTCAACTCTGACAATGTTCAAATCCAGGCTGAAAACAGCTCTTTTTACCCGAGCAGATGAAAACTGAAAGTATTTTATCTGCACTCTTGCCTTTTACTGTAATTGATTAATTTTTATGTTGATGTTTTAATGATTGATTTGATCTGTTTTCTTGTAACTTTATGCTACTGTGAAGCACTTTGAATTGCCTTGTGTATGAATTGTGCTCTACAAATAAACTTGCCTTGCTGCGGCATCTTTCTCTGACGATAAACGTGATTTGGTGGAATATTTGAGCATTTTGTATTTCTTTGATGAAGCTGTAGCTTCATATTGATATTATGGTTCATGTTTGAGTCATTAACGTCAGTGGGAGTGTTTTTGTAGTCCAATACTATCACTGTCACTATACTGTCACTTCCCCTGTGTTTTCTGCCCTGGGGGAGGACGGTCGGATTGCGCTAACGCAGCTGAACCTCTCAACGTATATAGCGCTTTTCCACCTACATTAGGCACTCAAAGCGCTTTACAGCAAGGATCCACTCACCCATTCATACACCAACGTACACAGACACTGGAGGAAATGTGGGTGAAGTGTCTTGCCCAAGGACACGACAGCATGCACCTTCAGGAGGTGGGATTAGAACCCCCAACCTTCCGATCATGAGACGACCCGCTCTACCATCTGCGCCACCGTCTCCACAGATAAGGCAGTGCCAGCTTCAATGTTGTACAGGTTATATCTATTGAATCATTTCGTATTTAGGGAAAATTCGCCCGGGCGCCCAAAGATTTGGATCTGCATCTAATTATAAATTCATTTTAAAAACTTGCTGGCTTGTAGCATTCTGGCACAGCGACCCTGAAAAGTGAGCCTGCAAGTTGGTAGACATGCCAAATAAATGTGTCTCTGTTAAGGCGAGACACTGCAGGTGAATAGGTAAATAAATTCATGGTAACACTTTATCATACGGTTACATGAAGTCATGCCTGAATTACATGAAATTATGATTTCATGATGTATTTATGCATGACAAAAGCATGACTCATCAAGAATTAACATGACTTCATGTTCTTTCATAGTTTTGTCCTTATTGTTATTGTCCAAAGCATAAAGGTGCATCACTTTAGTATAGGGGATGCAATCATCATGAATTAATGAATGAACTAAGGATTAGCTAATGAATAAATTCATTACAGTAGTTCCTTAATTAATTCTTGCATGAAGTTATCTATGAAAGAACATGAAGTCACGTTAACTCATAATGAGTCATGATATCGTTATGCATGAATACATCATGAAATCATGCATTATTTCATGCATAATTTTTTATTTGTTTATTTTATTTATTTTTTTGAACAGGGACAGTGTACAATATACATTAGCCTCAGAAAGGAGAGATGCATTGTACCACTTGTGCTAATTTCCATTTTATGTTATTCATGCATGACTGCATGTAACCTTATTATGAAGTGTTACCAAATTCATTTATAGATATCAATTTGAAACTTTAGCTAAACATTACTGATATTTTTGAATGAATACCCGTGGGAAAGACGGCTTTGTGAAGCGATGTTGTAGCTGCTTCCTGGTTATCTCCAATCGTCATAAAATAAGCATCGAACAGGTACATTTAATCTTTCTTATAGACATGAAAACTAAGATAAAAAAAAAACGATCATAAAAAAATCTCCCCATTCACCACCGCGCAAAAAATAAATACTTTCATATTTGATGCTACAAATGTGTTAGAAAAGTTGGGAATGAGTCAACTAATATTTTAATTTTGTGGCTTCCCCTTCCATTGTTTGGTATATAAAAAAGGTCAGCTGTTAAACTTGCACTTTAAAAAGCTTCATATAAAACACCTTGTGAGTAGGGATGAGCTTATATTAATTCCCTGTTCATTTCTGTCCTCGATCTGGTTCTTTATGGATTCTCTATCGATTCAGAATGCTTCATACTTTTATATTTGAACAGGGCAAATAAAATAGCCTCTTTTGTCATGAACTTCACACAAATACAAAGCATGTTTTAAAGCTCTTGTAAAATCAAGAGAATGGATGCATAATGAAGATCCGGATCCCATTCGAGTGATAAATCCCATTGCTGAACGAAACTAATGCCCTAATGTTTAATTTTCTCTCTCTTTTGGAGTTTTCACAGCTTACATCTCCCAACGCCGGTCCTATGACAAAGGCATCTTTCTAAGGAACGCTGTTAGCCGCCAAATGGCTCCAGTCCAGTGAACATAACATGGACGTGTGAAGAGCCTCCTGTCGGTGCTCCGACAGGAGGCCGAGAAGGAGATGTGCTGCCTACAGTAAACAGAAGCGGTCCACCTGGGGTATAAGGCTTGCTCTTTAAAGTGGACATATTTGGCCAACCTTCTTGAGCTTCTGTGTTTATGTTCTCACTCTTTCATCAGAAACATGCCCGCGGTCGTATTTTGCCACACGCATTTACGTAATCTTGTTCACTTTAGTCGTTTTGGAACTACTGCAGAAGAGCTCCCATCTGTATTTCCTGGATTATGTTGTGTCGCCATAAATAAATAAAATATTTAAAAAAGCACACTGCGACATTGTTTCAATAACCTTCGGCAATGTCAAAACAACCAGTGTGGTGTTCATTTTTTTCCCCCACCAAGATCTTTTGTATTGATGATGGGAGAGAGTGACCTCTGCGCAAAGCCATCTCCAGCACATTCCATAGATCCTTAGTGGGGTTGGAGTCAGTTAAATCCAGGTGGTGACTCTTTTCTTTGGGTCAGGCAGTGTATATACTGTAGAACCTATGTTTTCACAGCCTTGGCTTAAAGCAATACAATTCTGATCTCAAACTGCGTATAATCTCCGGGTCATCCACTTGTAAGCATGCTTTGGCACGGTTATTTGCAAATTCTAGAAGTAGCACAATAGGTTTTGCACTCAAACATCTATGGGGTCTTAGTATGTCTAAAACGTTGAAGGTTATACAGTAAACAAACATGAAAGCATGAATCTTGTATTAGTTTAGTAGTTCATATTTCAATCTTCACCTAAACCTTGATTTCAGTGCTCGTCAAAAAAAAAAACTCAATTATTCAAAGAAAAGTTATTTTGTTATCTGTGCCTGGTAGTTAAAGTGTTGGTGTAGCTAAAGTGTGGATGTTTTGCCTCTCCTTGAAGCGGCGACTGCTGCTAAAGTCACCCACAAATGAGCACTACATTTGATACCAGTACTTCAACGATACTGGGTCTACGATACCTGAACGATACTTGTATTCAATACCTATACTACAATATGTGTAGCCTAAACAAAATAATAACATGTTAATTTATTCCACTAAAAACTATTCATTTTAAATGTGTATAATTTATTTGAGCTAATTTAACAATATCTAGCTTCTTGGTTGAGAGGTGAAACATCCACAATACTTTATCCAAGTACAGATGATGACATGCTAAGGCCCAATTCTCCCCCTTAGCTCTCCGCTTAGCCCTTCCCCTCCGTTTTCCGCCCTGAGCGCACTGTGAGCGGGTCTACCTCTGCCTGTCCCCGCCCTGAGCGCACTATGAGCGGGTCTACCTCCGCCCGTCCCCGCCCTGAGCGCACTATGAGCGGGTCTACCTCCGCCCGGCCCCGCCATGAGCGCACTGTGAGCGGGTCTACCTCCGCCCGGCCCCGCCATGAGCGCACTATGAGCGGGTCTACCTCCGCCCGTCCCCGCCCTGAGCGCACTATGAGCGGGTCTACCTCCGCCCGTCCCCGCCCTGAGCGCACTATGAGCGGGTCTACCTCCGCCCGGCCCCGCCATGAGCGCACTGTGAGCTGGTCTACCTCTGCCCGTCCCCAGCCTGAGTGCACTGTGAGCGGGTCTACCTCTGCCCGTCCCCGCCCTGGGCGCACTGTGAGCGGGTCTACCTCTGCCCGTCCCCGCCCTGAGCGCACTGTGAGCGGGTCTACCACAGCCCGTCCCCGCCCTGAGCGCACTGTGAGCGGGTCTACCTCTGCCCGTCCCTGCCCTGAGCGCACTGTGAGCGGGTCTACCTCTCCCTGTCCCCGCCCTGAGCGCACTGTGAGCTGGTCTACCTCTGCCCGTCCCGCCCTGAGCGCACTGTGAGCGGGTCTACCTCTGCCCGTCTCCGCCCTGAGCGCACTGTGAGCGGGTCTACCTCTGCCCGTCCCCGCCATGAGCGCACTGTGAGCGGGTCTACCTCTGCCCGTCCCCGCCATGAGTGCACTGTGAGCTGGTCTACCTCTGCCCGTCCCCAGCCTGAGCGCACTGTGAGCGGGTCTACCTCTACTTCTGCCCGTCCCGCTATGAGTGCACTATATGAGCGGATCGGCTGATCTCTCGCAGCTCTGGCTAACGGGCTGCAACAGAAGGGCTGAGACAGAGTCCTGTTGTTTAGGTGTTACAAAACAGCATCAGTCTGTTACAAGTTACTGATGAACTGGTTCAGTAGAAACATGCTATAGATACAATAGGGGCTTGCTTTTTTTACATTTTCTTTCTATAAGTGTCTTCTAATTGATAAAAAAATATATATAAACAAATAAGATTCCATTCCAAACCCACATAACCTTAATCATCTGTGTTAGTTGTAAAAAGCAGTCAAAATGGAGGGCTGTCCCATTTCTTAGGGCGGTCTTTTCAACCCTCACCCTTAGCCCTCGGTTTCAAGGTGTAGGGAAAGGGCTAGGGCAAGGGGTCCCTCCTGTCCCTCAATCAGGTTTTCCACTCATTGGGTCTGACCACTTACCACATCTCCTCACACGCTCGCACAAACATCCTTTATTCCTTTTCCTCCTCTTTCTGAAAATGGCCATGTGCCAAATGTCTGATCATTCATCCGGAAAATGCCACCCTCCGTCGAGATATTTGTGATGTTTTTGTGCCTATCTCGGCACGCCATTTGTTTTTATCGGACATAACGCTGCACTCTGTTATTAAACTTTAATTGCGGCCCCTCTCGCCCGGTTAGCCTGGCGACATCTGTTGATTGCCCGACGGCTTGCTGACATCCATTATTGAGCCTGAATGTGACGCTCAACTGGATAATAGCAAGTTGTGAGGCTCAACAATCGCACATGTTGGCACACTTCTCAGAACGGAGCCATTCAAAACAAGCGTGTGGCGCTCTGTCCCTCCCAGCAAGTGTCCCCTTCAAACATTACAGAGGCATTTGGTGCTGGCGGCTCTCCACCATCCACTTGTCTGTCATGGAAATTAAGTAAATACAACAGCCAGTCCCAAAAGCACACGGCGTCGCGACTCCCCAATTCATGAATAATACAAATAATGATATTATATCTAAATTTGACCTAATTTGTCAGATTTGGACTAAAAGGCATAATGGCTATTTGGGTTGACCATATAAAACATCAACAAATCAGAATATAATGCAAACTTCAGGCTTCTTCTTTTCACAAATGACTATTTTTACAACTTATATAGGGCAGAAATAATGTTACCGTACATAGTAGAAAAGGTCTAGGGCCTGTAAATCTAAAAATTAACATAGAAATGACTGTGGAGTAAATACTAATTTAAAGTATATTTACATACATACAAGTCGTGGGCGGGTCGATATAAAAAAATAAAAGAAAAACGGTACTGGAGCTAGCAGGGCCGTTGAAGGGGGGGGGGGGGGGGGGGACAACCTGATACATTGCCCCAATAATAGAAAAAGGGAAGGGGCCCATGTGACACTTTCCTGTCCCACGCCCCAGAAAGTCTGTCAACGGGATCCAGTATTGAAAGTATAGATGTGCATGTCTAAACAGCACTGCACCCCTTTTAGTTCTTAAAAAAAATAAAACAAATCTATTTTTAATAATCAAATGTATTTAATTGATGGATTACATTTTCACAAAGTGGACTGGGCCTGCATGTGTAAAAATGAAGTTAAAAAGCCTACCATTTAATAAAAGAGATGCCGCTTGGGCCTGGCAAGCATCGGCATCCTCATACATCTCTAACAGGCTTGCAAAATGTATGTTCAATTATTCTATTCAGACATAAAAAATAAATACGTAAATAAATGAATGAATAGATGACTAAAACAAAACATCATTGCAAATGCTGAAATAAAATGTTCTGTCTGCTAATTATTATTTTGGTTGATTTAGGGCTTCATATCTAAGTGTCACAGAAAAGAATACCAATTGTCATACGTGTTATTATAGGAACTACCGTTTTAGCAGTTTCAGTTATGTAATCTTCATACACAAGTCTGATCTTTGACTATGAATTGCAGATCCCCCAAATTATTCATTTATTTCTGATGTTTGTGTTTTGTTTTTAAATAAACAAATTAAAGTGCTGTTACCTGTTCATGTTGCAAAATAATGGGCACCAGTCAGGGACGCCATCTTTCCTTGTAGTATTTGTGTTCTAAAGTAAGCTGTTTTTCCCAATTTTAATAAAAGCATATAGACAACCAGAAGGAGAAAAGAGCAGCCATTAACACATTCCAGCTATACTCGCCTTGCATGAAATGGAATCGGAGTGCATTAATATTGATGTTTTTGGTAGGCTGTCCTTTTCAAAGAGCCTGTACCTAATGGGAAGTGACCATAAAAATGCCCCAGAGGTTTACCTACAGACTGTACCAGACAAAACCACTCACTACTGTCCCACTGCTCGTGCTGAGCATTCACGGAACCCTCGTTTCAACTACAAAGGTACATAAATCTTGACTGTTTGGTGTCGGAGATTAACATGTTTATTGTTGCTTTTTGTTATCCTTGTAGCATAATTGCCTTGCCACTAGGGATGGGACGATACACTTAAACTCACGATACGATGCACCTCGATATGTCAGAGTCACGATACGATACGTCACGATACGATATCAAAAAAGAAAAAAATATTACTGTATAATAACAACTTGTTTATTTTTGTTTCAGTTGAACACAGGGAAACACGAGGCCTAACAGGCCAAACACAAAAAGAACACCCCCTTAGTGCTGCTCTAACCCGAGGTTAATGTATCTCAGGACTGGTTCTTCTTCAAAAAAAATAACATATCATTCCTGTGACTTGACATGACGACGCACTGCACCATTCCCCGGATATATATATATTTTTTTAATTTACAAATAATAATAATAATACATCGAACTTGTATAGCGCTTTTTGGACACTCAAAGACGCTTTACATCAGGGGTGGCCAACTAGTCGGAGACCAAGAGCCGAAATGTTCAACCTTGATCCTGTGAAGAGCCACAAAGGCACCGATCATTCGCGAGATCAAGGGGCGGTAGTTTATTGTGATTAAATATAATATGACCGTTATATGTAATCACAATAAAGTATAACTTTACGCCTGGCCTTTTTCTTTTGTTTTAATAATTGTATTAGATGTAATAGTTTTACTCCTCACCAAGATTGAAATAAATGTATATTAAATAAACTGACATTTTGTGCTGTTCTGCTCTGACTGGGATAGAATTATATTTTTTTATTTTTAATGCTAGAGTGTGTTAGTGTGAGGGGCCCTGCCCACTGAGCCCCCTCCTCTGGTTCGCCCCTGGCCTGTGCGCTCAGTGCCCGCAGCTTGGTCCTGACTGGACTGTGCAGAGAACGAACTTTAGGCTGCACAAAGTTCATAAGCTTTAATCAGGAGCCTCTGGAGGACGTCTGCAGTTATGTTTTATGTTGCATTTGTTACAGTTGCAGCTCATGTGACAGAAACGTCAATGACTTTGTGTATTTCCGCGTTACGATGTCGCGCTTCGCATCATATGCTTCATTAGAGCTCCGCTTTTTTCTATTTCCTAATTTTGATCTTTTTCTGTGAATATGAGGCCAACTTTCATCAAATAAAGAGTAGGCTAATCAGAAACTTGAAAAGCACAGAAGCTGATCCCAGTGCCACGATCTGCCTGACTGTTGTTTACCTACATCCCGCTTTGAGTGAGGCTGCTGCACGGGCGCCTTTTACGCGCCGCCTCGAAAAGGAGGGAGATACGGACATTCATGCGTGTAGAGATGGGAACACATGAACTATGGTTGGATTTGTGGTCAAGATTCTTAAAGACTATTACAGTTTATGGGGAATGTGTAGGCTACCATGCGGCTCGAGAGCCGCGTGTTGGCCACCCCTGCTTTACATAAAAAAAAAATTTTTTTTTTTTTTTTTTTTTTTTTTTCGCGATCCATTTTTTTTAACCTCCTCAGCCCTAACGGCACCCGATCGGGGGGCAGTAATGCTCCGGGCAGTTGGACGCCACTGGGCACAAGGGGGCGCCCTTCCAACCTTCTCAGTGAAAATGTGAATTGAATTTCTTCAGAGTTAGACTTTAGGTCAGACACCATGAGTGACAGTAACATGACACTAAATAGTGAGATCTTTATTGTCTGTAAAAAAAAGCTGAGGAGTTGTTGCTCTTCAGCCAGACTGAGAAGTGAAGATTGAAGTCATGGAGATTCTGCTTTAGACAGAACTTCAGAGTTCTGCTGGATATAAGAGTCATATCGTATTCTGAAACTCCAAAAAAGGTAAAAATTAAAAATATATAAAAAAATATTTTTCCAATAAAAAAACGTAGAAATACAAATGTGAACATCCTGATATTATATAATTAAAAATATTAGTTATTTATTAATTACTCTCTTTTTACAAAAAAAAACAAAAAAACAGGACAATTATATCTGATGGAGTGTCATGTGTGTCCCAGTTCTTCTGAGTCATGGTGGGTCATGGTGGACCATGACAGATGTGGACAGGACTGTGGTAGATCTACTTTTACTTTGGTGAAAAAAGTTACTATAGTAACTGTGTTGAAGAAATGATCATAAGCTTCTTCTGTAACATCAGTCCTGCTGCACCACGACTGACAAGAGTTTGTTTTTATAGAATGAGAGTAATAAATAATTAACTGACATTTTAATCACAAATTAAGGATGTTCACGACTATTACTAAGGAATACGTGAATTTTAAACGTTTAATGTTACATCCAGCAGAACTGTAATGTTCAAAATGAGAATCTCCATGACTTCCTTCTTCACTTCTCAGTCTGTGACTGAAGAGCAATGAGGCTTCACCCTTTTTACTGAAAATAAAGGGTCACTATTTAGCTTCGTGTTACTGTCACTCATGGCGTCTGACCTACAGTGTAACTCTGCAGCCAATCAAATCACAATGACTCAGAGTGGGTTGGGCCCAAATGGGCACCAAACGCCAAGATCCAAGCTCTGAGACTAAAATAATAAAACCCTGGGGTTAAGAGGTTAACTCGATGCATTTCGTCACGTTTTGTATCGCGATATTTCGTCAAACGATATTTCGTCCCATCCCTACTTGCCACAATTAAATTGTTTCATGGTAGTGCACGGATATCAGTGAATGATATCCGTTTTGTCTTCCGTCAGCATTTTGTAAAAGTCGATGTTTGATTATGACGATTTTTTTTCTTCTTCCGCTCAAGAATTAGCAGGCTTGTTGTTGTTAGAGTTATTGTGACAGTGGCCCTGGTAGTTTAGAAAAAGAGTTCCTTAAACTGAACAACCCCTCCTGGAACCGCCACCTTAACATGGTGGAGGGGTTTGAGCACCCTGGAGCTCTGTTGTCGGGGGCTTCGTGCCCCTGGTAGGGGTCTCCCAGGTGGTCCTAGGTGACGGGTCAGACAAAGAGCGGTTCAGAAGCCCCTTATGAGAGACCAACAGGCCCGGGTAGAACCATGAGGCCGTCCTTCTGTGGACCCACCACCTGCAGGAGGCGCTATAGGGGCTGGTGCAGCTCCAACAGCTGCCCCCATGACCCGGCAACGGACAAGTGGAAGAAAATGGATGGATGGATGGATACTGAACAAACAATTATAGTAACGTAATATTAATCAAGTTACAGGCTACAACTGCAATACCAAATCCTTATTAGTGTAACACTAATACGGATTACACCTGCTCTGCTGTGCTATTTCCTGTGTTCATTCATTGTATAATTGTGTCAAATAGCTATAGAATAAAGATCGAAACTGAGATCCCTTGATCTTTCGTAGAGGTTGTGTTAGAGACTGGTTGAAAAGATTTGATTCCTTTAGGAAGGTGATCATTTGTTGCTTGCATCTGCAAAGGTCAGATATTCTATGCCTGGGTTTGATTGCTTTCAGGCAGAAATGTCCTTCGAGGAGCCCGAGAAGGCAGCGGATGTTTAAGGCCTACAGGTTTAATCAATTGCGTGAGTCTTAAGATAATCTTTGTGAATCAATGTATGAAGTGTTTCCACGTGAGAACGACATGGAATAAAATAGGCTGGAGCCCTGAAACTAGGACCACAACATGGTGAGTCATTTGCTTTTGCAGAGTGGCAATTGGACACTTTTTTCATTTCTTCCTTCAAATTTAAAGCACTATAGCGTGATTTGATTTGTTGCATGTATTCAACCAGAATAGTCAACTTGAATTTCACATCTCTTTTTTTCAGGGGGGTGCTGGTAAGGTGTCAAAAGGTATCATGAACTTAGAGCAGTTGTTCCCAGTCGTTTTAGCGTAACATTTACAGGAGCACCGGGTGATATCTTGCTGCTCTTAGATTTAGTGCATGTAAGCGGGACATACGTGTGGTGGAGAAACACCCATGGCCAGTGGCAATACTATGTTGAGCGGCCTTTTTCCTCCACCAGACTCCACGGCAAGGAGTGAGGAGGAAGCACTCGCAATTACCACCGAGCTAGTGCCTAACCACCGTGTTTGGAGCGGCGCTGTCCTTGCACCAGGCACAAGATCCGGTCCCAAGTATCCCTCACCTTGCACAGTGGTTAGCGCTCGTGCTTCACAGCTAGAAGGTCCAGGGTTCAATTCCCACCTGGACGGGGCCTCTCTATGTGCAGTTTACATGTTCTCCCCATGTCTGCGTAGGTTTCCTCTACCACTACAAACATGTACAAATAAGCCAGGATAAATGAGAGTGCGGGACAACGGATGGAAATTAGCCCAATCTGGATTGGTTTGTTCATTAGCCCTGTCCCAACCATAAAACCCAATAAATTAATTAATAATACAAATCGGCATCCTTTAGTACTGTCTGCTGTGGGTCTGTTGATTCACTCTGTCTCTGCATCGACCAGATCAGTGTGGGTGCAAAAAAAAAATTTCTACAGTTTCTATTTTCCATCCATCATAATTGCATTAACGCGACCAAAACAAAAGCACATGTTCACCCCCAGCTACTCCTCCACAACATGTGAGTGAGTGCAATTACCTCTGAACATGCACAAATATATTACGCAGACTTAATAATAGTTGTATAAACCAAAAACACACTTTCTCGTCCAACACTGGTACAATGCCAATACTGTCGCACTGATGGAAGTTATTAGAGAATTATTCAATATTCTTCTGAGGTAGAGTCGGGCTAAAATTGAAATTCAAATATGAGAAGATGATATACACTGTTAGTGAGAATATTGGCTTTCTACTGTCAATACACCCCGCTTTATTACCTCCGCCTCAACTTTTGCATTCCGCCGGATAGAGCTTTTCCTCTCAAAGTACTTGTTCTATATTGACTTAGCGCGGCTCCCCCGTTATTTGGCCATTGAAAGTGAGTGAGTTTTGAATACATAATCCAATCCGACTATTGACCTAGATATGGTTTCCAGCACTCTGCCATCTGTGCGGCGCTTGTAAAATGCACCCGCAGCCTTATTAAGATTCCACACCTGGCGTTGCAGACTGCGGCGCAGTCTCTAAAATCTACCCAGCATCTCGTCTCCGGGGGATGGTTTTTGCTCCGAATCATCATCCGCGGTGACAGGCCACTGACGGGCAACGGGAAATACAACAGGTAGTGACAAGGCTGTTTTGGAGCTGGGTTAATTTTTGGAACAGATCTCAATTTAGTTTTGTGTCTTGATAAAGTACAGTCAACTCTTGATGGGTGTTTCAGAATACTGATTGGCCACCCCACACAATGTAACAACTTTGATTGTGATAGTCTTCATGGAAAGTCAAGTGCTTTATGCTTCATTGACTTCCATTGGGGCACACTTTGAGATCGCTCCGCCACCAGACAATAAAATCCAAACCGCCCGGGAGAGCGGATTTTTTCTTCTTCTAATCAGCGGTAAATGACCAAAAACGTGATCCATTCTGTTTGAATATTAACGGACACACGCTAATAACGTCACTGCTTGCCCTTCGCTGATTGATTTACTCCGCTTCCTGTTTGCTTGTGTAAATTACGCTGTAGAAATCAAGTTGATGCAGAGTCTTGCTAGACTCACACGCTGGTACAGCGGTGAGTTTGGATTTTTCCAGGCTAGGTATATGGTGGGGAGGATCCATGTTGGGGGGAGTTGTCAGGTGTTTTTGTTAACCTGGAGCTTGCACATCAGCACTTTACGACGCTGCTTTATGTGCTACAGAGATCCCATAGAAAATCCACGGGAAATACAGCCTTCTATACACAGTAGGGATGGGACGAAATATCGTTTGGTGAAATATCGCGATACAAAACGTGACGAAACGCATCGAGTAAAAAAAAAATGAATCGAATTATTATTATTTATTTATTTATGATAATTATTATATATTTTTTTCATGTAAAGCTTCTTTGAGTGTCCAAAAAGCGCTATACAAGTTCGATGTATTATTATTATTAAATGAAAAAAATATATATATATATCCGGGGAATGGTGCAGTGCGTTGTCATGTCAAGTCACAGGAATGATATGTTAGTTTTTTTGAAGAAGAACCCGTCCTGAGATACATTAACCTCGGGTTAGAGCAGCACTAAGGGGGTGTTCTTGTTGTGTTTCCCTGTGTTCAACTGAAACAAAAATAAACAAGTTATTATTATACAGTAATATTTTTTTCTTTTTTGATATCGTTTCGTGACTCTGACATATCGAGGTGCATCGTATCGTGAGTTTAAGTGCATCGTCCCATCCCTAATACACAGTCCTTTTTTTGACTGTAGAAACTCTTACGTGGTCTACCTGTGCTTTAAGCTCCCTCAGAGACACTTCTGCTCAGACTGTTTGGAGAGAGCTTTAATATCATGTCATGTCGTGCTGTAGAGAGTCATCAGGTGTGGGATGACAGGCTGGTTTGGGGCTCTCACTGTTCAGAGCAAAGGTAAATTGAAAGCCTTGTAAAAAGGGATAGGGAAAAAAAAGAATAGCCATCTATAAAAAATAAAAACAAAACATATGAAAGAATGGTTCTCAGGCAAAGAAAATCCTCAGAAACCCAAGCCAGCCACTGAACAGGGGAGTATGAGGTTAAGTCCTCTGGCAGGCATTTCAGGGCTCTGAAATACAAGAGCACCTGCTGTAAGCTTCCTTTTGTCTCCACATCGGTGAGCCTCTTGAACACGTCAGGTGTTGATCCTACTTACTGCTGCAAATGTATTTATATGGAAACAGCATGTAGCCAAGGTATTAAAGGATCTGTATCATACTATTTTATCCATTCCAAAGTATAGGCATGTATATGATATATTGTGCCTCTATCACTATGGAGTACTAATTTTTGAGAGAAATATAAGTATTTTCTGGGGGTATTTTCCAAACAAGACACTTCGATACAGTTAACTCCGCCCCTCTCTCGCTCTTTCCACATTTGCAGTCTTAGAAATATAAATATCGCTGCAAAAACTGAAGTTACTTCACATAATGCAGTTATAAGGAGTTGACATGTGCAACACAGTTTCATAAATGGCTAACACACATGCTAACACACATGCTAAGACACACGCTAACACACGTTTTGATTGACTCACCGCTCAGCCTGGCCTCCCCATGGGGTTTACGTTATGGCACTCACGTTGGTTATAAAAGTGAATCCACTTTGATTCTGGCCGAGGTTCACCGAGCATCCATCAGGTTGGTTGATATAGTCGCTGAATCCCGGAAAGAAATTCCAACTTCTGGCGAGTGGCCTCTTCTTTAGGAAGGTTGAATAGTCCTGTTCCTCTCGTAGCCAAACGCACATCCGTGACATTATCGTTGGGTAAGAAAAAAGAACAGGCGTGTCCAGAGTAGGTTAGAAAGAGCTCCTTCACAAACATGACTTCTGTTCAGATGCTCAGGAGGTGCGTTTGTTTACTGTCCCGGGACAGCACAGATGCATTGGAGGGTCCCTATTTTTTCTTCCTTTCTTTCTTTTTTCTTTATTTCTCTCTTACAAAAAATAATAATGAAAAAAATGTTTTATAAATTAAAATCAGGCTGTAAGGCATTACAGAGGTCTGGCCCTTCCTGTTTGTCACAACTCAGGCCTTTCACAGCAAATGTTCCAGTGTCCGCGCACTAACTCCTAAAGACTTCTCTCCCGCTCACTTCCGTCAATAGAAGCAGCGTGACTTGTAGTGAGCGGGAGAAAAGTCTTTAGGTGTTAGTGCGCGGACGTAGTGCTCCTCGTATTATTACGCCTCACAATATAGTACCCCTTTTTATCCGCTGAGAAAATCGACATGTTACATTTCTGTGTTACTATACTTTGTAGTGTAACACGTCACGTAACTGTATTTAAATAGGGAAAACGTGGAAGAGCTTCTAACTGGAGCTGATTTGGAACTACACAGTATGTGGAAGAGGCTGCGTTTGTGCTCCGTTTGCATGACAGAGCGCACGGACAAAGACCAGACAGGTACATATCAACTAGTCTAAGGTAAGGTAAGAACATATGTCAGTATGTAAAAATGGTGGCCTATTCCTTTAAGAAACAGTTTTGATCGGGCTGTAGCGGGAGAAGTGATCTAACAAGTGTTCGGCAACGTTGGTCGAGGCTGTGTTAGCGTAGCGCGTTCCAAACGGAGGGTCGCGTTTTCTGCCAGGTTAGAACCCGAAGGAAACGCCCTTATGCCGTTTTCACACACGTTGGAGCGCCTTTGTAGGTCAACCCCCGAGACAGCCCTAGTTCCAACTGCGCTGCGGTTGGATTCACACTGACCCAAAAGTCCCTTTAGGTCGACCTAACTAGAGCCTGTGTGAAAACGCCCCAAAACTCAGCTCAACAACACCTAATAATCTAACCAATCTAACCAATGTGTCTTTATAGTCTTCATAGTTGCTAATCAATATGAACCTTGAATGATAAAATTGACTGGGGTTGTTTGTGCTAACGTACTATCCTAGTCGTTTGGTGGATATAGTTTATGAATATATAATTTGTCAGTAAGATGTTAAACAGAGGGTGGTTTGTTATTGCTGGCTTCATACCTGGTTCAGTACGTGCAGTACAATGTCCTGTGTTACCTGGTTGTGTTACCCAGTGTGCACAGCAAAATGGCCGGTGTTAATTTAACACCCATAGTGTTAATTTTAACACTTTTTTTGGGTCTATATAGTTCTCACGGATTTTGTGTTAAAATTACACTTTCAAAAGTGTTAAAAATTTGACACGTTTTGGGTGTTATTTTTTGACACTGAGAGTGTTAACATATTTACACTTAAAGTGATTTTTTTTCATGTAAATTTAGTTAAATGTTCACCACCTTAGTGTTACCGTTTTAACTCTATAAAGTGAATTTCCTTCATCCAAAAAGTGTCACTTTTCACCCATTTAAGTGAATTTTCTAAATCCATAAAGTGTTGTTTAAAAACATTTTTTGTGTGATTTCTTCATTTTAAGAGTGTTATTTATTCATTAGCTGTGAACTTTGCGGTTAAAAAAACAAACAAGTCCTATTAACTAGAAGGAAAAAAAAGACATGTTTAAAATGAAAATGTTTTAATGTGGAACTGGCACTGAACACATGCACATCTGGTCCCTTTACAAGGAAAATAAGGGCACAATATACAGGTCATCACTGTTGTAAGACATTTGTAAGTCAAAGGGTCTGTAAAACACAAGACTGTTTTCTTTAACAACAGTTCTCTCATTGCTCTCACATACTTCATAGGCATGGAAATGCTCACTGAAATGATCGACCACAAGCTTGTCAACAATAAAGTAGATGTCACTGTTAACAACAACAATCTTTGATATTTTGCAAAACACAGGCATCTCGTCTTCGATCTCAGTGCAAACAGTAAGTCCAGATCTATATTCTGTTCCACTTATTTTGACCCAGTTAGCAAGGAAAATGTCTTTTGGATTAAAATCACTAAAATATGAATCATCATCTTTGTCCACACTCATTGATTTTAAAGGTCCATATTCAATGTGATTTGCTGGTGTTGTGTCCCAATGACCTGCAATTGAAATCTGGTGCTTTTTTGCAAGCGACTTTGTGATATTTTTGAAGTTTTTTATTGTGTTTTTGAAAACCTTATGTTTAGCCTCACATCGCATGCTCCAGAGGTGTATGAGTGGTCCGATTTTCCTAATGCAAGAAGGGTAATGAACCATAAAATGGTGTTTAGGAATAAGGTTTTTGTGTGGATACAACTGTTTGAACAAAGAGTGATGTTCCATGATCAAATGTTTTAAGTGAACTGTCATACCTACAGATAATGATGGAGAAAAGACGATGTTGATTATTTGCAGTAAGAGCAGAAGCAGAGTCCAATGTTCATTGCCCTCAGGCACAATGTCACCAAACAGCAATGGGATGTTTCTTACAAGACAAAGAGTTTGAATAGAATTTAAACCTATATTGTTACCGCAACTTTCCAAATTAATCCTTGTAGGACGGTTTTTGCGCTCTAGGTACCCATAGTCAAAAGCATAAATTCTAGAGAACAGGTCCGGCTTTGAAATAAAATTTTCTGAAAGATATTCGAACAACAACTTGATTTCAAACTGAGCCACCCCCTCCAAAATATCATGCATAATGTCCAATGAGAAATTGCAACTTACATGATAATACTGCAAACTGTTAAGTGCCGACTTTCGTTTCACACCAAATACAGATAATTTGGGGGGATGACTTTCCAATTCTTGGCAGTGCATTTCATAAAAATGTTTGTCACGCATCACCATATTGGGACTGTCCTCAGTGTAAATTTTCTGTGCATCTTCCTTATTTATCAAACACAACCAGCAGAAATGAGTCGCACTAAATGATTCTATGAAACCAAGAATACAATGCATGCCCAAGTTGTCTCCGGTTATCTGGGAAATTGTGCCAAATATTTTTTCTGTTGAGAAGGGCAGATCTAAACCTTGAGTTTCCAGAGTTTTTATATCATTTATGAAAGGCTGCAAAATTGAATCAAATCCATAGGTTTTCACATCATCAGAATGAAAAAGTGCCACAAGATGAATGTTCATTACAGCGGAATTAAACCTGGGTGGCAGATTTCTTAGGACAAAATATAATGCACCAACTTTGTGTAAGCCACGTTTGGAACCCAGAGGGTTAGCGGTTTCAAAGTCATCGTAGTAAATCTGAATTTGTAAAGCATTTTTATGTTTTGAGAACAATGGATGAGTCTTAAAATAACTGCCATCTCTAAAGTCATCATATGTGTTTTTAATCATCACCGTGTCTGCAAGTACTTTACAAATCTCTGAATTTCGACACATGAATTTCAGGGTTTCTAAGATGGGAATATAAATAAATGTGTCTTTTACTGGGACTTGACTGTACGAACCTGTAGCTTTATTTCTCCTCATGTCAAAGCGGACACCAAGCATTATTTCTTGTGGTTCCACAACCCCCCATTTTGTATTTAAATATTTTATTCTTTTACTTTCAGTATTCAAATCGTCAAATGGATTGTCAAAATGTTCAAGGCTTTGTTCCAAGGCATTTCTTACAGCATTATCTTCTGGGACGACTGACAGTATTTCCTGCTTAATCTGTGAGTGCAGCTCATTAGTGAAATCTTCCAAGTCATTTACAATTGCTGAAACAGTACTGTTAGGCATACCACTACTTTGGAGTTTCCCTACGATTGTGGCACAGATGTTTTTTGTATTAATTTTGTTAAGATTTGACTCATTGTTCTCAAAACTTTGCAATTCAACATGGTCAGTACAACTAGTTTCATTGGTTGGTCTTTGATTTTCAGTGAAATTGCCATGACATGACTCAGATGATGAAGCTTCATTACCTAGAGAACGCTCTCTTTCATGAACAGTATTTAAATGTTTTCTCAAACCTGGATAAGTGCTGAACTGACGTCTACAACCATCTTGACCACAGAACAACTTGAACTTTGTGTTTGGATAAAAACTGTGATCAAGTCTAATATGGCGCATTAGCGGTTGGATGTTCCCAAAGGTACATTTACATATGAAACACCTCAGCATTTTAACTTTCATTTAGGATTTTTGCACGTAACTCACGAAGTCTTGGAGACTCGTCTGTTGTTTTGAGGTCAATGTTGTAGATCGTAGTTTGGATGAACCTGTAGAACTGCACCAGTGATGAGTCGTAGGCTGTGTTGAAGACGAAGTGCGCTTTAAACAGTTCATCAAATGCACCCAACGAGCTGGTGGCCTGACAGGGTATTGGCTGCTTGTCAATGGCAATGTAGAAGGCATCCATCTTGTTTTTGGTTTGGCCAACTGCAATGATGTATGGTTGTGGGTTCTCCTCGTCTCTGAGATGTTCTTCAAGGCTGCTGCTGGACTGAATAAAAAATAAATAAAAATCATACATTGTTAGAATAAGTGACTTTATACAAAAACAGTTAAGTGTACAAATTGACTTAAAAAAAAAAAAAAGGAGTCCTATATAATTAGTCCTTGCAAAAATTACCTTGTGAAAGTGGACAAGTTTCTTTTCTGCATCACTGGAACTTATTTTGATTCTCCTTCGTCCAGCTGTAGGTGGCAACAGATGAAGGAGCAATAACAGGGAGGCCATATCACTGTCCCAGTCTAAAAAAAGAAAACAATGCAAAGAAGGTATAATCAAATCTAGTGTCCATGTTTAGAAAATTTACATTTGCAAAGAGTAAAGGTAGTTGGCAAACAGCAAATTTTGGACAAGTATTGCAATTAGATTTGCAATTCATGTTTCAAACTCAAGATTTTGTTCACATTGTGCCTTTGAACACATTCAGGAAGAGTAACAAGAGAGTAATAGAGAAATATAAACTGCTCCACTAATACAACAATCACATGTATTCCAGAACGTTTTGTAGCAGCCTAATCTACTGGATCAGTAGATTTTATATACAACATCCTGGACACAGATTTGTTGTCTGCAAACCATAGTGTACCACCAAAGTAATTGTATTCTTTTAAGTTATGCCAATTATAAACAGTACAATGGTAATTGATTCAATTGCTTTAATTTACAGATGTGTCTGAACTTACAGTTGTCATTTTGTCCAATTGCCTCCGCTGCTGCCAGTAGCTGTTGAACATCTGGAGTTTGAGTCAAACGTTTGGCCTCCATTATGATCTTGGGCTTGAAGACTGTGTCCCATCTCTCCAGCAGTCTGGACGCAGTTTCAACTCCAAACAGGAGAGTGAAGTCTTGATTGACCTGTAATACACAAGAGATTTAATACATGAAAACAATGCTAAAAAATATTAAGTGAAAAGTAAAACCTTACCAGTCCTTTGACATCTAAAAAGCGTGGGAATGTTTTGAAGATATCTGTGGTTCTTTGTGGATCGTGCACAAGTCCCTGCCGATGTTCTAGAGTGCTTTTCATCTTCTGAAACACGCTTGTGACATCAGTGGAGTGGCTGAGAAATGATATGGCCTCCCTGCAAGCATCTCCTTGTAGCTGTTCGCCTGCTGCTGTGGATGTAGCTCTTCTGCGTTTTGGTCCCTGTTCTTGTGGTGACACTTCCTTGGCTGGTCGCTTTGACTTGTTCCTTCCTATTGTCTTGAGGCGCCATGCCAAATACCCCATGCCTTTCTCAGCATCATAAAAATGCTCCTGTAAAATTAGGCAAAAAGTAATAACAAATCAACAATTTATAACAAATTAGGATTTCTAATGACTACTTACATATCCCTTTGGCGAAAATGGATCCTTCAATGAAGGAAAGAGTGTGATTATTCCAAGAGCATAGTTTTCTTTATGTTTGCGGGATGGCATCCTCCTGGAAAACACAAATAAATGTAGCATGATCCTGTTTAGTTTGGCGAGACAACTTCAGTCATGCAACCACAATTTAAATGCGTTTTTAGAGCAGACTTTATTCATGTTAAAGACCTATTCAGGTGGGAAGTTCATCATACATTTGTCTGTGTAGGCTTTCAGTTATTAGGTTTTGTTCAATATGAAGTTTATATGACATGTTGTGGAAACTGTGACTTACCCATGCCTTTCAGTCATATCACTTGCTAAGATGTTAACAAGCTGTTTTCGGCAACGGGTACTCAGTGATTTGTCAGATTTATACTCTTCCAGGATGTCTTCACCTCCAGGTTTCACACGCAGGACATTTAACACCATCTGCCCACAAATAACAAAAAAAAAGATAGCAAACATCAGTAGGCTGCTTACATTAAGAGCTCTTAATACATCATTTGTTTTATTATTACAGCATATTAATATTCTTTAAGATTAAGTCTTCCAGTCTACCTGGATTGGTTTATATTATTGCATTTTGACCCTTTAACATTACCTCTTTGGCAGCATTGGAGTCTAGGACTTCTTCACTAGGTCTTGCCCTGACATCAGGCGAGGGAACGCTTCTGGCAGGTGACCACCATTCCACTGGCCCAGGAGTCTCAGTCTCACTTGAAAGTGATAGGGTGTCTGTGAGGGATGATGAAGAGCGATCCATTGGGGATGCAGGAGCTGTCAGACAGGTTTTAAGGAAAGGCATTTGTATTAAAAAAGAAATCAAAATTATGACTTTAAAAAGTATCATAATAGACTTGCAATTGTCTTTAGGATGTTCCTGGATCTTCAGACATATGTCAGGATTGGCCTCCATCAGTTCCAGAAAGACATCTTCCTCAATTTCTGTATTACTCTCATCCATAACTAGCAACTCAGTCGAGTCAGGAAACCCAAACTTGCATTTTACTAACGATAAATAATGAAGGAATTATTAATGAGACAAACCGGACAAATGCCAAGTGCAAGTGACTCACCTTCTTTCATAAAATCCTTGTAAGTAAAGCCTGCCTGTAGCCGTATGTACTTCTTAGTAGCTTGGCATTGCACCTTCAGCAACATGGCTCTGCAAAGACTCAAATGAGCTTCAAAACAACAACAACAAAAAATTTAAAGCGTAAGTACCACTACTATACATCGTTTTGCGCACATGGTTGCACAGCAGGAAATCTAAAACAAAATTATAATTAAAATGCTAGTGCAAAATCACGTTAGATATTGGACCCCAACAGAGTAATGAGTACAAAAGCCAACAAAGGCCAATACTGCCATGAGCTTCAGTACTAGGGATGCACAGATACCACTTTTTCTAAAACCGATACGATTACTTTGAGTTGAGTACTTGCCGATACCGATATGAGTACAAGGCATTTTCCTAAAACATACTTTTTGATGTACATAGACTTTTCCACAGCGGATTGGTTGGTTAGTAATTAATTACACATTGAGTTATACCAGAATCAAACATATGACTTTTTTTTCACTCAACATAATTTTAAATTTTTATTGCAAACTATTTAAAGACAGTGTTCTGTCTTTGAATAATATCCATGGCCAAAATACTCAGCACCTGTGCTATATTCCTGTATTTATTAATAGAACTTACTTATTACTACTGCCAATTGGCCTCTTTTTGTCTTACTCTTTGCAGATTTCCCCGTACGTGTTTTGTGGACTGGCTAGCACAACTTAGCAAGTAGCCTACTGTATTTTGATTATTTTTGCATTTTGCTGCAACTAAATTTCGCTCAATATGGACATGCTATATCTCTTTGCTTTGCATTTTCTGCGTACATTTTAGTCGTTGGGTAAGTTTTACAGTTGAAGTAAGTCCCTGGGAATAAGGCGGTTTAAGATTCGCCAGAGTGGCTAGCCGTTAGCGGCTAGTTAGCAACGTAGCAGGTGGTCTTTAGAACACTGTAGTCACGAGGGTCAAGTGTTTGTAAAAAAAAAAATAATAATAATAAAACAGTAGGCTAACCAAAGTTAGGAACGACCATAGGGTTTGAATCTAAAGCCTTTCACTCGGTTATATTAACATCAGTGCAAGAACCATGAGTAGTCGTATTTCAATAAGTTTCATGTTTAGCATTAGGCTACTAAAAACAGGAGTCCTAACAAACAATTATCTTAAAAAACATTTGTTCGGGTATTCTTTTACACAGTAACATTTTAAAGTCTTACCTTATTAAAAGTTTAAATCAACCCGCGCTGTCCTCATCTGCACGTCGGAGACTCGGTTACACTGCAGCAGACTGGCATCATTTAGAAAAAGCGGCGGGAACCGGAAGTGTAATTAACACTGCCAAGAGCAAGTGCAGCTCACACTGCGGAAAAGCACCGCGCCTTGAGTTGCCTCCTCACTGGACGAGTTGTAGCCACACCCAAAACCAACACCCAGCCACTCTGAAGGCTTTACACCAGAAAACTAACTCGGCCCATTTTGCTGTGTGTGTTCTCGTACCGTTTATTTCCTTTTTCTAGTGTACAATGCTGTTTTAGTGTATATTTCTTTATATGGCGTGTCTCTGATAGCTATTGAATGGAATAAAGTTTAATCATCAAACATGCTCTAAAAATACTCACCCCGACCTTCCGCACTGCCGCTATTTTTTTCAGTGCTTATATTGCCCTCACTACGTAGCATCTTTCTGTTTCATGTTGCCAACAGTCCTTTTCCCTTCTTCAAATTCCACGCCTGGCATTTTCGAGCATGGCGCATCGTTTCATTCTCCCAAAAAAAATCGACTCTTCTTCTCTTTTTTGGTTTTCCTTTTGCAGCTCCACATCCTCCTCCGCTGTGACAGGTTATTGACAGCGAACAGGAAAAACAACTGGTAGTGACGAGGCTTGCGCGCAGCACGCGGCTAATGTAGGGGAGAATCCACGTAGCGCTGTTTGAACGCGGCGGGGAGTCGGGGGGGGGGGTTTGAATATCACCCGGTGAGATGCGGCGGGATCCGGAGGGAGATGGGAGGATTCAAAACATTTCCATCTGCATTCAACTCGCGGGGGCCTGGAAGAGATGGCTTCTCCTGGTTTGGTGAGAGTCCGACGCACAGGGATAGAGATGGCCAAGAAATAATGAGTCGAAAGTGGCAATAGAAAATCCTGGAGCTAAAAGAAAATAAAGAGGCCCATGTAAAATATTAAAGCAACGCAGCTTACTAATCTTTTATAGTCTTATTTAGCTATAAAGGGTTATTTTGATATGTCTATTTAATTTTTGTCATCAAGTGGTACTCAGGGTCAACTGCCATTTTAGACTTATACTAAGATATTTTCATTTACTCTCCAGAGTCGTTTTAGACCCGGTTTAATCCTGATTTGATCTTGATCTTAGGCCTGGTGGTACTTGGGAAGGTCTTATACAGGTGCTCGTCAAATAATTAGAATATCATGAAAAAGTTCATTTATTTCTGTAATTTAACTTAAAGCAGAACTAAGTTTTTTTTACTCATTAATTGTCCGTGAGAGTAAATACTACATTTACATAAAAAGACAAAAGATATTGTACATCCAATTACACAATGGCGATAATTGTTTTCACTCAAACTTGGCTGTAAATACTGTTTAAGTGGCGCTAACCCACAGTTAGCTTTGCCCGTTAGCCTGTTAGCTTCTTCTTTGTGATTGCATTAGTGTGTATTGGTGACTCCGACCCGGTGGCAGTCAAGTTGTAATTGTGGTTTTCTGGCCAGAGACACCAGGGGGAGATGAAAGACCCCCAATCATCCCATTAACACTTGTATTACCCCAGAGGGACTACGGAAAGGATTTATTAAGGTAAACACGTTACTTTCTGGTTCTTTTTTTAAATGTTAAACTAATATATGATATAGACTCAGTACATCAAAGTGACATATGTCAAGCCTTTATTTGTTATAATTTTGATGATTGACTTACAGTCCATTTTCAAAAAATATTCTAATCTAAGCTGAGCCATAATAATCAAAATGATAACAAATAAAGGCTATACATATCTCACTTTGCATGTAATGAGTCTATCATATATTAGTTTCACAGTTTAAGTTGAATAACACAAGTGAATGCAATTTTTCATGATATTCTAATTATATGACGAGCACCTGTATTTTATGAGGTGGAGCTTGGTTTGTAAAGTTTGAGAAGCGCTGCCCTAAAGCACAGTGTCGTTTCTGTTCTTTTCCACGGCGATAACGGTGACGAGCTAACACATGGCTCTTTGGTGACTGGAACGTGACGGGTTTTTGTTGACGAAACAGGACAGGACAAAACGGTTAGAACAGGGGTGTCAAACGTACGGCCCACGGGCCAGAACCGGCCCGCCAGTGGGTTCAGTCCGGCCCACGGGATAATTATGTATTAATAAAGAAGAATAAACTTCATTTTCTTTAAAATGTGCAGTTCTTATATTGTCCGCTAGAGGCGCTGTGTTTGAGTCAGTTCTATCACTTTACCGGCTTAATCTGTTGACTCTGGCACCCTCTTTAGTGAAATGTCTTTGTCAAAAAAGAGAAAAGTGGACACAGAGTGTCGGATTTTTCAAGAAAAATGGACCTCTCCCTATATGTATACAGTACGGCGACCCGCCGTGGCAGCAGAATTTCGGCCCACGACCCAAAGTGAGTTTGACACCCCTGGGTTAGAAAGTGGTGTGTCAGGCAGACACAATCAGGTCTCCATCCAGGCTGAGCGAGTGACTGAAAGCCATGTCACAGGGACTTTGCTTTTCTCAGGGCAAAGTGTTGTTTTCCCAATTAAGGCGAGACACAAGATGTATTTCTGTCATTTTATGTTCTATAAAAAAAAGGCATTTTGTGCATACAAATGGCCAAAATTGCCGATATTTTCATTAACGAAATCTAAATAATGGATAGACAGATTTTAATTGATGCTTTTATTTTATTGACATTAGTAACACAGAGGAGGTTTTGGGTGTTGTTTAGTTTTTGAATAAGCTTTATAAGTGAAAACATCTTTAAGAACTCATATGTTGCCTTGTTTTTTGGTTCAAAGCTGAATAAAGAAATTAGGAATATAAAAATCTCTCTGAAAAAATCTGAAAATCTTGGAAAAAATGTCGCTACTATATTGGCTCACTCGTTGCATGAGTGGAACAAAAACCTAATTGAAAGAAAAACAGCCGTAATGTTTTGTAACGAGTGTTCTGCACATTTCACATTTCTCTCTTCTGTACCGAGCGTCTCACAGAAGGAAAACTACCATATTTGGATAGCGTCGTCTCGGACACCCTAAAACTCAGCTAAACGCACTCCATTGAAATGTTCACCCCTCCACACCGTATACACTTCAATATGCGTCCCTCAAAGAAAACGTGTGGACACCCCTGAGTTAGAGGTTTTGGCTTCTACTTCTATGGTTACGAAATGCCCTTGTCCAAAACCCATTAGATTAACAAAGTGATGTCTTTTTTTAAACTAGAACAATAGGCATTCTAGGCAGGGAGACACATTTTATATAAAGTGGCAACTGCTTAATGATTTATTTTGAGAATACTTGGGTTTTAAAATTATTATGAGAGCTTGCCACTAGTCATCTTGAGGCTCTTTCACTTCAAATCTAGGGGGTAATCATGGACCCAGACCTGAATTTTAACAGCCATATTAAGTCCATTACATCAGCGGCCTATTACCATCTAAAAAACATTGCTAAAATAAAAAACATAGTGTCTAAACCAGACTTGGAGAGATTATTTCATGCGTTTGTCTCCAGCAGATTAGACTACTGTAACGCCTCTGTAAAAGAGCTGTTAGACAGCTGCAGTATATTCAATATGCTGTGATTCGAGTCCTGACAAGAACCAGGAAATACGACAATATTAGTCCAGTGCTCCGGTCTCTGCACTGGCTTCCTGTCACTCAGAAAATAGCTCTGCTAGTCTATAAGTCTCTTCATGGTCGGGCACTAACATATATAGCTGATATGTTAGAGCTCTATGAACCACCTCGGGCCCTGAGTTCCTCAGGGAGGGGTCTCCTGTTGGTTCCTAGAGTAAGGACTAAACACGGTGAGGCTGCGTTTCAGTTTCATGCAGCAAAAGTCTGGAACAGCCTCCGTGAGGACGTGAGACAGGCCTCAACTCTTACTGTCCAGGCTGAAAACAGGTTATTTACTGCTGCCTATGGCAAATAATATAATATAATCTATCTAAATGCCATTTTCTACCTTTATCAGGCCCAAAGTGCTTTACAGTAAGGAACCAGTCACCCATTCACACACCAATGTACACAGAGGAGGCAAGTTGGGTCAAGTGTCTTGCCCAAGGACAAGGGAAGCTGGGATTTGAACTTAGCTGGGGGTTGCCTTGTTCTGATCACAAGGCAACCCTTTCTTACAACTGTGCCACCTTCGCCCAATATATATATAATATACATATATATATTATATATATATATATATATATATGTATATTATATTGTATTTTCACAGTATTATTATTGTGTTTTCACTGTATTTTTGTGTGTTTGGTGTTTGACATGCAATGTGCTATACAAATAAACTTGCCTTGCCCTTGCCTTATATATATATATAGATTTGCTTCGTTTTTTTAATTTGTAAAAAGGTGTGGACGAGGGGGGTCACGTGATGCGCCGAGCCGAATAGTCTTTTTGGTCTCCGCACTGGATTTGTTTTAAATACTGTTTTTAGGCTCATTCTGCCTCAAACCTGCCTCGTGTGTATGTATGATGTCGCTGGAAGACTTTTTCATGCAGTCTGGAACAAGCAAAAAGAAACAAAAGGGTAAAAAAGGAGCAAAAACTAAAGCTAGCTGTAACAACATGTTAGCAAGCGGTAACAACGAGGAAGAGTCCATGGGCGAGGCCGAGGACGTTGGCCTACCAGATGACCAACATGTCAATGAAAATGACTCGATTGTGGATAAGGTGACAGCCAACATATCCAAAATGCTTGACGACAAGCTAAAACCTCTGAATGAGCTCTCTGGGAAATTCGATAATTTAATAAAGCGTATGGACACGGTCGAGCAGAGGGTGTCGGATTTGGAAGACGCTGCGGTGAGTGAGCCTCGCATTAGCGCGCTGGAGTCACAACTTCAAAGAGCTCTGGACAGGCTGGAATCGATCGAAAATCAAAGCAGGAGGAATAACGTGAAAATTGTGGGTCTCAAAGAGGGTCTTGAGGGACCCTCTGCAGTGGACTTCTTTCAAAAGTGGATTCCGGAGGTCCTGGGTTTGCAGCGGGACATTGTCATCGATAGGGCGCACCGCAGCGGACCGCAGCTGCAATTCGCGGGTGCGCTGGGACCGCGAGCGGTATTGGTCCGGCTGCACTATTATACTGATGCCCAGAGGATTCTGCAAGCTGCGAGGGCAAAAGGCACAGTGGTCACCGCAACAGGTACGGTGCACTTTTACCAGGATTTCTCCGCGGCGGTGGCGAAGAAGAGACAGGAGTCCTCCGGTGCACGCAGAGCGCTCCGTGACGCGGGGATCAGATACTTCTTCTTATACCCAGCTACTATCAAGATATCCAGACCCGATGGAACCAGTCTCCTTCTCAAGACCACGAAGGATGTAAATGACTACGTGGAGAAGCTACCGGGAGCCAAATAAACCGAGATGCAACGACTCAACTGTTACGTAGGCGAACTATTTGAGGCTTTGTATTACTGTGGTATTTGACTGAAAAACTTGAGCCATTATGTAAATATCTTGATTAATCCAGTGCGGGGACGTTTTGGGACTCCCCTTTGGCTGTGCTTTTGAGTAGAGCACACCTAGTGCATTATTTTTGCTTTATTTTATTCTTTCTTTATTTTTATTTGCCGCTCTCAGCTGTAATGAGAGGGATGGGTGGTCCAGGCCTTGTGTGTTGGTTTTGCCTGGAACCAGTTTTTTGGAGTTGGTGTTTTTGTTTGTGTTTACGGACTGGCCTATTTTTCTTATTTACTGTATTTAAAAATAGCGTTGTGAGGAATATACTCCAAGTTGAAGTATGTCATTTAAGATAAGTACTTGGAATGTTAAGGGGTCCAACAGTGTGATTAAGAAAAAGTCCATTCTAAATTCTCTGAAAAAGGAATCGATCCATATAGCCTTTCTGCAGGAAACTCATTTAACTGATGATGAGCATAAGAAATATCGCAGAGAATGGGTAGGTCAAGTTTTCTACTCATCTTATGCTACAAACAAGAGAGGAGTTATTACTCTAATACATAAAAATCTCCCTCTCACTGTTAATTCCACCCATAAGGACAAGGAAGGGAGATATATTTTAGTCAAAGGGGTGTTACATGGTGAAAATGTTCTTCTTGGCAATGTTTATGCTCCAAATTTACAAGATGATGAGTTTTATGCAGAGTTGCTTGGTGCATTAGTGGACATGGAATGTGATAACGTGATACTAGCTGGTGACTTTAATTGCGTCTTATGTCCTGAGTTGGATAGGCTTCCCCCACACTCGGTTCTCACCAAGAACTCTAAAGCACTCCTACAGATACTTAGTGAACTTAATCTTGTCGACGTTTGGAGACACTATAATCCACTCGTGAAACATTTTACTTTCCACTCAAATCCCCATTTATCTGCATCTCGTATTGATTATATTTTCATTTCTAAAAATATTTGTCAACTTGCAGAACAAGTGAATATAGGCCCTATAGGTTTATCTGATCATGCTCCTGTGTCTCTTAGTATGAAGCCCTTACGTGCTATTGAGCGCTCTAGGTCTTGGAGAATGAGTATGTGGTCTCTTTTAGATGATAAATTTGTAAATTTTATTACAGAGCAAACAACGATATTTTTAGAATGTAATGACACTGAGGAGATTGACCCAAGAATTGTGTGGGATTGCTATAAGGCCTACATGAGAGGTATGATTCTCTCTTATACAGCTCACAAGAAAAAGGAAAGATTAACAAAACAATTAGAATTGGAAAGCAACCTTAAAAAACTGGAGATAAAGTATTATAAAACTCAGGCTTCTGAAACTATTAGTGAACTAAAACATGCAAGGGCAGCATTGAATAACTTGATAACACATAAAGCTGAAAAAGATATTTTATTTGCCAAACAAAGACTTTTTGAATCCGCTAACAAACCTAACCGTTTCTTGGCTCGTATTGCTAAAAGTGCTCCATCAAATACTTTTATAACATCAATTATGGACTCTGGTGGTGTACGGCGTGTAGAAAACAGAGAAATCAACCGATGTTTCAGAGACTTCTATACTAACTTATACAGTTCTCAGATTGACATCTCAAGGCTACACTCTGGTCTTTTTCTGAGTGATCTGCAGTTCCCTAAGCTATCTGAAGCTCAAGCTAATTTGTTGGAGTCGCCTATAACTCAGCTAGAGGTGGACAAAGCAATTGATACACTTCAGTCTGGGAAATGTCCCGGCCCGGACGGCTTTCCTGTCGAGTTTTTTAAGGTTATGAAGGGAAAAGTAAGCAGCTTACTACTTAAAGTGTTTAATAAATCTTTTGAAGCAGGTACGCTCTCTAAATCTATGTATCAAGCAAACATTACACTTATAGCTAAAAAGGACAAAAATTCTGAATTATGTGCATCATATAGACCTATCAGCCTTCTTGGTGTTGATAATAAAATACTTTCAAAAATATTGGCCATCAGGTTGGAGAAAGTAATGTGCTCAATAGTGGATACAGATCAAACCGGCTTTATCAAGGGCCGTAATTCCTATTATAACACCAGACGCCTGTTTAATATTATTCACTTTCTCAATTCTACTCGGACGACGGGGGTAGTGGTATCTATGGATGCCGAAAAGGCGTTTGATAGAGTTGAATGGGAGTATATGTTTGAAATATTGAGGAGATTCGGCTTTGGTCAAAATTTTGTAAATTGGATCAGACTGTTATATAAAGCACCTACAGCATCTGTCTTAACCAATGGTCTGTTGTCCCCACCTATTGATTTGGGAAGAGGAACTGCTCAGGGCAGTCCCCTATCGCCATTGTTGTTTGCTCTGGCCATCGAACCTTTGGCTATGGCCATCAGACAAAATCCAAATGTTCATGGGGTTAAGATCGGAGAGAAAGAACATAAGATACTGCTCTATGCAGATGACACCCTCCTGACGCTGACGGATCCCTCTAATTCTCTGCCAGCTGTGATCAAATGCATAAAAGAGTTTGGGGTTATTTCTGGGTACAAAGTTAATTTTGACAAATCGGTTACTATGACCTTAGGTGAATCGGGAAATGCAGAACCTGCATATGTTAAGCCTTTTCGCTGGGAGCCGTCAGGATTTATGTACCTGGGAATCAAGGTTACGCCGCAAGTGAGCCAGATATACAGTGAGAATATAACTGGGATGATTGTAGGGCTTCGTGAAACAATGGCAAGGTGGAAGTCTCTTCCTATATCATTTTTGGGCCGAATTAATCTTATAAAAATGGTCATCCTTCCTAAAATATTGTACCCCACATGTATGCTCTTTGTCATTTTGAAATCTGAAGATGTTAAAACTATTAACAAAGCCATGGTGGACTTTATCTGGTCAGGAAGGAAGCCAAAAATTAAACTGGAGACACTTCAGCTGCCTAAAGAACAGGGTGGATGGAGCCTGCCTAATATAGAACATTACGTCCTTTCCATTCAAGCTCGGATCCTATCTGCCTGGATACATGGAAACTCCGACTCACCATGGTTGAACATTGAAACTGTTTTGTGCAAACCTTCATCACCTGTCAACTTACTAGGGGTTAAGATGAGTGGACGATCGAAAACAGTTAAAAATAACCCTCTGCTGTATAATGCGTTATGGGCTTGGGATAGATTGAGAAAACTTTTCAAAAGCAGCCAATCATTTCATATTTTGTCCACACTTATAAACAACCCACATCTTTTTTCTGAAATTAAGGGAACAAGTTTTACGAAATGGTACAAGGCTGGGATCAACAGGTTTTTTGACCTTTTTTCTCAAGGAGAATTCAAATCTTTCGAAACTTTAAAGTCTCAGTACAATATACCGAACAAGGATTTTTATAAATATTTACAACTAAGGCACTATGTACAGCAGAAGGCAAAATCTCTAAAATTGTACCCAGATTCATATCAACTGGAGAGTTTTCTTATCAAAAATAAAGATCACAAACATTTTATCTCAAGGTTTTATCTGGAAATATACTCTCTTAGTCTGGACAAATTGGCAGGGTTAAGACAATCTTGGGGAGGTCTGCTTAAGCGTGAAATAGATGCAAAGGAATGGGATAAAATACTCACTTTGCCATCAAAAATTTCAAATTGTAATCGGTTTAAAGAATTACAGTACAATATTTTACATAATGTTTTTATTTCTCCTAATATTTACAGCAAATACAATGTAGGTTCATCACCAAACTGCCCTAAGTGTAAAGATCATGTTGGCACGAGGTACCATTGCTTAGGGGAATGTGTTCACATTCAAACATTTTGGAATGGGGTCTGTGCCAATATCAGTAAAGCCATAGGTCAGCAGGTTATGGGGAATCCAATGATGTGTCTACTTGGTAGCATCCCTGTATCAGTTAAACAAAATGAGCATGTGGTTCAGCCATTGCTGATGATAGCCAGGAAGAGTATTATGGTAAAGTGGGTAGGTGATGATCCTCCTTCTATTTCTCTGTGGAAGTCGCTGATTGTAGATCTTGTAACAATGATTAAACTTGGACATTATATTAAAGGTACTTTTCAGCTTTTTATAGACAATTGGAAGAAGCCACTGGAAGCAATTGGTATTAGGAGTCAAACAGACTCAAACGGACACTCACTTTGGACTTGAGCTACTTTAAGTGTCTTGGAACCGTGGTTTATCAAACATCAATGTTTCTCAGGCCAGTCTGTTGTTTTATTGTTATTGTTGTTGTAACTATAAAAAAGTTATAAATAAATAATAAAAAAAAAAAAAAAAAAAAAAAAGGTGTGGACAAATATGTCCAGTTCTGATGCTCAAAATGTTAGTGCCTGTTTTTGTGTGTGTATCAATACAAAATAAGATGCTAATGCTAACTAATTTGCATACAGTGCTGTTATTAAACATCCTCGATGACTTTTCTGCCTATTGTGCGTGTAATCTGACTGTCAAAAGCTTGAAAATGCGTTATATTTTGACACAACAGCGTACAAGGTCTGTTTTTATTTCACAAATGTCGCATTTACGATGTCTAGCTATGGTGCAGAAAGAGGTTTACCCGACTAAAAGAAAATCATTTAATTACTACGGCCTTAAAACCAGACTTTGAGCTTCCCGTCGACTAGAAACTGTCACATATACATTACATGGATCCCATTCTTAGGGTCCGTGTAACTGTGCCTCATCCTCCCCACAAACACACACATTCATTACAGTAGTGGGGTTAAGTTCGTCTGTGACCGACTAATGGCACTCTCCAAAGCCTCAAAGTGCTCGGGAGCGTGGCCCTGAATCTCCCGGAGTTTAGCACACTCCAGAGACCGACCGGAGCCAAAACGGAGAGCGAGCGCTCGGAGGAGTGGGGAGTCATTTTTCACGGACGCTGTGCACAGGGAAGGCAAGGCAAGTGCGCTCGAGCCAATGACACTTTACAGATAAGCCCGCAAAGTGTTGAGGAGAGAAAATGGCGGCGATTTATAACAGGAGCTGCCCATTAGCGCTGCGTTCCTCAGAGCAGGAGCGCCTTTGTGCGCAGAGTCAAATGGAAGTGTTTTGGAAAATGTAAAAAGGTGAGTTTTGTATTTGAGTAAACCTGCACCTTTACATTTCTTGGAACCCAACATCGCCCAAGGACGACACTTTACGGGTTTAATCTCAAAATCAGATTATTTTTAATTGAGGCATAATTAATCATTCCAGTGTTACGTCACAAATCCAAATGGTGAACGGTGACAACGGTGTGCTCCAATTGACTGAGATGTACTTGATTGATTGGATGGTTATCATTTTATTTGAGAGGATTAATTAAGATGAATAAATGTCAAACTGCCATAATAACCTGCCTGTAGAGGTAAAAGTCAGTTACGAAACAGAAATTGAGCTTAACTGGTCTCTCGATGGGTGCCATGCCATTGGTCCGACAACCCATTAGTCCAACGTGTGAATATTCTGAAAATGTCCCATTGAGCAGAGGCGCCATTAGTCCGACATCCCTCTAACCCAGTTGTCCTAACCCTAACCCTAACCCACTGGGAAGAACATAAATCGGCGCCTATGATTGGCCCTAACCTTAAGGTCAGTGGACTCTTGCCTGAACCTAATGTTACTTTTCAACCCCTACTCAACGGGACATTTTCAGACTGATGAGACTGTCAGATTAATTTGTCTGTTTATCAATCCTATGAAATGTTTGCTCTGTCTACGTGCAGAAATAGGGTTGAGCGAGTTCGTCTTGTGTACAAGGTCATCCAAGTAAGGGGAGTAAAACAGGGGATGAGCGCGGCCTGGTACGGCAAGCACATTCGGTGCCGTCCAGGACCATATTTGGTATTCGAGTATACAAGCCTAGTCCACAGCTGGACTTCTTCATCTGACATCAGACCACTGTCTACGTACATTGGGGATGGGCTAGCTAGTGTTATTTAACGTCTGGGAATGCAGCTAGACGTTGGATTCTGCTTTTAGTGACGCTGGAGCTTGCTGCTACTTCTGCTAAGACTATTGTTGGATTTCACCTGTGAGTGTCTGCTGAATTCCCTCTATGAACATCAGAGAAGCTGTTTGCTGTGTTAAGCCTGAATAAATAACTCCTGTGAACGACATTCATCTCCCTGCGCTGTTTTTGTACAAGAAAGAAGGTCCTGGACATATGTTTCTCATTTTTAAATTATTCACAATTTTGGTGACACCGACTGTGATTGACCACGCAAGACTGACCGAGGACGTAATAGTTTTTTGTGAGAAACACGGAGAGTCGTCGGAAAGAAAAGAAAGTTTCTCCGCTTGTCCAGGGGAGAACTGCTTAAGTGAGAGAGAAGACCCTGCACGCGTGTGAACAGAGGAGCACGAACACGCACGCGCCCCAAGGAGAAGTGCAGACAACACTGCTCGAAAGCCACCCGGCAAGCAGACACGCGCCCAGGGAGAGAAGCAGAGAGACGCACGCGCCCAGGGAGAGAAGCAGAGAGACACACGCGCCCAGGGAGAGAAGCAGAGAGACGCACGCGCCCAGGGAGAGAAGCAGAGAGACGCACGCGCCCAGGGAGAGAAGCAGAGAGACGCACGCGCCCAGGGAGAGAAGCAGAGAGACGCACGCGCCCAGGGAGAGAAGCAGAGAGACGCACGCGCCCAGGGAGAGAAGCAGAGAGACGCACGCGCACCAAAGAGGGAGAGGGGAGAAAACGCAGAGTTCAAGCGAGGACAGCAGCAGCACAGCAGCAGAGTCCCCGTAAGGCCCGGTCCAAGCACAATTATCGTCGACAACAGAAAGTGGTAAGACAGACGCCTTTTCTAAAAGTCTGTTAAATTGGCCATAAAGTAAACAAAACAGTGTGTGACGACTGGGACTTTACGTCTATATATTAATCAAATAATGTAAATAATGAATAAATGATGCTTTGCATATAAGACTGCTTTTTTATAAGAAAATGTACGAAAACCTTCGATACCGCGCCCTTTCTTACAAAGCTGAATTCTTTGAGGCGTGAGAGATTTAAAATAGTCAGAAGAATAATGAGAAATAACAGAGAATAGAGGCCTATTGCACATGCGAGCTGAGTGACAAGTAAAAACGTTTTTTTTGAGAGAATGGCAATTAATATGATTCTGATGATCGTGTAATGTTTTGTGTGAAGAAAAATAACCGAAAACGATAAAAAATAACTGAACGTTCATTAAAAAATATATATATATATATATATATATATATAATATAATATATAAAGATATACAATAATATTATAAATAATATTGTTATTCGTAACAACTAGTGAAATGGTATAAATAATATTGTTATTCGTAACAAATAGTGAAATTGAAAACCCGAGGTGAAAAATAAATAAAATAAAATAAACGGCAAATCAAATAATAATTAAATAACAAGATTCAGCGATAATTAACCAAAACTTTGGATTCACCCCCCCTTTAACCAATCATGGCGAATCTAAACATTTATTGCATGCTGGTAATTCTGACACTAGCGAGCTTGTGATGTGACAAAGAGGTCCGCGAGACAAAACACTTTTTGCCTGCGCGTAACGTACCCGTATAGGAATGTGATGACGTCACCTACTTGTGACTGCAGCGCTGTGTTAGAGCCCTTCTGGGGAGAGAGCCCCAAACGACAAAATAATCAAAATCTGATAAAGAGTCGGTAGAAATAATCATAAGTCCGTTTATAAAGCCACAATCAGTAGAAATAAGTGCAAGCGCGCCTAGTAAAATTTAAAATTCCAACATAATTCACCTACGGAACCTCAGTAGAGTTCCGGGGTTTCGGGAGGGACCGTTGAGACCGAGGAATTTCCGGTTGTTGTTAGTGTTATGAGAGGACAAGAGACGGATCCGCTGGTTTGAGTGAAGTTAATGTCAATAGGACAATTAGCACCGTCTTTTGACACTCCGCCTCCGACTCCCATTCTTGCACACTACAGTATAAACTAAACAAATTGAAAATCTATTTGCGCAAACGTTCTCCACGCAAATGATATAAAAAAAGGAAAAAGCGACGAGAGGCACAGAGACCGCCCTCTGAGGAAAACACTCTCGTCCGTCTTGTGTCAAACGTCTGAGCGCATTGATGTATGCATGATAGAGCAAATTATATGAATGTGTGCAAGTCATTTGGAGTTAGATAAATATAGTGTTGACAATAATGTCGTAAGGTCCCATAATGTCACAATATTGTATAGAAATGATTAATGTTGGTCTAAAGCTAAGGTTAAATTGTATGAAATTACATAGAAATGTCTACACGTAATTGTTTAAGACACGTACAGCCACACAGGGATTATTTATGAACGCCCGCCTTTGACTAAAACGAATAGATGACCATTTTGATTCAATCAGGGCTTCTCGTAAAAGCAGAAGCCATCACAAACTTTAGAAAAAATCCTGTTTAAATGCAGGTTTGGGCCAAGTCCCGGTTAAAGTTGTCAGATAGATTTGTCATAAGATAGATGACTGTCTCCCCCATAGAGACGCTCATGAGCAAGGCACTTAACTGACCCATATCCAGAATGAAAAAGGGAGCAGGGAAAGTTTTTTGTTTTCTATATGAATGTTTGGTGGTTTTTCCATGTTTGTATTTGTGGGATGTGCAGTTAAGAATTAAAGTGACATGTTTATTGTATGTTTTGGCATTTGTTTTATAAGACTATGCAATTGTACACCTATGCAGAAGGTAGAAATAGCACACTGTGTTTCAAAAATATACATTTATAGCCGATTCAATGAGAACAAAACTTAGCCATAAATACAGTCTCAAACCCCTCCTCCAAGAGTTCATCACAGAATAGGAATAGTATGTTAAGTATGTATGCATGCTCACATGTAAACAAAAAGAATAAATAAGCAAAATAGGAAAAAATAGTAGGTAACGGATTAAACACAAGAATAAATGAATAAATAAAATGAAAAATTAATTAATAGTAATAATAATAAACAAATAAATGACGGTCCAGATATGAGCCCCGGGCGCAGAGCAGTAGTGTAGAACACTCCTCTGTAACCACCGACCCTGCTCCCGGATTGTCACAAATCATCAAGTGTGTAGATTCTCAAATAAAGACTGTGTCTGTCCCCCGTAAACCAAAGACTAAAACATCAAATGCTAAGAAAACAAACGCTGGCGTCCGACCAAATAACTTAATTCAAATACCAGAACAAATAAAGACCGTGTCAGTCCCCCGTATACCAAGCACTAAAACATCAAAAGCTCACAAACCAAATGCTGGCATGCGACCAAATAACCTAACACAGATACCCAAGAGTAAACTTAACATTAAACGAAACAATAAACAAAGTGCTAAGCACATAACGTGTGGGTTGTTGAATATTAGATCAATCTCATCAAAGTCCATTTTAGTAAATGATTTAATTTGCGATAACAACATTGACTTTCTCGCCCTAACTGAAACATGGCTTCAGCAGGATGACTATGTTAGGCTTAATGAATCTACCCCTCCTAGTTACGTTAATTTTCAGGCTGCCAGAACCACAGGCCGAGGTGGTGGGGTTGCAGTGATATCACACTCTAATCTTGTTCTAAATCCCAAAAATAACCTAAAGTTTAATTCATTTGAAAGTCTAACATTATCTCTTACCTGTCCCAAATGGAAAAATCAAAAAGCTTTACTACTTGCTATTATTTATCGGCCTCCTGGCCCCTATTCAGACTTCTTAGCAGAGTTCTCTGAGTTTTTAGCCAGTATAGTGTTGAATTGGAATAAAATTATAATAGTAGGTGATTTTAACATTCATGTCGATAATAATAGTGATTGTCTGAGTAAGGCATTTAGTGCCCTACTGGATGGGGTTGGCTTTACACAAAATGTGAATAAACCTACTCACTGCCATAAACACACTCTTGATCTGGTTTTAACGTATGGGATTGAAATTAGCGACCTAAACGTTCTCCCTCAGAATCCCGTGCTTTCTGACCATTTTTTAATTACATTTAGGTTCCTAATCGAAGATTATACTAATCCACAGGATAAAATTCAATTAAAACGGCCACTATCTGAAAAAAGTTTAAAGAAATGATCCAGCCAGTCTTTAATACTATGTCTACAGAGAATAGCTCGCTTATTGATTTAAATAAAAGTGATGAGTTTGTCGACAGCGTTATGCTCACACTAAAAACAGCCCTTGATGTTGCGGCTCCACTGAAACAGAAAGTGGTTCGGCCAAGGTGCGTCGCTCCCTGGTTCAACGCGGAAACACGCACGCTTAAACGAAAGACTCGCAAATTAGAACGGTTATGGCGCAATTCTAGCACTGAGCAATCTCTTAGATCTTGGAAAAATTGCCTACTCGCCTATAAGCAAGCCATGAGGAAAGCAAAAACAGATTACTACTCTTCATTAATTGAAGTAAATAAAAATAACCCTAGGTTTCTTTTTAATACGGTGGCCCGGCTAACAAACAGTCACAGCGCAGTAGAGCCTTCCATTCCTGATACCCTTAGCTGCGATGACTTCCTTCAATTCTTTAATGACAAAATCACAACCATTAGAGATAAAATAAATGATAAGCTTCCCTTGTCTTCTCATCTAAATCCAGCTGTAGAATCATTGCCTCCTTTCAAAGCCTTAGACAAGTTCATAACTGTAGATGAGGCTGAGGTATTATCAATCATTATGTCTTCAAAACCATCAACTTGTCTTCTAGATCCAATTCCAATTAAACTCCTCAAAGAAATTACCCCAGAAATCTCAGATACCATATTGAAAATAATTAACTCATCTTTAGAAAATGGGTATGTACCAAAGTCCTTTAAATATGCTGTTATCAAACCACTTTTGAAAAAACCCAATCTCGATCCTGATATTCTAGCAAACTATAGGCCCATATCTAATCTGCCTTTCATTTCAAAAGTCCTTGAAAAAGTAGTGGCTAAGCAGCTTTGCCGCCACCTACAGGACAATAGTTTATTTGAAAAATTTCAGTCAGGGTACAGAACTTATCATAGCACAGAGACCGCCTTAGTCAAAGTTACCAACGACCTGTTATTAGCAGCTGACGCCGGACTAGCTTCAGTCCTGGTTCTGTTAGACCTCAGTGCAGCCTTTGACACAATCGACCACAATATTCTCCTGCAGAGGTTAGAAACTGACGTAGGCCTCAGGGGAACAGCCCTCTCTTGGTTTAAATCTTACTTATCTGATAGGCACCAATTTGTTAATGTAAACCTAAAGTCTTCACCGTGTTCTAAAGTGTGCTATGGGGTGCCACAGGGTTCAGTGCTCGGGCCAATTTTATTTATATTGTACATGCTCCCATTAGGTAACATAATCCGAAATCATAATATAAATTTTCACTGTTACGCGGATGACACACAGCTGTACTTATCAATAAAACCAGGTCAGACAGATAAATTAGATGTGCTTAGTTCCTGCGTAAAAGCCATCAAGACCTGGATGACTGTAAATTACCTTCTCCTTAACCCTGATAAAACCGAGGTTATTATTTTAGGTCCTCAAAAACTGAGAGAGTCTTTATCTCAGCAGATCATCTCCCTGGATAATGTTAGCGTATCAACGAGCTCTAAAGTAAAAAACCTTGGAGTTCTGTTTGACCAGGACCTCTCTTTTAAAACGCATATAAACCAGGCTTGTAAAATTGCGTTCTTTCACCTGCGCAACATTGCTAAAATACGAAACATTCTACCTAAGAGTGATGCAGAAAAACTTATTCATGCATCTGTTTCCTCAAGGCTGGACTACTGCAACTGCCTGCTAGCAGCGTGTCCTAAAAGTTCCCTAAAAAGTTTTCAACTAGTTCAAAATGCAGCTGCAAGATTGTTAACGCGTACAAAGAGAAGAGAACACATTACACCTGTGCTAAAGTCTCTCCATTGGCTTCCTGTTGAGTTTAGAATCAAATTTAAAATCCTGCTCCTCACATTTAAAGCCATAAAGGGTTTGGCTCCGCTTTATCTCCAAGACGTTATCGTTCCATATCGGCCAACCAGAGCACTCCGCTCTCAAAACTCAGGGCTACTAGTGATTCCTCGGGTCTCCAAAATCACTGTAGGAGGAAGAGCCTTTAGCTACCAAGCTCCGGTTTTATGGAATAAACTCCCAGCTCACGTTAAAGAAGCAGACACAGTCCCTACATTTAAGACTAGGCTCAAAACTTACCTCTTCGAATTAGCTTATGATCAGGTCAGTTAGGTAAAGCTCTAACCCACAGCCTGAAGTAAAGCTGCTTTAGGAGAAACTCTGCTGTGGGAAGTACGGTACACTGAGCGCTATCCTCTTCTTCTTCTTACTGCAACCTTTGTCTTACTATGATACAATATTTATTTCATCTGTAGTCTGTTCATTACTATTCACATGGTGTCTCCTGTCCCACTCCCCCTTGGGAGTGCCTGTCTAGATCGAACGGAGGGACCCGGCTGAACGGAGGGACCCGGCTGAACGGAGGGACCCGGCTGAACGGAGGAACCCGGCTGAACGGAGGAACCCTGCCTACTGACAACAAGGACTGGACGGTCTGTGATCTTGGCCCGTCTACTGAGGGACTCCTTCGGCCCTGGGTCTCTATAGCCTGTCCGTCCATGGGAGTGGATCTCTCCTTCTGTGGTTCTCCTCAAGGTTTCTCGTTTCTCCCACTGGGTTTTTGAGTTTTTCCTTGCCGGGCTGGAGAGTCTAAGGACAGGGGACACCCGAGCTGCTCGTCGCCACCCACTGCTCGTCGCCACCCACTGCTGACGCTTATTTGGACATTATGTTTGCCTGGATATTTGATTCACCGGAACTTTACATTGTCTTATTTACTGTTCTGTTTTATTGCCTTAATGTTTGTTACAGCCCTATGAGGCAACTCCTGTTGTGATATTGGGCTATACAAAACCATTGATTGATTGATTGATTGATAAATGAATACAATTAATTTAAGAAAATAATTAATCAATTAAAAAATAAAATTAAAAAAATAATTAGGAAAAAAAATAATAATAACGTTTTTAAAGGGATAGCACAACTAAATGCTCTTATATAATGAATAATGGCAATAATTAGGTCACAACATTTCTAGAAGACAATCTATTATAGCGAAAAGGTTCACCGAAGAATAAAACTAATTGAAGCATTTTTTATTTTTTTTTCCTTGTAGAAGCGAAGGCTTAAAGAGGAGGCGCAAAACGACGAGTGATCCAAAATCTCAGCGCGACCAAGAAAAAGTATAGAGGTTTTGAGGGGGCGAAACCAAAGCAATCAATTAAGCAATTAAGCAATCAAGCAATTAAACGAATCGAATCAATCAGTCGATCGATCAACCAATCAATCAAATCAATCAATCAATCGAATCAATCGATCGAATCAATCAATCGAATCAATCAATCGATCAATCAATTAATCAATCGAATCAATCAATCGATCAATCAATTAATCGATCAATCAATCGAAGCAATCAAATAAAGCAATCAATCAATCGATCAATCAATTAATCAATCGAATCAATTAATCAATCAATAAATAGACGACCAATCTGAGATTCCCTAAAGAACACGTAAGATAAAAATATCATACCAAGGTAAACATATCTAAAACATACGCCAATTTACGTATAGATTAGTAAATAAGCACAACTAAATTACAATTTGTAAGTGCGATAATAACACAAACACAATTACTAGTAAAATGTCCCAGTTTGTCACCCTAAATCAATTGAAACAGTTTTTGGACTGCAAGGTTCTGCAAAATGAACCCAATCCAAAAAGGGCAAAAGTCTGTCAATCCATCATACGCGACTTGCTGAACAAATACGATAAAAAAGGCTTGATACACGGAGGAAAGAGAGCCATCGCTCCGACAGAAGACCAATGGAGAAATATTATACAATATCATGAAGCAAAGATTCTACACTACAAGACGAACCCCATTCGAACCATCCGTGGAAGAAGATTGAATAACCTAAAAATAAAAAAACATGAGAACAAGGGAGCCCTGGCTAGAAGAATGCACAAATGGGCAAACGAAATACAGGAAAAGAGGAACTTTAAGGAACTGTCGCCAATCCTCATAATGAAGCCAACGGATGAAGATAAAAAAGCGACGTCTGATGAAGAGCCACTTCAAGGAAATATCACGAGGAAACTATCAACAGGCATCTATCCAGGAAATGGAAAGGAGAAAGAACAACCAATGATGACACAAAACGGTTGTCACGACACAGCAGCAGCGGAAGAAGATGATGATCTCAGAACGATAAATGAAGAAGATCCAAGTGAACTGTCACCACGAAAGCGAAGACAATCACGAAGTCTCCTAGCAGCAAGCCTAGGAAAAGCACAAAGCTTTGAAGACATCCCTCAAATCGGCGACACTCCATATCGCCCACCGTCCAGTCAAAGGCTGTATCCACAAGATGACAAACACCCCAAGGGAGCCTTATGTGATACCAGACCTCCACCGTGCCGAGCTCTTCACTCAACACCTGCGTCAAGTCTATACCCATGGCAACTCATCACAAGCGCAAAATCCAGCAATGCGCCGAAGCCTTCAATGACGCCACCGACACCTCAAATGACTCACAGAGTCACAGAGGAAACACTGGAACTGACACCCCTGCTATGCATCCCAAATCTAACCAACCTTGAAGAACAAGTCAAATCAATACAAAATCAAGTGATGGTATTGACCAACATCGTGGAGACAGAGAGGACTCTGAAGGAAATGGATAACTTCGTACAAGAAGAAAGACCCAGAAGCAAAGTGACAAACACAGTCAAGGTCTATCCATTGAGAACAACAGACAACCAACAAATTATTTATCAACCATTCACGCTTAAGGACTGGAGCTCCTTGATGTTGGAACTGCCAAAACTAACCAAAGGAGGCATTCCATGGATGAGAGCCCTCATGAAACACACCGCCGGAGATAGAATCTGTTGGGGAGACACACACGCCGCCTTAACCAAGGCAGCGGATGAGACTATTGCAATGAACATCAAGAATGCAGTGGAGAATAGGATGCAAATAGTCCTACACAAAAATGCTTCAATACATGTGTTTCGAGTTGCACTGGAAGAAGAACTGAAGTCAAGATTCCCATGTATAATGACTGACGAACTCATGTCACTACGGATGAAGAGTGATGAAGACTACTACAGCTACAAACAACGTGCCAGAAGCCTATATCACGATGCAACGGGAGAGCCGATTCAAGCAGGCACGGGAATGGCAGTCATGTTCTACTCAGCCCTTGTCAAGGGGATGCCAAAGCCAGTACAAAACGTCTTAAGTGACGTGATGGGCTTATACACCAAAGCTGAAGAAGAATTTGACGCACAGTGTAACCACAGCATCACTAAGTGGTTGAACAATAACAAAGAAACTGACTCCAAGAAGAAAGAAATGGAGTTAGCGACGATGAAGTTACAACTACAAAAACTGCAAGCGGAATCCAAAGACAAGAAGAAAGAAAAGACATCCAACATCATGACAATCAAACAAGACCCCACTGAAGAAGATGTGCCGATAACGACAAACTATTGGCAACTGCAATCAAGATACTGTCAAACTATGACTAATAAAATAAAAAAAAGAGACAGTACAAATGCTTCCTCTGACATAGAAGACAAAGAAGATGGCTGTTCAGCATCTAACACCGATGATGAAAACCACCATTTGCCTATTTCTCCCGCTCGGGTTCCAAGGGGAGAAACAGGGGAGAAACAGGGGAAAAAAGCAAAAGCAAAGTTTTAAAATCTTTAAAACAAAAAAACAAAACAAAAAATACATAAACCTTAAACCTTCTGATATAGAGTGAAATTTTTGACAGAACCTTAACTTCTTAACAGTTAAATGTAGTATTCTATAAGTTTTTCATGATATACATTTGTTATACTAATTAATAATCTAGATGCTGAAATACAAAAAACTGCGAACGCAATTATAGAACAAATATATGCCTAAATGCAAACTCACTAGATGCATAAAAAATAAGAATTGAAAAATACAAATGCCAAACAAAAAGACATTGTTGCCTATAGTCAAAAACCAGATGATCTGCCGGATGAACCCTTTCCATTACAGGACGGGGAAACAACGGACACTGGAGAGACTGGATCTTAACAAGGACGATAGAGAAAAGGACCAGTCATCATCCAGGTGGGAGAGTCCATGCCACGCGCTGTGGACGAGGCCCAAGGCTGTGAGGGTTTCATAAACTCTCTCTGAATTCATCTCTCCCACCTGTTGATCTAAAGGTATCATAATCCACAGAAAGCAACCAAGAACAGGAAAAGCCACTGTTAGAAAAAGAGCGGGTGCTAGTAACCGCGGCTCTACTGTAGGAACATAGACGATCGTGGTCACATCATACACCCTGCACGTGACCAGAAGTAGATGACGCCATCATGAACACTTTAAAAAATAGCCTGCAGAAAAAGGGTTGCTACCCTTGGTTGGTAATATGTGGTTGGTCAATGTTATCAGTTATGATTGTGTTTCTCTTGTTACTGTTTGAAAAATGGTTGAAAACAAGTCCTGAAGTTATAAATAAACGATACGTTAACAGAGTAGAAATAATGCATCATTATCAAGCCAACGTGTGGTGGCGATACATAAACTATGCCGCCCACCTTACCAGCGATACTGACTGACATGAATGTATCCGCCTTCAAGTGTCGATTACACACATACGGCATTTAAGCGACCACACCGAACGACACCCAAAAGTCTAAACGGCATTAACAATATTGGGCACATTGAAAAAATCATTGCCAACACATAGTTATTTTTTGCCCGCCCATAGATGAACCAGCATATGATAGCATGTGTTGTTGAAAATAGGAATGTCCATACTTGCGGTTTTGTTGATAATTTCCGTAGCTGTTTTCTACATAATTCCCTGTATGCGAACTTTAGTAGGAATTCATATAACAACCAATCTGACGCGTCAAGTTCTGACATCACAATGCATACTTCTTACTCCAAATCTTAATTCAGACCCCGAAATTTTTGAATTGAGTTAAATAACAAATTTGAAAACACATTTGTGATGGTTTGTTTTGCTTAGGACATGCTAAATTGCTAATTGATTTTTGCAAATAATGGTAACAAAAAAAACAAAAAAGAAATAACTACAAGAACTAGCGCAATTGTGAAATTTATATTAATAAATGTAGATATATGCTTTAAGCAGGAAATAGCGACTTGTATCTCTTAGCAATCACCTAAAAAAAAAGGTGATTGACAGGGGAGATTGTCAGATTAATTTGTCTGTTTATCAATCCTATGAAATGTTTGCTCTGTCTACGTGCAGAAATAGGGTTGAGCGAGTTCGTCTTGTGTACAAGGTCATCCAAGTAAGGGGAGTAAAACAGGGGATGAGCGCGGCCTGGTACGGCAAGCACATTCGGTGCCGTCCAGGACCATATTTGGTATTCGAGTATACAAGCCTAGTCCACAGCTGGACTTCTTCATCTGACATCAGACCACTGTCTACGTACATTGGGGATGGGCTAGCTAGTGTTATTTAACATCTGGGGATGCAGCTAGACGTTGGATTCTGCTTTTAGTGACGCTGGAGCTTGCTGCTACTTCTGCTAAGACTATTGTTGGATTTCACCTGTGAGTGTCTGCTGAATTCCCTCTATGAACATCAGAGAAGCTGTTTGCTGTGTTAAGCCTGAATAAATAACTCCTGTGAACGACATTCATCTCCCTGCGCTGTTTTTGTACAAGAAGGAAGGTCCTGGACATATGTTTCTCATTTTTAAATTATCCACAAGACGTAGGACTAATGGGCCGACCTCTCTCAAGGAATGTTTCTGCAAACTTCAAGTAACGACCCTAAACTAGAGTACAGAGACCTGTAGACCTATTGCTTAGACACACCGGGTCATTTTTTCACCAGTTTCATAAAGTTTAAGATCTGTTTTAATGTTCAACGGCAATGAGTCCTAAGACAACAGATCCTTTTAGCATTTTTCGGTATTTATGAAGTCATTAGCAAAAGACTTCACCAGGTAACGGCAGCTTCACTAATCCATTTAACTTTATGCTGAATGTCACACATTTATGTTTTCGCATTTTGGGAGATAACCATGATCTAAGTGAATCGTAATCGCTGACTAGAAAATGTTTTAGAAGCTCTTCGACCGACGTTCTTTCAAGTGTGTTCGGCTTTAGATTTAGCGAAAGCATGTCGTGAAATTTCCCGGATGGTCGGAAAGCTTAGTAGGGACCAACGCTCTTCATTTTGTGGTTTTAAAGCAGAGTCAAGTTGGCTCTTCAAAATGCCTCCACACTGCTCGGACACTGTAAGTGAGCTGTATCTCAGTGCTGCTGTCAGGGTCGGTGACTTGAGAGGGCAGCGGCAGAAGACACTGACAGGCAAATTAATTTTTAACGGGATCAGGACGTGGAAAAAGGCTCAGCGTTCAGACGGACAGCCCACAGCCCGAGGGTCTTTCTCCTATTGATTGAGAGATGGCGCACTGCATCAAGGACCGGATCGACGTGGGGAGGGCTGGACGTGTGGTTAGTCATGGGGTTGCGTGACTGTGAGCAGGCGCTGGGTTTTTCGATCGGGTGCTGAAGTTTGGTCAACCTTAATAGCCAGCCGCTGTTACTTCTTTTTCAAATGTGCAGATGAAAGGATTGTGTTACAATCTCGACCACATCTTCATCATTATGTTACACTTTGTTGGTTAAAAAAAAATTGATATCAATCTAAAGACAGCTGAAACAAAATATCCATTTGTTTCACTCCCTGATTTTCACACAATCTTACCGTGAGCTCCATGAACAGGTTTGATTTCAGAGGTCTATGCGGTCTCAAGCAATATCTCTTTGAGAGTCGGATCACAGCTGACCCTTCTCACCCTGGACACGGACTATTCACCCCCCTCCCCTCAGGCAGGAGGCTACGGTCTATCCAGACCCATAACACTTGAACAGTTTTTACCCTCCACCATCAGACTCATGAACAATAACAAGTCTCTGCACTGTAAGTTGTGATTAGTAAAGGTTGCTCAAAAAAATTGCAGACGCAAATTGCCACAATTTAATTGAGTAACAGTTCTGTCATTAGAACAATTAAAGCGTACTCTAAATGATTAATGAAACCTTACTCTTTACAAACTAAAGTTAGCTTTATAAAGAGTATGGTTTCATTAATGATTTAGAGTAAAGTTTACTCAAAATCAGTAGCCCCTAAAATACCTGAGCCCTTATAGGACCTGCTGTTATGAGCTGGGCTTTTTTCAGAGTTAGACTTCTGTCAGAAACCATGAGGGACAGTAACAGGACACTAAATACATTGTGGCCATTATATTCAGTAAAAAGGCTGAGGCCTCATTGTTCTTCAGTCTGTCACAGAGCGACAGTTGAAGAAGGAAGTCATGGAGCTTCTGCTTTAGACTGAACTTTACACATGTGCTGTAAATTCTGAAACTAAAGTAAGTAGTGAATCAATTAAACATGAAATGGAAAATATTAAATGCTTAAAAAAAAATCACAAAGTTGATGCAGAAAAAGGTTAAAAACCTCTGAGTCATGGTGGACCATGACAGATGTGGACAAGACTGTGATAGATCTACTTTTACTGTGCAGTCAGATGTTACTAAAGTAACTGGTGTCAAAGAAATGAACCTCCTAAGCTTCTGTGACATGAGCTTGTCCACAGGCTACTCAATTAAATTGTGGCAATTTGTGTCTGCAATTTTTTTGAGCAACCTTTACTAATCACAACACACACAGTGTGTAGCTTAGTCACAGACTCATGGATGTTTCTGCTCTGTTGCTCTGTGTGGTGTGTCCACACTTAGACCCGCTGCTATCACTCATCACTTTATAACACTTTATATGCCTACACATCTGTAAATACAATCCCGCTGTTGTTCATTGTCAAATTGTTGTTGTCTTACCACGCGTCACTTTATTTTATCTTATTTATTTAATATTTTTTATGCATGCCCTTATAGCCTTATAGTTTAAAGTTCTTTAGCTTATTTTTTATCTTAACTCTGTGTTGTATGTTTTATGTCGCAAGTTTGCACCGAGAAAAATTCCTAGTTTGTGAACCTGTTCTCAAACAATGGCAATAAAACCTATTCTGATTCTGATTCTGATAATGAAGTAACTTGCAATACGTGATACGACTGTGCAATATCACGATGACGATATTATTGCAATGTTTCACTAAACCATTTCAACAGGATATGTTCCTTTCTAATTAAACACAAATCGTAAGTCACTAGTTTTGGGGTCCGCCCATTAGTCCGACAACCAATTAATCCGACTCTCATTATTCTGAAAACGTATATGTAAAACTGAAATTGTCCCAAAATTAGGTTCAGGCAAGAGTCCACTGACTTTAAGGTTAAGGCCAACGGTTGTATATGGCTCTCTAATCAACAACACAACTGGTTTAAACATTTCAGACTAATGGCACCTCTGCTCAATGGTAAATTTTGGCAAAATGAGGCGTCCGACTAATGGGCTGTCGGACCAACGGCGTGGCACCCTAGATTTTTCAGCAAACTGTGTCAAAAGAAGACTTAAAGATAGACCACATCAGGACCGAAACAAGACTAAAAAAGTTAGTAAATGTTTAACTAAAACTGAACTTTTACTCATTTATGAGTTCAATGCATTGTTTGTTTTTGGTTGAGTTTGACAAAAAAAAACTTGTCACTGTCATGATGAAGACTAGTGATGTTGCGATATACAGTAGGCTATACAGTGGCTTCTTGCAATACGGATATTGCTTCACCTACTTTTGAGATACAATATTTTTTGCGATGTATTTTGCAGCCCTAGTTCACAGGCATTAATTCGTGCATTCTACATTTATATACTCCGCTGACAAAACTTTAGAAAGATGGCATCTTTCTTTTTCGTGTCTTAAACTCATCTTGGGACCCCCACGTTGTCTCTCGCGACCCTTGGACAGGAGTTCTGCTCGAGAGTAGCAGCATTAGCCTGTATGCCTGCTGGCAGAATTCAAATGTTACAACCCAAATAAAATACAAATCAGGCTAGTTGTCCAGAAGGTGAGACCGAGGCACATTCTGGTTAAACTTACCATCCCTGCCTTGAATTCAAAATCAAACAGTCCTTCCTTTTACCCACTCCCAACGAGAACTTGATCACTGACGACAGCGTTTTATCAACTAGTGATTACCGCGTTTAAATAAGAGAAGCTGATCGCAAGGCTCTGATTGTCCCATTACGGGGACCCCCTGCGGGGTGAGATGTTGGCTTAATGATGACTTTTACTCTGCCTTACCACTCCTAATTGACAACACCTGCCTGACAGCCTGAATACGGCATCAGCACTTGTCAAAGCCCATCACGAAGCTGGACTAACTCTGGCATCGAGAAAGACACTAGCTGCGGGGGCTAATGATTAATTCACACCTCCGGGTTAACTTGACTCGCTCACGTCCGCGCCTCAACACATTCTCTGAACTGTTTCATCAGAAATAACCTTCATCATAATGGCTTTTGATCCACCCTGACAGCGAGTGGTTCAGTTGTGATAAAACAGTAAAGATCTTGGAGACTGCGTGTAACAGGGGAGTTAACAGTATAAACTTTAAAATCTTAATTTGCGCATTGTTGAGTCTGTTTAAATGTGATTTTTCAATCCATTTGTCAATATCAGGGGTTTTACTGCCATATCAATCAGGATGGCGGTACAATTTGGGTTCATCGTCATCGTTGTCTATCTGTAACTGCCCAATGGGCGAGGAAAGCTCTTCGCTTTGGTCCTCATGGCAGGGAGCTGGCAATGCTATCCAATTCCGATGGAGACTTTACACCTCCCAAACACAAAACCTGGCTCTTTTCTCTTTTCTAAGAATTGCTGTGACCCATGTGACATGACAACAAATGCTGCTTTTTTTGTATTTTCAAGTTGCAAAGATGCAATTTCCCCATTGTGAGACAAACAAAGCCCGGGCTTTGATTTTGACTACAGTGTCACCTGCCATCGACCAATCATCGCCTCATCACCAGCCGCACCTCACCCGGGATTACGCATTTAACCTTTCTCTTTCACAGCTGCAACCCGCCTCCAACCCGTCTGTCTAACCTGCTCAACTTTCTTACCTTTGAGGAATCTGTGGTTCCAGATGAAGTATGACCACAAGCTTGTGTTCGTATCCTAAATAGTGCTGCATAAGCTAACCCACAATGAACTTTTATTGTTGTGCATTTTCAATAGCGCATGGCCTACCCTTCATTTGATAAAAGTACATGTATGGAAAGTGATTCAGCCAAAAATCTATAATAAAACTCTTTATAGGACATGGCCATAGTCATACATTGGAACGAATGGCATTTCTGGGGGCCATCTTGTGACTGGCCCTTCTAACCCAGTGCAATGCAAACAAATGGGAAACTCCACCTATTTCCATGATACTGTTTTTATCTATTATTAGTTATTTCATGACTCATCGATCATTGGAAACAGTTTTTTTTTTATAATTTTCCGGTTTTATAGGAGGCACAGACTTCTATTTATATCAAATAACATTTCTCTCCTTTAAAAGAGTATTTCTGTACTTTTTAGCCATTCCAAAGTAAACTATAGGCATTTATATGACATATTGTACCTCTACCACTATGAAGAACTCATTTTTGTAAGGAATATAAGTATTTTCTGGAGGTATTTTTCCAACCCGGAAGACAAGACGCTTGGATTCAGTTAACTCCGCCCCTCTCTCTCTTTAGCAGTAACGTTGACTCATTTCTCTATTTTAGAGACGGGACTTTTTTTCAATGAATTCTGATTAATTCATTAGTTGTCAGCATGGCGCCATTACTTTCCATCACGGTGGTCTCTACAACGCTCCAGGATCAATTGTTTTGTAGGTTTTCCACTGGGTCACTTTAACCTCCTCAGCCCTAACGGCACCCGATCCGGGGGCAGTAATGCTCCGGGCAGTTGGACGCCACTGGGCACAAGGGGGCGCCCTGCCAACCTTCTCAGTGAAAATGTGAATTGAATTTCTTCAGAGTTAGACTTTAGGTCAGACACCATGAGTGACAGTAACATGACACTAAATAGTGAGATCTTTATTGTCTGTAAAAAAAAGCTGAGGAGTTGTTGCTCTTCAGCCAGACTGAGAAGTGAAGATTGAAGTCATGGAGATTCTGCTCTGGACAGAACTTCAGAGTTCTGCTGGATATAAGAGTCATATCGTATTCTGAAACTCCAAAAAAGGTAAAAATTAAAAATATATAAAAAAATATTTTTCCAATAAAAAAACGTAGAAATACAAATGTGAACATCCTGATATTATATAATTAAAAATATTAGTTATTTATTAATTACTCTCTTTTTACAAAAAAAAAAAAACCCATGACAATTATATCTGATGGAGTGTCATGTGTGTCCCAGTTCTTCTGAGTCATGGTGGGTCATGGTGGACCATGACAGATGTGGACAGGACTGTGGTAGATCTACTTTTACTTTGGTGAAAAAAGTTACTATAGTAACTGTGTTGAAGAAATGATCATAAGCTTCTTCTGTAACATCAGTCCTGCTGCACCACGACTGACAAGAGTTTGTTTTTATAGAATGAGAGTAATAAATAATTAACTTACATTTCAATCACAAATTAAGGATGTTCACGACTATTACTAAGGAATACGTGAATTTTAAACGTTTATTGTTACATCCAGCAGAACTGTAATGTTCAAAATGAGAATCTCCATGACATCCTTCTTCACTTCTCAGTCTGTGACTGAAGAGCAATGAGGCTTCACCCTTTTTACTGAAAATAAAGGGTCACTATTTAGCTTCATGTTACTGTCACTCATGGTGTCTGACCTACAGTGTAACTCTGCAGCCAATCAAATCACAATGACTCAGAGTGGGTTGGGCTCAAATGGGCACCAAACGCCAAGATCCAAGCTCTGAGACTAAAATAATAAAACCCTGGGGTTAAGAGGTTAAGGCCAAATACACACAAATACCAACTTTTATCCCCACATAAAGAGTTGCATACTGCATCTTTAATGCTATTAATCGAAATGAATCACACTGTCCTTTAGTAACACTGATACTTTTTCAGTTTTCTTTCTTCCTGCAAGACGTTGCTTAGGGACAAACACGGCATTAAGCCAAAAAAACGATTTTACTGTCAAACTTGTTTATTCACACAGTTAAGGCGACACAAACTTATTTAAACAGAATTAATCCAACTGCCATTGTCTTTGAAGTGTTTGAAATGATCACAGCTCAGCTCTTCTGTCACAGTTTGTATCCGGGGCTGGATGTTTGGAGTGTGGTTTAGGAGAGGTTTGTACGACCTGTGCACTGTAAGTTGTGATTAGTAAAGGTTGCTCAAATAAATTGCAGACACAAATTGCCACAATTTAATTGAGTAACAGTTCCGTCATTTGAACAATTAACACCTTAACAAAAAGGCCGAGGCCTCACTGTTCTTCAGTCTGTCACAAACTGACAGGTGAAGAAGGAAGTCATGGAGCTTCTGCTTTAGACAAAACTTTACACATGTGCTATATATTGAAAGTAAAGTAAGTAGTGAATAAATTAAACATAAAATTGATTTAATACTAAACACTTTTTTTTTAAATCACATGATTGGTGAACATAAAGGTTGAAAAAAAAATCCATAAAGTGTCTGACATAGGGTCATGGGTGTCCCAGTTCCTCTGAGTCATGGTGCAGCAGAACAGATGTGGACAGGCCCATGTTACAGAAGCTTATATCATAATTATGTAGATCATTTTTTTGACACCGGTTACTTGTCACCGACTGCACAGTTAACGTAGATCTATCACAGTCATGTCCACATCTCTCATGGTCCACCGTGACTCAGAGGACCTGGGACACACATGACCCTACATAATACATATGAAAAAATTGTATCTGCATCAAGTTTGTGATTATTTTTTTGTAAGTGTTTAATAATTTTGCATGTAATGTTTAATTTATGCACTACTTTACTTTCAAAATTTACAGCACTTGTGGTAAGTTCTGTCTAAGCAGAAGCTCCATGACTTCCTTCTTCACCTGTCGATCTATGACAGACTGAAGAACAGTGAAGCCTTCACCTTTTTACTGAGGTATATTTGCCACAATGTATTTAGTGTCATGTTACTGTCACTCATGGTTTCTGACAGAAGTCTAACTCTGAAAAAAGCCCGGACCACAAATATTCTCCAGGGCAGACTTTGCTGCTTGTAAGTGCTGTCAGTAAATCCCCAGGCAGTTTATAAGGATCTTTCAGCGACAGTGGAAATGCATAGTTCTATGTCACACACATTAGCTTCTTTCACTGTAGTTTGAAGTAGATCGCCGCAAAGCAATTAAGGGGTGTAGAGCGAGCCAAACAAGCTCTCATTTTGCACTGGTGTCTGTCTATGACGCTTCGATAATCAGCTTTCTGCTACAAAATATTCTATCACCAAGGAACAGAAGGTGTTAGCACGTTTGATGTTCTGTCTAAAGCAGAATCTCCTTGACTTCCCTTCTCAGTCTGTGACTGAAGCGAGACCTCATCCTTTTTACTGGAAACAAGGAGCACACTGTATTTAGCTTCCTGTTACTGTCACTCATGGTGTCTGACCTAAAGTCTAACTCTGAAGAAAGCCAATTCACATTTTCACTAAGAAGGCTGGAAGGGCGCCTCCTGGTGTCACCTTGCATCCAAATGCCCGGGCAATACAGCGGGTCCTATAAGGGCTCAGGCATGTTAACCTCCTCAACCCTAACGGCACCCGATCGGGGGCCAGTAATGCTCCGGGCAGTTGGACGCCACTGGACACAAGGGGGCGCCCTTCCAACTTTCTCAGTGTAAATGTGAATTGACTTTCTTCAGTTAGACTTTAGGTCAGACACCATGAGTGACAGTAACATGACGGTAAATAGTGAGCTCTTTATTATCTGTAAAAACGCTGAGGCCTCATTGCTCTTCAGTCACAGACTAGGACGTAAAGAAGGAAGTCGTGGACATTCTGCTTTAGATTGAACTTCAGAGTTCTGCTGGATATAAGAGTAATATCTTATCCTGAAACTCAAAAATATAGTAAAAACAAAAAAAATACTACAAAATATTTTTACAATAAAAAAAAGTTCAAATACAAATGTGAAAATCCTGAATATCATTAAAAATATGAGTTAATTATTAATTACTCTCGTTTTACCAAGAAAAAAAAAAACATGACAAATATAGCTGATGGAGTGTCATGTGTGTCCCAGTTCTTCTGAGTCATGGTGGGTCATTGTGGACCATGACAGATGTAGACAGGACTGTGGTAGATCTGAGATGGTAGATTTGTCTGAAATTTGAACTGTATGTGTAAAAAAAAACTGAAGAGCCATTTGGGAGCCGAAGAAGCCTACATCTACAGGAGTGACAGGACTGAAAGGCAATGCACAGAAGAAACAAAGAAGTTGCACCCAATCACAAACGTTTGCCCGGACAATAATAAACAATTAGGGAGCAGATTGAAGCCATTAAGAGTCAAATTACTGCGCTTGAGTGCACTTGAATGATTAAATTATTTTTCACTGAAGCAATGTCTTTAACTGCAATACTCATTACCTTCGTTTGGCTTGTTATAATAATTGCAAAGGCTGTCAATCTGTAATAGTCCGAATAGCTTTGGAATGAATAATACATTTTCTCTCCGATGTTTTTTTTTTTTTTTCTGACGAATTCATGAAAGCCAAAATGGAATGCTGAGTGGCAGGCTTAGTGATTTTGGTCCCTAATTAAAAACGATATAAAGTTGTTGCTTTGAGATCAGCAGGCACCGAGATAATGTCAAGGATGCGCTGTGATTTTAAGGCCCGAGAAGTGGTTTTGATTTGTTGTAATTCTCCCGCTGATGGATGACCTTTCGCTCGTTGGAAATGTCTAAATCTATTTTCCATTTGCGCTGGTGGGGAAGTGGTGCCACGGGCCGCTCTTCCCCACTGCTTTCATATGCTTTGATTTACTCCGTAATCTGGCAGAAAAACAGGGAAAAGTAGGCACGGCGTGTGAACGTGCGGTATTTGTGAATGTCCAAAAGTTAAGGGCAGTGAAGTGTTTTTCACTTGTTTTATTTCAACAGCAATTTTCTAACTCTGACTTTAATTAAGGCGAGACACTGCAGGTAAAGATGGGGGGAAAATAAAATAAATCTAGAGGTATAATTTCAAACTTTTGCAAAAACGTGTGTTATGAGTTGGTTGATGGCAAGTATTCACCTCATTCTGCCAAGTCCGTTCATTACATCCAAGACAATAAGCATCACACCGGGTAAGTTTTATCTTTTTTATACTCTGACATTAAAACAAAGATGTTAAGGGAGAAAACTCTCAACAAAATATATATATTTTCACCTGCCCATGTCTGTTACATTTCTCTGCACAGTTTAAGAGAGACAGTTCTGTTGACTTTACTGGCGTTTCCAATGACATCACGCATAGTTCTGGTGGCCATTTTGAATAGCAAAGTAGCATTATGCAGTACTACAACATGTAACAATATCTCTACTCAGGATGAAAATGAAAGACAACTGATTGACAGTGGCATTTGTATGTACTCGTACTGTTATCAAGAAGATAACAGTTCAAACACGGCCCCAGAGACGCACATTTATGTGATATAAGCAGCAAATGTGGCACAGACGTAGCAGCTCTGTCTGTCGAGCTACAGCGGGATTTACTAAAGATCTTCTTCACTCCTCAGACTAAATTAACGTATCGGAGAAGAAACCGAAAACCTTTCTCTGCGATCTTTACAGTTTGTCATGTCAACAGAGTCTCAGTCTGAGTCAGTGTTTAAGCTGCTCAAGACGTTAGCATGCTACCGGATAGCGACTGTCATCAACTGTCAATTCTTCAACACGATAAACACATCTATGAACACTGAGGAAATACTACAGTAAAAGCTCAGCTCTGACCTCTGTCACATCCAAAGCAATATTATGGGGGGGGGGGGGGGGTATCTCTGAATTGATACATATATCAATTTTCTCAACATAGCCTAGGGTTTAGAGAGGAATTCCCGCCGAACTTGTAGGACCCTGTCTGACATGTAGAGGAGACAACAGCATAGATGCACATGAACACGAGCGCAGCCTTTTGCGCATCACTACCAGTGGATGATGCAGACTCGATCCCCACGCTGCGCGCACCTTGATTGGCTGCTTTGACAATGACCAACCGAACTTACAGCTGAACTACGCTGTTACCTCTCGTGCAGGTGAATTCAATACTCCCTCAAAACCTCCCTCAGTCCATGCACTGCACTTTGTCTAATCCATTAAAGCCGACGCTTTTTTAACGCTGTTTCATCATATATCTATGATGAGGTGATGTGCGCCGCAGAGGAAAACACAGGACCTTTTACCTTCGGCAGTGACACAGACGACCCGGTGGCCTGTGGCAGACAGGGAGACTGTTGTAAACTTTGTTGGGAGTCACGAGAGAAACAGTGGAAAAAAGAGCACTCTGGGAAGGTGAGCTGTCCGTCGCCAACTCGCTATTAACCTGCTAAAAAGAGCCACGATAGCTCTCTGTTACAACACTGACCTACGTGTTGTGTTTTATGTTTGATAAATGGATAACTCGTGTGTTTAAAGCGCTGCACGGTGTGAGGAGAGCCTTTGAAGCCGTAACACAGCTCCAGTGTTGGCACATGGCGCTGCGTTCTGGTGCACGCTCGGCCCTGGCCTTTAAAAAACTCAGGACTTGTCGGGACCCGTGAGACTGCCCCGGGTGGCCAGGGGAGACCATTCCCTGAAATCCATGCCCGTGCAGCTCCCTAGGGTTTCTTTCCAAGATAATAATTGGGTCAGAGACATGCGATAATACTAGCCTAACTGAATTCATAAACAATCACGGCCGACCCCAGCTCACGCTCAACCCACGCCCAGCTCACATACACCGCCGGCAAGAGTGCAGCGTGCGCTTGTGTCTGCACCTTTGCTTTAGCCTTCCACGTTTGCCTTCGCCCTCACGATCGGGCCCCGGGGGTCTGATGGGTTAATCAGGGGGGTTGGACCCCCCGGCACCCCCTCGTATTTCACAACACTGGTTATATCACATAAACATGCGCTATCTAGGGCCGTGTTTTAACTATTATCTTCTTGAGCAATGATTACCAGTACACAGAAATGCCACTGGCAATTCGTTGTCTTTCATTTATATATCCTGAGTAGAGATATTGTTGTGAAATGGCAGCCATAACAAAAGAAGTCACATGACTGAAAGGCATGTATACAAGACATGCCTCACCAGCTGCAAACCTGAGCGCTGCCTCACTGCCGACTGCAACTTCTTTCTCTTGGAAACACGAGAAAGACATATGGCGAGGCTGGGGGAAAAACCCTCCCCTTTGCTGAGCATAAACACAGGGTTAGATTTAACCAGCACTAGCCTGCCGCCCAATTACCGAACTGGGACAGAAAACTGCGGCACTTTCTCCTCACTCTGCTCCGACTCTGAATATTTTTCGCCGCGTGAATCTCTCCGTCTTGCAGGTGCCCGGGACGTGTTGTTGTTGTAGTGGCACTCGCGGCGTGAACAAAGCAGACAATGCGGCGTCTCAGGGGAGAATCTCGGCGCCCGGCGTTTGTCAGTGGGAAAGATAGCACTCGTCTTGATTTAGGAAGAGCCTGCTGAGGCATCGATTCATATCTCGGCCTTGTCGGTGAATCATGCATTAATGGATGAGGTGGCCGGTATCCGCTCGCAAACCTCCCGGACGGACACGGTTTTCAACTATATTTTGCAGAACAAAACGGTGACGCCGGGCCTTGTCACCGGCATGGCTATTGTATTAACTGTGCGACATGTTCAAGGCCTGTTTGGCTCGTCTCATTCCGAAAAAGTCCAATCTGGTCTTTTCAGCACTCAAATTCATCTTCAGATAAATTCTCCTTAGTGAGCAGCAGAGGCTTGTAGAGTAGCCACAGTACATACTCAAGTAAGAGGAACGTTACTTTTAAATCAATTTACTCAAACAATTGCTCAAGTAAGAGCTAACAAATATTTGTAGAACATGTTACTCGAGTACTGTTGAGTGCTGAGTAAGTCTGATTTATTTTCAATGACATGCCATAAAACAAAACACAAAATCATGTTGGAATTGTGATTTTTACAAAGACAATTTCAAGAAAATGGCATGAAATACAGAAAAATTAAATAAATGGAAAGAACAAGGAGCACAAGACGATAAATATTTACTGACGTAATTGTGACCGATCACGAGAACGGGGGACACAACTCGGTTTTGGGTTGAGTTGGACATAGATTATGAAAGTGGAGTCTCCAAAGTTTCCAACAATGTGTAACACATATAAATCTGTAATATTTTGGGGAAGATGTGGCAATTTGAATGTAGGAAGTGAAAATATCTCAAAGGTGAGTAATCCTTTGTTTGGGAAGTTTGGGAAGTTCTCACCTCCCTCTGCTGCTCCGAGTGACAATAGGGCTCATTTACATCTCATTTAGAAAAGCCATACCCCGAGACATCAGAGATCAACTCAAACGCAAAATCCACCATCATAAAAAGATACTAAACTTACAGTTTGGTGCTTTGTGGAATGCTTTTTTAACACTGAAGCTAAATCGCCTAGGAAAAAAATCTGTGTTCCTAATTTGTTAATAAAATAAAACCATACATTTAAATCTGTCTATCTATTATTTAGATTTTGTCGCTGAAAAGATTGACAATTTTTATGCACAAAATGCCTTATTTTTTATATAGAAAACATAAAGATTGCAATATATTTTTGTCTCATATTTATATCAATAATGTTCAGCAAACGTTTGAAATGAATATCTCTAAATTAAAAAATGTTCCCCTATTTACCTGCAGCGTCTCTCCTTAAGGCCAGGTGTTGGCTAGATGGTGACAACACGATTGTTTGATTGCTGACTTTGAGCAGCAGCTTGTTACGTATTTTGTAGATGTTCATAAAGTGTGGAGCAAAACAGTCAGAACAAAAAACAGCAAGTGAATATTGTCACCTTGTTAAATAATGGCCAAAAGTCATATTTTCAGAAAACATAGAAAAAAACACCATACTTTGAACCCTCATTTTAGGGTGGTAACAAAGGGGCCTCTTCTTTTTTGTTGTTGAACTTTTTATATTACAATGTCATCAAAAAACAGACCTGCAGCTGTGTTTCGACCCACTCGCGCAACTTGAGTAATCTTTGAATCTTCTCCTGAGGTCCTACGTATCCATAAAACGCTCTCTTCACCCTTCCATCTCTTGCTGAGCTTAATCCTTTCATCGAAGGGTAAGCGCTAAGCCACAGCTCCACTGTAGTTTTATTGAAACTGCTGCACAGCAAAGGGGAGGGGAATGTCAGATCATGTGAAAATCAGGAAGTGAAACTGCACATTTTGTGTGCGGTTTTGTTGCATTTTCCATACAACAAAGTGTGAGACAGTGATAAAGTGTGTTTACGATTATTATAAAGTACCTGTAAAAAGCTTAAAGGAACAGGCCACCGTGTTTCCACACTAAGATATGTTCGTACCTGGCCTCTCCCAACCTATTCCTAAAGCTCCAAAAGGGGGTGAAGATAGAAGCGACCAAGCTCTTATGGAAAAATGGTGGCCTGTTCCTTTAATAGCCCTTGTTTTAAGGCTGCTGTTCACAGCCTCCCCACCCAGCATCGAGATCAAACATCTTCCTCCCCACTCGGTTCAAAGATTGTCATAGATACAATTGTTGCAAGGGTTAATTTTTTTTTCAGCAGTAACTGAGACAAGAATCTAATTTGACAACAAGCAAAGAAAACGGAACTGGCCATTATTTGAACCGGATATGAGAGGGAGTGTGCAAGCGCTGATAGACGTTTTCCATTTCAGCCAAAGTTTATAAAGGTTTGAAATGGAAGAGGCCTCTGAGTTTTGAGCATCGTCCAATCAGGAAATTGAATCTATCCTCCCTTTGTGAGAGTAGGAGGCAAGCCCCAAGAGCCCTCACCTTGTTTATACCAACTGAACCGGGGTGATATCATTGACTCACTTTCAGCTCATTCTTTCGACCTTCCATGTCAGATTCGAGGCCCGCGGACCACAGCCGACATGATTGCTAACTTATATTATAACCAGCCCGCCGATGAATTGTATTAAAGACGTTCAAACTACATTTCCCATAAGCCCCGGGGGCAGCAGGAGACGCGACCCCTTTCCCCTTGTGCTGCAGCGGCGTTAAACAAATGCCTACTGAGAGGGAGAAAGAAACCGCTCTTTAAACTTTTTTTATTTTCAACAAAGACTCTGGACAAAGGGCCGGAGGACGGAGAGCGTGGAATCTTCTGCGGCTTCTCCAGGTCGTTGCATCTCCAGGTCTTTACATCTCCAGGTCGTTACATCTCCAGGTCGTTACATCTCCAGGTCGTTGCATCAACTCCAGGTCGTTACAACTCCAGGTCGTTACAACTCCAGGTCGTTACAACTCCAGGTCGTTTCATCTCCAGGTTGTTGCATCTCCAGGTCGTTGCATCTCCAGGTCGTTACATCTCCAGGTCGTTTCATCTCCAGGTCGTTACATCTCCAGTTCGTTTCATCTCCAGGTCGTTACATCTCCAGGTCGTTACATATCCAGGTCGTTACATCTCCAGGTCGTTTCATCTCCAGGTCGTTACATCTCCAGGTCGTTACATCTCCAGGTCGTTACATCTCCAGGTCGTTACATCTCCAGGTCGTTTCATCTCCAGGTCGTTACATCTCCAGGTCGTTACATCTCCAGGTCGTTACATCTCCAGGGCGTTTCATCTCCAGGTCGTTACATCTCCAGGTCGTTTCATCTCCAGGTCGTTGCATCTCCAGGTCGTTACATCTCCAGGTCGTTACATCTCCAGGTCGTTGCATCTCCAGGTCGTTGCATCTCCAGGTCGTTGCATCTCCAGGTCGTTGCATCTCCAGGTCGTTACATCTCCAGGTCGTTTCATCTCCAGGTCGTTTCATCTCCAGGTCGTTTCATCTCCAGGTCGTTTCATCTCCAGGTCATTTCATCTCCAGGTCATTTCATCTCCAGGTCGTTTCATCTCCAGGTCGTTGCATCTCCAGGTCGTTGCATCTCCAGGTCGTTACAACTTGTAATAGAACTGTAAATATGTGAATAAACTATAATAAAATGATAGTCATGTGAATGATGCAACAGCCAAGTATTTGAATTTATCTGCAAGATTAGCATATGTTTCACAATGTTCCAGTAGTATCTAAGAAGATACTGTGTGGTATCAAAAGTATGTAAGTACGTAAGTACTGGTAGCAGGTTGAACATGGGTAGTGAGACAACGAGTGAACTGGACAAACGTAAATCAAGGGGGGGGGGGGGCGGACTGTGCAGGTCAGACTGAGTATCACTAACATCAGGAGTCCTTGTACAGGCCGGGCCTCCCAACTGGATAAGTATAGTGTGATTCATGTTTTAAGATATGGTGTGATACATGTGTTTGAGAGGTGACAAGCAATATCTGTAACTCCTCGTCTATGTGTAATATGCTGTGGAAAACCAAATAAAAGGCTATACCAAAAAACAACTCTTTGAGAATGGGTGCAGGAGAACCACTCTGCGTAGCTGTGGTGAACTGCGATTCTCCCTTGCAAGCCAACCAAAGTATTGATCTCTGTGTCTTTTTCTTCTAGTTGAAACGTTCTCCAGATTGGAAAACAAAGGTATTAACCCTAATTTTCTGACACAACTCCAGGTCGTTACAACTCCAGGTCATTACAACTCCAGGTCATTGCATCTCCAGGTCGTTGCATCTCCAGGTTGTTGCATCTCCAGGTCGTTTCATCTCCAGGTCGTTGTATCTCCAGGTCGTTGTATCTCCAGGTCGTTACATCTCCAAGTCGTTTCATCTCCAGGTCGTTACATCTCCAGGTCGTTTCATCTCCAGGTCGTTGCATCTCCAGGTCGTTTCATCTCCAGGTCGTTGCATCTCCAGGTCGTTACATCTCCAGGTTGTTACATCTCCATGTCGTTACATCTCCAGGTCGTTTTATCTCCAGGTCGTTTCATCTCCAGGTCGTTGCATCTCCAGGTCGTTGCATCTCCAGGTCGTTTCATCTCCAGGTCATTGCATCTCCAGGTCGTTACATCTCCAGGTCGTTTTTAATCTCCAGGTCATAGCATCTCCAGGTCGTTAAATCTCCAGGTCATTGCATCTCCAGGTCGTTACATCTCCAGGTCATTGCATCTCCAGGTCGTTGCATCTCCAGGTCGTTACATCTCCAGGTCGTTTTTAATCTCCAGGTCATTACATCTCCAGGTCGTTGCATCTCCAGGTCGTTGCATCTCCAGGTCGTTACATCTCCAGGTCGTTTCATCTCCAGGACGTTGCATCTCCAGGTCGTTACATCTCCAGGTCGTTGCATCTCCAGGTCGTTACATCTCCAGGTCGTTACATCTCCAGGTCGTTTCATCTCCAAGTCGTTTCATCTCCAGGTCGTTTCATCTCCAGGTCGTTTCATCTCCAGGTCGTTACATCTCCAGGTCATTACATCTCCAGGTCGTTACATCTCCGGGTCGTTACATCTCCGGGTCGTTGCATCTCCAGGTCGTTGCATCTCCAGGTCGTTGCATCTCCAGGTCATTGCATCTCCAGGTCGTTACATCTGCAGGTCGTTGCATCTCCAGGTCGTTGCATCTCCAGGTCGTTTCATCTCCAGGTCGTTTCATCTCCAGGTCGTTTCATCTCCAGGTCGTTTCATCTCCAGGTCGTTACATCTCCGGGTCGTTGCATCTCCGGGTCGTTACATCTCCGGGTCGTTGCATCTCCAGGTCGTTGCATCTCCAGGTCGTTACATCTCCAGGTCGTTGCATCTCCGGGTCGTTACATCTCCAGGTCGTTGCATCTCCAGGTCGTTACATCTCCAGGTCATTGCATCTCCAGGTCGTTACATCTCCAGGTCGTTTCATCTCCAGGTCGTTTCATCTCCAGGTCATTACATCTCCAGGTCGTTTCATCTCCAGGTCGTTTCATCTCCAGGTCGTTTCATCTCCAGGTCGTTGCATCTCCAGGTCGTTACATCTCCAGGTCGTTTAATCTCCAGGTCGTTGCATCTCCACGTCGTTACATCTCCAGGTTGTTGCATCTCCAGGTCGTTGCATCTCCAGGTCGTTGCATCTCCAGGTCGTTGCATCTCCAGGTCGTTACATCTCCAGGTCGTTACATCTCCAGGTCGTTGCATCTCCAGGTCGTTACATCTCCAGGTCGTTGCATCTCCAGGTCGTTACATCTCCAGGTCGTTTCATCTCCAGGTCGTTGCATCTCCAGGTCGTTACATCTCCAGGTCGTTTCATCTCCAGGTCGTTGCATCTCCACGTCGTTACATCTCCAGGTCGTTACATCTCCAGGTCGCTGCATCTCCAGGTCGTTACATCTCCAGGTCGTTGCATCTCCAGGTCGTTACATCTCCAGGTCATTGCATCTCCAGGTCGTTACATCTCCAGGTCGTTTCATCTCCAGGTCGTTGCATCTCCAGGTCGTTGCATCTCCAGGTCGTTGCATCTCCAGGTCGTTACATCTCCAGGTCATTGCATCTCCAGGTCGTTGCATCTCCAGGTCGTTGCATCTCCCGGTCGTTACATCTCCAGGTCGTTACAACTTGTAATAGAACTGTAAATATGTGAATAAACTATAATAAAATGATAGTCATGTGAATGATGCAACAGCCAAGTATTTGAATTTATCTGCAAGATTAGCATATGTTTCACAATGTTCCAGTAGTATCTAAGAAGATACTGTGTGGTATCAAAAGTACGTAAGTACTGGTAGCAGGTTGACCATGGGTAGTGAGACAACGAGTGAACTGGACAAACGTAAATCAAGGGGGGGGGGGGGGGGCGGACTGTGCAGGTCAGACTGAGTATCACTAACATCAGGTGTCCTTGTACAGGCCGGGCCTCCCGATTGGATAAGTATAGTGTGATTCATGTTTTAAGATATGGTGTGATACATGTGTTTGAGAGGTGACAAGCAATATCTGTAACTCCACCTCTATGTGTAATATGCTGTGGAAAACCAAATAAAAGGCTATACCAAAAAACAACTCTTTGAGAATGGGTGCAGGAGAACCACTCTGCGTAGCTGTGGTGAACTGCGATTCTCCCTTGCAAGCCAACCAAAGTATTGATCTCTGTGTCGTTTTCTTCTAGTTGAAACGTTCTCCAGATTGGAAAACAAAGGTATTAACCCTAATTTTCTGACACAACTCCAGGTCATTACAACTCCAGGTCGTTACAACTCCAGGTCGTTGCATCTCCAGGTCGTTGCATCTCCAGGTCGTTTCATCTCCAGGTCGTTGCATCTCCAGGTCGTTGCATCTCCAGGTCATTCCATCTCCAGGTCGTTACATCTCCAGGTCATTGCATCTCCGGGTCGTTGCATCTCCGGGTCGTTGCATCTCCGGGTCCTTTCATCTCCAGGTCGTTTCATCTCCATGTCGTTGCATCTCCAGGTCGTTTTATCTCCAGGTCGTTACATCTCCAGGTCGTTACATCTCCAGGTCGTTACATCTCCAGGTCGTTGCATCTCCAGGTCATTGCATCTCCAGGTCGTTGCATCTCCAGGTCGTTGCATCTCCAGGTCGTTACATCTCCAGGTCGTTACATCTCCAGGCCATTTCATCTCCAGGTCGTTTCATCTCCAGGTCGTTTCATCTCCAGGTCATTGCATCTCCAGGTCGTTGCATCTCCAGGTCGTTACATCTCCAGGTCGTTACATCTCCAGGCCGTTTCATCTCCAGGTCGTTTCATCTCCAGGTCGTTTCATCTCCAGGTCATTGCATCTCCAGGTCGTTGCATCTCCAGGTCGTTACATCTCCAGGTCGTTGCATCTCCAGGTCGTTACATCTCCAGGTCGTTACAACTTGTAATAGAACTGTAAATATGTGAATAAACTATAATAAAATGATAGTCATGTGAATGATGCAACAGCCAAGTATTTGAATTTATCTGCAAGATTAGCATATGTTTCACAATGTTCCAGTAGTATCTAAGAAGATACTGTGTGGTATCAAAAGTACGTAAGTACGTAAGTACTGGTAGCAGGTTGACCATGGGTAGTGAGACAACGAGTGAACTGGACAAACGTAAATCAAGGGGGGGGCCGGACTGTGCAGGTCAGTCCTGATGTTAGTGAGTATCACTAAAATCAGGTGTCCTTGTACAGGCCGGGCCTCCCGATTGGATAAGTATAGTGTGATTCATGTTTTAAGATATGGTGTGATACATGTGTTTGAGAGGTGACAAGCAATATCTGTAACTCCTCGTCTATGTGTAATATGCTGTGGAAAACCAAATAAAAGGATATACCAAAAAACAACTCTTTGAGAATGGGTGCAGGAGAACCACTCTGCGTAGCTGTGGTGAACTGCGATTCTCCCTTAAAAGCCAACCAAAGTATTGATCTCTGTGTCGTTTTCTTCTAGTTGAAACGTTCTCCAGATTGGAAAACAAAGGTATTAACCCTAATTTTCTGACACAACTCCAGGTCGTTACAACTCCAGGTCGTTGCATCTCCAGGTCGTTGCATCTCCAGGTCGTTGCATCTCCATGTCGTTTCATCTCCAGGTCGTTTCATCTCCAGGTCGTTTCATCTCCAGGTCATTGCATCTCCAGGTCGTTACATCTCCAGGTCGTTGCATCTCCAGGTCGTTACATCTCCAGGTCGTTACATCTCCAGGTCATTCCATCTCCAGGTCGTTACATCTCCAGGTCATTGCATCTCCGGGTCGTTGCATCTCCGGGTCGTTGCATCTCCGGGTCGTTGCATCTCCGGGTCGTTGCATCTCCAGGTCGTTGCATCTCCAGGTCGTTGCATCTCCAGGTCGTTACATCTCCAGGTCGTTGCATCTCCAGGTCGTTACATCTCCAGGTCGTTGCTTCTCCAGGTCGTTGCATCTCCAGGTCATTGCTTCTCCAGGTCGTTACATCTCCAGGTCGTTTCATCTCCAGGTCGTTTCATCTCCAGGTCGTTGCATCTCCAGGTCGTTGCATGTCCAGGTCGTTGCATGTCCAGGTCGTTGCATCTCCAGGTCGTTGCATCTCCAGGTCGTTACATCTCCAGGTCGTTGCATCTCCAGGTCGTTACATCTCCAGGTCGTTGCATCTCCAGGTCGTTTCATCTCCAGGTCCTTTCATCTCCAGGTCGTTTCATCTCCAGGTCGTTACATCTCCAGGTCGTTACATCTCCAGGTCGTTGCATCTCCAGGTCATTGCATCTCCAGGTCATTGCATCTCCAGGTCGTTGCATCTCCAGGTCGTTACATCTCCAGGTCGTTACATCTCCAGGCCGTTTCATCTCCAGGTCGTTTCATCTCCAGGTCGTTTCATCTCCAGGTCGTTGCATCTCCAGGTCGTTACATCTCCAGGTCGTTGCATCTCCAGGTCGTTACATCTCCAGGTCGTTAAAACTTGTAATAGAACTGTAAATATGTGAATAAACTATAATAAAATGATAGTCATGTGAATGATGCAACAGCCAAGTATTTGAATTTATCTGCAAGATTAGCATATGTTTCACAATGTTCCAGTAGTATCTAAGAAGATACTGTGTGGTATCAAAAGTACGTAAGTACGTAAGTACTGGTAGCAGGTTGACCATGGGTAGTGAGACAACGAGTGAACTGGACAAACGTAAATCAAGTGGGGGGCCGGACTGTGCAGGTCAGACTGAGTATCACTAACATCAGGTGTCCTTGTACAGGCTGGGCCTCCCGATTGGATAAGTATAGTGTGATTCATGTTTTAAGATATGGTGTGATACATGTGTTTGAGAGGTGACAAGCAATATCTGTAACTCCACCTCTATGTGTAATATGCTGTGGAAAACCAAATAAAAGGCTATACCAAAAAACAACTCTTTGAGAATGGGTGCAGGAGAACCACTCTGCGTAGCTGTGGTGAACTGCGATTCTCCCTTGCAAGCCAACCAAAGTATTGATCTCTTTGTCGTTTTCTTCTAGTTGAAACGTTCTCCAGATTGAAAAACAAAGGTATTAACCCTAATTTTCTGACACAACTCCAGGTCGTTACAACTCCAGGTCGTTGCATCTCCAGGTCGTTGCATCTCCAGGTCGTTGCATCTCCAGGTCGTTTCATCTCCAGGTCGTTACATCTCCAGGTCGTTTCATCTCCAGGTCATTACATCTCCAGGTCGTTTCATCTCCAGGTCGTTGCATCTCCAGGTCGTTACATCTCCAGGTCGTTTCATCTCCAGGTCGTTTCATCTCCAGGTCGTTACATCTCCAGGTCGTTACATCACCAGGTCATTACATCTCCAGGTCGTTACATCTCCAGGTCGTTGCATCTCCAGGTCGTTACATCTCCAGGTCGTTGCATCTCCAGGTCGTTACATCTCCAGGTCGTTGCATCTCCAGGTCGTTTCATCTCCAGGTCGTTTCATCTCCAGGTCGTTTCATCTCCAGGTCGTTACATCTCCAGGTCGTTACATCTCCAGGTCGTTACATCTCCAGGTCGTTGCATCTCCAGGTCGTTGCATCTCCAGGTCATTGCATCTCCAGGTCGTTACATCTCCAGGTCGTTACATCTCCAGGCCGTTTCATCTCCAGGTCGTTTCATCTCCAGGTCGTTTCATCTCCAGGTCATTGCATCTCCAGGTCGTTGCATCTCCAGGTCGTTACATCTCCAGGTCGTTACATCTCCAGGTCGTTACAACTTGTAATAGAACTGTAAATATGTGAATAAACTATAATAAAATGATAGTCATGTGAATGATGCAACAGCCAAGTATTTGAATTTATCTGCAAGATTAGCATATGTTTCACAATGTTCCAGTAGTATCTAAGAAGATACTGTGTGGTATCAAAAGTACGTAAGTACGTAAGTACTGGTAGCAGGTTGACCATGGGTAGTGAGACAACGAGTGAACTGGACAAACGTAAATCAAAGGGGGGGGCCGGACTGTGCAGGTCAGACTGAGTATCACTAACATCAGGTGTCCTTGTACAGGCCGGGCCTCCCGATTGGATAAGTATAGTGTGATTCATGTTTTAAGATATGGTGTGATACATGTGTTTGAGAGGTGACAAGCAATATCTGTAACTCCACCTCTATGTGTAATATGCTGTGGAAAACCAAATAAAAGGCTATACCAAAAAACAACTCTTTGAGAATGGGTGCAGGAGAACCACTCTACGTAGCTGTGGTGAACTGCGATTCTCCCTTGCAAGCCAACCAAACTATTGATCTCTGTGTCGTTTTCTTCTAGTTGAAACGTTCTCCAGATTGGAAGGTATTAACCCTAATTTTCTGACACAACTCCAGGTCGTTACAGCTCCAGGTCGTTTCATCTCCAGGTCGTTTCATCTCCAGGTCGTTGCATCTCCAGGTCGTTGCATCTCCAGGTCGTTTCATCTCCAGGTCGTTGCATCTCCAGGTCGTTGCATCTCCAGGTCGTTGCATCTCCAGGTCGTTGCATCTCCAGGTCGATACATCTCCAGGTCGTTGCATCTCCAGGTCGTTGCATCTCCAGGTCGTTATATCTCCAGGTCGTTGCATCTCCACGTCGTTACATCTCCAGGTCGTTGCATCTCCAGGTCGTTACATCTCCAGGTCATTTCATCTCCAGGTCGTTTCATCTCCAGGTCGTTACATCTCCAGGTCGTTGCATCTCCACGTCGTTACATCTCCAGGTCGTTGCATCTCCAGGTCGTTACATCTCCAGGTCGTTTCATCTCCAGGTCGTTTCATCTCCAGGTCATTACATCTCCAGGTCGTTACATCTCCAGGTCATTACATCTCCAGGTTGTTACATCTCCAGGTCATTGCATCTCCAGGTCGTTGCATCTCCAGGTCGTTACATCTCCAGGTAGTTACATCTCCAGGTCGTTACATCTCCAGGTCGTTTCATCTCCAGGTCGTTTCATCTCCAGGTCATTGCATCTCCAGGTCGTTACATCTCCAGGTCGTTGCATCTCCAGGTCGTTTCATCTCCAGGTCGTTACATCTCCAGGTCGTTACATCTCCGGGTCGTTGCATCTCCGGGTCGTTGCATCTCCGGGTCCTTTCATCTCCAGGTCGTTTCATCTCCATGTCGTTTCATCTCCAGGTCGTTTCATCTCCAGGTCGTTTTATCTCCAGGTCGTTACATCTCCAGGTCGTTACATCTCCAGCTCGTTATATTGCCAGGTCATTGCTTCTCCAGGTCGTTACATCTCCAGGTCGTTTCATCTCCAGGTCGTTTCATCTCCAGGTCGTTGCATCTCCAGGTCGTTGCATGTCCAGGTCGTTGCATGTCCAGGTCGTTGCATCTCCAGGTCGTTGCATCTCCAGGTCGTTGCATCTCTAGGTCGTTACATCTCCAGGTCGTTGCATCTCCAGGTCGTTACATCTCCAGGTCGTTACAACTTGTAATAGAACTGTAAATATGTGAATAAACTATAATAAAATGATAGTCATGTGAATGATGCAACAGCCAAGTATTTGAATTTATCTGCAAGATTAGCATATGTTTCACAATGTTCCAGTAGTATCTAACAAGATACTGTGTGGTATCAAAAGTACGTAAGTACGTAAGTACTGGTAGCAGGTTGACCATGGGTAGTGAGACAACGAGTGAACTGGACAAACGTAAATCAAGGGGGGGGGCCGGACTGTGCAGGTCAGACTGAGTATCACTAACATCAGGTGTCCTTGTACAGGCTGGGCCTCCCGATTGGATAAGTATAGTGTGATTCATGTTTTAAGATATGGTGTGATACATGTGTTTGAGAGGTGACAAGCAATATCTGTAACTCCACGTCTATGTGTAATATGCTGTGGAAAACCAAATAAAAGGCTATACCAAAAAATAACTCTTTGAGAATGGGTGCAGGAGAACCACTCTGCGTAGCTGTGGTGAACTGCGATTCTCCCTTGCAAGCCAACCAAAGTATTGATCTCTTTGTCGTTTTCTTCTAGTTGAAACGTTCTCCAGATTGGAAAACAAAGGTATTAACCCTAATTTTCTGACACAACTTCAGGTCGTTACAACTCCAGGTCGTTTCATCTCCAGGTCGTTGCATCTCCAGGTCGTTACATCTCCAGGTCGTTTCATCTCCAGGTCGTTTCATCTCCAGGTCGTTGCATCTCCAGGTCGTTACATCTCCAGGTCGTTTCATCTCCAGGTCGTTTCATCTCCAGGTCGTTACATCTCCAGGTCGTTACATCTCCAGGTCGTTACATCTCCAGGTCGTTACATCTCCAGGTCATTGCATCTCCGGGTCGTTGCATCTCCGGGTCGTTGCATCTCCGGGTCGTTGCATCTCCGGGTCGTTGCATCTCCGGGTCGTTGCATCTCCAGGTCGTTGCATCTCCAGGTCGTTGCATCTCCAGGTCGTTACATCTCCAGGTCGTTGCATCTCCAGGTCGTTACATCTCCAGGTCGTTGCTTCTCCAGGTCGTTGCATCTCCAGGTCATTGCTTCTCCAGGTCGTTACATCTCCAGGTCGTTTCATCTCCAGGTCGTTGCATCTCCAGGTCGTTGCATGTCCAGGTCGTTGCATGTCCAGGTCGTTGCATGTCCAGGTCGTTGCATCTCCAGGTCGTTGCATCTCCAGGTCGTTACATCTCCAGGTCGTTGCATCTCCAGGTCGTTACATCTCCAGGTCGTTGCATCTCCAGGTCGTTTCATCTCCAGGTCGTTTCATCTCCAGGTCGTTTCATCTCCAGGTCGTTACATCTCCAGGTCGTTACATCTCCAGGTCGTTACATCTCCAGGTCGTTGCATCTCCAGGTCATTGCATCTCCAGGTCATTGCATCTCCAGGTCGTTGCATCTCCAGGTCGTTACAACTTGTAATAGAACTGTAAATATGTGAATAAACTATAATAAAATGATAGTCATGTGAATGATGCAACAGCCAAGTATTTGAATTTATCTGCAAGATTAGCATATGTTTCACAATGTTCCAGTAGTATCTAAGAAGCAGGTTGACCATGGGTAGTGAGACAACGAGTGAACTGGACAAACGTAAATCAAGGGGGGGGCCGGACTGTGCAGGTCAGACTGAGTATCACTAACATCAGGTGTCCTTGTACAGGCTGGGCCTCCCGATTGGATAAGTATAGTGTGATTCATGTTTTAAGATATGGTGTGATACATGTGTTTGAGAGGTGACAAGCAATATCTGTAACTCCACGTCTATGTGTAATATGCTGTGGAAAACCAAATAAAAGGCTATACCAAAAAATAACTCTTTGAGAATGGGTGCAGGAGAACCACTCTGCGTAGCTGTGGTGAACTGCGATTCTCCCTTGCAAGCCAACCAAAGTATTGATCTCTTTGTCGTTTTCTTCTAGTTAAAACGTTCTCCAGATTGGAAAACAAAGGTATTAACCCTAATTTTCTGACACAACTCCAGGTCGTTACATCTTCAGGTCGTTGCATCTCCAGGTCGTTGCATCTCCAGGTCGTTGCATCTCCAGGTCGTTTCATCTCCAGGTCGTTTCATCTCCAGGTCGTTACATCTCCAGGTCGTTACATCTCCAGGTCGTTACATCTCCAGGTCGTTACATCTCCAGGTCGTTACATCTCCAGGTCGTTGCATCTCCAGGTCGTTACATTTCCAGGTCGTTTCATCTCCAGGTCGTTTCATCTCCAGGTCGTTTCATCTCCAGGTCGTTACATCTCCAGGTCGTTGCATCTCCACGTCGTTACATCTCCAGGTCGTTGCATCTCCAGGTCGTTACATCTCCAGGTCGTTTCATCTCCAGGTCGTTTCATCTCCAGGTCGTTACATCTCCAGGTCGTTACATCTCCAGGTCATTACATCTCCAGGTCGTTACATCTCCAGGTCGTTACATCTCCAGGTCATTGCATCTCCAGGTCGTTGCATCTCCAGGTCGTTACATCTCCAGGTAGTTACATCTCCAGGTCGTTACATCTCCAGGTCGTTTTATCTCCAGGTCGTTTCATCTCCAGGTCATTGCATCTCCAGGTCGTTACATCTCCAGGTCGTTGCATCTCCAGGTCGTTTCATCTCCAGGTCGTTACATCTCCAGGTCGTTGCATCTCCAGGTCGTTACATCTCCAGGTCGTTGCTTCTCCAGGTCGTTGCATCTCCAGGTCATTGCTTCTCCAGGTCGTTACATCTCCAGGTCGTTTCATCTCCAGGTCGTTGCATCTCCAGGTCGTTGCATGTCCAGGTCGTTGCATGTCCAGGTCGTTGCATCTCCAGGTCGTTGCATCTCCAGGTCGTTGCATCTCCAGGTCGTTACATCTCCAGGTCGTTGCATCTCCAGGTCGTTACATCTCCAGGTCGTTGCATCTCCAGGTCGTTTCATCTCCAGGTCGTTTCATCTCCAGGTCGTTTCATCTCCAGGTCGTTACATCTCCAGGTCATTACATCTCCAGGTCGTTACATCTCCAGGTCGTTACATCTCCAGGTCATTGCATCTCCAGGTCGTTGCATCTCCAGGTCGTTACATCTCCAGGTAGTTACATCTCCAGGTCGTTACATCTCCAGGTCGTTTTATCTCCAGGTCGTTTCATCTCCAGGTCATTGCATCTCCAGGTCGTTACATCTCCAGGTCGTTGCATCTCCAGGTCGTTTCATCTCCAGGTCGTTACATCTCCAGGTCGTTGCATCTCCAGGTCGTTACATCTCCAGGTCGTTGCTTCTCCAGGTCGTTGCATCTCCAGGTCATTGCTTCTCCAGGTCGTTACATCTCCAGGTCGTTTCATCTCCAGGTCGTTGCATCTCCAGGTCGTTGCATGTCCAGGTCGTTGCATGTCCAGGTCGTTGCATCTCCAGGTCGTTGCATCTCCAGGTCGTTGCATCTCCAGGTCGTTACATCTCCAGGTCGTTGCATCTCCAGGTCGTTACATCTCCAGGTCGTTGCATCTCCAGGTCGTTTCATCTCCAGGTCGTTTCATCTCCAGGTCGTTTCATCTCCAGGTCGTTACATCTCCAGGTCGTTACATCTCCAGGTCGTTACATCTCCAGGTCGTTGCATCTCCAGGTCATTGCATCTCCAGGTCATTGCATCTCCAGGTCGTTGCATCTCCAGGTCGTTACAACTTGTAATAGAACTGTAAATATGTGAATAAACTATAATAAAATGATAGTCATGTGAATGATGCAACAGCCAAGTATTTGAATTTATCTGCAAGATTAGCATATGTTTCACAATGTTCCAGTAGTATCTAACAAGATACTGTGTGGTATCAAAAGTACGTAAGTACGTAAGTACTGGTAGCAGGTACCATGGGTAGTGAGACAACGAGTGAACTGGACAAACGTAAATCAAGGGGGGGGCCGGACTGTGCAGGTCAGACTGAGTATCACTAACATCAGGTGTCCTTGTACAGGCTGGGCCTCCCGATTGGATAAGTATAGTGTGATTCATGTTTTAAGATATGGTGTGATACATGTGTTTGAGAGGTGACAAGTAATATCTGTAACTCCACGTCTATGTGTAATATGCTGTGGAAAACCAAATAAAAGGCTATACCAAAAAATAACTCTTTGAGAATGGGTGCAGGAGAACCACTCTGCGTAGCTGTGGTGAACTGCGATTCTCCCTTGCAAGCCAACCAAAGTATTGATCTCTTTGTCGTTTTCTTCTAGTTGAAACGTTCTCCAGATTGGAAAACAAAGGTATTAACCCTAATTTTCTGACACAACTCCAGGTCGTTACAACTTCAGGTCGTTGCATCTCCAGGTCGTTGCATCTCCAGGTCGTTGCATCTCCAGGTCGTTTCATCTCCAGGTCGTTTCATCTCCAGGTCGTTACATCTCCAGGTCGTTACATCTCCAGGTCGTTACATCTCCAGGTCGTTACATCTCCAGGTCGTTACATCTCCAGGTCGTTGCATCTCCAGGTCGTTACATTTCCAGGTCGTTTCATCTCCAGGTCGTTTCATCTCCAGGTCGTTACATCTCCAGGTCGTTGCATCTCCACGTCGTTACATCTCCAGGTCGTTGCATCTCCAGGTCGTTACATCTCCAGGTCGTTTCATCTCCAGGTCGTTTCATCTCCAGGTCGTTACATCTCCAGGTCGTTACATCTCCAGGTCATTACATCTCCAGGTCGTTACATCTCCAGGTCGTTACATCTCCAGGTCATTGCATCTCCAGGTCGTTGCATCTCCAGGTCGTTACATCTCCAGGTAGTTACATCTCCAGGTCGTTACATCTCCAGGTCGTTTTATCTCCAGGTCGTTTCATCTCCAGGTCGTTTCATCTCCAGGTCGTTACATCTCCAGGTCGTTACATCTCCAGGTCGTTGCATCTCCAGGTCGTTTCATCTCCAGGTCGTTACATCTCCAGGTCGTTACATCTCCAGGTCGTTGCATCTCCGGGTCGTTGCATCTCCGGGTCCTTTCATCTCCGGGTCGTTTCATCTCCATGTCGTTTCATCTCCAGGTCGTTTCATCTCCAGGTCGTTTTATCTCCAGGTCGTTACATCTCCAGGTCGTTACATCTCCAGCTCGTTATATTGCCAGGTCATTGCTTCTCCAGGTCGTTACATCTCCAGGTCGTTTCATCTCCAGGTCGTTTCATCTCCAGGTCGTTGCATGTCCAGGTCGTTGCATGTCCAGGTCGTTGCATCTCCAGGTCGTTGCATCTCTAGGTCGTTACATCTCCAGGTCGTTGCATCTCCAGGTCGTTACATCTCCAGGTCGTTGCATCTCCAGGTCGTTTCATCTCCAGGTCGTTTCATCTCCAGGTCGTTTCATCTCCAGGTCGTTACATCTCCAGGTCGTTACATCTCCAGGTCGTTACATCTCCAGGTCGTTACATCTCCAGGTCGTTACATCTCCAGGTCGTTACAACTTGTAATAGAACTGTAAATATGTGAATAAACTATAATAAAATGATAGTCATGTGAATGACGCAATAGCCAAGTATTTGAATTTATCTGCAAGATTAGCATATGTTTCACAATGTTCCAGTAGTATCTAAGAAGATACTGTGTGGTATCAAAAGTACGTAAGTACTGGTAGCAGGTTGACCATGGGTAGTGAGACAACGAGTGAACTGGACAAACGTAAATCAAGGGGGGGGGCCGGACTGTGCAGGTCAGTCCTGATGTTAGTGAGTATCACTAACATCAGGTGTCCTTGTACAGGCCGGGCCTCCCGATTGGATAAGTATAGTGTGATTCATGTTTTAAGATATGGTGTGATACATGTGTTTGAGAGGTGACAAGCAATATCTGTAACTCCACCTCTATGTGTAATATGCTGTGGAAAACCAAATAAAAGGCTATACCAAAAAACAACTCTTTGAGAATGGGTGCAGGAGATCCACTCTGCGTAGCTGTGGTGAACTGCGATTCTCCCTTGCAAGCCAACCAAAGTATTGATCTCTGTGTCGTTTTCTTCTAGTTGAAACGTTCTCCAGATTGGAAAACAAAGGTATTAACCCTAATTTTCTGACACAACTCCAGGTCGTTACAACTCCAGGTCGTTACATCTCCAGGTCGTTGCATCTCCAGGTCGTTGCATCTCCATGTCGTTTCATCTCCAGGTCGTTTCATCTCCAGGTCGTTTCATCTCCAGGTCATTGCATCTCCAGGTCGTTACATCTCCAGGTCGTTTCATCTCCAGGTCGTTGCATCTCCAGGTCGTTACATCTCCAGGTCGTTACATCTCCAGGTCATTCCATCTCCAGGTCGTTACATCTCCAGGTCATTGCATCTCCGGGTCGTTGCATCTCCGGGTCGTTGCATCTCCGGGTCGTTGCATCTCCGGGTCGTTGCATCTCCGGGTCGTTGCATCTCCAGGTCGTTGCATCTCCAGGTCGTTGCATCTCCAGGTCGTTACATCTCCAGGTCGTTGCATCTCCAGGTCGTTACATCTCCAGGTCGTTGCTTCTCCAGGTCGTTGCATCTCCAGGTCATTGCTTCTCCAGGTCGTTACATCTCCAGGTCGTTTCATCTCCAGGTCGTTTCATCTCCAGGTCGTTGCATCTCCAGGTCGTTGCATGTCCAGGTCGTTGCATCTCCAGGTCGTTGCATCTCCAGGTCGTTGCATCTCCAGGTCGTTGCATCTCCAGGTCGTTACATCTCCAGGTCATTGCATCTCCAGGTCGTTACATCTCCAGGTCGTTGCATCTCCAGGTCGTTTCATCTCCAGGTCGTTTCATCTCCAGGTCGTTTCATCTCCAGGTCGTTACATCTCCAGGTCGTTACATCTCCAGGTCGTTGCATCTCCAGGTCATTGCATCTCCAGGTCATTGCATCTCCAGGTCGTTGCATCTCCAGGTCGTTACATCTCCAGGTCGTTACATCTCCAGGCCGTTTCATCTCCAGGTCGTTTCATCTCCAGGTCAGTGCATCTCCAGGTCGTTGCATCTCCAGGTCGTTACATCTCCAGGTCGTTACATCTCCAGGTCGTTGCATCTCCAGGTCGTTACATCTCCAGGTCGTTACAACTTGTAATAGAACTGTAAATATGTGAATAAACTATAATAAAATGATAGTCATGTGAATGATGCAACAGCCAAGTATTTGAATTTATCTGCAAGATTAGCATATGTTTCACAATGTTCCAGTAGTATCTAAGAAGATACTGTGTGGTATCAAAAGTACGTAAGTACGTAAGTACTGGTAGCAGGTTGACCATGGGTAGTGAGACAACGAGTGAACTGGACAAACGTAAATCAAGGGGGGGGCCGGACTGTGCAGGTCAGACTGAGTATCACTAACATCAGGTGTCCTTGTACAGGCTGGGCCTCCCGATTGGATAAGTATAGTGTGATTCATGTTTTAAGATATGGTGTGATACATGTGTTTGAGAGGTGACAAGCAATATCTGTAACTCCACCTCTATGTGTTATATGCTGTGGAAAACCAAATAAAAGGCTATACCAAAAAATAACTCTTTGAGAATGGGTGCAGGAGAACCACTCTGCGTAGCTGTGGTGAACTGCGATTCTCCCTTGCAAGCCAACCAAAGTATTGATCTCTTTGTCGTTTTCTTCTAGTTGAAACGTTCTCCAGATTGGAAAACAAAGGTATTAACCCTAATTTTCTGACACAACTCCAGGTTGTTACAACTCCAGGTCGTTGCATCTCCAGGTCGTTGCATCTCCAGGTCGTTGCATCTCCAGGTCGTTTCATCTCCAGGTCGTTTCATCTCCATTTCGGTTCATCTCCAGGTCGTTTCATCTCCAGGTCGTTTCATCTCCAGGTCATTGCATCTCCAGGTCGTTACATGTCCAGGTCGTTTCATCTCCAGGTCGTTGCATCTCCAGGTCGTTACATCTCCAGGTCGTTACATCTCCAGGTCATTCCATCTCCAGGTCGTTACATCTCCAGGTCACTGCATCTCCGGGTCGTTGCATCTCCGGGTCGTTGCATCTCCGGGTCGTTGCATCTCCGGGTCCTTTCATCTCCAGGTCGTTTCATCTCCATGTCGTTTCATCTCCAGGTCGTTTCATCTCCAGGTCGTTTTATCTCCAGGTCGTTACATCTCCAGGTCGTTACATCTCCAGGTCGTTATATCTCCAGGTAATTGCAACTCCAGGTCGTTACATCTCCAGGTCGTTTCATCTCCAGGTCGTTTCATCTCCAGGTCGTTGCATCTCCAGGTCGTTTCATCTCCAGGTCGTTGCATCTCCAGGTCGTTACATCTCCAGGTCGTTTCATCTCCAGTCCGTTACATCTCCAGGTCGTTACAGCTCCAGGTCGTTACATCTCCAGGTCGTTTCATCTCCAGGTCGTTTCATCTCCAGGTCGTTTCATCTCCAGGTCGTTGCATCTCCAGGTCGTTTCATCTCCAGGTCGTTTCATCTCCAGGTCATTGCATCTCCAGGTCGTTACATCTCCAGGTCGTTTCATCTCCAGGTCGTTTCATCTCCAGGTCGTTACATCTCCAGGTCGTTATATTTCCAGGTCATTGCATCTCCAGGTCGCTTCATCTCCAGGTCGTTTCATCTCCAGGTCATTGCATCTCCAGGTCGTTACATCTCCAGGTCGTTTCATCTCCAGGTCGTTACATCTCCAGGTCGTTATATCTCCAGGTCATTGCATCTCCAGGTCGTTACATCTCCATGTCATTGCATCTCCAGGTCATTGCATCTCCAGGTCGTTACATCTCCAGGTCGTTACATCTCCAGGTCGTTTCATCTCCAGGTCGTTGCATCTCCAGGTCGTTACATCTCCAGGTCGTTTCATCTCCAGTTCGTTACATCTCCAGGTCGTTACATCTCCAGGTCGTTTCATCTCCAGGTCGTTTCATCTCCAGGTCGTTACATCTCCAGGTCGTTTCATCTCCAGGTCGTTACATCTCCAGGTCGTTTCATCTCCAGGTCGTTACATCTCCAGGTCGTTGCATCTCCACGTCGTTACATCTCCAGGTCGTTGCATCTCCAGGTCGTTACATCTCCAGGTCGTTGCATGTCCAGGTCGTTACATCTCCAGGTCGTTACATCTCCAGGTCGTTTCATCTCCAGGTCGTTGCATCTCCAGGTCGTTACATCTCCAGGTCGTTACAACTTGTAATAGAACTGTAAATATGTGAATAAACTATAATAAAATGATAGTCATGTGAATGATGCAACAGCCAAGTATTTGAATTTATCTGCAAGATTAGCATATGTTTCACAATGTTCCAGTAGTATCTAAGAAGATACTGTGTGGTATCAAAAGTATGTAAGTACGTAAGTACTGGTAGCAGGTTGACCATGGGTAGTGAGACAACAAGTGAACTGGACAAACGTAAATCAAGGGGGGGCCGGACTGTGCAGGTCAGACTGAGTATCACTAACATCAGGTGTCCTTGTACAGGCCGGGCCTCCCGATTGGATAAGTATAGTGTGATTCATGTTTTAAGATATGGTGTGATACAAAGAAATTACCCCAGAAATCTCAGATACCATATTGAAAATAATTAACTCATCTTTAGAAAATGGGTATGTACCAAAGTCCTTTAAATATGCTGTTATCAAACCACTTTTGAAAAAACCCAATCTCGATCCTGATATTCTAGCAAACTACAGGCCCATATCTAATCTGCCTTTCATTTCAAAAGTCCTTGAAAAAGTAGTGGCTAAGCAGCTTTGCCGCCACCTACAGGACAATAGTTTATTTGAAAAATTTCAGTCAGGGTACAGAACTTATCATAGCACAGAGACCGCCTTAGTCAAAGTTACCAACGACCTGTTATTAGCAGCTGACGCCGGACTAGCTTCAGTCCTGGTTCTGTTAGACCTCAGTGCAGCCTTTGACACAATCGACCACAATATTCTCCTGCAGAGGTTAGAAACTGACGTAGGCCTCAGGGGAACAGTCCTCTCTTGGTTTAAATCTTACTTATCTGATAGGCACCAATTTGTTAATGTAAACCTAAAGTCTTCACCGTGTTCTAAAGTGTGCTATGGGGTGCCACAGGGTTCAGTGCTCGGGCCAATTTTATTTATATTGTACATGCTCCCATTAGGTAACATAATCCGAAATCATAATATACATTTTCACTGTTACGCGGATGACACACAGCTGTACTTATCAATAAAACCAGGTCAGACAGATAAATTAGATGTGCTTAGTTCCTGCGTAAAAGCCATCAAGACCTGGATGACTGTAAATTACCTTCTCCTTAACCCTGATAAAACCGAGGTTGTTATTTTAGGTCCTCAAAAACTGAGAGAGTCTTTATCTCAGCAGATCATCTCCCTGGATAATGTTAGCGTATCAACGAGCTCTAAAGTAAAAAACCTTGGAGTTCTGTTTGACCAGGACCTCTCTTTTAAAACGCATATAAACCAGGCTTGTAAAATTGCGTTCTTTCACCTGCGCAACATTGCTAAAATACGAAACATTCTACCTAAGAGTGATGCAGAAAAACTTATTCATGCATTTGTTTCCTCAAGGCTGGACTACTGCAACTGCCTGCTAGCAGCGTGTCCTCAAAGTTCCCTAAAAAGTTTTCAACTAGTTCAAAATGCAGCTGCAAGATTGTTAACGCGTACAAAGAGAAGAGAACACATTACACCTGTGCTAAAGTCTCTCCATTGGCTTCCTGTTGAGTTTAGAATCAAATTTAAAATCCTGCTCCTCACATTTAAAGCCATAAAGGGTTTGGCTCCGCTTTATCTCCAAGACGTTATCGTTCCATATCGGCCAACCAGAGCACTCCGCTCTCAAAACTCAGGGCTACTAGTGATTCCTCGGGTCTCCAAAATCACTGTAGGAGGAAGAGCCTTTAGCTACCAAGCTCCGGTTTTATGGAATAAACTCCCAGCTCACGCTAAAGAAGCAGACACAGTCCCTACATTTAAGACTAGGCTCAAAACGTACCTCTTCGAATTAGCTTATGATCAGGTCAGTTAGGTAAAGCTCTAACCCACAGCCTGAAGTACAGCTGCTTTAGGAGAAACTCTGCTGTGGGAAGTACGGTACACTGAGCGCTATCCTCTTCTTCTTCTTACTGCAAACTTTGTCTTACTATGATACAATATTTATTTTATCTGTAGTCTGTTCATTACTATTCACATGGTGTCTCCTGTCCCACTCCCCCTTGGGAGTGCCTGTCTAGATCGAACGGAGGGACCCGGCTGAACGGAGGAACCCGGCTGAACGGAGGAACCCTGCCTACTGACAACAAGGACTGGACGGTCTATGATCTTGGCCCGTCTACTGAGGGACTCCTTCGGCCTGGGTCTCTATAGCCTGTCCGTCCATGGGAGTGGATCTCTCCTTCTGTGGTTCTCCTCAAGGTTTCTCGTTTCTCCCACTGGGTTTTTGAGTTTTTCCTTGCCGGGCTGGAGAGTCTAAGGACAGGGGACACCCGAGCTGCTCGTCGCCACCCACTGCTGACGCTTATTTGGACTTTATGTTTGCCTGGATATTTGATTCACCGGAACTTTACATTGTCTTATTTACTGTTCTGTTTTATTGCCTTAATGTTTGTTACAGCCCTATGAGGCAACTCCTGTTGTGATATTGGGCTATACAAAACCATTGATTGATTGATTGACATGTGTTTGAGAGGTGACAAGCAATATCTGTAACTCCACCTCTATGTGTAATATGCTGTGGAAAAACAAATAAAAGGCTATACCAAAAAACAACTCTTTGAGAATGGGTGCAGGAGAACCACTCTGCGTAGCTGTGGTGAACTGCGATTCTCCCTTGCAAGCCAACCAAAGTATTGATCTCTGTGTCGTTTTCTTCTAGTTGAAACGTTCTCCAGATTGGAAAACAAAGGTATTAACCCTAATTTTCTGACACAACTCCAGGTCGTTACAACTCCAGGTCGTTACAACTCCAGGTCGTTACAACTCCAGGTCGTTAAAACTCCAGGTCGTTGCATCTCCAGGTCGTTGCAACTCCAGGTCGTTGCATCTCCAGGTCGTTGCATCTCCAGGTCGTTTCATCTCCAGGTGGTTTCATCTCCATGTCGTTTCATCTCCATGTATTTTCATCTCCAGGTCATTTCATCTCCAGGTCGTTACATTTCCAGGTCGTTACATCTCCAGGTCGTTATATCTCCAGGTCATTGCATCTCCAGGTCGTTACATCTCCAGGTCGTTTCATCTCCAGGTCGTTTCATCTCCAGGTCGTTACATCTCCAGGTCGTTTCATCTCCAGGTCGTTTCATCTCCAGGTCGTTGCATCTCCAGGTCGTTCTATCTCCAGGTCGTTCTATCTCCAGGTCGTTCTATCTCCAGGTCGTTCTATCTCCAGGTCGTTCTATCTCCAGGTCATTGCATCTCCAGGTCGTTTCATCTCCAGGTCGTTTCATCTCCAGGTCATTGCATCTCCAGGTCGTTACATTTCCAGGTCGTTTCATCTCCAGGTCATTGCATCTCCAGGTCGTTTCATCTCCAGGTCATTGCATCTCCAGGTCGTTACATCTCCAGGTCATTCCATCTCCAGGTCGTTTCATCTCCAGGTCGTTGCATCTCCAGGTCGTTACATCTCCAGGTCGTTTTTAATCTCCAGGTCATTGCATCACCAGGTCGTTACATCTCCAGGTCATTGCATCTCCAGGTCGTTACATCTCCAGGTCGTTTCATCTCCAGGTCATTGCATCTCCAGGTCGTTACATCTCCAGGTCGTTACATCTCCAGGTCATTCCATCTCCAGGTCCTTCCATCTCCAGGTCGTTTCATCTCCAGGTCATTGAATCTCCAGGTCGTTACATCTCCAGGTCGTTTTTAATCTCCAGGTCATTGCATCTCCAGGTCGTTACATCTCCAGGTCATTGCATCTCCAGGTCGCTACATCTCCAGGTCGTTGCATCTCCAGGTCATTTCATCTCCAGGTCGTTTCATCTCCAGTTCATTGCATCTCCAGGTCATTGCATCTCCAGGTCGTTGCATCTCCAGGTCGTTACATCTCCAGGTCGTTTCATCTCCAGGTCATTGCATCTCCAGGTCGTTGCATCTCCAGGTCGTTTCATCTCCAGGTCGTTTCATCTCCATGTCGTTTCATCTCCATGTCGTTTCATCTCCAGGTCATTGCATCTCCAGGTCGTTACATCTCCAGGTCGTTTCATCTCCAGGTCATTGCATCTCCAGGTCGTTACATCTCCAGGTCGTTGCATCTCCAGGTCGTTGCATCTCCAGGTCGTTGCATCTCCAGGTCGTTACAACTTGTAATAGAACTGTAAATATGTGAATAAACTATAATAAAATGATAGTCATGTGACTGGTGCAACAGCCAAGTATTTGAAATTATCTGCAAGATTAGCATATGTTTCAAAATGTTCCAGTAGTATCTAAGAAGATACTGTGTGGTATCAAAAGTACGTAAGTACGTAAGTACTGGTAGCAGGTTGACCATGGGTAGTGAGACAACGAGTGAACTGGACAAACGTAAATCAAGGGGGGGGCCGGACTGTGCAGGTCAGATTGAGTATCACTAACATCAGGTGTCCTTGTACAGGCCGGGCCTCCCGATTGGATAAGTATAGTGTGATTCACGTTTTAAGATATGGTGTGATACATGTGTTTGAGAGGTGACAAGCAATATCTGTAACTCCACCTCTATGTGTAATATGCTGTGGAAAACCAAATAAAAGGCTATACCAAAAAACAACTCTTTGAGAATGGGTGCAGGAGAACCACTCTGGGTAGCTGTAGTGAACTGCGATTCTCCCTTGCAAGCCAACCAAAGTATTGATCTCTGTGTCGTTTTCTTCTAGTTGAAACGTTCTCCAGATTGGAAAACAAAGGTATTAACCCTAATTTTCTGACATAACTCCAGGTCGTTACAACTCCAGGTCGTTACAACTCCAGGTCATTGCATCTCCAGGTTGTTGCATCTCCAGGTCGTTGCATCTCCAGGTCGTTTCATCTCCAGGTCGTTACATTTCCAGGTCGTTACATCTCCAGGTCGTTATATCTCCAGGTCATTGCATCTCCAGGTCGTTACATCTCCAGGTCGTTTCATCTCCAGGTCGTTACATCTCCAGGTCGTTTCATCTCCAGGTCGTTTCATCTCCAGGTCATTGCATCTCCAGGTCATTGCATCTCCAGGTCGTTACATCTCCAGGTCGTTTCATCTCCAGGTCATTGCATCTCCAGGTCGTTACATCTCCAGGTCGTTACATCTCCAGGTCATTCCATCTCCAGGTCGTTTCATCTTCAGGTCATTACATCTCCAGGTCGTTTCATCTCCAGGTCATTACATCTCCAGGTCGTTATATCTCCAGGTCGTTTTTAATCTCCAGGTCATTGCATCTCCAGGTCGTTACATCTCCAGGTCGTTGCATCTCCAGGTCGTTACATCTCCAGGTCATTGCATCTCCAGGTCGTTACATCTCCAGGTCGTTGCATCTCCAGGTCGTTACATCTCCAGGTCATTGCATCTCCAGGTCGTTACATCTCCAGGTCATTGCATCTCCAGGTCATTGCATCTCCAGGTCGTTCTATCTCCAGGTCGTTCTATCTCCAGGTCGTTCTATCTCCAGGTCGTTCTATCTCCAGGTCGTTCTATCTCCAGGTCGTTACATCTCCAGTTCATTACATCTCCAGGTCGTTACATCTCCAGGTCGTTACAACTCCAGGTCGTTACATCTCCAGGTCGTTAAAACTTGTAATAGAACTGTAAATATGTGAATAAACTATAATAAAATTATAGTCATGTGACTGATGCAACAGCCAAGTATTTGAATTTATCTGCAAGATTAGCATATGTTTCACAATGTTCCAGTAGTATCTAAGAAGATACTGTGTGGTATCAAAAGTACGTAAGTACGTAAGTACTGGTAGCAGGTTGACCATGGATAGTGAGACAACGAGTGAACTGGACAAACGTAAATCAAGGGGGGGGCCGGACTGTGCAGGTCAGACTGAGTATCACTAACATCAGGTGTCCTTGTACAGGCCGGGCCTCCCGATTGGATAAGTATAGTGTGATTCATGTTTTAAGATATGGTGTGATACATGTGTTTGAGAAGTGACAAGCAATATCTGTAACTCCACCTCTATGTGTAATATGCTGTGGAAAACCAAATAAAAGGCTATACCAAAAAACAACTCTTTGAGAATGGGTGCAGGAGAACCACTCTGCGTAGCTGTGGTGAACTGCGATTCTCCCTTGCAAGCCAACCAAAGTATTGATCTCTGTGTCGTTTTCTTCTAGTTGAAACGTTCTCCAGTTTGGAAAACAAAGGTATTAACCCTAATTTTCTGACACATCTCCAGGTCGTTGCATCTCCAGGTCGTTGCATCTCCAGGTCGTTGTATCTCCAGGTCGTTTCATCTCCAGGTCGTTGCATCTCCAGGTCGTTGCATCTCCAGGTCGTTGCATCTCCAGGTCGTTACATCTCCAGGTCGTTACATCTCCAGGTCGTTTCATCTCCAGGTCGTTGCATCTCCAGGTCGTTGCATCTCCAGGTCGTTGCATCTCCAGGTCGTTACATCTCCAGGTTGTTACATCTCCAGGTCGTTACATCTCCAGGTCGTTACATCTCCAGGTCGTTTCATCTCCAGGTCGTTGCATCTCCAGGTCGTTGCATCTCCAGGTCGTTTCATCTCCAGGTCGTTTCATCTCCAGGTCGTTTCATCTCCAGGTCGTTTCATCTCCAGGTCGTTGCATCTCCAGGTCGTTGCATCTCCAGGTCGTTGCATCTCCAGGTCGTTACATCTCCAGGTCGTTTTTAATCTCCGGGTCGTTGCATCTCCGGGTCGTTGCATCTCCGGGTCGTTGCATCTCCGGGTCGTTGCATCTCCGGGTCGTTGCATCTCCAGGTCGTTACATCTCCAGGTCGTTACATCTCCAGGTCGTTTCATCTCCAGGTCGTTTCATCTCCAGGTCGTTGCATCTCCAGGTCGTTGCATCTCCAGGTCATTGCATCTCCAGGTCGTTACATCTCCAGGTCATTGCATCTCCAGGTCATTGCATCTCCAGGTCGTTCTATCTCCAGGTCGTTCTATCTCCAGGTCGTTCTATCTCCAGGTCGTTACATCTCCAGGTCATTACATCTCCAGGTCGTTACATCTCCAGGTCGTTAAAACTTGTAATAGAACTGTAAATATGTGAATAAACTATAATAAAATTATAGTCATGTGACTGATGCAACAGCCAAGTATTTGAATTTATCTGCAAGATTAGCATATGTTTCACAATGTTCCAGTAGTATCTAAGAAGATACTGTGTGGTATCAAAAGTACGTAAGTACGTAAGTACTGGTAGCAGGTTGACCATGGATAGTGAGACAACGAGTGAACTGGACAAACGTAAATCAAGGGGGGGGGGGGCCGGACTGTGCAGGTCAGACTGAGTATCACTAACATCAGGTGTCCTTGTACAGGCCGGGCCTCCCGATTGGATAAGTATAGTGTGATTCATGTTTTAAGATATGGTGTGATACATGTGTTTGAGAGGTGACAAGCAATATCTGTAACTCCACCTCTATGTGTAATATGCTGTGGAAAACCAAATAAAAGGCTATACCAAAAAACAACTCTTTGAGAATGGGTGCAGGAGAACCACTCTGCGTAGCTGTGGTGAACTGCGATTCTCCCTTGCAAGCCAACCAAAGTATTGATCTCTGTGTCGTTTTCTTCTAGTTGAAACGTTCTCCAGATTGGAAAACAAAGGTATTAACCCTAATTTTCTGACACATCTCCAGGTCGTTGCATCTCCAGGTCGTTGCATCTCCAGGTCGTTGCATCTCCAGGTCGTTGTATCTCCAGGTCGTTTCATCTCCAGGTCGTTGCATCTCCAGGTCGTTGCATCTCCAGGTCGTTGCATCTCCAGGTCGTTACATCTCCAGGTCGTTACATCTCCAGGTCGTTGCATCTCCAGGTCGTTGCATCCCCAGGTCGTTACATCTCCAGGTCGTTACATCTCCAGGTCGTTACATCTCCAGGTCGTTACATCTCCAGGTCGTTTCATCTCCAGGTCGTTCCAGGTCGTTGCATCTCCAGGTCGTTGCATCTCCAGGTCGTTTCATCTCCAGGTCGTTTCATCTCCAGGTCGTTGCATCTCCAGGTCGTTGCATCTCCAGGTCGTTGCATCTCCAGGTCGTTGCATCTCCAGGTCGTTACATCTCCAGGTCGTTGCATCTCCAGGTCGTTGCATCTCCGGGTCGTTACATCTCCGGGTCGTTGCATTTCCGGGTCGTTGCATCTACGGGTCGTTGCATCTCCGGGTCGTTGCATCTCCGGGTCGTTGCATCTCCGGGTCGTTGCATCTCCGGGTCGTTGCATCTCCGGGTCGTTGCATCTCCAGGTCGTTACATCTCCAGGTCGTTACATCTCCAGGTCGTTTCATCTCCAGGTCGTTGCATCTCCAGGTTGTTGCATCTCCAGGTCGTTGCATCTCCAGGTCGTTACATCTCCAGGTCGTTACATCTCCAGGTCGTTTCATCTCCAGGTCGTTTTATCTCCAGGTCGTTTCATCTCCAGGTCGTTGCATCTCCAGGTCGTTGCATCTCCAGGTCGTTTCATCTCCAGGTCGTTACATCTCCAGGTCGTTACATCTCCAGGTCGTTACATCTCCAGGTCGTTTCATCTCCAGGTCGTTTCATCTCCAGGTCGTTGCATCTCCAGGTCGTTACATCTCCAGGTCATTGCATCTCCAGGTCGTTACATCTCCAGGTCGTTACATCTCCAGGTCATTGCATCTCCAGGTCGTTCTATCTCCAGGTCGTTCTATCTCCAGGTCGTTCTATCTCCAGGTCGTTCTATCTCCAGGTCGTTCTATCTCCAGGTCGTTCTATCTCCAGGTCGTTCTATCTCCAGGTCGTTACATCTCCAGGTCGTTACATCTCCAGGTCATTCCATCTCCAGGTCATAAATGTGTTTGAGAAGTGACAAGAAATACCTGTAACTCCACCTCTAGGTGTAATATGCTGTGGAAAACCAAATAAAAGGCTATACCAAAAAACAACTCTTTGAGAATGGGTGCAGGAGAACCACTCTGCGTAGCTGTGGTGAACTGCGATTCTCCCTTGCAAGCCAACCAAAGTATTGATCTCTGTGTCGTTTTCTTCTAGTTGAAACGTTCTCCAGATTGGAAAACAAAGGTATTAACCCTAATTGTCTGACACAACTCCAGGTCGTTAAAACTCCAAGTCGTTACAACTCCAGGTCGTTACAACTCCAGGTCGTTACAACTCCAGGTCGTTACATCTCCAGGTCGTTACATCTCCAGGTCATTACAACTCCAGGTCGTTACATCTCCAGGTCATTAAAACTTGTAATAGAACTGTAAATATGTGAATAAACTATAATAAAATTATAGTCATGTGACTGATGCAACAGCCAAGTATTTGAATTTATCTGCAAGATTAGCATATGTTTCACAATGTTCCAGTAGTATCTAAGAAGATACTGTGTGGTATCAAAAGTACGTAAGTACGTAAGTACTGGTAGCAGGTTGACCATGGGTAGTGAGACAACGAGTGAACTGGACAAACGTAAATCAAGGAGGGGGCCGGACTGTGCAGGTCAGACTGAGTATCACTAACATCAGGTGTCCTTGTACAGGCCGGGCCTCCCGATTGGATAAGTATAGTGTGATTCATGTTTTAAGATATGGTGTGATACATGTGTTTGAGAGGTGACAAGCAATATCTGTAACTCCACCTCTATGTGTAATATGCTGTGGAAAACCAAATAAAAGGCTATACCAAAAAACAACTCTTTGAGAATGGGTGCAGGAGAACGACTCTGCGTAGCTGTGGTGAACTGCGATTCTCCCTTGCAAGCCAACCAAAGTATTGATCTCTGTGTCGTTTTCTTCTAGTTGAAACGTTCTCCAGATTGGAAAACAAAGGTATTAACCCTAATTTTCTGACACATCTCCAGGTCGTTGCATCTCCAGGTCGTTACATCTCCAGGTCGTTTCATCTCCAGGTCGTTACATCTCCAGGTTGTTTCATCTCCAGGTCGTTTCATCTCCAGGTCGTTACATCTCCAGGTCGTTACATCTCCAGGTCGTTGCATCTCCAGGTCGTTGCATCTCCAGGTGGTTACATCTCCAGGTCGTTTCATCTCCAGGTCGTTTCATCTCCAGGTCGTTTCATCTCCAGGTCGTTTCATCTCCAGGTCGTTTCATCTCCAGGTCATTACATCTCCAGGTCGTTGCATCTCCAGGTCGTTACATCTCCAGGTCGTTGCACCTCCAGGTCGTTGCATCTCCAGGTCGTTTCATCTCCAGGTCGTTGCATCTCCAGGTCGTTGCATCTCCAGGTCGTTTCATCTCCAGGTCGTTTCATCTCCAGGTCGTTGCATCTCCAGGTCGTTACATCTCCAGGTCGTTCTATCTCCAGGTCGTTGAATCTCCAGGTCGTTACATCTCCAGGTCGTTTTTAATCTCCAGGTCATTGCATCTCCAGGTTGTTACATCTCCAGGTCATTGCATCTCCAGGTCGTTACATCTCCAGGTCGTTTCATCTCCAGGTCGTTTCATCTCCAGGTCGTTACATCTCCAGGTCGTTTCATCTCCAGGTCGTTTCATCTCCAGGTCGTTACATCTCCAGGTCGTTACATCTCCAGGTCGTTGCATCTCCAGGTCGTTGCATCTCCAGGTGGTTACATCTCCAGGTCGTTTCATCTCCAGGTCGTTTCATCTCCAGGTCGTTTCATCTCCAGGTCGTTTCATCTCCAGGTCGTTTCATCTCCAGGTCATTACATCTCCAGGTCGTTGCATCTCCAGGTCGTTACATCTCCAGGTCGTTGCACCTCCAGGTCGTTGCATCTCCAGGTCGTTTCATCTCCAGGTCGTTGCATCTCCAGGTCGTTGCATCTCCAGGTCGTTTCATCTCCAGGTCGTTTCATCTCCAGGTCGTTGCATCTCCAGGTCGTTACATCTCCAGGTCGTTCTATCTCCAGGTCGTTGAATCTCCAGGTCGTTACATCTCCAGGTCGTTTTTAATCTCCAGGTCATTGCATCTCCAGGTTGTTACATCTCCAGGTCATTGCATCTCCAGGTCGTTACATCTCCAGGTCGTTTCATCTCCAGGTCATTGCATCTCCAGGTCGTTACATCTCCAGGTCGTTACATCTCCAGGTCATTCCATCTCCAGGTCATAAATGTGTTTGAGAAGTGACAAGCAATACCTGTAACTCCACCTCTAGGTGTAATATGCTGTGGAAAACCAAATAAAAGGCTATACCAAAAAACAACTCTTTGAGAATGGGTGCAGGAGAACCACTCTGCGTAGCTGTGGTGAACTGCGATTCTCCCTTGCAAGCCAACCAAAGTATTGATCTCTGTGTCGTTTTCTTCTAGTTGAAACGTTCTCCAGATTGGAAAACAAAGGTATTAACCCTAATTTTCTGACACATCTCCAGGTCGTTGCATCTCCAGGTCGTTGCATCTCCAGGTCGTTGTATCTCCAGGTCGTTTCATCTCCAGGTCGTTGCATCTCCAGGTCGTTGCATCTCCAGGTCGTTGCATCTCCAGGTCGTTGCATCTCCAGGTCGTTACATCTCCAGGTCGTTACATCTCCAGGTCGTTTCATCTCCAGGTCGTTGCATCTCCAGGTCGTTGCATCTCCAGGTCGTTGCATCTCCAGGTCGTTACATCTCCAGGTTGTTACATCTCCAGGTCGTTACATCTCCAGGTCGTTACATCTCCAGGTCGTTTCATCTCCAGGTCGTTGCATCTCCAGGACGTTGCATCTCCAGGTCGTTTCATCTCCAGGTCGTTTCATCTCCAGGTCGTTTCATCTCCAGGTCGTTGCATCTCCAGGTCGTTGCATCTCCAGGTCGTTGCATCTCCAGGTCGTTACATCTCCAGGTCGTTTTTAATCTCCGGGTCGTTGCATCTCCGGGTCGTTGCATCTCCGGGTCGTTGCATCTCCGGGTCGTTGCATCTCCGGGTCGTTGCATCTCCAGGTCGTTACATCTCCAGGTCGTTACATCTCCAGGTCGTTTCATCTCCAGGTCGTTTCATCTCCAGGTCGTTGCATCTCCAGGTCGTTGCATCTCCAGGTCATTGCATCTCCAGGTCGTTACATCTCCAGGTCATTGCATCTCCAGGTCATTGCATCTCCAGGTCGTTCTATCTCCAGGTCGTTCTATCTCCAGGTCGTTCTATCTCCAGGTCGTTACATCTCCAGGTCATTACATCTCCAGGTCGTTACATCTCCAGGTCGTTAAAACTTGTAATAGAACTGTAAATATGTGAATAAACTATAATAAAATTATAGTCATGTGACTGATGCAACAGCCAAGTATTTGAATTTATCTGCAAGATTAGCATATGTTTCACAATGTTCCAGTAGTATCTAAGAAGATACTGTGTGGTATCAAAAGTACGTAAGTACGTAAGTACTGGTAGCAGGTTGACCATGGATAGTGAGACAACGAGTGAACTGGACAAACGTAAATCAAGGGGGGGGCCGGACTGTGCAGGTCAGACTGAGTATCACTAACATCAGGTGTCCTTGTACAGGCCGGGCCTCCCGATTGGATAAGTATAGTGTGATTCATGTTTTAAGATATGGTGTGATACATGGTGAACTGCGATTCTCCCTTGCAAGCCAACCAAAGTATTGATCTCTGTGTCGTTTTCTTCTAGTTGAAACGTTCTCCAGATTGGAAAACAAAGGTATTAACCCTAATTTTCTGACACATCTCCAGGTCGTTGCATCTCCAGGTCGTTACATCTCCAGGTCGTTACATCTCCAGGTCGTTGCATCTCGAGGTCGTTGCATCTCCAGGTCGTTACATCTCCAGGTCGTTACATCTCCAGGTCGTTGCATCTCCAGGTCGTTGCATCTCCAGGTCGTTACATCTCCAGGTCGTTTTTAATCTCTGGGTCGTTGCATCTCCGGGTCGTTGCATCTCCGGGTCGTTGCATCTCCGGGTCGTTGCATCTCCAGGTCGTTTCATCTCCAGGTCGTTACATCTCCAGGTTGTTTCATCTCCAGGTCGTTTCATCTCCAGGTCGTTACATCTCCAGGTCGTTACATCTCCAGGTCGTTGCATCTCCAGGTCGTTGCATCTCCAGGTGGTTACATCTCCAGGTCGTTTCATCTCCAGGTCGTTTCATCTCCAGGTCGTTTCATCTCCAGGTCGTTTCATCTCCAGGTCGTTTCATCTCCAGGTCATTACATCTCCAGGTCGTTGCATCTCCAGGTCGTTACATCTCCAGGTCGTTGCACCTCCAGGTCGTTGCATCTCCAGGTCGTTTCATCTCCAGGTCGTTGCATCTCCAGGTCGTTGCATCTCCAGGTCATTGCATCTCCAGGTCGTTACATCTCCAGGTCATTGCATCTCCAGGTCATTGCATCTCCGGGTCGTTGCATCTCCAGGTCGTTACATCTCCAGGTCGTTACATCTCCAGGTCGTTTCATCTCCAGGTCGTTTCATCTCCAGGTCGTTGCATCTCCAGGTCGTTGCATCTCCAGGTCATTGCATCTCCAGGTCGTTACATCTCCAGGTCGTTTCATCTCCAGGTCGTTACATCTCCAGGTCGTTTCATCTCCAGGTCGTTTCATCTCCAGGTCGTTACATCTCCAGGTCGTTACATCTCCAGGTCGTTGCATCTCCAGGTCGTTGCATCTCCAGGTGGTTACATCTCCAGGTCGTTTCATCTCCAGGTCGTTTCATCTCCAGGTCGTTTCATCTCCAGGTCGTTTCATCTCCAGGTCGTTTCATCTCCAGGTCATTACATCTCCAGGTCGTTGCATCTCCAGGTCGTTACATCTCCAGGTCGTTGCACCTCCAGGTCGTTGCATCTCCAGGTCGTTTCATCTCCAGGTCGTTGCATCTCCAGGTCGTTGCATCTCCAGGTCGTTTCATCTCCAGGTCGTTTCATCTCCAGGTCGTTGCATCTCCAGGTCGTTACATCTCCAGGTCGTTCTATCTCCAGGTCGTTGAATCTCCAGGTCGTTACATCTCCAGGTCGTTTTTAATCTCCAGGTCATTGCATCTCCAGGTTGTTACATCTCCAGGTCATTGCATCTCCAGGTCGTTACATCTCCAGGTCGTTTCATCTCCAGGTCATTGCATCTCCAGGTCGTTACATCTCCAGGTCGTTACATCTCCAGGTCATTCCATCTCCAGGTCATAAATGTGTTTGAGAAGTGACAAGCAATACCTGTAACTCCACCTCTAGGTGTAATATGCTGTGGAAAACCAAATAAAAGGCTATACCAAAAAACAACTCTTTGAGAATGGGTGCAGGAGAACCACTCTGCGTAGCTGTGGTGAACTGCGATTCTCCCTTGCAAGCCAACCAAAGTATTGATCTCTGTGTCGTTTTCTTCTAGTTGAAACGTTCTCCAGATTGGAAAACAAAGGTATTAACCCTAATTTTCTGACACATCTCCAGGTCGTTGCATCTCCAGGTCGTTGCATCTCCAGGTCGTTGTATCTCCAGGTCGTTTCATCTCCAGGTCGTTGCATCTCCAGGTCGTTGCATCTCCAGGTCGTTGCATCTCCAGGTCGTTGCATCTCCAGGTCGTTACATCTCCAGGTCGTTACATCTCCAGGTCGTTTCATCTCCAGGTCGTTGCATCTCCAGGTCGTTGCATCTCCAGGTCGTTACATCTCCAGGTCGTTACATCTCCAGGTCGTTACATCTCCAGGTCGTTACATCTCCAGGTCGTTTCATCTCCAGGTCGTTGCATCTCCAGGACGTTGCATCTCCAGGTCGTTTCATCTCCAGGTCGTTTCATCTCCAGGTCGTTTCATCTCCAGGTCGTTTCATCTCCAGGTCGTTGCATCTCCAGGTCGTTGCATCTCCAGGTCGTTGCATCTCCAGGTCGTTGCATCTCCAGGTCGTTACATCTCCAGGTCGTTTTTAATCTCCGGGTCGTTGCATCTCCGGGTCGTTGCATCTCCGGGTCGTTGCATCTCCAGGTCGTTGCATCTCCGGGTCGTTGCATCTCCAGGTCGTTACATCTCCAGGTCGTTACATCTCCAGGTCATTGCATCTCCAGGTCATTGCATCTCCGGGTCGTTGCATCTCCAGGTCGTTACATCTCCAGGTCGTTACATCTCCAGGTCGTTTCATCTCCAGGTCGTTTCATCTCCAGGTCGTTGCATCTCCAGGTCGTTGCATCTCCAGGTCATTGCATCTCCAGGTCGTTACATCTCCAGGTCGTTTCATCTCCAGGTCGTTACATCTCCAGGTCGTTTCATCTCCAGGTCGTTTCATCTCCAGGTCGTTACATCTCCAGGTCGTTACATCTCCAGGTCGTTGCATCTCCAGGTCGTTGCATCTCCAGGTGGTTACATCTCCAGGTCGTTTCATCTCCAGGTCGTTTCATCTCCAGGTCGTTTCATCTCCAGGTCGTTTCATCTCCAGGTCGTTTCATCTCCAGGTCATTACATCTCCAGGTCGTTGCATCTCCAGGTCGTTACATCTCCAGGTCGTTGCACCTCCAGGTCGTTGCATCTCCAGGTCGTTTCATCTCCAGGTCGTTGCATCTCCAGGTCGTTGCATCTCCAGGTCGTTTCATCTCCAGGTCGTTTCATCTCCAGGTCGTTGCATCTCCAGGTCGTTACATCTCCAGGTCGTTCTATCTCCAGGTCGTTGAATCTCCAGGTCGTTACATCTCCAGGTCGTTTTTAATCTCCAGGTCATTGCATCTCCAGGTTGTTACATCTCCAGGTCATTGCATCTCCAGGTCGTTACATCTCCAGGTCGTTTCATCTCCAGGTCATTGCATCTCCAGGTCGTTACATCTCCAGGTCGTTACATCTCCAGGTCATTCCATCTCCAGGTCATAAATGTGTTTGAGAAGTGACAAGCAATACCTGTAACTCCACCTCTAGGTGTAATATGCTGTGGAAAACCAAATAAAAGGCTATACCAAAAAACAACTCTTTGAGAATGGGTGCAGGAGAACCACTCTGCGTAGCTGTGGTGAACTGCGATTCTCCCTTGCAAGCCAACCAAAGTATTGATCTCTGTGTCGTTTTCTTCTAGTTGAAACGTTCTCCAGATTGGAAAACAAAGGTATTAACCCTAATTTTCTGACACATCTCCAGGTCGTTGCATCTCCAGGTCGTTGCATCTCCAGGTCGTTGTATCTCCAGGTCGTTTCATCTCCAGGTCGTTGCATCTCCAGGTCGTTGCATCTCCAGGTCGTTGCATCTCCAGGTCGTTACATCTCCAGGTCGTTACATCTCCAGGTCGTTTCATCTCCAGGTCGTTACATCTCCAGGTCGTTTCATCTCCAGGTCGTTGCATCTCCAGGACGTTGCATCTCCAGGTCGTTTCATCTCCAGGTCGTTTCATCTCCAGGTCGTTTCATCTCCAGGTCGTTGCATCTCCAGGTCGTTGCATCTCCAGGTCGTTGCATCTCCAGGTCGTTGCATCTCCAGGTCGTTACATCTCCAGGTCGTTTTTAATCTCCGGGTCGTTGCATCTCCGGGTCGTTGCATCTCCGGGTCGTTGCATCTCCAGGTCGTTGCATCTCCGGGTCGTTGCATCTCCAGGTCGTTACATCTCCAGGTCGTTACATCTCCAGGTTATTGCATCTCCAGGTCATTGCATCTCCGGGTCGTTGCATCTCCAGGTCGTTACATCTCCAGGTCGTTACATCTCCAGGTCGTTTCATCTCCAGGTCGTTTCATCTCCAGGTCGTTGCATCTCCAGGTCGTTGCATCTCCAGGTCATTGCATCTCCAGGTCGTTACATCTCCAGGTCGTTTCATCTCCAGGTCGTTACATCTCCAGGTCGTTTCATCTCCAGGTCGTTTCATCTCCAGGTCGTTACATCTCCAGGTCGTTACATCTCCAGGTCGTTGCATCTCCAGGTCGTTGCATCTCCAGGTGGTTACATCTCCAGGTCGTTTCATCTCCAGGTCGTTTCATCTCCAGGTCGTTTCATCTCCAGGTCGTTTCATCTCCAGGTCGTTTCATCTCCAGGTCATTACATCTCCAGGTCGTTGCATCTCCAGGTCGTTACATCTCCAGGTCGTTGCACCTCCAGGTCGTTGCATCTCCAGGTCGTTTCATCTCCAGGTCGTTGCATCTCCAGGTCGTTGCATCTCCAGGTCGTTTCATCTCCAGGTCGTTTCATCTCCAGGTCGTTGCATCTCCAGGTCGTTACATCTCCAGGTCGTTCTATCTCCAGGTCGTTGAATCTCCAGGTCGTTACATCTCCAGGTCGTTTTTAATCTCCAGGTCATTGCATCTCCAGGTTGTTACATCTCCAGGTCATTGCATCTCCAGGTCGTTACATCTCCAGGTCGTTTCATCTCCAGGTCATTGCATCTCCAGGTCGTTACATCTCCAGGTCGTTACATCTCCAGGTCATTCCATCTCCAGGTCATAAATGTGTTTGAGAAGTGACAAGCAATACCTGTAACTCCACCTCTAGGTGTAATATGCTGTGGAAAACCAAATAAAAGGCTATACCAAAAAACAACTCTTTGAGAATGGGTGCAGGAGAACCACTCTGCGTAGCTGTGGTGAACTGCGATTCTCCCTTGCAAGCCAACCAAAGTATTGATCTCTGTGTCGTTTTCTTCTAGTTGAAACGTTCTCCAGATTGGAAAACAAAGGTATTAACCCTAATTTTCTGACACATCTCCAGGTCGTTGCATCTCCAGGTCGTTGCATCTCCAGGTCGTTGTATCTCCAGGTCGTTTCATCTCCAGGTCGTTGCATCTCCAGGTCGTTGCATCTCCAGGTCGTTGCATCTCCAGGTCGTTACATCTCCAGGTCGTTACATCTCCAGGTCGTTTCATCTCCAGGTCGTTGCATCTCCAGGTCGTTGCATCTCCAGGTCGTTGCATCTCCAGGTCGTTACATCTCCAGGTTGTTACATCTCCAGGTCGTTACATCTCCAGGTCGTTACATCTCCAGGTCGTTTCATCTCCAGGTCGTTGCATCTCCAGGACGTTGCATCTCCAGGTCGTTTCATCTCCAGGTTGTTTCATCTCCAGGTCGTTTCATCTCCAGGTCGTTTCATCTCCAGGTCGTTGCATCTCCAGGTCGTTGCATCTCCAGGTCGTTACATCTCCAGGTCGTTTTTAATCTCCGGGTCGTTGCATCTCCGGGTCGTTGCATCTCCGGGTCGTTGCATCTCCAGGTCGTTGCATCTCCGGGTCGTTGCATCTCCAGGTCGTTACATCTCCAGGTCGTTACATCTCCAGGTCGTTTCATCTCCAGGTCGTTTCATCTCCAGGTCGTTGCATCTCCAGGTCGTTGCATCTCCAGGTCATTGCATCTCCAGGTCGTTACATCTCCAGGTCATTGCATCTCCAGGTCATTGCATCTCCAGGTCGTTCTATCTCCAGGTCGTTCTATCTCCAGGTCGTTCTATCTCCAGGTCGTTACATCTCCAGGTCATTACATCTCCAGGTCGTTACATCTCCAGGTCGTTAAAACTTGTAATAGAACTGTAAATATGTGAATAAACTATAATAAAATTATAGTCATGTGACTGATGCAACAGCCAAGTATTTGAATTTATCTGCAAGATTAGCATATGTTTCACAATGTTCCAGTAGTATCTAAGAAGATACTGTGTGGTATCAAAAGTACGTAAGTACGTAAGTACTGGTAGCAGGTTGACCATGGATAGTGAGACAACGAGTGAACTGGACAAACGTAAATCAAGGGGGGGGGGGCCGGACTGTGCAGGTCAGACTGAGTATCACTAACATCAGGTGTCCTTGTACAGGCCGGGCCTCCCGATTGGATAAGTATAGTGTGATTCATGTTTTAAGATATGGTGTGATACATGTGTTTGAGAGGTGACAAGCAATATCTGTAACTCCACCTCTATGTGTAATATGCTGTGGAAAACCAAATAAAAGGCTATACCAAAAAACAACTCTTTGAGAATGGGTGCAGGAGAACCACTCTGCGTAGCTGTGGTGAACTGCGATTCTCCCTTGCAAGCCAACCAAAGTATTGATCTCTGTGTCGTTTTCTTCTAGTTGAAACGTTCTCCAGATTGGAAAACAAAGGTATTAACCCTAATTTTCTGACACATCTCCAGGTCGTTGCATCTCCAGGTCGTTGCATCTCCAGGTCGTTACATCTCCAGGTCGTTTCATCTCCAGGTCATTGCATCTCCAGGTCGTTACATCTCCAGGTCGTTACATCTCCAGGTCATTCCATCTCCAGGTCATAAATGTGTTTGAGAAGTGACAAGCAATACCTGTAACTCCACCTCTAGGTGTAATATGCTGTGGAAAACCAAATAAAAGGCTATACCAAAAAACAACTCTTTGAGAATGGGTGCAGGAGAACCACTCTGCGTAGCTGTGGTGAACTGCGATTCTCCCTTGCAAGCCAACCAAGTATTGATCTCTGTGTCGTTTTCTTCTAGTTGAAACGTTCTCCAGATTGGAAAACAAAGGTATTAACCCTAATTTTCTGACACATCTCCAGGTCGTTGCATCTCCAGGTCGTTGCATCTCCAGGTCGTTGTATCTCCAGGTCGTTTCATCTCCAGGTCGTTGCATCTCCAGGTCGTTGCATCTCCAGGTCGTTGCATCTCCAGGTCGTTGCATCTCCAGGTCGTTACATCTCCAGGTCGTTACATCTCCAGGTCGTTTCATCTCCAGGTCGTTGCATCTCCAGGTCGTTGCATCTCCAGGTCGTTACATCTCCAGGTCGTTACATCTCCAGGTCGTTACATCTCCAGGTCGTTACATCTCCAGGTCGTTTCATCTCCAGGTCGTTGCATCTCCAGGACGTTGCATCTCCAGGTCGTTTCATCTCCAGGTCGTTTCATCTCCAGGTCGTTTCATCTCCAGGTCGTTTCATCTCCAGGTCGTTGCATCTCCAGGTCGTTGCATCTCCAGGTCGTTGCATCTCCAGGTCGTTGCATCTCCAGGTCGTTACATCTCCAGGTCGTTTTTAATCTCCGGGTCGTTGCATCTCCGGGTCGTTGCATCTCCGGGTCGTTGCATCTCCAGGTCGTTGCATCTCCGGGTCGTTGCATCTCCAGGTCGTTACATCTCCAGGTCGTTACATCTCCAGGTCATTGCATCTCCAGGTCATTGCATCTCCGGGTCGTTGCATCTCCAGGTCGTTACATCTCCAGGTCGTTACATCTCCAGGTCGTTTCATCTCCAGGTCGTTTCATCTCCAGGTCGTTGCATCTCCAGGTCGTTGCATCTCCAGGTCATTGCATCTCCAGGTCGTTACATCTCCAGGTCGTTTCATCTCCAGGTCGTTACATCTCCAGGTCGTTTCATCTCCAGGTCGTTTCATCTCCAGGTCGTTACATCTCCAGGTCGTTACATCTCCAGGTCGTTGCATCTCCAGGTCGTTGCATCTCCAGGTGGTTACATCTCCAGGTCGTTTCATCTCCAGGTCGTTTCATCTCCAGGTCGTTTCATCTCCAGGTCGTTTCATCTCCAGGTCGTTTCATCTCCAGGTCATTACATCTCCAGGTCGTTGCATCTCCAGGTCGTTACATCTCCAGGTCGTTGCACCTCCAGGTCGTTGCATCTCCAGGTCGTTTCATCTCCAGGTCGTTGCATCTCCAGGTCGTTGCATCTCCAGGTCGTTTCATCTCCAGGTCGTTTCATCTCCAGGTCGTTGCATCTCCAGGTCGTTACATCTCCAGGTCGTTCTATCTCCAGGTCGTTGAATCTCCAGGTCGTTACATCTCCAGGTCGTTTTTAATCTCCAGGTCATTGCATCTCCAGGTTGTTACATCTCCAGGTCATTGCATCTCCAGGTCGTTACATCTCCAGGTCGTTTCATCTCCAGGTCATTGCATCTCCAGGTCGTTACATCTCCAGGTCGTTACATCTCCAGGTCATTCCATCTCCAGGTCATAAATGTGTTTGAGAAGTGACAAGCAATACCTGTAACTCCACCTCTAGGTGTAATATGCTGTGGAAAACCAAATAAAAGGCTATACCAAAAAACAACTCTTTGAGAATGGGTGCAGGAGAACCACTCTGCGTAGCTGTGGTGAACTGCGATTCTCCCTTGCAAGCCAACCAAAGTATTGATCTCTGTGTCGTTTTCTTCTAGTTAAAACGTTCTCCAGATTGGAAAACAAAGGTATTAACCCTAATTTTCTGACACATCTCCAGGTCGTTGCATCTCCAGGTCGTTGCATCTCCAGGTCGTTGTATCTCCAGGTCGTTTCATCTCCAGGTCGTTGCATCTCCAGGTCGTTGCATCTCCAGGTCGTTGCATCTCCAGGTCGTTACATCTCCAGGTCGTTACATCTCCAGGTCGTTTCATCTCCAGGTCGTTACATCTCCAGGTCGTTTCATCTCCAGGTCGTTGCATCTCCAGGACGTTGCATCTCCAGGTCGTTTCATCTCCAGGTCGTTTCATCTCCAGGTCGTTTCATCTCCAGGTCGTTTCATCTCCAGGTCGTTGCATCTCCAGGTCGTTGCATCTCCAGGTCGTTGCATCTCCAGGTCGTTGCATCTCCAGGTCGTTACATCTCCAGGTCGTTTTTAATCTCCGGGTCGTTGCATCTCCGGGTCGTTGCATCTCCAGGTCGTTGCATCTCCGGGTCGTTGCATCTCCAGGTCGTTACATCTCCAGGTCGTTACATCTCCAGGTCATTGCATCTCCAGGTCATTGCATCTCCGGGTCGTTGCATCTCCAGGTCGTTACATCTCCAGGTCGTTACATCTCCAGGTCGTTTCATCTCCAGGTCGTTTCATCTCCAGGTCGTTGCATCTCCAGGTCGTTGCATCTCCAGGTCATTGCATCTCCAGGTCGTTACATCTCCAGGTCGTTTCATCTCCAGGTCGTTACATCTCCAGGTCGTTTCATCTCCAGGTCGTTTCATCTCCAGGTCGTTACATCTCCAGGTCGTTACATCTCCAGGTCGTTGCATCTCCAGGTCGTTGCATCTCCAGGTGGTTACATCTCCAGGTCGTTTCATCTCCAGGTCGTTTCATCTCCAGGTCGTTTCATCTCCAGGTCGTTTCATCTCCAGGTCGTTTCATCTCCAGGTCATTACATCTCCAGGTCGTTGCATCTCCAGGTCGTTACATCTCCAGGTCGTTGCACCTCCAGGTCGTTGCATCTCCAGGTCGTTTCATCTCCAGGTCGTTGCATCTCCAGGTCGTTGCATCTCCAGGTCGTTTCATCTCCAGGTCGTTTCATCTCCAGGTCGTTGCATCTCCAGGTCGTTACATCTCCAGGTCGTTCTATCTCCAGGTCGTTGAATCTCCAGGTCGTTACATCTCCAGGTCGTTTTTAATCTCCAGGTCATTGCATCTCCAGGTTGTTACATCTCCAGGTCATTGCATCTCCAGGTCGTTACATCTCCAGGTCGTTTCATCTCCAGGTCATTGCATCTCCAGGTCGTTACATCTCCAGGTCGTTACATCTCCAGGTCATTCCATCTCCAGGTCATAAATGTGTTTGAGAAGTGACAAGCAATACCTGTAACTCCACCTCTAGGTGTAATATGCTGTGGAAAACCAAATAAAAGGCTATACCAAAAAACAACTCTTTGAGAATGGGTGCAGGAGAACCACTCTGCGTAGCTGTGGTGAACTGCGATTCTCCCTTGCAAGCCAACCAAAGTATTGATCTCTGTGTCGTTTTCTTCTAGTTGAAACGTTCTCCAGATTGGAAAACAAAGGTATTAACCCTAATTTTCTGACACATCTCCAGGTCGTTGCATCTCCAGGTCGTTGCATCTCCAGGTCGTTGTATCTCCAGGTCGTTTCATCTCCAGGTCGTTGCATCTCCAGGTCGTTGCATCTCCAGGTCGTTGCATCTCCAGGTCGTTACATCTCCAGGTCGTTACATCTCCAGGTCGTTTCATCTCCAGGTCGTTGCATCTCCAGGTCGTTGCATCTCCAGGTCGTTGCATCTCCAGGTCGTTACATCTCCAGGTTGTTACATCTCCAGGTCGTTACATCTCCAGGTCGTTACATCTCCAGGTCGTTTCATCTCCAGGTCGTTGCATCTCCAGGACGTTGCATCTCCAGGTCGTTTCATCTCCAGGTCGTTTCATCTCCAGGTCGTTTCATCTCCAGGTCGTTTCATCTCCAGGTCGTTGCATCTCCAGGTCGTTGCATCTCCAGGTCGTTGCATCTCCAGGTCGTTACATCTCCAGGTCGTTTTTAATCTCCGGGTCGTTGCATCTCCGGGTCGTTGCATCTCCGGGTCGTTGCATCTCCAGGTCGTTGCATCTCCGGGTCGTTGCATCTCCAGGTCGTTACATCTCCAGGTCGTTACATCTCCAGGTCGTTTCATCTCCAGGTCGTTTCATCTCCAGGTCGTTGCATCTCCAGGTCGTTGCATCTCCAGGTCATTGCATCTCCAGGTCGTTACATCTCCAGGTCATTGCATCTCCAGGTCATTGCATCTCCAGGTCGTTCTATCTCCAGGTCGTTCTATCTCCAGGTCGTTCTATCTCCAGGTCGTTACATCTCCAGGTCATTACATCTCCAGGTCGTTACATCTCCAGGTCGTTAAAACTTGTAATAGAACTGTAAATATGTGAATAAACTATAATAAAATTATAGTCATGTGACTGATGCAACAGCCAAGTATTTGAATTTATCTGCAAGATTAGCATATGTTTCACAATGTTCCAGTAGTATCTAAGAAGATACTGTGTGGTATCAAAAGTACGTAAGTACGTAAGTACTGGTAGCAGGTTGACCATGGATAGTGAGACAACGAGTGAACTGGACAAACGTAAATCAAGGGGGGGGGGGCCGGACTGTGCAGGTCAGACTGAGTATCACTAACATCAGGTGTCCTTGTACAGGCCGGGCCTCCCGATTGGATAAGTATAGTGTGATTCATGTTTTAAGATATGGTGTGATACATGTGTTTGAGAGGTGACAAGCAATATCTGTAACTCCACCTCTATGTGTAATATGCTGTGGAAAACCAAATAAAAGGCTATACCAAAAAACAACTCTTTGAGAATGGGTGCAGGAGAACCACTCTGCGTAGCTGTGGTGAACTGCGATTCTCCCTTGCAAGCCAACCAAAGTATTGATCTCTGTGTCGTTTTCTTCTAGTTGAAACGTTCTCCAGATTGGAAAACAAAGGTATTAACCCTAATTTTCTGACACATCTCCAGGTCGTTGCATCTCCAGGTCGTTGCATCTCCAGGTCGTTGCATCTCCAGGTCGTTGTATCTCCAGGTCGTTTCATCTCCAGGTCGTTGCATCTCCAGGTCGTTGCATCTCCAGGTCGTTGCATCTCCAGGTCGTTACATCTCCAGGTCGTTACATCTCCAGGTCGTTGCATCTCCAGGTCGTTGCATCCCCAGGTCGTTACATCTCCAGGTCGTTACATCTCCAGGTCGTTACATCTCCAGGTCGTTACATCTCCAGGTCGTTTCATCTCCATGTCGTTCCAGGTCGTTGCATCTCCAGGTCGTTGCATCTCCAGGTCGTTGCATCTCCAGGTCGTTGCATCTCCAGGTCGTTTCATCTCCAGGTCGTTTCATCTCCAGGTCGTTGCATCTCCAGGTCGTTGCATCTCCAGGTCGTTGCATCTCCAGGTCGTTGCATCTCCAGGTCGTTACATCTCCAGGTCGTTGCATCTCCAGGTCGTTGCATCTCCGGGTCGTTACATCTCCGGGTCGTTGCATTTCCGGGTCGTTGCATCTCCGGGTCGTTGCATCTCCGGGTCGTTGCATCTCCGGGTCGTTGCATCTCCGGGTCGTTGCATCTCCGGGTCGTTGCATCTCCAGGTCGTTACATCTCCAGGTCGTTACATCTCCAGGTCGTTTCATCTCCAGGTCGTTGCATCTCCAGGTTGTTGCATCTCCAGGTCGTTGCATCTCCAGGTCGTTACATCTCCAGGTCGTTACATCTCCAGGTCGTTTCATCTCCAGGTCGTTTTATCTCCAGGTCGTTTCATCTCCAGGTCGTTGCATCTCCAGGTCGTTGCATCTCCAGGTCGTTTCATCTCCAGGTCGTTACATCTCCAGGTCGTTACATCTCCAGGTCGTTACATCTCCAGGTCGTTACATCTCCAGGTCGTTTCATCTCCAGGTCGTTTCATCTCCAGGTCGTTGCATCTCCAGGTCGTTACATCTCCAGGTCATTGCATCTCCAGGTCGTTACATCTCCAGGTCGTTACATCTCCAGGTCATTGCATCTCCAGGTCGTTCTATCTCCAGGTCGTTCTATCTCCAGGTCGTTCTATCTCCAGGTCGTTCTATCTCCAGGTCGTTCTATCTCCAGGTCGTTCTATCTCCAGGTCGTTACATCTCCAGGTCGTTACATCTCCAGGTCATTCCATCTCCAGGTCATAAATGTGTTTGAGAAGTGACAAGAAATACCTGTAACTCCACCTCTAGGTGTAATATGCTGTGGAAAACCAAATAAAAGGCTATACCAAAAAACAACTCTTTGAGAATGGGTGCAGGAGAACCACTCTGCGTAGCTGTGGTGAACTGCGATTCTCCCTTGCAAGCCAACCAAAGTATTGATCTCTGTGTCGTTTTCTTCTAGTTGAAACGTTCTCCAGATTGGAAAACAAAGGTATTAACCCTAATTGTCTGACACAACTCCAGGTCGTTAAAACTCCAAGTCGTTACAACTCCAGGTCGTTACAACTCCAGGTCGTTACAACTCCAGGTCGTTACATCTCCAGGTCGTTACATCTCCAGGTCATTACAACTCCAGGTCGTTACATCTCCAGGTCATTAAAACTTGTAATAGAACTGTAAATATGTGAATAAACTATAATAAAATTATAGTCATGTGACTGATGCAACAGCCAAGTATTTGAATTTATCTGCAAGATTAGCATATGTTTCACAATGTTCCAGTAGTATCTAAGAAGATACTGTGTGGTATCAAAAGTACGTAAGTACATAAGTACTGGTAGCAGGTTGACCATGGGTAGTGAGACAACGAGTGAACTGGACAAACGTAAATCAAGGGGGGGGCCGGACTGTGCAGGTCAGACTGAGTATCACTAACATCAGGTGTCCTTGTACAGGCCGGGCCTCCCGATTGGATAAGTATAGTGTGATTCATGTTTTAAGATATGGTGTGATACATGTGTTTGAGAAGTGACAAGCAATATCTGTAACTCCACCTCTATGTGTAATATGCTGTGGAAAACCAAATAAAAGGCTATACCAAAAAACAACTCTTTGAGAATGGGTGCAGGAGAACGACTCTGCGTAGCTGTGGTGAACTGCGATTCTCCCTTGCAAGCCAACCAAAGTATTGATCTCTGTGTCGTTTTCTTCTAGTTGAAACGTTCTCCAGATTGGAAAACAAAGGTATTAACCCTAATTTTCTGACACATCTCCAGGTCGTTGCATCTCCAGGTCGTTACATCTCCAGGTCGTTACATCTCCAGGTCGTTGCATCTCGAGGTCGTTGCATCTCCAGGTCGTTACATCTCCAGGTCGTTACATCTCCAGGTCGTTGCATCTCCAGGTCGTTGCATCTCCAGGTCGTTACATCTCCAGGTCGTTTTTAATCTCTGGGTCGTTGCATCTCCGGGTCGTTGCATCTCCGGGTCGTTGCATCTCCGGGTCGTTGCATCTCCGGGTCGTTGCATCTCCAGGTCGTTTCATCTCCAGGTCGTTACATCTCCAGGTTGTTTCATCTCCAGGTCGTTTCATCTCCAGGTCGTTACATCTCCAGGTCGTTACATCTCCAGGTCGTTGCATCTCCAGGTCGTTGCATCTCCAGGTGGTTACATCTCCAGGTCGTTTCATCTCCAGGTCGTTTCATCTCCAGGTCGTTTCATCTCCAGGTCGTTTCATCTCCAGGTCGTTTCATCTCCAGGTCATTACATCTCCAGGTCGTTGCATCTCCAGGTCGTTACATCTCCAGGTCGTTGCACCTCCAGGTCGTTGCATCTCCAGGTCGTTTCATCTCCAGGTCGTTGCATCTCCAGGTCGTTGCATCTCCAGGTCGTTTCATCTCCAGGTCGTTTCATCTCCAGGTCGTTGCATCTCCAGGTCGTTACATCTCCAGGTCGTTCTATCTCCAGGTCGTTGAATCTCCAGGTCGTTACATCTCCAGGTCGTTTTTAATCTCCAGGTCATTGCATCTCCAGGTTGTTACATCTCCAGGTCATTGCATCTCCAGGTCGTTACATCTCCAGGTCGTTTCATCTCCAGGTCGTTTCATCTCCAGGTCGTTACATCTCCAGGTCGTTTCATCTCCAGGTCGTTTCATCTCCAGGTCGTTACATCTCCAGGTCGTTACATCTCCAGGTCGTTGCATCTCCAGGTCGTTGCATCTCCAGGTGGTTACATCTCCAGGTCGTTTCATCTCCAGGTCGTTTCATCTCCAGGTCGTTTCATCTCCAGGTCGTTTCATCTCCAGGTCGTTTCATCTCCAGGTCATTACATCTCCAGGTCGTTGCATCTCCAGGTCGTTACATCTCCAGGTCGTTGCACCTCCAGGTCGTTGCATCTCCAGGTCGTTTCATCTCCAGGTCGTTGCATCTCCAGGTCGTTGCATCTCCAGGTCGTTTCATCTCCAGGTCGTTTCATCTCCAGGTCGTTGCATCTCCAGGTCAATACATCTCCAGGTCGTTCTATCTCCAGGTCGTTGAATCTCCAGGTCGTTACATCTCCAGGTCGTTTTTAATCTCCAGGTCATTGCATCTCCAGGTTGTTACATCTCCAGGTCATTGCATCTCCAGGTCGTTACATCTCCAGGTCGTTTCATCTCCAGGTCATTGCATCTCCAGGTCGTTACATCTCCAGGTCGTTACATCTCCAGGTCATTCCATCTCCAGGTCATAAATGTGTTTGAGAAGTGACAAGCAATACCTGTAACTCCACCTCTAGGTGTAATATGCTGTGGAAAACCAAATAAAAGGCTATACCAAAAAACAACTCTTTGAGAATGGGTGCAGGAGAACCACTCTGCGTAGCTGTGGTGAACTGCGATTCTCCCTTGCAAGCCAACCAAAGTATTGATCTCTGTGTCGTTTTCTTCTAGTTGAAACGTTCTCCAGATTGGAAAACAAAGGTATTAACCCTAATTTTCTGACACAACTCCAGGTCGTTAAAACTCCAAGTCGTTACAATTTCAGGTCGTTACAACTCCAGGTCGTTACAACTCCAGGTCGTTGCAGCTCCAGGTCGTTGCATCTCCAGGTCATTGCATCTCCAGGTCGTTACATCTCCAGGTCGTTACATCTCCAGGTCGTTGCATCTCCAGGTCGTTGCATCTCCAGGTCGTTGCATCTCCAGGTCGTTGCATCTCCAGGTCGTTTCATCTCCAGGTCGTTGCATCTCCAGGTCGTTGCATCTCCAGGTCGTTTCATCTCCAGGTCGTTGCATCTCCAGGTCGTTTCATCTCCAGGTCGTTTCATCTCCAGGTCGTTACATCTCCAGGTCGTTCTATCTCCAGGTCGTTCTATCTCCAGGTCGTTCTATCTCCAGGTCGTTCTATCTCCAGGTCGTTCTATCTCCAGGTCATTCTATCTCCAGGTCGTTCTATCTCCAGGTCATTGCATCTCCAGGTCGTTACAGCTCCAGGTCGTTTCATCTCCAGGTCGTTTCATCTCCAGGTCGTTTCATCTCCAGGTCGTTTCATCTCCAGGTCATTGCATCTCCAGGTCGTTACATCTCCAGGTCGTTTCATCTCCAGGTCATTGCATCTCCAGGTCGTTTCATCTCCAGGTCGTTTCATCTCCAGGTCATTGCATCTCCAGGTCGTTACATCTCCAGGTCGTTTCATCTCCAGGTCGTTACATCTCCAGGTCGTTTTTAATCTCCAGGTCATTGCATCTCCAGGTCATTCCATCTCCAGGTCATTCCATCTCCAGGTCGTTTCATCTCCAGGTCGTTGCATCTCCAGGTCGTTACATCTCCAGGTCGTTTTTAATCTCCAGGTCATTGCATCTCCAGGTCGTTACATCTCCAGGTCATTGCATCTCCAGGTCGTTACATCTCCAGGTCGTTTCATCTCCAGGTCATTGCATCTCCAGGTCGTTACATCTCCAGGTCGTTACATCTCCAGGTCATTCCATCTCCAGGTCATTGCATCTCCAGGTCGTTGCATCTCCAGGTCGTTGCATCTCCAGGTCGTTACATCTCCAGGTCGTTGCATCTCCAGGTCGTTGCATCTCCGGGTCGTTACATCTCCGGGTCGTTGCATCTCCGGGTCGTTGCATCTCCAGGTCGTTACATCTCCAGGTCGTTTCATCTCCAGGTCGTTGCATCTCCAGGTCGTTGCATCTCCAGGTCGTTGCATCTCCAGGTCGTTACATCTCCAGGTCGTTGCATCTCCGGGTCGTTGCATCTCCGGGTCGTTACATCTCCGGGTCGTTGCATCTCCGGGTCGTTGCATCTCCGGGTCGTTGCATCTCCGGGTCGTTGCATCTCCGGGTCGTTGCATCTCCGGGTCGTTGCATCTCCAGGTCGTTACATCTCCAGGTCGTTACATCTCCAGGTCGTTTCATCTCCAGGTCGTTGCATCTCCAGGTTGTTGCATCTCCAGGTCGTTGCATCTCCAGGTCGTTGCATCTCCAGGTCGTTACATCTCCAGGTCGTTACATCTCCAGGTCGTTTCATCTCCAGGTCGTTTTATCTCCAGGTCGTTTCATCTCCAGGTCGTTGCATCTCCAGGTCGTTGCATCTCCAGGTCGTTTCATCTCCAGGTCGTTACATCTCCAGGTCGTTACATCTCCAGGTCGTTACATCTCCAGGTCGTTACATCTCCAGGTCGTTTCATCTCCAGGTCGTTTCATCTCCAGGTCGTTGCATCTCCAGGTCGTTACATCTCCAGGTCATTGCATCTCCAGGTCGTTACATCTCCAGGTCGTTACATCTCCAGGTCATTGCATCTCCAGGTCGTTCTATCTCCAGGTCGTTCTATCTCCAGGTCGTTCTATCTCCAGGTCGTTCTATCTCCAGGTCGTTCTATCTCCAGGTCGTTCTATCTCCAGGTCGTTACATCTCCAGGTCGTTACATCTCCAGGTCATTCCATCTCCAGGTCATAAATGTGTTTGAGAAGTGACAAGAAATACCTGTAACTCCACCTCTAGGTGTAATATGCTGTGGAAAACCAAATAAAAGGCTATACCAAAAAACAACTCTTTGAGAATGGGTGCAGGAGAACCACTCTGCGTAGCTGTGGTGAACTGCGATTCTCCCTTGCAAGCCAACCAAAGTATTGATCTCTGTGTCGTTTTCTTCTAGTTGAAACGTTCTCCAGATTGGAAAACAAAGGTATTAACCCTAATTGTCTGACACAACTCCAGGTCGTTAAAACTCCAAGTCGTTACAACTCCAGGTCGTTACAACTCCAGGTCGTTACAACTCCAGGTCGTTACATCTCCAGGTCGTTACATCTCCAGGTCATTACAACTCCAGGTCGTTACATCTCCAGGTCATTAAAACTTGTAATAGAACTGTAAATATGTGAATAAACTATAATAAAATTATAGTCATGTGACTGATGCAACAGCCAAGTATTTGAATTTATCTGCAAGATTAGCATATGTTTCACAATGTTCCAGTAGTATCTAAGAAGATACTGTGTGGTATCAAAAGTACGTAAGTACGTAAGTACTGGTAGCAGGTTGACCATGGGTAGTGTGACAACGAGTGAACTGGACAAACGTAAATCAAGGGGGGGGCCGGACTGTGCAGGTCAGACTGAGTATCACTAACATCAGGTGTCCTTGTACAGGCCGGGCCTCCCGATTGGATAAGTATAGTGTGATTCATGTTTTAAGATATGGTGTGATACATGTGTTTGAGAGGTGACAAGCAATATCTGTAACTCCACCTCTATGTGTAATATGCTGTGGAAAACCAAATAAAAGGCTATACCAAAAAACAACTCTTTGAGAATGGGTGCAGGAGAACGACTCTGCGTAGCTGTGGTGAACTGCGATTCTCCCTTGCAAGCCAACCAAAGTATTGATCTCTGTGTCGTTTTCTTCTAGTTGAAACGTTCTCCAGATTGGAAAACAAAGGTATTAACCCTAATTTTCTGACACATCTCCAGGTCGTTGCATCTCCAGGTCGTTACATTTTCAGGTCGTTACATCTCCAGGTCGTTGCATCTCGAGGTCGTTGCATCTCCAGGTCGTTACATCTCCAGGTCGTTACATCTCCAGGTCGTTGCATCTCCAGGTCGTTGCATCTCCAGGTCGTTACATCTCCAGGTCGTTTTTAATCTCTGGGTCGTTGCATCTCCGGGTCGTTGCATCTCCGGGTCGTTGCATCTCCGGGTCGTTGCATCTCCAGGTCGTTTCATCTCCAGGTCGTTACATCTCCAGGTTGTTTCATCTCCAGGTCGTTTCATCTCCAGGTCGTTACATCTCCAGGTCGTTACATCTCCAGGTCGTTGCATCTCCAGGTCGTTGCATCTCCAGGTGGTTACATCTCCAGGTCGTTTCATCTCCAGGTCGTTTCATCTCCAGGTCGTTTCATCTCCAGGTCGTTTCATCTCCAGGTCGTTTAATCTCCAGGTCATTACATCTCCAGGTCGTTGCATCTCCAGGTCGTTACATCTCCAGGTCGTTGCACCTCCAGGTCGTTGCATCTCCAGGTCGTTTCATCTCCAGGTCGTTGCATCTCCAGGTCGTTGCATCTCCAGGTCGTTTCATCTCCAGGTCGTTTCATCTCCAGGTCGTTGCATCTCCAGGTCGTTACATCTCCAGGTCGTTCTATCTCCAGGTCGTTGAATCTCCAGGTCGTTACATCTCCAGGTCGTTTTTATTCTCCAGGTCATTGCATCTCCAGGTTGTTACATCTCCAGGTCATTGCATCTCCAGGTCGTTACATCTCCAGGTCGTTTCATCTCCAGGTCGTTTCATCTCCAGGTCGTTACATCTCCAGGTCGTTTCATCTCCAGGTCGTTTCATCTCCAGGTCGTTACATCTCCAGGTCGTTACATCTCCAGGTCGTTGCATCTCCAGGTCGTTGCATCTCCAGGTGGTTACATCTCCAGGTCGTTTCATCTCCAGGTCGTTTCATCTCCAGGTCGTTTCATCTCCAGGTCATTACATCTCCAGGTCGTTGCATCTCCAGGTCGTTACATCTCCAGGTCGTTGCACCTCCAGGTCGTTGCATCTCCAGGTCGTTTCATCTCCAGGTCGTTGCATCTCCAGGTCGTTGCATCTCCAGGTCGTTTCATCTCCAGGTCGTTTCATCTCCAGGTCGTTGCATCTCCAGGTCGTTACATCTCCAGGTCGTTTTATCTCCAGGTCGTTGAATCTCCAGGTCGTTACATCTCCAGGTCGTTTTTAATCTCCAGGTCATTGCATCTCCAGGTTGTTACATCTCCAGGTCATTGCATCTCCAGGTCGTTACATCTCCAGGTCGTTTCATCTCCAGGTCATTGCATCTCCAGGTCGTTACATCTCCAGGTCGTTACATCTCCAGGTCATTCCATCTCCAGGTCATAAATGTGTTTGAGAAGTGACAAGCAATACCTGTAACTCCACCTCTAGGTGTAATATGCTGTGGAAAACCAAATAAAAGGCTATACCAAAAAACAACTCTTTGAGAATGGGTGCAGGAGAACCACTCTGCGTAGCTGTGGTGAACTGCGATTCTCCCTTGCAAGCCAACCAAAGTATTGATCTCTGTGTCGTTTTCTTCTAGTTGAAACGTTCTCCAGATTGGAAAACAAAGGTATTAACCCTAATTTTCTGACACAACTCCAGGTCGTTAAAACTCCAAGTCGTTACAATTTCAGGTCGTTACAACTCCAGGTCGTTACAACTCCAGGTCGTTGCATCTCCAGGTCGTTGCATCTCCAGGTCATTGCATCTCCAGGTCGTTACATCTCCAGGTCGTTACATCTCCAGGTCGTTGCATCTCCAGGTCGTTGCATCTCCAGGTCGTTGCATCTCCAGGTCGTTGCATCTCCAGGTCGTTTCATCTCCAGGTCGTTGCATCTCCAGGTCGTTGCATCTCCAGGTCGTTTCATCTCCAGGTCGTTGCATCTCCAGGTCGTTTCATCTCCAGGTCGTTTCATCTCCAGGTCGTTCTATCTCCAGGTCGTTCTATCTCCAGGTCGTTCTATCTCCAGGTCGTTCTATCTCCAGGTCGTTCTATCTCCAGGTCATTCTATCTCCAGGTCGTTCTATCTCCAGGTCATTGCATCTCCAGGTCGTTACATCTCCAGGTCGTTTCATCTCCAGGTCGTTTCATCTCCAGGTCATTGCATCTCCAGGTCGTTACATCTCCAGGTCGTTTCATCTCCAGGTCATTGCATCTCCAGGTCGTTTCATCTCCAGGTCGTTTCATCTCCAGGTCATTGCATCTCCAGGTCGTTACATCTCCAGGTCGTTTCATCTCCAGGTCGTTACATCTCCAGGTCGTTTTTAATCTCCAGGTCATTGCATCTCCAGGTCATTCCATCTCCAGGTCATTCCATCTCCAGGTCGTTTCATCTCCAGGTCGTTGCATCTCCAGGTCGTTACATCTCCAGGTCGTTTTTAATCTCCAGGTCATTGCATCTCCAGGTCGTTACATCTCCAGGTCATTGCATCTCCAGGTCGTTACATCTCCAGGTCGTTTCATCTCCAGGTCATTGCATCTCCAGGTCGTTACATCTCCAGGTCGTTACATCTCCAGGTCATTCCATCTCCAGGTCATTCCATCTCCAGGTCGTTTCATCTCCAGGTCATTGCATCTCCAGGTCGTTACATCTCCAGGTCGTTTTTAATCTCCAGGTCATTGCATCTCCAGGTCGTTACATCTCCAGGTCGTTGCATCTCCAGGTCGTTGCATCTCCAGGTCGTTGCATCTCCAGGTCGTTGCATCTCCAGGTCGTTTCATCTCCAGGTCGTTACAACTTGTAATAGAACTGTAATTATGTGAATAAACTATAATAAAATTATAGTCATGTGACTGATGCAACAGCCAAGTATTTGAATTTATCTGCAAGATTAGCATATGTTTCACAATGTTCCAGTAGTATCTAAGAAGATACTGTGTGGTATCAAAAGTACGTAAGTACGTAAGTACTGGTAGCAGGTTGACCATGGATAGTGAGACAACGAGTGAACTGGACAAACGTAAATCAAGGGGGGGGGGCCGGACTGTGCAGGTCAGACTGAGTATCACTAACATCAGGTGTCCTTGTACAGGCCGGGCCTCCCGATTGGATAAGTATAGTGTGATTCATGTTTTAAGATATGGTGTGATACATGTGTTTGAGAGGTGACAAGCAATATCTGTAACTCCACCTCTATGTGTAATATGCTGTGGAAAACCAAATAAAAGGCTATACCAAAAAACAACTCCTTGAGAATGGGTGCAGGAGAACCACTCTGCGTAGCTGTGGTGAACTGCGATTCTCCCTTGCAAGCCAACCAAAGTATTGATCTCTGTGTCGTTTTCTTCTAGTTGAAACGTTCTCCAGATTGGAAAACAAAGGTATTAACCCTAATTTTCTGACACAACTCCAGGTCGTTACAACTCCAGGTCGTTACAACTCCAGGTCGTTTCATCTCCAGGTCGTTTCATCTCCAGGTCGTTCTATCTCCAGGTCGTTCTATCTCCAGGTCGTTCTATCTCCAGGTCGTTCTATCTCCAGGTCGTTACATCTCCAGGTCTTTTTTAATCTCCAGGTCTTTTTTAATCTCCAGGTCGTTTTTAATCTCCAGGTCGTTTTTAATCTCCAGGTCGTTTTTAATCTCCAGGTCGTTTTTAATCTCCAGGTCGTTTTTAATCTCCAGGTCGTTGCATCTCCAGGTCGTTGCATCTCCAGGTCGTTGCATCTCCAGGTCGTTGCATCTCCAGGTCGTTGCATCTCCAGGTCGTTACATCTCCAGGTCGTTGCATCTCCAGGTCGTTGCATCTCCAGGTCGTTTCATCTCCAGGTCGTTTCATCTCCAGGTCGTTGCATCTCCAGGCCGTTGCATCTCCAGGTCGTTGCATCTCCAGGTCGTTGCATCTCCAGGTCGTTCCATCTCCAGGTCGTTGCATCTCCAGGTCGTTTCATCTCCAGGTCTTTTCATCTCCAGGTCTTTTCATCTCCAGGTCGTTGCATCTCCAGGTCGTTGCATCTCCAGGTCGTTGCATCTCCAGGTCGTTCCATCTCCAGGTCGTTCCATCTCCAGGTCGTTTCATCTCCAGGTCGTTCCATCTCCAGGTCGTTTCATCTCCAGGTCGTTGCATCTCCAGGTCGTTGCATCTCCAGGTCGTTTCATCTCCAGGTCGTTTCATCTCCAGGTCGTTTCATCTCCAGGTCGTTTCATCTCCAGGTCGTTACATCTCCAGGTCGTTCTATCTCCAGGTCGTTCTATCTCCAGGTCGTTCTATCTCCAGGTCGTTACATCTCCAGGTCGTTACATCTCCAGGTCGTTCCATCTCCAGGTCGTTCCATCTCCAGGTCGTTGCATCTCCAGGTCGTTGCATCTCCAGGTCGTTTCATCTCCAGGTCGTTTCATCTCCAGGTCGTTTCATCTCCAGGTCGTTTCATCTCCAGGTCGTTTCATCTCCAGGTCGTTACATCTCCAGGTCATTGCATCTCCAGGTCGTTACATCTCCAGGTCGTTCTATCTCCAGGTCGTTCTATCTCCAGGTCGTTCTATCTCCAGGTCGTTCTATCTCCAGGTTGTTACATCTCCAGGTCATTCCATCTCCAGGTCGTTTTTAATCTCCAGGTCGTTTTTAATCTTCAGGTCATTCCATCTCCAGGTCGTTTTTAATCTCCAGGTCGTTTTTAATCTCCAGGTCGTTTTTAATCTCCAGGTCGTTTTTAATCTCCAGGTCGTTGCATCTCCAGGTCGTTGCATCTCCAGGTCGTTGCATCTCCAGGTCGTTGCATCTCCAGGTCGTTGCATCTCCAGGTCGTTACATCTCCAGGTCGTTGCATCTCCAGGTCGTTTCATCTCCAGGTCGTTTCATCTCCAGGTCGTTGCATCTCCAGGTCATTGCATCTCCAGGTCATTGCATCTCCAGGTCGTTACATCTCCAGGTCATTGCATCTCCAGGTCGTTACATCTCCAGGTCATTGCATCTCCAGGTCGTTGCATCTCCAGGTCGTTGCATCTCCAGGTCGTTATATCTCCAGGTCGTTGCATCTCCAGGTCGTTGCATCTCCAGGTGGTTCTATCTCCAGGTGGTTCTATCTCCAGGTGGTTCTATCTCCAGGTGGTTCTATCTCCAGGTGGTTCTATCTCCAGGTCGTTCTATCTTCAGGTCGTTCTATCTCCAGGTCGTTGCATCTCCAGGTCGTTTTTAATCTCCAGGTCGTTTTTAATCTCCAGGTCGTTCTATCTCCAGGTCGTTCTATCTCCAGGTCGTTCTATCTCCAGGTCGTTCTATCTCCAGGTCGTTACATCTCCAGGTCGTTACATCTCCAGGTCGTTACATCTCCAGGTCGTTACAACTCCAGGTCGTTACAACTTGTAATAGAACTGTAAATATGTGAATAAACTATAATAAAATTATAGTCATGTGACTGATGCAACAGCCAAGTATTTGAATTTATCTGCAAGATTAGCATATGTTTCACAATGTTCCAGTAGTATCTAAGAAGATACTGTGTGGTATCAAAAGTACGTAAGTACGTAAGTACTGGTAGCAGGTTGACCATGGGTAGTGAGACAACGAGTGAACTGGACAAACGTAAATCAAGGGGGGGGCCGGACTGTGCAGGTCAGACTGAGTATCACTAACATCAGGTGTCCTTGTACAGGCCGGGCCTCCCGATTGGATAAGTATAGTGTGATTCATGTTTTAAGATATGGTGTGATACATGTGTTTGAGAGGTGACAAGCAATATCTGTAACTCCTCGTCTATGTGTAATATGCTGTGGAAAACCAAATAAAAGGCTATACCAAAAAACAACTCTTTGAGAATGGGTGCAGGAGAACCACTCTGCGTAGCTGTGGTGAACCGCGATTCTCCCTTGCAAGCCAACCAAAGTATTGATCTCTGTGTCGTTTTCTTCTAGTTGAAACATTCTCCAGATTGGAAAACAAAGGTATTAACCCTAATTTTCTGACACAACTCCAGGTCGTTACAACTCCAGGTCGTTACAACTCCAGGTCGTTACATCTCCAGGTCGTTGCATCTCCAGGTCGTTGCATCTCCAGGTCGTTGCATCTCCAGGTCATTGCATCTCCAGGTCGTTACATCTCCAGGTCGTTACATCTCCAGGTCATTCCATCTCCAGGTCGTTTCATCTCCAGGTCGTTGCATCTCCAGGTCGTTCCATCTCCAGGTCGTTCCATCTCCAGGTCGTTCCATCTCCAGGTCGTTGCATCTCCAGGTCGTTACATCTCCAGGTCGTTTTTAATCTCCAGGTCGTTGCATCTCCAGGTCGTTGCATCTCCAGGTCGTTGCATCTCCAGGTCGTTGCATCTCCAGGTCGTTACATCTCCAGGTCATTGCATCTCCAGGTCGTTACATCTCCAGGTCGTTGCATCTCCAGGTCGTTGCATCTCCAGGTCGTTGCATCTCCAGGTCGTTGCATCTCCAGGTCGTTACATCTCCAGGTCGTTGCATCTCCAGGTCGTTGCATCTCCAGGTGGTTCTATCTCCAGGTGGTTCTATCTCCAGGTGGTTCTATCTCCAGGTGGTTCTATCTCCAGGTCGTTCTATCTTCAGGTCGTTCTATCTCCAGGTCGTTGCATCTCCAGGTCGTTCTATCTCCAGGTCGTTCTATCTCCAGTTCGTTCTATCTCCAGGTCGTTCTATCTCCAGGTCGTTCTATCTCCAGGTCGTTCTATCTCCAGGTCGATCTATCTCCAGGTCGTTCTATCTCCAGGTCGTTACATCTCCAGGTCGTTACATCTCCAGGTCGTTACAACTCCAGGTCGTTACAACTTGTAATAGAACTGTAAATATGTGAATAAACTATAATAAAATTATAGTCATGTGACTGATGCAACAGCCAAGTATTTGAATTTATCTGCAAGATTAGCATATGTTTCACAATGTTCCAGTAGTATCTAAGAAGATACTGTGTGGTATCAAAAGTACGTAAGTACGTAAGTACTGGTAGCAGGTTGACCATGGGTAGTGAGACAACGAGTGAACTGGACAAACGTAAATCAAGGGGGGGGGCCGGACTGTGCAGGTCAGACTGAGTATCACTAACATCAGGTGTCCTTGTACAGGCCGGGCCTCCCGATTGGATAAGTATAGTGTGATTCATGTTTTAAGATATGGTGTGATACATGTGTTTGAGAGGTGACAAGCAATATCTGTAACTCCACCTCTATGTGTAATATGCTGTGGAAAACCAAATAAAAGGCTATACCAAAAAACAACTCTTTGAGAATGGGTGCAGGAGAACCACTCTGCGTAGCTGTGGTGAACCGCGATTCTCCCTTGCAAGCCAACCAAAGTATTGATCTCTGTGTCGTTTTCTTCTAGTTGAAACATTCTCCAGATTGGAAAACAAAGGTATTAACCCTAATTTTCTGACACAACTCCAGGTCGTTACAACTCCAGGTCGTTACAACTCCAGGTCGTTACATCTCCAGGTCGTTGCATCTCCAGGTCGTTGCATCTCCAGGTCATTGCATCTCCAGGTCGTTACATCTCCAGGTCGTTACATCTCCAGGTCATTCCATCTCCAGGTCGTTTCATCTCCAGGTCGTTGCATCTCCAGGTCGTTCCATCTCCAGGTCGTTCCATCTCCAGGTCGTTCCATCTCCAGGTCGTTCCATCTCCAGGTCGTTGCATCTCCAGGTCGTTGCATCTCCAGGTCGTTGCATCTCCAGGTCGTTGCATCTCCAGGTCGTTTCATCTCCAGGTCGTTTCATCTCCAGGTCGTTTCATCTCCAGGTCGTTACATCTCCAGGTCGTTACATCTCCAGGTCGTTTCATCTCCAGGTCGTTACATCTCCAGGTCGTTTCATCTCCAGGTCGTTACATCTCCAGGTCATTGCATCTCCAGGTCGTTACATCTCCAGGTCATTGCATCTCCAGGTCGTTACATCTCCAGGTCGTTTCATCTCCAGGTCGTTGCATCTCCAGGTCGTTGCATCTCCAGGTCGTTGCATTTCCAGGTCGTTACATCTCCAGGTCATTGCATCTCCAGGTCGTTACATCTCCAGGTCGTTTCATCTCCAGGTCGTTGCATCTCCAGGTCGTTGCATCTCCAGGTCGTTGCATCTCCAGGTCGTTGCATTTCCAGGTCGTTACATCTCCAGGTCGTTGCATCTCCAGGTCGTTGCATCTCCAGGTCGTTACATCTCCAGGTCGTTGCATCTCCAGGTCGTTCTATCTCCAGGTCGTTCTATCTCCAGGTCGTTCTATCTCCAGGTCGTTCTATCTCCAGGTCGTTACATCTCCAGGTCGTTCTATCTCCAGGTCGTTACATCTCCAGGTCGTTACATCTCCAGGTCGTTCTATCTCCAGGTCGTTCTATCTCCAGGTCGTTACATCTCCAGGTCGTTACATCTCCAGGTCGTTCCATCTCCAGGTCGTTGCATCTCCAGGTCGTTGCATCTCCAGGTCGTTGCATCTCCAGGTCGTTGCATCTCCAGGTCGTTTCATCTCCAGGTCGTTTCATCTCCAGGTCGTTTCATCTCCAGGTCGTTACATCTCCAGGTCGTTACATCTCCAGGTCGTTTCATCTCCAGGTCGTTACATCTCCAGGTCGTTTCATCTCCAGGTCGTTACATCTCCAGGTCATTGCATCTCCAGGTCGTTACATCTCCAGGTCATTGCATCTCCAGGTCGTTACATCTCCAGGTCGTTTCATCTCCAGGTCGTTGCATCTCCAGGTCGTTGCATCTCCAGGTCGTTGCATTTCCAGGTCGTTACATCTCCAGGTCGTTGCATCTCCAGGTCGTTGCATCTCCAGGTCGTTACATCTCCAGGTCATTGCATCTCCAGGTCGTTACATCTCCAGGTCGTTTCATCTCCAGGTCGTTGCATCTCCAGGTCGTTGCATCTCCAGGTCGTTGCATCTCCAGGTCGTTGCATTTCCAGGTCGTTACATCTCCAGGTCGTTGCATCTCCAGGTCGTTGCATCTCCAGGTCGTTACATCTCCAGGTCGTTGCATCTCCAGGTCGTTCTATCTCCAGGTCGTTCTATCTCCAGGTCGTTCTATCTCCAGGTCGTTCTATCTCCAGGTCGTTACATCTCCAGGTCGTTCTATCTCCAGGTCGTTACATCTCCAGGTCGTTACATCTCCAGGTCGTTCTATCTCCAGGTCGTTACATCTCCAGGTCGTTACATCTCCAGGTCGTTACATCTCCAGGTCGTTACATCTCCAGGTCGTTTTTAATCTCCAGGTCGTTACATCTCCAGGTCGTTTTTAATCTCCAGGTCATTGCATCTCCAGGTCGTTTTTAATCTCCAGGTCGTTACATCTCCAGGTCGTTTTTAATCTCCAGGTCATTGCATCTCCAGGTCGTTACATCTCCAGGTCATTGCATCTCCAGGTCGTTACATCTCCAGGTCGTTAAAACTTGTAATAGAACTGTAAATATGTGAATAAACTATAATAAAATGATAGTCATGTGAATGATGCAACAGCTAAGCATTTGAATTTATCTGCAAGATTAGCATATGTTTCACAATGTTCCAGTAGTATCTAAGAAGATACTGTGTGGTATCAAAAGTACGTAAGTACGTAAGTACTGGTAGCAGGTTGACCATGGGTAGTGAGACAACGAGTGAACTGGACAAACGTAAATCAAGGAGGGGGCCGGACTGTGCAGGTCAGACTGAGTATCACTAACATCAGGTGTCCTTGTACAGGCCGGGCCTCCCGATTGGATAAGTATAGTGTGATTCATGTTTTAAGATATGGTGTGATACATGTGTTTGAGAAGTGACAAGCAATATCTGTAACTCCACCTCTATGTGTAATATGCTGTGGAAAACCAAATAAAAGGCTATACCAAAAAACAACTCTTTGAGAATGGGTGCAGGAGAACCACTCTGCGTAGCTGTGGTGAACTGCGATTCTCCCTTGCAAGCCAACCAAAGTATTGATCTCTGTGTCGTTTTCTTCTAGTTGAAACATTCTCCAGATTGGAAAACAAAGGTATTAACCCTAATTTTCTGACACAACTCCAGGTCGTTAAAACTCCAGGTCGTTGCATCTCCAGGTCGTTGCATCTCCAGGTCGTTGCATCTCCAGGTCGTTTCATCTCCAGGTCGTTACATCTCCAGGTCGTTACATCTCCAGGTCGTTACATCTCCAGGTCGTTTCATCTCCAGGTCGTTACATCTCCAGGTCGTTTCATCTCCAGGTCATTGCATCTCCAGTTCATTGCATCTCCAGGTCATTGCATCTCCAGGTCGTTACATCTCCAGGTCGTTTCATCTCCAGGTCGTTGCATCTCCAGGTCGTTGCATCTCCAGGTCGTTGCATCTCCAGGTCGTTGCATCTCCAGGTCGTTGCATTTCCAGGTCGTTACATCTCCAGGTCGTTGCATCTCCAGGTCGTTCTATCTCCAGGTCGTTCTATCTCCAGGTCGTTCTATCTCCAGGTCGTTACATCTCCAGGTCGTTCTATCTCCAGGTCGTTACATCTCCAGGTCGTTACATCTCCAGGTCGTTACATCTCCAGGTCGTTACATCTCCAGGTCGTTTTTAATCTCTAGGTCGTTACATCTCCAGGTCGTTGTTTATCTCCAAGTCATTGCATCTCCAGGTCGTTACATCTGGGTGCAGGAGAACCACTCTGCGTAGCTGTGGTGAACTGCGATTCTCCCTTGCAAGCCAACCAAAGTATTGATCTCTGTGTCGTTTTCTTCTAGTTGAAACGTTCTCCAGATTGGAAAACAAAGGTATTAACCCTAATTTTCTGACACAACTCCAGGTCGTTACAACTCCAGGTCGTTACATCTCCAGGTCGTTGCATCTCCAGGTCGTTGCATCTCCATGTCGTTTCATCTCCAGGTCGTTTCATCTCCAGGTCGTTTCATCTCCAGGTCATTGCATCTCCAGGTCGTTACATCTCCAGGTCGTTTCATCTCCAGGTCGTTGCATCTCCAGGTCGTTACATCTCCAGGTCGTTACATCTCCAGGTCATTCCATCTCCAGGTCGTTACATCTCCAGGTCATTGCATCTCCGGGTCGTTGCATCTCCGGGTCGTTGCATCTCCGGGTCGTTGCATCTCCGGGTCGTTGCATCTCCGGGTCGTTGCATCTCCAGGTCGTTGCATCTCCAGGTCGTTGCATCTCCAGGTCGTTACATCTCCAGGTCGTTGCATCTCCAGGTCGTTACATCTCCAGGTCGTTGCTTCTCCAGGTCGTTGCATCTCCAGGTCATTGCTTCTCCAGGTCGTTACATCTCCAGGTCGTTTCATCTCCAGGTCGTTTCATCTCCAGGTCGTTGCATCTCCAGGTCGTTGCATGTCCAGGTCGTTGCATCTCCAGGTCGTTCTATCTCCAGGTCGTTCTATCTCCAGGTCGTTCTATCTCCAGGTCGTTACATCTCCAGGTCGTTCTATCTCCAGGTCGTTACATCTCCAGGTCGTTACATCTCCAGGTCGTTACATCTCCAGGTCGTTACATCTCCAGGTCGTTTTTAATCTCTAGGTCGTTACATCTCCAGGTCGTTGTTTATCTCCAAGTCATTGCATCTCCAGGTCGTTACATCTGGGTGCAGGAGAACCACTCTGCGTAGCTGTGGTGAACTGCGATTCTCCCTTGCAAGCCAACCAAAGTATTGATCTCTGTGTCGTTTTCTTCTAGTTGAAACGTTCTCCAGATTGGAAAACAAAGGTATTAACCCTAATTTTCTGACACAACTCCAGGTCGTTAAAACTCCAAGTCGTTACAACTCCAGGTCGTTACAACTCCAGGTCGTTGCATCTCCAGGTCGTTGCATCTCCAGGTCATTGCATCTCCAGGTCGTTACATCTCCAGGTCGTTTCATCTCCAGGTCGTTGCATCTCCAGGTCGTTACATCTCCAGGTCGTTTCATCTCCAGGTCGTTTCATCTCCAGGTCGTTTCATCTCCAGGTCGTTTCATCTCCAGGTCATTGCATCTCCAGGTCGTTACATCTCCAGGTCGTTGCATCTCCAGGTCGTTGCATCTCCAGGTCGTTGCATCTCCAGGTCGTTCCATCTCCAGGTCGTTGCATCTCCAGGTCGTTTCATCTCCAGGTCTTTTCATCTCCAGGTCGTTGCATCTCCAGGTCGTTGCATCTCCAGGTCGTTGCATCTCCAGGTCGTTGCATCTCCAGGTCGTTCCATCTCCAGATCGTTCCATCTCCAGGTCGTTCCATCTCCAGGTCGTTCCATCTCCAGTTCGTTGCATCTCCAGGTCGTTCCATCTCCAGGTCGTTCCATCTCCAGGTCGTTCCATCTCCAGGTCGTTCCATCTCCAGGTCGTTCCATCTCCAGGTCGTTGCATCTCCAGATCGTTGCATCTCCAGGTTGTTGCATCTCCAGGTCGTTTCATCTCCAGGTCGTTACATCTCCAGGTCGTTCTATCTCCAGGTCGTTACATCTCCAGGTCGTTACATCTCCAGGTCGTTACATCTCCAGGTCGTTACATCTCCAGGTCGTTTTTAATCTCTAGGTCGTTACATCTCCAGGTCGTTGTTTATCTCCAAGTCATTGCATCTCCAGGTCGTTACATCTGGGTGCAGGAGAACCACTCTGCGTAGCTGTGGTGAACTGCGATTCTCCCTTGCAAGCCAACCAAAGTATTGATCTCTGTGTCGTTTTCTTCTAGTTGAAACGTTCTCCAGATTGGAAAACAAAGGTATTAACCCTAATTTTCTGACACAACTCCAGGTCGTTAAAACTCCAAGTCGTTACAACTCCAGGTCGTTACAACTCCAGGTCGTTGCATCTCCAGGTCGTTGCATCTCCAGGTCATTGCATCTCCAGGTCGTTACATCTCCAGGTCGTTTCATCTCCAGGTCGTTGCATCTCCAGGTCGTTACATCTCCAGGTCGTTTCATCTCCAGGTCGTTTCATCTCCAGGTCGTTTCATCTCCAGGTCGTTTCATCTCCAGGTCATTGCATCTCCAGGTCGTTACATCTCCAGGTCGTTGCATCTCCAGGTCGTTGCATCTCCAGGTCGTTGCATCTCCAGGTCGTTTCATCTCCAGGTCGTTGCATCTCCAGGCCGTTGCATCTCCAGGTCGTTGCATCTCCAGGTCGTTGCATCTCCAGGTCGTTGCATCTCCAGGTCGTTCCATCTCCAGGTCGTTGCATCTCCAGGTCGTTTCATCTCCAGGTCTTTTCATCTCCAGGTCGTTGCATCTCCAGGTCGTTGCATCTCCAGGTCGTTGCATCTCCAGGTCGTTGCATCTCCAGGTCGTTCCATCTCCAGATCGTTCCATCTCCAGGTCGTTCCATCTCCAGGTCGTTCCATCTCCAGTTCGTTGCATCTCCAGGTCGTTCCATCTCCAGGTCGTTCCATCTCCAGGTCGTTCCATCTCCAGGTCGTTCCATCTCCAGGTCGTTCCATCTCCAGGTCGTTGCATCTCCAGATCGTTGCATCTCCAGGTTGTTGCATCTCCAGGTCGTTTCATCTCCAGGTCGTTTCATCTCCAGGTCGTTACATCTCCAGGTCGTTTCATCTCCAGGTCGTTTCATCTCCAGGTCGTTTCATCTCCAGGTCGTTTCATCTCCAGGTCATTGCATCTCCAGGTCGTTACATCTCCAGGTCATTGCATCTCCAGGTCATTGCATCTCCAGGTCGTTTCATCTCCAGGTCATTGCATCTCCAGGTCATTGCATCTCCAGGTCATTCCATCTCCAGGTCGTTTCATCTCCAGGTCGTTACATCTCCAGGTCGTTTTTAATCTCCAGGTCGTTGCATCTCCAGGTCGTTGCATCTCCAGGTCGTTGCATCTCCAGGTCGTTGCATCTCCAGGTCGTTGCATCTCCAGGTCGTTGCATCTCCAGGTCGTTACATCTCCAGGTCGTTACATCTCCAGGTCGTTACATCTCCAGGTCGTTTCATCTCCAGGTCGTTACATCTCCAGGTCGTTTCATCTCCAGGTCATTGCATCTCCAGTTCATTGCATCTCCAGGTCATTGCATCTCCAGGTCGTTACATCTCCAGGTCGTTTCATCTCCAGGTCGTTGCATCTCCAGGTCGTTGCATCTCCAGGTCGTTGCATCTCCAGGTCGTTGCATCTCCAGGTCGTTGCATTTCCAGGTCGTTACATCTCCAGGTCGTTGCATCTCCAGGTCGTTGCATCTCCAGGTCGTTACATTTCCAGGTCGTTGCATCTCCAGGTCGTTCTATCTCCAGGTCGTTCTATCTCCAGGTCGTTCTATCTCCAGGTCGTTACATCTCCAGGTCGTTCTATCTCCAGGTCGTTACATCTCCAGGTCGTTACATCTCCAGGTCGTTACATCTCCAGGTCGTTACATCTCCAGGTCGTTTTTAATCTCCAGGTCGTTACATCTCCAGGTCGTTGTTTATCTCCAAGTCATTGCATCTCCAGGTCGTTACATCTCCAGGTCATTGCATCTCCAGGTCGTTACATCTCCAGGTCGTTAAAACTTGTAATAGAACTGTAAATATGTGAATAAACTATAATAAAATGATAGTCATGTGAATGATGCAACAGCTACGCATTTGAATTTATCTGCAAGATTAGCATATGTTTCACAATGTTCCAGTAGTATCTAAGAAGATACTGTGTGGTATCAAAAGTACGTAAGTACGTAAGTACTGGTAGCAGGTTGACCATGGGTAGTGAGACAACGAGTGAACTGGACAAACGTAAATCAAGGGGGGGGCCGGACTGTGCAGGTCAGACTGAGTATCACTAACATCAGGTGTCCTTGTACAGGCCGGGCCTCCCGATTGGATAAGTATAGTGTGATTCATGTTTTAAGATATGGTGTGATACATGTGTTTGAGAAGTGACAAGCAATATCTGTAACTCCACCTCTATGTGTAATATGCTGTGGAAAACCAAATAAAAGGCTATACCAAAAAACAACTCTTTGAGAATGGGTGCAGGAGAACCACTCTGCGTAGCTGTGGTGAACTGCGATTCTCCCTTGCAAGCCAACCAAAGTATTGATCTCTGTGTCGTTTTCTTCTAGTTGAAACGTTCTCCAGATTGGAAAACAAAGGTATTAACCCTAATTTTCTGACACAACTCCAGGTCGTTAAAACTCCAAGTCGTTACAACTCCAGGTCGTTACAACTCCAGGTCGTTGCATCTCCAGGTCGTTGCATCTCCAGGTCATTGCATCTCCAGGTCGTTACATCTCCAGGTCGTTTCATCTCCAGGTCGTTGCATCTCCAGGTCGTTACATCTCCAGGTCGTTTCATCTCCAGGTCGTTTCATCTCCAGGTCGTTTCATCTCCAGGTCGTTTCATCTCCAGGTCATTGCATCTCCAGGTCGTTACATCTCCAGGTCGTTGCATCTCCAGGTCGTTGCATCTCCAGGTCGTTGCATCTCCAGGTCGTTTCATCTCCAGGTCGTTGCATCTCCAGGCCGTTGCATCTCCAGGTCGTTGCATCTCCAGGTCGTTGCATCTCCAGGTCGTTCCATCTCCAGGTCGTTGCATCTCCAGGTCGTTTCATCTCCAGGTCTTTTCATCTCCAGGTCGTTGCATCTCCAGGTCGTTGCATCTCCAGGTCGTTGCATCTCCAGGTCGTTGCATCTCCAGGTCGTTCCATCTCCAGATCGTTCCATCTCCAGGTCGTTCCATCTCCAGGTCCTTCCATCTCCAGGTCGTTGCATCTCCAGGTCGTTGCATCTCCAGGTCGTTCCATCTCCAGGTCGTTCCATCTCCAGGTCATTCCATCTCCAGGTCGTTCCAACTCCAGGTCGTTCCATCTCCAGGTCGTTGCATCTCCAGATCGTTGCATCTCCAGGTCGTTGCATCTCCAGGTCGTTTCATCTCCAGGTCGTTTCATCTCCAGGTCGTTTCATCTCCAGGTCGTTGCATCTCCAGGTCGTTGCATCTCCAGGTCGTTACATCTCCAGGTCGTTACATCTCCAGGTCGTTTCATCTCCAGGTCGTTACATCTCCAGGTCGTTTCATCTCCAGGTCATTGCATCTCCAGTTCATTGCATCTCCAGGTCATTGCATCTCCAGGTCGTTACATCTCCAGGTCGTTTCATCTCCAGGTCGTTGCATCTCCAGGTCGTTGCATCTCCAGGTCGTTGCATCTCCAGGTCGTTGCATCTCCAGGTCGTTGCATTTCCAGGTCGTTACATCTCCAGGTCGTTGCATCTCCAGGTCGTTGCATCTCCAGGTCGTTACATTTCCAGGTCGTTGCATCTCCAGGTCGTTCTATCTCCAGGTCGTTCTATCTCCAGGTCGTTACATCTCCAGGTCGTTACATCTCCAGGTCGTTTTTAATCTCCAGGTCGTTACATCTCCAGGTCGTTGTTTATCTCCAAGTCATTGCATCTCCAGGTCGTTACATCTGGGTGCAGGAGAACCACTCTGCGTAGCTGTGGTGAACTGCGATTCTCCCTTGCAAGCCAACCAAAGTATTGATCTCTGTGTCGTTTTCTTCTAGTTGAAACGTTCTCCAGATTGGAAAACAAAGGTATTAACCCTAATTTTCTGACACAACTCCAGGTCGTTAAAACTCCAAGTCGTTACAACTCCAGGTCGTTACAACTCCAGGTCGTTGCATCTCCAGGTCGTTGCATCTCCAGGTCATTGCATCTCCAGGTCGTTACATCTCCAGGTCGTTACATCTCCAGGTCGTTTCATCTCCAGGTCGTTACATCTCCAGGTCGTTTCATCTCCAGGTCGTTACATCTCCAGGTCATTGCATCTCCAGGTCGTTACATCTCCAGGTCATTGCATCTCCAGGTCGTTACATCTCCAGGTCGTTTCATCTCCAGGTCGTTGCATCTCCAGGTCGTTGCATCTCCAGGTCGTTGCATTTCCAGGTCGTTACATCTCCAGGTCGTTGCATCTCCAGGTCGTTGCATCTCCAGGTCGTTACATCTCCAGGTCATTGCATCTCCAGGTCGTTACATCTCCAGGTCGTTTCATCTCCAGGTCGTTGCATCTCCAGGTCGTTGCATCTCCAGGTCGTTGCATCTCCAGGTCGTTGCATTTCCAGGTCGTTACATCTCCAGGTCGTTGCATCTCCAGGTCGTTGCATCTCCAGGTCGTTACATCTCCAGGTCGTTGCATCTCCAGGTCGTTCTATCTCCAGGTCGTTCTATCTCCAGGTCGTTCTATCTCCAGGTCGTTCTATCTCCAGGTCGTTACATCTCCAGGTCGTTCTATCTCCAGGTCGTTACATCTCCAGGTCGTTACATCTCCAGGTCGTTCTATCTCCAGGTCGTTACATCTCCAGGTCGTTACATCTCCAGGTCGTTACATCTCCAGGTCGTTACATCTCCAGGTCGTTTTTAATCTCCAGGTCGTTACATCTCCAGGTCGTTTTTAATCTCCAGGTCATTGCATCTCCAGGTCGTTTTTAATCTCCAGGTCGTTACATCTCCAGGTCGTTTTTAATCTCCAGGTCATTGCATCTCCAGGTCGTTACATCTCCAGGTCATTGCATCTCCAGGTCGTTACATCTCCAGGTCGTTAAAACTTGTAATAGAACTGTAAATATGTGAATAAACTATAATAAAATGATAGTCATGTGAATGATGCAACAGCTAAGCATTTGAATTTATCTGCAAGATTAGCATATGTTTCACAATGTTCCAGTAGTATCTAAGAAGATACTGTGTGGTATCAAAAGTACGTAAGTACGTAAGTACTGGTAGCAGGTTGACCATGGGTAGTGAGACAACGAGTGAACTGGACAAACGTAAATCAAGGAGGGGGCCGGACTGTGCAGGTCAGACTGAGTATCACTAACATCAGGTGTCCTTGTACAGGCCGGGCCTCCCGATTGGATAAGTATAGTGTGATTCATGTTTTAAGATATGGTGTGATACATGTGTTTGAGAAGTGACAAGCAATATCTGTAACTCCACCTCTATGTGTAATATGCTGTGGAAAACCAAATAAAAGGCTATACCAAAAAACAACTCTTTGAGAATGGGTGCAGGAGAACCACTCTGCGTAGCTGTGGTGAACTGCGATTCTCCCTTGCAAGCCAACCAAAGTATTGATCTCTGTGTCGTTTTCTTCTAGTTGAAACGTTCTCCAGATTGGAAAACAAAGGTATTAACCCTAATTTTCTGACACAACTCCAGGTCGTTAAAACTCCAGGTCGTTGCATCTCCAGGTCGTTGCATCTCCAGGTCGTTGCATCTCCTGGTCGTTTCATCTCCAGGTCGTTACATCTCCAGGTCGTTACATCTCCAGGTCGTTACATCTCCAGGTCGTTTCATCTCCAGGTCGTTACATCTCCAGGTCGTTTCATCTCCAGGTCATTGCATCTCCAGTTCATTGCATCTCCAGGTCATTGCATCTCCAGGTCGTTACATCTCCAGGTCGTTTCATCTCCAGGTCGTTGCATCTCCAGGTCGTTGCATCTCCAGGTCGTTGCATCTCCCGGTCGTTGCATCTCCAGGTCGTTGCATTTCCAGGTCGTTACATCTCCAGGTCGTTGCATCTCCAGGTCGTTGCATCTCCAGGTCGTTACATTTCCAGGTCGTTGCATCTCCAGGTCGTTCTATCTCCAGGTCGTTCTATCTCCAGGTCGTTCTATCTCCAGGTCGTTACATCTCCAGGTCGTTCTATCTCCAGGTCGTTACATCTCCAGGTCGTTACATCTCCAGGTCGTTACATCTCCAGGTCGTTACATCTCCAGGTCGTTTTTAATCTCCAGGTCGTTACATCTCCAGGTCGTTGTTTATCTCCAAGTCATTGCATCTCCAGGTCGTTACATCTGGGTGCAGGAGAACCACTCTGCGTAGCTGTGGTGAACTGCGATTCTCCCTTGCAAGCCAACCAAAGTATTGATCTCTGTGTCGTTTTCTTCTAGTTGAAACGTTCTCCAGATTGGAAAACAAAGGTATTAACCCTAATTTTCTGACACAACTCCAGGTCGTTAAAACTCCAAGTCGTTACAACTCCAGGTCGTTACAACTCCAGGTCGTTGCATCTCCAGGTCGTTGCATCTCCAGGTCATTGCATCTCCAGGTCGTTACATCTCCAGGTCGTTTCATCTCCAGGTCGTTGCATCTCCAGGTCGTTACATCTCCAGGTCGTTTCATCTCCAGGTCGTTTCATCTCCAGGTCGTTTCATCTCCAGGTCGTTTCATCTCCAGGTCATTGCATCTCCAGGTCGTTACATCTCCAGGTCGTTGCATCTCCAGGTCGTTGCATCTCCAGGTCGTTGCATCTCCAGGTCGTTTCATCTCCAGGTCGTTGCATCTCCAGGCCGTTGCATCTCCAGGTCGTTGCATCTCCAGGTCGTTGCATCTCCAGGTCGTTGCATCTCCAGGTCGTTCCATCTCCAGGTCGTTGCATCTCCAGGTCGTTTCATCTCCAGGTCTTTTCATCTCCAGGTCGTTGCATCTCCAGGTCGTTGCATCTCCAGGTCGTTGCATCTCCAGGTCGTTGCATCTCCAGGTCGTTCCATCTCCAGATCGTTCCATCTCCAGGTCGTTCCATCTCCAGGTCGTTCCATCTCCAGGTCGTTGCATCTCCAGGTCGTTCCATCTCCAGGTCGTTCCATCTCCAGGTCGTTCCATCTCCAGGTCGTTCCATCTCCAGGTCGTTCCATCTCCAGGTCGTTGCATCTCCAGATCGTTGCATCTCCAGGTCGTTGCATCTCCAGGTCGTTTCATCTCCAGGTCGTTACATCTCCAGGTCGTTTCATCTCCAGGTCGTTTCATCTCCAGGTCGTTTCATCTCCAGGTCGTTTCATCTCCAGGTCATTGCATCTCCAGGTCGTTACATCTCCAGGTCATTGCATCTCCAGGTCATTGCATCTCCAGGTCGTTTCATCTCCAGGTCATTGCATCTCCAGGTCATTGCATCTCCAGGTCATTCCATCTCCAGGTCGTTTCATCTCCAGGTCGTTACATCTCCAGGTCGTTTTTAATCTCCAGGTCGTTGCATCTCCAGGTCGTTGCATCTCCAGGTCGTTGCATCTCCAGGTCGTTGCATCTCCAGGTCGTTTCATCTCCAGGTCGTTACATCTCCAGGTCGTTACATCTCCAGGTCGTTACATCTCCAGGTCGTTTCATCTCCAGGTCGTTACATCTCCAGGTCGTTTCATCTCCAGGTCATTGCATCTCCAGTTCATTGCATCTCCAGGTCATTGCATCTCCAGGTCGTTACATCTCCAGGTCGTTTCATCTCCAGGTCGTTGCATCTCCAGGTCGTTGCATCTCCAGGTCGTTGCATCTCCAGGTCGTTGCATCTCCAGGTCGTTGCATTTCCAGGTCGTTACATCTCCAGGTCGTTGCATCTCCAGGTCGTTGCATCTCCAGGTCGTTACATTTCCAGGTCGTTGCATCTCCAGGTCGTTCTATCTCCAGGTCGTTCTATCTCCAGGTCGTTCTATCTCCAGGTCGTTACATCTCCAGGTCGTTCTATCTCCAGGTCGTTACATCTCCAGGTCGTTACATCTCCAGGTCGTTACATCTCCAGGTCGTTACATCTCCAGGTCGTTTTTAATCTCCAGGTCGTTACATCTCCAGGTCGTTGTTTATCTCCAAGTCATTGCATCTCCAGGTCGTTACATCTCCAGGTCGTTAAAACTTGTAATAGAACTGTAAATATGTGAATAAACTATAATAAAATGATAGTCATGTGAATGATGCAACAGCTACGCATTTGAATTTATCTGCAAGATTAGCATATGTTTCACAATGTTCCAGTAGTATCTAAGAAGATACTGTGTGGTATCAAAAGTACGTAAGTACGTAAGTACTGGTAGCAGGTTGACCATGGGTAGTGAGACAACGAGTGAACTGGACAAACGTAAATCAAGGGGGGGGCCGGACTGTGCAGGTCAGACTGAGTATCACTAACATCAGGTGTCCTTGTACAGGCCGGGCCTCCCGATTGGATAAGTATAGTGTGATTCATGTTTTAAGATATGGTGTGATACATGTGTTTGAGAAGTGACAAGCAATATCTGTAACTCCACCTCTATGTGTAATATGCTGTGGAAAACCAAATAAAAGGCTATACCAAAAAACAACTCTTTGAGAATGGGTGCAGGAGAACCACTCTGCGTAGCTGTGGTGAACTGCGATTCTCCCTTGCAAGCCAACCAAAGTATTGATCTCTGTGTCGTTTTCTTCTAGTTGAAACGTTCTCCAGATTGGAAAACAAAGGTATTAACCCTAATTTTCTGACACAACTCCAGGTCGTTAAAACTCCAAGTCGTTACAACTCCAGGTCGTTACAACTCCAGGTCGTTGCATCTCCAGGTCGTTGCATCTCCAGGTCGTTGCATCTCCAGGTCGTTGCATCTCCAGGTCGTTTCATCTCCAGGTCGTTGCATCTCCAGGCCGTTGCATCTCCAGGTCGTTGCATCTCCAGGTCGTTGCATCTCCAGGTCGTTGCATCTCCAGGTCGTTCCATCTCCAGGTCGTTGCATCTCCAGGTCGTTTCATCTCCAGGTCTTTTCATCTCCAGGTCGTTGCATCTCCAGGTCGTTGCATCTCCAGGTCGTTGCATCTCCAGGTCGTTGCATCTCCAGGTCGTTCCATCTCCAGATCGTTCCATCTCCAGGTCGTTCCATCTCCAGGTCGTTCCATCTCCAGGTCGTTGCATCTCCAGGTCGTTCCATCTCCAGGTCGTTCCATCTCCAGGTCGTTCCATCTCCAGGTCGTTCCATCTCCAGGTCGTTCCATCTCCAGGTCGTTGCATCTCCAGATCGTTGCATCTCCAGGTCGTTGCATCTCCAGGTCGTTTCATCTCCAGGTCGTTTCATCTCCAGGTCGTTTCATCTCCAGGTCGTTGCATCTCCAGGTCGTTACATCTCCAGGTCGTTACATCTCCAGGTCGTTTCATCTCCAGGTCGTTACATCTCCAGGTCGTTTCATCTCCAGGTCATTGCATCTCCAGTTCATTGCATCTCCAGGTCATTGCATCTCCAGGTCGTTACATCTCCAGGTCGTTTCATCTCCAGGTCGTTGCATCTCCAGGTCGTTGCATCTCCAGGTCGTTGCATCTCCAGGTCGTTGCATTTCCAGGTCGTTACATCTCCAGGTCGTTGCATCTCCAGGTCGTTGCATCTCCAGGTCGTTACATTTCCAGGTCGTTGCATCTCCAGGTCGTTCTATCTCCAGGTCGTTCTATCTCCAGGTCGTTCTATCTCCAGGTCGTTACATCTCCAGGTCGTTCTATCTCCAGGTCGTTACATCTCCAGGTCGTTACATCTCCAGGTCGTTACATCTCCAGGTCGTTACATCTCCAGGTCGTTTTTAATCTCCAGGTCGTTACATCTCCAGGTCGTTGTTTATCTCCAAGTCATTGCATCTCCAGGTCGTTACATCTCCAGGTCGTTAAAACTTGTAATAGAACTGTAAATATGTGAATAAACTATAATAAAATGATAGTCATGTGAATGATGCAACAGCTACGCATTTGAATTTATCTGCAAGATTAGCATATGTTTCACAATGTTCCAGTAGTATCTAAGAAGATACTGTGTGGTATCAAAAGTACGTAAGTACGTAAGTACTGGTAGCAGGTTGACCATGGGTAGTGAGACAACGAGTGAACTGGACAAACGTAAATCAAGGGGGGGGCCGGACTGTGCAGGTCAGACTGAGTATCACTAACATCAGGTGTCCTTGTACAGGCCGGGCCTCCCGATTGGATAAGTATAGTGTGATTCATGTTTTAAGATATGGTGTGATACATGTGTTTGAGAAGTGACAAGCAATATCTGTAACTCCACCTCTATGTGTAATATGCTGTGGAAAACCAAATAAAAGGCTATACCAAAAAACAACTCTTTGAGAATGGGTGCAGGAGAACCACTCTGCGTAGCTGTGGTGAACTGCGATTCTCCCTTGCAAGCCAACCAAAGTATTGATCTCTGTGTCGTTTTCTTCTAGTTGAAACGTTCTCCAGATTGGAAAACAAAGGTATTAACCCTAATTTTCTGACACAACTCCAGGTCGTTAAAACTCCAAGTCGTTACAACTCCAGGTCGTTACAACTCCAGGTCGTTGCATCTCCAGGTCGTTGCATCTCCAGGTCGTTGCATCTCCAGGTCGTTGCATCTCCAGGTCGTTTCATCTCCAGGTCGTTGCATCTCCAGGCCGTTGCATCTCCAGGTCGTTGCATCTCCAGGTCGTTGCATCTCCAGGTCGTTGCATCTCCAGGTCGTTCCATCTCCAGGTCGTTGCATCTCCAGGTCGTTTCATCTCCAGGTCTTTTCATCTCCAGGTCGTTGCATCTCCAGGTCGTTGCATCTCCAGGTCGTTGCATCTCCAGGTCGTTGCATCTCCAGGTCGTTCCATCTCCAGATCGTTCCATCTCCAGGTCGTTCCATCTCCAGGTCGTTCCATCTCCAGGTCGTTGCATCTCCAGGTCGTTCCATCTCCAGGTCGTTCCATCTCCAGGTCGTTCCATCTCCAGGTCGTTCCATCTCCAGGTCGTTCCATCTCCAGGTCGTTGCATCTCCAGATCGTTGCATCTCCAGGTCGTTGCATCTCCAGGTCGTTTCATCTCCAGGTCGTTTCATCTCCAGGTCGTTTCATCTCCAGGTCGTTGCATCTCCAGGTCGTTACATCTCCAGGTCGTTACATCTCCAGGTCGTTTCATCTCCAGGTCGTTACATCTCCAGGTCGTTTCATCTCCAGGTCATTGCATCTCCAGTTCATTGCATCTCCAGGTCATTGCATCTCCAGGTCGTTACATCTCCAGGTCGTTTCATCTCCAGGTCGTTGCATCTCCAGGTCGTTGCATCTCCAGGTCGTTGCATCTCCAGGTCGTTGCATTTCCAGGTCGTTACATCTCCAGGTCGTTGCATCTCCAGGTCGTTGCATCTCCAGGTCGTTACATTTCCAGGTCGTTGCATCTCCAGGTCGTTCTATCTCCAGGTCGTTCTATCTCCAGGTCGTTCTATCTCCAGGTCGTTACATCTCCAGGTCGTTCTATCTCCAGGTCGTTACATCTCCAGGTCGTTACATCTCCAGGTCGTTACATCTCCAGGTCGTTACATCTCCAGGTCGTTTTTAATCTCCAGGTCGTTACATCTCCAGGTCGTTGTTTATCTCCAAGTCATTGCATCTCCAGGTCGTTACATCTGGGTGCAGGAGAACCACTCTGCGTAGCTGTGGTGAACTGCGATTCTCCCTTGCAAGCCAACCAAAGTATTGATCTCTGTGTCGTTTTCTTCTAGTTGAAACGTTCTCCAGATTGGAAAACAAAGGTATTAACCCTAATTTTCTGACACAACTCCAGGTCGTTAAAACTCCAAGTCGTTACAACTCCAGGTCGTTACAACTCCAGGTCGTTGCATCTCCAGGTCGTTGCATCTCCAGGTCATTGCATCTCCAGGTCGTTACATCTCCAGGTCGTTTCATCTCCAGGTCGTTGCATCTCCAGGTCGTTACATCTCCAGGTCGTTTCATCTCCAGGTCGTTTCATCTCCAGGTCGTTTCATCTCCAGGTCGTTTCATCTCCAGGTCATTGCATCTCCAGGTCGTTACATCTCCAGGTCGTTGCATCTCCAGGTCGTTGCATCTCCAGGTCGTTGCATCTCCAGGTCGTTTCATCTCCAGGTCGTTGCATCTCCAGGCCGTTGCATCTCCAGGTCGTTGCATCTCCAGGTCGTTGCATCTCCAGGTCGTTGCATCTCCAGGTCGTTCCATCTCCAGGTCGTTGCATCTCCAGGTCGTTTCATCTCCAGGTCTTTTCATCTCCAGGTCGTTGCATCTCCAGGTCGTTGCATCTCCAGGTCGTTGCATCTCCAGGTCGTTGCATCTCCAGGTCGTTCCATCTCCAGATCGTTCCATCTCCAGGTCGTTCCATCTACAGGTCGTTCCATCTCCAGGTCGTTGCATCTCCAGGTCGTTCCATCTCCAGGTCGTTCCATCTCCAGGTCGTTCCATCTCCAGGTCGTTCCATCTCCAGGTCGTTCCATCTCCAGGTCGTTGCATCTCCAGATCGTTGCATCTCCAGGTCGTTGCATCTCCAGGTCGTTTCATCTCCAGGTCGTTTCATCTCCAGGTCGTTACATCTCCAGGTCGTTTCATCTCCAGGTCGTTTCATCTCCAGGTCGTTTCATCTCCAGGTCGTTTCATCTCCAGGTCATTGCATCTCCAGGTCGTTACATCTCCAGGTCATTGCATCTCCAGGTCATTGCATCTCCAGGTCGTTTCATCTCCAGGTCATTGCATCTCCAGGTCATTGCATCTCCAGGTCATTCCATCTCCAGGTCGTTTCATCTCCAGGTCGTTACATCTCCAGGTCGTTTTTAATCTCCAGGTCGTTGCATCTCCAGGTCGTTGCATCTCCAGGTCGTTGCATCTCCAGGTCGTTGCATCTCCAGGTCGTTTCATCTCCAGGTCGTTACATCTCCAGGTCGTTACATCTCCAGGTCGTTACATCTCCAGGTCGTTTCATCTCCAGGTCGTTTCATCTCCAGGTCATTGCATCTCCAGTTCATTGCATCTCCAGGTCATTGCATCTCCAGGTCGTTACATCTCCAGGTCGTTTCATCTCCAGGTCGTTGCATCTCCAGGTCGTTGCATCTCCAGGTCGTTGCATCTCCAGGTCGTTGCATCTCCAGGTCGTTGCATTTCCAGGTCGTTACATCTCCAGGTCGTTGCATCTCCAGGTCGTTGCATCTCCAGGTCGTTACATTTCCAGGTCGTTACATCTCCAGGTCGTTCTATCTCCAGGTCGTTCTATCTCCAGGTCGTTACATCTCCAGGTCGTTCTATCTCCAGGTCGTTACATCTCCAGGTCGTTACATCTCCAGGTCGTTTCATCTCCAGGTCGTTTCATCTCCAGGTCGTTACATCTCCAGGTCGTTGCATCTCCAGGTCGTTACATTTCCAGGTCGTTGCATCTCCAGGTCGTTCTATCTCCAGGTCGTTCTATCTCCAGGTTGTTACATCTCCAGGTCATTCCATCTCCAGGTCGTTTTTAATCTCCAGGTCGTTTTTAATCTTCAGGTCATTCCATCTCCAGGTCGTTTTTAATCTCCAGGTCGTTTTTAATCTCCAGGTCGTTTTTAATCTCCAGGTCGTTTTTAATCTCCAGGTCGTTGCATCTCCAGGTCGTTGCATCTCCAGGTCGTTGCATCTCCAGGTCGTTGCATCTCCAGGTCGTTGCATCTCCAGGTCGTTCCATCTCCAGGTCGTTCCATCTCCAGGTCGTTACATCTCCAGGTCGTTGCATCTCCAGGTCGTTGCATCTCCAGGTCGTTTCATCTCCAGGTCGTTTCATCTCCAGGTCGTTTCATCTCCAGGTCGTTGCATCTCCAGGTCGTTTCATCTCCAGGTCGTTGCATCTCCAGGTCGTTGCATCTCCAGGTCGTTGCATCTCCAGGTCGTTCTATCTCCAGGTCGTTCTATCTCCAGGTCGTTACATCTCCAGGTCGTTACATCTCCAGGTCGTTACATCTCCAGGTCGTTACATCTCCAGGTCGTTTTTAATCTCCAGGTCGTTACATCTCCAGGTCGTTTTTAATCTCCAAGTCATTGCATCTCCAGGTCGTTACATCTCCAGGTCATTGCATCTCCAGGTCGTTACATCTCCAGGTCGTTAAAACTTGTAATAGAACTGTAAATATGTGAATAAACTATAATAAAATGATAGTCATGTGAATGATGCAACAGCTACGCATTTGAATTTATCTGCAAGATTAGCATATGTTTCACAATGTTCCAGTAGTATCTAAGAAGATACTGTGTGGTATCAAAAGTACGTAAGTACGTAAGTACTGGTAGCAGGTTGACCATGGGTAGTGAGACAACGAGTGAACTGGACAAACGTAAATCAAGGGGGGGGCCGGACTGTGCAGGTCAGACTGAGTATCACTAACATCAGGTGTCCTTGTACAGGCCGGGCCTCCCGATTGGATAAGTATAGTGTGATTCATGTTTTAAGATATGGTGTGATACATGTGTTTGAGAAGTGACAAGCAATATCTGTAACTCCACCTCTATGTGTAATATGCTGTGGAAAACCAAATAAAAGGCTATACCAAAAAACAACTCTTTGAGAATGGGTGCAGGAGAACCACTCTGCGTAGCTGTGGTGAACTGCGATTCTCCCTTGCAAGCCAACCAAAGTATTGATCTCTGTGTCGTTTTCTTCTAGTTGAAACGTTCTCCAGATTGGAAAACAAAGGTATTAACCCTAATTTTCGGACACAACTCCAGGTCGTTAAAACTCCAAGTCGTTACAACTCCAGGTCGTTACAACTCCAGGTCGTTGCATCTCCAGGTCGTTGCATCTCCAGGTCATTGCATCTCCAGGTCGTTACATCTCCAGGTCGTTTCATCTCCAGGTCGTTGCATCTCCAGGTCGTTACATCTCCAGGTCGTTTCATCTCCAGGTCGTTTCATCTCCAGGTCGTTTCATCTCCAGGTCGTTTCATCTCCAGGTCATTGCATCTCCAGGTCGTTACATCTCCAGGTCGTTGCATCTCCAGGTCGTTGCATCTCCAGGTCGTTTCATCTCCAGGTCGTTGCATCTCCAGGCCGTTGCATCTCCAGGTCGTTGCATCTCCAGGTCGTTGCATCTCCAGGTCGTTGCATCTCCAGGTCGTTCCATCTCCAGGTCGTTGCATCTCCAGGTCGTTCCATCTCCAGATCGTTCCATCTCCAGGTCGTTCCATCTCCAGGTCGTTCCATCTCCAGGTCGTTGCATCTCCAGGTCGTTGCATCTCCAGGTCGTTCCATCTCCAGGTCGTTCCATCTCCAGGTCGTTCCATCTCCAGGTCGTTCCATCTCCAGGTCGTTGCATCTCCAGATCGTTGCATCTCCAGGTCGTTGCATCTCCAGGTCGTTTCATCTCCAGGTCATTTCATCTCCAGGTCGTTTCATCTCCAGGTCGTTGCATCTCCAGGTCGTTGCATCTCCAGGTCGTTGCATCTCCAGGTCGTTGCATCTCCAGGTCGTTGCATCTCCAGGTCGTTTCATCTCCAGGTCGTTTCATCTCCAGGTCGTTACATCTCCAGGTCGTTACATCTCCAGGTCGTTCTATCTCCAGGTCGTTCTATCTCCAGGTCGTTCTATCTCCAGATCGTTGCATCTCCAGGTCGTTGCATCTCCAGGTCGTTACATCTCCAGGTCGTTACATCTCCAGGTCGTTCCATCTCCAGGTCGTTCCATCTCCAGGTCGTTGCATCTCCAGGTCGTTTCATCTCCAGGTCGTTTCATCTCCAGGTCGTTTCATCTCCAGGTCGTTTCATCTCCAGGTCGTTTCATCTCCAGGTCGTTACATCTCCAGGTCGTTGCATCTCCAGGTCGTTACATCTCCAGGTCGTTCTATCTCCAGGTCGTTCTATCTCCAGGTCGTTCTATCTCCAGGTTGTTACATCTCCAGGTCATTCCATCTCCAGGTCGTTTTTAATCTCCAGGTCGTTTTTAATCTTCAGGTCATTCCATCTCCAGGTCGTTTTTAATCTCCAGGTCGTTTTTAATCTCCAGGTCGTTTTTAATCTCCAGGTCGTTGCATCTCCAGGTCGTTGCATCTCCAGGTCGTTGCATCTCCAGGTCGTTGCATCTCCAGGTCGTTGCATCTCCAGGTCGTTCCATCTCCAGGTCGTTACATCTCCAGGTCGTTACATCTCCAGGTCGTTGCATCTCCAGGTCGTTGCATCTCCAGGTCGTTTCATCTCCAGGTCGTTTCATCTCCAGGTCGTTGCATCTCCAGGTCGTTGCATCTCCAGGTCGTTGCATCTCCAGATCGTTTCATCTCCAGGTCGTTGCATCTCCAGGTCGTTGCATCTCCAGGTCGTTGCATCTCCAGGTCGTTCTATCTCCAGGTCGTTCTATCTCCAGGTCGTTGCATCTCCAGGTCGTTCTATCTCCAGGTCATTGCATCTCCAGGTCGTTCTATCTCCAGGTCGTTCTATCTCCAGGTCGTTACATCTCCAGGTCGTTACATCTCCAGGTCGTTACATCTCCAGGTCGTTACAACTTGTAATAGAACTGTAAATATGTGAATAAACTATAATAAAATGATAGTCATGTGAATGATGCAACAGCCAAGTATTTGAATTTATCTGCAAGATTAGCATATGTTTCACAATGTTCCAGTAGTATCTAAGAAGATACTGTGTGGTATCAAAAGTACGTAAGTACGTAAGTACTGGTAGCAGGTTGACCATGGGTAGTGAGACAACGAGTGAACTGGACAAACGTAAATCAAGGGGGGGGGCCGGACTGTGCAGGTCAGACTGAGTATCACTAACATCAGGTGTCCTTGTACAGGCCGGGCCTCCCGATTGGATAAGTATAGTGTGATTCATGTTTTAAGATATGGTGTGATACATGTGTTTGAGAAGTGACAAGCAATATCTGTAACTCCACCTCTATGTGTAATATGCTGTGGAAAACCAAATAAAAGGCTATACCAAAAAACAACTCTTTGAGAATGGGTGCAGGAGAACCACTCTGCGTAGCTGTGGTGAACTGCGATTCTCCCTTGCAAGCCAACCAAAGTATTGATCTCTGTGTCGTTTTCTTCTAGTTGAAACGTTCTCCAGATTGGAAAACAAAGGTATTAACCCTAATTTTCTGACACAACTCCAGGTCGTTACAACTCCAGGTCGTTACAACTCCAGGTCGTTGCATCTCCAGGTCATTGCATCTCCAGGTCGTTACATCTCCAGGTCATTGCATCTCCAGGTCGTTACATCTCCAGGTCGTTGCATCTCCAGGTCATTGCATCTCCAGGTCATTGCATCTCCAGGTCGTTACATCTCCAGGTCATTGCATCTCCAGGTCGTTACATCTCCAGGTCATTGCATCTCCAGGTCGTTGCATCTCCAGGTCGTTGCATCTCCAGGTCGTTGCATCTCCAGGTCGTTACATCTCCAGGTCGTTGCATCTCCAGGTCGTTGCATCTCCAGGTGGTTCTATCTCCAGGTGGTTCTATCTCCAGGTGGTTCTATCTCCAGGTGGTTCTATCTCCAGGTGGTTCTATCTCCAGGTGGTTCTATCTTCAGGTCGTTCTATCTCCAGGTCGTTCTATCTTTAGGTCGTTCTATCTCCAGGTCGTTGCATCTCCAGGTCGTTCTATCTCCAGGTCGTTCTATCTCCAGTTCGTTCTATCTCCAGGTCGTTCTATCTCCAGGTCGTTCTATCTCCAGGTCGTTCTATCTCCAGGTCGTTCTATCTCCAGGTCGTTACATCTCCAGGTCGTTACATCTCCAGGTCGTTACATCTCCAGGTCGTTACAACTCCAGGTCGTTACAACTTGTAATAGAACTGTAAATATGGGAATAAACTATAATAAAATGATAGTCATGTGAATGATGCAACAGCCAAGTATTTGAATTTATCTGCAAGATTAGCATATGTTTCACAATGTTCCAGTAGTATCTAAGAAGATACTGTGTGGTATCAAAAGTACGTAAGTACGTAAGTACTGGTAGCAGGTTGACCATGGGTAGTGAGACAACGAGTGAACTGGACAAACGTAAATCAAGGGGGGGGCCGGACTGTGCAGGTCAGACTGAGTATCACTAACATCAGGTGTCCTTGTACAGGCCGGGCCTCCCGATTGGATAAGTATAGTGTGATTCATGTTTTAAGATATGGTGTGATACATGTGTTTGAGAGGTGACAAGCAATATCTGTAACTCCACCTCTATGTGTAATATGCTGTGGAAAACCAAATAAAAGGCTATACCAAAAAACAACTCTTTGAGAATGGGTGCAGGAGAACCACTCTGCGTAGCTGTGGTGAACCGCGATTCTCCCTTGCAAGCCAACCAAAGTATTGATCTCTGTGTCGTTTTCTTCTAGTTGAAACATTCTCCAGATTGGAAAACAAAGGTATTAACCCTAATTTTCTGACACAACTCCAGGTCGTTACAACTCCAGGTCGTTACAACTCCAGGTCGTTACATCTCCAGGTCGTTGCATCTCCAGGTCGTTGCATCTCCAGGTCATTGCATCTCCAGGTCGTTACATCTCCAGGTCGTTACATCTCCAGGTCATTCCATCTCCAGGTCGTTTCATCTCCAGGTCGTTCCATCTCCAGGTCGTTCCATCTCCAGGTCGTTCCATCTCCAGGTCGTTCCATCTCCAGGTCGTTGCATCTCCAGGTCGTTACATCTCCAGGTCGTTTTTAATCTCCAGGTCGTTGCATCTCCAGGTCGTTGCATCTCCAGGTCGTTGCATCTCCAGGTCGTTACATCTCCAGGTCATTGCATCTCCAGGTCGTTGCATCTCCAGGTCGTTGCATCTCCAGGTCGTTGCATCTCCAGGTCATTGCATCTCCAGGTCGTTACATCTCCAGGTCGTTGCATCTCCAGGTCGTTGCATCTCCAGGTGGTTCTATCTCCAGGTGGTTCTATCTCCAGGTGGTTCTATCTCCAGGTCGTTCTATCTCCAGGTCGTTCTATCTCCAGATCGTTGCATCTCCAGGTCGTTACATCTCCAGGTCGTTACATCTCCAGGTCGTTCCATCTCCAGGTCGTTGCATCTCCAGGTCGTTGCATCTCCAGGTCGTTTCATCTCCAGGTCGTTTCATCTCCAGGTCGTTTCATCTCCAGGTCGTTACATCTCCAGGTCGTTGCATCTCCAGGTCGTTACATCTCCAGGTCGTTCTATCTCCAGGTTGTTACATCTCCAGGTCATTCCATCTCCAGGTCGTTTTTAATCTCCAGGTCGTTTTTAATCTTCAGGTCATTCCATCTCCAGGTCGTTTTTAATCTCCAGGTCGTTTTTAATCTCCAGGTCGTTTTTAATCTCCAGGTCGTTTTTAATCTCCAGGTCGTTGCATCTCCAGGTCGTTGCATCTCCAGGTCGTTGCATCTCCAGGTCGTTGCATCTCCAGGTCGTTGCATCTCCAGGTCGTTACATCTCCAGGTCGTTACATCTCCAGGTCGTTGCATCTCCAGGTCGTTACAACTTGTAATAGAACTGTAAATATGTGAATAAACTATAATAAAATTATAGTCATGTGAATGATGCAACAGCCAAGTATTTGAATTTATCTGCAAGATTAGCATATGTTTCACAATGTTCCAGTAGTATCTAAGAAGATACTGTGTGGTATCAAAAGTACGTAAGTACGTAAGTACTGGTAGCAGGTTGACCATGGGTAGTGAGACAACGAGTGAACTGGACAAACGTAAATCAAGGGGGGGGCCGGACTGTGCAGGTCAGACTGAGTATCACTAACATCAGGTGTCCTTGTACAGGCCGGGCCTCCCGATTGGATAAGTATAGTGTGATTCATGTTTTAAGATATGGTGTGATACATGTGTTTGAGAAGTGACAAGCAATATCTGTAACTCCACCTCTATGTGTAATATGCTGTGGAAAACCAAATAAAAGGCTATACCAAAAAACAACTCTTTGAGAATGGGTGCAGGAGAACCACTCTGCGTAGCTGTGGTGAACCGCGATTCTCCCTTGCAAGCCAACCAAAGTATTGATCTCTGTGTCGTTTTCTTCTAGTTGAAACATTCTCCAGATTGGAAAACAAAGGTATTAACCCTAATTTTCTGACACAACTCCAGGTCGTTACAACTCCAGGTCGTTACAACTCCAGGTCGTTACATCTCCAGGTCGTTGCATCTCCAGGTCGTTGCATCTCCAGGTCATTGCATCTCCAGGTCGTTACATCTCCAGGTCGTTACATCTCCAGGTCATTCCATCTCCAGGTCGTTTCATCTCCAGGTCGTTGCATCTCCAGGTCGTTCCATCTCCAGGTCGTTCCATCTCCAGGTCGTTCCATCTCCAGGTCGTTCCATCTCCAGGTCGTTGCATCTCCAGGTCGTTACATCTCCAGGTCGTTTTTAATCTCCAGGTCGTTGCATCTCCAGGTCGTTGCATCTCCAGGTCGTTGCATCTCCAGGTCGTTACATCTCCAGGTCATTGCATCTCCAGGTCGTTGCATCTCCAGGTCGTTGCATCTCCAGGTCGTTGCATTTCCAGGTCGTTGCATCTCCAGGTCGTTACATCTCCAGGTCGTTGCATCTCCAGGTCGTTGCATCTCAAGTGGTTCTATCTCCAGGTGGTTCTATCTCCAGGTGGTTCTATCTCCAGGTGGTTCTATCTCCAGGTGGTTCTATCTCCAGGTGGTTCTATCTTCAGGTCGTTCTATCTCCAGGTCGTTGCATCTCCAGGTCGTTCTATCTCCAGGTCGTTCTATCTCCAGTTCGTTCTATCTCCAGTTCGTTCTATCTCCAAGTCGTTCTATCTCCAGGTCGTTCTATCTCCAGGTCGTTCTATCTCCAGATCGTTGCATCTCCAGGTCGTTACATCTCCAGGTCGTTACATCTCCAGGTCGTTCCATCTCCAGGTCGTTGCATCTCCAGGTCGTTGCATCTCCAGGTCGTTTCATCTCCAGGTCGTTTCATCTCCAGGTCGTTTCATCTCCAGGTCGTTTCATCTCCAGGTCGTTACATCTCCAGGTCGTTGCATCTCCAGGTCGTTACATCTCCAGGTCGTTCTATCTCCAGGTCGTTCTATCTCCAGGTCGTTCTATCTCCAGGTTGTTACATCTCCAGGTCATTCCATCTCCAGGTCGTTTTTAATCTCCAGGTCGTTTTTAATCTTCAGGTCATTCCATCTCCAGGTCGTTTTTAATCTCCAGGTCGTTTTTAATCTCCAGGTCGTTTTTAATCTCCAGGTCGTTTTTAATCTCCAGGTCGTTGCATCTCCAGGTCGTTGCATCTCCAGGTCGTTGCATCTCCAGGTCGTTGCATCTCCAGGTCGTTCCATCTCCAGGTCGTTACATCTCCAGGTCGTTACATCTCCAGGTCGTTGCATCTCCAGGTCGTTGCATCTCCAGGTCGTTTCATCTCCAGGTCGTTTCATCTCCAGGTCGTTTCATCTCCAGGTCGTTGCATCTCCAGGTCGTTTCATCTCCAGGTCGTTGCATCTCCAGGTCGTTGCATCTCCAGGTCGTTGCATCTCCAGGTCGTTCTATCTCCAGGTCGTTCTATCTCCAGGTCGTTACATCTCCAGGTCGTTACATCTCCAGGTCGTTACATCTCCAGGTCGTTACATCTCCAGGTCGTTTTTAATCTCCAGGTCGTTACATCTCCAGGTCGTTTTTAATCTCCAAGTCATTGCATCTCCAGGTCGTTACATCTCCAGGTCATTGCATCTCCAGGTCGTTACATCTCCAGGTCGTTAAAACTTGTAATAGAACTGTAAATATGTGAATAAACTATAATAAAATGATAGTCATGTGAATGATGCAACAGCTACGCATTTGAATTTATCTGCAAGATTAGCATATGTTTCACAATGTTCCAGTAGTATCTAAGAAGATACTGTGTGGTATCAAAAGTACGTAAGTACGTAAGTACTGGTAGCAGGTTGACCATGGGTAGTGAGACAACGAGTGAACTGGACAAACGTAAATCAAGGGGGGGGCCGGACTGTGCAGGTCAGACTGAGTATCACTAACATCAGGTGTCCTTGTACAGGCCGGGCCTCCCGATTGGATAAGTATAGTGTGATTCATGTTTTAAGATATGGTGTGATACATGTGTTTGAGAAGTGACAAGCAATATCTGTAACTCCACCTCTATGTGTAATATGCTGTGGAAAACCAAATAAAAGGCTATACCAAAAAACAACTCTTTGAGAATGGGTGCAGGAGAACCACTCTGCGTAGCTGTGGTGAACTGCGATTCTCCCTTGCAAGCCAACCAAAGTATTGATCTCTGTGTCGTTTTCTTCTAGTTGAAACGTTCTCCAGATTGGAAAACAAAGGTATTAACCCTAATTTTCTGACACAACTCCAGGTCGTTAAAACTCCAAGTCGTTACAACTCCAGGTCGTTACAACTCCAGGTCGTTGCATCTCCAGGTCGTTGCATCTCCAGGTCATTGCATCTCCAGGTCGTTACATCTCCAGGTCGTTTCATCTCCAGGTCGTTGCATCTCCAGGTCGTTACATCTCCAGGTCGTTTCATCTCCAGGTCGTTTCATCTCCAGGTCGTTTCATCTCCAGGTCGTTTCATCTCCAGGTCATTGCATCTCCAGGTCGTTACATCTCCAGGTCGTTGCATCTCCAGGTCGTTGCATCTCCAGGTCGTTGCATCTCCAGGTCGTTTCATCTCCAGGTCGTTGCATCTCCAGGCCGTTGCATCTCCAGGTCGTTGCATCTCCAGGTCGTTGCATCTCCAGGTCGTTCCATCTCCAGGTCGTTGCATCTCCAGGTCGTTTCATCTCCAGGTCTTTTCATCTCCAGGTCGTTGCATCTCCAGGTCGTTGCATCTCCAGGTCGTTGCATCTCCAGGTCGTTCCATCTCCAGGTCGTTCCATCTCCAGGTCGTTCCATCTCCAGGTCGTTCCATCTCCAGGTCGTTGCATCTCCAGGTCGTTGCATCTCCAGGTCGTTGCATCTCCAGGTCGTTTCATCTCCAGGTCGTTTCATCTCCAGGTCGTTGCATCTCCAGGTCGTTGCATCTCCAGGTCGTTGCATCTCCAGGTCGTTGCATCTCCAGGTCGTTGCATCTCCAGGTCGTTTCATCTCCAGGTCGTTTCATCTCCAGGTCGTTTCATCTCCAGGTCGTTTCATCTCCAGGTCGTTACATCTCCAGGTCGTTACATCTCCAGGTCGTTCTATCTCCAGGTCGTTCTATCTCCAGGTCGTTCTATCTCCAGGTCGTTCTATCTCCAGGTCGTTCTATCTCCAGATCGTTGCATCTCCAGGTCGTTACATCTCCAGGTCGTTACATCTCCAGGTCGTTACATCTCCAGGTCGTTCCATCTCCAGGTCGTTGCATCTCCAGGTCGTTGCATCTCCAGGTCGTTTCATCTCCAGGTCGTTTCATCTCCAGGTCGTTTCATCTCCAGGTCGTTTCATCTCCAGGTCGTTACATCTCCAGGTCGTTGCATCTCCAGGTCGTTACATCTCCAGGTCGTTCTATCTCCAGGTCGTTCTATCTCCAGGTCGTTCTATCTCCAGGTTGTTACATCTCCAGGTCATTCCATCTCCAGGTCGTTTTTAATCTCCAGGTCGTTTTTAATCTTCAGGTCATTCCATCTCCAGGTCGTTTTTAATCTCCAGGTCGTTTTTAATCTCCAGGTCGTTTTTAATCTCCAGGTCGTTGCATCTCCAGGTCGTTGCATCTCCAGGTCGTTGCATCTCCAGGTCGTTACATCTCCAGGTCGTTACATCTCCAGGTCGTTGCATCTCCAGGTCGTTACAACTTGTAATAGAACTGTAAATATGTGAATAAACTATAATAAAATTATAGTCATGTGAATGATGCAACAGCCAAGTATTTGAATTTATCTGCAAGATTAGCATATGTTTCACAATGTTCCAGTAGTATCTAAGAAGATACTGTGTGGTATCAAAAGTACGTAAGTACGTAAGTACTGGTAGCAGGTTGACCATGGGTAGTGAGACAACGAGTGAACTGGACAAACGTAAATCAAGGGGGGGGCCGGACTGTGCAGGTCAGACTGAGTATCACTAACATCAGGTGTCCTTGTACAGGCCGGGCCTCCCGATTGGATAAGTATAGTGTGATTCATGTTTTAAGATATGGTGTGATACATGTGTTTGAGAAGTGACAAGCAATATCTGTAACTCCACCTCTATGTGTAATATGCTGTGGAAAACCAAATAAAAGGCTATACCAAAAAACAACTCTTTGAGAATGGGTGCAGGAGAACCACATCTCCAGGTCGTTTTTAATCTCCAGGTCGTTTTTAATCTCCAGGTCGTTTTTAATCTCCAGGTCGTTTTTAATCTCTAGGTCGTTGCATCTCCAGGTCGTTGCATCTCCAGGTCGTTGCATCTCCAGGTCGTTGCATCTCCAGGTCGTTGCATCTCCAGGTCGTTGCATCTCCAGGTCGTTCCATCTCCAGGTCGTTACATCTCCAGGTCGTTACATCTCCAGGTCGTTGCATCTCCAGGTCGTTGCATCTCCAGGTCGTTTCATCTCCAGGTCGTTTCATCTCCAGGTCGTTTCATCTCCAGGTCGTTACATCTCCAGGTCGTTGCATCTCCAGGTCGTTTCATCTCCAGGTCGTTGCATCTCCAGGTCGTTTCATCTCCAGGTCGTTGCATCTCCAGGTCGTTGCATCTCCAGGTCGTTGCATCTCCAGGTCGTTGCATCTCCAGGTCGTTCTATCTCCAGGTCGTTCTATCTCCAGGTCGTTGCATCTCCAGGTCGTTCTATCTCCAGGTCATTGCATCTCCAGGTCGTTCTATCTCCAGGTCGTTCTATCTCCAGGTCGTTCTATCTCCAGGTCGTTCTATCTCCAGGTCGTTACATCTCCAGGTCGTTACATCTCCAGGTCGTTACATCTCCAGGTCGTTACATCTCCAGGTCGTTACAACTTGTAATAGAACTGTAAATATGTGAATAAACTATAATAAAATTATAGTCATGTGAATGATGCAACAGCCAAGTATTTGAATTTATCTGCAAGATTAGCATATGTTTCACAATGTTCCAGTAGTATCTAAGAAGATACTGTGTGGTATCAAAAGTACGTAAGTACGTAAGTACTGGTAGCAGGTTGACCATGGGTAGTGAGACAACGAGTGAACTGGACAAACGTAAATCAAGGGGGGGGCCGGACTGTGCAGGTCAGACTGAGTATCACTAACATCAGGTGTCCTTGTACAGGCCGGGCCTCCCGATTGGATAAGTATAGTGTGATTCATGTTTTAAGATATGGTGTGATACATGTGTTTGAGAAGTGACAAGCAATATCTGTAACTCCACCTCTATGTGTAATATGCTGTGGAAAACCAAATAAAAGGCTATACCAAAAAACAACTCTTTGAGAATGGGTGCAGGAGAACCACTCTGCGTAGCTGTGGTGAACCGCGATTCTCCCTTGCAAGCCAACCAAAGTATTGATCTCTGTGTCGTTTTCTTCTAGTTGAAACATTCTCCAGATTGGAAAACAAAGGTATTAACCCTAATTTTCTGACACAACTCCAGGTCGTTACAACTCCAGGTCGTTACAACTCCAGGTCGTTACATCTCCAGGTCGTTGCATCTCCAGGTCGTTGCATCTCCAGGTCGTTGCATCTCCAGGTCATTGCATCTCCAGGTCGTTACATCTCCAGGTCGTTACATCTCCAGGTCATTCCATCTCCAGGTCGTTTCATCTCCAGGTCGTTGCATCTCCAGGTCGTTCCATCTCCAGGTCGTTCCATCTCCAGGTCGTTCCATCTCCAGGTCGTTCCATCTCCAGGTCGTTGCATCTCCAGGTCGTTACATCTCCAGGTCGTTTTTAATCTCCAGGTCGTTGCATCTCCAGGTCGTTGCATCTCCAGGTCGTTACATCTCCAGGTCATTGCATCTCCAGGTCGTTGCATCTCCAGGTCGTTGCATCTCCAGGTCGTTGCATCTCCAGGTCGTTGCATCTCCAGGTCGTTACATCTCCAGGTCGTTGCATCTCCAGGTCGTTGCATCTCCAGGTGGTTCTATCTCCAGGTGGTTCTATCTCCAGGTGGTTCTATCTCCAGGTGGTTCTATCTCCAGGTGGTTCTATCTCCAGGTGGTTCTATCTTCAGGTCGTTCTATCTCCAGGTCGTTGCATCTCCAGGTCGTTCTATCTCCAGGTCGTTCTATCTCCAGTTCGTTCTATCTCCAGTTCGTTCTATCTCCAAGTCGTTCTATCTCCAGGTCGTTCTATCTCCAGGTCGTTCTATCTCCAGGTCGTTCTATCTCCAGGTCGTTCTATCTCCAGATCGTTGCATCTCCAGGTCGTTACATCTCCAGGTCGTTACATCTCCAGGTCGTTACATCTCCAGGTCGTTCCATCTCCAGGTCGTTGCATCTCCAGGTCGTTGCATCTCCAGGTCGTTTCATCTCCAGGTCGTTTCATCTCCAGGTCGTTTCATCTCCAGGTCGTTTCATCTCCAGGTCGTTACATCTCCAGGTCGTTGCATCTCCAGGTCGTTACATCTCCAGGTCGTTCTATCTCCAGGTCGTTCTATCTCCAGGTCGTTCTATCTCCAGGTTGTTACATCTCCAGGTCATTCCATCTCCAGGTCGTTTTTAATCTCCAGGTCGTTTTTAATCTTCAGGTCATTCCATCTCCAGGTCGTTTTTAATCTCCAGGTCGTTTTTAATCTCCAGGTCGTTTTTAATCTCCAGGTCGTTGCATCTCCAGGTCGTTGCATCTCCAGGTCGTTGCATCTCCAGGTCGTTGCATCTCCAGGTCGTTGCATCTCCAGGTCGTTGCATCTCCAGGTCGTTCCATCTCCAGGTCGTTACATCTCCAGGTCGTTGCATCTCCAGGTCGTTGCATCTCCAGGTCGTTTCATCTCCAGGTCGTTTCATCTCCAGGTCGTTTCATCTCCAGGTCGTTGCATCTCCAGGTCGTTGCATCTCCAGGTCGTTTCATCTCCAGGTCGTTGCATCTCCAGGTCGTTGCATCTCCAGGTCGTTGCATCTCCAGGTCGTTCTATCTCCAGGTCGTTCTATCTCCAGGTCGTTGCATCTCCAGGTCGTTCTATCTCCAGGTCATTGCATCTCCAGGTCGTTCTATCTCCAGGTCGTTACATCTCCAGGTCGTTACATCTCCAGGTCGTTACATCTCCAGGTCGTTACATCTCCAGGTCGTTACAACTTGTAATAGAACTGTAAATATGTGAATAAACTATAATAAAATGATAGTCATGTGAATGATGCAACAGCCAAGTATTTGAATTTATCTGCAAGATTAGCATATGTTTCACAATGTTCCAGTAGTATCTAAGAAGATACTGTGTGGTATCAAAAGTACGTAAGTACGTAAGTACTGGTAGCAGGTTGACCATGGGTAGTGAGACAACGAGTGAACTGGACAAACGTAAATCAAGGGGGGGGGGGCCGGACTGTGCAGGTCAGACTGAGTATCACTAACATCAGGTGTCCTTGTACAGGCCGGGCCTCCCGATTGGATAAGTATAGTGTGATTCATGTTTTAAGATATGGTGTGATACATGTGTTTGAGAGGTGACAAGCAATATCTGTAACTCCACCTCTATGTGTAATATGCTGTGGAAAACCAAATAAAAGGCTATACCAAAAAACAACTCTTTGAGAATGGGTGCAGGAGAACCACTCTGCGTAGCTGTGGTGAACTGCGATTCTCCCTTGCAAGCCAACCAAAGTGTCGTTTTATTCTAGTTGAAACGTTCTCCAGATTGGAAAACAAAGGTATTAACCCTAATTTTCTGACACAACTCCAGGTCGTTACAACTCCAGGTCGTTACAACTCCAGGTCGTTGCATCTCCAGGTCATTGCATCTCCAGGTCGTTACATCTCCAGGTCATTGCATCTCCAGGTCGTTACATCTCCAGGTCGTTGCATCTCCAGGTCATTGCATCTCCAGGTCATTGCATCTCCAGGTCGTTACATCTCCAGGTCATTGCATCTCCAGGTCGTTACATCTCCAGGTCATTGCATCTCCAGGTCGTTGCATCTCCAGGTCGTTGCATCTCCAGGTCGTTGCATCTCCAGGTCGTTGCATCTCCAGGTCGTTACATCTCCAGGTCGTTGCATCTCCAGGTGGTTCTATCTCCAGGTGGTTCTATCTCCAGGTGGTTCTATCTCCAGGTGGTTCTATCTCCAGGTGGTTCTATCTTCAGGTCGTTCTATCTCCAGGTCGTTCTATCTTTAGGTCGTTCTATCTCCAGGTCGTTGCATCTCCAGGTCGTTCTATCTCCAGGTCGTTCTATCTCCAGTTCGTTCTATCTCCAGGTCGTTCTATCTCCAGGTCGTTCTATCTCCAGGTCGTTCTATCTCCAGGTCGTTCTATCTCCAGGTCGTTACATCTCCAGGTCGTTACATCTCCAGGTCGTTACAACTCCAGGTCGTTACAACTTGTAATAGAACTGTAAATATGTGAATAAACTATAATAACATGATAGTCATGTGAATGATGCAACAGCCAAGTATTTGAATTTATCTGCAAGATTAGCATATGTTTCACAATGTTCCAGTAGTATCTAAGAAGATACTGTGTGGTATCAAAAGTACGTAAGTACGTAAGTACTGGTAGCAGGTTGACCATGGGTAGTGAGACAACGAGTGAACTGAACAAACGTAAATCAAGGGGGGGGCCGGACTGTGCAGGTCAGACTGAGTATCACTAACATCAGGTGTCCTTGTACAGGCCGGGCCTCCCGATTGGATAAGTATAGTGTGATTCATGTTTTAAGATATGGTGTGATACATGTGTTTGAGAAGTGACAAGCAATATCTGTAACTCCACCTCTATGTGTAATATGCTGTGGAAAACCAAATAAAAGGCTATACCAAAAAACAACTCTTTGAGAATGGGTGCAGGAGAACCACTCTGCGTAGCTGTGGTGAACTGCGATTCTCCCTTGCAAGCCAACCAAAGTATTGATCTCTGTGTCGTTTTCTTCTAGTTGAAACGTTCTCCAGATTGGAAAACAAAGGTATTAACCCTAATTTTCTGACACAACTCCAGGTCGTTACAACTCCAGGTCGTTACAACTCCACGTCGTTGCATCTCCAGGTCATTGCATCTCCAGGTCGTTACATCTCCAGGTCATTGCATCTCCAGGTCGTTACATCTCCAGGTCGTTGCATCTCCAGGTCATTGCATCTCCAGGTCATTGCATCTCCAGGTTGTTACATCTCCAGGTCATTGCATCTCCAGGTCGTTACATCTCCAGGTCATTGCATCTCCAGGTCGTTGCATCTCCAGGTCGTTGCATCTCCAGGTCGTTGCATCTCCAGGTCGTTACATCTCCAGGTCGTTGCATCTCCAGGTCGTTGCATCTCCAGGTGGTTCTATCTCCAGGTGGTTCTATCTCCAGGTGGTTCTATCTCCAGGTGGTTCTATCTCCAGGTGGTTCTATCTCCAGGTGGTTCTATCTTCAGGTCGTTCTATCTCCAGGTCGTTCTATCTTTAGGTCGTTCTATCTCCAGGTCGTTGCATCTCCAGGTCGTTCTATCTCCAGGTCGTTCTATCTCCAGTTCGTTCTATCTCCAGGTCGTTCTATCTCCAGGTCGTTCTATCTCCAGGTCGTTCTATCTCCAGGTCGTTCTATCTCCAGGTCGTTACATCTCCAGGTCGTTACATCTCCAGGTCGTTACAACTCCAGGTCGTTACAACTTGTAATAGAACTGTAAATATGTGAATAAACTATAATAACATGATAGTCATGTGAATGATGCAACAGCCAAGTATTTGAATTTATCTGCAAGATTAGCATATGTTTCACAATGTTCCAGTAGTATCTAAGAAGATACTGTGTGGTATCAAAAGTACGTAAGTACGTAAGTACTGGTAGCAGGTTGACCATGGGTAGTGAGACAACGAGTGAACTGGACAAACGTAAATCAAGGGGGGGGGCCGGACTGTGCAGGTCAGACTGAGTATCACTAACATCAGGTGTCCTTGTACAGGCCGGGCCTCCCGATTGGATAAGTATAGTGTGATTCATGTTTTAAGATATGGTGTGATACATGTGTTTGAGAGGTGACAAGCAATATCTGTAACTCCACCTCTATGTGTAATATGCTGTGGAAAACCAAATAAAAGGCTATACCAAAAAACAACTCTTTGAGAATGGGTGCAGGAGAACCACTCTGCGTAGCTGTGGTGAACCGCGATTCTCCCTTGCAAGCCAACCAAAGTATTGATCTCTGTGTCGTTTTCTTCTAGTTGAAACATTCTCCAGATTGGAAAACAAAGGTATTAACCCTAATTTTCTGACACAACTCCAGGTCGTTACAACTCCAGGTCGTTACATCTCCAGGTCGTTGCATCTCCAGGTCGTTGCATCTCCAGGTCGTTGCATCTCCAGGTCATTGCATCTCCAGGTCGTTACATCTCCAGGTCGTTACATCTCCAGGTCATTCCATCTCCAGGTCGTTTCATCTCCAGGTCGTTGCATCTCCAGGTCGTTCCATCTCCAGGTCGTTCCATCTCCAGGTCGTTCCATCTCCAGGTCATTTCATCTCCAGGTCGTTGCATCTCCAGGTCGTTGCATCTCCAGGTCGTTGCATCTCCAGGTCATTGCATCTCCAGGTCGTTACATCTCCAGGTCGTTGCATCTCCAGGTCGTTGCATCTCCAGGTGGTTCTATCTCCAGGTGGTTCTATCTCCAGGTGGTTCTATCTCCAGGTGGTTCTATCTCCAGGTGGTTCTATCTCCAGATCGTTGCATCTCCAGGTCGTTACATCTCCAGGTCGTTACATCTCCAGGTCGTTACATCTCCAGGTCGTTCCATCTCCAGGTCGTTGCATCTCCAGGTCGTTGCATCTCCAGGTCGTTTCATCTCCAGGTCGTTTCATCTCCAGGTCGTTTCATCTCCAGGTCGTTTCATCTCCAGGTCGTTACATCTCCAGGTCGTTGCATCTCCAGGTCGTTACATCTCCAGGTCGTTCTATCTCCAGGTCGTTCTATCTCCAGGTCGTTCTATCTCCAGGTTGTTACATCTCCAGGTCATTCCATCTCCAGGTCGTTTTTAATCTCCAGGTCGTTTTTAATCTTCAGGTCATTCCATCTCCAGGTCGTTTTTAATCTCCAGGTCGTTTTTAATCTCCAGGTCGTTTTTAATCTCCAGGTCGTTTTTAATCTCCAGGTCGTTGCATCTCCAGGTCGTTGCATCTCCAGGTCGTTGCATCTCCAGGTCGTTGCATCTCCAGGTCGTTGCATCTCCAGGTCGTTCCATCTCCAGGTCGTTACATCTCCAGGTCGTTACATCTCCAGGTCGTTGCATCTCCAGGTCGTTGCATCTCCAGGTCGTTTCATCTCCAGGTCGTTTCATCTCCAGGTCGTTTCATCTCCAGGTCGTTGCATCTCCAGGTCGTTGCATCTCCAGGTCGTTTCATCTCCAGGTCGTTGCATCTCCAGGTCGTTGCATCTCCAGGTCGTTGCATCTCCAGGTCGTTCTATCTCCAGGTCGTTCTATCTCCAGGTCGTTACATCTCCAGGTCGTTACATCTCCAGGTCGTTACATCTCCAGGTCGTTACATCTCCAGGTCGTTACATCTCCAGGTCGTTTTTAATCTCCAGGTCGTTACATCTCCAGGTCGTTTTTAATCTCCAAGTCATTGCATCTCCAGGTCGTTACATCTCCAGGTCATTGCATCTCCAGGTCGTTACATCTCCAGGTCGTTAAAACTTGTAATAGAACTGTAAATATGTGAATAAACTATAATAAAATGATAGTCATGTGAATGATGCAACAGCTACGCATTTGAATATATCTGCAAGATTAGCATATGTTTCACAATGTTCCAGTAGTATCTAAGAAGATACTGTGTGGTATCAAAAGTACGTAAGTACGTAAGTACTGGTAGCAGGTTGACCATGGGTAGTGAGACAACGAGTGAACTGGACAAACGTAAATCAAGGGGGGGGGCCGGACTGTGCAGGTCAGACTGAGTATCACTAACATCAGGTGTCCTTGTACAGGCCGGGCCTCCCGATTGGATAAGTATAGTGTGATTCATGTTTTAAGATATGGTGTGATACATGTGTTTGAGAAGTGACAAGCAATATCTGTAACTCCACCTCTATGTGTAATATGCTGTGGAAAACCAAATAAAAGGCTATACCAAAAAACAACTCTTTGAGAATGGGTGCAGGAGAACCACTCTGCGTAGCTGTGGTGAACTGCGATTCTCCCTTGCAAGCCAACCAAAGTATTGATCTCTGTGTCGTTTTCTTCTAGTTGAAACGTTCTCCAGATTGGAAAACAAAGGTATTAACCCTAATTTTCTGACACAACTCCAGGTCGTTAAAACTCCAAGTCGTTACAACTCCAGGTTGTTACAACTCCAGGTCGTTGCATCTCCAGGTCGTTGCATCTCCAGGTCATTGCATCTCCAGGTCGTTACATCTCCAGGTCGTTTCATCTCCAGGTCGTTGCATCTCCAGGTCGTTACATCTCCAGGTCGTTTCATCTCCAGGTCGTTTCATCTCCAGGTCGTTTCATCTCCAGGTCGTTTCATCTCCAGGTCATTGCATCTCCAGGTCGTTACATCTCCAGGTCGTTGCATCTCCAGGTCGTTGCATCTCCAGGTCGTTGCATCTCCAGGTCGTTTCATCTCCAGGTCGTTGCATCTCCAGGCCGTTGCATCTCCAGGTCGTTGCATCTCCAGGTCGTTGCATCTCCAGGTCGTTCCATCTCCAGGTCGTTGCATCTCCAGGTCGTTTCATCTCCAGGTCTTTTCATTTCCAGGTCGTTGCATCTCCAGGTCGTTGCATCTCCAGGTCGTTGCATCTCCAGGTCGTTGCATCTCCAGGTCGTTCCATCTCCAGGTCGTTCCATCTCCAGGTCGTTCCATCTCCAGGTCGTTGCATCTCCAGGTCGTTGCATCTCCAGGTCGTTCCATCTCCAGGTCGTTCCATCTCCAGGTCGTTCCATCTCCAGGTCGTTCCATCTCCAGGTCGTTCCATCTCCAGGTCGTTGCATCTCCAGGTCGTTGCATCTCCAGGTCGTTGCATCTCCAGGTCGTTTCATCTCCAGGTCGTTTCATCTCCAGGTCGTTTCATCTCCAGGTCGTTGCATCTCCAGGTCGTTGCATCTCCAGGTCGTTGCATCTCCAGGTCGTTGCATCTCCAGGTCGTTGCATCTCCAGGTCGTTGCATCTCCAGGTCGTTTCATCTCCAGGTCGTTTCATCTCCAGGTCGTTTCATCTCCAGGTCGTTACATCTCCAGGTCGTTACATCTCCAGGTCGTTCTATCTCCAGGTCGTTCTATCTCCAGGTCGTTCTATCTCCAGGTCGTTCTATCTCCAGATCGTTGCATCTCCAGGTCGTTACATCTCCAGGTCGTTACATCTCCAGGTCGTTACATCTCCAGGTCGTTCCATCTCCAGGTCGTTGCATCTCCAGGTCGTTGCATCTCCAGGTCGTTTCATCTCCAGGTCGTTTCATCTCCAGGTCGTTTCATCTCCAGGTCGTTACATCTCCAGGTCGTTGCATCTCCAGGTCGTTACATCTCCAGGTCGTTACATCTCCAGGTTGTTACATCTCCAGGTCATTCCATCTCCAGGTCGTTTTTAATCTCCAGGTCGTTTTTAATCTTCAGGTCATTCCATCTCCAGGTCGTTTTTAATCTCCAGGTCGTTTTTAATCTCCAGGTCGTTTTTAATCTCCAGGTCGTTTTTAATCTCCAGGTCGTTGCATCTCCAGGTCGTTGCATCTCCAGGTCGTTGCATCTCCAGGTCGTTGCATCTCCAGGTCGTTGCATCTCCAGGTCGTTACATCTCCAGGTCGTTGCATCTCCAGGTCGTTGCATCTCCAGGTCGTTTCATCTCCAGGTCGTTTCATCTCCAGGTCGTTTCATCTCCAGGTCGTTGCATCTCCAGGTCGTTGCATCTCCAGGTCGTTTCATCTCCAGGTCGTTGCATCTCCAGGTCGTTGCATCTCCAGGTCGTTGCATCTCCAGGTCGTTCTATCTCCAGGTCGTTCTATCTCCAGGTCGTTGCATCTCCAGGTCGTTCTATCTCCAGGTCATTGCATCTCCAGGTCGTTCTATCTCCAGGTCGTTACATCTCCAGGTCGTTACATCTCCAGGTCGTTACATCTCCAGGTCGTTACAACTTGTAATAGAACTGTAAATATGTGAATAAACTATAATAAAATGATAGTCATGTGAATGATGCAACAGCCAAGTATTTGAATTTATCTGCAAGATTAGCATATGTTTCACAATGTTCCAGTAGTATCTAAGAAGATACTGTGTGGTATCAAAAGTACGTAAGTACGTAAGTACTGGTAGCAGGTTGACCATGGGTAGTGAGACAACGAGTGAACTGGACAAACGTAAATCAAGGGGGGGGGGCCGGACTGTGCAGGTCAGACTGAGTATCACTAACATCAGGTGTCCTTGTACAGGCCGGGCCTCCCGATTGGATAAGTATAGTGTGATTCATGTTTTAAGATATGGTGTGATACATGTGTTTGAGAGGTGACAAGCAATATCTGTAACTCCACCTCTATGTGTAATATGCTGTGGAAAACCAAATAAAAGGCTATACCAAAAAACAACTCTTTGAGAATGGGTGCAGGAGAACCACTCTGCGTAGCTGTGGTGAACTGCGATTCTCCCTTGCAAGCCAACCAAAGTGTCGTTTTATTCTAGTTGAAACGTTCTCCAGATTGGAAAACAAAGGTATTAACCCTAATTTTCTGACACAACTCCAGGTCGTTACAACTCCAGGTCGTTACAACTCCAGGTCGTTGCATCTCCAGGTCATTGCATCTCCAGGTCGTTACATCTCCAGGTCATTGCATCTCCAGGTCGTTACATCTCCAGGTCGTTGCATCTCCAGGTCATTGCATCTCCAGGTCATTGCATCTCCAGGTCGTTACATCTCCAGGTCATTGCATCTCCAGGTCGTTACATCTCCAGGTCATTGCATCTCCAGGTCGTTGCATCTCCAGGTCGTTGCATCTCCAGGTCGTTGCATCTCCAGGTCGTTGCATCTCCAGGTCGTTACATCTCCAGGTCGTTGCATCTCCAGGTGGTTCTATCTCCAGGTGGTTCTATCTCCAGGTGGTTCTATCTCCAGGTGGTTCTATCTCCAGGTGGTTCTATCTTCAGGTCGTTCTATCTCCAGGTCGTTCTATCTTTAGGTCGTTCTATCTCCAGGTCGTTGCATCTCCAGGTCGTTCTATCTCCAGGTCGTTCTATCTCCAGTTCGTTCTATCTCCAGGTCGTTCTATCTCCAGGTCGTTCTATCTCCAGGTCGTTCTATCTCCAGGTCGTTCTATCTCCAGGTCGTTACATCTCCAGGTCGTTACATCTCCAGGTCGTTACAACTCCAGGTCGTTACAACTTGTAATAGAACTGTAAATATGTGAATAAACTATAATAACATGATAGTCATGTGAATGATGCAACAGCCAAGTATTTGAATTTATCTGCAAGATTAGCATATGTTTCACAATGTTCCAGTAGTATCTAAGAAGATACTGTGTGGTATCAAAAGTACGTAAGTACGTAAGTACTGGTAGCAGGTTGACCATGGGTAGTGAGACAACGAGTGAACTGGACAAACGTAAATCAAGGGGGGGGCCGGACTGTGCAGGTCAGACTGAGTATCACTAACATCAGGTGTCCTTGTACAGGCCGGGCCTCCCGATTGGATAAGTATAGTGTGATTCATGTTTTAAGATATGGTGTGATACATGTGTTTGAGAAGTGACAAGCAATATCTGTAACTCCACCTCTATGTGTAATATGCTGTGGAAAACCAAATAAAAGGCTATACCAAAAAACAACTCTTTGAGAATGGGTGCAGGAGAACCACTCTGCGTAGCTGTGGTGAACTGCGATTCTCCCTTGCAAGCCAACCAAAGTATTGATCTCTGTGTCGTTTTCTTCTAGTTGAAACGTTCTCCAGATTGGAAAACAATGGTATTAACCCTAATTTTCTGACACAACTCCAGGTCGTTACAACTCCAGGTCGTTACAACTCCACGTCGTTGCATCTCCAGGTCATTGCATCTCCAGGTCGTTACATCTCCAGGTCATTGCATCTCCAGGTCGTTACATCTCCAGGTCGTTGCATCTCCAGGTCATTGCATCTCCAGGTTGTTACATCTCCAGGTCATTGCATCTCCAGGTCGTTACATCTCCAGGTCATTGCATCTCCAGGTCGTTGCATCTCCAGGTCGTTGCATCTCCAGGTCGTTGCATCTCCAGGTCGTTACATCTCCAGGTCGTTGCATCTCCAGGTCGTTGCATCTCCAGGTGGTTCTATCTCCAGGTGGTTCTATCTCCAGGTGGTTCTATCTCCAGGTGGTTCTATCTCCAGGTGGTTCTATCTCCAGGTGGTTCTATCTTCAGGTCGTTCTATCTCCAGGTCGTTCTATCTTTAGGTCGTTCTATCTCCAGGTCGTTGCATCTCCAGGTCGTTCTATCTCCAGTTCGTTCTATCTCCAGGTCGTTCTATCTCCAGGTCGTTCTATCTCCAGGTCGTTCTATCTCCAGGTCGTTCTATCTCCAGGTCGTTACATCTCCAGGTCGTTACATCTCCAGGTCGTTACAACTCCAGGTCGTTACAACTTGTAATAGAACTGTAAATATGTGAATAAACTATAATAACATGATAGTCATGTGAATGATGCAACAGCCAAGTATTTGAATTTATCTGGAAGATTAGCATATGTTTCACAATGTTCCAGTAGTATCTAAGAAGATACTGTGTGGTATCAAAAGTACGTAAGTACGTAAGTACTGGTAGCAGGTTGACCATGGGTAGTGAGACAACGAGTGAACTGGACAAACGTAAATCAAGGGGGGGGGCCGGACTGTGCAGGTCAGACTGAGTATCACTAACATCAGGTGTCCTTGTACAGGCCGGGCCTCCCGATTGGATAAGTATAGTGTGATTCATGTTTTAAGATATGGTGTGATACATGTGTTTGAGAGGTGACAAGCAATATCTGTAACTCCACCTCTATGTGTAATATGCTGTGGAAAACCAAAAAAAAAGGCTATACCAAAAAACAACTCTTTGAGAATGGGTGCAGGAGAACCACTCTGCGTAGCTGTGGTGAACCGCGATTCTCCCTTGCAAGCCAACCAAAGTATTGATCTCTGTGTCGTTTTCTTCTAGTTGAAACATTCTCCAGATTGGAAAACAAAGGTATTAACCCTAATTTTCTGACACAACTCCAGGTCGTTACAACTCCAGGTCGTTACATCTCCAGGTCGTTGCATCTCCAGGTCGTTGCATCTCCAGGTCGTTGCATCTCCAGGTCATTGCATCTCCAGGTCGTTACATCTCCAGGTCGTTACATCTCCAGGTCATTCCATCTCCAGGTCGTTTCATCTCCAGGTCGTTGCATCTCCAGGTCGTTCCATCTCCAGGTCGTTCCATCTCCAGGTCGTTCCATCTCCAGGTCGTTCCATCTCCAGGTCATTTCATCTCCAGGTCGTTGCATCTCCAGGTCGTTGCATCTCCAGGTCGTTGCATCTCCAGGTCATTGCATCTCCAGGTCGTTACATCTCCAGGTCGTTGCATCTCCAGGTCGTTGCATCTCCAGGTGGTTCTATCTCCAGGTGGTTCTATCTCCAGGTGGTTCTATCTCCAGGTGGTTCTATCTCCAGGTCGTTCTATCTCCAGATCGTTGCATCTCCAGGTCGTTACATCTCCAGGTCGTTACATCTCCAGGTCGTTACATCTCCAGGTCGTTCCATCTCCAGGTCGTTGCATCTCCAGGTCGTTGCATCTCCAGGTCGTTTCATCTCCAGGTCGTTTCATCTCCAGGTCGTTTCATCTCCAGGTCGTTTCATCTCCAGGTCGTTACATCTCCAGGTCGTTGCATCTCCAGGTCGTTACATCTCCAGGTCGTTCTATCTCCAGGTCGTTCTATCTCCAGGTCGTTCTATCTCCAGGTTGTTACATCTCCAGGTCATTCCATCTCCAGGTCGTTTTTAATCTCCAGGTCGTTTTTAATCTTCAGGTCATTCCATCTCCAGGTCGTTTTTAATCTCCAGGTCGTTTTTAATCTCCAGGTCGTTTTTAATCTCCAGGTCGTTTTTAATCTCCAGGTCGTTGCATCTCCAGGTCGTTGCATCTCCAGGTCGTTGCATCTCCAGGTCGTTGCATCTCCAGGTCGTTGCATCTCCAGGTCGTTCCATCTCCAGGTCGTTACATCTCCAGGTCGTTACATCTCCAGGTCGTTGCATCTCCAGGTCGTTGCATCTCCAGGTCGTTTCATCTCCAGGTCGTTTCATCTCCAGGTCGTTTCATCTCCAGGTCGTTGCATCTCCAGGTCGTTGCATCTCCAGGTCGTTTCATCTCCAGGTCGTTGCATCTCCAGGTCGTTGCATCTCCAGGTCGTTGCATCTCCAGGTCGTTCTATCTCCAGGTCGTTCTATCTCCAGGTCGTTACATCTCCAGGTCGTTACATCTCCAGGTCGTTACATCTCCAGGTCGTTACATCTCCAGGTCGTTACATCTCCAGGTCGTTTTTAATCTCCAGGTCGTTACATCTCCAGGTCGTTTTTAATCTCCAAGTCATTGCATCTCCAGGTCGTTACATCTCCAGGTCATTGCATCTCCAGGTCGTTACATCTCCAGGTCGTTAAAACTTGTAATAGAACTGTAAATATGTGAATAAACTATAATAAAATGATAGTCATGTGAATGATGCAACAGCTACGCATTTGAATATATCTGCAAGATTAGCATATGTTTCACAATGTTCCAGTAGTATCTAAGAAGATACTGTGTGGTATCAAAAGTACGTAAGTACGTAAGTACTGGTAGCAGGTTGACCATGGGTAGTGAGACAACGAGTGAACTGGACAAACGTAAATCAAGGGGGGGGCCGGACTGTGCAGGTCAGACTGAGTATCACTAACATCAGGTGTCCTTGTACAGGCCGGGCCTCCCGATTGGATAAGTATAGTGTGATTCATGTTTTAAGATATGGTGTGATACATGTGTTTGAGAAGTGACAAGCAATATCTGTAACTCCACCTCTATGTGTAATATGCTGTGGAAAACCAAATAAAAGGCTATACCAAAAAACAACTCTTTGAGAATGGGTGCAGGAGAACCACTCTGCGTAGCTGTGGTGAACTGCGATTCTCCCTTGCAAGCCAACCAAAGTATTGATCTCTGTGTCGTTTTCTTCTAGTTGAAACGTTCTCCAGATTGGAAAACAAAGGTATTAACCCTAATTTTCTGACACAACTCCAGGTCGTTAAAACTCCAAGTCGTTACAACTCCAGGTTGTTACAACTCCAGGTCGTTGCATCTCCAGGTCGTTGCATCTCCAGGTCATTGCATCTCCAGGTCGTTACATCTCCAGGTCGTTTCATCTCCAGGTCGTTGCATCTCCAGGTCGTTACATCTCCAGGTCGTTTCATCTCCAGGTCGTTTCATCTCCAGGTCGTTTCATCTCCAGGTCGTTTCATCTCCAGGTCATTGCATCTCCAGGTCGTTACATCTCCAGGTCGTTGCATCTCCAGGTCGTTTCATCTCCAGGTCGTTGCATCTCCAGGCCGTTGCATCTCCAGGTCGTTGCATCTCCAGGTCGTTGCATCTCCAGGTCGTTCCATCTCCAGGTCGTTGCATCTCCAGGTCGTTTCATCTCCAGGTCTTTTCATTTCCAGGTCGTTGCATCTCCAGGTCGTTGCATCTCCAGGTCGTTGCATCTCCAGGTCGTTGCATCTCCAGGTCGTTCCATCTCCAGGTCGTTCCATCTCCAGGTCGTTCCATCTCCAGGTCGTTGCATCTCCAGGTCGTTGCATCTCCAGGTCGTTCCATCTCCAGGTCGTTCCATCTCCAGGTCGTTCCATCTCCAGGTCGTTCCATCTCCAGGTCGTTCCATCTCCAGGTCGTTGCATCTCCAGGTCGTTGCATCTCCAGGTCGTTGCATCTCCAGGTCGTTTCATCTCCAGGTCGTTTCATCTCCAGGTCGTTTCATCTCCAGGTCGTTGCATCTCCAGGTCGTTGCATCTCCAGGTCGTTGCATCTCCAGGTCGTTGCATCTCCAGGTCGTTGCATCTCCAGGTCGTTGCATCTCCAGGTCGTTTCATCTCCAGGTCGTTTCATCTCCAGGTCGTTTCATCTCCAGGTCGTTACATCTCCAGGTCGTTACATCTCCAGGTCGTTCTATCTCCAGGTCGTTCTATCTCCAGGTCGTTCTATCTCCAGGTCGTTCTATCTCCAGATCGTTGCATCTCCAGGTCGTTACATCTCCAGGTCGTTACATCTCCAGGTCGTTACATCTCCAGGTCGTTCCATCTCCAGGTCGTTGCATCTCCAGGTCGTTGCATCTCCAGGTCGTTTCATCTCCAGGTCGTTTCATCTCCAGGTCGTTTCATCTCCAGGTCGTTACATCTCCAGGTCGTTGCATCTCCAGGTCGTTACATCTCCAGGTCGTTACATCTCCAGGTTGTTACATCTCCAGGTCATTCCATCTCCAGGTCGTTTTTAATCTCCAGGTCGTTTTTAATCTTCAGGTCATTCCATCTCCAGGTCGTTTTTAATCTCCAGGTCGTTTTTAATCTCCAGGTCGTTTTTAATCTCCAGGTCGTTTTTAATCTCCAGGTCGTTGCATCTCCAGGTCGTTGCATCTCCAGGTCGTTGCATCTCCAGGTCGTTGCATCTCCAGGTCGTTGCATCTCCAGGTCGTTACATCTCCAGGTCGTTACATCTCCAGGTCGTTGCATCTCCAGGTCGTTACAACTTGTAATAGAACTGTAAATATGTGAATAAACTATAATAAAATTATAGTCATGTGAATGATGCAACAGCCAAGTATTTGAATTTATCTGCAAGATTAGCATATGTTTCACAATGTTCCAGTAGTATCTAAGAAGATACTGTGTGGTATCAAAAGTACGTAAGTACGTAAGTACTGGTAGCAGGTTGACCATGGGTAGTGAGACAACGAGTGAACTGGACAAACGTAAATCAAGGGGGGGGCCGGACTGTGCAGGTCAGACTGAGTATCACTAACATCAGGTGTCCTTGTACAGGCCGGGCCTCCCGATTGGATAAGTATAGTGTGATTCATGTTTTAAGATATGGTGTGATACATGTGTTTGAGAAGTGACAAGCAATATCTGTAACTCCACCTCTATGTGTAATATGCTGTGGAAAACCAAATAAAAGGCTATACCAAAAAACAACTCTTTGAGAATGGGTGCAGGAGAACCACTCTGCGTAGCTGTGGTGAACCGCGATTCTCCCTTGCAAGCCAACCAAAGTATTGATCTCTGTGTCGTTTTCTTCTAGTTGAAACATTCTCCAGATTGGAAAACAAAGGTATTAACCCTAATTTTCTGACACAACTCCAGGTCGTTACAACTCCAGGTCGTTACAACTCCAGGTCGTTACATCTCCAGGTCGTTGCATCTCCAGGTCGTTGCATCTCCAGGTCATTGCATCTCCAGGTCGTTACATCTCCAGGTCGTTACATCTCCAGGTCATTCCATCTCCAGGTCGTTTCATCTCCAGGTCGTTGCATCTCCAGGTCGTTCCATCTCCAGGTCGTTCCATCTCCAGGTCGTTGCATCTCCAGGTCGTTACATCTCCAGGTCGTTTTTAATCTCCAGGTCGTTGCATCTCCAGGTCGTTGCATCTCCAGGTCGTTGCATCTCCAGGTCGTTACATCTCCAGGTCATTGCATCTCCAGGTCGTTGCATCTCCAGGTCGTTGCATCTCCAGGTCGTTGCATTTCCAGGTCGTTGCATCTCCAGGTCGTTACATCTCCAGGTCGTTGCATCTCCAGGTCGTTGCATCTCAAGTGGTTCTATCTCCAGGTGGTTCTATCTCCAGGTGGTTCTATCTCCAGGTGGTTCTATCTCCAGGTGGTTCTATCTCCAGGTGGTTCTATCTTCAGGTCGTTCTATCTCCAGGTCGTTGCATCTCCAGGTCGTTCTATCTCCAGGTCGTTCTATCTCCAGTTCGTTCTATCTCCAGTTCGTTCTATCTCCAAGTCGTTCTATCTCCAGGTCGTTCTATCTCCAGGTCGTTCTATCTCCAGATCGTTGCATCTCCAGGTCGTTACATCTCCAGGTCGTTACATCTCCAGGTCGTTACATCTCCAGGTCGTTCCATCTCCAGGTCGTTGCATCTCCAGGTCGTTGCATCTCCAGGTCGTTTCATCTCCAGGTCGTTTCATCTCCAGGTCGTTTCATCTCCAGGTCGTTTCATCTCCAGGTCGTTACATCTCCAGGTCGTTGCATCTCCAGGTCGTTACATCTCCAGGTCGTTCTATCTCCAGGTCGTTCTATCTCCAGGTCGTTCTATCTCCAGGTTGTTACATCTCCAGGTCATTCCATCTCCAGGTCGTTTTTAATCTCCAGGTCGTTTTTAATCTTCAGGTCATTCCATCTCCAGGTCGTTTTTAATCTCCAGGTCGTTTTTAATCTCCAGGTCGTTTTTAATCTCCAGGTCGTTTTTAATCTCCAGGTCGTTGCATCTCCAGGTCGTTGCATCTCCAGGTCGTTGCATCTCCAGGTCGTTGCATCTCCAGGTCGTTGCATCTCCAGGTCGTTCCATCTCCAGGTCGTTCCATCTCCAGGTCGTTACATCTCCAGGTCGTTGCATCTCCAGGTCGTTGCATCTCCAGGTCGTTTCATCTCCAGGTCGTTTCATCTCCAGGTCGTTTCATCTCCAGGTCGTTGCATCTCCAGGTCGTTTCATCTCCAGGTCGTTGCATCTCCAGGTCGTTGCATCTCCAGGTCGTTGCATCTCCAGGTCGTTCTATCTCCAGGTCGTTCTATCTCCAGGTCGTTACATCTCCAGGTCGTTACATCTCCAGGTCGTTACATCTCCAGGTCGTTACATCTCCAGGTCGTTACATCTCCAGGTCGTTTTTAATCTCCAGGTCGTTACATCTCCAGGTCGTTTTTAATCTCCAAGTCATTGCATCTCCAGGTCGTTACATCTCCAGGTCATTGCATCTCCAGGTCGTTACATCTCCAGGTCGTTAAAACTTGTAATAGAACTGTAAATATGTGAATAAACTATAATAAAATGATAGTCATGTGAATGATGCAACAGCTACGCATTTGAATTTATCTGCAAGATTAGCATATGTTTCACAATGTTCCAGTAGTATCTAAGAAGATACTGTGTGGTATCAAAAGTACGTAAGTACGTAAGTACTGGTAGCAGGTTGACCATGGGTAGTGAGACAACGAGTGAACTGGACAAACGTAAATCAAGGGGGGGGCCGGACTGTGCAGGTCAGACTGAGTATCACTAACATCAGGTGTCCTTGTACAGGCCGGGCCTCCCGATTGGATAAGTATAGTGTGATTCATGTTTTAAGATATGGTGTGATACATGTGTTTGAGAAGTGACAAGCAATATCTGTAACTCCACCTCTATGTGTAATATGCTGTGGAAAACCAAATAAAAGGCTATACCAAAAAACAACTCTTTGAGAATGGGTGCAGGAGAACCACTCTGCGTAGCTGTGGTGAACTGCGATTCTCCCTTGCAAGCCAACCAAAGTATTGATCTCTGTGTCGTTTTCTTCTAGTTGAAACGTTCTCCAGATTGGAAAACAAAGGTATTAACCCTAATTTTCTGACACAACTCCAGGTCGTTAAAACTCCAAGTCGTTACAACTCCAGGTCGTTACAACTCCAGGTCGTTGCATCTCCAGGTCGTTGCATCTCCAGGTCATTGCATCTCCAGGTCGTTACATCTCCAGGTCGTTTCATCTCCAGGTCGTTGCATCTCCAGGTCGTTACATCTCCAGGTCGTTTCATCTCCAGGTCGTTTCATCTCCAGGTCGTTTCATCTCCAGGTCGTTTCATCTCCAGGTCATTGCATCTCCAGGTCGTTACATCTCCAGGTCGTTGCATCTCCAGGTCGTTGCATCTCCAGGTCGTTGCATCTCCAGGTCGTTTCATCTCCAGGTCGTTGCATCTCCAGGCCGTTGCATCTCCAGGTCGTTGCATCTCCAGGTCGTTGCATCTCCAGGTCGTTGCATCTCCAGGTCGTTGCATCTCCAGGTCGTTTCATCTCCAGGTCTTTTCATCTCCAGGTCGTTGCATCTCCAGGTCGTTGCATCTCCAGGTCGTTGCATCTCCAGGTCGTTGCATCTCCAGGTCGTTCCATCTCCAGGTCGTTCCATCTCCAGGTCGTTCCATCTCCAGGTCGTTCCATCTCCAGGTCGTTGCATCTCCAGGTCGTTGCATCTCCAGGTCGTTCCATCTCCAGGTCGTTCCATCTCCAGGTCGTTCCATCTCCAGGTCGTTGCATCTCCAGATCGTTGCATCTCCAGGTCGTTGCATCTCCAGGTCGTTTCATCTCCAGGTCGTTTCATCTCCAGGTCGTTGCATCTCCAGATCGTTGCATCTCCAGGTCGTTGCATCTCCAGGTCGTTTCATCTCCAGGTCGTTTCATCTCCAGGTCGTTGCATCTCCAGGTCGTTGCATCTCCAGGTCGTTGCATCTCCAGGTCGTTGCATCTCCAGGTCGTTGCATCTCCAGGTCGTTTCATCTCCAGGTCGTTTCATCTCCAGGTCGTTTCATCTCCAGGTCGTTTCATCTCCAGGTCGTTACATCTCCAGGTCGTTACATCTCCAGGTCGTTCTATCTCCAGGTCGTTCTATCTCCAGGTCGTTCTATCTCCAGGTCGTTCTATCTCCAGATCGTTGCATCTCCAGGTCGTTACATCTCCAGGTCGTTACATCTCCAGGTCGTTACATCTCCAGGTCGTTCCATCTCCAGGTCGTTGCATCTCCAGGTCGTTGCATCTCCAGGTCGTTTCATCTCCAGGTCGTTTCATCTCCAGGTCGTTTCATCTCCAGGTCGTTTCATCTCCAGGTCGTTACATCTCCAGGTCGTTGCATCTCCAGGTCGTTACATCTCCAGGTCGTTCTATCTCCAGGTCGTTCTATCTCCAGGTCGTTCTATCTCCAGGTTGTTACATCTCCAGGTCATTCCATCTCCAGGTCGTTTTTAATCTCCAGGTCGTTTTTAATCTTCAGGTCATTCCATCTCCAGGTCGTTTTTAATCTCCAGGTCGTTTTTAATCTCCAGGTCGTTTTTAATCTCCAGGTCGTTGCATCTCCAGGTCGTTGCATCTCCAGGTCGTTGCATCTCCAGGTCGTTACATCTCCAGGTCGTTACATCTCCAGGTCGTTGCATCTCCAGGTCGTTACAACTTGTAATAGAACTGTAAATATGTGAATAAACTATAATAAAATTATAGTCATGTGAATGATGCAACAGCCAAGTATTTGAATTTATCTGCAAGATTAGCATATGTTTCACAATGTTCCAGTAGTATCTAAGAAGATACTGTGTGGTATCAAAAGTACGTAAGTACGTAAGTACTGGTAGCAGGTTGACCATGGGTAGTGAGACAACGAGTGAACTGGACAAACGTAAATCAAGGGGGGGGCCGGACTGTGCAGGTCAGACTGAGTATCACTAACATCAGGTGTCCTTGTACAGGCCGGGCCTCCCGATTGGATAAGTATAGTGTGATTCATGTTTTAAGATATGGTGTGATACATGTGTTTGAGAAGTGACAAGCAATATCTGTAACTCCACCTCTATGTGTAATATGCTGTGGAAAACCAAATAAAAGGCTATACCAAAAAACAACTCTTTGAGAATGGGTGCAGGAGAACCACATCTCCAGGTCGTTTTTAATCTCCAGGTCGTTTTTAATCTCCAGGTCGTTTTTAATCTCCAGGTCGTTTTTAATCTCTAGGTCGTTGCATCTCCAGGTCGTTGCATCTCCAGGTCGTTGCATCTCCAGGTCGTTGCATCTCCAGGTCGTTGCATCTCCAGGTCGTTGCATCTCCAGGTCGTTCCATCTCCAGGTCGTTCCATCTCCAGGTCGTTACATCTCCAGGTCGTTGCATCTCCAGGTCGTTGCATCTCCAGGTCGTTTCATCTCCAGGTCGTTTCATCTCCAGGTCGTTTCATCTCCAGGTCGTTGCATCTCCAGGTCGTTGCATCTCCAGGTCGTTTCATCTCCAGGTCGTTGCATCTCCAGGTCGTTTCATCTCCAGGTCGTTGCATCTCCAGGTCGTTGCATCTCCAGGTCGTTGCATCTCCAGGTCGTTGCATCTCCAGGTCGTTCTATCTCCAGGTCGTTCTATCTCCAGGTCGTTGCATCTCCAGGTCGTTCTATCTCCAGGTCATTGCATCTCCAGGTCGTTCTATCTCCAGGTCGTTCTATCTCCAGGTCGTTCTATCTCCAGGTCGTTCTATCTCCAGGTCGTTACATCTCCAGGTCGTTACATCTCCAGGTCGTTACATCTCCAGGTCGTTACAACTTGTAATAGAACTGTAAATATGTGAATAAACTATAATAAAATTATAGTCATGTGAATGATGCAACAGCCAAGTATTTGAATTTATCTGCAAGATTAGCATATGTTTCACAATGTTCCAGTAGTATCTAAGAAGATACTGTGTGGTATCAAAAGTACGTAAGTACGTAAGTACTGGTAGCAGGTTGACCATGGGTAGTGAGACAACGAGTGAACTGGACAAACGTAAATCAAGGGGGGGGCCGGACTGTGCAGGTCAGACTGAGTATCACTAACATCAGGTGTCCTTGTACAGGCCGGGCCTCCCGATTGGATAAGTATAGTGTGATTCATGTTTTAAGATATGGTGTGATACATGTGTTTGAGAAGTGACAAGCAATATCTGTAACTCCACCTCTATGTGTAATATGCTGTGGAAAACCAAATAAAAGGCTATACCAAAAAACAACTCTTTGAGAATGGGTGCAGGAGAACCACTCTGCGTAGCTGTGGTGAACTGCGATTCTCCCTTGCAAGCCAACCAAAGTATTGATCTCTGTGTCGTTTTCTTCTAGTTGAAACGTTCTCCAGATTGGAAAACAAAGGTATTAACCCTAATTTTCTGACACAACTCCAGGTCGTTACAACTCCAGGTCGTTACAACTCCACGTCGTTGCATCTCCAGGTCATTGCATCTCCAGGTCGTTACATCTCCAGGTCATTGCATCTCCAGGTCGTTACATCTCCAGGTCGTTGCATCTCCAGGTCATTGCATCTCCAGGTCATTGCATCTCCAGGTCGTTACATCTCCAGGTCATTGCATCTCCAGGTCGTTACATCTCCAGGTCATTGCATCTCCAGGTCGTTGCATCTCCAGGTCGTTGCATCTCCAGGTCGTTGCATCTCCAGGTCGTTACATCTCCAGGTCGTTGCATCTCCAGGTCGTTGCATCTCCAGGTGGTTCTATCTCCAGGTGGTTCTATCTCCAGGTGGTTCTATCTCCAGGTGGTTCTATCTCCAGGTGGTTCTATCTCCAGGTGGTTCTATCTTCAGGTCGTTCTATCTCCAGGTCGTTCTATCTTTAGGTCGTTCTATCTCCAGGTCGTTGCATCTCCAGGTCGTTCTATCTCCAGGTCGTTCTATCTCCAGTTCGTTCTATCTCCAGGTCGTTCTATCTCCAGGTCGTTCTATCTCCAGGTCGTTCTATCTCCAGGTCGTTCTATCTCCAGGTCGTTCTATCTCCAGGTCGTTACATCTCCAGGTCGTTACATCTCCAGGTCGTTACAACTCCAGGTCGTTACAACTTGTAATAGAACTGTAAATATGTGAATAAACTATAATAACATGATAGTCATGTGAATGATGCAACAGCCAAGTATTTGAATTTATCTGCAAGATTAGCATATGTTTCACAATGTTCCAGTAGTATCTAAGAAGATACTGTGTGGTATCAAAAGTACGTAAGTACTGGTAGCAGGTTGACCATGGGTAGTGAGACAACGAGTGAACTGGACAAACGTAAATCAAGGGGGGGGGCCGGACTGTGCAGGTCAGACTGAGTATCACTAACATCAGGTGTCCTTGTACAGGCCGGGCCTCCCGATTGGATAAGTATAGTGTGATTCATGTTTTAAGATATGGTGTGATACATGTGTTTGAGAGGTGACAAGCAATATCTGTAACTCCACCTCTATGTGTAATATGCTGTGGAAAACCAAATAAAAGGCTATACCAAAAAACAACTCTTTGAGAATGGGTGCAGGAGAACCACTCTGCGTAGCTGTGGTGAACCGCGATTCTCCCTTGCAAGCCAACCAAAGTATTGATCTCTGTGTCGTTTTCTTCTAGTTGAAACATTCTCCAGATTGGAAAACAAAGGTATTAACCCTAATTTTCTGACACAACTCCAGGTCGTTACAACTCCAGGTCGTTACAACTCCAGGTCGTTACATCTCCAGGTCGTTGCATCTCCAGGTCGTTGCATCTCCAGGTCGTTGCATCTCCAGGTCATTGCATCTCCAGGTCGTTACATCTCCAGGTCGTTACATCTCCAGGTCATTCCATCTCCAGGTCGTTTCATCTCCAGGTCGTTGCATCTCCAGGTCGTTCCATCTCCAGGTCGTTCCATCTCCAGGTCGTTCCATCTCCAGGTCGTTCCATCTCCAGGTCGTTGCATCTCCAGGTCGTTACATCTCCAGGTCGTTTTTAATCTCCAGGTCGTTGCATCTCCAGGTCGTTGCATCTCCAGGTCGTTACATCTCCAGGTCATTGCATCTCCAGGTCGTTGCATCTCCAGGTCGTTGCATCTCCAGGTCGTTGCATCTCCAGGTCGTTGCATCTCCAGGTCGTTACATCTCCAGGTCGTTGCATCTCCAGGTCGTTGCATCTCCAGGTGGTTCTATCTCCAGGTGGTTCTATCTCCAGGTGGTTTTATCTCCAGGTGGTTCTATCTCCAGGTGGTTCTATCTCCAGGTGGTTCTATCTTCAGGTCGTTCTATCTCCAGGTCGTTGCATCTCCAGGTCGTTCTATCTCCAGGTCGTTCTATCTCCAGTTCGTTCTATCTCCAGTTCGTTCTATCTCCAGGTCGTTCTATCTCCAGGTCGTTGCATCTCCAGGTCGTTCTATCTCCAGGTCATTGCATCTCCAGGTCGTTCTATCTCCAGGTCGTTACATCTCCAGGTCGTTACATCTCCAGGTCGTTACATCTCCAGGTCGTTACATCTCCAGGTCGTTACAACTTGTAATAGAACTGTAAATATGTGAATAAACTATAATAAAATGATAGTCATGTGAATGATGCAACAGCCAAGTATTTGAATTTATCTGCAAGATTAGCATATGTTTCACAATGTTCCAGTAGTATCTAAGAAGATACTGTGTGGTATCAAAAGTACGTAAGTACGTAAGTACTGGTAGCAGGTTGACCATGGGTAGTGAGACAACGAGTGAACTGGACAAACGTAAATCAAGGGGGGGGGGGCCGGACTGTGCAGGTCAGACTGAGTATCACTAACATCAGGTGTCCTTGTACAGGCCGGGCCTCCCGATTGGATAAGTATAGTGTGATTCATGTTTTAAGATATGGTGTGATACATGTGTTTGAGAGGTGACAAGCAATATCTGTAACTCCACCTCTATGTGTAATATGCTGTGGAAAACCAAATAAAAGGCTATACCAAAAAACAACTCTTTGAGAATGGGTGCAGGAGAACCACTCTGCGTAGCTGTGGTGAACTGCGATTCTCCCTTGCAAGCCAACCAAAGTGTCGTTTTATTCTAGTTGAAACGTTCTCCAGATTGGAAAACAAAGGTATTAACCCTAATTTTCTGACACAACTCCAGGTCGTTACAACTCCAGGTTGTTACAACTCCAGGTCGTTGCATCTCCAGGTCATTGCATCTCCAGGTCGTTACATCTCCAGGTCATTGCATCTCCAGGTCGTTACATCTCCAGGTCGTTGCATCTCCAGGTCATTGCATCTCCAGGTCATTGCATCTCCAGGTCGTTACATCTCCAGGTCATTGCATCTCCAGGTCGTTACATCTCCAGGTCATTGCATCTCCAGGTCGTTGCATCTCCAGGTCGTTGCATCTCCAGGTCGTTGCATCTCCAGGTCGTTGCATCTCCAGGTCGTTACATCTCCAGGTCGTTACATCTCCAGGTCGTTACATCTCCAGGTCGTTACAACTCCAGGTCGTTACAACTTGTAATAGAACTGTAAATATGTGAATAAACTATAATAAAATGATAGTCATGTGAATGATGCAACAGCCAAGTATTTGAATTTATCTGCAAGATTAGCATATGTTTCACAATGTTCCAGTAGTATCTAAGAAGATACTGTGTGGTATCAAAAGTACGTAAGTACGTAAGTACTGGTAGCAGGTTGACCATGGGTAGTGAGACAACGAGTGAACTGGACAAACGTAAATCAAGGGGGGGGGGGCCGGACTGTGCAGGTCAGACTGAGTATCACTAACATCAGGTGTCCTTGTACAGGCCGGGCCTCCCGATTGGATAAGTATAGTGTGATTCATGTTTTAAGATATGGTGTGATACATGTGTTTGAGAGGTGACAAGCAATATCTGTAACTCCACCTCTATGTGTAATATGCTGTGGAAAACCAAATAAAAGGCTATACCAAAAAACAACTCTTTGAGAATGGGTGCAGGAGAACCACTCTGCGTAGCTGTGGTGAACTGCGATTCTCCCTTGCAAGCCAACCAAAGTGTCGTTTTATTCTAGTTGAAACGTTCTCCAGATTGGAAAACAAAGGTATTAACCCTAATTTTCTGACACAACTCCAGGTCGTTACAACTCCAGGTCGTTACAACTCCAGGTCGTTGCATCTCCAGGTCATTGCATCTCCAGGTCGTTACATCTCCAGGTCATTGCATCTCCAGGTCGTTACATCTCCAGGTCGTTGCATCTCCAGGTCATTGCATCTCCAGGTCATTGCATCTCCAGGTCGTTACATCTCCAGGTCATTGCATCTCCAGGTCGTTACATCTCCAGGTCATTGCATCTCCAGGTCGTTGCATCTCCAGGTCGTTGCATCTCCAGGTCGTTGCATCTCCAGGTCGTTGCATCTCCAGGTCGTTACATCTCCAGGTCGTTGCATCTCCAGGTGGTTCTATCTCCAGGTGGTTCTATCTCCAGGTGGTTCTATCTCCAGGTGGTTCTATCTCCAGGTGGTTCTATCTTCAGGTCGTTCTATCTCCAGGTCGTTCTATCTTTAGGTCGTTCTATCTCCAGGTCGTTGCATCTCCAGGTCGTTCTATCTCCAGGTCGTTCTATCTCCAGTTCGTTCTATCTCCAGGTCGTTCTATCTCCAGGTCGTTCTATCTCCAGGTCGTTCTATCTCCAGGTCGTTCTATCTCCAGGTCGTTACATCTCCAGGTCGTTACATCTCCAGGTCGTTACAACTCCAGGTCGTTACAACTTGTAATAGAACTGTAAATATGTGAATAAACTATAATAACATGATAGTCATGTGAATGATGCAACAGCCAAGTATTTGAATTTATCTGCAAGATTAGCATATGTTTCACAATGTTCCAGTAGTATCTAAGAAGATACTGTGTGGTATCAAAAGTACGTAAGTACGTAAGTACTGGTAGCAGGTTGACCATGGGTAGTGAGACAACGAGTGAACTGGACAAACGTAAATCAAGGGGGGGGCCGGACTGTGCAGGTCAGACTGAGTATCACTAACATCAGGTGTCCTTGTACAGGCCGGGCCTCCCGATTGGATAAGTATAGTGTGATTCATGTTTTAAGATATGGTGTGATACATGTGTTTGAGAAGTGACAAGCAATATCTGTAACTCCACCTCTATGTGTAATATGCTGTGGAAAACCAAATAAAAGGCTATACCAAAAAACAACTCTTTGAGAATGGGTGCAGGAGAACCACTCTGCGTAGCTGTGGTGAACTGCGATTCTCCCTTGCAAGCCAACCAAAGTATTGATCTCTGTGTCGTTTTCTTCTAGTTGAAACGTTCTCCAGATTGGAAAACAAAGGTATTAACCCTAATTTTCTGACACAACTCCAGGTCGTTACAACTCCAGGTCGTTACAACTCCACGTCGTTGCATCTCCAGGTCATTGCATCTCCAGGTCGTTACATCTCCAGGTCATTGCATCTCCAGGTCGTTACATCTCCAGGTCGTTGCATCTCCAGGTCATTGCATCTCCAGGTCGTTACATCTCCAGGTCATTGCATCTCCAGGTCGTTACATCTCCAGGTCATTGCATCTCCAGGTCGTTGCATCTCCAGGTCGTTGCATCTCCAGGTCGTTGCATCTCCAGGTCGTTACATCTCCAGGTCGTTGCATCTCCAGGTCGTTGCATCTCCAGGTGGTTCTATCTCCAGGTGGTTCTATCTCCAGGTGGTTCTATCTCCAGGTGGTTCTATCTCCAGGTGGTTCTATCTCCAGGTGGTTCTATCTTCAGGTCGTTCTATCTCCAGGTCGTTCTATCTTTAGGTCGTTCTATCTCCAGGTCGTTGCATCTCCAGGTCGTTCTATCTCCAGGTCGTTCTATCTCCAGTTCGTTCTATCTCCAGGTCGTTCTATCTCCAGGTCGTTCTATCTCCAGGTCGTTCTATCTCCAGGTCGTTCTATCTCCAGGTCGTTACATCTCCAGGTCGTTACATCTCCAGGTCGTTACAACTCCAGGTATTTACAACTTGTAATAGAACTGTAAATATGTGAATAAACTATAATAACATGATAGTCATGTGAATGATGCAACAGCCAAGTATTTGAATTTATCTGCAAGATTAGCATATGTTTCACAATGTTCCAGTAGTATCTAAGAAGATACTGTGTGGTATCAAAAGTACGTAAGTACGTAAGTACTGGTAGCAGGTTGACCATGGGTAGTGAGACAACGAGTGAACTGGACAAACGTAAATCAAGGGGGGGGGCCGGACTGTGCAGGTCAGACTGAGTATCACTAACATCAGGTGTCCTTGTACAGGCCGGGCCTCCCGATTGGATAAGTATAGTGTGATTCATGTTTTAAGATATGGTGTGATACATGTGTTTGAGAGGTGACAAGCAATATCTGTAACTCCACCTCTATGTGTAATATGCTGTGGAAAACCAAATAAAAGGCTATACCAAAAAACAACTCTTTGAGAATGGGTGCAGGAGAACCACTCTGCGTAGCTGTGGTGAACCGCGATTCTCCCTTGCAAGCCAACCAAAGTATTGATCTCTGTGTCGTTTTCTTCTAGTTGAAACATTCTCCAGATTGGAAAACAAAGGTATTAACCCTAATTTTCTGACACAACTCCAGGTCGTTACAACTCCAGGTCGTTACATCTCCAGGTCGTTGCATCTCCAGGTCGTTGCATCTCCAGGTCGTTGCATCTCCAGGTCATTGCATCTCCAGGTCGTTACATCTCCAGGTCGTTACATCTCCAGGTCATTCCATCTCCAGGTCGTTTCATCTCCAGGTCGTTGCATCTCCAGGTCGTTCCATCTCCAGGTCGTTCCATCTCCAGGTCGTTCCATCTCCAGGTCGTTCCATCTCCAGGTCGTTGCATCTCCAGGTCGTTACATCTCCAGGTCGTTTTTAATCTCCAGGTCGTTGCATCTCCAGGTCGTTGCATCTCCAGGTCGTTGCATCTCCAGGTCGTTACATCTCCAGGTCATTGCATCTCCAGGTCGTTGCATCTCCAGGTCGTTGCATCTCCAGGTCGTTGCATCTCCAGGTCGTTACATCTCCAGGTCGTTGCATCTCCAGGTCGTTGCATCTCCAGGTGGTTCTATCTCCAGGTGGTTCTATCTCCAGGTGGTTCTATCTCCAGGTGGTTCTATCTCCAGGTGGTTCTATCTTCAGGTCGTTCTATCTCCAGGTCGTTGCATCTCCAGGTCGTTCTATCTCCAGGTCGTTCTATCTCCAGTTCGTTCTATCTCCAGTTCGTTCTATCTCCAAGTCGTTCTATCTCCAGGTCGTTCTATCTCCAGGTCGTTCTATCTCCAGGTCGTTCTATCTCCAGGTCGTTCTATCTCCAGATCGTTGCATCTCCAGGTCGTTACATCTCCAGGTCGTTACATCTCCAGGTCGTTACATCTCCAGGTCGTTCCATCTCCAGGTCGTTGCATCTCCAGGTCGTTGCATCTCCAGGTCGTTTCATCTCCAGGTCGTTTCATCTCCAGGTCGTTTCATCTCCAGGTCGTTACATCTCCAGGTCGTTGCATCTCCAGGTCGTTACATCTCCAGGTCGTTCTATCTCCAGGTCGTTCTATCTCCAGGTCGTTCTATCTCCAGGTTGTTACATCTCCAGGTCATTCCATCTCCAGGTCGTTTTTAATCTCCAGGTCGTTTTTAATCTTCAGGTCATTCCATCTCCAGGTCGTTTTTAATCTCCAGGTCGTTTTTAATCTCCAGGTCGTTTTTAATCTCCAGGTCGTTGCATCTCCAGGTCGTTGCATCTCCAGGTCGTTGCATCTCCAGGTCGTTACATCTCCAGGTCGTTACATCTCCAGGTCGTTACATCTCCAGGTCGTTGCATCTCCAGGTCGTTGCATCTCCAGGTCGTTTCATCTCCAGGTCGTTTCATCTCCAGGTCGTTTCATCTCCAGGTCGTTGCATCTCCAGGTCGTTTCATCTCCAGGTCGTTTCATCTCCAGGTCGTTGCATCTCCAGGTCGTTGCATCTCCAGGTCGTTGCATCTCCAGGTCGTTCTATCTCCAGGTCGTTCTATCTCCAGGTCGTTGCATCTCCAGGTCGTTCTATCTCCAGGTCGTTCTATCTCCAGGTCGTTCTATCTCCAGGTCGTTCTATCTCCAGGTCGTTACATCTCCAGGTCGTTACATCTCCAGGTCGTTACATCTCCAGGTCGTTACAACTTGTAATAGAACTGTAAATATGTGAATAAACTATAATAAAATGATAGTCATGTGAATGATGCAACAGCCAAGTATTTGAATTTATCTGCAAGATTAGCATATGTTTCACAATGTTCCAGTAGTATCTAAGAAGATACTGTGTGGTATCAAAAGTACGTAAGTACGTAAGTACTGGTAGCAGGTTGACCATGGGTAGTGAGACAACGAGTGAACTGGACAAACGTAAATCAAGGGGGGGGCCGGACTGTGCAGGTCAGACTGAGTATCACTAACATCAGGTGTCCTTGTACAGGCCGGGCCTCCCGATTGGATAAGTATAGTGTGATTCATGTTTTAAGATATGGTGTGATACATGTGTTTGAGAAGTGACAAGCAATATCTGTAACTCCACCTCTATGTGTAATATGCTGTGGAAAACCAAATAAAAGGCTATACCAAAAAACAACTCTTTGAGAATGGGTGCAGGAGAACCACTCTGCGTAGCTGTGGTGAACTGCGATTCTCCCTTGCAAGCCAACCAAAGTATTGATCTCTGTGTCGTTTTCTTCTAGTTGAAACGTTCTCCAGATTGGAAAACAAAGGTATTAACCCTAATTTTCTGACACAACTCCAGGTCGTTACAACTCCAGGTCGTTACAACTCCAGGTCGTTGCATCTCCAGGTCATTGCATCTCCAGGTCGTTACATCTCCAGGTCATTGCATCTCCAGGTCGTTACATCTCCAGGTCGTTGCATCTCCAGGTCATTGCATCTCCAGGTCATTGCATCTCCAGGTCGTTACATCTCCAGGTCATTGCATCTCCAGGTCGTTACATCTCCAGGTCATTGCATCTCCAGGTCGTTGCATCTCCAGGTCGTTGCATCTCCAGGTCGTTGCATCTCCAGGTCGTTGCATCTCCAGGTCGTTACATCTCCAGGTCGTTGCATCTCCAGGTGGTTCTATCTCCAGGTGGTTCTATCTCCAGGTGGTTCTATCTCCAGGTGGTTCTATCTCCAGGTGGTTCTATCTTCAGGTCGTTCTATCTCCAGGTCGTTCTATCTTTAGGTCGTTCTATCTCCAGGTCGTTGCATCTCCAGGTCGTTCTATCTCCAGGTCGTTCTATCTCCAGTTCGTTCTATCTCCAGGTCGTTCTATCTCCAGGTCGTTCTATCTCCAGGTCGTTCTATCTCCAGGTCGTTCTATCTCCAGGTCGTTACATCTCCAGGTCGTTACATCTCCAGGTCGTTACAACTCCAGGTCGTTACAACTTGTAATAGAACTGTAAATATGTGAATAAACTATAATAACATGATAGTCATGTGAATGATGCAACAGCCAAGTATTTGAATTTATCTGCAAGATTAGCATATGTTTCACAATGTTCCAGTAGTATCTAAGAAGATACTGTGTGGTATCAAAAGTACGTAAGTACGTAAGTACTGGTAGCAGGTTGACCATGGGTAGTGAGACAACGAGTGAACTGGACAAACGTAAATCAAGGGGGGGGCCGGACTGTGCAGGTCAGACTGAGTATCACTAACATCAGGTGTCCTTGTACAGGCCGGGCCTCCCGATTGGATAAGTATAGTGTGATTCATGTTTTAAGATATGGTGTGATACATGTGTTTGAGAAGTGACAAGCAATATCTGTAACTCCACCTCTATGTGTAATATGCTGTGGAAAACCAAATAAAAGGCTATACCAAAAAACAACTCTTTGAGAATGGGTGCAGGAGAACCACTCTGCGTAGCTGTGGTGAACTGCGATTCTCCCTTGCAAGCCAACCAAAGTATTGATCTCTGTGTCGTTTTCTTCTAGTTGAAACGTTCTCCAGATTGGAAAACAAAGGTATTAACCCTAATTTTCTGACACAACTCCAGGTCGTTACAACTCCAGGTCGTTACAACTCCACGTCGTTGCATCTCCAGGTCATTGCATCTCCAGGTCGTTACATCTCCAGGTCATTGCATCTCCAGGTCGTTACATCTCCAGGTCGTTGCATCTCCAGGTCATTGCATCTCCAGGTCGTTACATCTCCAGGTCATTGCATCTCCAGGTCGTTACATCTCCAGGTCATTGCATCTCCAGGTCGTTGCATCTCCAGGTCGTTGCATCTCCAGGTCGTTGCATCTCCAGGTCGTTACATCTCCAGGTCGTTGCATCTCCAGGTCGTTGCATCTCCAGGTGGTTCTATCTCCAGGTGGTTCTATCTCCAGGTGGTTCTATCTCCAGGTGGTTCTATCTCCAGGTGGTTCTATCTCCAGGTGGTTCTATCTTCAGGTCGTTCTATCTCCAGGTCGTTCTATCTTTAGGTCGTTCTATCTCCAGGTCGTTGCATCTCCAGGTCGTTCTATCTCCAGGTCGTTCTATCTCCAGTTCGTTCTATCTCCAGGTCGTTCTATCTCCAGGTCGTTCTATCTCCAGGTCGTTCTATCTCCAGGTCGTTCTATCTCCAGGTCGTTACATCTCCAGGTCGTTACATCTCCAGGTCGTTACAACTCCAGGTATTTACAACTTGTAATAGAACTGTAAATATGTGAATAAACTATAATAACATGATAGTCATGTGAATGATGCAACAGCCAAGTATTTGAATTTATCTGCAAGATTAGCATATGTTTCACAATGTTCCAGTAGTATCTAAGAAGATACTGTGTGGTATCAAAAGTACGTAAGTACGTAAGTACTGGTAGCAGGTTGACCATGGGTAGTGAGACAACGAGTGAACTGGACAAACGTAAATCAAGGGGGGGGGCCGGACTGTGCAGGTCAGACTGAGTATCACTAACATCAGGTGTCCTTGTACAGGCCGGGCCTCCCGATTGGATAAGTATAGTGTGATTCATGTTTTAAGATATGGTGTGATACATGTGTTTGAGAGGTGACAAGCAATATCTGTAACTCCACCTCTATGTGTAATATGCTGTGGAAAACCAAATAAAAGGCTATACCAAAAAACAACTCTTTGAGAATGGGTGCAGGAGAACCACTCTGCGTAGCTGTGGTGAACCGCGATTCTCCCTTGCAAGCCAACCAAAGTATTGATCTCTGTGTCGTTTTCTTCTAGTTGAAACATTCTCCAGATTGGAAAACAAAGGTATTAACCCTAATTTTCTGACACAACTCCAGGTCGTTACAACTCCAGGTCGTTACATCTCCAGGTCGTTGCATCTCCAGGTCGTTGCATCTCCAGGTCGTTGCATCTCCAGGTCATTGCATCTCCAGGTCGTTACATCTCCAGGTCGTTACATCTCCAGGTCATTCCATCTCCAGGTCGTTTCATCTCCAGGTCGTTGCATCTCCAGGTCGTTCCATCTCCAGGTCGTTCCATCTCCAGGTCGTTCCATCTCCAGGTCGTTCCATCTCCAGGTCGTTGCATCTCCAGGTCGTTACATCTCCAGGTCGTTTTTAATCTCCAGGTCGTTGCATCTCCAGGTCGTTGCATCTCCAGGTCGTTGCATCTCCAGGTCGTTACATCTCCAGGTCATTGCATCTCCAGGTCGTTGCATCTCCAGGTCGTTGCATCTCCAGGTCGTTGCATCTCCAGGTCGTTACATCTCCAGGTCGTTGCATCTCCAGGTCGTTGCATCTCCAGGTGGTTCTATCTCCAGGTGGTTCTATCTCCAGGTGGTTCTATCTCCAGGTGGTTCTATCTCCAGGTGGTTCTATCTTCAGGTCGTTCTATCTCCAGGTCGTTGCATCTCCAGGTCGTTCTATCTCCAGGTCGTTCTATCTCCAGTTCGTTCTATCTCCAGTTCGTTCTATCTCCAAGTCGTTCTATCTCCAGGTCGTTCTATCTCCAGGTCGTTCTATCTCCAGGTCGTTCTATCTCCAGGTCGTTCTATCTCCAGATCGTTGCATCTCCAGGTCGTTACATCTCCAGGTCGTTACATCTCCAGGTCGTTACATCTCCAGGTCGTTCCATCTCCAGGTCGTTGCATCTCCAGGTCGTTGCATCTCCAGGTCGTTTCATCTCCAGGTCGTTTCATCTCCAGGTCGTTTCATCTCCAGGTCGTTACATCTCCAGGTCGTTGCATCTCCAGGTCGTTACATCTCCAGGTCGTTCTATCTCCAGGTCGTTCTATCTCCAGGTCGTTCTATCTCCAGGTTGTTACATCTCCAGGTCATTCCATCTCCAGGTCGTTTTTAATCTCCAGGTCGTTTTTAATCTTCAGGTCATTCCATCTCCAGGTCGTTTTTAATCTCCAGGTCGTTTTTAATCTCCAGGTCGTTTTTAATCTCCAGGTCGTTGCATCTCCAGGTCGTTGCATCTCCAGGTCGTTGCATCTCCAGGTCGTTACATCTCCAGGTCGTTACATCTCCAGGTCGTTACATCTCCAGGTCGTTGCATCTCCAGGTCGTTGCATCTCCAGGTCGTTTCATCTCCAGGTCGTTTCATCTCCAGGTCGTTTCATCTCCAGGTCGTTGCATCTCCAGGTCGTTTCATCTCCAGGTCGTTTCATCTCCAGGTCGTTGCATCTCCAGGTCGTTGCATCTCCAGGTCGTTGCATCTCCAGGTCGTTCTATCTCCAGGTCGTTCTATCTCCAGGTCGTTGCATCTCCAGGTCGTTCTATCTCCAGGTCGTTCTATCTCCAGGTCGTTCTATCTCCAGGTCGTTCTATCTCCAGGTCGTTACATCTCCAGGTCGTTACATCTCCAGGTCGTTACATCTCCAGGTCGTTACAACTTGTAATAGAACTGTAAATATGTGAATAAACTATAATAAAATGATAGTCATGTGAATGATGCAACAGCCAAGTATTTGAATTTATCTGCAAGATTAGCATATGTTTCACAATGTTCCAGTAGTATCTAAGAAGATACTGTGTGGTATCAAAAGTACGTAAGTACGTAAGTACTGGTAGCAGGTTGACCATGGGTAGTGAGACAACGAGTGAACTGGACAAACGTAAATCAAGGGGGGGGCCGGACTGTGCAGGTCAGACTGAGTATCACTAACATCAGGTGTCCTTGTACAGGCCGGGCCTCCCGATTGGATAAGTATAGTGTGATTCATGTTTTAAGATATGGTGTGATACATGTGTTTGAGAAGTGACAAGCAATATCTGTAACTCCACCTCTATGTGTAATATGCTGTGGAAAACCAAATAAAAGGCTATACCAAAAAACAACTCTTTGAGAATGGGTGCAGGAGAACCACTCTGCGTAGCTGTGGTGAACTGCGATTCTCCCTTGCAAGCCAACCAAAGTATTGATCTCTGTGTCGTTTTCTTCTAGTTGAAACGTTCTCCAGATTGGAAAACAAAGGTATTAACCCTAATTTTCTGACACAACTCCAGGTCGTTACAACTCCAGGTCGTTACAACTCCAGGTCGTTGCATCTCCAGGTCATTGCATCTCCAGGTCGTTACATCTCCAGGTCATTGCATCTCCAGGTCGTTACATCTCCAGGTCGTTGCATCTCCAGGTCATTGCATCTCCAGGTCATTGCATCTCCAGGTCGTTACATCTCCAGGTCATTGCATCTCCAGGTCGTTACATCTCCAGGTCATTGCATCTCCAGGTCGTTGCATCTCCAGGTCGTTGCATCTCCAGGTCGTTGCATCTCCAGGTCGTTGCATCTCCAGGTCGTTACATCTCCAGGTCGTTGCATCTCCAGGTCGTTGCATCTCCAGGTGGTTCTATCTCCAGGTGGTTCTATCTCCAGGTGGTTCTATCTCCAGGTGGTTCTATCTTCAGGTCGTTCTATCTCCAGGTCGTTCTATCTTTAGGTCGTTCTATCTCCAGGTCGTTGCATCTCCAGGTCGTTCTATCTCCAGGTCGTTCTATCTCCAGGTCGTTCTATCTCCAGGTCGTTCTATCTCCAGGTCGTTCTATCTCCAGGTCGTTCTATCTCCAGGTCGTTACATCTCTAGGTCGTTACATCTCCAGGTCGTTACATCTCCAGGTCGTTACAACTCCAGGTCGTTACAACTTGTAATAGAACTGTAAATATGTGAATAAACTATAATAAAATGATAGTCATGTGAATGATGCAACAGCCAAGTATTTGAATTTATCTGCAAGATTTGCATATGTTTCACAATGTTCCAGTAGTATCTAAGAAGATACTGTGTGGTATCAAAAGTACATAAGTACGTAAGTACTGGTAGCAGGTTGACCATGGGTAGTGAGACAACGAGTGAACTGGACAAACGTAAATCAAGGGGGGGGCCGGACTGTGCAGGTCAGACTGAGTATCACTAACATCAGGTGTCCTTGTACAGGCCGGGCCTCCCGATTGGATAAGTATAGTGTGATTCATGTTTTAAGATATGGTGTGATACATGTGTTTGAGAGGTGACAAGCAATATCTGTAACTCCACCTCTATGTGTAATATGCTGTGGAAAACCAAATAAAAGGCTATACCAAAAAACAACTCTTTGAGAATGGGTGCAGGAGAACCACTCTGCGTAGCTGTGGTGAACCGCGATTCTCCCTTGCAAGCCAACCAAAGTATTGATCTCTGTGTCGTTTTCTTCTAGTTGAAACATTCTCCAGATTGGAAAACAAAGGTATTAACCCTAATTTTCTGACACAACTCCAGGTCGTTACAACTCCAGGTCGTTACAACTCCAGGTCGTTACATCTCCAGGTCGTTGCATCTCCAGGTCGTTGCATCTCCAGGTCGTTGCATCTCCAGGTCATTGCATCTCCAGGTCGTTACATCTCCAGGTCGTTACATCTCCAGGTCATTCCATCTCCAGGTCGTTTCATCTCCAGGTCGTTGCATCTCCAGGTCGTTCCATCTCCAGGTCGTTCCATCTCCAGGTCGTTGCAACTCCAGGTCGTTACATCTCCAGGTCGTTTTTAATCTCCAGGTCGTTGCATCTCCAGGTCGTTGCATCTCCAGGTCGTTGCATCTCCAGGTCGTTACATCTCCAGGTCATTGCATCTCCAGGTCGTTGCATCTCCAGGTCGTTGCATCTCCAGGTCGTTGCATCTCCAGGTCGTTGCATCTCCAGGTCGTTACATCTCCAGGTCGTTGCATCTCCAGGTCGTTGCATCTCCAGGTGGTTCTATCTCCAGGTGGTTCTATCTCCAGGTGGTTCTATCTCCAGGTGGTTCTATCTCCAGGTGGTTCTATCTTCAGGTCGTTCTATCTCCAGGTCGTTGCATCTCCAGGTCGTTCTATCTCCAGGTCGTTCTATCTCCAGTTCGTTCTATCTCCAGTTCGTTCTATCTCCAAGTCGTTCTATCTCCAGGTCGTTCTATCTCCAGGTCGTTCTATCTCCAGGTCGTTCTATCTCCAGGTCGTTACATCTCCAGGTCGTTACATCTCCAGGTCGTTACATCTCCAGGTCGTTACAACTCCAGGTCGTTACAACTTGTAATAGAACTGTAAATATGTGAATAAACTATAATAAAATTATAGTCATGTGACTGATGCAACAGCCAAGTATTTGAATTTATCTGCAAGATTAGCATATGTTTCACAATGTTCCAGTAGTATCTAAGAAGATACTGTGTGGTATCAAAAGTACGTAAGTACGTAAGTACTGGTAGCAGGTTGACCATGGATAGTGAGACAACGAGTGAACTGGACAAACGTAAATCAAGGGGGGGGGGGGGGGGGCGGACTGTGCAGGTCAGACTGAGTATCACTAACATCAGGTGTCCTTGTACAGGCCGGGCCTCCCGATTGGATAAGTATAGTGTGATTCATGTTTTAAGATATGGTGTGATACATGTGTTTGAGAGGTGACAAGCAATATCTGTAACTCCACCTCTATGTGTAATATGCTGTGGAAAACCAAATAAAAGGCTATACCAAAAAACAACTCTTTGAGAATGGGTGCAGGAGAACCACTCTGCGTAGCTGTGGTGAACCGCGATTCTCCCTTGCAAGCCAACCAAAGTATTGATCTCTGTGTCGTTTTCTTCTAGTTGAAACATTCTCCAGATTGGAAAACAAAGGTATTAACCCTAATTTTCTGACACAACTCCAGGTCGTTACAACTCCAGGTCGTTACAACTCCAGGTCGTTACATCTCCAGGTCGTTGCATCTCCAGGTCGTTGCATCTCCAGGTCATTGCATCTCCAGGTCGTTACATCTCCAGGTCGTTACATCTCCAGGTCATTCCATCTCCAGGTCGTTTCATCTCCAGGTCGTTGCATCTCCAGGTCGTTCCATCTCCAGGTCGTTCCATCTCCAGGTCGTTCCATCTCCAGGTCGTTGCATCTCCAGGTCGTTTTTAATCTCCAGGTCGTTTTTAATCTCCAGGTCGTTGCATCTCCAGGTCGGTGCATCTCCAGGTCGTTGCATCTCCAGGTCGTTGCATCTCCAGGTCGTTGCATCTCCAGGTCGTTTCATCTCCAGGTCGTTTCATCTCCAGGTCGTTACGTCTCCAGGTCGTTTCATCTCCAGGTCGTTACATCTCCAGGTCGTTTCATCTCCAGGTCGTTACATCTCCAGGTCATTGCATCTCCAGGTCGTTACATCTCCAGGTCATTGCATCTCCAGGTCGTTACATCTCCAGGTCGTTTCATCTCCAGGTCGTTGCATCTCCAGGTCGTTGCATCTCCAGGTCGTTGCATCTCCAGGTCGTTGCATTTCCAGGTCGTTACATCTCCAGGTCGTTGCATCTCCAGGTCGTTGCATCTCCAGGTCGTTACATCTCCAGGTCATTGCATCTCCAGGTCGTTACATCTCCAGGTCATTGCATCTCCAGGTCGTTACATCTCCAGGTCATTTCATCTCCAGGTCGTTGCATCTCCAGGTCGTTGCATCTCCAGGTCGTTGCATCTCCAGGTCGTTGCATTTCCAGGTCGTTACATCTCCAGGTCGTTGCATCTCCAGGTCGTTGCATCTCCAGGTCGTTACATCTCCAGGTCGTTGCATCTCCAGGTCGTTCTATCTCCAGGTCGTTCTATCTCCAGGTCGTTCTATCTCCAGGTCGTTACATCTCCAGGTCGTTCTATCTCCAGGTCGTTACATCTCCAGGTCGTTACATCTCCAGGTCGTTCTATCTCCAGGTCGTTCTATCTCCAGGTCGTTACATCTCCAGGTCGTTACATCTCCAGGTCGTTACATCTCCAGGTCGTTACATCTCCAGGTCGTTTTTAATCTCCAGGTCATTGCATCTCCAGGTCGTTGCATCTCCAGGTCGTTGCATCTCCAGGTCGTTGCATCTCCAGGTCGTTGCATTTCCAGGTCGTTACATCTCCAGGTCGTTGCATCTCCAGGTCGTTACATTTCCAGGTCGTTGCATCTCCAGGTCGTTCTATCTCCAGGTCGTTCTATCTCCAGGTCGTTACATCTCCAGGTCGTTCTATCTCCAGGTCGTTCTATCTCCAGGTCGTTACATCTCCAGGTCGTTACATCTCCAGGTCGTTACATCTCCAGGTCGTTTTTAATCTCCAGGTCGTTACATCTCCAGGTCGTTTTTAATCTCCAGGTCATTGCATCTCCAGGTCGTTACATCTCCAGGTCGTTAAAACTTGTAATAGAACTGTAAATATGTGAATAAACTATAATAAAATTATAGTCATGTGAATGATGCAACAGCTACGCATTTGAATTTATCTGCAAGATTAGCATATGTTTCACAATGTTCCAGTAGTATCTAAGAAGATACTGTGTGGTATCAAAAGTACGTAAGTACGTAAGTACTGGTAGCAGGTTGACCATGGGTAGTGAGACAACGAGTGAACTGGACAAACGTAAATCAAGGGGGGGGGGGCCGGACTGTGCAGGTCAGACTGAGTATCACTAACATCAGGTGTCCTTGTACAGGCCGGGCCTCCCGATTGGATAAGTATAGTGTGATTCATGTTTTAAGATATGGTGTGATACATGTGTTTGAGAAGTGACAAGCAATACCTGTAACTCCACCTCTAGGTGTAATATGCTGTGGAAAACCAAATAAAAGGCTATACCAAAAAACAACTCTTTGAGAATGGGTGCAGGAGAACCACTCTGCGTAGCTGTGGTGAACTGCGATTCTCCCTTGCAAGCCAACCAAAGTATCGATCTCTGTGTCGTTTTCTTCTAGTTGAAACGTTCTCCAGATTGGAAAACAAAGGTATTAACCCTAATTTTCTGACACAACTCCAGGTCGTTACAACTCCAGGTCGTTACAACTCCAGGTCGTTACATCTCCAGGTCGTTGCATCTCCAGGTCGTTGCATCTCCAGGTCATTGCATCTCCAGGTCGTTACATCTCCAGGTCGTTACATCTCCAGGTCATTCCATCTCCAGGTCGTTTCATCTCCAGGTCGTTGCATCTCCAGGTCGTTCCATCTCCAGGTCGTTCCATCTCCAGGTCGTTCCATCTCCAGGTCGTTCCATCTCCAGGTCGTTGCATCTCCAGGTCGTTACATCTCCAGGTCGTTTTTAATCTCCAGGTCGTTGCATCTCCAGGTCGTTGCATCTCCAGGTCGTTGCATCTCCAGGTCGTTGCATCTCCAGGTCGTTGCATCTCCAGGTCGTTGCATCTCCAGGTCGTTTCATCTCCAGGTCGTTTCATCTCCAGGTCGTTACATCTCCAGGTCGTTACGTCTCCAGGTCGTTTCATCTCCAGGTCGTTACATCTCCAGGTCGTTTCATCTCCAGGTCGTTACATCTCCAGGTCATTGCATCTCCAGGTCGTTACATCTCCAGGTCATTGCATCTCCAGGTCGTTACATCTCCAGGTCGTTTCATCTCCAGGTCGTTGCATCTCCAGGTCGTTGCATCTCCAGGTCATTGCATCTCCAGGTCGTTGCATTTCCAGGTCGTTACATCTCCAGGTCGTTGCATCTCCAGGTCGTTGCATCTCCAGGTCGTTACATCTCCAGGTCATTGCATCTCCAGGTCGTTACATCTCCAGGTCATTGCATCTCCAGGTCGTTACATCTCCAGGTCATTTCATCTCCAGGTCGTTGCATCTCCAGGTCGTTGCATCTCCAGGTCGTTGCATCTCCAGGTCGTTGCATTTCCAGGTCGTTACATCTCCAGGTCGTTGCATCTCCAGGTCGTTGCATCTCCAGGTCGTTACATCTCCAGGTCGTTGCATCTCCAGGTCGTTCTATCTCCAGGTCGTTCTATCTCCAGGTCGTTCTATCTCCAGGTCGTTACATCTCCAGGTCGTTCTATCTCCAGGTCGTTACATCTCCAGGTCGTTACATCTCCAGGTCGTTCTATCTCCAGGTCGTTCTATCTCCAGGTCGTTACATCTCCAGGTCGTTACATCTCCAGGTCGTTACATCTCCAGGTCGTTACATCTCCAGGTCGTTTTTAATCTCCAGGTCATTGCATCTCCAGGTCGTTGCATCTCCAGGTCGTTGCATCTCCAGGTCGTTGCATCTCCAGGTCGTTGCATTTCCAGGTCGTTACATCTCCAGGTCGTTGCATCTCCAGGTCGTTACATTTCCAGGTCGTTGCATCTCCAGGTCGTTCTATCTCCAGGTCGTTCTATCTCCAGGTCGTTACATCTCCAGGTCGTTCTATCTCCAGGTCGTTCTATCTCCAGGTCGTTACATCTCCAGGTCGTTACATCTCCAGGTCGTTACATCTCCAGGTCGTTTTTAATCTCCAGGTCGTTACATCTCCAGGTCGTTTTTAATCTCCAGGTCATTGCATCTCCAGGTCGTTACATCTCCAGGTCGTTAAAACTTGTAATAGAACTGTAAATATGTGAATAAACTATAATAAAATTATAGTCATGTGAATGATGCAACAGCTACGCATTTGAATTTATCTGCAAGATTAGCATATGTTTCACAATGTTCCAGTAGTATCTAAGAAGATACTGTGTGGTATCAAAAGTACGTAAGTACGTAAGTACTGGTAGCAGGTTGACCATGGGTAGTGAGACAACGAGTGAACTGGACAAACGTAAATCAAGGGGGGGGGCCGGACTGTGCAGGTCAGACTGAGTATCACTAACATCAGGTGTCCTTGTACAGGCCGGGCCTCCCGATTGGATAAGAATAGTGTGATTCATGTTTTAAGATATGGTGTGATACATGTGTTTGAGAAGTGACAAGCAATACCTGTAACTCCACCTCTAGGTGTAATATGCTGTGGAAAACCAAATAAAAGGCTATACCAAAAAACAACTCTTTGAGAATGGGTGCAGGAGAACCACTCTGCGTAGCTGTGGTGAACTGCGATTCTCCCTTGCAAGCCAACCAAAGTATCGATCTCTGTGTCGTTTTCTTCTAGTTGAAACGTTCTCCAGATTGGAAAACAAAGGTATTAACCCTAATTTTCTGACACAACTCCAGGTCGTTAAAACTCCAAGTCGTTACAACTCCATGTCGTTACAACTCCAGGTCGTTACAACTCCAGGTCGTTGCATCTCCAGGTCGTTGCAACTCCAGGTCGTTACATCTCCAGGTCGTTTCATCTCCAGGTCGTTGCATCTCCAGGTCGTTACATCTCCAGGTCGTTTCATCTCCAGGTCGTTTCATCTCCAGGTCGTTTCATCTCCAGGTCGTTTCATCTCCAGGTCATTGCATCTCCAGGTCGTTACATCTCCAGGTCGTTTCATCTCCAGGTCATTGCATCTCCAGGTCGTTTCATCTCCAGGTCATTGCATCTCCAGGTCGTTACATCTCCAGGTCATTCCATCTCCAGGTCGTTTCATCTCCAGGTCGTTGCATCTCCAGGTCGTTACATCTCCAGGTCGTTTTTAATCTCCAGGTCATTGAATCTCCAGGTCGTTACATCTCCAGGTCGTTTCATCTCCAGGTCATTGCATCTCCAGGTCGTTACATCTCCAGGTCGTTACATCTCCAGGTCATTCCATCTCCAGGTCATTCCATCTCCAGGTCGTTTCATCTCCAGGTCATTGCATCTCCAGGTCGTTACATCTCCAGGTCGTTTTTAATCTCCAGGTCGTTACATCTCCAGGTCGTTACATCTCCAGGTCGTTGCATCTCCAGGTCGTTGCATCTCCAGGTCGTTGCATCTCCAGGTCGTTACATCTCCAGGTCGTTGCATCTCCAGGTCGTTGCATCTCCAGGTCGTTTCATCTCCAGGTCGTTTCATCTCCAGGTCGTTGCATCTCCAGGTCGTTGCATCTCCAGGTCGTTGCATCTCCAGGTCGTTGCATCTCCAGGTCATTGCATCTCCAGGTCATTGCATCTCCAGGTCGTTACATCTCCAGGTCCTTCTATCTCCAGGTCCTTCTATCTCCAGGTTCTTCTATCTCCAGGTCGTTCTATCTCCAGGTCGTTCTATCTCCAGGTCGTTGCATCTCCAGGTCGTTCTATCTCCAGGTCGTTGCATCTCCAGGTCATTGCATCTCCAAGTCATTGCATCTCCAGGTCGTTACATCTCCAGGTCGTTCTATCTCCAGGTCCTTCTATCTCCAGGTCCTTCTATCTCCAGGTCCTTCTATCTCCAGGTCCTTCTATCTCCAGGTCGTTTCATCTCCAGGTCGTTTCATCTCCAGGTCGTTGCATCTCCAGGTCGTTGCATCTCCAGGTCGTTTCATCTCCAGGTCGTTTCATCTCCAGGTCGTTGCATCTCCAGGTCGTTTCATCTCCAGGTCGTTTCATCTCCAGGTCGTTGCATCTCCAGGTCGTTGCATCTCCAGGTCGTTGCATCTCCAGGTCGTTGCATCTCCAGGTCGTTGCATCTCCAGGTCATTGCATCTCCAGGTCATTGCATCTCCAGGTCGTTACATCTCCAGGTCGTTACATCTCCAGGTCCTTCTATCTCCAGGTCCTTCTATCTCCAGGTCCTTCTATCTCCAGGTCGTTCTATCTCCAGGTCGTTCTATCTCCAGGTCGTTGCATCTCCAGATCGTTCTATCTTCAGGTCGTTCTATCTCCAGGTTGTTGCATCTCCAGGTCATTGCATCTCCAAGTCATTGCATCTCCAGGTCGTTACATCTCCAGGTCGTTCTATCTCCAGGTCGTTCTATCTCCAGGTCCTTCTATCTCCAGGTCCTTCTATCTCCAGGTCCTTCTATCTCCAGGTCCTTCTATCTCCAGGTCGTTGCATCTCCAGGTCGTTCTATCTCCAGGTCGTTCTATCTCCAGGTCGTTCTATCTCCAGGTCGTTACATCTCCAGGTCGTTCTATCTCCAGGTCGTTGCATCTCCAAGTCGTTCTATCTCCAGGTGGTTCTATCTCCAGGTCCTCCTATCTCCAGGTGGTTCTATCTCCAGGTCGTTCTATCTTCAGGTCGTTTTGCATCTCCAGGTCGTTTTGCATCTCCAGGTCGTTTTGCATCTCCAGGTCGTTGCATCTCCAGGTCGTTGCATCTCCAGGTCGTTGCATCTCCAGGTCGTTACATCTCCAGGTCGTTACATCTCCAGGTCGTTTCATCTCCAGGTCGTTACATCTCCAGGTCGTTTCATCTCCAGGTCGTTGCATCTCCAGGTCGTTGCATCTCCAGGTCGTTACATCTCCAGGTCATTGCATCTCCAGGTCGTTACATCTCCAGGTCGTTGCATCTCCAGGTCGTTCTATCTCCAGGTCGTTCTATCTCCAGGTCGTTCTATCTCCAGGTCGTTCTATCTCCAGGTCGTTCTATCTCCAGGTCGTTACATCTCCAGGTCGTTACATCTCCAGGTCATTGCATCTCCAGGTCGTTACATCTCCAGGTCGTTTTTAATCTCCAGGTCGTTACATCTCCAGGTCGTTTTTAATCTCCAGGTCGTTTTTAATCTCCAGGTCGTTACATCTCCAGGTCATTGCATCTCCAGGTCGTTACATCTCCAGGTCGTTACATCTCCAGGTCGTTACATCTCCAGGTCGTTCTATCTCCAGGTCGTTACATCTCCAGGTCGTTGCATCTCCAGGTCGTTGCATCTCCAGGTCGTTGCATCTCCAGGTCGTTACATCTCCAGGTCATTGCATCTCCAGGTCGTTACATCTCCAGGTCGTTGCATCTCCAGGTCGTTCTATCTCCAGGTCGTTCTATCTCCAGGTCGTTCTATCTCCAGGTCGTTCTATCTCCAGGTCGTTCTATCTCCAGGTCGTTACATCTCCAGGTCATTGCATCTCCAGGTCGTTACATCTCCAGGTCGTTACATCTCCAGGTCGTTACAACTTGTAATAGAACTGTAAATATGTGAATAAACTATAATAACATGATAGTCATGTGAATGATGCAACAGCCAAGTATTTTAATTTATCTGCAAGATTAGCATATGTTTCACAATGTTCCAGTAGTATCTAAGAAGATACTGTGTGGTATCAAAAGTACGTAAGTACGTAAGTACTGGTAGCAGGTTGACCATGGGTAGTGAGACGAGTGAACTGGACAAACGTAAATCAAGGGGGGGGGCCGGACTGTGCAGGTCAGACTGAGTATCACTAACATCAGGTGTCCTTGTACAGGCCGGGCCTCCCGATTGGATAAGTATAGTGTGATTCATGTTTTAAGATATGGTGTGATACATGTGTTTGAGAGGTGACAAGCAATATCTGTAACTCCACCTCTATGTGTAATATGCTGTGGAAAACCAAATAAAAGGCTATACCAAAAAACAACTCTTTGAGAATGGGTGCAGGAGAACCACTCTGCGTAGCTGTGGTGAACTGCGATTCTCCCTTGCAAGCCAACCAAAGTATTGATCTCTGTGTCGTTTTCTTCTAGTTGAAACGTTCTCCAGATTGGAAAACAAAGGTATTAACCCTAATTTTCTGACACAACGCCAGGTCGTTACAACTCCAGGTCGTTACAACTCCAGGTCGTTGCATCTCCAGGTCATTGCATCTCCAGGTCGTTTCATCTCCAGGTCATTGCATCTCCAGGTCGTTACATCTCCAGGTCATTCCATCTCCGGGTCGTTTCATCTCCAGGTCGTTGCATCTCCAGGTCGTTACATCTCCAGGTCGTTTTTAATCTCCAGGTCATTGCATCTCCAGGTCGTTACATCTCCATGTCGTTTCATCTCCAGGTCATTGCATCTCCAGGTCGTTACATCTCCAGGTCGTTACATCTCCAGGTCATTCCATCTCCAGGTCATTCCATCTCCAGGTCGTTTCATCTCCAGGTCATTGCATCTCCAGGTCGTTACATCTCCAGGTCGTTTTTAATCTCCAGGTCATTGCATCTCCAGGTCGTTACATCTCCAGGTCGTTACATCTCCAGGTCGTTGCATCTCCAGGTCGTTGCATCTCCAGGTCGTTGCATCTCCAGGTCGTTTCATCTCCAGGTCATTTCATCTCCAGGTCGTTGCATCTCCAGGTCGTTACATCTCCAGGTCGTTTTTAATCTCCAGGTCGTTTTTAATCTCCAGGTCGTTACATCTCCAGGTCATTGCATCTCCAGGTCGTTACATCTCCAGGTCGTTACATCTCCAGGTCGTTACATCTCCAGGTCGTTCTATCTCCAGGTCGTTACATCTCCAGGTCGTTGCATCTCCAGGTCGTTGCATCTCCAGGTCGTTGCATCTCCAGGTCGTTACATCTCCAGGTCATTGCATCTCCAGGTCGTTACATCTCCAGGTCGTTGCATCTCCAGGTCGTTCTATCTCCAGGTCGTTCTATCTCCAGGTCGTTCTATCTCCAGGTCGTTGCATCTCCAGGTCATTGCATCTCCAAGTCATTGCATCTCCAGGTCGTTACATCTCCAGGTCGTTCTATCTCCAGGTCGTTCTATCTCCAGGTCCTTCTATCTCCAGGTCCTTCTATCTCCAGGTCCTTCTATCTCCAGGTCCTTCTATCTCCAGGTCGTTTCATCTCCAGGTCGTTTCATCTCCAGGTCGTTACATCTCCAGGTCGTTGCATCTCCAGGTCGTTGCATCTCCAGGTCGTTTCATCTCCAGGTCGTTTCATCTCCAGGTCGTTGCATCTCCAGGTCGTTTCATCTCCAGGTCGTTGCATCTCCAGGTCGTTGCATCTCCAGGTCATTGCATCTCCAGGTCATTGCATCTCCAGGTCGTTACATCTCCAGGTCGTTACATCTCCAGGTCCTTCTATCTCCAGGTCCTTCTATCTCCAGGTCCTTCTATCTCCAGGTCGTTCTATCTCCAGGTCGTTCTATCTCCAGGTCGTTGCATCTCCAGGTCGTTCTATCTCCAGGTCGTTCTATCTCCAGGTCGTTGCATCTCCAGGTCATTGCATCTCCAAGTCATTGCATCTCCAGGTCGTTACATCTCCAGGTCGTTCTATCTCCAGGTCGTTCTATCTCCAGGTCCTTCTATCTCCAGGTCCTTCTATCTCCAGGTCCTTCTATCTCCAGGTCCTTCTATCTCCAGGTCGTTTCATCTCCAGGTCGTTTCATCTCCAGGTCGTTACATCTCCAGGTCGTTGCATCTCCAGGTCGTTGCATCTCCAGGTCGTTTCATCTCCAGGTCGTTTCATCTCCAGGTCGTTGCATCTCCAGGTCGTTTCATCTCCAGGTCGTTGCATCTCCAGGTCGTTGCATCTCCAGGTCGTTGCATCTCCAGGTCGTTGCATCTCCAGGTCATTGCATCTCCAGGTCATTGCATCTCCAGGTCGTTACATCTCCAGGTCGTTACATCTCCAGGTCCTTCTATCTCCAGGTCCTTCTATCTCCAGGTCCTTCTATCTCCAGGTCGTTCTATCTCCAGGTCGTTGCATCTCCAGATCGTTCTATCTTCAGGTCGTTCTATCTCCAGGTCGTTGCATCTCCAGGTCATTGCATCTCCAAGTCATTGCATCTCCAGGTCGTTACATCTCCAGGTCGTTCTATCTCCAGGTCGTTCTATCTCCAGGTCCTTCTATCTCCAGGTCCTTCTATCTCCAGGTCCTTCTATCTCCAGGTCGTTCTATCTCCAGGTCGTTGCATCTCCAGGTCGTTCTATCTCCAGGTCGTTCTATCTCCAGGTCGTTCTATCTCCAGGTCGTTACATCTCCAGGTCGTTCTATCTCCAGGTCGTTGCATCTCCAGGTCGTTCTATCTCCAGGTGGTTCTATCTCCAGGTCGTTCTATCTCCAGGTGGTTCTATCTCCAGGTCGTTCTATCTTCAGGTCGTTTTGCATCTCCAGGTCGTTTTGCATCTCCAGGTCGTTTTGCATCTCCAGGTCGTTGCATCTCCAGGTCGTTGCATCTCCAGGTCGTTGCATCTCCAGGTCGTTACATCTCCAGGTCGTTACATCTCCAGGTCGTTTCATCTCCAGGTCGTTACATCTCCAGGTCGTTTCATCTCCAGGTCGTTGCATCTCCAGGTCGTTGCATCTCCAGGTCGTTACATCTCCAGGTCGTTACATCTCCAGGTCGTTACATCTCCAGGTCGTTTTTAATCTCCAGGTCGTTACATCTCCAGGTCGTTTTTTAACTCCAGGTCGTTTTTAATCTCCAGGTCGTTACATCTCCAGGTCATTGCATCTCCAGGTCGTTACATCTCCAGGTCGTTACATCTCCAGGTCGTTACATCTCCAGGTCGTTCTATCTCCAGGTCGTTACATCTCCAGGTCGTTGCATCTCCAGGTCGTTGCATCTCCAGGTCGTTACATCTCCAGGTCATTGCATCTCCAGGTCGTTACATCTCCAGGTCGTTGCATCTCCAGGTCGTTCTATCTCCAGGTCGTTCTATCTCCAGGTCGTTCTATCTCCAGGTCGTTCTATCTCCAGGTCGTTCTATCTCCAGGTCATTGCATCTCCAGGTCGTTACATCTCCAGGTCGTTACATCTCCAGGTCGTTACAACTTGTAATAGAACTGTAAATATGTGAATAAACTATAATAACATGATAGTCATGTGAATGATGCAACAGCCAAGTATTTTAATTTATCTGCAAGATTAGCATATGTTTCACAATGTTCCAGTAGTATCTAAGAAGATACTGTGCGGTATCAAAAGTACGTAAGTACGTAAGTACTGGTAGCAGGTTGACCATGGGTAGTGAGACGAGTGAACTGGACAAACGTAAATCAAGGGGGGGGCCGGACTGTGCAGGTCAGACTGAGTATCACTAACATCAGGTGTCCTTGTACAGGCCGGGCCTCCCGACTGGATAAGTATAGTGTGATTCATGTTTTAAGATATGGTGTGATACATGTGTTTGAGAAGTGACAAGCAATATCTGTAACTCCACCTCTATGTGTAATATGCTGTGGAAAACCAAATAAAAGGCTATACCAAAAAACAACTCTTTGAGAATGGGTGCAGGAGAACCACTCTGCGTAGCTGTGGTGAACTGCGATTCTCCCTTGCAAGCCAACCAAAGTATTGATCTCTGTGTCGTTTTCTTCTAGTTGAAACGTTCTCCAGATTGGAAAACAAAGGTATTAACCCTAATTTTCTGACACAACTCCAGGTCGTTACAACTCCAGGTCGTTACAACTCCAGGTCGTTGCATCTCCAGGTCATTGCATCTCCAGGTCGTTACATCTCCAGGTCATTGCATCTCCAGGTCGTTACATCTCCAGGTCGTTGCATCTCCAGGTCGTTACATCTCCAGGTCGTTACATCTCCAGGTCATTGCATCTCCAGGTCGTTACATCTCCAGGTCATTGCATCTCCAGGTCATTGCATCTCCAGGTCGTTACATCTCCAGGTCATTGCATCTCCAGGTCGTTACATCTCCAGGTCATTGCATCTCCAGGTCGTTGCATCTCCAGGTCGTTGCATCTCCAGGTCGTTGCATCTCCAGGTCGTTGCATCTCCAGGTCGTTGCATCTCCAGGTCGTTCTATCTCCAGGTGGTTCTATCTCCAGGTGGTTCTATCTCCAGGTGGTTCTATCTCCAGGTCGTTCTATCTTCAGGTCGTTTTGCATCTCCAGGTAGTTTTGCATCTCCAGGTCGTTTTGCATCTCCAGGTCGTTGCATCTCCAGGTCGTTGCATCTCCAGGTCGTTGCATCTCCAGGTCGTTGCATCTCCAGGTCGTTGCATCTCCAGGTCGTTGCATCTCCAGGTCGTTACATCTCCAGGTCGTTACATCTCCAGGTCGTTTCATCTCCAGGTCGTTACATCTCCAGGTCGTTTCATCTCCAGGTCGTTGCATCTCCAGGTCGTTTCATCTCCAGGTCGTTGCATCTCCAGGTCGTTGCATCTCCAGGTCGTTGCATCTCCAGGTCGTTTCATCTCCAGGTCGTTGCATCTCCAGGTCGTTTCATCTCCAGGTCGTTGCATCTCCAGGTCGTTGCATCTCCAGGTCGTTGCATTTCCAGGTCGTTGCATCTCCAGGTCGTTTCATCTCCAGGTCGTTACATCTCCAGGTCGTTACATCTCCAGGTCATTGCATCTCCAGGTCGTTACATCTCCAGGTCGTTACATCTCCAAGTCGTTACATCTCCAGGTCGTTGCATCTCCAGGTCGTTACATCTCCAGGTCGTTACATCTCCAGGTCGTTACATCTCCAGGTCGTTCTATCTCCAGGTCGTTCTATCTCCAGGTCATTCTATCTCCAGGTCGTTACATCTCCAGGTCGTTACATCTCCAGGTCGTTACATCTCCAGGTCATTGCATCTCCAGGTCGTTACATCTCCAGGTCGTTACATCTCCAGGTCGTTACAACTTGTAATAGAACTGTAAATATGTGAATAAACTATAATAAAATTATAGTCATGTGACTGATGCAACAGCCAAGTATTTGAATTTATCTGCAAGATTAGCATATGTTTCAAAATGTTCCAGTAGTATCTAAGAAGATACTGTGTGGTATCAAAAGTACGTAAGTACGTAAGTACTGGTAGCAGGTTGACCATAGGTAGTGAGACAACGAGTGAACTGGACAAACGTAAATCAAGGGGGGGGGGGGGGGGGGGGGGGCGGACTGTGCAGGTCAGACTGAGTATCACTAACATCAGGTGTCCTTGTACAGGCCGGGCCTCCCGATTGGATAAGTATAGTGTGATTCATGTTTTAAGATATGGTGTGATACATGTGTTTGAGAGGTGACAAGCAATATCTGTAACTCCACCTCTATGTGTAATATGCTGTGGAAAACCAAATAAAAGGCTATACCAAAAAACAACTCTTTGAGAATGGGTGCAGGAGAACCACTCTGCGTTGCTGTGGTGAACTGCGATTCTCCCTTGCAAGCCAACCAAAGTATTGATCTCTGTGTCGTTTCAGGTCGTTACATCTCCAGGTCGTTGCATCTCCAGGTCGTTACATCTCCAGGTCGTTACATCTCCAGTTCGTTGCATCTCCAGGTCGTTCTATCTCCAGGTCGTTCTATCTCCAGGTCGTTCTATCTCCAGGTCGTTACATCTCCAGGTCGTTCTATCTCCAGGTCGTTCTATCTCCAGGTCGTTACATCTCCAGGTCGTTACATCTCCAGGTCGTTACATCTCCAGGTCGTTACATCTCCAGGTCGTTTTTAATCTCCAGGTCGTTACATCTCCAGGTCGTTTTTAATCTCCAGGTCGTTACATCTCCAGGTCGTTGCATCTCCAGGTCGTTACATCTCCAGGTCATTGCATCTCCAGGTCGTTGCATCTCCAGGTCGTTGCATCTCCAGGTCGTTACATCTCCAGGTCGTTACATCTCCAGGTCGTTACATCTCCAGGTCGTTACATCTCCAGGTCGTTTTTAATCTCCAGGTCGTTACATCTCCAGGTCGTTTTTAATCTCCAGGTCGTTACATCTCCAGGTCGTTGCATCTCCAGGTCGTTACATCTCCAGGTCATTGCATCTCCAGGTCGTTGCATCTCCAGGTCGTTGCATCTCCCGGTCGTTACATCTCCAGGTCGTTACAACTTGTAATAGAACTGTAATTATGTGAATAAACTATAATAAAATGATAGTCATGTGAATGATGCAACAGCCAAGTATTTGAATTTATCTGCAAGATTAGCATATGTTTCACAATGTTCCAGTAGTATCTAAGAAGATACTGTGTGGTATCAAAAGTATGTAAGTAAGTACTGGTAGCAGGTTGACCATGGGTAGTGAGACAACGAGTGAACTGGACAAACGTAAATCAAGGGGGGGGGGGCCGGACTGTGCAGGTCAGACTGAGTATCACTAACATCAGGTGTCCTTGTACAGGCCGGGCCTCCCGATTGGATAAGTATAGTGTGATTCTTGTTTTAAGATATGGTGTGATACATGTGTTTGAGAGGTGACAAGCAATATCTGTAACTCCACCTCTATGTGTAATATGCTGTGGAAAACCAAATAAAAGGCTATACCAAAAAACAACTCTTTGAGAATGGGTGCAGGAGAACCACTCTGCGTAGCTGTGGTGAACCGCGATTCTCCCTTGCAAGCCAACCAAAGTATCGATCTCTGTGTCGTTTTCTTCTAGTTGAAACGTTCTCCAGATTGGAAAACAAAGGTATTAACCCTAATTTTCTGACACAACTCCAGGTCGTTACAACTCCAGGTCGTTACATCTCCAGGTCGTTGCATCTCCAGGTCGTTGCATCTCCAGGTCGTTGCATCTCCAGGTCGTTACATCTCCAGGTCGTTGCATCTCCAGGTCGTTGCATCTCCAGGTCGTTGCATCTCGAGGTCGTTGCATCTCCAGGTCGTTGCATCTCCAGGTCATTACATCTCCAGGTCGTTGCATCTCCAGGTCGTTACATCTCCAGGTCGTTACATCTCCAGGTCGTTCTATCTCCAGGTCGTTCTATCTCCAGGTCGTTACATCTCCAGGTCGTTACATCTCCAGGTCGTTACATCTCCAGGTCGTTACATCTCCAGGTCGTTACATCTCCAGGTCGTTTTTAATCTCCAGGTCGTTACATCTCCAGGTCGTTTTTAATCTCCAGGTCGTTACATCTCCAGGTCATTGCATCTCCAGGTCGTTACATCTCCAGGTCGTTACATCTCCAGGTCGTTACATCTCCAGGTCGTTGCATCTCCAGGTCATTGCATCTCCAAGTCATTGCATCTCCAGGTCGTTACATCTCCAGGTCGTTCTATCTCCAGGTCGTTCTATCTCCAGGTCCTTCTATCTCCAGGTCCTTCTATCTCCAGGTCCTTCTATCTCCAGGTCGTTTCATCTCCAGGTCGTTTCATCTCCAGGTCGTTACATCTCCAGGTCGTTGCATCTCCAGGTCGTTGCATCTCCAGGTCGTTTCATCTCCAGGTCGTTTCATCTCCAGGTCGTTGCATCTCCAGGTCGTTTCATCTCCAGGTCGTTGCATCTCCAGGTCGTTGCATCTCCAGGTCGTTGCATCTCCAGGTCGTTGCATCTCCAGGTCGTTGCATCTCCAGGTCATTGCATCTCCAGGTCATTGCATCTCCAGGTCGTTACATCTCCAGGTCGTTACATCTCCAGGTCCTTCTATCTCCAGGTCCTTCTATCTCCAGGTCCTTCTATCTCCAGGTCGTTCTATCTCCAGGTCGTTCTATCTCCAGGTCGTTGCATCTCCAGATCGTTCTATCTTCAGGTCGTTCTATCTCCAGGTCGTTGCATCTCCAGGTCATTGCATCTCCAAGTCATTGCATCTCCAGGTCGTTACATCTCCAGGTCGTTCTATCTCCAGGTCGTTCTATCTCCAGGTCCTTCTATCTCCAGGTCCTTCTATCTCCAGGTCCTTCTATCTCCAGGTCCTTCTATCTCCAGGTCGTTCTATCTCCAGGTCGTTGCATCTCCAGGTCGTTCTATCTCCAGGTCGTTCTATCTCCAGGTCGTTCTATCTCCAGGTCGTTCTATCTCCAGGTCGTTACATCTCCAGGTCGTTCTATCTCCAGGTCGTTGCATCTCCAGGTCGTTCTATCTCCATGTGGTTCTATCTCCAGGTCGTTCTATCTCCAGGTGGTTCTATCTCCAGGTCGTTCTATCTTCAGGTCGTTTTGCATCTCCAGGTCGTTTTGCATCTCCAGTTCGTTTTGCATCTCCAGGTCGTTGCATCTCCAGGTCGTTGCATCTCCAGGTCGTTGCATCTCCAGGTCGTTACATCTCCAGGTCGTTACATCTCCAGGTCGTTTCATCTCCAGGTCGTTACATCTCCAGGTCGTTTCATCTCCAGGTCGTTGCATCTCCAGGTCGTTGCATCTCCAGGTCGTTACATCTCCAGGTCGTTGCATCTCCAGGTCGTTCTATCTCCAGGTCGTTCTATCTCCAGGTCGTTCTATCTCCAGGTCGTTCTATCTCCAGGTCGTTCTATCTCCAGGTCGTTCTATCTTCAGGTCGTTACATCTCCAGGTCGTTACATCTCCAGGTCATTGCATCTCCAGGTCGTTACATCTCCAGGTCGTTACATCTCCAGGTCGTTACATCTCCAGGTCGTTTTTAATCTCCAGGTCGTTACATCTCCAGGTCGTTTTTAATCTCCAGGTCGTTTTTAATCTCCAGGTCGTTACATCTCCAGGTCATTGCATCTCCAGGTCGTTACATCTCCAGGTCGTTACATCTCCAGGTCGTTACATCTCCAGGTCGTTCTATCTCCAGGTCGTTACATCTCCAGGTCGTTGCATCTCCAGGTCGTTGCATCTCCAGGTCGTTACATCTCCAGGTCATTGCATCTCCAGGTCGTTACATCTCCAGGTCGTTGCATCTCCAGGTCGTTCTATCTCCAGGTCGTTCTATCTCCAGGTCGTTCTATCTCCAGGTCGTTCTATCTCCAGGTCATTGCATCTCCAGGTCGTTACATCTCCAGGTCGTTACATCTCCAGGTCGTTACAACTTGTAATAGAACTGTAAATATGTGAATAAACTATAATAACATGATAGTCATGTGAATGATGCAACAGCCAAGTATTTTAATTTATCTGCAAGATTAGCATATGTTTCACAATGTTCCAGTAGTATCTAAGAAGATACTGTGTGGTATCAAAAGTACGTAAGTACGTAAGTACTGGTAGCAGGTTGACCATGGGTAGTGAGACGAGTGAACTGGACAAACGTAAATCAAGGGGGGGGCCGGACTGTGCAGGTCAGACTGAGTATCACTAACATCAGGTGTCCTTGTACAGGCCGGGCCTCCCGACTGGATAAGTATAGTGTGATTCATGTTTTAAGATATGGTGTGATACATGTGTTTGAGAAGTGACAAGCAATATCTGTAACTCCACCTCTATGTGTAATATGCTGTGGAAAACCAAATAAAAGGCTATACCAAAAAACAACTCTTTGAGAATGGGTGCAGGAGAACCACTCTGCGTAGCTGTGGTGAACTGCGATTCTCCCTTGCAAGCCAACCAAAGTATTGATCTCTGTGTCGTTTTCTTCTAGTTGAAACGTTCTCCAGATTGGAAAACAAAGGTATTAACCCTAATTTTCTGACACAACTCCAGGTCGTTACAACTCCAGGTCGTTACAACTCCAGGTCGTTGCATCTCCAGGTCATTGCATCTCCAGGTCGTTACATCTCCAGGTCATTGCATCTCCAGGTCGTTACATCTCCAGGTCGTTGCATCTCCAGGTCGTTACATCTCCAGGTCGTTACATCTCCAGGTCATTGCATCTCCAGGTCGTTACATCTCCAGGTCATTGCATCTCCAGGTCATTGCATCTCCAGGTCGTTACATCTCCAGGTCATTGCATCTCCAGGTCGTTACATCTCCAGGTCATTGCATCTCCAGGTCGTTGCATCTCCAGGTCGTTGCATCTCCAGGTCGTTGCATCTCCAGGTCGTTGCATCTCCAGGTCGTTGCATCTCCAGGTCGTTCTATCTCCAGGTGGTTCTATCTCCAGGTGGTTCTATCTCCAGTTGGTTCTATCTCCAGGTCGTTCTATCTTCAGGTCGTTTTGCATCTCCAGGTAGTTTTGCATCTCCAGGTCGTTTTGCATCTCCAGGTCGTTGCATCTCCAGGTCGTTGCATCTCCAGGTCGTTGCATCTCCAGGTCGTTGCATCTCCAGGTCGTTGCATCTCCAGGTCGTTGCATCTCCAGGTCGTTACATCTCCAGGTCGTTACATCTCCAGGTCGTTTCATCTCCAGGTCGTTACATCTCCAGGTCGTTTCATCTCCAGGTCGTTGCATCTCCAGGTCGTTTCATCTCCAGGTCGTTGCATCTCCAGGTCGTTGCATCTCCAGGTCGTTGCATCTCCAGGTCGTTTCATCTCCAGGTCGTTGCATCTCCAGGTCGTTTCATCTCCAGGTCGTTGCATCTCCAGGTCGTTGCATCTCCAGGTCGTTGCTTTTCCAGGTCGTTGCATCTCCAGGTCGTTTCATCTCCAGGTCGTTACATCTCCAGGTCGTTACATCTCCAGGTCATTGCATCTCCAGGTCGTTACATCTCCAGGTCGTTACATCTCCAAGTCGTTACATCTCCAGGTCGTTGCATCTCCAGGTCGTTACATCTCCAGGTCGTTACATCTCCAGGTCGTTACATCTCCAGGTCGTTCTATCTCCAGGTCGTTCTATCTCCAGGTCATTCTATCTCCAGGTCGTTACATCTCCAGGTCGTTACATCTCCAGGTCATTGCATCTCCAGGTCGTTACATCTCCAGGTCGTTACATCTCCAGGTCGTTACAACTTGTAATAGAACTGTAAATATGTGAATAAACTATAATAAAATTATAGTCATGTGACTGATGCAACAGCCAAGTATTTGAATTTATCTGCAAGATTAGCATATGTTTCAAAATGTTCCAGTAGTATCTAAGAAGATACTGTGTGGTATCAAAAGTACGTAAGTACGTAAGTACTGGTAGCAGGTTGACCATAGGTAGTGAGACAACGAGTGAACTGGACAAACGTAAATCAAGGGGGGGGGGGGGGGGGGGCGGACTGTGCAGGTCAGACTGAGTATCACTAACATCAGGTGTCCTTGTACAGGCCGGGCCTCCCGATTGGATAAGTATAGTGTGATTCATGTTTTAAGATATGGTGTGATACATGTGTTTGAGAGGTGACAAGCAATATCTGTAACTCCACCTCTATGTGTAATATGCTGTGGAAAACCAAATAAAAGGCTATACCAAAAAACAACTCTTTGAGAATGGGTGCAGGAGAACCACTCTGCGTAGCTGTGGTGAACTGCGATTCTCCCTTGCAAGCCAACCAAAGTATTGATCTCTGTGTCGTTTTATTCTAGTTGAAACGTTCTCCAGATTGGAAAACAAAGGTATTAACCCTAATTTTCTGACACAACTCCAGGTCGTTACAACTCCAGGTCGTTACATCTCCAGGTCGTTACATCTCCAGGTCGTTGCATCTCCAGGTCGTTGCATCTCCAGGTCGTTGCATCTCCAGGTCGTTGCATCTCCAGGTCGTTGCATCTCCAGGTCGTTACATCTCCAGGTCGTTGCATCTCCAGGTCGTTACATCTCCAGGTCGTTACATCTCCAGTTCGTTGCATCTCCAGGTCGTTCTATCTCCAGGTCGTTCTATCTCCAGGTCGTTCTATCTCCAGGTCGTTACATCTCCAGGTCGTTCTATCTCCAGGTCGTTCTATCTCCAGGTCGTTACATCTCCAGGTCGTTACATCTCCAGGTCGTTACATCTCCAGGTCGTTACATCTCCAGGTCGTTTTTAATCTCCAGGTCGTTACATCTCCAGGTCGTTTTTAATCTCCAGGTCGTTACATCTCCAGGTCGTTGCATCTCCAGGTCGTTACATCTCCAGGTCATTGCATCTCCAGGTCGTTGCATCTCCAGGTCGTTGCATCTCCCGGTCGTTACATCTCCAGGTCGTTACAACTTGTAATAGAACTGTAATTATGTGAATAAACTATAATAAAATGATAGTCATGTGAATGATGCAACAGCCAAGTATTTGAATTTATCTGCAAGATTAGCATATGTTTCACAATGTTCCAGTAGTATCTAAGAAGATACTGTGTGGTATCAAAAGTATGTAAGTAAGTACTGGTAGCAGGTTGACCATGGGTAGTGAGACAACGAGTGAACTGGACAAACGTAAATCAAGGGGGGGGGGCCGGACTGTGCAGGTCAGACTGAGTATCACTAACATCAGGTGTCCTTGTACAGGCCGGGCCTCCCGATTGGATAAGTATAGTGTGATTCATGTTTTAAGATATGGTGTGATACATGTGTTTGAGAGGTGACAAGCAATATCTGTAACTCCACCTCTATGTGTAATATGCTGTGGAAAACCAAATAAAAGGCTATACCAAAAAACAACTCTTTGAGAATGGGTGCAGGAGAACCACTCTGCGTAGCTGTGGTGAACTGCGATTCTCCCTTGCAAGCCAACCAAAGTATTGATCTCTGTGTCTTTTTCTTCTAGTTGAAACGTTCTCCAGATTGGAAAACAAAGGTATTAACCCTAATTTTCTGACACAACTCCAGGTCGTTACAACTCCAGGTCGTTACATCTCCAGGTCGTTGCATCTCCAGGTCGTTGCATCTCCAGGTCGTTGCATCTCCAGGTCGTTACATCTCCAGGTCGTTGCATCTCCAGGTCGTTGCATCTCCAGGTCGTTGCATCTCCAGGTCGTTACATCTCCAGGTCGTTGCATCTCCAGGTCGTTACATCTCCAGGTCGTTACATCTCCAGGTCGTTCTATCTCCAGGTCGTTCTATCTCCAGGTCGTTACATCTCCAGGTCGTTACATCTCCAGGTCGTTACATTTCCAGGTCGTTACATCTCCAGGTCGTTTTTAATCTCCAGGTCGTTACATCTCCAGGTCGTTTTTAATCTCCAGGTCGTTACATCTCCAGGTCATTGCATCTCCAGGTCGTTACATCTCCAGGTCGTTACATCTCCAGGTCGTTACATCTCCAGGTCGTTACATCTCCAGGTCGTTACATCTCCAGGTCGTTACATCTCCAGGTCGTTCTATCTCCAGGTCGTTCTATCTCCAGGTCGTTCTATCTCCAGGTCGTTACATCTCCAGGTCGTTGCATCTCCAGGTCAATGCATCTCCAGGTCGTTACATCTCCAGGTCATTGCATCTCCAAGTCGTTACATCTCCAGGTCGTTGCATCTCCAGGTCGTTCTATCTCCAGGTCGTTCTATCTCCAGGTCGTTCTATCTCCAGGTCGTTCTATCTCCAGGTCGTTCTATCTCCAGGTCGTTCTATCTCCAGGTCGTTACATCTCCAGGTCGTTACATCTCCAGGTCATTGCATCTCCAGGTCGTTACATCTCCAGGTTGTTACATCTCCAGGTCGTTACATCTCCAGGTCGTTACATCTCCAGGTAGTTTTTAATCTCCAGGTCGTTACATCTCCAGGTCGTTTTTAATCTCCAGGTCGTTACATCTCCAGGTCATTGCATCTCCAGGTCGTTACATCTCCAGGTCGTTACATCTCCAGGTCGTTACATCTCCAGGTCGTTCTATCTCCAGGTCGTTCTATCTCCAGGTCGTTACATCTCCAGGTCGTTGCATCTCCAGGTCGTTGCATCTCCAGGTCGTTACATCTCCAGGTCATTGCATCTCCAGGTCGTTACATCTCCAGGTCGTTGCATCTCCAGGTCGTTCTATCTCCAGGTCGTTCTATCTCCAGGTCGTTCTATCTCCAGGTCGTTCTATCTCCAGGTCGTTCTATCTCCAGGTCGTTACATCTCCAGGTCGTTACATCTCCAGGTCGTTGCATCTCCAGGTCGTTGCATCTCCAGGTCGTTACATCTCCAGGTCGTTACAACTTGTAATAGAACTGTAAATATGTGAATAAACTATAATAAAATGATAGTCATGTGAATGATGCAACAGCCAAGTATTTGAATTTATCTGCAAGATTAGCATATGTTTCACAATGTTCCAGTAGTATCTAAGAAGATACTGTGTGGTATCAAAAGTACGTAAGTACGTAAGTACTGGTAGCAGGTTGACCATGGGTAGTGAGACAACGAGTGAACTGGACAAACGTAAATCAAGGGGGGGGGGGGCCGGACTGTGCAGGTCAGACTGAGTATCACTAACATCAGGTGTCCTTGTACAGGCCGGGCCTCCCGATTGGATAAGTATAGTGTGATTCATGTTTTAAGATATGGTGTGATACATGTGTTTGAGAGGTGACAAGCAATATCTGTAACTCCACCTCTATGTGTAATATGCTGTGGAAAACCAAATAAAAGGCTATACCAAAAAACAACTCTTTGAGAATGGGTGCAGGAGAACCACTCTGCGTAGCTGTGGTGAACTGCGATTCTCCCTTGCAAGCCAACCAAAGTGTCGTTTTATTCTAGTTGAAACGTTCTCCAGATTGGAAAACAAAGGTATTAACCCTAATTTTCTGACACAACTCCAGGTCGTTACAACTCCAGGTCGTTACATCTCCAGGTCGTTACATCTCCAGGTCGTTGCATCTCCAGGTCGTTGCATCTCCAGGTCGTTGCATCTCCAGGTCGTTGCATCTCCAGGTCGTTGCATCTCCAGGTCGTTACATCTCCAGGTCGTTGCATCTCCAGGTCGTTACATCTCCAGGTCGTTACATCTCCAGTTCGTTGCATCTCCAGGTCGTTCTATCTCCAGGTCGTTCTATCTCCAGGTCGTTCTATCTCCAGGTCGTTACATCTCCAGGTCGTTCTATCTCCAGGTCGTTCTATCTCCAGGTCGTTACATCTCCAGGTCGTTACATCTCCAGGTCGTTACATCTCCAGGTCGTTACATCTCCAGGTCGTTTTTAATCTCCAGGTCGTTACATCTCCAGGTCGTTTTTAATCTCCAGGTCGTTACATCTCCAGGTCGTTGCATCTCCAGGTCGTTACATCTCCAGGTCATTGCATCTCCAGGTCGTTGCATCTCCAGGTCGTTGCATCTCCCGGTCGTTACATCTCCAGGTCGTTACAACTTGTAATAGAACTGTAATTATGTGAATAAACTATAATAAAATGATAGTCATGTGAATGATGCAACAGCCAAGTATTTGAATTTATCTGCAAGATTAGCATATGTTTCACAATGTTCCAGTAGTATCTAAGAAGATACTGTGTGGTATCAAAAGTATGTAAGTAAGTACTGGTAGCAGGTTGACCATGGGTAGTGAGACAACGAGTGAACTGGACAAACGTAAATCAAGGGGGGGGGGGCCGGACTGTGCAGGTCAGACTGAGTATCACTAACATCAGGTGTCCTTGTACAGGCCGGGCCTCCCGATTGGATAAGTATAGTGTGATTCATGTTTTAAGATATGGTGTGATACTTGTGTTTGAGAGGTGACAAGCAATATCTGTAACTCCACCTCTATGTGTAATATGCTGTGGAAAACCAAATAAAAGGCTATACCAAAAAACAACTCTTTGAGAATGGGTGCAGGAGAACCACTCTGCGTAGCTGTGGTTAACCGCGATTCTCCCTTGCAAGCCAACCAAAGTATCGATCTCTGTGTCGTTTTCTTCTAGTTGAAACGTTCTCCAGATTGGAAAACAAAGGTATTAACCCTAATTTTCTGACACAACTCCAGGTCGTTACAACTCCAGGTCGTTACATCTCCAGGTCGTTGCATCTCCAGGTCGTTGCATCTCCAGGTCGTTGCATCTCCAGGTCGTTGCATCTCCAGGTCGTTGCATCTCCAGGTCGTTGCATCTCCAGGTCGTTGCATCTCCAGGTCGTTGCATCTCCAGGTCGTTACATCTCCAGGTCGTTGCATCTCCAGGTCGTTACATCTCCAGGTCGTTACATCTCCAGGTCGTTCTATCTCCAGGTCGTTCTATCTCCAGGTCGTTACATCTCCAGGTCGTTACATCTCCAGGTCGTTACATCTCCAGGTCGTTACATCTCCAGGTCGTTACATCTCCAGGTCGTTTTTAATCTCCAGGTCGTTACATCTCCAGGTCGTTTTTAATCTCCAGGTCGTTACATCTCCAGGTCATTGCATCTCCAGGTCGTTACATCTCCAGGTCGTTACATCTCCAGGTCGTTACATCTCCAGGTCGTTACATCTCCAGGTCGTTACATCTCCAGGTCGTTCTATCTCCAGGTCGTTCTATCTCCAGGTCGTTCTATCTCCAGGTCGTTACATCTCCAGGTCGTTGCATCTCCAGGTCGTTACATCTCCAGGTCATTGCATCTCCAGGTCGTTACATCTCCAGGTCGTTGCATCTCCAGGTCGTTCTATCTCCAGGTCGTTCTATCTCCAGGTCGTTCTATCTCCAGGTCGTTCTATCTCCAGGTCGTTCTATCTCCAGGTCGTTCTATCTCCAGGTCGTTACATCTCCAGGTCGTTACATCTCCAGGTCATTGCATCTCCAGGTCGTTACATCTCCAGGTTGTTACATCTCCAGGTCGTTACATCTCCAGGTCGTTACATCTCCAGGTCGTTTTTAATCTCCAGGTCGTTACATCTCCAGGTCGTTTTTAATCTCCAGGTCGTTACATCTCCAGGTCATTGCATCTCCAGGTCGTTACATCTCCAGGTCGTTACATCTCCAGGTCGTTACATCTCCAGGTCGTTCTATCTCCAGGTCGTTCTATCTCCAGGTCGTTACATCTCCAGGTCGTTGCATCTCCAGGTCGTTGCATCTCCAGGTCGTTACATCTCCAGGTCATTGCATCTCCAGGTCGTTACATCTCCAGGTCGTTGCATCTCCAGGTCGTTCTATCTCCAGGTCGTTCTATCTCCAGGTCGTTCTATCTCCAGGTCGTTCTATCTCCAGGTCGTTCTATCTCCAGGTCGTTACATCTCCAGGTCGTTACATCTCCAGGTCGTTGCATCTCCAGGTCGTTGCATCTCCAGGTCGTTACAACTTGTAATAGAACTGTAAATATGTGAATAAACTATAATAAAATGATAGTCATGTGAATGATGCAACAGCCAAGTATTTGAATTTATCTGCAAGATTAGCATATGTTTCACAATGTTCCAGTAGTATCTAAGAAGATACTGTGTGGTATCAAAAGTACGTAAGTACGTAAGTACTGGTAGCAGGTTGACCATGGGTAGTGAGACAACGAGTGAACTGGACAAACGTAAATCAAGGGGGGGGGGGCCGGACTGTGCAGGTCAGACTGAGTATCACTAACATCAGGTGTCCTTGTACAGGCCGGGCCTCCCGATTGGATAAGTATAGTGTGATTCATGTTTTAAGATATGGTGTGATACATGTGTTTGAGAGGTGACAAGCAATATCTGTAACTCCACCTCTATGTGTAATATGCTGTGGAAAACCAAATAAAAGGCTATACCAAAAAACAACTCTTTGAGAATGGGTGCAGGAGAACCACTCTGCGTAGCTGTGGTGAACTGCGATTCTCCCTTGCAAGCCAACCAAAGTGTCGTTTTATTCTAGTTGAAACGTTCTCCAGATTGGAAAACAAAGGTATTAACCCTAATTTTCTGACACAACTCCAGGTCGTTACATCTCCTCGTAACAGTGAGGAGATGTGGACCATGCCTCGTGTGTTTCTCCATCTCTCTCTTTCTCATAGTGAACGTCTCCATTGTGAAATCAATATCAATCTTATCTTATCTCATGAGACAACTACTTTAAGAAACGTTATGCCACTTCTCAAGTCATATGAATAATGAGTACAGTGGAGTGTCACTATTTTCCAAGAACACCACCCACTTATCAAACCTAGAGCTGCGGTAATTGGCAGTTGTGAACATCACGCTGAAGTGTCACCGCTCCACACCGGTAAATGAGGCCACCGCCATGGGCGTCGGAACCATTCATTGTGAGGGGGACGTGTCCCCCCCACTTTTGAAAAGTGGTTGATTTGTCCCCCCCACTTTCACAACGTGAATTTTCATTGACTTTACATTTACTAGTTTAGACTGGACCTTTTCAATAGGCTCCCCAAGGCCAAACAATTAAATATAACCCGCGCCTTATTTTCCATACATTTAAAAACATATTTATTGGCATTATCCCATTATCCGCGCCAGTATCGCGTCGCTCCGCGGCGCATCCGCTCCGCTTTGCGTAGCTGTGTTCATGCGGCTCCTCACCTCAGAGCGGCTGAAATGTAAACATGTCTCTGTAAACCGCTGAAAAACGGCTAAAGTGAGAATACTGAGGATTATTGTTGGACGGACGGACAGATTTGACCACACCGAAGCACAAGGACACTCGTGCATCGTGTTTCCGGAGTTTTTTACGGATTATCACATGGAGGAGCAGGGCTTTTCGCGTCCTCGGCAGGTGGACAGCGTGTTTCCCTTCTTCATCGGTACAAAGGGCCTGACAGTAACTTTAAGGTGAGGAACATCAGTTTTGGACGTGTTTGTAAAGCGAGTGATGAAACTGATGTAGCGTGAGTTTGGGGAAACTGCCCCGGGCTAACACGAGTGTTCAACCGGTCAATACGCCCGTTAAACCTCACTGTCTGGACTCTAACTTAACCAAATAACATCTGAATTATTCATTGGACGGATAAATGTTTGCTTCCTTTACCCCTTGACTAAATTTTATCTGCGTTTGTGGGAAATGTGAAGATACAAGCGTTGAGATGTTTCTTTGCGATGGCGGGAGTTAACGGGTGAGGCTGAAGCTAAATGTGGACACAAACACGAGCGCCGTCTCATAAGAGTTTCATTCACTGAGTTTTTTTCACAAAGCGTCATGAAGCCAGGACTGGACAGGAGAACAGCGGCTCCACAGGTGTTTGTTTATCCGCCCTATATGTCCACCCAGCTGCCAGGAGGTGCGCTGTTGAGCTGATCGAGTCTCTCACGTATTCTTGAAGTAGCGCTCGATTTGGATGTAGTCCCGCTAAAGCAATAACATTGCTCTGTGTCCTGACCGTATCCCACTGTAGTTCTTAATGTTAATTTGTTTTTATCAGTGTTTCTTATACACTGAATTTATGTAACTGAATGAAAATTCTAAATTCTCGGGATGTCCCCTGCCGGGCTCAGAGCAAGGCCTCATTTGAAAGCTAAGACCGACAAAATTGATCTAAGATTTTTCCTTGCATTGTTTGTTACTCTTTCATCGTGTTTTGGGTGTTTTTTGTCCCTTTTTTTTGTCACCTGTTTAGTTCTGTCTTTGTCGCTTTTTTGTTGCAATTTTTTATTTATTTTTTGTAACTGTTTTGTAACACTTTTTCATTGCTTTCCTTTGGTGCATTTTCATCCTCATTTACGTCTCGACTATGTTGCTATTTTGACGCTGTTCTCAAGAAGCTTTTAGATTTGGGTAAAGCCGAACTGGAGAAAATGTGTTCGTTAAGGCCGGGGGTTAAGAGGTTTAATGCTTTTCTAGGCATTCAAGAGTCTTTCAAGCAGAGCCGTGGGAAGAACTTTTAATTAGGGGGTGCTGAGGGATAAAGTTTACCCCAAAACCACTTTTTCTGTGCATATTTCCTATTTAATAATATTGCCTGCAATTTTCAAACTATCCACCAGGGGGTGCTGCAGCACCCTCAGCACCCTGGGTTCCCACGGCCTTGCTTTCAAGTCTAGTTTGAGGGATGTTTTCCATTTCTTCCTCCTCACAAAAAGCCTTTAAGAACTTGGGAGGTCCATCCACAGATCCTCAATGATGAAAGTGAGTCAGCCCACTTGTGTCCCCCGTTCTGGTGACGGGTCACATGTGTGCGTATTTGACCTTGTAGTGACCCAGCGGCTGGATGAGCACGTGCCTTTACTTTCCGTCACAGTGGCCTCTACAGCGCTTTTGGAAGGTGTTCTCTGCTGACAGAGCCTCGAACCAGAAAACCTACAAAATAATTGATCCTGGAACGTCAAAGAGGCCGTCGTGATGGAAAGTAAAGGTGCCACTGAGCACTCATACAGCCGCTGGGTCTTTTCTTTTTGCATAAAAAGTTGCATAATGCACCTTTAAAGTTGCAAAATAAATACATGATAAAGTAAAAGTAGTTTAGTTTAGCTTATTTATTTATTTGAGTAAGTACTATCACGAGTTAAATGACTTTTAATGGCCCACATTTTTTATATTTTTTTTTTTATATATATAACACTGTCCTTGCCCCAAGTGGAGGAGTTCAAGTATCTCGGGGTCGTGTTCACGAGTGAGGGACGGATGGAGCGTGAGATCGGTAGACGGATCGGTGCGGCGTCAGCAGTGATGCGGTCGCTGTATCGGACTGTTGTGGTGAAGAGGGAGCTGAGTCTGAGGCAAAGCTCTCGATTTACCCATCGATCTACGTTCCCACCCTCACCTATGGTCATGAGATCTGGGTAATGACCGAAAAGACAAGATCGCGAATACAAGCGGCCGAAATGAATTTCCTTCGCAGGGTGGCTGGGCGCACCCTCCGAGATCGGGTGAGGAGCTCAGTTACCCGGGAGGAGCTCGGAGTAGAGTCGCTGCTCCTCCACGTCGAAAGGAGCCAGCTGAGGTGGCTAGGGCATCTGTTCCGGATGCCTCCTGGTCGCCTCCCTCGGGAGGTGTTCCAGGCATGTCCCACTGGGAGGAGGCCTCGTGGAAGGCCCAGGACACGCTGGTGGGACTATGTCTCCGAGCTGGCCTGGTGTCGCCTCGGGGTCCCCCCAGAACAGCTGAAGGAGGTGTGCGCGGATGGGAAGTCTGGGCATCTCTGCTGAGACTGCTGCCCCCGTGACCCGGATAAAGCAGAAGAAAATGGATGGATGGATGGACATTGTTTTTCTTTAAAACGTAGCCTGTCATTCATTTGCTCAGCTTTAAAGCCGCCCTCAGCTACAGTTTTGCCGGCCCGGATTTGTTGCAAGCTCCGCATGTCCCCCGTCTCACAGATTGCACCCCCACCATGTAAACACATAGGTACACGTGTAGGGATTGCACATGTTTGAAGCAGCAGCAGCTGCAACAACAGTCAGCGGCCAACCCAGTCGTAGTTTAGCATCATGACAGAAGTTTACAAAAGAAACATCTGACCGACCTGCTCTGATGCAGCTGAAATCCTCGTCAAATGCCCGCTTTCTTTAATTATCCAATATCTACAGGGAGCCGTCAGGTCTTTTTCCTCATTATGATCACAAAGCAGCACTTAGAGGCTTAGGGCTGCAGGAAATAAAACACATGCACTGTAAACTTAGTTCTAAATGGAAGTATTATGTTCTAAATGACACAACAAAAAACACACACAATCACAATGTTTACTCAGCTACATATTTTATTTAAGCTGATAATGTTTGTAGGTTGACAAAAAAGTCAAAAAGACACAGCTGACGATGGCATTAAAGCCCACAAATCGTCACTGCAGGACCCATTATGAGTTCTACATGTGTGTTCATCCCGACGTCATTCATTTGTTAGCATTGCAAGCCACATTTGAAATTCTGCCCCACAAAGGCAAGATTAAAGCGCAATAACCCTCTCTTTCAATCCATGAAAAAAGCACTTTCCAAGATAAAGGTCATGTGGATTGCCGTTCACCTCGGACACAGAGGTACTGAGGTACAGAAGTGCATCGCATGAGGTTTTTCGGCTATACTTATATTTCCATACGTACAGGAGTGCTGACAGAGCTTCTTGAATGAGAGGTGACACACCAACTTCTGTCTTCTATCTTCTTACATTCATCTATTTGTTTTCATTTTGTTCAAAGTAAAGTTGTCAATAGACGTTTCTTCATTTGACCCACTGACAGCTCGGTAATAATATGCCTTTCATGAATGGTCCGTTAGCCTGATTAATCCTTTTCCATGGAGGATTTAACCTCTTAACCCCAGGGTTTTATTACTTTAGTCTCAGAGCTTGGATCTTGGCGTTTGGTGCCCATTTGAGCCCAACCCACTCTGAGTCATTGTGATTTGATTGGCTGCAGAGTTACACTGTAGGTCAGACACCATGAGTGACAGTAACATGAAGCTAAATAGTGACCCTTTATTTTCAGTAAAAAGGGTGAAGCCTCATTGCTCTTCAGTCACAGACTGAGAAGTGAAGAAGGAAGTCATGGAGATTCTCATATTGAACATTACAGTTCTGCTGGATGTAACATTAAAAGTTTAAAATTCACGTATTCCTTAGTAATAGTCGTGAACATCCTTAATTTGTGATTGAAATGTCAGTTAATTATTTATTACTCTCATTCTATAAAAACAAACTCTTGCCAGTTGTGGTGCAGCAGGACTGATGTTACAGAAGAAGCTTATGATCATTTCTTCAACACAGTTACTACAGTAACTTTTTTCACCAAAGTAAAAGTAGATCTACCACAGTCCTGTCCACATCTGTCATGGTCCACCATGACCCACCATGACTCAGAAGAACTGGGACACACATGACACTCCATCAGATATAATTGTCCTGTTTTTTTTTTTTTTTTGTAAAAAGAGTAATTAATAAATAACTAATATTTTTAATTATATAATATCAGGATGTTCACATTTGTATTTCTACGTTTTTTTATTGGAAAAATATTTTTTTATATATTTTTAATTTTTACCTTTTTTGGAGTTTCAGAATACGATATGACTCTTATATCCAGCAGAACTCTGAAGTTCTGTCTAGAGCAGAATCTCCATGACTTCAATCTTCACTTCTCAGTCTGGCTGATGAGCAACAACTCCTCAGCTTTTTTTTACAGACAATAAAGATCTCACTATTTAGTGTCATGTTACTGTCACTCATGGTGTCTGACCTAAAGTCTAACTCTGAAGAAATTCAATTCACATTTTCACTGAGAAGGTTGGAAGGGCGCCCCCTGTAAATGTGAATTAAAGGTCTTCAAAGTTAGACTTTAGGTCAGACACCATAAGTGACAGTAACATGACGCTAAATAGTGAGCTCTTCAGTCAGACTGAGAAGAGAAGAAGGAAGTCATGGACATTCTGCTCTAGACAGAACTTCAGAGTTCTGCTGGATAGAAAAGTCATATTGTATTCAGAAACTCAGAAACATAATATACAAAAAAATGTTTTCCCAATCAAAGAAAGGAGAAATATAAATGTGAAATTCCTGAAATCATTAAAAATATTAGTTAATTATTAATTTTCTCTCTTTTTACAAAAAAAAAACCATGACAATTATATCTGATGTTGAGTCATGTGTGTCCCGGTTCTTCTGAGTCATGGTGGGTCATGACAGATGTGGACAGGACTGTGGTAGATCTACTTTTACTTTGGTGTAAATAGTTACTATAGTAACTGTGTTGAAGATATAAACCTCATGAGCTTCTTCTGTAACATCTGTCCACATCCGTTCTGCTGCACCACGACTGACGAGGTTTGTTTTTTATAGAATGAGAGTAATTAATTAACTGACAGTTTAATCACAAATTCAGGATTTTCACCACTATAACTAAGGAATATGTGAATTTTAAACATTTATTGATACATCCAGCAGAAGGGTAATGTTCTAAATGAGAATCTCCATGACTTCCTTCTTCACGTCTCAGTCTGTGACTGAAGAGCAATGGGGCTTCAGCCTTTTTACTGAAAATAAAGCGTCACTATTTAGCGTCATGTTACTGTCACTCATGGTGTCTGACCTACAGTGTAACTCTGCAGCCAATCAAATCACAGTGACTCAGAGTGGGTTGGGCTCAAATGTGACCAACGCCAAGATCCAAGCTCTGAGACTAAAATAATAAAACCCTGGGCTTAAGAGGTTAACTCGACACTGTAACCAGCAGCAACCACAATGTCGAGCCTAAAGCAAGTGTTCCTGTTTGTAACTCAATTGGGAGCGCGGCCAGTGGAGACGCCTTTGTAGTGGGGGGGCACCTGAGCCTCTGAGTCAGTGCGCTGATAGTGATCGGCAGTGTATTTACTCACACGTTGCTTTTTATCAGTGCCAGGCTGAGGCTGTACAGAGACCGCGGCGCTTATCTAAAATGCAATCTTTCTCCACTGTAAAGCACTGAATTTGCGGTCCCGACTCAATGAGTGCGATGCCAGGGGTCAAAATCAATAGGAACGTACGACTTACTGTTCCGCGGGACTCGAGACGTACTGCCTGGCGATGCAGAGGGAAAAGTTCACGTGCTGTTTCGCCTCTTTTGGTGATCATTTTCAAAACACGTCTGCATCGCTATCTTCATTATAAAATGCTGTTTGTCTATTATGTTTTATATCCTACCTGTTCCATTGTACATGTGTTCACTTGTGTCCCATGGTTCGCTCACTCCCTTGAGGACGTTGACTTAACAAATGGGATTACAACAGGTAAACTAGTCATGAATAATTAATAACATTATCAAGTAACAACTCCATTACCTTATGATAATAATATTGTGTCAGCTGAAAATAAAAATTTAAGAAAAACAACCGTCAAATACAGACGATATTTCGAGTCATCACAAAGAAAGAATATTATGTGCAGGTAACAAGATGTTCTCAGCATGGAAAATCTCCACGTTAAACTTATTAAAACGTTTGAAAGGGCAGAGAAGGACGGTCAAACTAAAGAACGAGCAAGCAGGCACTGCTGGGATTTGAACCCAGGATCTCCTGTTTACTAGACAGGCGCTTTAACCAACTAAGCCACAGTGCCACTTGCTGGATGGAGATTTCACCACTTTGGAAAAATAAATAAAGACAAGTGTAGTAAAATAACACTTATCCTTGACTTCCTTGACCATGGCCCAAAGGAAAAGGCATCCATGCATGGTTAGATGGGTTTGTGCTGATGATATGTTCTTTCGCAAGTGAGCTCTGCCAAAATAGTAACAATTCATGTAGCATTTGATAAGCTTTTATCGAAAAAATGCTAAGGGTAGCCGAGTTCCTGCTGTACCGATTACTTTGATTCAATGAACCCGCGACCTCGGTGTGAGTTCCCTCATCGAACCGTGCGTCTAAGTGTTGGGCTTTCCTCATTAAATGTGTTACCCTAAAGGATAAGGCCTTATTTAATCTTTTTTTTATTTTTTATTTTTTATTTACATAATTAAATAAGACAAACTTTAAACCCCCCACCCAACCCCAGCCACTCCTCCTTGCATTCATACCACAATCACAACCACACATTCATAGTATTTTGACAGGAACACAGACTATAAACAGAAAGGAAGCACAAAGCAGACACAAATAAAATCATGTAAAAAAAAAGTAAAATAAGATTAAATCACTAATACCAATCAAAAACCCATAAACAAAATGCCATATAATTGGCAAAACATTTATGACATAACAAATGGCATAGCAAGTACACCCAATATGTATATCTCTAATTCAAGTATAAGCAGACATTCCATTTCTTTTCATGCTCAATTATTCTGTTATTTGTTGCTATAATTGTTTCCAACATATACTGATGATAAACTCTATTTATACATACATTTGATAACATTTTAGCTTTAAAAATAAACATTTTACCCATCAGAATAATCATTTTCAAAAGGCATGTGCATTTACCCTCAAAAACACATAACATGATATTCTGAGGTGTAATTTGCAAAACAATCTCCATAGACCTTAACCATAATTGTACACTGACCCAAAACTTAGCCACATATGGACAAAAATAAAACAAATGCATCAGGTCCTCCTCCTCCCCACAGAACCTACAACAGGGATCCTTTTCTATCTTCCATTGGAACAGATTTTTTTGTTGCAATAATTTTATAAAAGGTTTTAAGTTGAAATTTCCTGGAGTATGAATCTATTGTAGTTCTATAAATTGTTCTAAAGTCATCTTTCCACAAAATTGGATCATTAAATTCATCTTCCCAAAACAGGCAGATTCTGTGTGGAAAAAGTGCGGTGCCTGTGATATTTACATTCCACATATATATTATTGTGTTTATCTTTGCACCAGACAGCCATTTTGGGCATCTTATTAGTGGGAGACAAACCATTAACTTATTCTTCCCACAATTTAGCAATTTTCTTTTCCAAGTTTTAGGAATTGCAGAGATCAGCTGGTTGTATTGTAACTCATCGAGAGAAATGTTAAAAGATCTTTTCAAGTTTTTATAAGAAATCAAATCTCCGGATAAATCTAAAAGGTCATTGACAAAAATTAACCCATTTTTGACACAATCCTCCCACAGCAATGGTTTGTCTCCAACAGTAATGTTTGAATTCATCCATAGCAACTGCGTCTGACTTTGGACCAGAAGAATGAGGGTTCAAATCCCTTTGTGCTGAGATGCGTTTGTACTGTTGCAATAAACCTGCATGCTGCCATATGAAAGACTTGAATCCAAAAGCTTTACAAGGAGCCGCGCTTGCGAGATACCTGCATGTGGCCTGAAGGCTAAGGCATGCGGCTTCAGGTCAGAAGATTGAGGGTTCAAATCCCTTTGTGGTTAAATGGGTTGGTGCAGATGAAAGAATTTGAGCAAGTAAGCTCTAAATCCACACGCCAGAGCTTCATGGGGTTCTTAGCTCGTGTGATACCTGCATGTCTTGCATAGAGGGCTGGGTACTGTTAAAGAACACCAGTATGGTATCAGAAAAAAAAAGGTTTAGGTACTGGTATCAAAAGCAAGTACCAAAAAAAGAAAAAGAAAAAATATCGGGTATCTTTAGATCCCGGTGTTGATGCGTTTGGTCCAGGGACAGCGTTAAAGAAATTGACTTGGTGATGTTGCACACATTTTTTTGCCCCATGTTTGTCCGACTTTAAAAAATGTTATGATTAGACAAGTTTCTGTGGTACCGACATGACTTTTCTTTAAAAAAAAAGAAAAAAAAGAAAACAGGTGCCACTGGGATTTGAACTCAGGATCTCCTGTTTACAAGACAGGCACTTTAACCACCTGAGCCACAGTGCCTCTGGCCTAGTATAGGTTTCTTCACACCGAATGAAGATTATTACGTCAGAATTTTCAAGAGTAAATTACGCCCGTTTCAGTATTAAAAAAGCCGGAACAGTTTTGAGGTACATTGTGTTCCTTTTTTTTCGTGACCTTCCATGAAGTCCCGTCCTTGCGTTCTTAATCAAAAATAAATCTACCCATCAGTGCGGTTAGCGTTCAAACAGATGACGGGATTTGCCCGTCACTAACTCGGATCCGTCACACAGCAGGAGCATTACAGTTTCGACCAGCACTCCAGACGGCGGCCAGCACATAATCAATCCTCCATGTCTCTAAAATGCTCAGTGCCAGCGGACAGTTAAGTAAAGCTGGCATGCTAATGATGCGGCTGGCGGATCTATAAATTATTCAGAACAGGAGAAGAAAGTGCTAATCAGATTTGTGTAATGTTTGCAGTTGATTGCGAGCCGAGGACCGGGACGATTGGGATACAGTGGGTGGAGATGTAAGTTCGAGATGCGTGTCCCTTGAAAGGAGTGTTCTTCTTTTAATGACTGGCATTGACTGGACAATGTAGAGTGGGTGGTCTTGTGATTGGAGGCTCGGTAGTTCAAATCCCAGGTGCACACACGCATTTCGTACACAAGGCAACTCAATGCGCCTAAAAGGCACTATATAAATGTCTATCCATCCATCTTCTTCCACTTGTCCGTTGCCGGGTCGTGGGGGCAGCTGTTGGAGCTGCACCAGCCCCCTATGGCTCCTCCTGCAGGTGGTGGGTCCACAGAAGGACGGCCTCATGGTTCTAACCGGGCCTGTTGGGCTCTCATAAGGGGCTTCTGAACCGCTCTTTGTCTGACCCGTCACCTAGGACCTGTTTACCATGGGAGACCCTACCAGGGGCACGAAGCCCCCGACAACAGAGCTCCAGGATCATTCGGGCTCAAACCCCTCCACCACGTTAAGGTGGCGGTTCCAGGAGGGAGCTATAGGGTTGGAAAGCGGAAGTGCGAGAATTTGCGAGATTCCCGTCCACGGATACAAACAAACAACACACGCTGGTTGTCCTGTACTGATATCGCAGACTTCATACACTCTGATGGCTTTTTCTGTGTTATTTTGGACACATTTCGTCACTGGGATGAAAAACTTCGTATACGGCCATGCTAGTCGCTGAGTGGATCGGCACATGCCCCGCTCAGGTGTGTGGCATGGTCCCATTTAGTGATAATACTCGAGTAAGTTATACTCGTAGTGACATGCGCCTTTTTATATCTGTAGACGCCTTGGTCAAGGAGGGACTGCCTTTTCCTCTGCCTTTGATTGGCTTTTGTTGTTTGTTATTCCCCTGTCACTGGACATGTGGAGCTCCGTGTGTGAGAGCAACACCTGTACTGACGGACTGTGGTCATTTACAGTGACTGAAGCCTCTAAGGACTCAACAACAGAACTGTGAAACAAACCACAAACTAAATATGGTCATAACCTCTTAACCCCCACTTTAAACAAGTACACTTTCACTTTTTTTTGTCGGTTTTTTATCATGTTTTATAACTTTTTTTTGTCACGTTTTTGTCACTTTTTTGTTGTGTGTTATGCTTGGTGCTGAACTGGTGAAAATGTGCTCGGTTAAGGTGGGGGTTAAGAGGTTTTAACTAAAAGAAAAAGTGAAATAAACTCAAGTCTTTGGTATAAATTGCCTCTGTAAACTATTTGATCAACAACGGACCTCCGTGCCTTAATGTGCTGGTGTTGGCACTATTCCTCGAACAGCTGGTTGTTTGTTTGTATCCGAGCGAAGAACCGGAAGTGCTTCTGGTACGAGACTTTCCAGCCCTATATAAATGTTACCTTTTACAAATGAAGAGCTTAGATTTAATTGCTTGAATGATATCAGATTCGGTCAAACAGCCTTCCAACATGATAGACAGTATTGAAACAAGAAAAGAAAAACACGGAGTAAGACATTTTCTTTTTCAGGTAATCATTGTCTCTCCACAATCACAAGTCATTGGTCTGGATCAGGTTTAGCCCAGCCAAAGCTAAACACTTTCAGTTTGGGACAGTTTGTTCACTTTGAGTTCCGAAGGGCATAATTGACCAGTAGATTAACCAATCAGAGAAACAAACGGTCCGTCTGCATCAAAACAGAAAAAAGTGCCCCTTTTTGTTCTCGAGATTCTGACTGAATTGTCACTAAGGTTGTGAGTGTGTGATTTGCTTTGGGCGAGGTCCCAGACGCCTATGCTTTCAAAAACAAAGTTGTGGGAGCTGGCTTAGCAGGCTACATCACAATCATACTGAATTGACCAACATTAGCTAAACGGCCAAAGAGTCACAGATGTATGCCGATGTATGAAAACAAGGAAGCGGTCTGTGTTATGGAATGAATAATTGATCGAAGAAAAGTTTAGAGCAGCAACACTGCGTGAATACAAAGTCGATAGCGTTTCACTTTTGTATTATAATGATCATTTCTAATTGTTATCGAGTCATTGTTTTTTTTCATGTCTATTATTGGTATGTGCATCTGAAGCAGCGCCCTATAAAATCATAGGCTGGATGAATACTTTGGAAACACTCGTCGAATGTGCTTCATGTCGAATGTGCTTTCGAAATGAAATGGATAAAAAGCTTGTGCGTAATATAGACCTTTTAAAGGGGGGGGTATTAGGTAAAATCGACTTTTTCAAGCTTTATATCATGTTATTATGTCATTCCCTCATTAAACACATGCCTGGAGTGTTGCCTTGGCTCATTCACATATTTTTGAGTAATCAGTAAAAACTTAGACGGCGGCCATTTTAGGTGTAGCTATGCCTCAGTCCTCCTAGGAACGCCCCCACCTCCTGGAGACGCCTCTGGACCTTTTGTCACCAGCCAAGCCACCAACCACTGCTCCTCAGCTCAGCAGAGCCCCCTCCCCGCACAGTGTTGTTGTTTAAGAGGTTAACTACTTGAACTCCAGATTCCTCTGATCAGGGCACAGTTTTGGTCCAGGCAGTTGGACGCACTTGGACACAAGGGGGCGCCCTTCCAACCTTCTCAGTGTAAATGTGAATTGAATTTCTTCAGTTAGACTTTAGGTCAGACACCATGAGTGACAGTAACATGACGCTAAATAGTGAGCTCTTTATTGTCTGAAAAAAAGCTGAGGCCTCGTTGCGCTTCTGTCACAGACTGAGAAGAAGGAAGTCATGGAGATTCTCATTTAGAACATTAGACTTCTGCTGGATGTATGAATAAAAGTTTGAAATTCAAGTATTCCTTATAGTTGTGAAAATCCTGAATTTTATGTGATTAAACTGTCAGTTAATTATTAATTACTCTCATGCTACAAAAACAAACCCTTGTCATTTGTATCTGCTGTAGAGTCATGCTTGTCCCAGTTCCTCTGAGTCGTGGTGCAGCAGGACTGATGTGGCCAGATGTTACAGAAGAAGCTCATGAGGTTCATTTCTTCAACACAGTTACTATAGTAACTATTTTCACCAAAGTAAAAGTAAATCTACCACACTCCTGTCTACATCTGTCATGGTCCACATGAGCCACCATGACTCAGAAGAACTGGGACACACATGACACTCCATCAGATATATTTGTCATGTTTTGTTTTGTTGTGAAATGACAGTAATTAATAATTAACTAATATTTTTAATGATGATTCACATTTGCATTTTAACTTTTTTTTATTGTAAAATATTTTTTTGCATGTTTTTTGTTTTTACTATATTTTTGAGTTTCAGAATAAGATATTACCAAGTGCGTCCAACTGCCTGGACCAAAACTGTCCCCTGAACAGGGGACTCTGGAGTTCAAGTAGTTAAAAAGAGCTTTGTGGTGAGCGCAAAAGCAGGTTAAAATCAGCAAAATCCCATTATAGTGAATAGGACTAAAGTCCGATTGGACCCGGAAGTGGAGCGATGACATAATCACTTCACAAACGTATTGGTCACGTAGCGTTAAAAGGTACTTGTTGCTTTCCCCAAAGCAGCGGGATAGCGCATACAGCCTCATGAATTCCTCTTTTTTGTGTGTGTGCTGCGTGTAAAAGAAAAAAACGCTATCCTTTTACATACATTTTACCATCCAAAGCTGCCTCGCTGTGCCCTCGGCGGAAATATACCATTATCTTTCCGTAGAAGCCACCTTGTCTTTGCTTAAAGTGCATGAAATGAGGTGGTGATGTGATAGTCCTGGGCGGCGAGTGCTATTGATCCGCGGTAATGGCGTGTGTTTGCACCGCTCCGGCGAGAGGGGCCGACGTGAGAGGCATGATGGGTAATGTTGGGGATATCAGTCAGCGGGGGGATCACTGCAGCGATAAGTCATCAAGAGCAGCTGTGATGTGACGAGGAAGATTAAACACTATTAATCATTGATTCTAGACAGAATGAAGGACTGCACACACGTAACAGTCAGCTAATGCTAATGTGCTACTTTCTCTTAATAACTGCAGAGGAAATGTATGACAATGAGTCACTGGCTTATAACAAAAATGACTTAAGAGTTGTTGATACTACATTTGATCTAATTTTGAATGGACATTAATACTTTTATTTGGCTTGTCATGATTGGTTGATACACCAGTCGAGAACCACTGTCTTCAAGAGGGGGTATTATGCTTTTTTTCAATCCCATAGCACCAGTCTATAGCATACTACAATGATGACGTAACCTTCTGTTGGTCTGTATATGCAGTAAATTAAAATAACGAATACAATTGCTCTCTCAAAATGGCTGTACTGAACGTCTTGAAATAGGCCTCTGTCTCTTTAAGAAGCTTTCCGACACGCCCCCTTCAGCACACTACTGTGGCATTTAACCTCCTCAACCCTAACGGCACCCGATCGGGTGCCAGTAATGCTCCGGGCAGTTGGACGCCACTGGGCACAAGGGGGCGCCCTTCCAACCTTCTCAGTGAAAATGTGAATTGACTTTCTTCAGAGTTAGACTTTAGGTCAGACACCATGAGTGACAGTAACATGACGCTAAATAGTGAGCTCTTTATTGTCAATAAAAAGGCTGATGCCTCGTTGCTCTTCAGCCAGACTGAGAAGTGAAGAAGGAAGTCATGGAGATTCTGCTTTAGACAGAACTTCAGAATTCTGCTGGACATAAGAGTCATATTGTATTCTGAAACAAAAAAACGCAAGGTAAAAATATATAAAAAAATATGTTTCCAATAAAAGAACGGAGAAATACAAATGTGGACATCCTGACATTATTAATTATTATTAATTACTCTCTTTTTGCAAAAAAAAAAAAAATGTGTCAATTATACCTGATGGAGTGTCATGTGTGTCCCGGTTCTTCTGAGTCATGGTGGGTCATGGTGGACCATGACAGATGTGGACAGGACTGTGATAGATCTACTTTTATCTGTCCACATCAGTCCTGCTGCACCATGACTCAGAGGAACTGGGACAAACATGACTCTACAGCAGATACAAATGACAAGGGTTTATTTTTTTTGAATGAGAGTAATAATTAACTGCCATTTTAATCACATCAATTCAGTATTTTCACAACTATTACTGAGGAATACTTGAATTTCAAAGTTTTATTGTTACATCCAGAGTGTAATGTTCTAAAGCTGAATCTCCATGACTTCTTTCTTCACGTCTCAGTCTGTGACTGCAGAGCAATGAGGCTTCAGCCTTTTTACTGAAAATAAAGGGTCACCATTTAGCTTCATGTTACTGTCACTCATGGTGTCTGACCTTCAGTGTAACTCTGCAGCCAATCAAATCACAATGACTCAGAGTGGGTTGGGCTCAAATGGGCACCAAACGCCAAGATCCAAGCTCTGAGACAAAAATAATAAAATCCTGGGGTTAACCTCTTAACCCCAGGGTTTTATTATTTTATGACACTCCATCAGATATAATTGTCATGTTTTGTTTTTTTTGTAAAAAGAGAGTAATTAATAAATAACTAATATTTTTAATTATATAATATCAGGATGTTCACATTTGTATTTTACCTATTTTGGAGTTTCAGAATACGATGACTCTTATATCCAGCAGAACTCTGAAGTTCTGTCTAAAGCGGAATCTCCATGACTTCAATCTTCACTTCTCAGTCTGACTGAAGAGCAACGAGGCCTCAGCTTTTTTACAGACAATAAAGAGCTCACTATTTAGCGTCATGTTACTGTCACTCATGGTGTCTGACCTAAAGTCTAACTCTGAAGAAATTGAATTCACATTTTCACTGAGAAGGTTGGAAGGGCGCCGCCTTGTGCCCAGTGGCGTCCAACTGCCTGGAGCATTACTGGCCCCCGATCGGGTGCCGTTAGGGTTGAGGAGGTTAACCTCTTAACCCCAGGATTTTATTATTTTAGTCTCAGAGCTTGGATCTTGGCGTTTGGTGCCCATTTGAGCCCAACCCACTCTGAGTCATTGTGATTTGATTGGCTGCAGAGTTACACTGAAGGTCAGACACCATGAGTGACAGTAACATGAAGCTAAATGGTGACCCTTTATTTTCAGTAAAAAGGCTGAAGCCTCATTGCTCTGCAGTCACAGACTGAGACGTGAAGAAAGAAGTCATGGAGATTCAGCTTTAGAACATTACACTCTGGATGTAACAATAAAACTTTGAAATTCAAGTATTCCTCAGTAATAGTTGTGAAAATACTGAATTGATGTGATTAAAATGGCAGTTAATTATTACTCTCATTCAATAAAAATAAACCCTTGTCATTTGTATCTGCTGTAGAGTCATGTTTGTCCCAGTTCCTCTGAGTCATGGTGCAGCAGGACTGATGTGGACAGATGTTACAGAAGAAGTTCATGAGGTTCAACACAGTTACTATAGTAACTATTTTCACCAAATTAAAAGTAGATCTATCACAGTCCTGTCCACATCTGTCATGGTCCACCATGACCCACCATGACTCAGAAGAACCGGGACACACATGACACTCCATCAGATATAATTGCCACATTTTTTTTTTGCAAAAAGAGAGTAATTATTAATAATTAATAATGTCAGGATGTCCACATTTGTATTTCTCAGTTTTTTTATTGGAAAAATATTTTTTTATATATTTTTACCTTGCGTTTTTTTGTTTCAGAATACAATATGACTCTTATGTCCAGCAGAATTCTGAAGTTCTGTCTAAAGCAGAATCTCCATGACTTCCTTCTTCACTTCTCAGTCTGGCTGAAGAGCAACGAGGCATCAGCCTTTTTATTGACAATAAAGAGCTCACTATTTAGCGTCATGTTACTGTCACTCATGGTGTCTGACCTAAAGTCTAACTCTGAAGAAAGTCAATTCACATTTTCACTGAGAAGGTTGGAAGGGCGCCCCCTTGTGCCCAGTGGCGTCCAACTGCCCGGAGCATTACTGGCACCCGATCGGGTGCCGTTAGGGTTGAGGAGGTTAATAATTAACTAATACTTTTAATGATATAATATCAGGATGTTCACATTTTTTATTTCTCCTGTCTTTGATTGGGAAACAATTTTTTTAATATTCGTTTTATACTATGTTTCTGAGTTTCAGAATATGATATGACTCTTATATCCAGCAGAACTCTGAAGTTCTGTCTAAAACAGACTCTCCATGACTTCCTTCTTCACTTCTCAGTCTGACTGAAGAGCAATGAGGCCTCAGCTTTTTTTTACAGGCAATAAAGAGCTCCCTATTTAGCGTCATGTTACTGTCACTCATGGTGTCTGACCTAAAGTCTAACTCTGAAGAAATTCAATTCACATGTACACTGAGAAGGTTGGAAGGGCGCCCCCTTGTGCCCAGTGGCGTCCAACTGCCCGGAGCATTACAGGCCCCCGATCGGGTGCCGTTAGGGTTGAGGAGGTTAACAAACATATATTTATTGAGCATGGGACAGTGATACAGTGAATGCTAACCGCTGAACCCTAGGAATGAATGGAGAAAACAATGCTAATACGGCTAAACAGCACGATTCAAAGAAATGAACTGATCCTGACTGAGATTCGAGACTTAGTAGTAATAAACCATCGCAAACAATGAGTGTGTTGAATCAATCAAAATGTAGCTCCTGGTTTTGCATTGGTTTGTTGGCTAACTTCCTGCTGGCCATTGTGTGGTGCAAACTACTTCCTGCCCACAGTTTGAACTAAATTGTCTTAAAAACAGATTAAGAATAAAATTGAATTGAAGTAAGTCAAGTTCTGAATGTGGCGCTATTAAAAAAAACATTTGTTAGCGTTAGCCTTTAGCATCAAAACACAGACAGAACACGGAGGTGAAGTACTCCTGTGTATACTTTACAAAATGTTGGAAGAAATGAACAAACAGAGCATGTTTTCTGCCACGTACTGCTTTAAATATTGAGTTATTCCAGCGAGACACGTATAACTCCCCGTAGAAATGACACACGGACTGGAAACAGCTGTAACCCTAAAGGAAGTTGTTGCTATAAAAAAAAAAAATCTATGCATAGAGCCAGCTACATTTTATTACTTTTTTCTTAACTCAAGCAATTTGGAGCTAGTCATTTTTCCCTGTGAAAATAATGAAATCTAAAAAAAAAAAAACTCAACGTGTCTTCCCTGAGGTGGCAGATCTTTCTTTTCTATTCCTGACTTGCACCACACGGGACTAATAAAAAATTGGAGCTTGTTTTTAGTGGCTTGCCGACAGCTCCGTAACGAGGCCAATAGCTCATACCTAACCCAGTGCGCCGGTGACGGTGCAGTCCTGTCAGCTGTCAGTCCCGGGGATCGGATCCTGTCGGGGGCTATAGGCTGGTGCAGATGGTAGATGGCACTATATACCTAATTCCCGCTCGACTCTCCTGCACTCATTCATTTGCCGCGTTCGGTAAACAATGACTGGTGCCTGGCTCCCCGGCGTGAGGCAGATCAGCTCCCATCTCCGGTGATCAAAAGTGACAGAAATAAATGCGGGCTGAAAGGTTTCCTCGCGAATGATTAAGAGGCTTCTGAAAGCGCGCGCCGACTTCCTGATTTTCGGCCCGTTGGCTTTTCCGTATGCAAAGCGGCGGCTAAACAAACTCATCAATTTCACATCAGCTTTCGTTTTAGCCTAATGGACGGGCCGTTAGCAGCAGCGGCGGCGGCGTTCCTACTGGTGTGTCTTTGAACACTCATATGATCACAAGACGTCTGCCTCCGGTACTTAAACACCACCGCTGTAACGCCGCAATTCAGTCAATGTCCGTACGGGATTTGAATTTCCGTGGGACCTCGGTAACACTGAATGGGATAAGAAGGGCCAGTAATGTGTTTATTTAGACGCTCTAATATTTGGTTGGACGCTTTGTGGTTTGTTCCAATAAGCCTCTGCAATGTCCGAAGATCCAGTGTTGCATTTTTCACCAAGATCTTGTATTGATGATGGGAGAGTGTGACCATTGCACAACGCCTTCTCCAGCACATCCCAGAGATTCTCAGATGGGTTAAGATTCTGGACCTATCCATCTCAAGCTCCTTGAACCACTCCTTTCGCAATGTGAGCCTGATGAATATTGGCATTGGAATCTTTGAATAGTCCCGTGCCGTCAGGGAAGAAGACTCATGAATAGAATGACCTGGTTATTCAGGATGTTCAGATCGTTCATTCTTTGGGAGCTTAGTGTCGCTGAACCTAGATCTAACCATCAGCAGTGACCCCAAATCAGGACAGTCAGTTACATCCAGGGGGCCATTGTTTGGCAGTTCTTTCATTCATTTGTGTTGCGAGTGCTGACAATCGTAAGGTCTAGGCTTGTTTGTGTCCATGTTGCTTTAGCAACAAAAAGCCAATTCTTCTGCAGCCTCTTCCATCTAAACTTTCCATCAAACCCATCAAAACTAGGGATGGGAATCTTAAGCCTGGTTCACACGGGACGATTTAAAAATTGTCGGCCGATTTTCCAAACCTGAGAGAACCCACACATGGCGATAAAAAATCACTTGTCTAACAGTTTTGGTCGTACAGTGTGTGGTGCGCAGCCACACGGCAAAATCAACACATCACACACAAACCCATTTGACTCCCGAGCATTCCCAGATCAGACAGGAAATCTCGCAAAACCCCGCGAGATCAAGCCTGACTTCAGAGTAAACAATCATGGCGGACGAAGAGGATGCAGTGGCGATAGTTTGTAGTTTGTTTTTAACAGAAAAAAAGCGCTATCAAAAGAAAAGGCAATGGTCAAAGAAGTGGAGACAACGCGAGCATGGACTATACTTGTGTTTACTTAAATCGGGTGAATGCCACTAATGTTGTTTCTTTATTTTTTAGGAGAGTCCTTTACACTGTTAAACTTCCAGTTTAGAGTTGGAAAGTCAACCATCTCCCAGATTGTCACTGAAACATGTGAAGCCCTGTACCGAGCATTTGCTAAGGATTATCTCAAGGTAATGTCTAAAGTAGATTACATTACTAATGAAATATATACAGTGTGTATATATATATATATATATATATATATATATATATATATATATATATATATCCATCCATTTTCTTCCGCTTTATCCGGGGCCGGGTCGCGGGGGCAGCAGTCTCAGCAGAGATGCCCAGACTTCCCGATCCACGCACACCTCCTCCAGCTGTTCTGGGGGGACCCCGAGACGACACCAGGCTCGGAGACATAGTCCCACCAGCGTGTCCTGGGCCTTCCACGAGGCCTCCTCCCAGTGGGACATGCCTGGAACACCTCCTGAGGGAGGCGACCAGGAGGCATCCGGAACAGATGCCCTAGCCACCTCAGCTGGCTCCTTTCGACGTGGAGGAGTAGCGGCTCGAGTCCGAGCTCCTCCCGGGTAACTGAGCTCCTCACCCGATCTCATTTCTGCCGCTTGTATTCGCGATCTTGTCCTTTCGGTCATTACCCAAATCTCATGGCCATAGTTGAGGGTGGGAACGTAGATCGATCGGTAAATCGAGAGCTTTGCCCCCTGACTCAGCTCCCTCTTCACCACAACAGTCCGATACAGCGACCGCATCACTGCTGACGCCGCACCGATCCGTCTACCGATCTCACGCTCCATCCGTCCCTCACTCGTGAACATGACCCCGAGATACTTGAACTCCTCCACTTGGGGCAAGGACTCCCCACCGACCTGAAGCGGGGAAACCACCTTTTTCCGGTGGAGAACCATGGCCTCAGATTTGGAGGTGCTGATCCTCATCCCGGCCGCTTCACACTCGGCTGCAAACCGCCCCAGTGCGCGCTGGAGGTCCTGGTTTGATGAAGCCAACAGAACAACATCGTCTGCAAATAGCAGAGATGATATTCTGAGGTTCCCAAACCGGGCACCCTCCGGCCCCTGGCTGCGCCTAGAAATTCTGTCCATATAGGTAATGAACAGAACCGGTGACAAAGTGCAGCCCTGCCGGGGACCAACACGCACCGGGTCTGACTTACTGCCGGCAATGCGAACCAAGCTCCTGCTACGGTCATACAGGGAACGGACAGCCCTTAGCAGAGGGCCCCGGACCCCATACTCCCGGAGCACCCCCCACAGGGCACCACGAGGGACACGGTCGAACGCTTTCTCCAGATCCACAAAACACATGTGGACTGGTTGGGCAAACTCCCACAAAGCCTCGAGCACCCGATGAAGGGTATAGAGCTGGTCCAGTGTTCCACGACCGGGACGAAAACCGCGTTGTTCCTCCTGGATCCGAGGTTCGACTATTGGCCGAATCCTCCTCTCCAGCACCCTGGAATAGACCTTACCAGGGAGGCTGAGGAGTGTGATCCCTCTGTAATTGGAGCACACCCTCCGATCCCCTTTCTTGAAGAGAGGGACCACCACCCCGGTCTGCCAATCCAGAGGCACTGTCCCCGACCGCCACGCGATTTTGCAGAGGCGTGTCAGCCAAGACAGCCCTACAACATCCAGAGACTTAAGGTACTCAGGACGAATCTCATCCACCCCTGGGGCCTTGCCACCGAGGAGCTTTCTAACCACCTCGGTGACTTCAGCCTGGGTGATGGACGAGCCCCCCTCCGAGTCCCCAGCCTCTGCTTCCTCATCGGAAGACGTAACGGTGGGATTGAGGAGATCCTCGAAGTACTCCTTCCACCGCCCGACCACATCCCCAGTCGAGGTCAGCAACCCCCCACCCACACTGTAAACAGTGTTGGTGAAGCACTGCTTCCCCCTCCTGAGGCGCCGGATGGTTTGCCAGAATCTCTTCGAGGCCGACCGATAGTCCTCCTCCATGGCTTCTCCAAACTCCTCCCAGACCCGAGTTTTTGCCTCTGCGACTGCACGAGCTGCAGCACGCTTGACCTGCCGGTACCTCTCAGCTGCCTCCGGAGTCCCACAAGCCAACAAGGCCAGATAGGACTCCTTCAGCTTGACGGCATCCCTTACCTCCGGGCGCCACCACCGGGTTCGGGGATTGCCGCCGCGACAGGCACCAGAGACCTTACGGCCACAACTACGAGCAGCCGCATCGACAATGGAGGAGGAGAACATGGTCCACTCGGACTCCATGGCTCCAACCTCCCTCGGAATCTGGATGAAGCTCTTCCGGAGGTGGGAGTTGAAGACCCTACTGACAGAGGGATCCACCAGACGTTCCCAACAGACCCTCACAACACGTTTGGGCCTGCCAGGTCTGACCGGCTTCTTCCCCTGCCAGCGGATCCAGCTCACCACCAGGTGGTGATCGGTTGACAGCTCAGCCCCTCTCTTCACCCGAGTGTCCGAGACACGCGGCCGGAGATCGGATGACACAACTACAAAGTCGATCATCGACCTCCTGCCTAGGGTGTCCTGGTGCCACGTGCACTTATGGACATCCTTGTGCTCGAACATGGTGTTCGTTATGGACAAACCGTAACTAGCACAGAAGTCCAATAACAGAACACCACTCGGGTTCCGATCGGGGAGGCCGTTCTTCCCCATCACCCCCACCCAGGTCTCACTGTCGTTACCCACGTGGGCGTTGAAGTCCCCCAGTAGAACAATGGAGTCCCCAGCCGGAGCACCATCTAGTACCCCTCCCAGGGACTCCAAGAAGGCCGGGTACTCTGCACCGATGTTGGGCCCGTAGGCCGAGACAACGGTGAGAGACCTGTCCCCGACCCGAAGGCATAGGGACGCGACCCTCTCGTTCACCGGGGTGAACTCCAACACGTGACGGCTGAGCTGGGGGGCTATAAGCAAACCCACCCTAGCCCGCCACCTCTCCCCGCGGGCAACTCCAGAAAAATGGAGCGTCCAGCCCCTCTCCAGGAGTTGGGATCCGGAACCCAGGCTGTGCGTGGAGGTGAGCCCGACTATATCTAGCCGGTACCTCTCAACCTCCCGCACGAACTCAGGCTCCTTCCCCCCCAGCGAGGTGACGTTCCATGTCCCGAACGCCAGAAGCTGCGCACGCGGACCAGGTCGTCGAGGCACCCGCCTTCGACTGCCACCCAGTCCTCTCTGCACCCGACCCCTACGGATCCCTCTGCGGATGGTGGGTCCACAGGAGGGCGGGCCCACGTCGTCCTTTCGGGCTGTGCCCAGCCGGGCCCCGTGGGCAGAGGCCCGACCACCAGACGCTCGCATTCGAGCCCCAACCCCAGGCCTGGCTCCAGGGTGGGGCCCCGGCTGCGCCATACCGGGTGACGTCACGGTCCTTGGTATTAAACTGTCCATAGGAGTCTTCGAACTGCTCTTTGTCTGACCCGTCACCTAAGACCTGTTTGCCATGGGAGACCCTACCAGGGGCATAAAGCCCCAGACAACATAGCTCCTTGGATCATTCGGGTGCTCAAACAACCCCACCACGTTAAGGTGGCAGTTCACGGGGTTGTATATATATATATATATATATATATATATATATATATATATATATATATATATATATATTTTTTTTTTTAATACACACACAAATGAAATTAAACACATAAAGCACGTGGTCTGTTGTTTGTTTGTGTTTTTTTTTTTTTTTATCAAACAAGTATTTAGATAAAAACAAATATTTGATATCACTTCAGATATGACAGTGGTCCTCACGGAAAGTTACATTATTTAAGATCTTTGCTCTGATGCATAAATCTGTCATTTCAGACACCAACTACAGAGGAGGAATGGCTGGACATAGCAAAAGATTTTCATCAAAAGCGGCAGTTCCCCCATTGCCTTGGCGCCCTAGATAGAAACATATAAACATTTTGCCCCCAGCTCATAGTGGAAGTATCTTCCGTAATTACAAGGGACGGTTTTCTGTGTTAATGATGGCTCTTGTTGATGCCAAGTACCAGTTTCTGTATGTCAGTGTGGGAGCACAGGGAAGAGCATCAGATGCAGGAGTGTTTAATGAGTCAGATTTCAAGAAAGCCCTAGATCAGGGCCTTCACAATATCCCTGGAGCAAAACCACTTCCACAATCAGACATAGTAAGTAAGTAAGTAAGTAAGTAAAGTTTATTTATAAAGCGCTTTTCACAGATAAAATCACAAAGTGCTGTACAGGATAAGAGCAAAAAACAATAAAAAATGTGGGGACATAAGTCAAATCAAAGTGACACTAGTGAAAACCCATCAACCAAAAGCTTTTTTGAATAAACATGTCGTCAGGTCCTTTTTAAAAGAGTCCACAGAGCCGGCCAGACGCAGAGACAGGGGCAAAGGCGTTCCACAGTCTGGGCTCTGAAAGTCAGCACTAGGATCTTAAAATCAATCCTGAATTTTATAGGGAGCCAATGGAGAGCATACAAGAGGGGTGATACGAGACCTTCAAGAGAAACCTGTTAAAAGTCTAGCAGCAGAATTTTGAACAATTTGCAGTTTGTTCAGAACAGACTTATTCAGACAGGTAAAAACAGAGTTACAATAATCCAGTCTTGTTGATATGAAACCATGAATAATAATTTCCAGATCCTTCCTTGACAATATTTTGGGAATTTTAGAGATGGTCCTAAGGTGATAAAAACTATTTCGGACGAGCTGTTTAGAGTGTGCCTCCAAAGACATGGCCTGGTCAAACACAACCCCCAGGTTTCTGAGGCTGGGTTTGACAGAGGAGCCCAGAGAGCCAAGGTGCTGTTTGATCAGGGGGATCTTGTGGTCTGGAGCAATGATCAGTGTTTCGGTCTTGTTTGAATTGATCTGCAAATAGTTAGTGGCCAGCCAGTCTTTGATAGAGGACACGCACTCTAAGAACAGAGACACACGATGGAGCTCAGCATCATTAAAAGAACAATACAACTGGATATCATCAGCATAGAAATGATACGATACATCCTTAAAGCAGCCGATAATTTGACCAAGTGGCAAAATGTACAGTAAAAACAAAATAGGGCCTAAAACTGATCCTTGAGCCACTCCGCAAGACAAATTGGTCGCATCTGACTGTACATTGTTTACAGCAACATTAAAGGTTCTGCCTTGAATATAGGAAGAGAACCACTGGAGGACAGATCCAGAGAGTATCTCGTTATGAAGCCGGTTGATCAGTATACTGTGATCCACAGTGTCAAAAGCAGAGGTCAAGTCGAGAAGTACGAGTACAGTGTAGCGGCCAGAGTCCGCTGCCATCATCACCTCACAAGAGACTTTGATAAGAGCTGTTTCAGTGGAGTGTAATTTACGAAAACCCGACTGAAAAGTATCAAACAAGTTGTGCTGGTCCATAAAGGAGGTCAGCTGGCACGCGACGACTTTTTCCAAATTTTTTGAAATAAATGGAAGTTTTGATATGGGCCTGTAGTTTTTAGGTTCCAAAGGGTCAAGACTGGGCTTTTTAAGGATCGGGTTTACCACAGCGTGTTTGAAGCAGCTGGGGAAGAAGCCAGATGCAAGCGACAGGTTAATAATATTTACCACACAGGGGCCGACAGTATCGAACATTTTCAGCAACAGAGGTGTTGGGACAATGTCTGTCAAGTTTTCTAAAAGTTCCTCTCAGCTCCTGCCCAAACTTGAAAAAGGCCCGACTTCAGACAAAAGGACCCTTGGACTCAACTCCAACATTTTTTAAAATTTTCTTTTGGTTGTGTTTCATTTTGAACAACGGAGTAGCATGAGGGGTAGGTTGATAACCTACAACAGACAAAAGTGCATCACATGAGACAGGCGACAAGTGACACTTGATTTTAAACCAGTTCTGTTTTAAGCAGTTTGTTTTTAAATATTTCGAATGAATTATTTCAAATCACATCTACCATGTATTTTAATCATATTTTACAAAAGTATCCTAAACCAAAATATATTTTTTAAATCACGTTTTAACCCATATTCCCACATTAATATTTTTAATCACCTAATGTTTTACTAAATTATTAATTCATAACAAATAAAATAATACCCTAACTACCTGTTTTAACTCAATATTTAGTGGAATTAAGAAAGTAAACCAAACAAACCATGCAAAATAAAGCATAGTAATAACAGTAATACCCTTTAACCAAAGATTAAAACATCAAACAATATAATATACCAAATGGAACTTTGGTAAGGTAATATTGTCCAAGTTATTAGTATTGTCCATACCAGTGGTGTCTTTGGTCCATGTGTTGAGCTGAAGATCTTTGTTTGGAATGAACCACGGGCGTGCACAGGTGAGTGTGATTACAAGCAGGAGCAGGAGGAGGAGAGGGGTGTTTGTTTTGTGGTTGGCTGCATCCTAGCCGAGTGGGCAGTGGAAAAATTCATACTTTGGAAAATCATTTCATCTTTTAATCTGATTTCCTGCTTGAACTTGACAATGTCAGTGGGGCTTGAAGACGGTTTCATGTTTCCTATTAAGGTCTTCACATCCCGTAGGCTGACAGGAGTGAAGGACGACCAAGACGACACCGGTGAGAAATCAATAGAACAAGCGCTAACGAGGGCAGGTTTAACACTTGCCCTAATGTCTCGTACTTTGTTTACAAAAAACGACAAAAAGTTGTTGCAGTCCTCATGTGTGTACACAGGCACAAGAGGAGCCAAAGGTGCAGTTAGATTTTCAATGGTGTTAAACAGGACTTTTGGATTTTTCTTATTTCCTGACACAAGGTTAGAAAAATAAGCTGAGCGAGCCTGCTTTATCAACTCGTTCAGATCCAGCATCATGTCCTTTAAATGGAGTCTACGTACCTCTAATTTAGTGGCTTTCCACAGACGATCTGTCTTCCGACATTTTCTCCTAAAGTTACAAGATTCAAGATCAAGATTGCTTTATTTGTCAAACCATGACTGATTCGAAATTCTATTTCTCTCATCCTTGATTGTGGAGCGGGGGGTGGGGAAGAGGGGTGGGAGGGATGCTCTCTATAGTCCCTCTGTAGAAGAACCTCACAGTGATGGAGCTGGTCAGGATGCTCTCTATAGTCCCTCTGTAGAAGAACCTCACAGTGATGGAGCTGGTCAGGATGCCCTCTATAGTCCCTCTGTAGAAGAACCTCACAGTGATGGAGCTGGTCAGGATGCTCTCTATAGTCCCTCTGTAGAAGTTGCACATAACAGAATGCTATTACGAATGCTATCAATCATTTTGTGTGAACCCAAAATTGTTTTAAAGGACCTGTATCATGCTATTTTAGCCATTCCAAAGTAAAGTATAGGCATTTATATGACATATTGTACCTCTACCACTACGGAGCACTAATTTTTGTGATAAATATATAAGTATTTTCTGGAGGTATTTCTCCAACCCGGAAGACAAAACGCTTGGATTCAGTTAACTCCGCCCCCTCTCTCCGCTCATACAACTTTAGCAGTAGTAGAAATATGTATAATGGCTAACACACACGCTAACACGCATTTTGATTGACTCACCGCTCTGATGTTTCCATTATGTTGGTTATAAAAGTTAATCCACTTTGATTCTGGCCAAGGTTCACCAAACATCCATCAGTGACGGTCACAGACAAGCACTATTTTGGCTGATGGTCGCTGAATCCTGGAGAGAAATTCCAACTTCTGGCGAGTGGCCTCTTCTTTAGGTTGAATAAAGTCCTGTCCTCGCAGCCAAACGCGCTTTTCTCCGTGACATTATCGTTAGAAAAAAGAACAGGTGTCCAGAGTAGGTTAGATAGAGCTCCTTCTTCACAGCTTTCGGTGCAAACACGACATCTGCTCAGACGCTCAGGGGGTGCGTTTGTTTTCTCTGCAGGGGCAGCGCGGACGTGTCAGGCACTTATTATTTATTTATTTATTTTTTATTTTTTTTCTTACGACAGAAATAATGAAAAATCAGGCCGTAAGACATTACATTACAGACGTCGAGCACTTCCGTTCCGCTGTGACGACACAACTGAACAACTCAGTGGTTTACCAGGAGAGGGCGGATCAGCTGCTCAGAGCGCAGGATTCAGGAGGATTACTGAGAACTGCGTGAATGAATCCAAAAACCACTCTGGGGGTGTTTTTGAGAAGGAAATAGCACAACAACATGGTTAAATGCTCCAAAAAGTCGATTTTGCATGATATAGGACCTTTAACAGGTGCTACCATATCCAATATGGACAAACAGTGGTTATTGAAACTTTGCACAAAGGAATCAACATCATCACAGTCAGCAAAGGAGCGAGGGTCAAAAGAGGCAGAGAAATCACTAGATGTTGCCTCACTAATGATGCGTTTTTGTGTTACAACATTACAAACAGTAGGCATCATGATACGTGACAGATTAAAAGATATGCTACAATGGTCGCTGACTTGAAATTCCTCAACACTCAGATTGTCAATGTACAGGCCAGAGGCCAGAGGAGAAAACTACCAAATGTGCATTTGGTAGTTTTGCCATCCGGTATAAAACATTAAAGCTGGAGTACCTGATTTTTCCAGCACAAATTTTTTCTCTTTTTTTTTATTTGGCCCGAACTCGTTTCTAGCACTCACAATCCCTCCTGCATGTTGGAATTGTTCAATTAAATTGTTTATATGCACGTTTCACGCCCGTGTACAGCGTTGAGCAGTGGAAAAAGCGAGTAGGGACCACCCCCTAACAAAATACCACTCATTTAGATTCTACTTCTATCTTCTATCACTTAATTCATAATTAGGTGAAGACAATTTAACAAGATCTGTTTTTTTTGCTGCGTTTACAACTTACTCTGAGGTGGAAAAAAAAAAAAAATTACTTTTCAACAACAAAAAATCAGGTACCCCAGTTTTAACTTGTGTGCATGTCATAATAAAACGTCATATGAACCTGAGACTTAGACGAACTTTATTCATCCACGAGGGAAACTACAACGTCACACTCGCTCAATCATAATCTTATTAAAATATGTAAGGTCTGAAAATGCAGATGACCCATTTTCAAGCCTTCGCCAGGGACTATTTCTGCCAATAATTTTCTAGTGAAAAAGCGGTGAAAATGGCTGCTGCCGAGTCGTCAGGGAAAAGACAATAGCTCACTTTATAGGTAACACATCCGGGACTTATTTGGGTCGCAGCTCGTCGTAATATGGAAAACGGCGGGTCTCTATCCTGCACCAGTTCTAGTAGGATAAAAAAACAAAAAAACATGTTGTATTTATATTTGCACTCTTCCAACACCGCTGCAGTGCATCTCAATGGGCGAAGCTGCCGACAGTGCAGCGGGGGAAGCATGCAGTCATGAATAAATGCATTTTTAATCTCACGTGCGTCCACAAGAACACGGCCACGGCTGTATCGGCACGGCGGAGAGGGAGCGGGGCCCCCGGGGCGCCCGCACAAGAGCTTATTGTGTACCGCTTTTATTGGGAGAATATAATAATAAACTGGTGGGCCACAGAAAGCGGGGTGGTTCTTGATGTTGCATATGAAATAAATGCCTCTGATCGTAGTGCTTGGTCTGCAACAGCTTGGCGTAGCTGCTAGCTGTGTTTTGTTCTACTTCAAAGGCACACAGTGTCCTGGTGTTATCTTAATGTAATACTGTCAGGTGTCTATATGAGTCCACTCTTCTTCAGTGTTAATGTGAATCTTTGACTGAATCTTTGGACGACAATGTGGAGAGCTTTAACTGCACATCTTTCTTTTCTGTGTCCAGAACGTCTGCCTTTTCTTGCAGAACAAATGTCGTGTCGCTTTGACTATCCAGAAGGGCGTATACCAGCGTTTCCTGTTTTGGGTTGCTTGTTGTGGATAACCAAACTGGAACGATTGTGGACGTGAGGTCACTCTTATCACTTTGGATCACGCGATTTGAGATTGCCTCGCTTGGTGTCTCTTTGCTTTGTTCGGTTTGTTTGGTTTCCTTCAACTCTTTCATCCCTTTAGTATCCTTTTGTTCTTTCTCACTGTCTTTAGTCTTTCTGGACTCTTTGTCTCTTTCTTCATGTAAACATGTTGGATGTTTTCCCTTACATGTATTACAGATGCTTCTCTTTTCACATTTCTTGGAGAGGTGTCCAAAGCTGAGACATCCAAAACACAGTCCTTTGGATTGTACGAACTTCACTCTTTCAGTTATCGCCTTTTCCATGAACTTTCGACAAGTCTGAATGTTGTGATTGGATTTCTCACAGAAAACACATTTTTTGTCTCCATTTTCTCTTCTGTGCTGCTTACAAATGTCTTTGCCCCGACATTTCGAGTCTTTGGAGTCTTCATCTTCTCCGAATCATTATCTTTGAATGCATGCAGCGATGTCACTGGATTGCACGCTATCTTGGCCTCTCTTGTGACAAAGTCAACAAAGTTGCTGAATGTTGGAAATGAACCACATTCTTCTTCAATCTGAATGACTTTCCTATTCCATCTTGTTGTAAGCCAATCAGGAAGCTTGCTGAGAATTCTCTGATTCTCACTGCATTCGTTTAGGATTTCGAGACTCTTGATTTGGAACATTGCTGTTTCACAACCTCTAAGAGAGTTCTGAGAACTCTCTTAGTTCAACACTGTCCTTTGTTCCAATCTTCGGCCACAACGAAATCTTATCTCTGAAGGCTTTGGCGATTACAAATGGACTTCCATATCTTTCCTCCAGAGTGTCCCAAGCTGCATGGTATGCCGTGTCTGTTCCCAACAGGAAGTAACTCTCAACAGCCTTTCTTGCCGGACCACCAACATACTTCCGTAGGTAGTAGATCTTTTCACTGACTGGAATGTTCTTTCTTTCAATAAGCATTTGAAACGACATTTTCCAATCCTTGTACTTGATATGATCGCCATTGAAAACTGCGGGTTCTGGAACTGGTAAACGACTTATGTTGATGGACTCTGCTAATGCTTTAGCTAGTGCTGTTGTTCCATCTTCCTGTGTGGCATCGCTTATAGGTCGCCGTCTTGTCGTGTCTTGTGGCATTGTGAATGGCTTAGCAATTGGATTGAGTACTGAAAGTGCAAACTTGGGTTCAGGCTGACTCACTGACTTTGATGTGGTCTTTCTTGATTTTCTCTTGTCATGCAGAAGGTCAGATATTTCTACATCCGAGTTGCCTTCTTGCTCATACACTTTCAGTCGTGCTTTAGCAGCATTCAACTGCTTAACAGTCTCCAAGCGTTGAAGCTCTCTTTTCTTTTTCTCTAAAGCTCTTTGGTTTCCAGCATTTTCTGCTTCTTGCTTTGCAAGCCTTTGTTTATTCTCCCATTCAAGATCTTCAAGTTTCTGTCTTTCACGTTCCATTTCTTCCAACACCTTGAGCGTAGCTTCAGTGGCAGCCACTTCTGCTGCTGCTTCTTGCTTTTTGACAGACAACTTGCTTGAGTGGCTTGAACGCACGCTACTTGAGTGCTTGGATCTGTGGGAGGTTGCTGAAATGAACACTGAGCCAGCTTCACTCCAATCAACTGATTTCCTTTCTCTATCCTTTCCATCTTCTTCTGCTGCAAGATTCTCTTCTGCATGATGTATGATCTTCCGAGAAACTGCATCACATGTGTCCACTCTGCGGCGGGTGTCTCCATCTGGAGTTTCATAACAGCGTAGGTCTTCATAGGCATATATTAGTGCTGTCCAAAATATCGCGTTATTAACGCGTTAACGCAAATCAATATTAACGGCGTCATTTTTTTTATCGCGCAATTATTATTTTTTTATGACCTAGTCTACTTGTAGTTTTTTTTTAAGCTGTGGCCGCTGCTAGTAATGTTAGAAAAACTACAGGATCCATTACGCTTGTAAACCGGAAACAAAACAATTGGTACGCCCCCCACGCAAGTATTTGGTCTGGTCTTGCCTGCTCGCTAGCGGTAAAAGTTTGTGTTGATGTCAAGTGCGAAACGCCGAAATGGAGGTAAACAAGCTCCTAAATGGAAAGTTTAGTTTCAAAAAGTTGCCAGATGGGTCGACTGACAAGACTAAAGTTATTTGTGTGTATTGCCGGTGCGAACTTAGTTATCACCGTAGCACATCCACTTTGAAATACCACTTGATGGCCAAACACACCGCTGATGCGAAATCTCCGCCGCCTTCCTGTCCAAACCAGGTGACAATCGATGGCTTTCGACAGAGGCATATGGATGCTGCAACTAAAAACAAACTTATTGCAGCCATAGCCAAATGGATAGCTACTGCATGTAGGCCCGTCAACATTGTGGAGGACGAGGGTCTAACTGAGATCATACGCATCGCATCCAACGACTGGACATATGAAGCCCCTTCGCGCGCTACCATTACAAGACGCATCGAGGATTTGTACGAAACTGAGAAGTCTGAGGTACAGCATGCGTTGGAGCAGACAAATGAAGTCGCGCTGACTGGAGATTACTGGACATCCCTCAGTAATGATAACTACCTCGGAGTCACAGCCCATTATTTCGATCCAAAGTGGGAACTTCATTCGCATGCTTTGACTGTTATGAAGACAGAAGAGAGGCACTTCAGCGACGCTGTTGCAGAGCATTTCATGAAAGTAGCCAGAGAGTGGAATATCGAACACAAAGTTGTCTCACTGACCACGGATAGTGCACGCAACATGATTGCTGCGGCCAGACAGGTCCCTTTTGAACACATGCCGTGCATCGCACACAGTGTGCACCGAGCAGTCACGGTTTCTCTACATAACAGCCCATTTGACAACGCATTGGCAAAATGCAGAAAAGTTGTTGGGCACTTCAAGCATAGCCCAGCAAATGCCGTGGAGCTCGAGCAGCAACAAACCGCACACCATCAGAAGACAGAGTCACTCACACAGGACGTGTCAACAAGATGGAATAGTACCCTAGAAATGATCAAGCGTGTCCAGCGGAATGCTGAACCCCTGAGAGATGCACTGGCACTACACACAACCAAAGTCACCATGCCAACAGCAACTGAACTGGAGAAAATTAAGAAGCTCGAGTCTGCGTTGGAGCAGTGCAGGTAATTTCTTGTTTATTTGTTTCTTTAATAATCGAGTGAGTGAAACACTAAAGAGCTACTTAATATTATTGCAGGTATATATCTGAACTTCTGGGTGGAGAGAAGTATGTTTCTTGCTCAGTGGTGCTGCCAGCATTGTGTCATCTGTCCCGAGTGATGGAGGTCACTGAGGACGACCCATCCTACATGATCAAGTTCAAGGGAACCTTCACAGCAGACCTGGAAGCTCGCAAGGAGAAGACCAATGTCACATGGCTGAGAGTTGCAACAGCACTTGACCCAAGGTCAGATTGCCATACTACACACTCATCCTCATTCTCAGTATTGTGTTTCTCTCTAGTCTGTTAGTTTTGGGTTGCTTCTTTTTACTTTTTAACTTTTCAATTTTCAATTTGGCATAATAGAAATAGTGGTACTGTCACAGTTTTGTTATACCTGTACTTGCATAATGATAAAGTTTAATTTAATATAATTTCATTTCAAGGTTTAAGGACCTCAAGTGTCTGAGCAAACCTGACAGGGTTCAGGTGTGGGATTCAGTCCGCGCCTTGCTCCAGGAGATGGAGAAGGAGAAGCCTGCACAGCCCGATAACCAAGTCACACCTGAGCCGGCCACGAAGAAACCAGCTCTCTTGCTTGCACCAGAGTCTTCGTCTGATGAAGAGGAGGACAGTATGGAGAATTGTCTGGAGCACTACAAGGCAGAGCCTCTCATTGGCATAGAGGACTCTCCTCAGGAATGGTGGCGCACACATGAAGCTTCACACAGTGAGATAGCCCGCCTTGCACGCAAGTACTTGGAAGCACCTGCCACATCAGTACCTTCTGAAAGGTTGTTTTCACTGTCTGGACATGTTGTTCAGAAAAAGCGAGCTTCTCTGTTGTCTGAAAATGTCAACAGGCTTGTCTGCTTGAGTAACTGGCTCAAAGAAAAGAAGTTGTAGGGTGGCAAATCTTTTAGGTAACTGTTAATGTTCTTTTTGCACAGAAATATGAGGCTGGGTTGATAAGCCTCTGGTGAATAAACAGAAGAGCAGTACAGTGTTACTGCTAGTTCAAAGTAAAGTTTAAGCCATGGTTTAACTGCACTATAGGCTGAGTCCTTGTTTACATTGATTTGCACTTTGTAACTTTATTTTGTATCACCCTTTGTTGAAGGGGCTTTTTGTTACCAATTATTTATTTTGTCATCCATTTATTGATGATTTTGCATCAAATGTTAGTGTGTAATATAACACTACACATTGTTTTCAATAAAAAAGCAATTGCACACAGCAAGCCTATTCACTTTTTAGTAGTATTAAAATGATAATTCAAGGGACACAAAGAATAGATACAAATGTGACTAATTTGCGATTAATCGCGAGTTAACTATGAAATTCATGCGATTAATCGCGATTAAATATTTTAATCGTTGGACAGCACTAGCATATATATATATTTGATTTATTTGAACAGGGACAGTGTACACTATACATAAGCCTCAGAAAGGAGAGATGAATTGTATCAGGTTATAGCACTTGTGCAAATTTCCACCTGCAGTCCCTGGGCCTATTGTACATGTTTTTAGTGGTAGGGGAAACCGGAGTACCCGGAGGAAACCTACGCAGACACGGGGAGAACATGCAAACTCCACACAGAAAGGCCCCGTCCAGGTGTGAATCGAACCCCGGACCTTCTAACTGTGAAGCACGAGCGCTAACCTGTGCTACCGTGCCGCCCATATTTAACTTCACCACAGGTATGTCGGACTTGGACAATGTGACTATGCAAACTTGCGCTAACAGGTGCATCAAGTGCTATTTTGGCTTCTTTAGCAGCACTTTTCCACTTGTTATAACTGAGAGTGAAGCGAGCTTGAAGCTTATTTATCCTTTCTTCATGCAGCGCTTGGCCTTTCTCAGTGAGTTTCCTCAGTCTCACACTTTTCCTCAAGCCCTCTTCTGCAGAAGCTTGACTTGCGCCTACTATCGTTTGGCCTCTGGAGCTTGTGTCTGAAGTTTCTTCTTCGAGACTTCCTTCTTGCAGGAACTCCACAGCTTCAGTGTCATTGTCCTTTTGGTCAGCCATGTCACTATTCTTGTGTATGAACTTTGCTGCGTTTTGTGTCTTGTATGAACGGGCTATCTCCTCCTGTTGTATCATTCCTCACATTGGCACACTTCAGATCTTCTATCAACTGTATTCATTCAAAAGTGAATACTGTACAATGCCATTCAATCACAATGGCCTCAATGAGGTTCCCCTCAGAGCACTTGATGCCCAACACACGTTCTGAGCACAAGGGAAGCGGATATTGATTATAGCTGTCTGTTGTATCGTATGCCACTCACTGTCCGGACTACGGCGGTCCCATCTCCCAGTTGTCGTGAACACCTCATGATTTCCCGCGTTCGTAGGTTCTGCGCATCATCACGCTGGTTGTTCCCACCTCGTTCACACTCGCACAGCGGCAGCGTGGACGGACATCTGCCACATCAGACACATCCTAAACAGCAGCACCCAACTAAAACAGCACATGTGCCTCTGATTCATCACGCCGACTACAGCGGTTTGGTAACATCACACGCGAGGTTAGGTCATTCGCAAAGGCATGTTTATGAAACTCACAACAACGTGTTTGTTTGTAGGATACAAGGGAGAGAACTCACATGGAGAATAACGGATAACTGTCAGTCTGCAGAGTCTGTTGTTTGCTATGCCTTTGTCGACTATACCTGAACTATATATGTTTTCCCTTATTCTCGAGGTTTTGGGACAGTTTGCTCGTTTGACCTAAATAGATTGATTATAATTCACAATAAGGTGTTTCACTATAGCACTGATTTAACGTGTTTTGTGGAATTATTTATATACATATTTGTCATATTAGGTTTTAGTGATTATATATAAAACTGTGTTGATCTGTAAACTGTGCTTTGAGATACATTTGAATCTGGCGGACATTTTAGTTTCTGCTTGTATGTATGGTTGATCCACTGGGGGGCAGTGTGTTCAAATGAGGAGTCAGATTGCGCAGAAGAAGAAGTGACGATCCAAGAGAGAGCTGATTGGTTGGGGGAAGACACACCTATTCCTTTGTATTGAGTTGCAGGGGAGAGAAGCGTTCTCTTTCCCCCGCCTCGTCGTCCGGTCAGCAGGGCCGGCCCGTGGCATAGGCAGTATAGGCAAATGCTAAGGGCGCCGTACATCCAGGGGGCGCCAGAGCCGCGTAATGAACTTTCTGCTTTTATTGTATTTCACTGACACTGAACGAATGGTTTAAAAAATAGTATTTACATGTCTTTGACTTTGTCTTACAAACTCTTACGATACGGCAGAGTCCTGCACTGGGTCGGGTACCCACGGGTATCGGATGGGTACCCGCAAAAGTTGCTGAAACGGGCGGGTTTTACGTCCTGGAATTTTACCCGCGGGTATGCGGGACGGGTCGGCGGGTAGCTGCTACCCGCACAATATTGAATTGATATCATTATGGCGTCTACAGACCGAACCACACAGCTCGTGCTGTTGCTTCTTTGGTGACAGTATATATAGTTTTACGAGCCTACATTTCTCTGACACTTCAGGCAAATAGAAAGGGAGAGAGGAAAGAGGCGAGCCGCTTTCCTCTCTCCCTCTCCTGGATATTATTTCAATACGTGTGGGTTTGGAGTGTGTAGTACCTGCCTGTCTGTCCAGCGATCATGTCATGATAAAATCCACTTAAAAAAATGTTTGTAATCCAGTGCATCCTTTATTTTGATCGCGCACGTGTTTCCATATGATTCCTCTGATCCGAATGCCTGGGCTCGGGAAAGGCATTTCAAACCGCTACTGCTTGACATGAAGATTCCCTCTTTCCAGACAGAGTCTCGTTTCACTTGTGTCAGATATGATGTAGTAGGAGTGGTTATGATGTTCCAAATTCAATACATTTTTCGCGAATCTGTGTTTTTCCTCCTCCGGCCTCCTCACGCGCTCTGAAAAGCATTGCCGCTGATTCCCACAGCTCCAAGGCACCTGCCGCCACGCGCACTCATCACCCGCACATGTGCGCGCACTTACATTGGCAATACACAGGAATATGATGATGTTGTAGATGACTTTGCCTCAAGAAAGCAGTGTTTGGAATAACGCCGTTTAAAAGAACGGCATTAGGTAACGACGTTATTTTTTCACGGAGTACTCGCGCTGCCTGTGTGTGCAGAGCTCCTGCTCTCTGCTCCAAAAACTATGTGTGTCCCCGACCCGCGGCTCGTCCTCCCCACAGCGCGGTGCGGCCGCGGGGGACAATCGAGTTGATGATCGTTGATCTAGTGTTGGAACTTATTTTTAACCCAAAGACGCGTCTCCCCCCCCCCCCCCCCCCCACAAAGACTGTGCGTAAAGTCTGCCCTGATCGTTGGCTGCGTGAGCACATGTTTCTTTTACTCCTGTTCCTCCTCATTCTCTTTAAATACGGCCGTATTCCGACATTAATAAAACAGCGGCGCAAATACTGGTCAATACCGTTCAGTCACAGAGGCCCCCCCTCTACTCTACCCCCCATTCAGTTCATTCAGTTACTATGAACATCTTGTACATGATAGTACAAACACCTGTCTGTTCTACTCATTTACACTGACTTTTGAAAATGTTGATATAAAGCAATTTTTTTTAACAGTAACTGCAGTAAATTGTTACTTTCCCTGGTAACGAGTTACTTTCAGTATAGAGTAGTTCAGTTACTAACTCAGTTACTTTTTGGAACAACTAGTGAGTAACTATAACTAATTACTTTTTTTAAAGTAACGTTCCCAACACTGGTAGCAAGTCATGTGAGATTAAGGAGGGGGTGGTGTAGTTTCTGTAGTTTAGTGTCATTTAAGGCAGGACCAAAAACACCAATAGAGCTCTTTTTAAGATCTTTTCATTTTTTTTAATACTAATAGACGAGATATATAAGATATATAGGTAAGATAGATAAGATAAGATATTATATTATAATAAGTATTTTGAATGTGCAATTGTTTTTGTAATTGTAAGATAGATAAGATACTAATGTCTTATTTTGCACAGTGCCGTATTTCTATTGTATTTAAGTTAATGTCACTTGTTTACACTTTTCATTTCGGGAGTATTTAAATGTAATACTTTATGTAATCTATATTGTATTTCATATGTTGAGTTAATTTTTTTTAGTTGTTTCTTTAATTATTATTATTATAATTCGTTTTTTGAATGTGCAATTGTTTTATTTAGTTAAAAGAATGTCTAAAACAAAGCTATTACGTTTCTTGTGAGTATATGTACACTAGCAGTGCAAGTACTGTACTGCGATGGGGGCGTCACTTAAAATCTTGCCTAGGGCACCAAATTGGTTAGGGCCGGGCCTGCCGGTCAGCATGGGGTCAGCTCAACAGATGTACCTTTAGTTTGTAATAGGAAATAAAGTAATGATTTTGGATTATAATATACCGAGTCTCCATCCTTTCGTCCAGCACTAAAGAATACGCTGTTTTCAACAATTGGTGACACCCGTACGTGACATTTTTGATTTGTGGAAGTCTGGATGGAGATCGTGAGTAAAAAAATAATGATAATGCTAACTTTAAAAAAAAAAAAAAAAAAAAAAAACGAAACGAAGCTAAAGATGCTTGAAACTTGACTGGATTGTTCCGTGTTTAGACCGTACGCCTTGCAGATTTTTAAGGTGCTTTTTTTAAGGCATGTAAGTAGATGTTTTTATTGAAGTTAGACTAAAGTAATTTTAAAGGCGCGTTTGTTTTGGAAAAAATAACTGTTGTTTGCGATGATTGGTTTCCCATTTTTGCTGTTGGCATGTTCTGTGAATCTTTAACTATATCCCCATTGTCTATGCAAAAGAATTTCCTCAATATTTTGGTCAAATTATAGCTTAATGTTGTGTTGTTAGCTTTCGTTAGCATCGTTAGCTTAGTGCGCTAGCATACCGCATGGTTAGCTTAGTGTGTTAGCATACAGCTTATTGTTGATAAACGTGTAATAAACCCACAAATGTGTTAAACCCAGCTCAGTGTGTGGACACTGAAGGCAGTTCTGTGTAGTAGTATAGGATTTTATTGAAGTGTGGTGCATGGTTTGTTTTCAATATGATCTGTTTGCTGTTGGTATGCGAGGTTGCTAAGTTAGCTCTGAGAACAAAGGATTTAGCCTTAGCATTTAGCTTTTTCCATGTGGTACTGTTATTTGGCTGTTATATTGTAATACCGGAGTTTATGGCCGCCATTGCTATAGTCTCAAAATGTTGATAAACCGCATAAATGTGACGCATAAAACGCGTACATATGGAGCCCGATAAAACAGTTTTTTAAGAGCGGTACATTCAGACCAATGGATGCGGTACATTGAGACCGGGGCATTGAGGCAACGGTACATTCCGACTAGCACACCTGTAGTACCACCATATGGCCACTAAATTTTCATTGAAAGGCATCGGACTTTAGACACATTAAGAACTATTTTAACGCATGTTTTCTATTTTTAAACACTTAATATGGCTACATATTCTTATTGAGATAACGCTGGGTTATTTACAATTAAAGGAATGAGTCTGGTTTTCGAAATAAATTTGTTTTAGATCTGCCTTAAACAGTGACTTCGCAGGCATCTTTTATCTGAAAGCGGAACAATTTTGTTAAGCAACTGAGGTGCATTTTTTTTTATCTGATTTTGTTGACCGGCGGAGAGAGAGGCGGGAGAAGTGTTTGTCTGTTTATCTGTTTGTCTGTTTTGCCGTTTTTGTTTTTGTTTTTTTTTTGTTGGTGAAAATATAAAAAAATTATAAAAGATAAAATACAAATAAAAATTATAACATTAGAAAAACCACACAAAGAGACGGTAGACGTGGGCGCACCAAGTAGACGTCGATCTGCTAGTTTAGGAAATGAGATTAAGTTTGGCTGTAAATCTCGGTGAAATTTTGTTTAGGTGGACACGTCCGTCCGTGGGTTCGCCAGAGGACGATCCTAAAAACGCTACGACGTAGCTGGAGGGATTTATAGACGTATGAATTCCATGCGACGTTCTTGGTTATACGTTGGGGAAATTTGTGGCCCCCAAAAAACCAATGTACATAACGGAAAAGGAGACTAAATTTGAAGATAAAAGACAAAATTAAAAAAAATATAAAGATAAATGAGTGAAAATATTCTACTGGCCAGATTGCAAAGAGCTCTTGTACTGGCCAGATGAGAGAATAAAAGAAGAGGAAAATTGAAGAGTTAATGACTGGCCAGATTATGTTTAGATGTTTGCGCACATGGTTATGGGGTATATGTGAAATTAGTGTGTCTTGTTGTCTTGTCCTTTGTGTAATGTTCTTTTTATTGTAGAGTGACTGAGTGTGTCCAGAGTGACGAGTGTGTCCTGAGTGACCAGTGTGATGGACGAGTGGAGAAGGACAAACAAAAGTGATATTTTCGTATCGCTGAAAGAGACTGTGAGTGGTGGAGAAGCAAACGGAGAGAAAGACTTGGAAAGTATTGGAGTGAATGCATCTGATCATTTACCGGTGATAGATGGTTCTCTGAGGAGACTGGATGCCGAAATGGCATTGAATGTGAAGCGTGATGGAAAGGTGATTGAAAGTGAGAAGGACGGTTGAAAGAAAGTTTTAAGATAAGATAATTCCTTACTCAGAGATGTGGTGTGTGAATGTTGAGTGGACACTGTTTTTTATTAGAAAACTAAACGTGTATTTGCTGTGTCTGCAGTTATGTGGGCGTAGGAAATGATCGAACAGGAAGTCATGGGTGCATTGGAGGAGTGGCCATTCTCATTTGTACCCAGACATCCGTGTAGGAGGGGAAGTGGAGAAATTGCTCCGCCCCTCATTGAAAAAAAAAAAAAAAGAAGAAAAAAAGAACATTTTTGACCAAAGTTATTGTTTTAAAAGTTATTTTTGTTTTGTTTTTTATAGAGAAACATTTCTGCTGGTGGTAGTTATGTCTCCACAGCATACATTTGAAGAACAAGTATCCAAAATTAGTGTGAGACAAATGCTATTATTTTTTAAGCCTGTGATTAACGGAGCATTTAGGGCTCTGAGAGATGTTGCTGAACGAATTAGAACCTCTCTCCACACGGTGGCGCCATGGAATGAAAACTGAAGCAGGGAAGACCTGTCGTGAGTTTGAATACATTGATTGAAAGCACAGACCACTATTAATTTAGAGTTTAAGTTGATCTTTATGCGCCATTTTGGACGCATTACCAAAAGTTATGAAGGAGCAATTATGCAAAATTCAAATTATTGTTAAGAAAACAAAATAAATTAATGAATACATTTTGAGAATATGTGAACGCCCTTGACCAGAAGCGAGAGCAAAATTGAACTGAAAGAAATGAGTGCAACTTTTAAAGGTGCAGCTTAAAGGAGCGAGTAATTAAAGTAATAATGAAAAAGAGTAATAATGAGTTTACTTGAATGGGCAGTGACCTGTGGGTGTGGTGTTGGTAATTGTGGCCAAGGATTGTTTCAGACAAGATGACCAACAACGTTCGAGGAGATCGAGGCGTTTACAACAACGCTGATGGGAACAATGCTACTCTGATCACTGGCTGCTGCTGAGTCCAGAGGCATGGGATTCCAGAGCTTGTGTTGCCTGTGAAGGTGAACGGACAGACTCTTGACGTGCTGGTGGATAAAGGTGAACAACACTCATCTGTCAACTTTGAGACTGTGATCATTAACGGACACCATCTACTGGGTGGATACAGGAAGACCACCCAAAACCCTTCACCAAACCAGTGCCTACTCAGCTCACAGGACTGAATCTGACACGCCAACTCAGACTCCTGTTTCTCTTCTCGGATGTGCTTTGCTGATGGAAGAGAGCAACAGTTTTGTGCTCTCTGAATGGACTAACAGTGACTTTTCCCTGATTGTGTTAGGAGTCCAGTGCCTCATCTGTGTTTTGCCCCACCCTCTTGTTCCTGTCTGTTTGGAGCTGGGCGGAGTCATCACACCCTGGAGCTTGCAGCCACTCAGCACACCTGCAACTCATCACCACTCACCTCCAGTATTTGAAGCCTCTTCAGTCCTTCACTCTCTGCCAGATCGTCCGTTACCTTATGTGGTACCATCTTTGGCTCTTGAATTTTTGCAACCTACGATTTGAAATAACTTTTGTGACACACCTGTAATTCTTCTCTCTTCTGTGCAGTTCTCCGTCCGGCTCCAGACTCACCTCCAGATACCTCCACCGCCCCGTACCTTGTACCTCCGGTCCTGTTTTCTACCCTTGCCTGTTCGTTTGGAATAAATCTGTTAAACCCTTTTTTGGAGTCTGTCTTGGGAGTCACTCTGGTCCTGTCGTTTTAACAGATTGGACAAACACCTTGCTGTCTGACAGTGGTTGCTGAATGCAGATATATCTACTGGGAAGAGCTGAAGGACTGTACAACTGACGTTTGACCTTGGATCAAACATTCACTTTGCCAAAGCCACCCACCCATTGATCACTGTACTTTAATATGACATGGAAAAGCTTTTAAGGCTAACCTTAGTGGACATGAATGGTCCTTTTAAAATATCAAAATTAATTAGGCAAACAAGGTGTGACTGTGAACTGTTTACACCCTATAGAACAATAAGATAATGTGTTTATATCATTTGCTCTCTCTCCTGGACAATAGGCTAAAGAATTTGTTCCATGACCAAAGCGTGAGTGAAACAAAAGATTGGTAAGAAATTGAAGTTTCTAAAATGTCCTGTACTCTCCATCCATGTCTGCCTACTATATGGACATTAATGCTATACTTATGTCCGTTTTGGAACATCATTCCACGACACCATGATAGAGAATTATGTGTTTATGACCTGACTGAAAAATATCTTAATGCACCAGATAAAGATGGTCTTTAGGACCTGATGATGCTGGTTTATTTACTAAATTTAATCAATAATCCTTAAGTTACAAAATGCATTTGTCTGAATATCTCAATACAAAATTTAAATTTGAAGCCTTAGACGGCATTGACATGTGATAGAACTGTGAAATGCTATAGCTATAAATTGGAATAGATAAAACTAAATTGTCTGAAATTATGTCTGAAAGCTGAAGTGAATTGGGTTTCGGCCCTTTCTCTTGCTCTGCTCCTGGCGTCAATCCGTGAGCAGATCGAGAGGAAACTCTTGTGACCTTGAAACAGGCCATTTGGGTGCCTGAGATCAGGCTCCTCTTTGATTCCACGGGAATCCAGTGGACACTGATCTTAAGATTGTATGTTATGATCCCTATTGAAACCATCTACACATTAGTTTATGCACTCAGGTTGGAGGTGACTGCTGATCTCACTTTGGGAGCTGCTGAGAGTTCCTTTCCCCAGCCTGTCTGACAGTCCTCTGCCACGATTGGACTGAACCAGTGCTGGTCTGATCCCTTTTGAGGCCACTCCCAGGACCTCACATGCTGTCCAGGTCGCAAACCAGACGAGTGGTGTCCACCTCTCACTCGCCCTGTCGACCCATTTAAACCTGCCTTCAACCTCCCTGGACTGAACCTGACATTTGTTATTTTGCTATTGTTTTCTTTGTGTTTTCTTTGTGTTATTTAGGTGCCGAAGGTATTAATTTCCAGTGAACTTTGAGTTGGTTTGTTGTGTTTCCTGTACAAGGATAGAGGTCTCACTTGTTTATGCATGTTACATGACTCTTTATTGGACTGAGTTTTCCTCAGTCCAAGAGGGGGTGTTAATTATATGGGAAAATTATTATAATTAGGCCCGAGCGGCCTGCCGTAGCAAGGGCCTATTGTAATCGCAACGCAGTGCGCGCAGCGCACTGTACCGAGGTGCGCGGAGCGCACGAAAACAGCGCGAAGCGCTGTCCCCATGTCAAACGTAAACTCACCGTGTAAAACAGTGACTGCCCACACCTCTGGTGTGGGCCCTTATACTTATAATTGCTGCAAAATGAATGGGGGTATATGGCCAACTGTCATACGGAGGTGGATGACGAGCGCGAAGCGCTCGTCATTCACCTCCGAGCCCCACGGGTGCGTGGGGGAAGTCGAAAGCTTTCCAAAAATGTATAATATGTTGTAGTCGCGAAAGCGACTATATTGTTTTTGCAGGAAATATTATTATTATTAGGCCCGAGCGGCCTGCCGTAGCAAGGGCCTATTGTAATCGCAACGCAGTGCGCGCAGCGCACTGAACCTAGGTGCGCGGAGCGCACGAAAACAGCGCGAAGCGCTGTCCCCATGTCAAACGTAAACTCACCGTGTAAAACAGTGACTGCCCACACCTCTGGTGTGGGCCCTTATACTTATAATTGCAGCAAAATGAATGGGGGTATATGGCCAACTGTCATACGGAGGTGGATGACGAGCGCGAAGCGCTCGTCATCCACCTCCGAGCCCCACCGATGCGTGGGGGAAGTCGAAAGCTTTCCAAAAATGTATAATATGTTGTAGTCGCGAAAGCGACTATATTGTTTTTGCAGGAAATATTATTATTATTTTTTTTCTTCTTCTTTCTTCTGCTCTTTGAACAGGAATTTGACCCCCTGAACATAGTTGAAAACTCACCAAACTTTGCCCAAAATTCAGGTCCGGTGAAAAATTAATTAAAATGTGTGTTTCGTATTGGGGAAATAAAAAATGGCGCGACAGCGCCACCTACAAAAGTGAAAATACATTGCGCCTATGGGGAGGGGGCCAACATAAACTTTGTCGTAGAGCGACGGGATTCGGTACAGACATTCGTCATGTGACGACAACCAAAAAACATTATTGTGGCCACGCCCCCTGACAAACCGGAAGTCCGCCATTTTGACAGGAAGTCTGGAAAATGGTGAGTCAGCGTTTTCGCTGACGTCGCATTTTAACGAACTCCTCCTAGGGCGTTTCACCAAATGAGCCCAAAATCGCTCCAGCTCATCCCGAGATGTGGGGCATCAAAAGTTATCCAAATTTTTTGGCTAAGTTTTACGGTTTGTTTGCGGCGAAGCCGCAATCTTTACGAAGAATTTTGTGACTTACCGAAAACAACAAAATGCTCCCATTCGCACAAACGAAGTCCGATTAAAAATCGGAAATATACATTTTATTGACCTTTCACCCCCGGACACAACAAATGTGAAAAAGTGAGATTTGGCGCGATAGCGCCCCCTCTAGGCCGAGAACAAAAAATGCATTATGGGAAAAAAATTAGTTTCTCGGAAATTGATAAAATTCGGCACAATAATAGCTGATGGCATCCCGATCCAAAAAGCCAATAAGACCCATACCGTATTTTGTACGGTGTTGCCATGGAGACGATCAAGGCTCCCCATGTTAATCCAATAGGACTGACACACAAATATCACATTATACACAATTACAGCGCGCTAGCGCCCTCTGTCAGGAGCTTGTGGACAGTAGTAATTGAAGTACGGCCCGTCAAGGCCGTCCGATGCTGCTTGTGAAATAAAAAAGATTTGGGGCGCGCTAGCGCCCTCTGCAGGTTGGAGCCATCATTCACATGGAGACGCTAAAAATCTCATTTTGACGTTTACTCACAAAGATTAATGGCTCATCAGGGCAATAAAATGTAGTGTGGCCACGTTGGCGCACTCGGTGGGTTATGGCGCGGCAATGGAGGCACTAAGGGAGCCTCCATTACATGGTTGCTAGGCGACCAACAGGTGGTCGGCCATTTTGGGAAAAATCGAGTAATCAGCGCCGAAGGCGCCATTTCTCGCCTTTGCCTCTTTTATAATCTCGACCTAGGGTGGCAGCGACATTATAACCACGTAGGGCGCGGCAGCGCCTCCCGGTTATTGCGGCGGCGTGCGTCAACCGGCGTCAACCGGCCACCGCGTCCCGCGAGGGCCTCTCGATGCCGCTTGCGGCTTTAATTAGGCCCGAGCGGCCTGCCGTAGCAAGGGCCTATTGTAATCGCAACGCAGTGCGCGCAGCGCACTGTACTGAGGTGCGCGGAGCGCACGAAAACAGCGCGAAGCGCTGTCCCCATGTCAAACGTAAACTCACCGTGTAAAACAGTGACTGCCCACACCTCTGGTGTGGGCCCTTATACTTATAATTGCAGCAAAATGAATGGGGGTATATGGCCAACTGTCATACGGAGGTGGATGACGAGCGCGAAGCGCTCGTCATTCACCTCCGAGCCCCACCGGTGCGTCGGGGAAGTCGAAAGCTTTAAAAAAATGCATAATATGTTGTAGTCGCGAAAGCGACTATATTGTTTTTGCAAGAAATATTATTATTCTTCTTTATTCTTCTTCTTCTTCTTCTTCTTTCTTCTTCTGCTCTTTGAGCAGGAATTTGACCCCCTGAACGTAGTCAAAAACTCACCAAACTTTGCCCAAAATTCAGATCCGGCGAAAAATTTATTAAAATGTGTGTTTCGTTTTGGGGAAATAAAAAATGGCGCGACAGCGCCACCTACAAAAGTGAAAATACATTGCGCCTATGGGGAGGGGGCCAACATAAACTTTGTCGCAGAGCGACGGGATTCGGTACAGACCTTCGTCCTGTGAGGACAAACAAAATATATTATTGTGGCCACGCCCCCAGACAAACCGGAAGTCCGCCATTTTGACAGGAAGTCGGGAAAATGGTGAGTCAGCGTTTTCGCTGACGTCGCATTTTAACGAACTCCTCCTAGGGCGTTTCACCAAATGAGCTCCAAATCGCTCCAGCTCATCTCGAGATATGGGGCATCAAAAGTTATCCAAATTTTTTGGCTAAGTTTTACGGTTTGTTTGCGGCGAAGCCGCAATCTTTACGAACAATTTTGCGACTTATCAAAAACAACAAAATGCTCCCATTCGCACAAACGAAGTCCGATAAAAAATCGGAAATATACATTTTATTGACCTTTCACCCCCGGACACAACAAATGTGAAAAAGTGAGATTTGGCGCGATAGCGCCCCCTCTAGGCCGAGAAGAAAAAATGCATTATGGGAAAAAAATTAGTTTATCGGAAATAGATAAAATTCGGCACAAAAATAGCTGATGGCATCCCGATCCAAAAAGCCAATGAGACCCATACCGTATTTTGTACGGTGTTGCCATGGTGACGCCCGAGGCCCACCATGTTAATCTAATGGGACTGACACACAAATCTCACATTATACACAATTACAGCGCGTTAGCGCCCCCTGTAAGGAGCTTGTGGACAGTAGTGATTGATGTACGGCCCGTCAAGGACGTCCGATGCTGCTTGTTAAATTTAAAAAGATTTGGGGCGCGCTAGCGCCCTCTGCAGGTTGGAGCCATCATTCACATGGAGACGCTAAAAATCTCGTTTTGATGTTTACTCACAAAGATTAATGGCACATCAGGGCAATAAAATGTAGTGTGGCCACGTTGGCGCCCTCGGTAGGGTTATGGCGCGGCAATGGAGGCACTAAGGGAGGCCTCCATTACATCGTTGCTAGGCGACCAACAGGTGGTCGGCCATTTTGGGAAAAATCGAGTAATCAGCGCCGAAGGCGCCATTTCTTGCCTTTGCCTCTTTTATAATCTCGACCTAGGGTGGCAGCGACATTATAACCACGTAGGGCGCGGCAGCGCCTCCCGGTTATTGCGGCGGCGTGCGGCAACCGGCGTCAACCGGCCACCGAACCCCCGCGAGGGCCTCTCGATGCCGCTTGCGGCTTTAATTATTATTATTATTATAGTTACGCCTCTAAGATCCTGTTTTTCAGTGCCTTCCCGTGCAAAAGTACACGCACAAATTGGCACAGTGATCAGAGTCGGCAAAAATTGCGTGTCAGTGGGCGACATGCACACGCCCAAAACAAAATGGCTCCACAGCGCCCCCTCAAAGTTGACCCCCATTCTTTTGGGGACATGCATTTTTGGCGTAGGCCAATCCCCTTTGGCACAGTGATAGAGCACATGGAGAGAGTCACAAAACATAATTATAGCTCCGCCCTCTGACCAACAGGAAGTCGGCCATCTTGGATTGAAATCCTGGAGAAGAAATCTCTCACCAGATGTTTCAATGTACTACTCCTTGGTTTCTCTGCAGAATAAGCTCAAACATGGCTCAATTGAATCTAGAGAAATGGAGCTACAAATGCAAGCCAGCTTTTTTTGATAACGTTTACAGTTTTCACATAGCGCCCCCACAAAAAACATGCTTTTTTCCCGTACCTTGGACAACCCCTCGCAGGCATGCGCTCTATCCAATCTGGATCATATTTGGCTGACATGAGGCCTCTTATGGTATGGATCCATAGAGCTCAATAACTTCATGGTGCTTACCACTATAGCGCCACCTATCTATACCTTGAAACATTTAGTTTGTACAATTTATATGAAACTTTGCAGGTATATTCTACACATTAAATCGAACACAAAAATATATTACATGTGTTTGATATTTTCGAAGGTGTGGGCGTGGCAATGACGCACAGGAAGTCGGCCATTTTCACTTTTAACCTCTTAACTCCCACCTGAACCAAGTAAGGCTGCAGCTAACGATTATTTTTCTATCGATTAATCTATAGATTATTTTTTTGATTAATCGATTAATCTATAGATTATTTTTTCGATTAATCTATAGATTATTTTTCCTTTTACCGATTATTTTTTCATTTAAAATGAAGGGGGAAACATTGACGTAGGCCAGTATTTTCAAATGGCATGGCTTTTATTTAACCAAATAAAATTATGGCTCAATGTGCAACTCAGTAGCTTATAAAATGTGCAATTTCTGGAACACTCACTGTAAACATTTGAATAAAAGTAAAAGTATTGCTTATTTGCTTTAAAATGCGCAAAATAAAAAATAAATAACCAGCACACAACAATGATTGTATGATTAAAGTTAATTGTTCGTTTGTACATAACTGTTAATGTTGTACAAAGGTAGTTTAGTTAGTTACACAACTAACGTAACGTTATGTAGCGTTAGACACGCGCGTTTTTGACTCCTCTCAGAGCGGAACAGTGCTTTAGTTTATGAATTTACAACGCAGATACAAATAATACATTAATGTTTTTGTGTAATGAAAATTACTCACGCGGCCGATTGACTGGTTGATGGCGATGGCATGAACGCTGTCGGGTGTTTTCGTTTTAAATGTTCGTTCATAGCCGTTGTGCTGCTGTGGTAGGCCATTTCCGCTCGACACAGTGTGCATAAACAACATTATTTGGCCGTTTCTGGAAATACTCCCACACTTTTGATTACTTTTGGCGTGCCTTTTTCCCCTCGCTCGCATCGCGCGCCGCCATGATGTAAACAAGCGACGCGTCGACGCACAAAAACTGCGTCGACGTATTTACGTAATCGATGACGTCGACTACGTCGACGCGTCGTTTCAGCCTTAGAACCAAGTACACTTCTTTGTGTGCTGTGTTTTCACCTGCACTTGCGTCTCATTTCTGTAACTGTTTTTGACGCTTTTTCTCAAGAAGCTTTAAGATATGGGTCAAGACGAACTGGAGAAAATGTACTCGGTTAAAGTGGGGGTTAACAGATTAAAATGGCACCCCCACAAAAAAAGGCCTTTTTGCAGTACATTTCACAACCCCTCGCAGGCATGCGCTCTATCCAATCTGGATCATATTTGGCTGACATAAGGAAACTCACGGTCTGAACAGGTAGAGCTCAATAACTTCACGGTGCTCAACACTATAGCGCCTCCTATCTATACCTTGAATATTGCAGTCTGGATTATTTATCTCCCACTTTGCCGGTATATTCTACACAATAAACTAAACAAAAAATTATATTACATATACATCATATTGTGTAAGATGTGGGCGTGGCCAGTGTAAACGTGTTCCTGAGAGCATCATTATTATGCATTCTTTGTCCCTTTGAGTTTTAAATGTAATCACTTATACACCAGATGGCCCTGAATCTTTTTACATGAACACAAAAATGATCCATGCTATAGCGCCCCCTGCTGCAAAGAGCAAGAGTTAGTAGACAGAGAGCACACAGGTTGTGTGTGAGGCCGAGGGGAGAGCAGGTTTGGGCGAGAGCGGGGGCGGTAGCAAAGGAGGCGGTCGCAAGGGGGGGCTGCGCCAGGGGCGAGGGCCTACATCGCCGCTTGCGGCTTTAATTATTCTTTCTTTCTTCTTCTTCTGCTCTTTCAGCAGGAATTTGACCCCCTGAACATAGTCGAAAACTCACCAAACTTTGCCCAAAATTCAGATCCGGGGAAAAATTTATTCAAATGTGTGTTTCGTTTTGGGGAAATAAAAAATGGCACGACAGCGCCACCTACAAAAGTGAAAATACATTGCGCCTATGGGGAGGGGGCCAACATAAACTTTGTCGTAGAGCGACGAGATTCGGTACAGACATTCGTCATGTGATGCCAAATAAATAATATTATTGAGGCCACGCCCCCAGACAAACCGGAAGTCCGCCATTTTGACAGGAAGTCGGGAAAATGCTGAGTCAGCGTTTTCGCTGACGTCGCATTTTAACGAACTCCTCCTAGGGCGTTTCACCAAATGAGCCCAAAATCGCTCCAGTTCATCTCGCGATGTGGGGCATCAAAAGTTATCAAAATTTTTTGGCTAAGTTTTACGGTTTGTTTGCGGCGAAGCCGCAATCTTTATGAAGAATTTTGCGACTTACCGAAAACAACAAAATGCTCCCATTCGCACAAACGAACTCCGATTAAAAATCGGAAATATACATTTTATTGACCTTTCACTCCCGGACACAACAAATGTGAAAAAGTGAGATTTGGCGCGATAGCGCCCCCTCTAGGCCGAGAACAAAAAATGCATTATGGAAAAAAAATTAGTTTCTCGGAAATGGATAAAATTCGGCACAATAATAGCTGATGGCATCCCGGTAAAAAAAGCCAATGAGACCCATACCGTATTTTGTACGGTGTTGCCATGGAGACGACCGAGGCTCGCCATGTTATTCCAATGGGACTGACCCGCATATCACACATTATACACAATTACAGCGCGTTAGCGCCCTCTGTCAGGAGCTTGTGGACAGTAGTCATTGAAGTACGGCCCGTCAAGGCCGTCCGATGCTGCTTGTGAAATAAAAAAGATTTGGGGCGCTAACGCCCTCTGCAGGTTGGAGCCATCATTCACATGGAGTGGCTAAAAATCTCGTTTTGATGTTTACTCACAGAGATTAATGGCACATCAGGGCAATAAAATGTAGTGTGGCCACGTTGGCGCCCTCGGTGGGTTATGGCGCGGCAATGGAGGCACTGAGGGAGGCCTCCATTACATGGTCGGCCATTTTGGGAAAAATTGAGTAATCAGCGCCGAAGGCGCCATTTCTTGCCTTCTCCTCTTTTATAAACTCGACCTAGGGTGGCAGCGACATTATAACCACGTAGGGCGCGGCAGCGCCTCCCGGTTATTGCGGCGGCGTGCGGCAAACGGCGTCAACCGGCCACCGCGTCCCGCGAGGGCCTCTCGATGCCGCTTGCGGCTTTAATTTTTCTTCTTCTTCTTCTTCTTTCTTTCTTCTGCTCTTTGAGCAGGAATTTGACCCCCTGAACATAGTCAAAAACTCACCAAACTTTGCCCAAAATTCAGATCCGGTGAAAAATTTATTAAAATGTGTGTTTCGTTTTGGGGAAATAAAAAATGGCGCGACAGCGCCACCTACAAAAGTGAAAATACATTGCGCCTATGGGGAGGGGGCCAACATAAACTTTGTCGTAGAGCGACGAGATTCGGTACAGACATTCGTCACGTGACGACAACCAAAAAACATTATTGTGGCCACGCCCCCTGACAAACCGGAAGTCCGCCATTTTGACAGGAAGTCGGGAAAATGGTGAGTCAGCGTTTTCGCTGACGTCACATTTTAACGAACTCCTCCTAGGGCGTTACACCAAATGAGCCCAAAATCGCTCCAGCTCATCTCCAGATGTGGGGCATCAAAAGTTATCAAAATTTTTTGGCTAAGTTTTACGGTTTGTTTGCGGCAAAGCCGCAATCTTTATGAAGAATTTTGCGACTTACCGAAAACAACAAAATGCTCCCATTTGCACAAACGAACTCCGATTAAAAATCGGAAATATACATTTTGTTGACCTTTCACCCCCGGACACAACAAATGTGAAAAAGTGAGATTTGGCGCGATAGCGCCCCCTCTAGGCCGAGAAGAAAAAATGCATTATGGGAAAAAAATTAGTTTATCGGAAATAGATAAAATTCGGCACAAAAATAGCTGATGGCATCCCGATCCAAAAAGCCAATGAGACCCATACCGTATTTTGTACGGTGTTGCCATGGTGACGCCCGAGGCCCACCATGTTAATCTAATGGGACTGACACACAAATCTCACATTATACACAATTACAGCGCGTTAGCGCCCCCTGTAAGGAGCTTGTGGACAGTAGTGATTGATATACGGCCCGTCAAGGACGTCCGATGCTGCTTGTGAAATTTAAAAAGATTTGGGGCGCGCTAGCGCCCTCTGCAGGTTGGAGCCATCATTCACATGGAGACGCTAAAAATCTCGTTTTGATGTTTACTCACAAAGATTAATGGCACATCAGGGCAATGAAATGTAGTGTGACCACGTTGGCGCCCTCGGTAGGGTTATGGCGCGGCAATGGAGGCACTAACATGGTTGCTAGGCGACCAACAGGTGGTCGGCCATTTTGGGGAAAATCGAGTAATCAGCGCCGAAGGCGCCATTTCTCGCCTTTGCTCTTTTATAATCTCGACCTAGGGTGGCAGCGACATTATAACCACATAGGGCGCGGCAGCGCCTCCCGGTTATTGCGGCGGCGTGCGATAGCGTTCAGTAACCAGCCAACGAGACCCGCGAGGGCCTCTCGATGCCGCTTGCGGCTTTAATTTTTTTTCTTCTTCTTTCTTCTGCTCTTTGAACAGGAATTTGACCCCCTGAACGTAGTTGAAAACTCACCAAACTTTGCCCAAAATTCAGGTCCGGTGAAAAATTAATTAAAATGTGTTTTTCGTATTGGGGAAATAAAAAATGGCGCGACAGCGCCACCTACAAAAGTGAAAATACATTGCGCCTATGGGGAGGGGGCCAACATAAACTTTGTCATAGAGCGACGGGATTCGGTACAGACATTCGTCATGTGACGACAACCAAAAAACATTATTGTGGCCAGGCCCCCAGACAAACCGGAAGTCCGCCATTTTGACAGGAAGTCAGAAAAATGGTGAGTCAGCGTTTTCGCTGACGTCGCATTTTAACGAACTCCTCCTAGGGCGTTTCACCAAATGAGCTCCAAATCGCTCCAGCTCATCTCGAGTTGTGGGGCATCAAAAGTTATCCAAATTTTTTGGCTAAGTTTTACGGTTTGTGTGCGGCGAAGCCGCAATCTTTACGAAGAATTTTGCGACTTACCGAAAACAACAAAATGCTCCCATTTGCACAAATTAACTCCGATTAAAAATCGGAAATATACATTTTATTGACCTTTCACCCCCGAACACAACAAATGTGAAAAAGTGAGATTTGGCGCGATAGCGCCCCCTCTAGGCCGAGAACAAAAAATGCATTATGGGAAAAAAATTAGTTTATCGGAAATGGAAAAAAGTCGGCACAATAATAGCTAACGGCATCCCGATCCAAAAAGCCAATGAGACCCATACCGTATTTTGTACGGTGTTGCCATGGAGACGACCAAGGCTCCCCATGTTAATCCAATAGGACTGACACACAAATCTCACATTATACACAATTACAGCGCGTTAGCGCCCTCTGTGAGGAGCTTGTGGACCGTAGTGATTGAAGTACGGCCCGTCAAGGCCGTCCGATGCTGCTTGTGAAATAAAAAAGATTTGGGGCGCGCTAGCGCCCTCTGCAGGTTGGAGCCATCATTCACATGGAGACGCTAAAAATCTCATTTTGACGTTTACTCACAAAGATTAATGGCTCATCAGGGCAATAAAATGTAGTGTGGCCACGTTGGCGCACTCGGTGGGTTATGGCGCGGCAATGGAGGCACTAAGGGAGCCTCCATTACATGGTTGCTAGGCGACCAACAGGTGGTCGGCCATTTTGGGAAAAATCGAGTAATCAGCGCCGAAGGCGCCATTTCTCGCCTTTGCCTCTTTTATAATCTCGACCTAGGGTGGCAGCGACATTATAACCACGTAGGGCGCGGCAGCGCCTCCCGGTTATTGCGGCGGCGTGCGTCAACCGGCGTCAACCGGCCACCGCGTCCCGCGAGGGCCTCTCGATGCCGCTTGCGGCTTTAATTAGGCCCGAGCGGCCTGCCGTAGCAAGGGCCTATTGTAATCGCAACGCAGTGCGCGCAGCGCACTGTACTGAGGTGCGCGGAGCGCACGAAAACAGCGCGAAGCGCTGTCCCCATGTCAAACGTAAACTCACCGTGTAAAACAGTGACTGCCCACACCTCTGGTGTGGGCCCTTATACTTATAATTGCAGCAAAATGAATGGGGGTATATGGCCAACTGTCATACGGAGGTGGATGACGAGCGCGAAGCGCTCGTCATTCACCTCCGAGCCCCACCGGTGCGTCGGGGAAGTCGAAAGCTTTAAAAAAATGCATAATATGTTGTAGTCGCGAAAGCGACTATATTGTTTTTGCAAGAAATATTATTATTAGGCCCGAGCGGCCTGCCGTAGCAAGGGCCTATTGTAATCGCAACGCAGTGCGCGCAGCGCACTGAACCTAGGTGCGCGGAGCGCACGAAAACAGCGCGAAGCGCTGTCCCCATGTCAAACGTAAACTCACCGTGTAAAACAGTGACTGCCCACACCTCTGGTGTGGGCCCTTATACTTATAATTGCTGCAAAATGAATGGGGGTATATGGCCAACTGTCATACGGAGGTGGATGACGAGCGCGAAGCGCTCGTCATCCACCTCCGAGCCCCACGAGTGCGTGGGGGAAGTCAAAAGCTTTCCAAAAATGTATAATATGATGTTGTCGCGAAAGCGACTATATTGTTTTTGCAGGAAATATTATTATTCTTTCTTTCTTTCTTTCTTTCTTCTTCTGCTCTTTGAGCAGGAATTTGACCCCCTGAACATAGTTGAAAACTCACCAAACTTTGCCCAAAATTCAGATCCGGCGAAAAATTAATTAAAATATGTGTTTCGTTTTGGGGAAATAAAAAATGGCGCGACAGCGCCACCTACAAAAGTGAAAATACATTACGCCTATGGGGAGGGGGCCAACGTCAACTTTGTCGTAGAGCGACGGGATTCGGTACAGACATTTGTCATGTGACGACAACCAAAAAACATTATTGTGGCCACGCCCCCTGACAAACCGGAAGTCCGCCATTTTGACAGGAAGTCGGGAAAATGGTGAGTCAGCGTTTTCGCTGACGTCGCATTTGAACGAACTCCTCCTAGGGCGTTTTACCAAATGAGCCCAAAATCGCTCCAGCTCATCTCGAGATGTGGGGCATCAAAAGTTATCCAAATTTTTTGGCTAAGTTTTACGGTTTGTTTGCGGCGAAGCCGCAATCTTTACGAAGAATTTTGCGACTTTCCGAAAACATCAAAATGCTCCCATTTGCACAAACGAACTCCGATTAAAAATCGGAAATATACATTTTATTGACCTTTCACCCCCGGACACAACAAATGTGAAAAAGTGAGATTTGGCGCGATAGCGCCCCCTCTAGGCCGAGAACAAAAAATGCATTATGGGAAAAAAATTAGTTTCTCGGAAATGGATAAAATTCGGCACAAAAATAGCTGATGGCATCCCGATCCAAAAAGCCAATGAGACCCATACCGTATTTTGTACGGTGTTGCCATGGAGACGACCGAGGCTCGCCATGTTATTCCAATGGGACTGACCCGCATATCACACATTATACACAATTACAGCATGTTAGCGCCCTCTGTCAGGAGCTTGTGGACAGTGGTCATTGAAGTACGGCCCGTCAGGGCCGTCCGATGCTGCTTGTGAAATGAAACAGATTTGGGGCGCGCTAGCGCCCTCTGCAGGTTGGAGCCATCATTCACATGGAGACACGAAAAATCTCGTTTTGATGTTTACTCACAAAGATTAATGGCACATCAGGGCAATAAAATGTAGTGTGGCCACGTTGGCGCCCTCGGTGGGTTATGGCGCGGCAATGGAGGCACTGAGGGAGGCCTCCATTACATGGTTGCTAGGCGACCAACAGGAGGTCGGCCATTTCGGGAAAAATAGAGTAATCAGCGCCGAAGGCGCCATTTCTCGCCTTTGCTCTTTTATAATCTCGACCTAGGGTGGCAGCGACATTATAACCACGTAGGGCGCGGCAGCGCCTCCCGGTTATTGCGGCGGCGTGCGGCAATCGGCGTCAACCGGCCACCGCGTCCCGCGAGGGCCTCTCGATGCCGCTTGCGGCTTTAATTCTTCTTTATTCTTCTTCTTCTTCTTTCTTCTGCTCTTTGAGCAGGAATTTGACCCCCTGAACGTAGTCAAAAACTCACCAAACTTTGCCCAAAATTCAGATCCGGCGAAAAATTTATTAAAATGTGTGTTTCGTTTTGGGGAAATAAAAAATGGCGCGACAGCGCCACCTACAAAAGTGAAAATACATTGCGCCTATGGGGAGGGGGCCAACATAAACTTTGTCGCAGAGCGACGGGATTCGGTACAGACCTTCGTCCTGTGAGGACAAACAAAATATATTATTGTGGCCACGCCCCCAGACAAACCGGAAGTCCGCCATTTTGACAGGAAGTCGGGAAAATGGTGAGTCAGCGTTTTCGCTGACGTCGCATTTTAACGAACTCCTCCTAGGGCGTTTCACCAAATGAGCCCAAAATCGCTCCACTTCATCTCGAGATGTGGGGCATCAAAAGTTATCCAAATTTTTTGGCTAAGTTTTACGGTTTGTTTGCGGCGAAGCCGCAATCTTTACGAAGATTTTTGCGACTTTCCGAAAACAACAAAATGCTCCCATTTGCACAAACGAACTCCGATAAAAAATCGGAAATATACATTTTATTGACCTTTCACCCCCGGACACAACAAATGTGAAAAAGTGAGATTTGGCGCGATAGCGCCCCCTCCAGGCTGAGAAGAAAAAATGCATTATGGGAAAAAAATTAGTTTCTCGGAAATGGATAAAATTCGGCACAATAATAACTGATGGCATCCCGATCCAAAAAGCCAAAGAGACCCATACCGTATTTTGTACGGTGTTGCCATGGAGACGACCGAGGCTCGCCATGTTATTCCAATGGGACTGACCCGCATATCACACATTATACACAATTACAGCTCGTTAGCGCCCTCTGTGAGGAGCTTGTGGACAGTAGTGATTGAAGTACGGCCCGTCAGGGCCGTCCGATGCTGCTTGTGAAATAAAAAAGATTTGGGGCGCGCTAGCGCCCTCTGCAGGTTGGAGCCATCATTCACATGGAGACGCTAAAAATCTCGTTTTGATGTTTACTCACAAAGATTAATGGCTCATCAGGGCAATAAAATGTAGTGTGGCCACGTTGGCGCCCTCGGTAGGGTTATGGCGCGGCAATGGAGGCACTAAGGGAGGCCTCCATTACATGGTTGCCAGGCGACCGACAGGAGGTCGGCCATTTTGGGAAAAATCGAGCAATCAGCGCCGAAGGCGCCATTTCTCGCCTTTGCTCTTTTATAATCTCGACCTAGGGTGGCAGCGACATTATAACCACGTAGGGCGCGGCAGCGCCTCCCGGTTATTGCGGCGGCGTGCGGGAACCGGCGTCAACCGGCCAACGAACCCCCGCGAGGGCCTCTCGATGCCGCTTGCGGCTTTAATTAGGCCCGAGCGGCCTGCCGTAGCAAGGGCCTATTGTAATCGCAACGCAGTGCGCGCAGCGCACTGTACCGAGGTGCGCGGAGCGCACGAAAACAGCGCGAAGCGCTGTCCCCATGTCAAACGTAAACTCACCGTGTAAAACAGTGACTGCCCACACCTCTGGTGTGGGCCCTTATACTTGTTATTGCATGAAAATGAATGGGGGTATATGGCCAACTGTCATACGGAGGTGGATGACGAGCGCGAAGCGCTCGTCATCCACCTCCGAGCCCCACGGCTGCGTGGGGGAAGTCGAAAGCTTTCCAAAAATGTATAATATGATGTTGTCGCGAAAGCGACTATATTGTTTTTGCAGGAAATATTATTATTCTTTCTTTCTTCTTCTTCTTCTTCTTCTTCTGCTCTTTGAGCAGGAATTTGACCCCCTGAACATAGTCGAAAACTCACCAAACTTTGCCCAAAATTCAAATCCGGCGAAAAATTAATTAAAATATGTGTTTCGTTTTGGGAAAATAAAAAATGGCGCGACAGCGCCACCTACAAAAGTGAAAATACATTGCGCCTATGGGGAGGGGGCCAACATAAACTTTGTCGTAGAGCGACGAGATTCGGTACAGACATTCGTCACGTGACGACAACAAAAAAACATTATTGTGGCCACGCCCCCTGACAAACCGGAAGTCCGCCATTTTGACAGGGAGTCCGGAAAATGCTGAGTCAGCGTTTTCGCTGACGTCGCATTTTAACGAACTCCTCCTAGGGCGTTTCACCAAATGAGCCCAAAATCGCTCCAGCTCATCCCGAGATGTGGGGCATCAAAAGTTATCCAAATTTTTTGGCTAAGTTTTACGGTTTGTTTGCGGCGAAGCCGCAATCTTTACGAAGAATTTTGCGACTTACCGAAAACAACAAAATGCTCCCATTTGCACAAATGAACTCCGATTAAAAATCGGAAATATACATTTTATTGACCTTTCACCCCTGGACACAACAAATGTGAAAAAGTTAAATTTGGCGCAATAGCGCCCCCTCTAGGCTGAGAAGAAAAAATGCATTATGGGAAAAAAATTTGTATCTCGGAAATGGATAAAATTCGGCACAATAATAGCTGATGGCATCCCGATCCAAAAAGCCAATGAGACCCATACCGTATTTTGTACGGTGTTGCCATGGAGACGACCGAGGCTCTCCATGTTATTCCAATGGGACTGACACACATATCACACATTATACACTATTACAGCGCGTTAGCGCCCTCTGTAAGGAGCTTGTGGACAGTAGTCATTGAAGTACGGCCTGTCAAGGCCGTCGATGCTGCTTGTGAAATAAAACAGATTTGGGGCGCGCTAGCGCCCTCTGCAGGTAGAAGCCATCATTCACATGGAGACGCTAAAAATCTCGTTTTGATGTTTACTCACAAAGATTAATGGCACATCAGGGCAATAAAATGTAGTGTGGCCACGTTGGCGCCCTCGGTAGGGTTATGGCGCGGCAATGGAGGCACTAAGGGAGGCCTCCATTACATGGTTGCTAGGCGACCAACAGGTGGTCGGCCATTTTGGGAAAAATCGAGTAATCAGCGCCGAAGGCGCGATTTCTTGCCTTTGCCTCTTTTATAAACTCGACCTAGTGTGGCAGCGACATTATAAGCAGGTAGGGCGCGGCAGCGCCTCCCGGTTATTGCGGCGGCGTGCGGCAACCGGCGTCAACCGGCCAACGAGACCCGCGAGGGCCTCTCGATGCCGCTTGCGGCTTTAATTCTTCTTTATTCTTCTTCTTCTTCTTCTTTCTTCTTCTGCTCTTTGAGCAGGAATTTGACCCCCTGAACGTAGTCAAAAACTCACCAAACTTTGCCCAAAATTCAGATCCGGCGAAAAATTTATTAAAATGTGTGTTTCGTTTTGGGGAAATAAAAAATGGCGCGACAGCGCCACCTACAAAAGTGAAAATACATTGCGCCTATGGGGAGGGGGCCAACATAAACTTTGTCGCAGAGCGACGGGATTCGGTACAGACCTTCGTCCTGTGAGGACAAACAAAATATATTATTGTGGCCACGCCCCCAGACAAACCGGAAGTCCGCCATTTTGACAGGAAGTCGGGAAAATGGTGAGTCAGCGTTTTCGCTGACGTCGCATTTTAACGAACTCCTCCTAGGGCGTTTCACCAAATGAGCTCCAAATCGCTCCAGCTCATCTCGAGATATGGGGCATCAAAAGTTATCCAAATTTTTTGGCTAAGTTTTACGGTTTGTTTGCGGCGAAGCCGCAATCTTTACGAACAATTTTGCGACTTATCAAAAACAACAAAATGCTCCCATTCGCACAAACGAAGTCCGATAAAAAATCGGAAATATACATTTTATTGACCTTTCACCCCCGGACACAACAAATGTGAAAAAGTGAGATTTGGCGCGATAGCGCCCCCTCTAGGCCGAGAAGAAAAAATGCATTATGGGAAAAAAATTAGTTTATCGGAAATAGATAAAATTCGGCACAAAAATAGCTGATGGCATCCCGATCCAAAAAGCCAATGAGACCCATACCGTATTTTGTACGGTGTTGCCATGGTGACGCCCGAGGCCCACCATGTTAATCTAATGGGACTGACACACAAATCTCACATTATACACAATTACAGCGCGTTAGCGCCCCCTGTAAGGAGCTTGTGGACAGTAGTGATTGATGTACGGCCCGTCAAGGACGTCCGATGCTGCTTGTTAAATTTAAAAAGATTTGGGGCGCGCTAGCGCCCTCTGCAGGTTGGAGCCATCATTCACATGGAGACGCTAAAAATCTCGTTTTGATGTTTACTCACAAAGATTAATGGCACATCAGGGCAATAAAATGTAGTGTGGCCACGTTGGCGCCCTCGGTAGGGTTATGGCGCGGCAATGGAGGCACTAAGGGAGGCCTCCATTACATCGTTGCTAGGCGACCAACAGGTGGTCGGCCATTTTGGGAAAAATCGAGTAATCAGCGCCGAAGGCGCCATTTCTTGCCTTTGCCTCTTTTATAATCTCGACCTAGGGTGGCAGCGACATTATAACCACGTAGGGCGCGGCAGCGCCTCCCGGTTATTGCGGCGGCGTGCGGCAACCGGCGTCAACCGGCCACCGAACCCCCGCGAGGGCCTCTCGATGCCGCTTGCGGCTTTAATTAGGCCCGAGCGGCCTGCCGTAGCAAGGGCCTATTGTAATCGCAACGCAGTGCGCGCAGCGCACTGAACCTAGGTGCGCGGAGCGCACGAAAACAGCGCGAAGCGCTGTCCCCATGTCAAACGTAAACTCACCGTGTAAAACAGTGACTGCCCACACCTCTGGTGTGGGCCCTTATACTTATAATTGCAGCAAAATGAATGGGGGTATATGGCCAACTGTCATACGGAGGTGGATGACGAGCGCGAAGCGCTCGTCATCCACCTCCGAGCCCCACGGGTGCATAGGGGAAGTCGAAAGCTTTAAAAAAATGCATAATATGTTGTAGTCGCGAAAGCGACTATATTGTTTTTGCAGGAAATATTATTATTCTTCTTTATTTATTAGGCCCGAGCGGCCTGCCGTAGCAAGGGCCTATTGTAATCGCAACGCAGTGCGCGCAGCGCACTGTACCTAGGTGCGCGGAGCGCACGAAAACAGCGCGAAGCGCTGTCCCCATGTCAAACGTAAACTCACCGTGTAAAACAGTGACTGCCCACACCTCTGGTGTGGGCCCTTATACTTATAATTGCAGCAAAATGAATGGGGGAATATGGCCAACTGTCATACGGAGGTGGATGACGAGCGCGAAGCGCTCGTCATCCACCTCCGAGCCCCACGGGTGTGTGGGGGAAGTCGAAAGCTTTAAAAAAATGCATAATATGTTGTAGTCGCGAAAGCGACTATATTGTTTTTGCAAGAAATATTATTATTCTTCTTTATTCTTCTTTCTTTCTTCTGCTCTTTGAGCAGGAATTTGACCCCCTGAACATAGTCAAAAACTCACCAAACTTTGCCCAAAATTCAGGTCCGGTGAAAAATTAATTAAAATGTGTGTTTCGTTTTGGGGAAATAAAAAATGGCGCGACAGCGCCACCTACAAAAGTGAAAATACATTGCGCCTATGGGGAGGGGGCCAACATAAACTTTGTCATAGAGCGACGGGATTCGGTACAGACATTCGTCATGTGACGACAACCAAAAAACATTATTGTGGCCACGCCCCCTGACAAACCGGAAGTCCGCCATTTTGACAGGAAGTCTGGAAAATGGTGAGTCAGCGTTTTCGCTGACGTCGCATTTTAACGAACTCCTCCTAGGGCGTTTCACCAAATGAGCCCAAAATCGCTCCAGCTCATCCCGAGATGTGGGGCATCAAAAGTTATCCAAATTTTTTGGCTACGTTTTACGGTTTGTTTGCGGCGAAGCCGCAATCTTTACGAAGAATTTTGTGACTTACCGAAAACAACAAAATGCTCCCATTTGCACAAATGAACTTCGATTAAAAATCGGAAATATACATTTTATTGACCTTTCACCCCCGGACACAACAAATGTGAAAAAGTGAGATTTGGCGCGATAGCGCCCCCTCTAGGCCGAGAACAAAAAATGCATTATGGGAAAAAAATTAGTTTCTCGGAAATTGATAAAATTCGGCACAATAATAGCTGATGGCATCCCGATCCAAAAAGCCAATAAGACCCATACCGTATTTTGTACGGTGTTGCCATGGAGACGATCAAGGCTCCCCATGTTAATCCAATAGGACTGACACACAAATATCACATTATACACAATTACAGCGCGCTAGCGCCCTCTGTCAGGAGCTTGTGGACAGTAGTAATTGAAGTACGGCCCGTCAAGGCCGTCCGATGCTGCTTGTGAAATAAAAAAGATTTGGGGCGCGCTAGCGCCCTCTGCAGGTTGGAGCCATCATTCACATGGAGACGCTAAAAATCTCATTTTGACGTTTACTCACAAAGATTAATGGCTCATCAGGGCAATAAAATGTAGTGTGGCCACGTTGGCGCACTCGGTGGGTTATGGCGCGGCAATGGAGGCACTAAGGGAGCCTCCATTACATGGTTGCTAGGCGACCAACAGGTGGTCGGCCATTTTGGGAAAAATCGAGTAATCAGCGCCGAAGGCGCCATTTCTCGCCTTTGCCTCTTTTATAATCTCGACCTAGGGTGGCAGCGACATTATAACCACGTAGGGCGCGGCAGCGCCTCCCGGTTATTGCGGCGGCGTGCGGCAACCGGCGTCAACCGGCCACCGCGTCCCGCGAGGGCCTCTCGATGCCGCTTGCGGCTTTAATTATTCTTTCTTTCTTCTTTCTTCTGCTCTTTGAGCAGGAATTTGACCCCCTGAACGTAGTCAAAAACTCACCAAACTTTGCCCAAAATTCAGATCCGGTGAAAAATTAATTAAAATGTGTGTTTCGTTTTGGGGAAATAAAAAATGGCGCGACAGCGCCACCTACAAAAGTGAAAATACATTGCGCCTATGGGGAGGGGGCCAACATAAACTTTGTCGCAGAGCGACGGGATTCGGTACAGACATTCGTCCTGTGAGGACAAAAAAAATATATTATTGTGGCCACGCCCCCAGACAAACCGGAAGTCCGCCATCTTGACAGGAAGTCGGGAAAATGCTGAGTCAGCGTTTTCGCTGACGTCGCATTTTAACGAACTCCTCCTAGGGCGTTTCACCAAATGAGCCCAAAATCGCTCCAGCTCATCTCGAGATGTGGGGCATCAAAAGTTATCCAAATTTTTTGGCTAAGTTTTACGGTTTGTGTGCGGCGAAGCCGCAATCTTTACGAAGAATTTTGCGACTTTCCGAAAATATCAAAATGCTCCCATTCGCACAAACTAACTCCGATTAAAAATCGGAAATATACATTTTATTGACCTTTCACCCCCGGACACAACAAATGTGAAAAAGTGAGATTTGGCGCGATAGCGCCCCCTCTAGGCCGAGAACAAAAAATGCATTATGGGAAAAAAATTAGTTTCTCGGAAATGGATAAAATTCGGCACAAAAATAGCTGATGGCATCCCGATCCAAAAAGCCAATGAGACCCATACCGTATTTTGTACGGTGTTGCCATGGAGACGACCGAGGCTCGCCATGTTATTCCAATGGGACTGACCCGCATATCACACATTATACACATTACAGCTCGTTAGCGCCCTCTGTAATGTTCTTGTGAACAGTGGTAAATTGAAGTACGGCCCGTCAAGGCCGTCCGATGCTGCTTGTGAAATAAAAAAGATTTAGGGCGCGCTAGCGCCCTCTGCAGGTTGGGGCCATCATTCACATGGAGACGCTAAAAATCTCGTTTTGATGTTTACTCACAAAGATTAATGGCTCATCAGGGCAATAAAATGTAGTGTGGCCACGTTGGCGCCCTCGGTAGGGTTATGGCACGGCAATGGAGGCACTAAGGGAGGCCTCCATTACATGGTTGCTAGGCGACCAACAGGTGGTCGGCCATTTTGGGAAAAATCGAGTAATCAGCGCCGAAGGCGCCATTTCTCGCCTTTGCTCTTTTATAAACTCGACCTAGGGTGGCAGCGACGTTATAAACCACGTAGGGCGCGGCAGCGCCTCCTGGTTATTGCGGCGGCGTGCGGGAACCGGCGTCAACCGGCCAACGAACCCCCGCGAGGGCCTCTCGATGCCGCTTGCGGCTTTAATTTGGTTTATTTTGGCATGGGAAAGAACTGATACAAATATATCTAAAAGATAAACAAACGAAAACATAAAGTGACGAATTGACAAATGTTATGGCCAACTAAGATTTCGGTTTCAGATAGATAAATCAATTTATAATACTCTGTTTTTGACGTTTGCTGTGATTCTGAAGTGCACACAGAATCTGTGGTAAATGTGGGAAACAGAAGCTAAAAGAGAGTTTTTCTCTGTAGATTAATGAAACCTGAATTCCTGAATTTTCCAGATAAAATTGACCCTAGCATTCCAACAGATAAATTAAGTTAAATTGGTCTTTGAGTCCAGCCATAATTTGCAAGTTTAGCTGGCATGGTCGTTCTCACGGTGAGCGGCCCTGAGGAGAATGTTTTTGTAATTTTTGTCTGTTCTTTTGTGTTTCTGTTACAGATCTCTGTTGGTTCCTTGTCTCTGTGGGTGCTTGTGAGTGGTCGTCATTATGAGAGTTTTTGATCCAAATCAATAAAGTTGTATTTTTAAAGCGCCTTACAACAATTAAAGTTGACCAAAACATGGTGATGTAGCGGACGCCGAGGAAGCATGAACCGAGACAACGACCTGACAGAGTAAAGGCAACCAGTTGAAGGACAAGCATCTGTCACTGATTTCATATGACAAATATTCAATCTGATTTGTGATCTCTTTTGTAGAGATCAATACGGGGAATGTGGAATTATTTATATACATATTTGTCATATTAGGTTTTAGTGATTATATATCAAACTGTGTTGATCTGTAAACTGTGCTTTGAGATACATTTGAATCTGGCGGACATTTTAGTTTCTGCTTGTATGTATGGTTGATCCACTGGGGGGCAGTGTGTTCAAATGAGGAGTCAGATTGCGCAGAAGAAGAAGTGACGATCCAAGAGAGCTGATTGGTTGGGGGAAGACACACCTATTCCTTTGTATTGAGTTGCAGGGGAGAGAAGCGTTCTCTTTCCCCCGCCTCGTCGTCCGGTCAGCATGGGGTCAGCTCAACAGATGTACCTTTAGTTTGTAATAGGAAATAAAGTAATGATTTTGGATTATAATATACCGAGTCTCCATCCTTTCGTCCAGCACTAAAGAATACGCTGTTTTCAACAGTTTCCATAGGTTTTTAATGGGATATTGGAACTTCTACTGTAAGAAGTATTAGTAAATAGAGGTATCTTGTGTACAATGAATACAAACTTTAAACAGGGCAAAAGAATAGAACAGAATATAAAATACCCAAATGTCAGCGTCTGCAGTGCAAAGTTTACAGTCATACAGTATACAATAATTTAACAATAAACTTTAAGTAGCACCTACAGACACCAAGATTCAGAGGCATTTAGCCATATCTTCAATAATTCCGTGCCTGATTTAAAGAGCTTAGACCATCAAAAACCAGGCCAAGTGTGAGTTTATATTTTTACACTAATAGCAAGATTAAGTCCTAAAACGATTACTACTGGAGTCTGTTAGCTTTACTTGAATAAATGGATCTGTTTGTGCCTGTTCATATAAAAGTTAGTTCAAGAGACATGATGGACAGTTGTGGCGATTCCCGTATTGAATTTTATCCTTTTGCATTTACCCTATTCTTCCAACGCCACCAGGCAGCCCGAGGCAGGAGCAGTGGCTGACCGCCGGGCGGAGTCTGGGGGCCCTCCTCCACATCTTCAAACAGCGTCCGGCTATCTTGTACCAATGGAAAGTTACCATTGAAATTCGTGTGCCATCAGTTACTATACTAATGTAAAAATGTTGAGCCAGCTTAAGTGAGACACGGCGGGTGAAAACATCAATATTGTTGGTCAATGGTGAGATTTTGAGCTATTATTCTTCTGTTTTCTGGTTCTAGATGTGAAATATTTTAGTACAGGTATCGGAAAGAGTATCATTCAGGATCATAAACCAAGTATCGTTAAAGTACCTTAATAAAAAATAAAAAAATAAAAAAGATACCCAGCTCTAGCCAAAAGTGAGGCCGCTGTGAGCTCGTAACACGATATCCAGCTCAATGCAAGTGCAATTTAAGAGAAAGATTTTAGACATTTTGAGTTAGTCGTTCCGAAATGGAGTGTGGGCAAGTAAACAATTGTTTAATCCCACCCGTTTCGTCAGTAGCTTTATCTAAATAACCTATTAACCTTTCTTCTTGATGATCCTTAGAGCACTGTGCTCTAAATCCAAGTGCTCAAGGAAACACAATACGAACACTACCTACCAGTTAACGCTGCGTTCAGACTGCACGTTTCTTGGGCTTCAACAACACGCCCTAAGCCCCTAGTTTACATATGGACAAAGTTTTTGAAGCGAGGGCCACATAAGGTTTGTGAACTTTCCATCAGAGTTAGACCAGTTGCGAATTTGGTTGTTAAAATTCTCAAATAGACAGCAGTCGCCCCAAAGAGCAACAAAATAGCAGCAATCACACAATATCTTTCTTTCTTATAAGGCAATGGACTGAAGGGCAATTTTGGGGCTAACTAGTCCCTCTTTGCTCCTGCCATGTCCTATGCATCTTTAACTATACCCCCGAGGTCTACGCCAGGATATCCCCAGTATTTAAGCCGATATCCAGCCCATGGCAAGTGGCTAAACTAGATTATTCCGGTTAGCTTATTACAATCTCCTACAGGCCATTGTTGATTTAAAGTGTGCAATAAACCACAAATGCGTCCTCTGTGTGTGATCATCATGAAGGCTGCTCTATGTAGTTACCGGCTTTATTGGTGTTATTTTCACGGGGTCAATGCGGACTAGCTGTTTGCTGCTAAGCTAAGCTAAGCGGTTAGCTCCGGGAGAAAACCGCTCGACCCATTGTAGATGAAATGTGAGCAATAAACTTCAAAATCAACAAGTGTGTGCTCATTGTTCAACAGTTGCTTTATGTAGATGGTGGCTTAATTGACTCTATTCGTGCATATTTCTTTAACAGTCAATCAATATTTATTTATAAATCCCTTTACAACACTCAATGTGACCAAAGTGCTTTACAGTAAAAAAAAATAGGATGACAATTATTTTGCTTTAGCTCATAGCATTAGCTTTGAGAACGCTCCAGGCATCATCAAGGCCCAAACACATCAAATACGTGTTCTTGTGGCCTGGGTGTTTAGGTCAAAGAAACACATGACACACACATGAAGCTAATCCCCCATTGTTTACATCTACAGCATAGCACAGGATATGCGTCGCCGGTGGCTCAGCTCCAACATCGCTGTTGGGGAAAGCTCCGGATTGGTCGACGCTCGCGAATTTCTCCAAAAAAGTTCCAACAATTCCAACTCTTCTTCAAAAGCTTCCCACGCACGAAACGCTTGAAAACGCGCAGCACAGGAGGCGCAGGACACGCTGCAGAAGCTCTCGATTCTCCCCGAGGCGCGTCTCCCATGTATTTTCAATAGAAACTTGATGCTTTGGACCCATTTGGCGTGAAACCGCCATAATTGGTAGATAACACATCCATAATTCAGTGATGGCGGAGTAATTGGTGAAAGAGTAGTTATTTTCCCCGTTGGGTGTCTGTATCTAGGCTATCTGAAGCTTACACACTCGCAGGGCTGGTTTGGATTCCGATCTTGTAGGTTTTCTCAAATTGATTTATTACCAAACGCCGGCATGAAACATAACAGCCCCCACCCCCGCTTTACGAGTGTTTACCGCCTGAACCCGACAAAATAAATATAAACTAATGAAAGATGGAAATGCATGAATAAACCTGCAGGTCGGATCATGCCTCGCAGCGACTCTTTGATCTGAACGCTCGCCTTTATCACGCCATCCCCGACATTGATATTATGGCTTCTGGATTTACATTCTGCATAAATCTGACATGTTATTCTCTATACCATAACACGGTATACCGTGGAGGCTTGGTGAGATCAAAGATGAAGCCTGTGAAAAAAATCAATTTACTCCTTCGTTCCCTCTCTGAAAGCAGGCCTATCTTCTTTTTTTATGTTTTTTTTTTTTTTTTTAAAGCGCATATTCCACGGACTATATTGAAAGCAGCAGAAATTATTCATATGTCTTTGGAATTTCCCGTCGCGGTGCAACGGAAATAAAGGCGCGCTTCCAGGGGTTAATTTTCCGCTCGTGAAAATTCTTTGATGAATCACTCGCCCAGTGATCTGAATGACCTGGTTCGACGACTGTAATGTATACGATGGCGTCATGTTCAAACGGCATGAGACGGGAGAGCTGGATGTTGAATCTAGTCAGGTTGAGCCATTATTAGCGCATCCTTGCATATTTGGGATGTGTGGATCAATACCAGGGAAATGGATCTTTGGGTGGCAGCAGCTTGGTGGTTGTTCATAAGTTGCGTCGATATCCTTCTGGGAAATGCTAATTTGAAGTACGTCTTGAGCCAGGGGTGGTTGTTTTTATTAGACGAAGGTTCTTGAGTCATCATCCGTAATCTGCAGTTGAAGTGTAGGACGTTTCGCCTCTCATCCAAGAAGCCTCGTCGGCGGGGTCGGCACATTAGTCCAACAACCCATTAGTCCGACGTCTCATTATTCCGAAAATGTCCCATTGAGTAGGGGTAGAAAAATAAAATTAGGTTCAGGCAAGAGTCCACTGACCTTAAGGTTAGGGCCAGTGGTTGTATACGGCTCTCTAATCCACAACACACTGGGTTGGACTAATGGCACCTCAGCTCAATGGTCAATTTTGGGAAAAATGAGACATCGTCGGTGACACTGAGGATCTCTGACCAGTGGACCTCCATGTCCTGGTTGCATCCCGCCTTGACTCCTCTATGGCCGACCAAGCATGTCTCGTCACGAACTACAAAGGGTTCAGAATGCAGCTGCATCTTTATTTAGTCTTGGAACCATCATTCTCTGACTCACAATAAATGTTACTGTTACTGAGGTTTTAATTGTGTGGAATTATTGCAGTAAAAAGTACCATCTCTGGGGATGTGTGCCAATAAAACAAGAAGCCTCAGGGCTACCAAAAATTGGTTTGAGGGCCGCATCAGGTCCCCAGGCCTGACTTTGGACATGCCTGCCCTAGTCTATATTCTTGATGCTCCATATACGATACTTTTACACAAGAAAAGTATATGAAACAGTTGTTGTAGAGTTTCATTATATTTTCCATATATACAATCTATACGATTGTTGCTATTATGTTTGGACATATATGACATACATGAGTTTGATAATACATAAAATGTGTACAGTTTGTATATGGTGGTTTTACATCATATAGGATCCATATATCATTCTGTTAAAACAGATACAATTTATATGCATTTTTGATGAGACTTTTCCATGGGAGGGACACCTTTTAGTTTAATTCCATCCAAAAGTAACAAAGGGACTGATTTTTATGTGTGTGTGACTAAAATCTTGTGCCTCAGTTAATGAAAAGAGACTACAACTGTCTGACAAGATGTTTTTGTGCTAAAAGCTTTAATTTGTGTAGTCTGCTCCGTTATTGGGCTGATTATTGTATTCATTCAAAGGAGTTCTGAGTAAAATAGACAGAACAAAGTCCCAGGTCTTTCCACAGTTGAGATCCAGTTCAAACCGTTCACCTTAAAGAGCCGTTCAAAAGAGCCAATTTGGTCATGATTGTCACATCACTTTAGTTTTTGCTTCAATTTTCCATGCGCCAGACTCAACGTCATGAAACATTTTCTGTCTCAAATATTGTTCACAAATCTGTCTAAATCTGATTTTGTGAACTTTGTCAAAAGATTCCTCCTCACAGGGGTGGCATATCAAGATGCTGATTAGAGGCCATGAATATTGCACAGGTGTGCCTTATGTCAGCTGTACACTGCATGTTTTTTTCCATATCATAAGTCTATCATTTTTAGTTATCACTTAGCAAGATGGTCTAATCAATACTGCAATACTTCAAAGTGCTGCATGCCAGCGGTGTTTATCTCCGCGGAGGAATGCAGGGAAAGTGAAGTCCGTCCCATTCGTGCCTGGCCTCTGTTGCTGATGACACTGGTGGCGGTGTGGCGTGCGCTGATGGCGATGTTTCCGAGTCCTGCTGAATCGTGGCGATGAACATTTTAGCAGGACCTTCCATCTGAACTGCTGGCTTAAATCCGTATGTAGACCTCTAACCTCTTTTATTGACAATTTTAGCCTTTTTATGGACCGACCCTCTCATTTCCGAGTCGATGGCTTACATCTGAACTTGAGGGGCAGCCGTCTGCTCACAAAGAACATGACCCTGGCAGTCCACTCCGCACCTGCGCGTGATTGACGGTTTGCCTCCAGTCAATCACGCGCAGGTGCAGCCTCCGCCAACACTCCCCCTCCTATCGTTTCCACGCCCCCCTCACAAACCATCCCTGTCATCACTAGCAGAGAGCGGACACAACACAACCCTCCATGCAATTATCCTGTCCATATTAACTTCTTAACCCCCCCCAAAGCCCCCCCAGTCCACAGCTAATCCATCTCAAACCACAATAAACATGGCTCTTTTAAATGTCCGCTCTCTGCAGAACAAGTCTTTTATTGTGAATGACCTGATTTTAGATAATAATCTTGATTGTTTGTTTTTAACTGAAACCTGGCTGGGTACAGATGTGACCGCGGTTCTTGCTGAGGCCCCCCCACCTAATTTTAGCAGCACCTTTTCAATAAGGAATGGAAAAAGGGGAGATGGCACTGCTTCCATATGTACAAACACTCTTGCCACCAAACCTATTTTATTTGATCCATTCCCCACTTTTGAGCACCATGCAGTAGGGATGGGCGGATCGATACCAAAATATCGATATTTCGATCCAGGTGGCTCAAATTTAAGGATCGATCCTCAAGTTAAAATATCGATACTTCTAATTAAATTAATATATTTTATTTTTCTGTAATAATCCTATATTTTCTGCACACACAAACGACTTTTCCTTCCGCTTTCTGCACTCACGCAGCGCCAGCACGAACTACTTTTCATTCCGCCATCTGCACAACACAAGCTGCTGCTGGCGTCTGCCCCCTCCGCCCCCTCCTTTCCTCACATGTGCTCCGTGAGCCGGACCTCCAAATAAACAGTGACGGCATGCAGGTGAAGCAACATGGCCATGGCGTCCGAGCGTAAGAGGAGTCTTGTTTGGAGTCATTTTCGATTGCTTAACAGCAGCGATGCAAGATGCGATGTGTGTGACAAGACTGTGAAATATTGTGGCAATACCACCAATCTAACGAAACATTTAAAAAACGTGCATCCGACGGTGCACGAAGAGTTACAGAAGAAACGAGCTGTGACTGAGGCAGCGGGAGGAGAAAGCAGTACAGCAGCAGCACCGAGGCAAAGTACATTACAAGAGGCGTTTCACAAAGGCAGGGTATATCCAGGTAAAACTTGTTTGATAGATAACCAAAAGACATGAGCATTACTGGTCGATGTGCAATATTAAACAATGGTCAAATGCTGTGATACATTTTATTGATGTATGTTACCTAAAAAGTCCCAATCTAAAGTAAATATGAAAGGGAAATGTGTACATCAATGTACGTGTTCAGTGTTCAATTTGAGGGATGAACTCCGCTGGATCCCTTATACCATAATACCTACAAAAAAGCATATTTATTTTTCATCTTGCACTTGCTATTAAGCACCTGTATTGATAAATTACCCCTTTTGTTCATATAAGCCATGTAGAAGACTGTTTTGTTCAGCTGTTGATCCAATATATATATTAAAAATAAAAAATAAAACTACTTCCGGTATCGGTATCGGATCGATATCGACCCTTTTGCCCCAGGTATTACTTGGTATCGGATCGAATCCAAAATCACTGGTATCGCCCATCCCTACCATGCAGTCGTTTTTAGTAATCCCCCCATTTTATGTGTCACTATTTACAGACCCCCCAAAAAATGCCCTCTTTTTGTTAAGGAATTTTCTGAGTTTTTATCACTTTTACATAGCTCTTTTAATATGATTCTTTTAACTGGTGATTTTAATCTACACATAGATAATCTTTTAGACCCTGTTGCTAGGGATTTTTTAAATGTTCTTAATTATATGGATTTTACCCAACACATCACACAGCCAACTCACGACAGAGGACACAGTCTGGACCTGGTCCTCACGTATGGCCTGTCCACGGCTGTGTCTTCTGTCTCTGACCATTACTGTGTGTTTTTTAATATCACCAGTTTTACCCAGCGGGAGACCTCGGTAAGAGCTGTGAGGAAACGTCATCTCACCCCTGAAGTGGCTGCAAATTTTATTGATGTTTTAGAGAAATATTCTCCTATTGTTCTACCTGCCCCCTGTGATTTTATTTTTGAAAATTTTAACAGTAAACTCAAGTCAGCGCTTGATTCTATTGCTCCTTTAAAATCCAAGAAACTCCCCACAAAACCAATTCCTCCATGGAGGAATGAGGAAATCAAACGACTTAAAAGACAATGCAGGGTGGCAGAGAGAAAATGGAGAAAACACAAAATTACCATAAACTACCAAATCTTCCGTGAACAACAAACAACCTACAATAACACAGTAAGAAACACAAGAAACAATTACTTCTCAAAAATGATCAACAATAATAAAAACAATCCCAAGGTACTCTTCTCTACAATAGAACATCTGATCAATCCTGATTTTAACAAGACCAACTTTACTCCAAGTGACTCCCTTTGTGAGGCGTTTGCAGACCAGGGGAAAGATAGACACTATCAGATGTAATATTTTATCTACTCAAAGTAACACGGTTTTAAATGCATCTGGTTGTCTACTTGTTCCAGAGGAAACACTGCACAGTTTTGTCCAGGTTAATGCTGAGATGCTTGATAAAGTTTTCTCCTCAGTGAGGCCCACCACATGTCCTTTAGACCCGGTCCCAACCCCGTTTTTTAAAACGTTTTATGGATCTCTTAGAGACGAGCTTTTACACATGATGAATTGCTCCCTTCAGACGGGGGTCTTCCCTGCTGCCTTTAAGGGGGCGGTGGTGAGGCCTCTGCTGAAGAAGAGCAATTTGGACCGTAATGATTTTAACAACTTTAGACCGGTATCCAACTTACCATTTTTAAGCAAAATCTTAGAAAAACGTGTTTTTACCCAACTTAGCGACTTTATAAATGCACATGACGTCCTTGAGAAATTTCAGTCTGGCTTTAGGGTAAACCACAGCACCGAGACAGCCCTTTAAAGATTTTAAACGATTTTAGATTAAATTATGATTCCAAAAGGCTGACAGTGTTGGTTCTACTGGATCTGAGCGCTGCCTTTGATACAGTCGACCATACTATTCTTTTAACTCGTTTAAAACACATCGGCCTCTCTGGTGCTGTCCACAAATGTTTACATCCTACCTCACAGACAGGACATTCATGGTAAGTGTGGATACTTGCTCCTCCAAGGTCCATAATATTACATGTGGTGTGCCCCAGGGTTCGATTTTAGGCCCAGTGCTTTTTAACCTGTATATGCTCCCTCTTGGTGATGTCATCAGGAGACATGGAGTCAACTTTCATAGTTACGCTGATGATACACAGTTGTACATCTCCATGTCTCCTGAGGACACCAGGCCAATGGATGCACTTTTTAACTGCATTTTAGATATTAAATCCTGGATGGCAGAAAACTTTCTCCAGCTTAACCAGGACAAAACTGAGGTTTTAGTCATCGGTCCTCAGGCCCAGAGAGAGAAACTTTTACCCAAACTACAGTCATTGTCTTTTAATCCTTCGTCACAGGTGAAGAACCTGGGTGTGATTTTTGACTCTGAGCTGACTTTAATTCCACACATTAAGAATATCACAAAGATAGGTTTTTACCATCTAAAGAACATAGCCAGAGTCCGCCCCATTCTCTCTCGGGCCAACACGGAGACGCTCATGCATGCTTTTATCACCAGTCGTATCGACTACTGTAAATGCCCTGCTTTCTGGTCTTTCCAAAAAGAGTATCTCAGGTTTACAACTTTTACAAAATTCAGCGGCTCGTGTCCTGACGAAGACCAGGAGACGGGACCACATTACACCGGTTTTAGAGTCGCTGCATTGGCTCCCCGTGTGTTTCAGGATCCATTTTAAAGTTCTTTTAATGGTTTTTAAATGTCTTAATGGTCTTGGTCCTTCTTATCTTTCAGAACTGATTTTACCATATGAGCCTTCGCGGTCCCTTCGCTCCTCCGGCAGGGGTCTCCTAGTTATTCCTAAAGTCAACAGAAAGACTCACGGCGAGGCGTCTTTCCAATATTATGGCCCTCGCCTCTGGAACGACCTGCCGGAGGAGCTCAGGACCGCAGAGAACGTTCATGTTTTTAAGAGCAGGCTCAAGACCCACCTTTTTAGCTTAGCTTTTAACTAATATTTACTTATATTAACCTTATTTACCGGTTTTAGTTCTATTATTTCTTTAGTTTCCCTCTCTTTATCCTGTGCTATTTCACGCAGTTTTAGCTGTTTTTTAATGTATCTCTTATTAAATATTAATTTATTTTTTATGTGTGTGTATATACATATATATATATATATTTATAATTTTTATTGTATTTATGAATCTATTTTTTAGTTATTTTATTTATTTATTTATTTTTATGTTCTCCTAGTGGTTCCTCTGAGGGAGCCCTCTGCCCCAGGAGTGCTGGTTGGCTATGGCTATGCGGGCGCTCTCCTGGGGGTGCCTGGATGGAGATAGGACGTCTCTCCTACACCTACTCCGGGCCCCCTGAGTTGGCGCTCTGTGGCTGTGGCCGATGGGCTGCTCCTGGTGCAGACGGCTCCTTGGATGATGTTTCCTCTTTCGGTCTATCTGTACTCAGCCTTACATACTCAACTCTATGTCCATTTTTATTTAAGACTTTTAACTGCTGGCTGTCTGTACGTATATGTGTCTGTGTGTCTGTGTGTCTGTGTGTGCGGGTGGGGTGGTTGTAGTTTTTATGTATATTTACTGGTGGGGACGATTTTAATGATTTTTAAGCACTGTAAAGCACTTTGTGTTACATTTTGTATGAAAAGCGCTTTATAAATAAAGTTTGATTTGATTTGATTTGATTTTGTTGATGGCTGTCAGAGATCCTAGCTGCAGTGGAAGGAGACTCTGAGACTAGCCTTACAAAACAGCTTGTCTTTGGTCGTTCTATTTAGAATCTTCTTCCCTGCCTCAATGTACCTGTGATTTTGAGCTACGACCTACGATCTTCTAGCTTTGGAGACCAGACTCAACGCTGTACCACAATTTTCCCCACGACGAGTCGTTCATCGCAGATGGCTAAAAGGCTGTCTACAATAAAAGTTCAGTGTGGCGTTGTGGCGCCTGGGGTTGTCAGACAGCCAGTCAGTATCTGGCATGACCACCATTAGCCTCAAGCAGGGCAACACATCTCCCACGCTTATGGTTGAACTGTTTTTTTAATACGGAGAACGAGCACAGGTGCGTTTTAGCGACGACATACTGAATCCACAGAGACGCCGTAACGAGATCTTAAAAGCCTATTGTTGTGCCATTCCTCCACCACCCATCACTTCAAGTTGCAGCGCGATAACGCCCCATGTAGAAAGTATCTGTGCCCGAAAGCATCTCAGTTCCAGCAGACTCATCGGACGTGGCACCCATTGAGCATGTTTGGGACCCAATATCCAAGAGGAGTGGACCTGATATTTTACAGTCACAATCGACAACCTGACCTACTCTATGAAGGAGATATATAATTTAGCATATTTGCAGTAAATTGTAACATACCTTTTTCTTACAAAGATAAGTCATATTTGAAAAAATGATTAGACTGTGATGTGTAAACAGTGCGTCCCCATGGTTACCGACTGTGATCAGGCAATAACTCCCAGGCTTGTGATAGGCCTGTACTGAAACTATCAGCTTTCCTCCCCGTGCTGCCTTCATAACTGTATTTATTCTGTCACAGGATATTGACTGAAATGCACTTCATAGCGTTGTCTTCTTGGTGCCGGCGAGTCGCCCGGTGCGCAGAGTACTGCCGTGTGGAGTGGGCGTGTTGTTTCTCTGCAGACCTTGAACGCTCGCAACCCCCCCACCCCCCCCAACCCGCCTCCGCAGCTCACACCTCGGGAAGGGTTTTATGTGGCAGTGCTGTGGCGCCGACGGCAGGATGCGGCTTTAGTCTTGTGTTTGGTTGCCACGGTAACCCCCGTCCGCCGGCTCTGGACACGTCCCGACCACGATCTCATCGTGAAAGCATCGGCACAGCACGGTCATGTATCTGTCGAAGAGGAGTGTTAACAAGTCAAGGAAGGGGAAAACTAAAAAAGGCTGCATTAAAACTGCTATCACTGATAATATTAAGAAGAAGAAGATATTGAATGTATCCATGAAGGTCCTGTATAAAACCTCTGTTCCTACAGGACGCCCCACCCCCCGGCCTCAAGAACAGGTTAAATGCAAAAGAAGGAATGTCTCTACGTGGGATCAACAAAGATTAACCTGTCAAAACTTTAGAAACCCTTTTTATGTCTTGGCTTTTTAACCCCGATAAAAAGGGGAACTATATTGTAAGGCGTAATAACACCTTTGGAGCACTTTGACTTTCGCGCAGTAATATCTGAAGATATAAGATATAATAAGTGAAGATATATGTTTTATATTCTTCCAAACTGCCACCTTTTATTCTTGACATTTTCTCCATGAGCTTCATAAGGTCGTCCCTGAAATGGTTTAACAGTGTGAGAGGTCCAAACCATATCCGGTGACGACATTGTGAAGCCCACATGGCAAAAGTGTAGAGCAGTAATCAAAGCAAAAGCTATTTTGAAGAATCTATTTCCACTTTTTAAATTTTTTTTTTTTTTTTTCAGGTAGAACCATGAGGCCGTCCTTCTGTGGACCCACCACCTGCAGGAGGAGCCATAGGGGCGGGTGCAGCTCCAACAGCTGCCCCCACGACCCGGCAACGGACAAGTGGAAGAAGATGGATGGATGGATGATTCCACTTTTTTTGTTTAAAATATAATTCCATATGTGTTAAATGTAAATGGTCAAATTAACTTGACATTGAATTAAAAGAAAAGCCAAAACTTAAATAAGAATTTGACGGGTACTGTATACAGTATCGTTGAAGTCATTTCTGTTTGAGACTTATTTATTAAGAAATACAACGCTGATTCCTTCCAGTGGCTCAAGTGTTTTGATCATTACAGTCGGGATCTCTCCCTTCAAATGCTTGTACATTCTGCCACAAATGACCCATTGTAGTGCGCAGATAGACCTGTTGGGAAAACATGTCTATAACCTGCCATCAGTCCAACGGCGGCTCATCGATGTAAACGGCGAGTTCATATTCAGCCGGAGTGACTCATTCAGAAACAGTTGAACAAACATACAGTGTTTCCCTTCCTCCTTTTTCTTTCAGTTACGTGGTTGCTTCCAGGTCAAATAAAGGATTTTCCAAAGTCTTAAATTGAATAAATAAACGTTACAATTGAGTTTTACAGTTCCAGATGATGAACCATGTAGTATAAGTGTGACAAGAGTGTTGTTTATGTAAATATCAATTTGAAACTTTTGTTGTAGATTACTGATATAAATATGAGAAAATGTTTTCATGTAAGAATTAGACGTTTTGTGCATAAAAAGTGGCCAAAATTGGGCCGAAATCTAAATAATGGCTAGAGCCAGGTGTACACGTATGGTTTGAACTTGTTGATATACTAAATACTAAATACTGCGATGTAGTAGTAACTTCCTGAAAGTGACTACATAAAAGAAGCACAGAGGGTAGGTTTCTTCTTTTTTAAACTCTGACATTTAAACGGCCTAAAAAATGTTAAGGGAGAAAACTAGCTCATAATCTCAACATTGACCACTGTGTGAAAAATCTGTATTTACATTAGTTTAGTTCATCAGTTTAATTAATTGTATTGTGTGTATTTTTTATTTTTGTTTGCACATCGTCCCTGTTGAAATCAAGACGCTTTGAACCAGATTTAGCTGGAACTAGTTTCCATCTGCAGTCCCTGAGCAAGTGAGTTACATAATATAAATGTATTTAACCACTCAGATACAAATATTCATTCATTCATCCATTAGTTCACATTAAATTATTTTTGTCTCATTGTTGTTTGGTCCTCCTTTAGTAAATTTACAAAAAAAAAAAAAGGTATTGAATGTCAACGCCTCCTCTGACTTCCAAAGTAATACACACACAAAAAAACAATAGCGGTTCCTCCCCGTGTCGCGCTGTTAAAAGGGTGGGGGGGGGGGGGGGGGTCGCGACGCTTGGAATCTTGGCTTTTGCGGCTCGTAAAACTCCCACGCCTCAGCAGGGTCCGGCTCGGAGCGGGAGGCGCATCCACCACGCACCGCGGTCGGTCAGAGGGAGCCCACAGCCCACACATCTGCACTCGCCTCTGTACACAAACGCAATCATCGCCGGTGACGGGAGTAGTCGGCGCTGTTCTTTCGCAGCAATAAACGTCTCTGTGTTATTTGCCCCCTGCCCCTTAGCCATAGGCGCCGTAAAGGGGTGGAAGGTTAGGACGATTCTAAGGGCCCAGGCTGATGAAGGGCCCAGAAGAGCAGACCCTCTTTTTCTTTTCTTATTTATTTTCTCTTTTTTATACATACGTTAAATGTTCTAGGGCCCCTCATACACTTAATGTGTATTTTGTCCGTTTTGACCATAGATTTAATATTTAACAAACAAATAATGTATTTATTGTTTAAGTCACACCCCTCCCCCTCACAATGGTTCATTCCACCTGTGCTGTCCGAGCTACGTTCGCTAGCCGAGCGTCTCTTGCTTATTGCATTTGTTATGATGCAGTGCAGATAGTGACACACGCAGGCATGTCACATCAAAAGTCAGAGCATCAAAAACGGAAAGAAAAGAAGGAAAGAGAAGACTGAGAACGCCGAAGTCGACAGTATGTCACACAGTTTTTCAAAAACAGAGGTAGCTTGCACTATTCCTGTATTCCAAAACTTTCACTTACTTATTTTTGTTGCTACATGACCTGCTTTTATCTAGCTAGCTTAGTAAAATAATTACTGAATTATGATTTACATCCAACAATAACAACATCTCTGCTGTCTCCGGGTTATCATGTCTCGTAGACACAGATTCAGCGGCCGCTGCACACCCACGTCTCCCTTCCCCCGCGGCCCCGTCCCCGTCTCAGCCAAACAAGGTGAGCCTGAGCGCAAAACTTCACGAAGATTGAAAGCTCTAAGCACGTCTTATCTACTGTGTTCTCCACATGATGATAACTTTACTAAACAAAGAGTAATCTACACGCTTCAAAAATGACAAAATCAGTTTGCCGTGTGTTCTGTGAAGTGAGGGCCAGTTACGTGATGATCAAATCCATTCTGTATGCCAGCCATTGATTTCAATATACAACACTGATCTGACTTGTGAATTTGAAGATGAAGTCAGACACCTCAACTCTGAATATAGGGCCACTTTCCCAGGGTGTCTGTCACCAATTGATCTGCTCAACAGCATTTACAAGATGCAGCTGCAGAGTATTTTTGGGCAGGTCTGCATAGTTTTGCGAATATTTTGCACATTGCCTGTGACCGTTGCTGGTGGCGAGAGAGCATTCAGTAAGCTGAAACTGATTAAAAATGATCTTAGGTCTGCTATGTTGCAGGACAGACTTTGTCACCTTGCCATACTATCCATTGAAAGCAAACTGGCAAGAAAGCTGAACTTTGATGATTTGATACATGATTTTGCCAGCAGAAAGGCTTATAAAGTGATGTTGAACATAACTTTGTTATACCTGGATAACAAACAGTTTATGTCTGGTTCAGTACTTGTTTAGTCCTGGACTGGTTTAGGCCTGGCATTACTCCTGGTGTGTCTTGATTTTGAGCCCTTTTGGCCTAGTTTTAGTCTTGGACTGATTTAATTATGGGTTAGTTGTAGCTGATGTTTCCTGATTGAGCAGTTGGACCCAGTTAAAGCTTGTTCACGTAAAGTATATGTCAATATGTGTACATTATGTTCTGTTGTGTTTGCAATTGCAATTGAGATAATAAATATTCTCCTTTTATGTAAACAAGTACATATTTCCATAGCTTTTTCTTGTTTTTGTAGGCTTTTACTCATCAGACATTTTAACTATGCAATGTGCTAAGTATCTTTTTGAAAGTATACAGGGCATGTTTATTGGGTTACATTTTATCTGTAAAAAATGTAGGGGGCCCAGAAATGTTTGTTTCCATAGGGCCCAGAATTTCTGGCGGCACCCCTGCCCTTAGCCCTCGCCCTAAGTCTTACAACAGAGGGCTGAGGGCCAGGCAGTGGCCTCAGAGAGAGCGAGAGACAGAGAAGAGTATGAGTATACAAGTGCACGAGTCGCCCCCTCCACACCAGCATGCACAAAAACACACAATCAAGAACCCAACAAACAGAAACGACTTTGCAAATGAGGTCTTCCCTTCTCTCGCTTTTAGGTACAATCAGGTGCATTTTTTATTTTTTTTGGTTTAAAGGTTAGATGAAAGCAGGGAGCTTGTCAAGTTTTAAAACTAAGGCCCAATCTCAATGTTCCACCTTAGAGCTTTGGCCGTTCTCCTCCGCGTAGGGGTTACCCCACCAAACCAAGCTTTTCCAGATACGCCTTACAAACGGACGGGTGGGCGGAGTTTGACAAAACTCAGAAATAAACTCCAAAACGTCATCAATAAGCACTTTTACAACATGTATAAAGTTGTAGGACTCATGCTCTTTTTGCTTCGGCCCACTCCTTTTGAGCAGAAAGTTAACTGCTCAAAAAAAAAACACTCTTCTTTTGTTTTGTGCAACAATTAAAATAGTCAATTTGCTGCGAACGCTCTGTTTATTTGCGCAGTATTGACTGACTTTGGAGTTCCCTTCCAAACGTTCGATACGTCACTATTGCCATGACACACGGGTGCCTCGCCGCTGTGGTCGCTCTACCCGTGCAGCTGTGCTCTGAGCCCCGGGTCGGTCCCTGCTGTAAACGCACTGCGAGCAGACCTACCTCTGCCGGTCCCCGCTCTGAGCGGTGGGCTCGGCTCTATCTCCCGCAGCTCCGAGGGTAACGGGCTGAAACAGATATAGATGAAAATCTGTAGGATTTGGGCTGACACCTACGCTCCTCGGAGTCTCATTCTGAGCTTGGTTCAATCCGATGTGTGTGTGTGGACTCAGAGACCCACAGTCCACAGCTCAGCGATGGACAGGCAACTTTTGGAAAAATTGCATTTTAGCCCTTCAACAATTAGAGAAAATGCCGGCGAAATCCTGCACTGAATATTTCATCTGTATTAGCTAAAGCAAGCGAGCCAGAAGGTGAGGAGTCCTCGCTAAAGTTGTGTCTTTAGTATCGTCTGGTGTCTGTGTCCCGCCCTCCCTCCGCTCAGCACATGGCAGCTCACAGTCGGAGCAGGAACAGGGGCGGAGCTGACACTGACGGCAGAGGGGCCTGCTGGGAGACACAAACACAGGACTTTGACAGTAAATAATACAAATAATAATAAATAAGTAATAATTTAATAATAAAAAGTACCACCATAATACCACCTTTAAAAGCGAGTCTTGCTATAATAAACAATGTTCCATAATACTTTCCAACACATGGCACCCAGATCTTTCTCATTTCTATTCTCATACAGTCGGGGTTGGTCTGTGCGCAGAGAGGTAGACTGGTTCATTCAACAAACAGATGTAGTTTGTGTTTCAATTAAATTCTTCATAATGTTTTTTTTGTTTGTAATTTGTTTCTGTTATATTAACATTTTCACATTCTTCTCATAATGCATGTCACTACTGAAACAAATTTACGCTCAGTTACTCAGTTCTTACACTACTCAAGTGACATTTTGTGCAAGAACCTTTTTACTCTTACTTGAGTAAATATTTGGGGCGACTCTGAAAACCATTTGGGAGCCAAATGACAAGCCTCATCAGAAAGACCCAACATCACAGAGACTGTGCGGCTGAACGAGGCATTGACAAAGCCAACACAGCTGGATCGATGGATGTAACCATAACGTAAAAAAAACATGTTTTAAGCAAATGACTGTTTTCATTGTGGAGCAAAGCAAACAAAAACATGAACAAACAGTGCTAAAACTTTATGGGATAAGGGGTAGGATCGGTGCTCCAGTTTGTAAATACAATTGTTAATATAATATGTAGACGGTGTACACAGATGTTCCTACCCCTATAGGAGAGCCCCCGGGACATGAATGTTTGATACGTCTTTGATACTGCAGATGCCGCACCGCTCTCCTTGTCAATCTCCCACCCTCTCAACGTGCACTCGAACTCCTCCGAACTCAAACCGACATTTTTTTCCAGACATGAAGCATGGCGTTGGATTTGGATGTGAAGGTGCCGGTCGTCTTCCCACTCGGCTGCAGACCATTCCAGTGCACGCTGTTCGGTCTGCCGTGGAAACTGCCGGGGGCTGTCTCTGGGCAGGACACTTCAGCCATCTTGTCTTTTCTTCGGTGGTAGGCACAGATTGTCTCCACCGTTAAGTTTGAGTGGAAGATTCAGAATCCGATTTTACTGCGGAGGGAAAATTATATATATTTTTTTTACAGTCGTTACAATATCCTCAAGAAGAAGCTTTCTAATAGAAGAGAATATTGTAAAAAAAAAGAGAGATATGGCACCTCGAAAGAATGATTTCCACCTAACTGTCTGTCGCTGAACGAGCAGGAACAGTATTGGAGCAGGAACTGTTTTTTACATTATTGGCTTCACAAGATAAAATGTACAAATGTAATAAATTCAGCCAATAATGTAATAATACATGCATTTCAATTTATTTTCAAAAAAACACATTAAACATAGTTTTTGCGCTGGTTTCTCTACGAAACTTGTTATTTTTTTATTTAGTTTTTCCACTTCTGGTAATTCGTCGCTTCCCACATGCCGTTTCCTGCGATGGTAGCTAGGGGTGGGCGACATGACAGAAATAGAATATCACGATTTTTGAATGATAAACTCCTGATTTTGATGTTATATATTATATTATTATATATATTATATTGTTTTTATAGTAACACAAATTACACACTGAAGAAAAAGATTAAATGAATATAGTAATTTATTCAACTTTGTGATAATCAACACAGCACAAATAGACTTGGACTAACTTTATACATTAAAAAACACAATAAAACTCCAGACAATTACATTTAAATAGTAACACTAAGTTTGGTAAAGGCTTGTTGTTCGTGTCTGTTGCTGTTTGGCATCTCTTCTGAGACGTCTCTCTCATGACGTCAAGCTGCTGTAAATATAACGCTCTGTTGTCGTTCAAAATAAGAGTCTTACTAAAGTGTGGACCCTCACGTGCACCACATTCATCCTTAAAGGTACTATACGGAGGTTAAACATGTTAAAATTAAGTATTTTCCTCCCCCCACATGTTCCAGCCATGTCCTAATGTGTAGAATGAGCCCAGACCTGTTCACCACGACTGCCTCTAAAATCCTGCACTGTCAAAATGTTGTCAATTCGGGTCCGAATTGTCGTCATGCACGAGTTTAATATAGAAGCTGCAGTTACGCGTACGACCTGAGGTGGCAGTAGTGAGTATAAAAATACTGACCAACTCTCATCTAGTCCCTTTAAGAATAGGCCGAGAGTATCCGAGAGCACGCGGCACAAGAGTGTCCACACGTTGAACACGATTCTTAGCGATTCTACAAACTTGTCACCGCACAAGGTTGGAAAAAACGTAACATTGCTGACTGGCCTGCAAAGTTCCGTCGCTGAAAAGAGACTTGGTCGAAACCTGGGACACACTAATTCTATATATAAGCACAATGTACGTTTGAAACTAGGCCAGGAGATCCTCTTGAGCCCGTGCACATGCTCCGCCACTTTGCGGACCGATTAACCCATGCTTTGCATTTAGTATTAATTACCTCCAAAGTCAGTTTCCGTGTCCTTTTTATTTTTAATTGAGCCTCTGCAGTTGCCACAGTGTAGGGACATCCTCCCCTACTGTAGGGCAGTAACTACTGGCAGAGCATTTATGGAGATCAAGGTTTCTCTGTCTTTTTCTTTTCTGTTGTTTACTTTACTTAGTTTCCTTGCTGAGAGGAACTGTCCACTCTTTAATGTCAGTGAGTCATTGCTGATTTCCAAAGCCGTTCTTCCGACTGCTGTTGTGATATATGGGGCGAAACAAAAATCATTTGATGGATGTATTGAAAAGAAAAGAGGCGCCTTAAAGGTCCTATCTCGCACTTTATTCAGACTTCTATGACCTTAGGGGAGAGTGAGGTAAGTGGAGCCAGTGGGTAAGGTGAACCCATCCATCCATCCATCCATTTTCTCCCACTTGTCCGTTGCCGGGTCGTGGGGGCAGCTATTGGAGCTGCCCAAGTCACATTGCACCAGTCCCCTATGGCTCCCTCTGCAGGTGGTGGGTCCACGGAAGGGGTAAGGTGAACCACCCTTATATTATGAAGATAAAACCATTTTATTTGTATGTGGGCTGATAGATTTGATTGTTTCATGATTTGATCTTGCCCGACCAAAAAAATGGCTTTATGAAAAAAGTGTTTTTTGATTTTGATTAAAAAGTCTTGAGTCTTAACTGTGTTAATGGGTAAATTGAACCTCTGCTTCATAAGAAACAATGAATAACTACAGAACATTTAATGTATAATTCTGTAGTTTTTGCATTGTTTATTGGTTCCGGGTCTATTAGAGACAAGCACATTAAAATTAAATATTACATTAAATTATTTGTTTTTTTTTAGAGGCAAAATCTCATAATGTGCAGATGGAGCGTATTAAAAGAAAAATATGTATTGAAATCATTTCTTTCTCCTGGGGTTAAATGAGTCTTTTTTTAACACCAACATCTTTTAAAACATATTTTTCAGATGATTTTTGAGGATTAAAAAAACTAGTAAACATGTGTGTAAAAAGTACAATTTTGTATCTAAACAACCACCAAAGCAAAAAGTGGCTTATCTTACCCCCACTCTCCCCTACACTCTTTTGTCTTGATATTTATTGTGGGATGAATCAATATATGATGGTCAGCAGAATGAGCACGTCCTCCTTTTGTGCAACACTGACCAGCAAAGTAAACGTTTCAAAACAGCAACGGCAAACTTCCTAATCCTGGCAGAACGGGACGGACACTTTGGAGGAGCACAGGACGGCCCCTGCCGACAGGGCCAGAGCAAAGCGGTGAGTTACTGAAGGCTGCAAAAGACGTCCAATATATTTATTTTAAATACACAAGCCTGTGCTAAATACAATATTAAAAAGGTGATAATGATCATCTCCAAAGTGTCAAAGCATTTCCCCAGCAATAACAACAGGCCAAAAACCTTTGGGACTAAACAACCGTGACGTTCACGCTTCATCGTGATATTTTAGTTCATAACCTGCTCCACCTGACTTCACGCGGTTTCAGATCAGCTGGGTTCTGGTTTCATGTATTAAGCCAACACTGTAGCATATTCTTGCGTTTATGCTTCTTAATTAGGCCTAAATGCTGATCACATTTTATGTGAAGACTGTAGAACAAACCGCAGTCGCCTCTGGATCAGAGAGAACAGAGAGAAAGATCATGGAGATCTCCTTGTGATCGGAGTGGGGGCAACTGAAACATACGTTAAAGGAACAGGCCCCCGTTTTTCCAGACTGAGACCTGTTCTTACCTGAGCTCAGACGAGTTGATGCGCACCTGTCTGGTCTTTGTACCCGTGGAAGAGCGTGGTCGCTTCTAACTTTACCCCGTTTGGAGCTATAGGAATATACTGGGAGAGGCCAAATGCTAACAACATCTTTGGTCGTTTTGCGTGACTGAGCGCACGCACAAAGACCAGACAGGTACGCAGCAACTCGTCTAAGCTCAGGTAAGAACAGATCTCAGTCTGGAAAAACGGTGGCCTGTCCCTTTAAGAAAACAACAGCATGCTTTTGGATAAGGGTTTAGCACTGAAACGTGATAAAACCTTTTTATGAAGGCCTCTTTAGTTTCACTTTCACGAAGCGACCCAACATGGCGGTACTTGAACTCACATAACCACTGCTCTGTGGGCTTTCTCCGCTACCCGGCGCTCCGCGTCAGCACTCATTCCCTTTAGCACGTAGCGCATATCATTTCAGTTTCCGGCGACGTCCCCGGGAGGAAAACGGCGCTTTTATTTGTGCGTTTCTGTGTGCGCACACATGCCCACTCCGATCAAATCCAGCCTGACCAAGCCCAGGCACTCAAAGTGAACATCTGCTGCATTAGCGAGCAGACAGGCTGGGGGGCTTCCTGGAGAGATTTTGAGGGATTGTGGATCTGACAGGACATCCCGTTTGGAGGGTTAGTGCCCAACTTCCAGGAGGGCTTACGGCGATAGTCTTCACTTACTCTCAAAGATGGATACGGGAGCCAAAATCAGATTGAAAATCGGCGTTTCGTTCAGCATCACAGGGAAAGGATAAAGAGTGGTGGTTAAATTCTAGTATTCTCACGCGAGAAACATTCAAGAAACACAGCCATGTTGCTGTATTTATTTCAGTTACGACTAAGAAAAATATTCGTGTGGAGCTAATTACCCATGTGTCTGGTTTCTATTGTATATTGTCTAATGTGTTGAGCTCTGGGTTCTGTCTATTACACAATAAAATCCAGGTTAAACAGAACGAAGAGCTTCAACAACAGAAGAAGAATATCGATCACTCAAACCTGAGTGAATGTAGCTGTAACTGATGTGGTTAAATGGAATCAACTCCCAGCTCACGTTAAAGAAGCAGACACAGTCTCTACATTTAAGACTAGGCTCAAAACGTACCTCTGAGAATGAGCTTATGATCAGGTCAGTTAGGTAAAGCTCTCCTAACCCACAGAGTGAAGTAAAACGGCCTTAGGAGAAACACTGCTGTGGGAAGTACGGTACACTGAGTGCTATCCTCTAGTTCTTCTTACTGCATACAAGGTCTGAATTATGGAACAATCATTCTTTGATCTGAAGTCATGTTCATTACTATTCATGTGGTGTCCCCCTGCTCTGTTTTCAGAGGAATGGAGGAACCCCGCCTACAGGCACTGGACAAGAAGAACTGAAGCTCCAAAAAGGACTGGACGGTCTGTGATCTTGGCCCGTCTGCTGAGGGACTCCCATCAGCCCTGGGCCTCTATAGCCTGTCCGTCCATGGGAGTGGATCTCTCCTTCTGTGGTTCTCCCTGAGGTTTCTCTTTTCTGCTGCCGACGTTTATTATGTTTGCCTGGATACTTCATTTGCCTGGACTTTACGTCGTCCTCTTTACTGTTTGGTTTCATTGCTTTAATGTGTGTGCAGTCCTGTGGGGATACTCCTGTTGTAATACAAAAACCATTGATTGATATATTGAGGATACGTCCCCTTTAAGTTAGACCACTGTTATTTCTACACACCGGGTTTCCACAGGGGCAGGCTCAAACGGACACTGCGCTCAAAGTTTTTTGCTCAAAAGTTGCCTGTTGTTTTCAATTTGCTTTTTGACAATCAGCTTGTGCTTCACAGCTAGAAGGTCCCGGGTTCAATCCCCGGGCAGTGGGGGCCTTTCTATGCAGAGTTTGCAGGTTCCCCCCCGTGTCTGCGGGTACTTCGGTTTCCCCTACCACTAGAATAATGTACAATAGGCCAAAATGAATCATTCATGTTGTTCAGCCTCACTTCTGTCAGTGTACTCCAGCGGTGGCTGTAGCTCACCACCACCGAGTATGGAGTGAATGAATAATGAAGAAACGTGGTAACACAGGCTTGTATAGTGCAGTACAATCACGGTCAAACTGTTCCTGGAATCAAAAGTCATGACATTTCCTGACATTGTAGATGATCAATCAGGCCAAATAATAGTACAGAGAAGTATATAGTATAGACTACAGAACTGTGCACTTTTTAGCATTGAGACACTGTATAAAGGAACAAATATATGTCATTAAATTATGTTTGGAATGGGGGTTTAAATAACTTTTCCCGGTCCTTGTTGGAAAATGTGCATTCGTAAACTTAGCGTTGAGAGAGAGTTCACACGTTTGCTTTAGTTCTTATTGACCTGTAGGCGAGTTGTGTGGCTCACATGTTCAACATAAAAGTCATGCATTCATCCAAATATGCACAGACCTTTTTGTTTTGCGTTTGTGGCTATACAAATATACAATGTGGGTGTTGAAATGGCATTTACATTTGACATGGATAATGTATAAACAGTTGTGCTCAATGCATTTTTCCCAACACCACGCCTGTCAAAAGGAAAACAAGCCGTGAAGTGTTGTGCCTGTTACAACGTGTGACTCAAATACCACTGAGGAGCAGCGGAAATGAAAATATATATACGGCGGCCGTCCGCAGAAGGACCCGCGAGGACGTCACTCATTCACAAAAACATGCCATTGTGAAAGGTTCAATTTGCACTTCTCTCTTCTTTTTCTTTTCTTTTCTTCTAAACTCCAGAAAATGACCCGTTTTTATTGAGGACAAGTTTTAAAGTAATAGCTCTTTTTCTTTTTCTCCTTTTCTGGACGTTATTAATCAAGCTAAAAGGTTAGCGGCTAGTATCTTATCCATTCATGTTCATGTTCATTCAAGTATTTGTTCGCTTTGACGGAAAATGTTGAAGGCCGTCGTCCGTCCTTCTGACAGATTGAAAATCAAGCAGCCATTCGGAGCACGATGCAAACTGTTAAACACTGTCCCGGTCGCCCACTGTTTCTTAAGCATAAATGCGCCTCATCAGGGGAACAGGGGATTTGAGTCTCCTCATTTCTCACTTGCATACAGCATCATCACATTCCCAAAACGGCTACAACCCGGAATATCGCTTTGACCCAGAGTCCTGGAGCGCTCTCAGTGCCGATCGGGACACAGCATGGTGAACATCTTCTCCACACTACATTATAACATATCTCATCTGGGCCCTGGCTCCTGGCTGTCTTGGTTTCACACCTGCAGTCCAAAAGTGGCAATAACGCCAATAAAGACAATTAGCCGCCTAATTTGAGCTAGCGAGCCTCTATTACGCCATGATGAGCTGCCTGTTCATAATAATCACTGGAGGCTAGCGAGCGGAATGTTGCAAATGTCACTGAGCGGTGCGATCATTCAGAAGGCGGGTACTAAACAAGCGCTGCCTTATAATTAACCACATCCTCGGTCGTTATTAAACACGCAGTTACCCGATGAACCTAATTGGATTAGTGCAAAAGGTTTAATGTGGGCTATGGGAAGTTGGACTAATATTACGTTTTTAATCACGTTACAGTGTCCTCTCATGGTGCCATACTTGGATTAGAGATAATTATAAGATATGCTAATCAAATTAAAAAAATATGAACGTGAGCGACCATTTGTTACTGTGTTTAAAAACGTGGGCTTTTAAACACAGACTTTACTCCCAAGTCACGCTGATGAGCCGCTTGAGTTTCTTCAGTGAAAACGCGCTGAATATCGCCAACAATCCCCCCGCTTTGTGAAAGTAAGGGTGCGCCCCGGCGTCAGTGCAGCTGCAGCCCGCGCCTCAAAGTCCAGGGGATCCCCGGTGATTCAGGGGAAATACTGCACATTAACTGTCCACATGTAACTGTTCAGAGCTCCCACAGTGCTGCGCTGCTCCTCCTGTGCTCTAAACTGTTTATCTGGTGAAGATTGGTCAAATACTCACGTGTGGTCATTCAATGGCATACGTGAGCAGGATCAGCACTTCAGCTCCTGCCCGTTCAGCTCATTCTCCCGGACAGTGGGAGATTCAAAGCCAAACTTTCTCGGCTCATAAAGAAGCGGCTTCATGAGCCCCTGCATGAGCTGTTTCATGAGCCTCTTCATGAGCTGTTTCATGAGCCTCTTCATGAGCTGTTTCATGAGCCTCTTCATGAGCTGTTTCATGAGCCCCTTCATGAGCTGTTTCATGAGCCTCTTCATGAGCTGCATGAGCCTCTTCATGAGCCACATCATTAACCTCTTCATGAGCCTCTTCATGAGCCACATCATTAACCTCTTTATGAGCCACATCATTAACCTCTTCATGAGCCACTTCATTAACCTCTTTATGAGCCACTTCATTAACCTCTTTATGAGCCTCTTCATGAGCCACATCATTAACCTCTTCATGAGCCACTTCATTAACCTCTTTATGAGCCTCTTCATGAGCCACTTCATTAACCTCTTTATGAGCCTCTTCATGAGCCACTTCATTAACCTCTTTATGAGCCTCTTCATGAGCCACTTCATTAACCTCTTTATGAGCCTCTTCATGAGCCACTTCATTAACCTCTTTATGAGCCTCTTCATGAGCCACTTCATTAACCTCTTTATGAGCCTCTTCATGAGCCACTTCATTAACCTCTTCATCATGAGCCACATCATTGGCCGCCGCACGAGCTCCTTCATTAACCTCTTCATGAGCCGCTGCTTGAGCCGCTTCATGAGCCGCTTCATGAGCTACTTCAGGAGTCGCTTCATGATCCGCTTCATTAACCTCTTCATGAGCCACGTCATTGGCTGCCGCATGAGCTCCTTCATTAACCTCTTCTTGAGCTGCATCATGAGCCTCTTCTTGAAACACCGAATGAGCCACTGCATTAACCTATCCGTGATCCGCTGCATGAGCCTCTTCATGAGCTGCTTCATGAGTCTCTTCATGAGCCACTTCATGAGCCTCTTCATGAGCAGCTTCATGAGCATCTTCATTATCCGCTGAATGAGCTGCTTCATGCATTTCTGTTTTGCTGCTCCAGTGACATTTTGTGGAAATGTTGTTGTAACTTTCACATATTGGTTCAAAGAAGAAAAAAGAAAGATCTGATGAAGGCTAATGCCAAAACGTAATCACTATCCTTAAAACAGGGACATCGTCTTATAAGTGTGCGATGTTGTTGTTTGATTTATGAAGATTTCCCCCTACATACCTTAGAGACTACTTCTGGTGTGCGTTGCTTCTCTTTTCTCATGTAACTTTCTTGGGGTCATATGAAATTTTAGACTTAATTTTAGGTGTCATTGACTCTGGGTCACACAACCAAAATGTTCCCGGTGTCCTCCTCCACTGACGGGTCCGGCATCAAGCCATATACTACTATATACAGTGCTTTGCAAAAGTACTAATACACCTTAAACTTTTGCACATTCTGTCATGTTTTCAACCCTAAAGTTAAGATTGTATTTTTAATGTTTTACTGAAAGTTCACACACAAGTAACAGACAACTGTGAAGTGAAAGCAAAATGATACATGATTCTGTTATTTAAAAAAAATAGAAAACTGAAAAGTCGGGTGTGCATAAGTATTCATACAGCATTAAATTGCCTTTATAACATTCCTAATGACTGCAGAATGTTCACACCTGGCCCTAACCATTAAATAGAGGCCACCTGTGTGTAATCTACTCTCAGTATAATTCCAGCTGTTCTGTGAGGGCCTCAGAGCTATGGTCAGAGTGTATCGGTCACTAAACAACATCATGAAGGCCGAGGAGCTCACCAGAGAGGTCAGGGATAAAGCTGAGGAGAAGTTTAAAGCAGCGTTAAGTTATACAAAGATTTACCAACATTTGAACATCTCACGGAGCACTGTTCAATCCATCATTCAGAAATGGAAAGAGTATAGCACCACTGCGAACTTACCAAGACACGGGCGTCCACCTAAACTAACAAACTGAACAAGGAGAGCACTGGTCAGAAATGCAACCAAGTGCCCCAAGATAACTCTGGAGGAGCTGGGACGTCCTGCCGCTGAGCTGGGGGAATCTGTACATGGGACAACTATAAGTCGTACTCTACACAAATCTGGCCTTCATGGACGAGTGGCAAGAAGAAAGCCATTATTGAAAGGAGGCCATAAGAAATCCCGTTTGAAGTTTGCTGGAAGTCATATGGAGGACACAGCTACCATGTGGAAGAAGGTGCTTTGGTCAGATGAGACAAAAATTAACTTTTTGGCCCAAATGCAAAACGTTATGTATGGAGCAAACCTAACACTGCTCATCGTCCTGAGTGCACCATCCCCAGTGTCAAATATGGTGGGGGGAGCATCATGCTATGGGGCTGCTTTTCCTCTGCGGGGACTGGGAAGATTGTAAGAATAGTTGTGAAGATGGATGGAGCCAAATACAGAGACATTTTGGAGGAGAACCTGCTGGAGTCAGCAAGAGAATTGAGGCTGGGACGGAGATTCACCTTCCAGCAGGACAATGACCCTAAACACAAACATCTACAATGGAATGGTTTAAAAACAAACATATTAATGTGTTAGAATGGCCCAGTCAAAGTCCTGACCTAAATCCTATTAAAAATCTGTGGAAAGACCTGAAAACTGCTGTTCACAAACGCTCTCCTTCTAATGTGACAGAGCTTGAGTTGTTTTGTAAAGAGGAATGGGCTAAAATGTCAGTCTCTACATGTGCAAACCTTGTAGAGTCAAACCCCAGAAGACTTGCTGCTGTTATTGCAGCAAAAGGGGGGTTCCACAAAGTATTCATTCATGCTGTATGAATACTTATGCACGCCCCACTTTTCGGTTTTCTATTTTTTGAAAAATAACAGAATCATGTATCATTTTGCTTTCACTTCACAGTTGTCTGTTACTTGTGTGTGAACTTTCAGTCAAAAATTCAAAATAAAAACTTTACATTTATGGTTGTAAACATGACAAAATGTGCAAAAGTTCAAGGTGTATTAGTACTTTGGAGAGGCGCTGTGTACCCCTTCATGCGGTTATCAAATGTGCCTGAATGTTGGTTACAGGGTTACAGGTTTATTTATTTAATGCTGGATGTGTTGTTATTGTATCAATCAGACAGTGCTAATCTGGCAATCATCTCTACAACAGTATCTCGCAGGGACGCGTAAATCCAGTGTGAACGTTAATTGAATATCGACTGGCTTCTCGCAGTTCCCCCCGTGGAGGCTGTGGAGAGACTGTAATTACCAAATTTGCAACGTCCCAAACATACATGTCCGAGGTGTTACTGAGGCGTCACAGTTTGGTTCCATTAGAAGCCGTCACGGCATCAGCTCAGTCTGTGATTTGTATGTATGCATGTGTTACAGGCACACCCCCACCTGAACTGAGCACATGTTCTCTAGTTGAGCTTTACCCAAATCGTAAAGCTGCTTGGGAAAAGTGTCAAAATAGCGACAAGAACAAGAAGAAAACAAGGATGAAAAAGCAACCAACATGTGGCTAAAACTGAACAAAAAAGTGGCAAGGACATGTGACAAAAACACAATAAAAAAGACACACACACAAATTAACAAAAGTGCAACAAACAAGTAGCAAAGCTGGTGTAAAAACAAGGTGACAAAAACTCAACAAAATAGTGGCAAAAATGAGATGAGAAAGAAAGGGGAAAAGTGACGCCAACACGACAACAACACAAGGAAAAAGATCTGTTCAGATCAGTTTTGCGGGTCTTAGCTTTCAAATTAGGTGTTACTCTTGCCTACACTGTAAATTGTATATATATATATATGTATATATATATATATATATATATATATATATACATATATATATATATATATATAAAATTGAGTAACAGTTCTGTCATTAGAACAATTAAAGCGTACTCTAAATGATCAATGAAACCTTACTCTTTACAAAGTAAAGTTTGCTTTAAAAAGAGTAAGGTTTCATTAATGACTTAGAGTAAAGTTTACTCTAAATCAGGAGCCCCTAAAATACCTGAGCCCTTATAGGACCTGCTGTTATGGGCCGGGCTTTTTTCAGAGTTAGACTTCTGTCAGAAACCATGAGTGACAATAACATGACACTAAATACATTGTGGCCATTATATTCAGTAAAAAGGCCGAGGCCTCACTGTTCTTCAGTCTGTCACAGAGCGACAGGTGAAGAAGGAAGTCATGGAGCTTCTGCTTTAGACAGAACATGTGCTGTTAATTCTGAAACTAAAGTAGTGAATTAAATTCAACATGAAATTGAAATTATTAAACACTTCAATAAAAAAAAATTAAAACACAAAATAGATGCAGATAAAGGTTGAACAAATATTCTTATGTATTATCTGATGTAGGGTCATGTGTGTCCCAGTTCCTCTGGGTCATGGTGGACCATGACAGATGTGGACAGGACTGTGATAGAACTACTTTTACTGTGCAGTCAATAGTTACTTAAGTAACTGGTGTCAAATAAATGAACCTCATAAGCTTCTGTAATGAGCCTGTCCACATCTGTTCTGCTGCACCATGATAAGAATAATAATTCACATTTTACTTTTGATTTATCCAATGCTTACTTACGGCACATGTGTAAAATTCTAAAGCAGAAGCGCCATGACTTCCTTCTTCACCTGTCGGTCTTTACTCTAAGTCATTAATGAAACCTTACTCTTTTTAAAGCAACCTTTACTAATCACAACTTACAGTGTACAGGCTGCAAGCGCCAGTCGAGAAGCTTTAACATTTGGGTAAAGTCACTCGGTTAAGGCGGGTGGTTTTGATTGTTTTTTTCTTTCCGCAATTGGTCCAAAGAGTTCTGTTTTGACACTGGATGGTAAACAAAAGCTGAGCACACACTACCAGATTCATCATTTATTCATTGTTGGCCTGATTTTGCCATAATTTACAGTTGCTGAGAGTCTGCCCAAGACCTGGTCTCATGGTCACAGAGAATTTCTGGGTCTTAAAAAATAAAAAAAGTGCATTGTGTGCTCAGTTTAATATCCATATCTCAATACGCCTCGCAGGACTATAATCACGAGATTGCACCAAACTGAGCAATAAAGTAGCGCAGACGCGATAGCGACAATAACAACACGTACAAAAGACAAATCGAATTCTCCGAGCCGCTCGGAGCAAATAATTACCGCGCCAATGTCCGTAATGAGTCGTCTCCGCGGTCGAGTCCCCCGCCGGGCTAAACGCGTGGGGGGAATTGTTTTGACGCGGCAAATTGGGAGAAAAAAAAAAAAAAGCAATTATGACAAAGGGCAAGCGCAGCAGGTGTGCGCCGCCGAAAAGCACACATTTGGGTAAGCGCTGTCATATTTGCGGCTTGCCTATTACTAGTTCCGAAGGTGAGACGGATTTGTTCAAACTTAAACAAAAAAAAAACGTGAAGCGACAGGCAGGTGCAAAATCTCCCTGGGCGTGTGAGATATCATATACAAGGTGTGAAGATTTGATACAAGTTTTTTCCCCCCTTTATTCCTCAGTGACTGAAGAAAAACGATGACGCTAGATGAATGGTCTGGGAATACAAGCTTTTCATGTCTGATGATCCAAACATCGTATTATGCGAGTTATGGCGCGTCAAGGTGTGAATTAATAGCAGCGCGCCAGCCGACCCGAAAAACGTACCTCTGAGAATGAGCTTATGATCAGGTCAGTTAGGTAAAGCTCTCCTAAACCACAGAGTGAAGTAAAACGGCCTTAGGAGAAACACTGCTGTGGGAAGTACGGTACACTGAGCGCTATCCTCTAGTTCTTCTTACTGCATACAAGGTCTGAATTATGGAACAATAATTCTTTGATCTGAAGTCATGTTCATTACTATTCATGTGGTGTCCCCCTGCTCTGTTTTCAGAGGAATGGAGGAACCCCGCCTACAGGCACTGGACAAGAAGAACTGAAGCTCCAAAAAGGACTGGACGGTCTGTGATCTTGGCCCGTCTGCTGAGGGACTCCCATCAGCCGTGGGCCTCTATAGCCTGTCCGTCCATGGGAGTGGATCTCTCCTTCTGTGGTTCTCCCTGAGGTTTCTCTTTTCTGCTGCCGACGTTTATTATGTTTGCCTTATTACAAAAGGTGTTAACATTTCTAATGCCCGAGTCAGCAGTTGGGTCTGCAGTGGTTCAGGAAAGACTCATAAATGATAAAATTAGGTCACAGTTTATGGAGATGATTACATTTGAAGACTCTCCCCGTTCCGATGTTGATCATTTGTTGAGCTCTTATACGTCAGGTGTTTTAAATGTCTTGGACACCATAGCCCACGCAAAGGTTAAAATGGTTAAAAATAAGCAAAAGGCGCCATGGAGAAATGAAGATTCGGTCAGGAAACATAAAAGAGAGTGCCGGAGAGCCGAACTCCAGGTTCATTTTGAAATATACAAAGAAAAGTTACATGAGTTCAACCAGACTCTGCGTAGAGCAAGAGAGAAGTATTTCTCCGAAATCATTTCAAATTGCCATGGTAACTCTCGTGTTCTGTTTGCCACGGTTAGCAGACTGACAAACCCTCCAGTTTCACTGCCCCAAGAATTAATCTGTACATCCAAGTGTAATGGGTTTGCAAAATTGTTTAGCGACAAGGTCCAAGCCATTAAAAACTCTATTATCTCCTCACCACAAATGGTAACATTTCAACCAGTGGTAGACCTACAGCTGAAGTTTTTTACACCGGTCACTAATGACATAGTGGAGAATGTTATCTCTGGTCTGAGCTCAAGTACATGCTGCCTGGATGAACTACCAACTAGCAACTAAACACCTAATCAACTTTTTTTTGCTGATAAACTATCTATATGGGTCACTAACACAGTTATCTACATGTCCTTATCATTATTTTGACATTTTAGTGCAAACTTGTTCAAAATCCAATTTTTGTGTACAAAACCGTCTGCTCAGCGCCTCTCACGTTTGAACAGCACTTACTACATTTGAATTTAGGGGTTGGCTGATGACGTACCATCATACGTCTCAGAGCCATCATACGTCACCAAGTCCGCCGCTGTGGTATAAAAGCTGACCCCTCCCCTTTTGTGACGTGTGCACAACATGCTTGTCACAGAGCGGCCACGGAGCGGAAGGATGAGGAGAGAAGACCCGAGACGGGATTTGACCTACAGGCTCCACTCTGTGAACCACAGCACTCACACCCCCGACCTCTCCTACTAAATAAAGACAAATGTTTCCCCAAAATACCCAGATTCACTTATTTAGTGACATGGCTGGATGTTTTCACGTTGAAACTACAGACACGATAAAGCTGTATCGGGCAGACAGAGCTCATCAGGGCTGTCAGTGTTTATGAGACGGGGCCGAGGGCTTTTTACTGTAGTCTCCCCCAGGGAGAGCTCACAGACACCGGGGCAGCGGTTAGCCCTCCCCTGCCTTGGAGGCTCAGAGCGGGGCAGAGTGTGACTGAGTGTCCGCTAAAGCAGGAGGGGGAACGGGGAGATACGAGCGCCACATGTCCGCCGCGTGTGCTCGGCATGTAGCCGGGACGACAGGCTCGAGAGTCCGGGACAGTGGCGCCACATGTCCGGAGAAGCTAGCCGGTACGAGAGGCTGCAGTGTCCGGGTGGCTGCAGTGGCGCAAACATTGTCTAAATGCGGCATAACGGGAGTCAGTCAGTCCCGGTCACACATGGTCTGAGACTGTCAACAGAGCAGAGACCGCCCACACACTCCCCCTCCCCGCGTCCCCCCAAAGCCTCCCGCCACGCCTCTTTCTCTGAGTTTTTTGAATTTTGGGAGTGGGTGGAGTAAGCTCTGGAAGGGGTGTTTAGTAGCTCTTTAAAGTCTGTGCTGAGCAGTTTATCACAACAACTCACGCGTTTAGTTAACACCTCACTCCAGACTGGAGTTTTCCCAAAGGCCTTAAAAACAGCTGTCTTTAAGCCACTGCTGAAGAAGAGTGGTCTTGATGCCACTGAAATGAACAATTACCGGCCTATATCAAATCTGCCCTTCATAGGAAAAGTCTTGGAGAAAGTGGTCTACAGCCAGCTTACAGAATATCTTCTTGTAAACAATGTTTTTGACGTTTTCCAGTCGGGCTTCAGCACAGTACTTAGACAGCCTTGATTAAGGTGACAAATGACATCAGGCTAAATACAGATACAGGCAAGGTCACAGTTTTAGTTTTGCTGGACCTTAGCGCTGCGTTTGACACAGTGGACCACGGGATCTTACTAGAGAGGTTAAAAACCTGGGTGGCAATCTCTGGAAAGGCTCTCGAGTGGTTTAGATCCTACCTTGAGGACCGAACGTACTATGTCGCGATGGGAAACTGTGTCTCAGACCGGATGGCATTGACCTGTGGGGTTCCCCAGGGGTCAATTCTGGGGCCCCTCTTGTTCAATTTGTACATGCTTCCATTGGGTCAGTTAATATCAAGTAACAATGTGTCCTATCACAATTACGCAGACGATACTCAGATCTATGTTTCGCTGACAGTAGGTGAAAATGGGCCTGTAGATACACTGTGTCATTGTATCAAACAGATTAGTGTGTGGATGCAAAACAACTTCCTCCAGATAAATACAGATAAAACTGAGATCATCGTTTTTGGCCCACACAAACACAGAGAGGTTGTCATTGGTCATCTCAAAGCTCTTTCACTGGGACCTAAAAGTCAAGTTAGAAATCTAGGGGTAATCATGGACTCAGACCTGAATTTTAACAGTCATATTAGGTCCATTACATCAGCGGCCTATTATCACCTAAAAAACATTACTAAAATAAAAAACATAGTGTCCAAACCAGACTTGGAAAGACTGATTCATGCATTTGTCTCCAGTCGGTTAGACTACTGTAACGGCTGCTCACTGGCCTTTCTAAACAAGCTGTTAGAGCTGCAGAACATCCACAACGCCGCTGCTCGAGTCCTGACAAGAACCTGAAAATACAACCACATTAGTCCAGTGCTCCGGTCTCTGCACTGGCTTCCTGTTGCTCAAAGAATAGAGTTTAAAACAGCTCTGCTTGTGTACAAGTCTTTTCATGGTCGGGCACCAAAGTACATCTCTGACATGTTAGAGCCGTATGAACCATCTCGGGCCCTGAGATCCTCAGGGAGGGGTCTCCTGGTGGTTCCCAGAGTCACCACCAAACACGGTGAGGCTGCGTTTCAATTTCATGCACAAAAGTCTGGAACAGCATCAGTGAGGACATGAGACAGGCCTCAACCCTGGATATGTTTAAGTCCAGACTGAAAGGACACCTTTTTACTGTTGCCTATGGAGATTGATTGTTTTTTTTAGTTTTTATAACAAATTTTAGTATGTACGTGTACATGCATGTGTATGTGCACGCATGTGTATGTATATATGTATGTATATATGTATATGTGTATGTATGTATGTGTATATATATATTTTATATATATGTATGTATGTATGTATGTATGTATGTATGTATGTATATATATATATATATATATTTTTTTTTTTTTTGTGTCTGGTGTTGCTGTGAGGCACATTGAGTTGTCATGTACATGAAATGTGCCATACAAATAAACTTGCCTTGCCTTGCCTTGAAATAAAAAAAATGTAAGTAACAACAAAATGAGTCAACAAAGTAAAGGTGTAATGAGGTAAAAGGGCCAGGCCATGATGTGGTTGTAAAGCCACAATACCCTCTTCTTGTAGCCCTATACTTGATTTTTCTATTAAAAAAACAATGAAAGAGGAAGCCACAAAATTAAAATGTGTTAGTTATGGTCTAAGTTCTGTCTAAGGCAGAAACTTCCTGACTTCTTTCTTCACTTCTCAGTCTGTGACTAAAGAGCGATGAGGCCTCAGCGTTTTTACTAGAAGCAAAGAGCACACTGTATTTAGCGTCATGTTACTGTCACTCCTGGTGTCTGACCTAAAGTCTAACTTGGAAGTAAGTCAATTCACATTTACACTGAGAAGGTTGGAAGGGCGCCCCCTTGTGTCCAATCGCTTCCAAATGCCCGGACCAAAACTGGTACCCTAAAGAGGTTGAAAAATAAGTCAAAGGCAAATCCAACCACTTAACTCAATTTGATTGCTCTCAGTCAATGAAACACTTATTACAGTGTACTTTTGCTAACAGTAGTTAACACTCGCAGCTAGAAAACTCACTGAGGACAATCAACAGCCTCTAAAAACATTAATTGAGAAAAGTTCCTTGTTTCCTTTGCAGTGCTGTCATTAAGCTTTTACAGAGGAGTCAGAAACCATTGAATCCAAGGATATGAAAGCATTCTTGTAGGTGTACACTTTTGTTTATGCATGATAATTAGCCATGTGGTCCTACTAGTGTTTATGTCTTTTACAGGCCCCGAACATAATGCAATGTTGAATTGCCTTTAGATGCAGATGGAGCTGAAACTATAATATCTGCTGCTGTTGTTTTTTGAAGGCGCTTAAAATGCTGCAATTATACAACTGCCCATTTTAGCCCATAATGATACCCAAGAGTACTTTATTATTTAAAAATTCAAAGCTAAATCCAAAACCTTTTGCATATTTATTGAAAAGCCTGTAATAGACTAATATATCAAACATTATATTGATATATATATATGATATAATACTACGTATTATGATATGTATTATATCCAAATGTAATAATACAATACGTCTGTATCAGATCGGTATCGGCCAGCATGATGTGTCAAAATATCGAATCGGATTGGGAGCTCAAGAAGCGCATCAGGACACAGGCATCAGGGAGCATTCAATCTACTGGCTGCTGATACTGTAAATGACACGGTCTGCAAACCTGTTCTATTTCTGCAGATAGTACAGAACCCTTAAGGAGCCCAAAGATCCGGCTCTATTTGAGCTAAAAATTCAAATGATCAGACTCATCTAAAGGAGAGGACAATCCCATCTCGACTCAATCCAACGGACCAGACACAGCGACACTTGCGTGAGTTTCTGAAGGACTTGTCTGGACATGGCCGCAATAAAAACACCTCACTTGACCTCGGGTTGCTGCCCAACTTTTTAAATATTAGTTCACAACTGGTGTGGCATCAGGACCCAACAACATCCAAGCAAGACAGACCAGAATCCAAAGAGGAATTGAATGTTATGATATTATATAAAACATGGTATTTTTGCACATATTACTGGTAATTAAGCATTAAATAAGGCTAAAAAGTGGACATAATGATCAGAACAACTCAACACCAGTCCTTTATTTCTTTTTTTACATCAGTACAGCCATAGACACCAGTCATGTTTACTGACTTACTAGGTGTTTTGATACGAAAAACTATAGAGGGGAATCATTCTGGTCTCACCAGGCTAGATAATTGCTGCTTTAAAAGGTTGGCATGTTTGACTAAATGCCTGCAAAAGGCTGGCTATAAAAAAACAGGATTGTGGTCATTAACACTCAGTGTTTCAAAACACAGACTGTAACTCCAGACTTAGCGCATTTAAGTGGGAACTACGTGAGGTGGAGACCATTTTTTCCACCATCTCTTTCTCTCTCTCACATAAACATTGTTTAGCTCACGGTGGGTTAAGAACGGTTTTAGTTTGACCTGTGAGAGCCTATCACGCTTAAGGAAGAACACAAGGCAGCGCAATATAAACGAGGAACTGAAAATCAGAAGGGCCCCCATCAGAGCAGTCACCTCGCGATGCCCTTCCACAGGCGGCGAAGGCCCATAGCGCATAGTTCCTTCATTCGTAAAATCTCAAATTACTAGTGTGTGCACCCTATGCGCCAGGCACAAGATCAGGCCCTTAGTCGTCAAAACATTTTTATTTAAATTGACAATTGTCGACCAGATGTCAAGTTTTATTGTTTTATTGCAAAGTGCGGAGACATCGGGGACAGGCAGATCTTACTTCTCCTCACAGAATCCTACGCTGTCAACACACTGCCTGATTTGAAACAAGAAAGTCATGATCAGAGGTTAGCAACAATCCAACCGGCACCGCGGCTATAATTCTAGCCCAGGCACGACCCCTTTTGAATTTAATGTTTGCTCGTCTTAAGATTCTGGTTAAATATATGTACAGAGCCCGTTCTCAGTGGGGTATTTAATCATATTGTTTCTGCAATTTCACAAAACGTCAACAAACTCGACAAAATTATAGCATCGAGGCACTGTCGAGAAAAAGGCTCCGCTCCCTCAATGGTGTTATTTGATCCAAAGGAGATGAATAAATTAAGAGCGCGCTGATACTCGGCGTCTTTGGGAAGAGGCACATAACAAATTGGCAGCTGACAAGCGCAGTGGGAGAAACAATGAGAGAAGCACTCATTAACTAAAGACAAAGCACTGGCACTTGGGAGAAGAGAGTGCGTTCTTATACAGAGCTCTATGTCATAACGGGGGGATATTAATTAAAAGTGTACTTGTATTTAGCCAGCTTACTTCAGTCAATTGAATGGAGATTATATAATAAAATGGCTTCTTTGTTCTTTTTCTCCCTTCCTGGGGGAACAGTGGTATTTTTGTGTCTTTTCATATCTTTTTTTTTTTCTTGTGAATTGTGGTGATTTTTCTAGCTTGACCACCCAGACCCACTTCTTCCTGATCGAAAGAAAGTGCCTGGCAGCTCTCACCACCAGAAGTGACTCCAAGCAGTTAAAGCAGAACTAAGTAACTCATGTCCCTAGAGGCCATAAGCGCCACTGCATGTTGCGTTGTTTTACTTATTAAGGAGGAGGCTGGATGAGCTGACCAGTGCAGGACCCCATGCTCTGAAACAGGGACAAATCCAGGAGGCGCCGCCCCGTTTCAGAGGAGACTGGAAGCAGTACAATAGCAGCGTGCAGAGCTAACCCAACATCCGATCTACGCAATGTCGTTGTACTATTGTATAATGACAAATAAAGCACGCAGTTACTACAGCGCACACAGCTGCAGCACCGTAATATCAGTCTGGAGTGGCTCTTGAAATCGTTGGAGAGGAAGGTGGACTTTCAGCGGAGCGTTTGACAATGTATCGTAAAAGCTACCATTATTTGTGTTGTAAAAGTGTATCAGAAGCAAAGAGGCCTGAAAACTTACAGAAAGTACTGTACATTCTTGCCATAATACAATACAGAAATGAAACAAGAAATTGAACACCAAAGTGGATTCTTTTGAAAAAAAAAAGGGTCCTTTCAACTGGCTCCCCTCAGCTTACCTTTTCTCTCCAGTCGCACAGAGTGATTTGCCTGAAAAATGACCAGCCTCTTTGTTCCCTGTCCTGCTTCGCACTCCGTCCGTTCTCCCACATTCAGCTTGGAACATACAGTACAGCGCTCCGTGCAACTCCATCAATTCACAAAAGTCTTTGTGAAAGATTAATCTACCAGTGCTCGATGTCATACTGTATACTGCATTGTGCTCTTGCTTCACCTTTCGCTCGTATGGTGGAATCCAGGGCTGGAAAATAAAGGGATATGGGATCATCTACTGTATGTTCTAATGGTGCATTAGTGGAAAGCCATCATTTGCTTTTAATTCGTGCTTTTACATGCACTTGAGTATAAATCATATCCTGGTTATGATGGGCATGATGTTTACATGAGAAACAGCATATTGCTCTTTATGACTACGGTATCCTGGATATTAGGCTCCAGAGTGGGGCAGGTCTAATGACAAATATGGACAGGAGCTAAACACATGGCTTTTTCTCGCTTGTGTGTTTAATAGGGCTGAACGATTAATTGCATTTGCAATTTTATCGCGATATTACACCACGCGATTTCGTAATCGCAGGGCACGCGATTTGGGAAGTAAATGGAGCAGCGAGATATGGCAGCAAAGTCCGCTCCGCCGCGTGCTTTTGTTTACGTCTCAGTCTAGTTAAGGTGCGCGGTAGATTGTGGATGTACAGTGAAAATATCAGCGTTTATCATGCAGCCACCGCGAAAGGAATATTGCTTTTCTCCGTTAGCATTGCGTTAGCCACAGCGCTAATCACGCCATTCCGTCGCTGCTACTACACGCTCTGATGATCACAGAAACTCCCTCACCTCCGGATTCTACGCCTCTGCCTCCACAGACATATATAGGTGAGTCTGTGCTGATTGTAAAAAGTAAAGAGTCGTTTGTGGCTCAGTTTAGGGGGCTTATGTTTGGGAATGTTGTGGATAAAGAACTTATCTCAAAAGCATAATGACGTTTCATGACCATTAAGTATCCGCGGAGGCGATGTGCCATGTGCCTTTATTTACCTTTGCGTCTACCGCATATCCGCTCCGTAGGTCGTACAGACGCAAGATGTAAACACTAAACTGCAGTATGAAAAGGGTTGGTAACTAGGAGTCCGTGTCATGTCTTATTTTGCTGAGGAAATGTGCTGTTTAAGCTGAAATGTCACCAAATGGCTGCGAGTCAAAGATTACGTGTCTGTGTCTGGCACCTCATGTCGCCGTCTCCTTGTGTCAGTGTTCTTTTCTTTCTTCATATTGTCCAAAGTTACATCCCAAAACCAAAATGCTGCTCTTAATTCCACTGCGTTTTGGCGTGTGCTCCATCTGGCCTCTCCGTGTCCTTCAATAACGCGCATCTGACGCAACTACGAGTTGCAGCTCAGACTGGGATTTGATTGGCCGAAATAATAAAGTACTATTTAATAAATGAAATAGCTTATTTTGTATTAATTGGGAGTTTGATTTCCTAAAACTTTTCCAACTAGTTAAAGCAGACGTTTGTTCTTACTTTCCTGCACTTTAGTATGGGTGATGTTACTGACTGGATCAGTGAGTTATTTTTTTTTAATATCTATATAATTTAGCATTTATTTATAGACTGTACTGTTAAGTTCAGACAGTTTAAGAAGTGCAGTCCACATTTTGAATAGGTCAAGCAACAATTTTGTTGCAACTTTCACTTCAAATATAGTTTATTATGAAACAGGCTGATTTATTGCTTGTGTTAGGTAAAAAATACATGAGAAGAGGACCTTGCAACAATAATCGCATATTTAATCGCAATCGCAATATTGAAGAAAAAAAATCGCAATTAGATTATTTCTCAAAATCGTTCAGCCCTAGTGTTTAATCAATCTTACATTTGTCTACAACTGTGGTTCCCAACCTTTATTGTTTTACGTACCCCTTGAGTTGTTCATTTATACTCGAAGTACCCCCTTGGAGTTAGACTAAAATCACAAGTGATATTTAGCCTGGGGACCACCAATTCATTTTCTGGTAGGACAGGTGGGGTTTATGATTGTCCATAGCCATTTATTGGGCGCTACGAATAATTGAGTAACAGTTTGTCATTCAACAATTAAAGCGTACTCTAAATGATCAAGGAAACCTTACTCTTTACAAAGTAAAGTTTGCTTTAAAAAGAGTAAGGTTTCATTAATGACTTAGAGTAAAGTTTACTCTAAATCAGGAGCCCCTAAAATACCTGAGCCCTTATAGGACCTGCTGTTATGGGCCGGGCTTTTTTCAGAGTTAGACTTCTGTCAGAAACCATGAGTGACAGTAACATGACACTAAATACATTGTGGCCATTATATTCAGTAAAAAGGCCGAGGCCTCACTGTTCTTCAGTCTGTCACAGAGCGACAGGTGAAGAAGGAAGTCATGGAGCTTCTGATTTAGACAGAATGTTACACATGTGCTGTAAATTCTGAAAGTAGTAACCTTACTCTTTTCAAAGCAAACTTTACTTTGTAAAGAGTAAGGTTTCATGAATCATTTAGAGTACACTTTAATTGTTCTAATGACGAAATGAGCAACCTTTACTAATCACAACTCACAGTGTGGGGGCGACTGACAGAAGTGCCGTCACGACTGCACACATCTGTGCCAACAGTTTCTCTGACCACCATCTTGCATTTACACACACATCATTCATCTGGCCTATTGTACATGTTTTTAGTGGTAGGGGAAATTGGGGTACCCCGAGGAAACCTACGCAGACACGGGGAGAACATGCAAACTCCACACAGAAAGGCCCCGTCCAGGTGGGAATCGAATCCTGGACCTTCTAGCTGTGAAGCATGAGCACTAACCACGGCTCTACCGTGCCGCCCAAGTATAAATGATCTTGTATTATTACAAAGCAGTGGCGTGTCTAGGGGGTGTCCCGGGCCACCCCACCCAGGGGGGCTGCATGAGGAAGAATATTTGTGGCAGTGTTTCCTCATTAACACACCCCCATATATTGATATTGACAAAAAAGGAATATCTATATTGATTTTTTTTTCAATATCTCGCATTTGTTTAGTGTCCGTATGGCAGTTTAGAAAAAACTGTTCTTTACCCTCAATCACCCCCTTAAAAAAGTTACGTTCGACACAAAAATGTGCTTGAAATTTTAGAGAGCTATAACTCAATGAACTTTTTTATTTTATTTTGAAAGTCTGACTGGCTTGTTTTTATACATATACAATTATTATAACCTTTTAACATAACCAGTGCTTAATTTGTAAATTTGTATTTTCAGGAACACTTTTGGTCTGATGTTATCGATTCGGGGAACAGGCCAAAACATTTACCAGAACACTCTCATTAAACACTATTATATCAGATCAAATATTTGCCGGATCCTCCTAAATATTTGCCAGATCCTTTACCAAGAAACACTGAGAATTGGGGGAATGCGTTCCCCCAAACGGGGGATCAAATTAAGCACTGAACATAACCCTTTAAATGCCAACTGTCTGTTGCAACGTTACTATAGTCCATGGTCTGGCTGATGTGGCCTGATGTCTGTGTAAGATGACCTGAAGGATTTGTTTCTAAGTTGAAATGTGTTTATGTAGCTGCAATTTTAGTAAAAACAATTTTTCATTGACGCTCTAACTGTCCTATTGTCATACATATAACAATAATATAACTTTTTAAATATTTGAACACCTTTATGGCCAACTTTCTGTCGCAAAGCCACTATGTATTGCCAATGTGGGCCCATTCATTTAGCCCATAGACTTACATTGTAATCACGATTTTTCAAACCGCTACTATAAAAAGGATTAAAAATGTCATTTCAAACTCCCGCATATTTTCTGTACCTTGAGGCTTCAAACTAACACCCTGACACATTTTTTTCACCATCAGGTCATTTTTACCTAGACAAGAGGATGAACATGCCTGTTTGTTTGTTTGTTGCCTTTTATGATCAATGGAACAAGCAGCAACTTCCCATTGAAGCCCATCTGCTGCACACACCAAATATGTTATGAAAGACTTTTTTTTCTCATTTATTACACCAGCATGTGGCCTCATAATATAAAATATCATGTTTTTTAAAAACTTTCTAACCCTTACATTTTCTTTTTTGGTCATAGTGGAATTCTATGGACATCTCCATACTCCCTTGCATACAGCTGGTCATCAAGTTTGATAGTCTTTATTTGCCACTGCAAATGTTAAAAAAATATTGTAAGTCTATGGAGTCAAGGGGCCCACAATGGAAATACATTTTAGTGACTTTGCGACAGAAAGTTGGCAAAGAAAGGGTTCAAATATTAAAAAAGTTATAATATTTTGATATATATGGAAAGAGGAGCATTAGAGCTTCAAAATAAAAGAAAAAGTTTTAAAAAATCCTTTATTTTTTTATAATAAAATTCCTTTATTTTTTTTATAATAAAATTCCTTTATTTTTTTATAATAAAATTCCTTTATTTTTTTATAGCTTACAGACACATGTTTGTGCGGAAGCACCCACAACGGGAGTGTTTTACTAAAACTGACGCCACATAAACACATTTTAACTTAGAAACAAATGCTTCGGGGTCGTCTTACACAGACATCAGGCCACATCAGAAATTTCCCATTTTGACTTGAAATTTAAAAAATATTTCATTTTTTGTGTTTTTGGAAGATGCATTATAGTGACTTTGGGTCCGAAAGTTGGCAATCAAAGGGTTAAAACTTTTAAAAAGTAATATTATTTTTATATGTGTGAAAAGAGCACACAATCCTTCATCATTTTATGGCTTTCTAAAGTTTCAAGCACATTTTTGTGTCGAAGCACCCTTAACATGAGTATTTACAATGGGATACAAATCCAAATGATTATTTTAGACCACCCAAAAATGGTCTGAAAAAATGTAGGAGTTAAGCAAAAAATAAAAGTCCAAAAGCACATAAATGTGCCTGGGTGTGATAGAGCAGGGGTTCCCAAACTGTGGTACGCGTAACCCTGGGGTACACAAAGAAATTTTGGAGAAAAAAAAAATATTGACGCCGCACGGGAAACGCGCTTATACATGCGAAAGAGTCTTATAATTCAGACGTGGATGAGCTTGTTCTGGACCTAAACATGTCCACTCCAGAACCGAACCTCCAGAGCCGCTTTGGACCCGAGTGCGTAAAACTCCGGACTGACGGTGACTTCAATTTGCAACAGGAGTTTTCATCGTATTCTGATCCGAGGGGAGAAGGAGAAGCGTCTCCTCTGCCGCTAAACCCGTGGCTTTGTATCTGACACATTTACATTTAGAGCTGATGTGCGGGGGCGGGGGCACGTGCACAGATAGTAACGTCCTGCATAAACATTATCTTCGCTTTAACAAAAGCTTAAACCAGCGCATTTGAATCTGCACCGCTGGTTTGTGTTGTGGTCCTGTCCGGCCACTCCCTCTCTCTCCATCTCCCCCTCCCCTTGTGTGTTGACCTTGTTTGGCGGTTCCTGGGCGGTCCCCTCATTACTCACCTGCTGTGCTCCACACCTGAATCTCATCATGCCATCAACTCTGTAGAAATGGCCACCAGACCTCCACTCCTCTGCCAGATTGTTCCGTCATCCATCTGGTGATCGTCTATCAGGCTTTTGAACTATTTTGCCAGACCTTTTTTATGCCTAGCACTAACTTGCTTTTTCTGTGTTCTGTTCAGTTGTTGGAGCCAGTTCCTGTCCCACTGCCATCTGTCCTCTGCCTGTGTCTCCATCTGGATCATCCACCCAGCATCTCCACCTACCTGCCTTGCCACCCAGGACCACTCATCCCTCACCCCCATCCACTTGCATGTTTGTGTAATAAAATAACTTTTGTTTCTGCATTTTTGGGTCTGCCAGTTCTTGTATACAACAGTACGACTGAGGGGGCGGGGCCAGAGTCTGATGTTCAGAATGAGCTGGTCACTGGGACAAAGCAAAACACTCAGCTTTACCCATTCCACCTAACAGCCTCGTTTTTTTTTTATTCACATATTCTTAATGGCCTTAATCACTCAGAAGAGCAAAAACATATTGAATGTGGAAAACCTGCTTGAGTTCACTGTAATAATGGAGGAAATAAACATAATATTACATGTGATATTCCCAGTGTTTTCAATCACTCAAAGTAAGGGGTACGCAACTCGTCACCCAGAGCTTCAGGGGGTACACGGCTCCAAAAAGTTTGGGAACCACTGTGATGGAGGGTTAAATCTGTCTGCATAGGACTTCAAAGACCTGCAGCGCCACCCACAGGGCATGAGTGTGAACAGGTGGTGAGCAGGGTGTGTGTGTCGGAGGTGATTTTCAACGCTCGCTGTGTGACACGTCGGAGTTGGAGTCCACGTTTCCGTACCAGACTATTATTGATGACGCGAGGATACTCCGTTATGTACCATCCTCACATCATCAAGGGGCATCGAGTTGCCTTGTGTATGAAATGCGTGGTATAAAGGAAGTTGCCTTGCCTTGCCTTATAGCAGACGATATTTGTACGATCATTCAAACACATTACAATCCTGCAAAGAGGGTCTTGCTAGCCTTTTGACTTGATCCACCCTATTGTATTGATTTCGCTCCACATAAAGACATGTGCCATTTTACATTAGTGTTAACCAAAGAGGCTGTGTGGAAAAAAGAAAAGACAGAATAGATAAATGCACATGCAGCATTTATCTGTCAAATTAAAGCATATCATCGCCATGTAAGGGGCCAGTAGAGAAATGAGACCAGATCAGTGGCGCTCGCCTGCAGTCAGCGCTGAACTGCTGCTTCATCTCGAGCTATTTTATCAGTTGGTTACATTACACCAGCTTTCTCTTCACATTTTTGGATTATTGCTTCAACCTGTGATGTGAACATTGACTGTAGATGTTGTTCTGTTGGCTACATCAAATCAGGACCTTCAGCTGCACTGGGGTGGTTTGCAGCCGAGTGTGAAGCGGCCGGGATGAGGATCAGCACCTCCAAATCTGAGGCAATGGGTCTCCACCGGAAAAAGGTGGCTTCCCCGCTTCAAGTTGGTGGGGAGTCCTTTCCCCAAGTGAAGGAGGTCTAGTTCAAGTATCTCGGGGTCATGTCCTCAGTGAGGGATGGATGGAGCGTGAGATGGATAGACGGATCGGTGCGGCGTCAGCAGTGATGCGGTCGCTGTATCGGACTGTTGTGGTGAAGAGGGAGCTGAGTCTGAGGCAAAGCTCTCGATTTACCGATCGATCTACGTTCCCACCCTCACCTATGGTCATGAGATTTGGGTAATGACCGAAAGGACAAGATCGCGAATACAAGCGGCCGAAATGAGTTTCCCTCGCAGGATGGCTGGGCGCACCCTCCGAGATCGGGTGAGGAGCTCAGTTACCCGGGAGGAGCTCGGACTCGAGTTGCTGCTCCTTCACGTGGAAAGGAGCCAGCTGAGGTGGCTAGGGCATCTGTTCCGGATGCCTCCTGGTCGCCTCCTGCTCGAGGCATGTCCTATTGGGAGGAGGCCTCGTGGAAGGCCCAGGACACGCTGGTGGGACTATGTCTCCGAGCTGGCCTGGTGTCGCCTCCGGGTCCCCCCAGAACAGCTGGAGGAGGTGTGCGTGCATCGGGAAGTCTGGGCATCTCTGCTCAGACTGCTGCCCCCGCGACCCGGCCCCGGATAAAGCGAAAGAAAATGGATGGATGGATTGATGGATGTTCAGATTCAAAAACACACACACACACACTGTAACAAAGTGACCAAATAAAGTAAGATTATCCAGTGTTTAATAATGTGTGTTGTGTTCAAAATGAAGCAAAAATATTGTCCAAATCAAACCTTTTACTGAAACACAGAATTCAACTTTCCTTTGAAAATGAACATTGAAATTCTCCTCAGTTTCACTTACTTAAGTATCCCCTGCTAAGTGCTCCAGTACCCTGGTTTGGAAACACTGGTCTGCAAGAGCGAGATGCAGCTTCAAAAGACAGAAGCGAAAATGTCCTCTACGTAACCAAGTCCAGACGACGACATCTGGTAACCTCTTCTCGTACAAATGCCTCGCTTTGTTTCCCTGGGTACGGCACACATTTGAAATTATACTGCATAAACGAATCAAAGCGAAGGGCTATACAATACTTGTTAAAGCCCACAACATAACACTCCATCCTACTCCGTGGAGATGTTGTGTTGTGACCCGTGCATGAATTGTTAAAGAGCTTTCTCACTGCGAGGAGGCCGGCTGACGAACGCGACCGCTGCGCTGGGGAGACGGCCGCTAATTCGCGCGGAGACAATCACGGGGCAGCTCATATTATGGCCACATCGATCGCAGCGTGGCGGTGCTGGTGTGGGGGGGGGATGCCTGCCTGCTTCGGTTAGCCTCCGCTGGCTCGCCTAATGGAGCGGAGGGGTAAGTGAGCCGGACGACGACGAGACGCGTTTGATTGCGATTGAGATATCAGTTTATCCGGCGCTGGAGGGAAGCGGGGTTCGTCAAATTACGGACGCATCTACGCTTTCCAGATTTGTTCATAAGAACTTGAATTAATTTTATGAATGAAAGATTTGAAATAACTCGGTTACTGACTCCTCACGTGCATTGAGTAGATCAACATTAACCTTCCTCAAAGCTGATTGTGATGTAGGGTGCACTATCACGGCGAATCGGCCGCGCAGTGGATCTGCTGCGCCTATGGCCCTGCAGCTTTCCTCTACTCTATATGTTCAGTGATGAAATCAAAATAATGGATTAAACCAGCTTTAAATACTTTATTTATTTTTTTCCTCTGTATGCCAGAAAATCCCCATCATTGTGGTCAGGCTGGGCTTGAACCAACAACCAAAACCAGTGATCCAACAACTGAAAAAGTAGTGTTTCTAATAAAACCTGGTCAGTCAGACGTGTAGTCTATGACCAGCCGTGGTTTCTTCAAAAAATCTCAATGGGCGTGACTGAAAAGCATATTAACCAATCAGAGACAAGCCGGAGTTGGCGATCGTTTTATGATGACGATGTTATGTTTGCCACAAAAACCTAAGGATACAAGCGGTCACTAACAACCATATCCTAGATAGACTCAGGAGATCGTGCTTTCCCAGAGCGATTAGGCAAATTGGGTGGGAGGGGCTAAATGGGAAGGATACCTTTACAGGATTTATTCTCTGCACTGTCCTATTTCTTGATTTTTTTTCTATTTTTTAGTCTGTTGTTTTTATGAATGATTTATGTATGCAACTGATAAAACTTTGGGATCAATAAAGTATATCGTATCGTAAAAACTCAGATTCAGTTCAGATTTTAAATCGTACAAGAATTCCCACTGGTCAACACGATAGTACAGTGGTTGCATAAGTACCGATCTCCCGCTCTCTCTGCGATCACTTGACTCTGTTGATATATTTAAATCCCAACTCAAAACGTTCTTGTTCAGTCGAGCGTTTTGAAAGTACGGTTTTATGGGCTGATATGACTGTCTCCACTGTTGTTTGATTTGTGTAATTTTATCCTGTGTTTTTAGTCATTGCTTGTTTTGATGTGAAGCACTTTGTGACCTTCTGTCTGAGAAAGGTGCTATATAAATAAACTTTGCTTGCTTGCTTGCTTGCTTGCTACCGAGGCCGTCTGTCTGAGCGCACCTCTGCAGACTCCGCTCAGGCCCGGGGCTCAGAGCGGAGGCTGCAGCCGCCTGTCCCCGCCCTGAGTGTACTGTGAGCGGGTCTACCTCTGCCCATCCCCGCTATGAGTGTGCTATATGAGCGGATCGGCTGGTCTCTCACAGCTCTGGCTAACGGGCTGCGACAGAAGTAGTTCACACGGACAGGGGGAAGGAGAATGTAGCGTCCGATGAAGAAGAAATAGAGGAAAATCTGTAGGGTTTGGGCTGACACCGAGTCCTCTTGTTGATGGGAAATATGTACCAATTCTTTTGCAAAGAGCCGTATTATATTAAACATATCCAATCACGCAAAGAGATTCTAGTCTGATTGGCCAAGAGCCGCGTGTTTGCCACCCCTGGTCCATAGTATGGCAAAATGTCGAAAAGTTAAAGGTGGGCCGATATTTATGCAACCCACTGTACAACAGCTTGTTTCAATGTACATTTGGAGTGGGACAAAACATAGTTTCAATAGAATAGACGGCGACAACAAGAAGAAAATACTCCTAGAGAAAATGAAGCTTCAACATCTACTTCTTCTGAGGGTGATGAAAGTGTTGATCACACGGAAAAGCATTCGGGACATTATTCTTAAGTAACGTTACACCACACTGGTTAATTCCATTTCCCTGCCGTGACAACGTGGCCTGTGATTGGATCGATAATGTTTAGTTTTAGTTTAGTTTATTTGTTTATTTGAGCAGTACACATTGTGCTCAAAAGGAGTGGGCTGAAGCAAAAGCTTATGAGTGCCCACCCCCGAGTGCAATAAAATAAATAAAAAAAGAACATTTAAAACATTTCAAGCAGCTACATTCGTACAGACCAACTTACAAACTTACCAAAAAAAATAAAATAATATATGAACTGTTTATACAATTAATTGAAGCAACGCACAGCTACAACAACAATCTTGTTTCATGTACGATGTCTAGAACAAAGCAGTCAAAAAAAAAAAAAAAAAAATGTGATCCTTAATATATTTCTTTCAGATTTTTACCCTTGATAACCAAGAGTTACTTTTATGTTATGAGGGTACATTAATAGATATTATAATCTGAGATCTTGATACTTTCCAGTTGTCATTAACATTCTCAGTATAATTTTAATTTGGGTGTAATTTTCATAATCATTATTATTATATATTTATTTAATTGAGTTATATGTGAAGTATGCTGCAAGCACTGCATAGTGTGGTGCATTAAAAAGCCAAAGTGTAGAGCGGGCCAGATGAAGAGGGCAGTAACTCCCAATCAACAAACCCCCACACGGCTGCCCTAACAGCTGATTTAATGCACTTTGAGATATGAATGGCTGTCAACGGAGTTCCAGGCGGTCCTGCTTTTGAACAGAAAAAAAAAGCCGGAGTGGATGGCCGGCCAGGTTAAATATCACTGTCGAATAAAATGTCCATTGTTGGGCGATTCCTGCACAGATTGGCCGTGCAATGTGAAAGAGTGATTTCATCTTTGCAGCCAATTATGTTAAATTATGAATGCAATACAAATGACCCCGCGCCTCCAACATGTAGAAACCATAATGAAAGCAATATTGCAGAAGTCACAGAATTACCATCATTGCCCTTATATCTATATATATTTAGTATATTAAATGTCATAAATCAATGTGGTGCAGTTATTGTGAGACATGGGACATTTGGCCTTGAAAGTAGTACCATTGTCTTACAGTTACAATCCAATGAAAGTGTCCAGAAATACAGATTCTGACCATCAGGCAGTCGCTTTACCAAAAGCTGGGCACTGTAACATGAGTGTGAATGGGCCTGTTGGGAATCTGGAGTCATTCGAACAGGGGAACCTAAGCACTCCGGTGGTCCACAGGAACTATATTATTTATACGTGTCCTTGTTTCAGTAAATGCGTGAAATAATAACAGTTTCTCATAAGACACTCAATCTCTTCCAATGGGATGGGCGTTTGCGTCAGCCCACTCCTATTTTGGGCTTCTGTAACTAATAGTGGAAATCTAATAAATGAAATTGCTCCAAAAAAACGAAACCAACGTCTACACGGCACTGTTTTGCTCTTTGCGCCTTTGTCACAAACACAGAAAAAAATCTGCATATACTTCATGCCTTAAGACATTTCATCAATCAGAGGAAAGAGAATTGGACAAAATTGACAAATAAAAAAAACAAAATAAATTGTCAATTTCAGCCAAAACTGCAATGGCATACGTTTAAATCATAATTTGGTTATTTTCAAGGAAAATTATAACAGTGAAGACAGTAAGTATGTGACACATACAGGGCGGCACGGTAGTACAGCGGTTAGTGCTCAGCTAGAAGGTCCCGGGTTCAATTCCCACCTGGACGGGGTCTTTCTGTGTGGAGTTTGCATGTTCTCCCCGTGTCTGCGTAGGTTTCCCCTACCACTAAAAACATGTACAATAGGCCAGGATGAATAATGTGAGCGAGTGGTTGGTGGTGGTCGGAGGGGCCGAAGGTGCAGATTGGCTGCCTCGCTTCCGTCAGTCTACCCCAATGAAGCCTCCACCTTTTTACTGAATATAATGGCCACAATGTATTTAGTGTCCTGTTACTGTCACTCATGGTTTCTGACAGAAGTCTAACTCTGAAAAAAGCCCGGCCCATAACAGCAGGTCCTATAAAGGCTCAGGTATTTTAGGGGCTACTGATTTAGAGTAAACTTTACTCTAAGTCATTAATGAAACCTTACTCTTTTCAAAGCAAACTTTACTTTGTAAAGAGTAAGGTTTCATTGATCATTTAGAGTACGCTTTAATTGTTCTACGGAACTGTTACTCTATTAAATTGTAGCAATTTGTGTCTGCAATTTTTTTGAGCAACCTTTACTAATCGCCACTTACAATGTATGGCTCCAAACGGGGGTGAAGTTAGAAGCGACCACGCTCTTCCACGGGCACGCACAAAGACCAGACAGGTACGTATCAACTTGTCTAAGCTCAGGTAAGAACAATATCTCAGTATGGAAAAACGGTGGCCTGTTCCTTTCACAAAAAATTGTACTAAACACATTTTTATATCATATTCCTGGCCTGATTAGTGATGTTTGTTACACTAAAAACAAGGCAAAATTTGAACTTTCCTACAGAGCATGTTCCTAAAACGGGAAGCTCCACCCTCGCGGGCCGGGTGGAGCAGTAGCAAGCCTCCACAGTTCTACAGGGCCTGTCAATCCAAGCCTAAAGCTCAAAGTAAAAAAAAAAAGTACAAAGGTCCGTCACAGGAGAACATTCTGGTTCGGAGCCAGGCTTTTAAGTTGTTTTCGGGAGATGTAAAGTCTGTATGGGATTCCACATTACAGAGTTCTTTCTGAAGTTGCCCTTATAGCCGGGGGTGGTATCACAGCAACGTCTGCACTGCGCCATGAGGACCAAAGAGCAGTGCCTATTGTCCATTGGCTGAAACAGGACGTAGATCAGGGGGCTTTTAGAAATGCCCCCTGACTCTAAAAGCCTCTCTTGGTCAGTATTCTATAGTCAGTATTTTTCTGTCACTCTCCACACTGGTCAGTGCTCGAATTGAACCTCTGTTAGGGCGCATGTATAATAAAGCCAACCCTTTTATCCAACGTGTCAATATAAAAAGACAGATAAACCATTACAAGTCTGCATACGCCATGCTCATTCATTTATTGTCTAGGAAAGGTTTGTTGGGGTCGTTTAAGCTGGCGGAAAGAAACGCGCGCCGTTCCAATTCCATAAAGGGATTCCCATAAAGCCCCCGCGCACAATACCTCCCCACATATTCGCACTCCTACGCCGCGCACAGTAATGCTCCTAATGGCAGAGAGGGTCCACTGTACGCTATATAGGCTTTCTCAGAATTAGAGGGCCGTGGAGGACCATAATGGACGCATTGACTGGGCCTATTGGAGTCTCATTACGGGGGGCGCACAGCCAGGTGGACTATGGAGAGAGATTGTGCCCGCGGCTCAAAAGCAGCAGGCCGGGAACATTTAGAGCTGCTCGGCCGGTTACTGCTCTTCTCCACAGATTGTTACAGTCAGACGGGCGAAGGTAAGGTACAGGCACAGATCTGGATACAGGAGTAGGATGTATTTTACGGCAGAATGTGAGGAAAGAGTATTAGGGAAGTTTAAACACATCCAGAATGGGTCAATCTTCACAGGCTGGAATCGGAGGAGTCTCGGCTGGGTAATACTCTCTTAGTATAAGCAGCTGAAGATGAGTTAAAGGGTTTGAGCCTTGATCTCAATTCCAGTGTTTGGTTCTAGCTCGGTCGGTTGAGCATTCTTCCACTAACCACGGTTGGCTGTTTGATCCCAGCTCACGCTGTGTTTGCTCAAGACACAGAGATCTTCAACCGGGCGCAACAACAGATTTGGTCCATACTACTGCCTCAGGCTTCATTCAGCATTCAGGCGGCATCCTTTTTAAGTTCTCGCAGGACAAACTACAAACTTCATTTATCCCACCGTGAGTTAAACACTGTCCGTGACCCGAGAGAAAGAGTTATATCAGTAATGTTCAGCAAAAGTTTCAAATTGATATCTCTACATTTATGTCCCCCCCCCCCTTATTCACCAGCAGTGTCTTGCCTTAAAGCAGTACTAAGTTACGTGTTTACCTTAATAAATCCTTTCCGTAGTTCCTCTGGGGGTAATACAAGTGTTAATGGGATGATTGGAGGGTCTTATATCTCCCCCTGGTGTCTGTGGCCAGAAAACCACATTTGCAATTTAACTGCCACCGGACCGGACCAACCAATACACGCTAATGGAACCACGCAGAAGAAGCTAAAAGGCTAACGGGCAAAGCTAACTGCGGGCTAGCGCCACTTAAACAGTATTTACAGCCAAGTTTGAGTAAAAAACAAAATACTTCCATTGTGTAATTGGATGTTCAATATCCCTCTGTCCCTTCGCTGTTTCTGTCAGTGTAGTATTTACTCTTAAGGAAAATGAATAGGTTAAAAAATCGACACCTGTATGTTGCACTTATTGCCTCTAGGGTCAAGAGTTACTTAGTACTGCTTTAATATTCAATTCTGGTCGGAGGAAAAACAGTGTGTCTGTCCAACCCACTTACTGCGTCAGGTCTGAAGATTTCACAGAGCATTTCACATCATGTATAACTCGCTAAACGCTATGCAACTGTTTAGCTATTTAGCTACAGACTATTGTTTGCATCCCATCAATATAAGACACCTTTATTTACTATTTAATTGATCGCACATGTCCTATCTTTTTTTGCACACCGTGAGTGTTTCTTGAGAGATGACTTAACGAGTGAATTTCTCCACCGTGAGGTCAGTAAAGACTCGGGTTACCTCTTAGCTGATTGAAATGAACACAAAAGGCAATCGGGTTCACAGACCCAAAGTCGAGGGTGAAAATAGCTCATACGGGTTTGAACTCGGAAACCAGAACAGACGATATTCCGGTGTAAGAACATCGATACACTTTGCATCCACTCTGTCCTTAAGGCCCACAGTTGAAGTGGCGCCCATTACACAAACATCGGAGTATGCTCAACTAATGACACTAACAATGGTTACGCTACAAAAGTTGTCCATTGTGTCGCAGTTTGGCCAAAAAATAAATAAATAAAACGATGCTAATGGGCCAAATAGGGGCTTTCAATTGGAATGTATTCTAATGGAGGTCCACTTTATCTGAACAAACTCTTAGTTTATTTGTTTATTTGAGCAATACACATTGTGCTCAAAAGGAGTGGGCTGAAGCAAAAAGCTTATGAGCCCCCACCCCCAAGTGCAATAAATAAAAAAAGAACATTTCAAAACATTTCAAGCAGCTACATTCGTACAGACCAACTTACAACAAACAACAAAAATATATTAACTGTTTATATAATTAATTGGAACAACGCACAGCTACAACAACAATCTAGTTTCATATACGATGTCTAATACAAAGCAAGTCAAAAAAAATGTGTTACTTAATATATTGCTTGCATATTTTTACCCGTGATTACAGAGTTACTTTTATGGTATAAAGGTACATTAATAGATGTTATAATCTGAGATCTTGATACTTTCCAGTTGTCATTACCATTCTCAGTATAATTTTAATTTGGGTTTAATTATCATCATCATTATTATATAATTTATTTAATTGATTTATATGTGAAGTATGATGAAAGCCCTGCACAGTGTGGTGCATTAAAAAGCCAGAGAGTGAGCCAGTTGAAGAGGGCAGTAACTCCCCTTCAACAAACCCCCACACAGCTGCCCTAACAGCTGATTTTGTAGAATATGTTCCTATGCTGAGTGGTGCATTAAAAGACAAGGTTTAGAGCCCGTTGGGAGGATCCCTCTCAACAGATCCATAACCTGCCAACCCTAATTCTCCGTTTGTGAATTTGAGCAATAGAATGACAACCGTTCCAAGCAGCAACACTCTTCCTTGAATATAGAGGAAAAATACACATAATTGATCCCACTGCTCCCCTTAGTGGCAACGCATTTCTTCTTGTCTGTATATTTCAAAAGTCTTTTGTTTGTATTTATATTTGAACAGGTTGATGTTTGGACATCGTTTCAATTCCATCTCCAGTTTATTCCACAATTGTACACCATTAACTGTTGGGCTAAAACTTTTCAAAGTTGTGCTATGTTTCTGAATCCTAAAGTTTAATTCATCACGTAATTCATAACGACCAGTACGTTCTTGGAACCTTCTTTGTATTTGGTTTGGTAACAATTTATACCTTGCTTTGAATAACATTTGTACAGTTTGGAACTCAACAATGTCACAAAACTTCATGATCTTTGATTTTAAAAATAATGAGTTTGTGTGGTCCAAAAACCCAACTTTATGAATTACTCGGATAGCTCTTTTTTGCAACAATATTATTGGTTTAACTGTGTTTTTATAAGTACTACCCCAAACCACAGTACAATAATATAAGTAGGGCAAAATCAGAGAACAGTATAAGGTATGTAGAGCTTTGATGTTTAAAATGTGCTTTGCTTTTGCAATTACTGAAATGCTTCTAGAAATTTTCGTAGATATATATTTAATGTGAGATTTCCAAGTAATTCTGTCATCAATAATCACCCCAAGGAATTTGATTTCATGCACTTGCTCGATAACAACACCCTCTATCTGAATCGCTTCCTGAGCATTGGAATTACAGTTGCCAAATATCATCATTTTGCTTTTACTCAGGTTTAGAGATAATTTATTTTGTTTGAACCACTTGTTGACACTTTTGAGTTCCAAGTTAACAATCCGACACAGCTGTTGCAAGTCGTCTCCTGATGCAAAAATATTTGTATCGTCAGCAAACAAGATAAATTTAAGTACTTCAGATGTGTTACAAATATCATTAATATACATATTAAACAATTTTGGGCCCAGAATAGAACCTTGAGGTAAACCACAGACAATTTGTCGACAACTCGACTGATAATCACCGATTTTCACACATTGTTTTCTATTTTTTAAGTAACTGGTGACCCACTGTAGAGCTACCCCCCTAATCCCATAAAGTTCTAGTTTATTAATTAATATATCATAGTTTATTGTATCAAACGCTTTACTCAGGTCAATAAATAACCCTATTGCATATTTCTTGTTATCTACAGCATTAGTTATTTCTTCAGTTATATCAAAGAGCGCGTGTGAGGTTGAGTGATTGTTCCTAAAACCAAACTGATTGTCCGAGAGTAAATTACACTTTTCGATAAAGCTGTCGAGTCTAGAGTTAAAAACCTTTTCTAAGATTTTAGAGAATTGCGGTAAAAGGGAAACAGGCCTGTAGTTTGTAAAGAGATGTTTATCTCCTGCTTTGAACAGAGGAATCACTTTTGCTACTTTCATACTATCAGGAAAAGTTCCAGTTTGCAACGATAAGTTACAAATGTAAGTTAACGGCTTAGAGATACTTTCAATAACAGTTTTTAAAGTTTTCATGTCCATGTCATGGTAATCGGTCGAAGTTTTATTTTTACACCCTTTAACAATGTCCAGTATCTCCTTTTCCTCCACAGGTTTGAGGAACAGGGACATAGGATTTGCTTCTATCAGATCACAATTATAATTCTCAACGTTTGTAATTTTTGCAGCAAGGTTCGGTCCAACATCTACAAAGAATTTATTAAATGTTTCGACGACTTCATTCATATTATTTAAAGTGTTATCCTCATCTTTGAAATATTTTGGATAATTAATCGTTCTTGGTTTATTTCTAATTATACTATTTAAGATGTTCCATAAACCTTTAATATTATTCTTATTACTATCCAACAACTTATTATAATAATCCTGTTTACATTTTCTAATGATACCTGTCAATTTATTTTTATATTTCTTATATTTATCCTCAGCTTCTTTTGTTTGGTTATTTATAAAGTTTTTGTAAAGATTATTTTTTTTCTTGCAAGCATTTAGTAAACCTTTAGACATCCATGGTGTTTCTTTACACTTTCTGTTTTTACAGTATTTCTTCATTGGGCAGTTTTTGTCGTATACCTTTTGAAATACTCGCGTAAACTCATCATAAGCCATATTCGTGTCATTCTCTCTGTACACAATACTCCAGTCTTGAGCTAAAAGCTCCTTTTTAAATGCATCAATAGTTTTCTCTGTTTTTACCCTTCTAAACCAATACTTGTTTTCCTCTTCATCTTTTAAATATCCATTTTTATACATAACGAAAACTGGAAGGTGATCACTAATGTCATTTATAATTAACCCGCTGACTGTGTCACTTTCTATTTCATTTGAGAAAATGTTATCAATCAAGGTGGCACTATGGGTTGTAATTCTACTAGGTTTGGTTATTAGAGGAAACAGACCTATACTGAATAAAGTATTTATAAATTCGTCCGTCTTTTTATGTTTATATGGGTTTAACAAATCGATGTTGAGGTCTCCCCCCACAAACATGACTTTATGATTTAATCCTGAAAAGTGCTCCTCCATCCACTTAGAAAAAACATCTATATCAGAGCCAGGTGTTCTATAAATAGAACTCACAATAATATTTTTCTTTTTTTGCCTTGTAATTTCAACAGTAATGCATTCAAGTGTATCATCCACCACCATTGTCTTATTTTCCATTACTTTATAACTATAGTTGGAGTCTATAAACATAGCTACGCCCCCTCCATGCTTGTTCCTTCTGTTCATACTTATAAATTCATAACCATCAATAGAAAACTCAAATTCTCTATCATTATTGATCCATGTTTCTGTGATTAGAATGACACTGAATGGTGTGGAAAACTGTTTTAAGAAGCTTTTGATGTGGTCAAAGTTTGCATAGAGGCTTCGACTATTGAAGTGGATTACAGTGAATGCCTTAATGTTCTTAAGTTTACTATTGTACAGATCCTCTGTGTAATATTGACAGTCATTGGTAGCTCTAGTAAAAAAGTTATTTTCAGGGTCGATGTCGATCTCAGTGTTCTGTAGGTCGTATTGAGAGAATGTAAAATCCTGGGAGTTTGCGTCAGCAATTCTCCTTATTGAAAAATCCAAGTCGGTGCTTCCTATAGAACTGTATGTATTACTAGACATGTGAAATTATGTGCTTTTACATACCAAAATCCATACGTTTTTCTCGGTGTTTATACTGGATGTGGTGTACTGCTGCGTGGACGTATAATGAGTTTGTCATATCGCAAGAAGGCGATCTCCCCCCTTTCTCGTGCAGCTCTCAGCTCCGGCATCAGTTCTTTACGTTTTCTTTTTATTGATTCGGTGTAGTCCTCGTTAATGAAGATTTTTGTTCCTTTAAGTCGTTTGGCGCGCTGCAAGATTTCCTCGCGATCCTTCCACCTCAGTAGTCTGGCGATGATGGGTCTCGGCCAGTCTCTCCCTCCGCCGGGTTTCCCTACGCGGTGAGCCCTCTCCACCTCCACCGCGTGATTTAGCTGTAGCTTCTCCTTCAGTATCTCCTTAACTTTTACCTCGGCGTCGGCCCAGGTCTCCCCAGGCGACTCCAACACTCCCTCAAATACCAGGTTATTTCTGCGGCTCTGCCCCTCCAGATACTCCAGTTTGTCCGTGATGATGTGTAAATTGTCACATACTTTGTAAAAGTCCGTTTGTAAGGTGTTTGTGCGCTCCGTGAGTTTCAGATTTTGCTCTTTCAAAGTGTCCACCTCACCTTGCGTGAACTGCAGGCTTGTTTTTAGTTCTTGAATGTCCTTAGTCTGTAAATCCATGCGGGTGTTTGTCGATTCCATTATGAGTTTTATAAATCCTTTGAAGTTTTCCTGCTGTTGTTGAATTAATTCTCTGAACATGACCCTCTGCTGCTCCATGAGCTCCGTGACTCGACTGAGGCTTACGTATTCCTCTTCCACCGCCGAATCTGCCTGTTGCTTCGCCTCTATTTTCGGCGGTTTTGGCATTTTGCTCCCTCTCAGCAGGCCTGAATTTTCTTAACGAATATTTTGATGTTCTTGAAAACTTTTTTCGCGTTGGTCTAGCTTTGTCCGTCCCTGAAATCGGTCCGACCGATTCTGCATCTATCTTTCTATAATTACGAATATTATGAGATAGGGCCATTTATCTGCTCATTACTAAGACCCCACGATATCATAATTCTGTTGTGCGCCTCTCTGCTCCACAGTGCACAGAGAAATTAAATGCTGGGATGGCGCCGCGTGAAGCTATTATAATTTCAAAGCCCGCTGCCTGTATGATAGCGTTCTGTCAGTCTCTTGATCTGCCGATGTTCGGGCCGGGATTCAACGCTGGCTTCGAGAGACTGGGAAAATCTGGGGGGTTCGTAACAAGCAGCTTTGTGCCAAAACATTGCTGAAAACATATTTTTATCTCGCTTCAGGAAACTGTGAAGAGACTGCCACGTTACCTGTACTTTATTTCCCGCGACTAGCAAGCGCTGTCGTCGCCGTTAAAATGCCACAATTCATCGCTTTTAAATGCTGGGAAACCAATTTGTACGCTATTCATGTACTGACGTTGGATTGAAGCTGTTCAGACTAGAGGTGTCCACACTTTTTTCCTTGGAATTGAGCGCCAGGGGCTACATGATTTTGAAGTCCAAAGTTCAAGCTTGATCTAACCACAGGCACACCTAAGACAATTGTAAAATGAATTTAAACAGTAAAAAAACCAAGCAATTTTGTCTTCTGTTGGTGTGACCGTGTTGTTAACAATACGTATCAATACAGTCAGTAATTATGATAATAGTAGTAAAAGTAATATGTTTAACTTAATATGTGAAGAAAAGAAAAGAGTCAAGTGTCAGAAGTTTATAAACCTAGTGACATTTAGATTGAAAAGGGCATTAACACCACATGAAACAAAGTGCTGTGTACCTGTTACTGGAAAACAAAGGCCTCCAAACTCAAGTATTGAAAGTATTGCAATACCTGATAAAGCATCGATACTTGGTATTGTAATTTGATCTGATATTTTGTCCCAGCCCTAAGTGTTAAAGGAACAGGCCATACTGAGATCTGTTCTTACCTGAGCTCAGACGAGTTGATGTGCACCTGTCTGGTCTTTGTGCGTGCACTCAGTCTCGCAAATGTTGTTAGCATTTAGCTTCTTCCAGCAGGTATAGCCCCACACTGGGGTGAAGTTAAAAGCTACCAAGTTCCACGTTTTCCCTATTTAAATACATCCATTTATCCAACCATCTTCTTCCACTTGTCCGTTGCCGGGCGCGTGAGCGAGACTGGGCCGCTTTTATAGCCTAGAGCGGCAGGTCAACTGACGTCAGGCTTCAAGCCTGGGCAAATACTGGCGCCAAATTCAAAAATCTAATGCAGTAAAGACCGATCGCCTGTAGATGGCGCCTCAGTGATGGGTTTAGGCATAAAGTTGATCTTTCAACTAATTTGCACTAAAGTGCCAAAATTATGACAAGGATATGTAGACAACACTATTGGACACTCATTTATACAGTTTTTTATACAGCAAAAAAGTGGATTTGAGGGTTAGCTTTCCTTTAAGTAAAATGCTTAAATGTTTAACTTGCCCGCCGCACGAGCGCTGTGGATGCTCGACAGTGCATGCTGGATGTGATCTAAGAGGAGAGGTGGCGGAGAATAGCCTGACGGACTGTTGCCAGAGTTTGTCACCAAATCGTCTTGTTTACCCAGAACTCCCCTGAGCAAAATCAAGGCTCAGCCTGACAACAGAAAATGATTTGTCAGACAGTTGTAGCCTCTCTTCATCAATTGTGATTTTATTCAAACACATATTTTAGAAAAGTCTACACCAAGGGCTGGACTTTTATTGGGATAATTCTCTATCGTTTGATCAAAAAACTTTTTCCAAAGTCTGGGAGAGTAACATTTATTGCAATACCTCGTGTATCTCATGTATTGCTTTTATTAATTCCATTGAGTCCATTATTTTGTGCCTTTCGATATTTTCTATACCTTGAGAGAGAGAAAAAAGATTGTTATCCCATCGCAGAGAAGCCCACGCTCACTGATTATCCGCTTAGTCTTCGGTTCATGGAGATGCGGTAGACTATTGTCTGCTGGTACAAAGAGGTAACAATGAGTGGATCACCGTGGACAATGTACCTCGGGTGGCGGTCTGTGAATGCAGCGTGCTGGTAGCCGCTGTAATTCCAAAGTGGGAGTGTTGTAGGGGACACAAACCTGTTGGGAGTTTGAGAGGTGGAGGAAATGGATTCTCTGTGGAACGGCATTAAAGCAGCTTTGGCACCAGAAACTAGGGCTGAGGCACTGGGACGCGGCAGCAAGTGAAGCTCTGCGGATTATGTAGAACTTTGTATTTTAGACTTTTATTGCCGTCTTAATCTGTTGGTAAGGCAGAAAAAGTTTCAAGATGTCACCTGTACACAAAGATTGACTTTTTACAGAAATTCCTCCTCATACTGTTGTGATTAGATAATGTGGTATAGGCTCAGTGTAGCATTCACTCACATACCAAAGGGTTGCTGGTTCCATCCCAAAGACACAATTTTCCCAAGGACTAAAGTAAATTGTCGAACTCAAACCCACGACACAGAGGACAGAACTGTGTTCTGCCATATGTGCTGCAGCCTTCGCCACTGTGAGGTCTGGCCTGCACTACTATTTGTCATTTTCTTTTTGAGCATAGAAGCATCAGGAACACTTCTCCACCAAACAATTTTGGGACCTTCCAATCACGGCTGTTTTATTGGAAAAGACATATCCTCTCGAAGGGTGTATTCACATCAAGGTCTGCACTTGACAAGTGTTGGCTCATATTGGTTTTGATCGACAATCTTTGGGCGTCACACCATGGCCCTAAAGTCCGTTGTTGGATTTTCCCTGGAGTGGAGAAAGTTCACTCCTTTCAAAAGGCAATCTATTTTACCCAAATAGATGCAGATACATCAGAAACAGTGACAGTGACAGCGATAATAACCGCATTAACATTTGATTTGAAAAAGTAAATTTTGATTTCAAAACTAAATAATCAAGTCCCGCCCCCTCCCCCCTTGGCTGAACGTGAAAGCCAGTCCCAGTTTGCCAAATGAGGAGAGAAAAAAAGATTTTTAAAGTAAACGATCAGGTATCCCATCTAATCCCGCCTCATTTCTCCTGAACAAACAGATCACATTTGCTTTGTATGAAACGGAGTGAGCTTGCCCGTTTCTGCGCATTCAAACTTGTGCACCTCCTGGATTCGACGCAAAAGTCTGAACTCTCACTTCGACACGGCGCAGAACCAGACCGTGGTCCAAACCATGACCATCTTCTCCAAGGAGCGCTCTGCCTCGGTTTGAACCACGGTCTGCGAGAAAGTCCACATCTCGGACTGAACACCATATCAAACAGAAAGCCTACAAGCCCAAACCAAACGGTACACGTGTGAAAGCGCCCTGAAATATGTATCATTCAGAGCCAACTATATCATTTGAATTCCAAGCAGCGCATTCTTCTGCTTCATGAAACTCCAATAATCCCATTCTGTACCTCCAGAGCCCAGGACCAAACGTAATACTCTTGTACTCCGTGACGCTTGTTTGAAGTAATGTGGACGGTGTGGAGAAGAGTCCATGAGAGGCGAGTGCGGTCCCTGATCAGAGGCTTTTACTTTTTAAAAAATAACTCAGATTCTGTGTTGTCGAGATAATCCAGCGGGCTTTCACTCCCCAACCGAATCTGGGACAGGCAAACCCGTACCTGCCAAGGAGAGCGTCGACTGCCTGTATTGTCTCTCAGATTCAACACGCGTCCTTTCGAGTGCTTGGTTTAGGTGTCGGTTCGCATACATCTCTGTCAACTTCGTGCTAAAAAGCTGAAAGCAAGAACAAGAACAACTGAGGAGCGAAAAAGAAAATGAATCTTGCGAAGTCGCGGAAGCCACGATCAAAAGCCGGGACGGCGAAACCGACTTTTTTGACGCGCATAAGACCCCGCGGCTTTACCTGCGCCTCTCTGACCTTTCGTTTTCCCCCCTGGGCGACCTGCACAGAATTAGCTCTAAGTGCTCCGTTCGCCGCTGCGGCGTCAGGTAATTGGACGCGTTTCTATACTGATCTCGGGTGGAACACAATTTAGTGGTCTTTTAAGGCCAATTAGCCGTTCAGTGCGTCAGCTAAGCCCTGGCTCCTCTCCGTGGGAAGTGTGTGCGTGTGTGTGTGGGTGTGCGTACAGTTCCTCTGTTCAGATGAAACAAGAGTGTGCCCGGTGCAAAGGCCAGACAGTAATGCTATTCCGCTGGTAAGTACAAGGTGACACATTTCTTCAACTTAACTTACTTGGAAGCAGAACAAAGAAACGATTTGAAGGTGCAGAAAAGTTCGCAGCGGGAATTGATTGGTCTCGTTCTATGAATGTATTTCTTATGAACGTTGTAAAGGGAAACCCCGCGGAGCTACTTGAAACGGACAAAGAGCTACTTTGTATCGTTTCATTTCTAATCAAACTCTTCACGACTGGAAAATGGTGTTTTTGAATTCCGGTTTTGACAAATTGCTGAATGCCTGTCCTCTTTGCTGTAAGAAAACAGTCTTCTATTGCCAAAACCAATTTTTTTATTTTTTGTGTGTAAATTAGCCAAGATACAAGTTAACGTTAATTACGTTTCTCCTGGTGGGCATGGTATGGAAGAGTAAGCTAAGGAGCAGGATGCTTTATTCTAATGCACTCTGCATTAGGGCAACAGGGCTGCTGCAGGCCGTTTTGGTGCCCTAAGCAGAAATATTTCGAGTTTAGATGTCACGGCCCTCTGCCCCCAGAGCCAGAGTTTCTCTGCTCCGCCCCTGCAGCCGTAGTGAACTTCAGCTCAGACGTGTCTTCCCTCTCTGCACCATCCCCTCTTTCCACTCAAACCTGCCGCTGCGAGCGCAGGCTCCGGAGAACACTACATGAGGCAAAAGTTTTGTTGGGATTTGAACTTATGTTTGCAAACAAATATACTTCTTGGTTTAAGGTGTGGGTTGAAACAAGAAGCTTATGAGCACCCACCCCAACTCAATGCAATCAAAATGTTCATTTCACAATAATAAACAGGACGTAGTACAAAAAGAACTTAACAACAACAACATAGAACAGCAGAAAAAAATGATTAAATGCACTCATGATGGCATTTACCTTAAGATTACACGACTGAAAACTCTGCAATGTACAAATTCCCAAGAGGGAGTAATGCTAATTACGAAGCAACAAAGATTATCTACATAATGAACCGTAAGCAGGCAAGGCAAGGCAACTTTATTTATACCGTGCATTTCATACACAAGGCAACTCAATGCGCAGCATTTACACATACACACAGTGTTCATGTACATGCATTCTTTCATGAAATAACTTTATCCTATAGCAAAATACATTAATCCTATAGCAAAATACATTAATCCTATAGCAAATTACTTTATCAATGATACATTTAACAACATCATATTATGATTAGTCTCATTGGCAAAAGAGAACTTGTAACATTTCAATGCGGCTTACTACAACAATGGTCTCGTTCCATGTACAAAGCAAGTAACAAAGGGCAATCATTATATATTTCTTTCAGCATGTTACCAATGCCGAACGTTCTTAACATTACCCAAAGTCACTAGTGATATGTTAAATTGCACGTTAATGCACACATTATACTCCGTGATCTTGCTCATTGCCAGTTTTCATTTCCATCCTCATTATAGTATTATTTTGTGTACAATTTGTCTTCCCTTTTTTGTCTTTTGTGTGTGTGTGTGTGTGTGTGTGTACAATGTATTATGTAAGCCCTTCTTAGTGTAGTGCGTTAAAAAGCTAGGGTGTAGAGCGGGCCAGTTGAAGACGGCCATAGCTCCTCATCAACAAACCCCCACCCAGCTGATGTTCCTGTGCTGGGAGTCAGTGTAGAAGTTATCAAGTCTATGTAGAGTTAAAAAAATTACTTTGGGAGCCACCAGTGGAGAGTCTGAGAAGGTCTGAAAACAGGGTCTAGGCAGGGCATTAAGAGTCATTCATTTAGTTGTGACGCTGTCGGTGCAGACTGTCGTGCATGAGGGGGAGAGCGGCGCAGCCTGCAGCACGTGAGCCCACGTGAGCTGCCCACGCCCTGTCTGCCAACGATCTGACAAACGACTTTCTCCCATTTTCGTCTCATCAGCCTCCTAACCCCCCGGCTTTAACCGAGCACATTTTCTCCAGTTCAGCTTTACCCAAATCTAAAAGCTTCTCGACTGGAGCTCACACTGCGTTCCAAATTATTCTGCAAATGATATATATTTCTAAGAATTTTGTAATTATCAAATCAAATGACAGTCAGCATAATTTTCAAGCCTTTAACTGCTAGATAAATATAATAAACAACTCAAAATCTACTGTTCCAAATTATTATGCAACTCAATACATTTTATAGGTTGTAAAGAACTGAAAATGATCATTTGTTGAATTTGCAGCATTTGGAAGTCATATTTACTGAAATCACAAGCTATTTAAATCAAAAACATCTTAACAGGTCAAGTTATCCCGATTAGGTTCATTAGGTCTTCTAAAAATTAGAGGTCAAGTTATATTTTTACATAGGAGGCCTTTTGTTGATAGCAGCTTCAAAATTCTTAAATCCATTAAACGTGTGAGTTTTTGGAGAGCTTCTGCTTGTATTTATTTGCAGGATGTCAGAATAGCCTCCCAGAGCTGCTGTTTGGATGAAAACTGCCTCCCACCCTCATAGATGTTTTGCTTGAGGTTCCAACAGTTCTCAATAGGGTTGAGTTCAGGGGAGGAGGGGGTCCACATCATGAGTTTCTCTTCTTTTATGCCCATAGCAGCCAGTGATGCAGATGTATTCTTTACAGCAGGACATGGTGCGTTGTCAGGCATGAAGATGATTTTGTTCGGGAAAGCATGGCTCTTCTTTTTGTACCATGGAAGAAAGTGGTCAGTCAGAAACTCCACATGTTTTTCAGAGGTCATTTTCACACTTTCAGGGGGCCAAAAGGGGCCAACCAGCTCTCGCCCCATGATTATGGCCCAAAACATGACTCCGCCCCCTCCTTTCTGACATGTCGTAGTTGCCAGCTTTGTTGAGACATGGTGGCCATTCACCAACCATCCACTACTCCATCCATCTGACCATCCAGGGTCACACGGCCTCATCAGTGAACAAGACTGTTTGAAATGAGTCTTCATGTATTTCTGAGCCACTGCAGCCGTTTCTGCTCGTCAGCTTCAATGAACAGTTTAGGGGAGGCCGGATAGAAGGTTTATGCACAACTGCAGCCTCTGGAGGGTCCTACACCTTGATGTTCGGGAGACTCCAGAGGCACCAGCAGCTTCAAATACCTGTTTGCTGCTTTGTAGCAGCTGTTCTCTTAATCTGATGTGTTTGTCTGGCAGAAACTGTCCTCATTGTGCCTTTATCTGCACAAACCCGTGTATTCTCTGAATCAGCCGTAAATCTCTTAACAGCACGATGATCACGCTTAATCTTTCATGAAATATCGAACATATCATACCTAGTCCAAGGCATTCAACTATTTCACGCTTTTCTGGAGAGAGATCCTTTTTCTTTCCCATATTGCTTGAAAATGGTGGTCTGCTTAATAATGTGGGACGTCCTTTTTCAGTAGTTTTTCCCTTAACTGGGTTTACCTGACAACTAATCATCACAGGTGTCCGAGATTGACGTCAGTGATTCAAAGAGCCCTGAGACACAATACCATCCATGAGTTTCATTGAAAAAAATGTTTTATTGGTTTTTTTTACCTTTCTGACACTGAAATACAATTTGCATAATAATTTGGAACGCGGTGTACAGCCTATTGGCCAGAGAAAGGCAAGACCTAAAAAAAGGTCTTGCTTTGACGCAAATGATATCGTCCCAGTTTTATGAAAACACTGCAAAGAAAGTCCTTTCCTTAAACCAGATTACCACTGTGTCAAAGAGAAAGCCAGACTGCCATAAATAAATCTATAAAATGTATTTGTCACAGCATGATTCCCCCAAGAGCTGTTCATACATAACCGTAACAATAATAAAATAACAAATTGTCTTGAAAAATAGATCACTATTAACGCAAGCTGTCCCGTATATGTTCAGCTAAATTTGGCTGATTACAAACATTAAAAATGATCAGCACTAACGACAGCATTTTAACCGCTAATTATCCGGCGTTTAGTTCTAAATATGACTAAGCTCATTCTGTAACGCCGGCAAATTAATTCCACCACTTTGCCATCTGCCTGCTAAATTTACCGAGATTAGAAAGTGCTATAATATTTTTTTTCCCTGCCAAATTGCGCTCCCTAATACCTCCCGCTTTCAAAGCAAATGACTCAACTTCTCCAGGCGCTTCCCACGCTTCCCACGGCGAGAGGACAGCGCGGATCATCAGGAATAATGTGGGAGTTCCCGTGAATTAGCGGCGCTCAGCTGCTAATCTAATACGATTAGGTGGAGGGTTTAATCACCTCGCTAATCTACCCGGACTTACACTTGCCCCGGGGCGGAGCAGCCAGGTGCGACGCTTGAGATATCCAGTTTTGGCTCCAGTCTGCATGTGCACACGGAGGCCGGAGGATCATGGCGTCCGAAGCCGCTCGGTGACGTATCGTTGGAGGCTTTTTGACTTTCGATGAATTTAGCTTTGCTTTGTCCCCTTTATAATATATAATGTTTCAGCGATGAGAGAATTATACGCATTTAGTGTGCACCCGAAGCCACGTTACATCGCGGGAGGTCATCCTGCTGCCCCGGTTTGGAGCTCTAAAAAGACATTGACAGGGTTTGCAGGTTCAAAAATAAAACCTTCCATCCTTAGATCCAAGTTTGTTGATGCTGTGCAGGGACTTGTCTGTGTAAGTTCTCAGTCGTACAGGAGTTGTCCATCTTCAATGAAGGTACTTGATTCATCTTCTGTACTCAGTAGTTGAAGTCTTCGAACGTTTCGCCTCTCATCCAAAAGGCTTCGTCAGCGACAAAGGTCACAATCTGCACGCAGCTGAATATATAGACCAACAGGGAGGAGTTAGGGTAGGCTCCTCCCCTCTAATCACAGCTACTCTCACCTGTGGGTAAACACCTTTGAAGTAGAGCGTCTCTAACGATCTGCTCACCTCAGTATCGGTCAGTCACGTCCTATTCATCGATAATCCCCACATAGTAGGGATTATCGATGAATAGGACTGAGGGGAGCAGATCGTTAGAGACGCTCTACTTCAAAGGTGTTTACCCACAGGTGAGAGTAGCTGTGATTAGAGGGGAGGAGCCTACCCTAACTCCTCCCCAGTGGTCTATATATTCAGCTGCGTGCAGATTGTGACCTTTGTCGCTGACAAAGCCTTTTGGATGAGAGGCGAAACGTTCGAAGACTTCAACTACTGAGTACAGAAGATGAATCAAGTACCTTCATTGAAGATGTGCAGGGACTTGTTTTTGTCATTATTTCCCGTTCTAGCTTCCGAGGTCGGACAGGATCGGGCAGAGCAAAGTCCAGTTTCGTAGAGGGGACTCCCCCTCATTCTTCACACAATCATTTAACCTCTTAACCCCCGCCTTAAAGTAGCACATTCTCTCCAGTTCGACTTTACCCAAATCTAAAATGTAAATGTTTGGGTGGTATCAGTTCAGGCAGACACTGTTTAACCATTCCTGTGATTTTGATGAAGATCAGACCACATTTAGTGACCGATTTAGGCAGAAATGTGAGAACTTCCAGACGGTGTCCTTACTTTTTCTCGCCACTGTAAAGTCCGTCATACCTCTCGATCAATAGCCTACATTCCAAAATGGCAATGCCGGAAAAGTCATCTCCAAAAGCTGGATTACACGTGAGACGGAGCAGCGATGTTGAGTTATTTTGGTTGCGGTGTATTGAGCCCGCTCGGTGTTGATGAAAACAGATTGCCTGCTCCCTGACTCGGTGCACAGACACTTGTCACACGAGATGGAAGCCACATTAGCGATGCAAAATCCAGCCGTCGCAGAACATAGAGCTGTTATATTAACCGTCGCATGAGAATGAAAAGCGTATCACTTTTTCAGAGTGAAGGATCCAGGAACTATTTTGGAGGATCCGATATAATGGTGTTTAATGAGAGTGTTCGGGCGACTGTTTTGGCCTGTTGTTCCCTGGATCCGTCACATCAGTCTAAATCTACTTTCAAAATGTTTTGCCCAATGTCTTTATTTTTTTTTACTTTTCGTCTTGTTTACCAATTTTTCTCTTAATCTTTGCTAATTTTTTTATTAGTCACATCTCCCTATTTTCTCAATTTTTTCAATTCCCCCAAACATCACCCCATTTTCCGCCCATTATTTACAAAAAAATGTCTAATTTTCCCAATTCCCCCCCCCCTCATTTTTGCTCAGTTTTCACACAAATTGAAGATGAAACCGATCGTGCTAATAATAATATAATTATAATAATAATGCATTAGGCTTATATAGCGCTTTTCCAGACGTTCAAAGTCACTTTTACAATTTGGTGCAATATTCATTCTCTCCATACTCGGTGATGATAAGCGAGGCCACCACCACCAACCACTCACTCACACTACATTCCCCAGGCTTCCTGGTGTTCCCAAACGGTCTCCCATCCAAGTCCTGCCAGGCCCTTCCCTGCTTAGCTTCCGAGGTCGGACGGGATCGGGCAGAGCAAAGTCCAGTTGTGTAGAGTGGACCCCCCCTCATTCTTCACACAATCATTTAACCTCTTAACCCCCGCCTTAAAGTGGCACATTCTCTCCAGTACGACTTTACCCAAATCTAAAAGCTTCTTGAAAAGCATAGAAAGCATCAAAACAGGGGACAAATAAGTGTCAAAAACTAACACTTTATTAGCTTTCAAATGGGCTGTACGCCTTACGGGAGAAAATGTGCACGGTTCAGGCGGGGGTTAAGAGGTTAAACATGGGCATTTATTCCGAGGCAAACAAAAGTGAAGCATAACACACATTACTACACACAGATCGTCATTTTCAAGCATCGGTTCCCTTTTGTAACCTTGATGTTTGTCCCATATGGGGACTGCTGAGTGATGGACGTGGCATGAGTAATAAACCCCAGACATTAGTGCGTTTATGGCCCCACAGTGCAGCGATATTTACAGCCTGCGTACTCAGTGGTGACCTTATGCTGTCAGCGACTCAACGACTGTGGCGTGTCCGCTCCGGAGACGATAAGTCACGCTGCTGTCTGCGCCGAAGGACACGGAGGGAGTTTGAGGCTCCGTCCCACATAAGAGATAAAAAAAAAAATGTGCTGTGGAATCAAAACAAGCATTCCAGAAGGCTTAAGAACGAGGACTTATTCAAACACATCCTAACCTCTTAACCCTCGCCTGATCCGAGCTCATGTTCTCCAGTTCTGCGTGGCCCAAATCTAAAGCTCAGAGCCTGTAGGCCAGTGTAACGCCCCATTTGAAAGCTAAGGCCGTGTAGGACTGAAGATTGAAGATTTTTCCTTGCGTTGTCGTCACTTCTACGTCGTTTTGTTCCTTTTGCATCGAGAAACACGGCAAGGCAATTGCATGCAGTGGTCACTTTAGAGATTTGTGGATTTCTCTCAAGCTTGTCGCTTCAGATTTGGTCAGGAAATCACGAAATTCCCGCATTCCGACGAATAACTATTAACAAGAACTGGCCTGGTACCGTTGTGAAGCTCTCAACTTTACACACAACACCACGTCATCCAAATACCAACGCCAAACTGCGAGGGTTCTCCGGCCGATGGCAGTAAGGCCATTCAGACCTTTGTCCCCCCCCCCCGTCCCACCTGTTTAGATATTGTCCCACGTTTCCAATAAAGAAAGCTTTACATAGAGAATGACAAATAATCCTCCAGTTTATCCGAGTCATTAATGGATTTGTGCCAAAATGATGTCACTGAACGGCATTACGGTGGTTTCCAGTGGGCATTAAATCTACATGTCTTGATCTTTTATGCCATGAAATTCATAGACTCCAAAAAAGGATGTCCCAAAGCACATTCGACTATATGTTTGGATGACATTTTTAGTTTTGCCCAGTTTGTGCAATATCCAAATGTTTCTCCATTCCTCGGCTTAATCTATTTTTTCCCCATTTTTTAGAAAAGAGAAACTTTTCCGTCCCCCTGACCAGGGTTAGGTTTAGGAACGGCAAATGTCATGTAAGATCCCACACATATTTTTTCATCTCGTGGGACAAGGGTCTAATTGTTTGTGTTACGGCTCATTGTTCTCCCACCTGTGTGGTGTGGGGCTGATCCCGACACGCCGAAGAGAAAACATCTCAATATCCCAAAAGTGATTCATCACCGAGGAACAGAGGCAGAAAAACCTTCGTGGGAGAGACTTAAACTATGGCCATCTACCACTCGTCCCGGGTCTGACTTTACGGGGGGCCCTGTGTCTGTGTCTCGTGTCTTTGCTACTGTACCCTGGTTCCTCCGGGGTCTGTCAGCCTTTATCTGACAGATAAATGCTGCAGGTGCATTTAGATCCCTTGTGATTTTGGTGCGAGTTCCTGTTAAGTGCTTTCTGGCAACGTAGATTTCAAGGAGTTACAAAGCTGTCGAACTGGTGGCCGAAGCAGCAGTGAATGGCAAACAAAAAGGCGACTATTTTATTCATCATAGCCCCTTTTGTTTAAACTGCAGTAAAATGCAAAGAAAAGTGGCGTCAAACAGATTTGACAACAGGGCTAGCTTGCAAGTCTACTCAGGCATTATTTCATGCTGCTGCCAAGCGAAAACCAGGGTACAGTTAGCAGGCTAGCAGAAAATGAGACTCAGACAAATGGCGGAAGAAGCTGTTGTGACAGTTTTTCGGAGTCAACTAACTAAAACTAGTCGCAGCAAATACACAAACTTACCTATCGTCTGGTGGACGGCTGGGCCTTTAATCAATGCCCAGAAGACCAGCCTAAGACCTGCTGAGTTTGCCGGCTAAAGCTCCCTGCATCCCTGACAGGATCCTCTTGTCACGCCTAAGGGCACAATAGGCCCAAATGGACTATCCCCTAAACATCACAGAAGGTGATGTTTGCCTGATCATCTGAACTGTGCCACCTCTCCACCCCCATGCTGTGCTTCATTCTCCTGTACTCGTCTATATAACTGATACGGGAGCCTGGGCGGCAGAGCTGATGCACGACTCGATTTGTGTGTGTCGGTTTCTCCGCATGCGTGAATAAACTTTTGATCAGACAATACTTTCCAGCTTTTTCCCTTTATAGTGGTAAGAAAATCCACGACAAAGCACAGGCCGTCCCCCCGTGGAGTGAGACCCGGGGAGAGGCGACCCTCAGGGCCGCCTTAATGTACCCATAGGCCCCGGGGCTCAAACAGAATTGTAGGCCCATTGAGAAGTCTTTAATTATGTCCATAAAGTCCAAGACACGAAGGATGTCATTTTCAAGGGACATCAGTGAAAGATGGTTAAGTCTCTCTTGGTGCATACCTGACCTCAGGCGAGATTTTACCAAAGAAAGTTTTGTAAAGGAGCGCCCCCCAGCAGCATTGGTCACAGGCAAAGTCAGGTATACGAAGGGCAATGTCCATATTGGGAAACACTGTCTGAAGTTGTCGCTTTCTAATGGTTTTTAATAAATCTGAGGCCAAAGTGGTGCTGCTGCTGACTGACAGTGTTTTAATGAATTGCTGAAAATGTGCTACTTCATCAATAAAGTCCTCAGATAGATCCATTTTGTATTTATTGTATAGATTTGTAGCTGCAGAATGCTGCATTTTGGCCCAATATGCACGTACCTTTTCTGGCACAATGGCAGCTCTCCCCATCGAGCAGGGTCTGTGTTAAAAGGGTCCACGTTCGAGTCCTCTTCCCCCCCCGCCTCCTGCAGCAGGAGGTGTGTCTGCTTCAGCGGCGCTTTTTTCCTTCTCCGCTCGTAACTGGTCCGTGCTCTCCCCCCCCTGACTCGTCTGGGCGTTGCGGTGAAATGGCAGCTGCATAGCTGGTGCTTGGCTGGGGCTGGCTATACGGGGAAGGCAGTGACACCTCCTCCTCACTGGATTGAGAGCCCACAATCTCCTCTCCGCTCCCGCTGTCGGCTGCAGCGGCTGCGCGTGCTTGTTCGCAGCGGCTTGTTCTGGCGCTGCCTGCGTCCGCGGCGCCGGTTTCACCACCGCTGGTTGAGCTTTTTGTTTTAAAGAAGCCCGTTAACTTTGGCATTTGGCTTATCAACTCTTTCTCACGCCGTTCCTTTTGTGCCTTTCGCTTCTGTGCACCGCTCTCAAACTTTTTCTTCCCAGACATTTCGGTCTCTCACAACGAGTCGCCATCAAGTAATATTATGAGTGAATACGTTACGTTACGTACGTAAGTTACGTCTGAACTTTCTCTGCGCTTGGATTGGCTAGAATTTGTCATAGTGTCAATGTGACGCTATGACAAATTATAGCCAATTGGTCAGTTGATACCGCAGTATCTGATTGACAGGTAAAACAAACAAATTGCAGTATAATATGGATCTCGCTTGTATCTGATAGGCCCTCTGAGACAGAGAGGGCGGGCCGACTCCAGGTACACACACAAGTGCAGCGCAATCATCGCATACGGTTAGTCATGCCGCAAAGTGAAGTGATTGACGTGAAAATCATCGAATCAACTTTTTTTTTTTTTCTTTCTTTAATTCTGATAGGCCCTCGACTATGGTAGGCCCCTGGGCTCCAGCCCCTGCTAGCCCGTTGGATAAGGCGGCCCTGGCGACCCTGCGTCTTTAATTGTTATGATAATCATGCACGTGTACATTACGATGGTTGTGCTAACCTACCCATCGATCACATGGCTCATTGTGAGTGACAAAAACACACTGGTGACTACAGAACGCCCGTAGTAGACACTATTATTCACTAAATGTGCATGCGAGCCGTACGTAAACATTGTTGAATGCCACACAACATGGCGGTCGCCGCTGTGGATCGAGAAACAGAAACCCATCTATAAGCTGTAAGGCAGGGGTAGGCAACACCCGGCCCTCCAGCACAGAACATCTGGCCCCAAGAGGATTTTGAGAGACATTATTACAGAAATATGGGAGAAATACTGTCATTATCACCATCATATATCGTGTCCAACACTGGCATTTGTAGGAAGTGCACTGGGAAAAGAATAATAATTTGAAGGAAGACATAAATCTACTTGAATTAACAGATTTAATCTACAGTTTGAATAGGTTCATTCTGAACCTTGATAAGCCAATGGCCAATGGAAGTAATTATTTCCCTAATTCAGATTATTTTGTATTATTTCAAGTGAAAAATAAGTTTAAGTTAATGTGTCTGATTTCAAGTGGGTTTTATGCTTGTTCTATTGGGTTTAGGATTTGTTTCTTACCTTAAAGTAGTTCAAACCGACTCAAATTCAACATAGAGAACTTTTATTCGAGGAATTTTAAGTCATTTATCTCATTTAAGATGGTCATTTTGCCAGTATGCTTTACTTCGGGCTGAAAAACGGCAGCTTCGGCCCTTGGTCTTTTTACAATGGAAAAAATTGGCCTGCGCCAAGAAAACCTCCCTGCCCCGCTAACCCTAACGCAAACCCTAACGCAAACCCTAAACCTAACCTAATTTTGCATAAAAGGTACAATATTAGAATGTTTTGTACAGTGGGGGGAAAACGTATTTGGTCAGTTCCCCATAGACTTTCTATTGGATTTTGGCCAAATACTTTTTTCCCCACTGTATATGTGTGACATATACGGATGTTCATGTAATCAAGTTTAAACATCTCATGTCTGTCCCTCTAGGTCCCACCACATCACATGACCCGTCCCACTTTCACTACTGCCCATAATAGCACACAGTTTAAACTTTAGAGGCCGTTTTCTCCGAGTTAACTTTTCATTTGAGTTGCACAATCGTCAATTTCGTTGCACCAACGGGCACCAAATGTTCTCGTACTTGACGATATTTTGAAGGTTATTCCGAGAGATTTTTCGATAACTAATTGCTTCAGTAATTCACTGAGCTTCAAACCCTAAAAACAAGGCAAGGCTTCATTTGTTTTCCTCCCCAGATTTTTGTTCATGAAGTAATACCCAACTAATTCAAAAACTACACAAGAAAAACAAAATTTCTTCTGAAGTGTATAGCCCATATTTCAACAAAATAATATCCTAAACTTTAAGCCACACCTCAGTGATTGGACTTCAGGTTGGCTCTCACCTGACGATGTACTCACTTATTCCACGCTCTCCTGTGAATGTCTACATGTTATTGCCAATAAAAACAGGATCAAATGTAAATGTTTGGGTGGTATCAGTTCAGGCAGACACTGTTTAACCATTCCTGTGATTTTGATGAAGATCAGACCACATTTAGTGACCGATTTAGGCAGAAATGTGAGAACTTCCAGACGGTGTCCTTACTTTTTCTCGCCACTGTAAAGTCCGTCATACCTCTCGATCAATAGCCTACATTCCAAAATGGCAATGCCGGAAAAGTCATCTCCAAAAGCTGGATTACACGCGAGACGGAGCAGCGATGTTGAGTTATTTTGGTTGCGGTGTATTGAGCCCGCTCGGTGTTGATGAAAACAGATTGCCTGCTCCCTGACTCGGTGCACAGACACTTGTCACACAAGATGGAAGCCACATTAGCGATGCAAAATCCAGCCGTCGCAGAACATAGAGCTGTTATATTAACCGTCGCATGAGAATGAAAAGCGTATCACTTTTTCAGAGTGAAGGATCCAGGAACTATTTTGGAGGATCCGATATAATGGTGTTTAATGAGAGTGTTCGGGCGACTGTTTTGGCCTGTTGTTCCCTGGATCCGTCACATCAGTCTAAAAAAAAAATCTGTCGGAGCTACTGAAGTGGATATGTTGTTGCAGGACTGTAAAGAAAACCTCAAGTTTGTAAAGTAAATAATACATTAAATGATCACTTGACAATTCTAATTTGTATATGGTTAACAGTTGGACATTTTTCGGAGGGACTTTGTCAAATTATCTGAGCCGGAATACGAACTCTCACACTGTAATATCACAAAGATAATGTAGAAAAAGGTTAAATCATCGACCGGACTGGGTTTGGTAAAGTTGATGACGTTTCGCTTCTAAGCTCTTCAGGTCATAAAAAACACTATTACCCAAGCTGGAGGGGACTAAAGAGACCCAGGCTCGAGCCAGTCCCGTCGATGACTTAGCCTTTTTCTACAATGGATACTCCCTGGATGAATGAGAGCCTTCACAAACATCACACACATAAGGGAATTCACCCTTAAGGCGAGACATGCAGGTGAATATGAACACAAAAATGTTTTGAGCGATATCAATTTGAAACTTCTGCTGTAGATTACAGACAAAAACAGATATGGCATGTTTTCTGTCATTTTATGTTTTCATCTAAAAATAAGAAATTTTAAGCTAAATAAATCTAAATAATGGATAGACCCAGATTTAAATGTGTGGTTTTATTTTGTTGACATATTAGTTACTAAGATTTTTGTGAAAAAAAATCTGCGGTGGTGGGAGGGGCCAATAGCGCAGACTGGTTGCCTCGCTTTCGTCAGTCTACCCCAGGACAGCTTTAGCTACAATTGTAGCTTACCACCACCAAGTATGGAGGGAATTAATATTGCAATATAAAGCGTCTGTGAGTGTCCAGAAAAGCGTTAGCCTATATAAAACTGATGCATTATTCGTATTATTATTCTTATTAAGACAATCTAATTTCGCCTTTTTTGGGGGGTTCAAAGCTGAATAAATTAGGCAAGGAATTATATATTAAAAAATCACTCTGAAAAAACCTTCAAAATATTGTATAGTCCAAGATCGTAAAGTTTGGAGTCTGTATAAAGTGGCTAATTTGCTGCATGAGTGGAGCAAAAACCTAAATTTGAGAAAAACAGCCCTAAAGTTTTGTAATTAATATGAATGCGCAAGAAAATGTCTCCAGTCTCCCGTGGAGCCACCCGTCAATATGTCAATATTTGTGAAAGCCGGCTTTGTGAAGCGATGTTGTAGCCTCTCCCGGGTTATCGCCACCGCATTAGCATAATCAACTAAGCATCTGTCAGTGCCATGCCATTGGTCCGACAACCCATTAGTCCGACTCATTATTCCGAAAATGTACCATTGAGCAGAGGTGCCATTAGTCCGACAAAACAGTACTAGGTCCAGAGCACGCTAACAGCTTCTGTTCACAGTCTTTGATGGTTTTGAATGGGCCTTAAATCAGCTTAATGTTTTTGCATAATTTCTCCAAACTATCTCTTATCACTATTTTAGGCAACACTTGTGAACTTGTTTCCTTTTCTTACTACACTTTAATCACACTTTCAGCTCATTACACTTGTGTTATACTGCTGATCTACATCTATTTAGTATGCGATCTGTTTACGCGATCCGTGCCTTTAAGCTAATTGACAACGTTAGATTATAATATATGTTAAGTTATTTATAGTGTCCGAACCTTCGGCGTGTTTACAGTAGCGCCGCAGGCCCGCCGTTAATCACCGCTGCTAATAGATCAATGTGCTAAATTACACACATGCTATCGTAGATCTGTCTGTCTAATCAACGGAATGAATGTCACACTGCAGCATATGGCGACATTTTAAAAACACCTAAAGGAGCTCTCCGTCGCCTGCACCCACTCTGCTCAGTCTACGGTGGTTTCAATCGTTGGGGATTTCGCTTGTTGTCAACCGCAGAGAGTGATGAAAACAAAATGGACTAAACTGAAACCTCACAAATGAGGAAACAAGTGTGCGTGGCCTCAGGCTGACCACAAAGGCACCTCAGATTATTTTTAGTGATATGTTCGCGTGTCAGCTGTTTCTAATGAAAGAACTCCGACGTGAGAAAGATGCAATAACAGCTCCAAATCCAAACATAAAGTTGTGGAGACGCTGGAGAGCTCACGAGGTTGCTTTGGGACGTACCCCCACTCATCTGCACAATAACTGGGGCAGGTGCAAACGCTGTCGATGTCATTCTATAGCTCTGTCTGCGGCAGCAGGATGCCCTCCCGCCAAAGAGAAAGAACTTGCCTTTTTAGATTGTAAAGTTATCATAGAGGAAAACGGACAACTTCCGACAGAGGTTTACAGGAAGGCAACTCATACTGACCAGTATTTGATGTTTGACTCTAACCATCCACTCCAGCACAAACTAGGGGTCATCATGACACTCAGACATAGAGCTAAAGAGGTGCCTAGACAGACTACAGAGCCCAGAAGAAAGGGAGTTGTAGTGCCGTATGTAGCCGGGGTCTCAGAGAAACTTCAGAGAATCTTTAGGCAGCACAGGATTCCAGTGAACCACAAACCGGTGAACACACTGAGACAAACATGAGTTCATCCCAAAGACAAAACTCCGAGCCACAAACAAAGCATGAATCGAAATGGTGGTCTCAGATTTAATCTCCCGTCACTTTACTCCAATCTCCTTCGGGAGAAACCGAAAAGGCTTGGCCAGCCCAAGGAGACGGCACCTCAGCCAACAAAAGAACAATAGGCAGGTAATTAGCAGTGATCAGGCATGAATAGGACAGATACTGGGTAGGGATTATCTATGAATAGGACAGGACTAACCGATACTGAGGTGAGCAGATCGTTAGAGACGCTCTACTTCAAAGGTGTTTACCCACAGGTGAGAGTAGCTGTGACTAGAGGGGAGGAGCCGGGCCAACCCTAACTCCTCCCCGTTGGTCTATATATTCAGCTGCGTGCAGATTGTGACCTTTGTCGCTGACAAAGCCTTTTGGATGAGAGGCGAAACGTTCGAAGACTTCAACCACTGAGTACAGAAGATGAATCGAGTACCTTCATTGAAGATGGACAACTCCTGTACGACTGAGAACTTACACAGACAAGGAATAATATAATTGAATTGATAAACTTTTAAGTTCTTAAGGGCTCCAAATGCGCTTGGAACAGCATGGACAGCTGTGTCAGTTCCTGAATTAGGTGGATTGAAAAAAACTAAGCAAGGTAAAAAACTAAACAAGGTATGCAAAATCCCATCGGAAAATATTTAATACATATATTACAACACATACCAACAAAATAAATCCATGAATTTAAATCTGGCTCTATCAGTTATTTAGATTTCCTTGCAATTACAATGTTCCTTATTTTTGTGGCAAAAGTGTCAATCTTGATATAACTAAAATGTAAATGTTTCTCCGCTATTCTCCCGCAGTGTCTCGCCTTAATGACGGATAAAGCCGCTGGAATTAACTGAGGCAGTGCAGGCACACCGTTAATCACCGTTTGACTTCTCGCTGGTGCAAATAGCTCACCGCGGCTAATGTGTTATTAAATAATTACACGCTGCTACGGAGGACTGGTACGCAGCGAAGCGTCGATAATCACCACACTTTGGAAACTGATTCTGAATGTAGATACCGCACATACTCATTAAAGGGGACTCGCTGTCTCGTGCAAAAATCCACTTTGCCTTCTTTCACCCAGTTTTGAGGTTGGCCAGCTCACGTTGGTCGTCTCGTCTTCTTCTACTGTTTAAGCGCACCAGTATTTTCAGAATATTGCGTGAACCTGAAACAGTCCCCCCCCCCCCCCCTCCTCAAAGTGTGTGTGTCACGCCGCCATCGATTCACCTGCGTGCCGTTAGCTGACAGCGAAAGCTTGTTTTCACTGTTTCAGAATGGGTCATTTCCACTACTTCCTGAAGGGGTTTCTAAAAGTAGCCGCCTAAACAAACACGCCGCTGTCAGTGATGTGTGTCCCATTGCAAGGCAAGGCAAGTTTATTTGTAGAGCACAATTCATACACAAGGCAATTCAAAGTGCTTCACAGTTGCATAAAGTTACAAGAAAACAGATCAAATCAATCATTAAAAAATAATCAATGACAGTAAAAGGCAAGAGTGCAGATAAAATACTTTCAGTTTTCATCTGCTCGGGTAAAAAGAGCTGTTTTCAGCCTGGATTTGAACATTGTCAGAGTTGAGGCCTGTGTCACATCCTCATTAAAGCCTGTTCCAGATTTTAGCTGCATGAAACTGAAACGCAGCTTCACCGTGTTTATTATTGACTCTGGGAACCACCAGGGGACCCCTCCCTGAAGTTCTCAGGGCCCGAGATGGTTCGTACGGCTCTAACATGTCAGAGATGGACTTTGGTGCACACTTTTGAAACACCAAACAGAAAAAACATCACACGAAAAGTCTGAAAACACAATACAGAGCATGTGGTTTTCAGAGTTGTACATTTTCTGTGGTACAGTAAAGATTGTTGAAAACGAGCAGACATTCTGGCAGGTTGGGGGGTTGACTTTGAAAAAGAGCTGGCAATGAATTGTCAAAAACCAAAGCTGGTCAGGAGAGGCTAGCCGCAGGGAAGCGTGTTTAAGGTTTACATCGTGAATCATACTTAACTCTTCCCCCACAGTCAGCTCATTATGACGGGAATGATGGAATGATGCCGGGTCATGGAGTGTGTCCCAGAAACCCTCGGCCGCGCTCAGTATTCCGCAGATTTACGCGGTGTGGGAATGCCCCGAGGTGAAGTGCTAACAAGATGCATATTTGATCTGTTGACAGCGCGAGCACCTCCAAGACGCGCAACAACTCCCTCATTTGCATCCGATTTAATGCGCCCGTACACGCTGCACTCCGGCGTCATGATATTCACAGAGTCTGTGACCCAAGGTGATCACGGAAAACCCTGGGGGGGCTAAAAGAACACAAGATCTATATGGGCACGCTCAGATCTTTCCAAATGACGTTCATCTGATCTATCACAAACCCATTTTTTTCCATATGAGACCCAGGACTCCAAATAGAATTGTTCTTTCTAAGTTAAGACATGATTACAAACTAGGGCTGAAAGATATATCGTTATCGTATCGATATTGAGATATGAACATTCAAGATATCAGTATCGCAACAGAAAAATATATCTTTATCGTATTTATATCGAGATATGAACATTCCAAATATTAACATAGAAAAAGCCAGATATAAACTATATAGATTTTCATCAATAAAACTGCACTCTTTTGTATTATGATTTTATATTTCTGGAAAATGCTTAGTTTTCACCTAACCCATTATTGTATCAATATCGAGATAGCTGGCATGAATATCGACACATAAAAAATGTTGTCCATATCATTCAGCCCAAATACAAACCTGAGATAAGATGCCTCCATTATCATGCGTCATGCTTTATTTGGCTTCTGGAGATAGGATTTTGTACAGGTTGCACAAAGAATTTTTTGGCACACATTTTGAATGCATGACGGCGTAGAAGTCGTGGAATATTTCAGCGTCTCTGTCGTGCAGTGTACAGGGCGCTACGAGCCACGATTAGCTTCTCATGACGCACGAACAACTGAGATTGCACGAGAGTAGGGTTTTCATACATGTTTGGTGTTCGCCGTGAGTCCGAGGGTGGACAGAGGTGAGTGAGGGCTAAACACTACTGATAACGTCTTCCTCAACAAATCCCTGCAAGTCAGCAAACGTTTAGCTGCTATTGGCGCAATATAAGCTAGGCTACATTGTTTAGTGTTATGCTGTGTTCAGACCAAACGCCTCCAAAGCGTCAGGTTAACATTTAAAATACATGGAGAACGCGACACGGGGAGCGTCAAGAGGTCCCGTTTTGAAGATTTTTGCGTGTGGGGAAGCTTTTGACGCGCCTCCAAGGGCGTCCAGCGCGGCCGACGCTAGAGCTGGGAAACTTTTTTGGAGAAATTCGCGATCGTCGACCAATCAGGAGCTTTCTCCAACAGTGACGTGCGATGTAGCAGAGCCACCGTCGGTCTGGGGCAGATCCTATGCCGGCCCGCAGATGTAAACAAGTCATGGAGGATTAGCTTCATTGTGAACAGGAGCTACAGCAGCTCTGGGACCTTTACAAAGACACGCATCAGTGTTTCATTTACCTAAACACCGAGGATTAAAAGTGGTGACAAGAAAACTTATCTGAGTGGCTGGATCTGCACTGGGAATGTGTTTGGGCCTTGATGATGCACAGAGCAATCCCAAAGCTGCTACAAGCGAAATCTACAATCGATGTGAAAACGAGAAATATGCAGGAATAAAGTTTATTAAGCCCCATCTACATAAAGCAACCGTGTAACAATGACCACACACTGAGCCAGGCTTGTTGATTTTTAAGTTTATTGCTCGCATTTTATCTACAACGAGCCGTAGTTGATCTGTTTTCTCCCGGAGCTAGAGGAATAATTATTTCTATGCTAGCCGCTTAGCAGCAAACAGATAGCTCGCATTGACCCCATGAAAACAAGTATTATGCACTAATAACGTCAATAAAGCACCTAACTACACAGAACAGCCTTTATGATGGTCACACACTGAGCTGGGCTTGACACAGTTGTGGTTTATTGCACACTTCTTTTTTTATCAACAATGAGCAGTAGACGATCGCAACAAGCTAACCGGGCTAACCTAGCCTATAGCCACTTGCCACCAATGTCCCTTCGACCGTATGGGCTGGATATGAGCTTAAATACTGGGGCGATCCTGCGTAGACCATGGGGGTATAGTTAAAGATCCACAGGACATGGCAGGAGCAAAGAGGGAGACTATTTAGCCTCCGAACAACTGTAGTTTTCAGGCAAGAGCTGCTTCCAAGATGGCCACGAACGGGCTGACCTTGACGCTCGGTGACATTTGTGACAAGCGTCTGACTTCAGTAAGCACAAGCGTCCAACTACGGGCTCTAGCCGCGTTTTTGACGCCCGCAAGGCATGCGGTCTGAACACGGCATTAGCCTTTCCAAAGTTATTTAAGGAAGATGTGGACCGATGGGGTAACACATATACACTCAACAAAAATATAAACGCAACACCTTTGTTTCTGCTCCATTTTTCATGAGATGGACTTAAAGATCTAAAATTCATTCCAGATACACAATATTACCATTTCTCTCAAACATTGTTCACAAATCAGTCCAAATGTGTGATAGTGAGCACTTCTGCTTTGCTGAGATAATCCATCCCACCTCACAGGTGTGCCACATCAAGATGCTGATCTGACATCATGATTAGTGCACAGGTGTACCTTATACTGCCCACAATAAAAGGCCACCCTGAAATGTGCAGTTTTTTTGCTTTATTGGGGACTCAGACCCAGTCAGTATCTGGTGTGACCACCATTTGCCTCATGCAGTGCAACACATCTTCTGCACATAGAGTTTATCAGATTGTCAATTGTGGCCTGTGGAATGTTGGTCCACTCCTCTTCAATGGCTGTGCGAAGTTGCTGGATATCAGTGGGAACTGGTACACGCTGTCGTATTCACCGGTCAAGCACATCCCAAACATGCTCAACGGGTGACATGTCCGGTGAGTATGCTGGCCATGCAAGAACTGGGACATTTTCAGCTTCCAAGAATTGTGTACAGATCCTTGCAACATGGGGCCGTGCATTATCTTGCTGAAACATGAGGTGATGTTTATGCATGTATGGCACAACAATGGGCCTCAGGATCTCGTCACGGTATCTCTGACCCAAACTTGGATGACCAGCTTCGATTAGGATCATCATCACACGCTTTAACAAAAACAAACAGTTCCAGCCATTGCGTTATGTGAGTCTGACATACAAATGACAATCCTCCATACTAGCAGTCTAACCTCAGTGTTGTATGAACTCTAGAATCTATGTCGCTAAACTGTAAGGCCCTTGGAGAACTTTATCAACATTGATTTGGCCCTTGATGTGAAAAAGGTTCCCCACGTCAAAGTGATCACGATGCACAGATGAAATGTACATATACAGCAGATGCATAAGCCATAAACAAGGACGTCTCCATAGATGAGGAACTGGACTGGTGCATATTCAGAGTCCATACCAAGATCAGATTGACAAAAAAAAAAAATGTGTATCTACAATTTGAAAAAAATAAAATGAACTCCTGTACCACAGTAAACAGTTCTGGCTTCTCCACCGACCTCTGGATTGGGTTCATATTATTAACGCCTGACACATGTTGCGCCTTTCGAAACATCCAAATGAATCCCTCTCCTCTTAGGGTAGAAATAGTCGGGAGGACGCTTCGGCAAGTTTCTCAAATGAAAGGTGGTACTTTTCCACAGTCCAAATTCCAGCCTTGACTCACTGCCCACACTCTCTTGTACAGACAGCAGTAATGACAGTCTCACTCCCCCATAACCGAGGAGGAGAGGCGCTCTGCCGCCGCAGACCCAAACTACACCAGGCAGAGTCGACTTCACCACAGGGACATTACAAAAGCTGAGTGTAGTCATAATTATTGCTTGGTTTGGTTATGTTGTGCTATTGGAACCGATCAAAATGACGATTAAAATGGGTGGAATCAACATACAGGGGTGTGAAAAAATGATTTGTATATGGATATTTTCTCCACTTCGGGGGGCCGGGAGGAGTATTATGTAAAATCGATTTTTTTTTCTTAGAGCTTTTTACCATGTTACAATGTTGCATGCACGCATGTTTGAGTAATCTGTGAACCTTCCGTGCTGCAGCTGGAGCTTGTACAATGCTCCTCCTGTTTCCCACTTTTTCTTCGGTGCCCAATTTTGCCACCATCCCCGGTCGCGCCAAGTCATGACCAGTTAATCTGAAGGCGGCCGCAGCGAATCGTGTCTCGTAGTGTGGCCGGGTCCTCCCGAGTGGTGACACGTCGAAGGCAGTCACAGAGAGTTGTATCTGTTAGTGGGGGAGTGGGGGAGGGCGGGGTCACGACGGGGCCCGTGTTCGAATCGTGTAATGTGGGCGGCAGAAAGACATGACTAAAGCTCAGCTTGCAGAACAGCCCAACATTATATCACCAAAAGTTCACATGAACCACCTCTCCCAGTTACGTTTCAACCTTAGACAGAGTTTACTGAGTTTCTGTCACTCTCACTGGGTTTGGGGTCGTACTTCTATTCAGCTGCTTCTCACCGCTGTCTCCTCCGTCTCGGGGCTGAGGTCCGTCTCCTTTTCTCATTAAATCCGCTGAAATACGTCCCGCCTCTTTGTGTCTCCGACCATTTGACAGAACTATAAGCAAGTTCAGGGGACCGACTCGCGGCCGCCGCACTGAACTGTGTTTGTGCCCACCGCGATCACATGACATTGCTGTGACCAATCGGGACGTGCATGTGTGTCCCACGCTCGCAAGCAGAAGCCCATCTTTGCTGATCTGGGGTCAGTTGTTCTCCGCTAAAGAGAGAAATGAAGCAGGAGAGACTGTGTGTATAAAACATCAGCTGTATCAGGCTTCTCACGATTCTATGGGTGAACCCCCAGTTGTTTCGTTAATCGCGCCAAATCCAGTCATGTGGTGTGGAAACCCCCCCCCCCCCCCCCCCATTCTTCACAAAATCGTTTAAAACTGAAATACCCCAGTCGCAGGAAATCCAACATGTTTCAACTTTAAAGCCTGATTCTGGAGCGCGCACAGGAGAAATGTGGATGGATTTACCGACCCAAAAGTGAACGCAGAACAGAATACACACAGAAAACACGGTATCAAGATCCCTTTTTCATTTCTCTATCATAACAGCGGAGATTTGTTGCCAAGGCGAGCGGGGGAGGAGGAGCAGGAAGATCAAGGGATACAGTATACAGCATTTTCTAGTTCTAGTAAGATGTGTGATTACCATAGACAGATACATTTCGTTTGATGGTCGCAACAATATAGTATATGTATGTCACGAGGTGGTCGGGCGGTTGTTGTTCATATTTTCTTTTTTTAAAAGATACATTCATCTCAGAAAATGGGGCCCTTGATGTCACCCATAAAATAAATAATAGATGAATAAGCCCTGTGTATCGAGGGTATGCCCATGCATTATATTTGATTCTAAACACGCCCCCTAATGGGACGCACTGTCAAAACAAACAATAACACCAGTTCTCTTCACTGGATGGATGAACAGTAGCTGGAGCAAACTCTTTCTGAGTTGATTTATTGTAAACAGAGCCATGTGTATTACCATGCGCCGCCTCAGGTGTACTTTTGGGTTTTCTGCTGACGTCGCTCTGACGTTATGAAGAGCTTGTTAGTTCCATGTGGTTGATCTCAAAGTCGGTAGCAATTATAAACTTTTGGATCCCTTTACATAATCTCGCAATGTTGATCTAAATAAGCTGAAACTAAATATTCAGAATCGATACAGACGTCAACGCGCCATTTAAAGAAGACGGAATTACAATGTTTCACTCTTTTTTGCTGTTCTCTGGTGGACTAAAAACTTATTTATCACACACAAATAAAGTCAAGCCAAAAGCAAAATGTTCAGTCGAAGTGAAAAACGGCGCACGTTAGCATCGCTTCGCTAACATTAGCATACATAGCATGAAGCTAGCATAGATTCCTGGTTGTGAATTGTTTTCGTAGGACAGTTGGTACATCAGCCAATCATAAGTCATGAGAGTGAAACGCAGTACATACAGTGGGAAAACAAGTATTTGGTCAGTTCCCCATAGACTTTCCAAATACTTTTTTTCCCTACTGTATATCAACCAAATCAGCTTTACCCTGACCCCGCCCTATCGCCACTAACCTTAAGGCCCTATAACTGATTTTTTGATAACAAACGATGAAATAGTAAGTCACTAAAATAAAATGTTAGTCGTGTCTAAATTCATTAAATCAATCAATCAATGGTTTTGTATAGCCCAATATCACAACAGGAGTTGCCTCACAGGGCTGCGCCGAACATTAAATGGTTGCTAACCCCCCCTTCCAGAGCCTCAGCCTCAGATTTGAAAATATTAACAGAAAAGGGGCGTTGCCTGGAGGACTAAGGGGGGAGGGGTGGGCGGGGTCTAGGTCTGTGATTGACAGGCCTGAGTCATCCGACTTTGACTCGGCACCCGCAGCGCTACTCGTAAACCAAGTCCGATGGAGTTCCAGCGAGCTAACGTGTTTAGCAACATGTTCCACAGGGACAACTTTACAGCTCTCTCTACACAGGAGAAACATCTCTACAGCTCTCTCTACACAGGAGAAGCATCTCTACAGCTCTCTCTACACAGGAGAAACATCTCTACAGCTCTCTCTACACAGGAGAAGCATCTCTACAGCTCTCTCTACACAGGAGAAACATCTCTACAGCTCTCTCTACGCAGGAGAAACATCTCTACAGCTCTCTCTACGCAGGAGAAACATCTCTACAGCTCTCTCTACGCAGGAGAAACATCTCTACAGCTCTCTCTACACAGGAGAAGCATCTCTACAGCTCTCTCTACACAGGAGAAACATCTCTACAGCTCTCTCTACACAGGAGAAGCATCTCTACAGCTCTCTCTACACAGGAGAAACATCTCTACAGCTCTCTCTACACAGGAGAAACATCTCTACAGCTCTCTCTACACAGGAGAAACAGCTCTCTCTACACAGGAGAAGCATCTCTACAGCTCTCTCTACACAGGAGAAACATCTCTACAGCTCTCTCTACACAGGAGAAACATCTCTACAGCTCTCTCTACACAGGAGAAACATCTCTACAGCTCTCTCTACACAGGAGAAGCATCTCTACAGCTCTCTCTACACAGGAGAAACAACTCTACAGCTCTCTCTACACAGGAGAAGCATCTCTACAGCTCTCTCTACACAGGAGAAACATCTCTACAGCTCTCTCTACACAGGAGAAACATCTCTACAGCTCTCTCTACACAGGAGAAACATCGTGACAGACAGAGGCCTTGTACCTGAGACTGCTCTGAGGCGCTGGGTTATTTTATTAGACTGATTCCTCTGTAATTTACAAAGCTAGCGGCTTAGCATTGAGCTCGATCGATGTTAGCATCGCAGCTAATGTCCTTTCAGAAATCTATTTTAGATGTAGACTTTTTGCTGTAGTCTACGTAAGCATGGGAGATGTATCTCAGTGTCCTCAGCAGATAATGTGTGAGGTATAGAGACGTGACTATATGTATTACAAAGCTTTATTTTATTTGTCTTATAGCAAAGTTTACATAACATATCACATAAATAAAAAATATATCTTATTGTGCAGGAAATTGTCCTTTTGAAATGTTTTCGGTTTGTCATTGAAGATAACACATAATCATCCAGGTCATGTTTATCTAAAGGCTAAACTTACTAAATTTTAAGTTTAACCAATGTAACACGTTAACTAAACGACCACTGAATGATCCCTCTGTAGAGTAAAGGCTATAATAACCTCTTAAGCCCAGGGTTTTATTATTTTAGTCTCAGAGCTTGGATCTTGGCGTTTGGTGCCCATTTGAGCCCAACCCACTCTGAGTCATTGTGATTTGATTGGCTTCAGAGTTACACTGTAGGTCAGACACCATGAGTGACAGTAACATGACGCTAAATAGTGACTCTTTATTTTCAGTAAAAAGGCTGAAGCCCTATTACTTTTCAGTCACAGACTGGGAATGTATGTATGTATGTATGTAAAAAAAAAAAAAAACATTTTCCTGCTTCTTTACCTCAGTCTAGGACAGACTGAAGTCCAATGAGGCCTCAGCCTTATTATTGGAAATAAAGAACACATTCTATTTAACGTCATGTTACTGTCACTCATGGTGTCAGATTCTCTATCCTTCAGTCTAACTCTGCAGAGAGTTAACTCACATTAACACTGAAGAAGAGTGGACTCATATAGACACCAGACAGTGTTACATTAACACTGGGACATTTGCTGTGGGCTGGTGCCTAATAATAATACACCTCTGATTGGATGAGGAATGTACACTGTGTACCAACTATCCTACAGAAAACAACTTTTTGAAGTATTTATGGGCTGTGGAATCTTTATTTAGTAGAAAAATATCTTCATAATTCAGCAATTGGTAAAGTAAAGGTGAAGAAATGGGAATGGGGAAATGTTTTCTTTCTTGCTCCCCTTTGAAAACACAGCTCCAGCTCTGTTTGTGAAGAGGAACAACATTGTAACGCGGTAAAATAAAGAAAGTCGTCAAAAAAAGTAGTCACACATTGTATGTGTTGGATAAAAAATTGGATTTTCTCGTTTTTCCCCCCCGTCCTAAACTGTTCACTCCAACAGCACTATTCCCCAAAGCAGGTGAAGGCTGATAAGAAAAGTTGGTTGTAAACTTTTGCAGGTTGTTGAAGATCCTTTGGGATGCATGCAGACACAGCTGTGTGCCAGACCCAATGATCAGAACTGGACTTCCTAGTCTCCAACGCTCCAGTGGTACACATTCCCACACACTCGCACACCTGCTGCTACTGCAAATACACAAGGAGCTCATCCAAATTCAGCCACTACCTTGTGCAACCGTATTAAGCATTACAGCATTTCATCCTGCATTATACAAACATTATTATTATTATTTTATTTTTAGGCCCGAGCGGCCTGCCGTAGCAAGGGCCTATTGTAATCGCAACGCAGTGCGCGCAGCGCACTGAACCGAGGTGCGCGGAGCGCACGAAAACAGCGCGAAGCGCTGTCCCCATGTCAAACGTAAACTCACCGTGTAAAACAGTGACTGCCCACACCTCTGGTGTGGGCCCTTATACTTATAATTGCAGCAAAATGAATGGGGGTATATGGCCAACTGTCATACGGAGGTGGATGACGAGCGCGAAGCGCTCGTCATCCACCTCCGAGCCCCACGGGTGCGTGGGGGACTTCGAAAGCTTTCCAAAAATGTATAATATGTTGTAGTCGCGAAAGCGACTATATTGTTTTTGCAAGAAATATTATTATTAGGCCCGAGCGGCCTGCCGTAGCAAGGGCCTATTGTAATCGCAACGCAGTGCGCGCAGCGCACTGTACTGAGGTGCGCGGAGCGCACGAAAACAGCGCGAAGCGCTGTCCCCATGTCAAACGTAAACTCACCGTGTAAAACAGTGACTGCCCACACCTCTGGTGTGGGCCCTTATACTTATAATTGCAGCAAAATGAATGGGGGTATATGGCCAACTGTCATACGGAGGTGGATGACGAGCGCGAAGCGCTCGTCATTCACCTCCGAGCCCCACCGGTGCGTCGGGGAAGTCGAAAGCTTTAAAAAAATGCATAATATGTTGTAGTCGCGAAAGCGACTATATTGTTTTTGCAAGAAATATTATTATTAGGCCCGAGCGGCCTGCCGTAGCAAGGGCCTATTGTAATCGCAACGCAGTGCGCGCAGCGCACTGTACTGAGGTGCGCGGAGCGCACGAAAACAGCGCGAAGCGCTGTCCCCATGTCAAACGTAAACTCACCGTGTAAAACAGTGACTGCCCACACCTCTGGTGTGGGCCCTTATACTTATAATTGCAGCAAAATTAATGGGGGTATATGGCCAACTGTCATACGGAGGTGGATGACGAGCGCGAAGCGCTCGTCATCCACCTCCGAGCCCCACGGGTGCGTGGGGGACTTCGAAAGCTTTCCAAAAATGTATAATATGTTGTAGTCGCGAAAGCGACTATATTGTTTTTGCAAGAAATATTATTATTAGGCCCGAGCGGCCTGCCGTAGCAAGGGCCTATTGTAATCGCAACCAGACGAGTGGTGTCCACCTCTCACTCGCCCTGTCGACCCATTTAAACCTGCCTTCAACCTCCCTGGACTGAACCTGACATTTGTTATTTTGCTATTGTTTTCTTTGTGTTTTCTTTGTGTTATTTAGGTGCCGAAGGTATTAATTTCCAGTGAACTTTGAGTTGGTTTGTTGTGTTTCCTGTACAAGGATAGAGGTCTCACTTGTTTATGCATGTTACATGACTCTTTATTGGACTGAGTTTTCCTCAGTCCAAGAGGGGGTGTTAATTATATGGGAAAATTATTATAATTAGGCCCGAGCGGCCTGCCGTAGCAAGGGCCTATTGTAATCGCAACGCAGTGCGCGCAGCGCACTGTACCGAGGTGCGCGGAGCGCACGAAAACAGCGCGAAGCGCTGTCCCCATGTCAAACGTAAACTCACCGTGTAAAACAGTGACTGCCCACACCTCTGGTGTGGGCCCTTATACTTATAATTGCAGCAAAATGAATGGGGGTATATGGCCAACTGTCATACGGAGGTGGATGACGAGCGCGAAGCGCTCGTCATTCACCTCCGAGCCCCACCGGTGCGTCGGGGAAGTCGAAAGCTTTAAAAAAATGCATAATATGTTGTAGTCGCGAAAGCGACTATATTGTTTTTGCAAGAAATATTATTATTAGGCCCGAGCGGCCTGCCGTAGCAAGGGCCTATTGTAATCGCAACGCAGTGCGCGCAGCGCACTGAACCGAGGTGCGCGGAGCGCACGAAAACAGCGCGAAGCGCTGTCCCCATGTCAAACGTAAACTCACCGTGTAAAACAGTGACTGCCCACACCTCTGGTGTGGGCCCTTATACTTATAATTGCAGCAAAATGAATGGGGGAATATGGCCAACTGTCATACGGAGGTGGATGACGAGCGCGAAGCGCTCGTCATCCACCTCCGAGCCCCACGAGTGCGTGGGGGAAGTCAAATGCTTTCCAAAAATGTATAATATGATGTAGTCGCGAAAGCGACTATATTGTTTTTGCAGGAAATATTATTATTATTAGGCCCGAGCGGCCTGCCGTAGCAAGGGCCTATTGTAATCGCAACGCAGTGCGCGCAGCGCACTGAACCCAGGTGCGCGGAGCGCACGAAAACAGCGCGAAGCGCTGTCCCCATGTCAACTGTAAACTCACCATGTAAAACAGTGACTGCCCACACCTCTGGTGTGGGCCCCTTATACTTATAACTGCATATAAGTATAAGGTACAGTGCGCGCAGCGCACTCAACCGAGGTGCGCGGAGCGCACGAAAACAGCGCGAAGCGCTGTCCCCATGTCAAACGTAAACTCACCGTGTAAAACAGTGACTGCCCACACCTCTGGTGTGGGCCCTTATACTTATAATTGCTGCAAAATGAATGGGGGTATATGGCCAACTGTCATACGGAGGTGGATGACGAGCGCGAAGCGCTCGTCATCCACCTCCGAGCCCCACGGCTGCGTGGGGGACTTCGAAAGCTTTCCAAAAATGTATAATATGTTGTAGTCGCGAAAGCGACTATATTGTTTTTGCAAGAAATATTATTATTCTTCTTTATTCTTTCTTCTTCTTCTTCTTCTTCTTCTGCTCTTTGAGCAAGAATTTGACCCCCTGAACATAGTTGAAAACTCACCAAACTTTGCCCAAAATTCAGATCCGGTGAAAAATTTATTTAAATGTGTGTTTCGTCTTGGGGAAATAAAAAATGGCGCGACAGCGCCACCTACAAAAGTGAAAATACATTGCGCCTATGGGGAGGGGACCAACGTCAACGTTGTCGTAGAGCGACGGGATTCGGTACAGACATTCGTCATGTGACGACAAACAAAAAACATTATTGTGGCCACGCCCCCTGACAAACCGGAAGTCCGCCATTTTGACAGGAAGTCGGGAAAATGGTGAGTCAGCGTTTTCGCTGACGTCGCATTTTAACGAACTCCTCCTAGGGCGTTTCACCAAATGAGCCCAAAATCGCTCCAGCTCATCCCGAGATGTGGGGCATCAAAAGTTATCCAAATTTTTTGGCTAAGTTGTACGGTTTGTTTGCGGCGAAGCCGCAATCTTTATGAAGAATTTTGTGACTTACCGAAAACAACAAAATGCTCCCATTTGCACAAACAAACTCCGATTCAAAATCGGAAATATACATTTTATTGATCTTTCACTCCCGGACACAACAAATGTAAAAAAGTGAGATTTGGCGCGATAGCGCCCCCTCTAGGCTGAGAAGAAAAAATGCATTATGGGAAAAAAATTAGTTTCTCGGAAATGGATACAATTCGGCACAATAATAGCTGATGGCATCCCGATCCAAAAAGCCAATGAGACCCATACCGTATTTTGTACGGTGTTGCCATGGAGACGCCCGGGGTCCACCATGTTATTCCAATGGGACTGACCCGCATATCACACATTATACACAATTACAGCGCGTTAGCGCCCTCTGTCAGGAGCTAGTGGACAGTAGTGATTGAAGTACGGCCCGTTAAGGACGTCTGATGCTGCTTGTGAAATAAAACAGATTATGGGTGCGCTAGCGCCCTCTGCAGGTTGGAGCCATCATTCACATGGAGACGCTAAAAATCTCGTTTTGATGTTTACTCACAAAGATTAATGGCACATCAGGGCAATAAAATGAAGTGTGGCCACGTTGGCGCCCTCGCTAGAGTTATGGCGCGGCAATGGAGGCACTAAGGGAGGCCTCCATTACATGGTTGCTAGGCGACCAACAGGAGGTCGGCCATTTTGGGAAAAATCGAGTAATCAGCGCCGAAGGCGCCATTTCTCGCCTTTGCTCTTTTATAATCTCGACCTAGGGTGGCAGCGACGTTATAACCACGTAGGGCGCGGCAGCGCCTCCCGGTTATTGCGGCAGCGTGCGGGAACCGGCGTCAACCGGCCACCGCGTCCCGCGAGGGCCTCTCGATGCCGCTTGCGGCTTTAATTTTTTTTCTTCTTCTTCTTCTTTCTTCTGCTCTTTGAGCAGGAATTTGACCCCCTGAACGTAGTTGAAAACTCACCAAACTTTGCCCAAAATTCAGGTCCGGTGAAAAATTAATTAAAATGTGTGTTTCGTTTTGGGGAAATAAAAAATGGCGCGACAGCGCCACCTACAAAAGTGAAAATACATTGCGCCTATGGGGAGGGGGCCAACATAAACTTTGTCGCAGAGCGACGGGATTCGGTACAGACATTCGTCCTGTGAGGACAAACAAAATATATTATTGTGGCCACGCCCCCAGACAAACCGGAAGTCCGCCATTTTGACAGGAAGTCGGGAAAATGCTGAGTCAGCGTTTTCGCTGACGTTGCATTTTAACGAACTCCTCCTAGGGCGTTTCACCAAATGAGCCCAAAATCGCTCCACTTCATCTCGAGATGTGGGGCATCAAAAGTTATCCAAATTTTTTGGCTAAGTTTTACGGTTTGTTTGCGGCGAAGCCGCAATCTTTACGAAGATTTTTGCGACTTTCCGAAAACAACAAAATGCTCCCATTTGCACAAACGAACTCCGATTAAAAATCGGAAATATACATTTTATTGACCTTTCACCCCCGGACACAACAAATGTGAAAAAGTGAGATTTGGCGCGATAGCGCCCCCTCTAGGCTGAGAAGAAAAAATGCATTATGGGAAAAAAATTAGTTTCTCGGAAATGGATAAAATTCGGCACAATAATAGCTGATGGCATCCCGATCCAAAAAGCCAATGAGACCCATACCGTATTTTGTACGGTGTTGCCATGGAGACGACCGAGGCTCGCCATGTTATTCCAATGGGACTGACCCGCATATCACACATTATACACAATTACAGCGCGTTAGCGCCCTCTGTCAGGAGCTTGTGGACAGTAGTCATTGAAGTACGGCCCATTAGGGCCGTCCGATGCTGCTTGTGAAATAAAAAAGATTTGGGGCGCGCTAGCGCCCTCTGCAGGTTGGAGCCATCATTCACATGGAGACGCTAAAAATCTCGTTTTGATGTTTACTCACAAAGATTAATGGCACATCAGGGCAATAAATAAATAAAATTGGTACACGCGTGCGTCAGGACTGTCCGAACAAAAAAGTACATTACATGGTTTCTAGGCAACCGACAGGAGGTCGGCCATTTTGGGAAAAATAGAGTAATCAGCGCCGAAGGCGCCATTTCTTGCCTTTGCTCTTTTATAAACCCCACCGAGGGTGGCAGCGACATTATAAGCAGGTAGGGCGCGGCAGCGCCTCCCGGTTATTGCGGCGGCGTGCGGGAACCGGCGTCAACCGGCCAACGAACCCCCGCGAGGGCCTCTCGATGCCGCTTGCGGCTTTAATTCTTCTTTATTAGGCCCGAGCGGCCTGCCGTAGCAAGGGCCTATTGTAATCGCAACGCAGTGCGCGCAGCGCACTGTACCGAGGTGCGCGGAGCGCACGAAAACAGCGCGAAGCGCTGTCCCCATGTCAACCGTAAACTCACCGTGTAAAACAGTGACTGCCCACACGGTGTGGTGTGGGCCCTTATACTTGTAATTGCAGCAAAATGAATGGGGGTATATGGCCAACTGTCATACGGAGGTGGATGACGAGCGCGAAGCGCTCGTCATCCACCTCCGAGCCCCACGAGTGTGTGGGGGAAGTCAAAAGCTTTCCAAAAATGTATAATATGATGTAGTCGCGAAAGCGACTATATTGTTTTTGCAGGAAATATTATTATTATTTTTTTTCTTCTTCTTCTTCTTCTTCTTCTTCTGCTCTTTGAGCAGGAATTTGACCCCCTGAACATAGTTGAAAACTCACCAAACTTTGCCCAAAATTCAGATCCGGTGAAAAATTAATTAAAATGTGTGTTTCGTTTTGGGGAAATAAAAAATGGCGCGACAGCGCCACCTACAAAAGTGAAAATACATTGCGCCTATGGGGAGGGGGCCAACATAAACTTTGTCGCAGAGCGACGGGATTCGGTACAGACATTCGTCCTGTGAGGACAAACAAAATATATTATTGTGGCCACGCCCCCAGACAAACCGGAAGTCCGCCATTTTGACAGGAAGTCGGGAAAATGCTGAGTCAGCGTTTTCGCTGACGTCGCATTTTAACGAACTCCTCCTAGGGCGTTTCACCAAATGAGCCCAAAATCGGTCCAGCTCATCTCGAGATGTGGGACATCAAAAGTTATCCAAATTTTTTGGCTAAGTTTTACGGTTTGTTTGCAGCGAAGCCGCAATCTTTACGAAGATTTTTGCGACTTTCCGAAAACAACAAAATGCTCCCATTTGCACAAACGAACTCCGATTAAAAATCGGAAATATACATTTTATTGACCTTTCACCCCCGGACACAACAAATGTGAAAAAGTGACATTTGGCGCGATAGCGCCCCCTCCAGGCTGAGAAGAAAAAATGCATTATGGGAAAAAAATTAGTTTCTCGGAAATGGATAAAATTCGGCACAATAATAGCTGATGGCATCCCGATCCAAAAAGCCAATGAGACCCATACCGTATTTTGTACGGTGTTGCCATGGAGACGACCGAGGCTCGCCATGTTATTCCAATGGGACTGACCCGCATATCACACATTATACACATTACAGCTCGTTAGCGCCCTCTGTAATGTTCTTGTGAACAGTGGTAAATTGAAGTACGGCCCGTAAGGGCCATCCGATGCTGCTTGTGAAATAAAAAAGATTTGGGGCGCGATAGCGCCCTCTGCAGGTTGGGGCCATCAATCACATGGAGACGCGAAAAATCTCGTTTTGATGTTTACTCACAAAGATTAATGGCACATCAGGGCAATAAAATGTAGTGTGGCCACGTTGGCGCCCTCGGTGGGTTATGGCACGGCAATGGAGGCACTAAGGGAGGCCTCCATTACATGGTTGCTAGGCGACCAACAGGTGGTCGGCCATTTTGGGAAAAATCGAGTAATCAGCGCCGAAGGCGCCATTTCTCGCCTTTGCTCTTTTATAATCTCGACCTAGTGTGGCAGCGACATTATAAGCAGGTAGGGCGCGGCAGCGCCTCCCGGTTATTGCGGCGGCGTGCGGCAACCGGCGTCAACCGGCCAACGAACCCCCGCGAGGGCCTCTCGATGCCGCTTGCGGCTTTAATTAGGCCCGAGCGGCCTGCCGTAGCAAGGGCCTATTGTAATCGCAACGCAGTGCGCGCAGCGCACTGAACCGAGGTGCGCGGAGCGCACGAAAACAGCGCGAAGCGCTGTCCCCATGTCAAACGTAAACTCACCGTGTAAAACAGTGACTGCCCACACCTCTGGTGTGGGCCCTTATACTTATAATTGCAGCAAAATCAATGGGGGTATATGGCCAACTGTCATACGGAGGTGGATGACGAGCGCGAAGCGCTCGTCATTCACCTCCGAGCCCCACCGGTGCGTCGGGGAAGTCGAAAGCTTTAAAAAAATGCATAATATGTTGTAGTCGCGAAAGCGACTATATTGTTTTTGCAAGAAATATTATTATTCTTCTTTATTCTTCTTCTTCTTCTTCTTTCTTCTGCTCTTTGAGCAGGAATTTGACCCCCTGAACGTAGTTGAAAACTCACCAAACTTTGCCCAAAATTCAGATCCGGTGAAAAATTAATTAAAATGTGTGTTTCGTTTTGGGGAAATAAAAAATGGCGCGACAGCGCCACCTACAAAAGTGAAAATACATTGCGCCTATGGGGAGGGGGCCAACATAAACTTTGTCGCAGAGCGACGGGATTCGGTACAGACATTCGTCCTGTGAGGACAAACAAAATATATTATTGTGGCCACGCCCCCAGATAAACCGGAAGTCCGCCATTTTGACAGGAAGTCGGGAAAATGCTGAGTCAGCGTTTTCGCTGACGTCGCATTTTAACGAACTCCTCCTAGGGCGTTTCACCAAATGAGCCCAAAATCGCTCCACTTCATCTCGAGATGTGGGGCATCAAAAGTTATCCAAATTTTTTGGCTAAGTTTTACGGTTTGTTTGCGGCGAAGCCGCAATCTTTACGAAGATTTTTGCGACTTTCCGAAAACAACAAAATGCTCCCATTTGCACAAACGAACTCCGATTAAAAATCGGAAATATACATTTTATTGACCTTTCACCCCCGGACACAACAAATGTGAAAAAGTGACATTTGGCGCGATAGCGCCCCCTCTAGGCCGAGAACAAAAAATGCATTATGGGAAAAAAATTAGTTTCTCGGAAATTGATAAAATTCGGCACAATAATAGCTGATGGCATCCCGATCCAAAAAGCCAATGAGACCCATACCGTATTTTGTACGGTGTTGCCATGGAGACGACCAAGGCTCCCCATGTTAATCCCATAGGACTGACACACAAATCACACATTATACACAATTACAGCTCGTTAGCGCCCTCTGTAAGGAGCTTGTGGACAGTAGTCATTAAAGTACGGCCCGTCAAGGCCGTCCGATGCTGCTTGTGAAATAAAAAAGATTTGGGGCGCGCTAGCGCCCTCTGCAGGTTGGAGCCATCATTCACATGGAGACGCTAAAAATCTCGTTTTGATGTTTACTCACAAAGATTAATGGCTTATCAGGGCAATCAAATTTAGTGTGGCCACGTTGGCGCCCTCGGTAGGGTTATGGCGCGGCAATGGAGGCAATAAGGGAGGCCTCCATTACATGGTTGCTAGGCGACCAACAGGTGGTCGGCCATTTTGGAAAAAAACTAGTAATCAGCGCCGAAGGCGCCATTTCTCGCCTTTGCTCTTTTATAAACTGCACCGAGGGTGGCAGCGACATTATAACCACGTAGGGCGCGGCAGCGCCTCCCGGTTATTGCGGCGGCGTGCGGGAACCGGCGTCAACCGGCCCACGAACCCCCGCGAGGGCCTCTCGATGCCGCTTGCGGCTTTAATTCTTCTTTATTCTTCTTCTTCTTCTTCTTTCTTCTTCTGCTCTTTGAGCAGGAATTTGACCCCCTGAACGTAGTTGAAAACTCACCAAACTTTGCCCAAAATTCAGATCCGGCGAAAAATTTATTAAAATGTGTGTTTCGTTTTGGGGAAATAAAAAATGGCGCGACAGCGCCACCTACAAAAGTGAAAATACATTGCGCCTATGGGGAGGGGGCCAACATAAACTTTGTCGCAGAGCGACGGGATTCGGTACAGACCTTCGTCCTGTGAGGACAAACAAAATATATTATTGTGGCCACGCCCCCAGACAAACCGGAAGTCCGCCATTTTGACAGGAAGTCGGGAAAATGCTGAGTCAGCGTTTTTGCTGACGTCGCATTTTAACGAACTCCTCCTAGGGCGTTTCACCAAATGAGCCCAAAATCGCTCCACTTCATCTCGAGATGTGGGGCATCAAAAGTTATCCAAATTTTTTGGCTAAGTTTTACGGTTTGTTTGCGGCGAAGCCGCAATCTTTACGAAGAATTTTGCGACTTTCCGAAAACATCAAAATGCTCCCATTCGCACAAACTAACTCCGATTAAAAATCGGAAATATACATTTTATTGACCTTTCACCCCCGGACACAACAAATGTTAAAAACTGAAATTTGGCGCGATAGCGCCCCCTCTAGGCCGAGAACAAAAAATGCATTATGGGAAAAAAATTAGTTTCTCGGAAATTGATAAAATTCGGCACAATAATAGCTGATGGCATCCTGATCCAAAAAGCCAATGAGACCCATACCGTATTTTGTACGGTGTTGCCATGGAGACGCCCGAGGCTCCCCATGTTAAACCAATGGGACTGACACAAAAATCTCACATTATACACAATTACAGCGCGCTAGCGCCCCCTGTAAGGAGCTTGTGGACAGTAGTCATTGAAGTACGGCCCGCCGGAGCCGTCCGATGCTGCTTGTGAAATAAAAAAGATTTGGGGCGCGCTAGCGCCCTCTGCAGGTTGGAGCCATCATTCACATGGAGACGCTAAAAATCTCGTTTTGATGTTTACTCAAAGATTAATGACACATCAGGCCAATAAAATGTAGTGTGGCCACACTAGCGCCCTCGGTAGGGTTATGGCACGGCAATGGAGGCACTAAGGGAGGCCTCCATTACATGGTTGCTAGGCGACCAACAGGTGGTCGGCCATTTTGGGAAAAAACGAGTAATCAGCGCCGGAGGCGCCATTTCTCGCCTTTGCTCTTTTATAATCTCGACCTAGGGTGGCAGCGACATTATAACCACGTAGGGCGCGGCAGCGCCTCCCGGTTATTGCGGCGGCGTGCGTCAACCGGCGTCTACCAGCCCACGAGACCCGCGAGGGCCTCTCGATGCCGCTTGCGGCTTTAATTAGGCCCGAGCGGCCTGCCGTAGCAAGGGCCTATTGTAATCGCAACGCAGTGCGCGCAGCGCACTGTACCTAGGTGCGCGGAGCGCACGAAAACAGCGCGAAGCGCTGTCCCCATGTCAAACGTAAACTCACCGTGTAAAACAGTGACTGCCCACACCTCTGGTGTGGGCCCTTATACTTATAATTGCAGCAAAATGAATGGGGGAATATGGCCAACTGTCATACGGAGGTGGATGACGAGCGCGAAGCGCTCGTCATCCACCTCCGAGCCCCACGGGTGTGTGGGGGAAGTCGAAAGCTTTAAAAAAATGCATAATATGTTGTAGTCGCGAAAGCGACTATATTGTTTTTGCAAGAAATATTATTATTCTTCTTTATTCTTCTTTCTTTCTTCTGCTCTTTGAGCAGGAATTTGACCCCCTGAACATAGTCAAAAACTCACCAAACTTTGCCCAAAATTCAGGTCCGGTGAAAAATTAATTAAAATGTGTGTTTCGTTTTGGGGAAATAAAAAATGGCGCGACAGCGCCACCTACAAAAGTGAAAATACATTGCGCCTATGGGGAGGGGGCCAACATAAACTTTGTCATAGAGCGACGGGATTCGGTACAGACATTCGTCATGTGACGACAACCAAAAAACATTATTGTGGCCACGCCCCCTGACAAACCGGAAGTCCGCCATTTTGACAGGAAGTCTGGAAAATGGTGAGTCAGCGTTTTCGCTGACGTCGCATTTTAACGAACTCCTCCTAGGGCGTTTCACCAAATGAGCCCAAAATCGCTCCAGCTCATCCCGAGATGTGGGGCATCAAAAGTTATCCAAATTTTTTGGCTACGTTTTACGGTTTGTTTGCGGCGAAGCCGCAATCTTTACGAAGAATTTTGTGACTTACCGAAAACAACAAAATGCTCCCATTTGCACAAATGAACTTCGATTAAAAATCGGAAATATACATTTTATTGACCTTTCACCCCCGGACACAACAAATGTGAAAAAGTGAGATTTGGCGCGATAGCGCCCCCTCTAGGCCGAGAACAAAAAATGCATTATGGGAAAAAAATTAGTTTCTCGGAAATTGATAAAATTCGGCACAATAATAGCTGATGGCATCCCGATCCAAAAAGCCAATAAGACCCATACCGTATTTTGTACGGTGTTGCCATGGAGACGATCAAGGCTCCCCATGTTAATCCAATAGGACTGACACACAAATATCACATTATACACAATTACAGCGCGCTAGCGCCCTCTGTCAGGAGCTTGTGGACAGTAGTAATTGAAGTACGGCCCGTCAAGGCCGTCCGATGCTGCTTGTGAAATAAAAAAGATTTGGGGCGCGCTAGCGCCCTCTGCAGGTTGGGGCCATCATTCACATTCTCGCCTTTGCTCTTTTATAATCTCGACCTAGGGTGGCAGCGACATTATAACCACGTAGGGCGCGGCAGCGCCTCCCGGTTATTGCGCCGGCGTGCCATAGCGTGCGGTAACCAGCCCACGAGACCCGCGAGGGCCTCTCGATGCCGCTTGCGGCTTTAATTCTTCTTTATTCTTCTTTCTTTCTTCTGCTCTTTGAGCAGGAATTTGACCCCCTGAACATAGTCAAAAACTCACCAAACTTTGCCCAAAATTCAGGTCCGGTGAAAAATTTATTAAAATGTGTGTTTCGTTTTGGGGAAATAAAAAATGGCGCGACAGCGCCACCTACAAAAGTGAAAATACATTGCGCCTATGGGGAGGGGGCCAACATAAACTTTGTCATAGAGCGACGGGATTCGGTACAGACATTCGTCATGTGACGACAACCAAAAAACATTATTGTGGCCACGCCCCCTGACAAACCGGAAGTCCGCCATTTTGAAAGGAAGTCTGGAAAATGGTGAGTCAGCGTTTTCGCTGACGTCGCATTTTAACGAACTCCTCCTAGGGCGTTTCACCAAATGAGCCCAAAATCGCTCCAGCTCATCCCGAGATGTGGGGCATCAAAAGTTATCCAAATTTTTTGGCTACGTTTTACGGTTTGTTTGCGGCGAAGCCGCAATCTTTACGAAGAATTTTGTGACTTACCGAAAACAACAAAATGCTCCCATTTGCACAAACGAACTCCGATTAAAAATCGGAAATATACATTTTATTGACCTTTCACCCCCGGACACAACCAATGTGAAAAAGTGACATTTGGCGCGATAGCGCCCCCTCTAGGCTGAGAAGAAAAAATGCATTATGGGAAAAAAATTAGTTTCTCGGAAATGGATTAAATTCGGCACAAAAATAGCTGATGGCATCCCGATCCAAAAAGCCAATGAGACACATACCGTATTTTGTACTGTGTTGCCATGGAGACGCCCGGGGCCCACCATGTTATTCCAATGGGACTGACACACATATCACACATTATACACAATTACAGCTCGTTAGCGCCCTCTGTAATGTTCTTGTGAACAGTGGTAAATTGAAGTACGGCCCGTTAGGGCCGTCCGATGCTGCTTGTGAAATAAAAAAGATTTGGGGCGCGATAGCGCCCTCTGCAGGTTGGGGCCATCATTCACATGGAGACGCTAAAAATCTCGTTTTGATGTTTACTCACAAAGATTAATGGCTCATCAGGGCAATAAAATGTAGTGTGGCCACGTTGGCGCCCTCGGTAGGGTTATGGCGCGGCAATGGAGGCACTAAGGGAGGCCTCCATTACATGGTTGCTAGGCGACCAACAGGTGATCGGCCATTTTGGGAAAAATCGAGTAATCAGCGCCGAAGGCGCCATTTCTCGCCTTTGCCTCTTTTATAAACTCGACCTAGGGTGACAGCAACATTATAACCACGCAGGGCGCGGCAGCGCCTCCCGGTTATTGCGGCGGCGTGCGGCAACCGGCGTCAACCGGCCACCGCGTCCCGCGAGGGCCTCTCGATGCCGCTTGCGGCTTTAATTCTTTCTTTCTTTCTTCTTCTGCTCTTTGAGCAGGAATTTGACCCCCTGAACATAGTCAAAAACTCACCAAACTTTGCCCAAAATTCAGATCTGGCGAAAAATTTATTAAAATATGTTTTTCGTATTGGGGAAATAAAAAATGGCGCGACAGCGCCACCTACAAAAGTGAAAATACATTGCGCCTATGGGGAGGGGGCCAACATAAACTTTGTCATAGAGCCACGGGATTTGGTACAGACATTTGTCATGTGACGAAAAACAAAAAATATTATTATGGCCACGCCCCCTGACAAACCGGAAGTCCGCCATTTTGACAGGAAGTCGGGAAAATGGTGAGTCAGCGTTTTCGCTGACGTCGCATTTTAACGAACTCCTCCTAGGGCGTTTCACCAAATGAGCTCCAAATCGCTCCAGCTCATCTCGAGATGTGGGGTATCAAAAGTTATCCAAATTTTTTGGCTAAGTTTTACGGTTTGTTTGCGGCGAAGCCGCAATCTTTACGAAGAATTTTGCGACTTTCCGAAAACAACAAAATGCTCCCATTTGCACAAACGAAGTCCGATTAAAAATCGGAAATATACATTTTATTGACCTTTCACCCCCGGACACAACAAATGTGAACAATTGAGATTTGGCGCGATAGCGCCCCCTCTAGGCCGAGAAGAAAAAATGCATTATGGGAAAAAAATTAGTTTCTCGGAAATGAATAAAATTCGGCACAATATTAGCTGATGGCATCCCGATTCAAAAAGCCAATGAGACCCATACCGTATTTTGTACGGTGTTGCCATGGAGACGACCGAGGCTCGCCATGTTATTCCAATGGGACTGACCCGCATAACTCACATTATACACAATTACAGCGCGTTAGCGCCCTCTGTGAGGAGCTTGTGGACAGTAGTCATTGAAGTACGGCCCGTCAGGGCCGTCCGATGCTGCTTGTGAAATAAAAAAGATTTGGGGCGCGCTAGCGCCCTCTGCAGGTTGGAGCCATCATTCACATGGAGACGCTAAAAATCTCGTTTTGATGTTTACTCACAAAGATTAATGGCACATCAGAGCAATAAAATGTAGAGTGGCCACGTTGGCGCCCTCGGTAGGGTTATGGCGCGGCAATGGAGGCACTAAGGGAGGCCTCCATTACATGGTTGCTAGGCGACCAACAGGAGGTCGGCCATTTTGGGGAAAATAGAGTAATCAGCGCCGAAGGCGCTATTTCTCGCCTTTGCTCTTTTATAATCTCGACCTAGGGTGGCAGCGACATTATAACAACGTAGGGCGCGGCAGCGCCTTCCGTTTATTGCGGCGGCGTGCGGCAATCGGCGTCAACCGGCCAACGAGACCCGCGAGGGCCTCTCGATTCTTTCTTCTTCTTCTTCTGCTCTTTGAGCAGGAATTTGACCCCCTGAACATAGTCAAAAACTCACCAAACTTTGCCCAAAATTCAGGTCCGGTGAAAAATTAATTAAAATATGTATTTCGTTTTGGGGAAATAAAAAATGGCGCGACAGCGCCACCTACAAAAGTGAAAATACATTGCGCCTATGGGGAAGGGGCCAACGTCAACTTTGTCAGAGAGCGACGAGATTCGGTACAGACATTTGTCATGTGACGACAACCAAAAAATATTATTGTGGTCACGCCCCCAGACAAACCGGAAGTCCGCCATTTTGACAGGAAGTCGGGAAAATGGTGAGTCAGCGTTATCGCTGACGTCGCATTTTAACGAACTCCTCCTAGGGCGTTTCACCAAATGAGCTCCAAATCGCTCCAGCTCATCTCGAGATGTGGGGCATCAAAAGTTATCCAAATTTTTTGGCTATTTTTTACGGTTTATGTGCGGCGAAGCCGCAATCTTTACAAACAATTTTTCGATTTATCGTAAACTGCAAAATGTTCCCATTCGCACAAACGAACTCCAATAAAAATTCAGAAATATACATTTTATTGACCTTTCACCCCCGGACACAACAAATGTGAAAAAGTGACATTGGGCGCGATAGCGCCCCCTCTAGGTTGAGAAGAAAAAATGCATTATGGGAAAAAAATGTGTTTCTCGGAAATGGATCAAATTCGGCATAAAAATAGCTGATGGCATCCCGATCCAAAAAGCCAATGAGACTTATACCGTATTTTGTACGGTGTTGCCATGATGACGCCCGGGGCCCTCCATGTTAATCTAATGGGACTGACACACATATCACACATTATACACGATTACAGCACGTTAGCGCCCTCTGTAATGTTCTTGTGGACAGTGGGAATTGAAGTACGGCCCGTCAAGGACGTCCGATGCTGCTTGTGAAATAAAAAAGATTTGGGCGCGCTAGCGCCCTCTGCAGGTTGAAGCCATTGGCGAGGCTAAAAATGTAGTTTTGATGTTTACTCACAAAGATTAATGGCTCATCAGGGCAATAAAATGTAGTGTGGCCACACTAGTGCCCTCGGTAGGGTTATGGCGCGGCAATGGAGGCACTAAGGGAGGCACGGCCCGCGAGGGCCATTCGATGCAGCTTGCGACTTTTTATTCGTATTTTTTTTATTCTTCTTTATTTATTTATTTATTCTTTCTTCTGGATGATGAAATAAAAAAGATTTGGGGCGCGTTAGCACCCTCTGCAGGTTGGAGCCATTATTCACATGGAGAGGCTAAAATGTTTACTGACAAAGATTTATGGCACATCAGGGCAATAACATGTAATGGGCACGTTAGCGCCCTCAGTATGGTTACAGAGGTGCGGTAATGGAGGCACGCCCCCTGACAAACTGGAATCCCGCCATTTTGAAAACTGCTCAGTCAGCATTTTTGCTGATGTTGCACCAAATGAGCTCCAAATCGCTTCTTTCTCATCTACAGATGTGCGGCATCAAAAGTTTTCCAAAGATTTTCGCAAAATTGTACTATTTGTTTCCGGCAAAGCTGCAATCTTTACAAAGAATTTGGTTATTTATTGCCAACTACAAATTGCTCCCATTCGCTCAAACTCCAATCGGAAATAGACATTTTACATTTTACATGACATGCCCCGACGAAGACTGGGGTGGTCACGATTGGGTGCTCTTGAAGAGCTTATCACTCCCACCCTGTGTTGTATACATTTTATTGAGCTTTTACCCGCGGACACAACACATGTGAAAAAGAGACATTGGGCACAATAACACCCCCTCTAGGTGGAGAAGAAAATGTATGGGAAGTCAACATTTATGTTTTTGTGTGCGTTTCTCTAGTACATGCACAAAGCCTTTTTTCTGAATTTTCGTAACCCAAATAACATTCTATATTATTGGCTTTTTTTCCAAATCCTTTTGGACACACTTTAGAATTGAACATTTTTTTATGACGATCATTCTTATATTATATTATGTTTATCTATTCATTAAAAATAGATATATAAATCAGAACACCCTATTTGTGTGTGGAGTCTGCCTGAGGGGAGAGTGGTGAAGAAGCAGTTTCTTGGGTGGGTGGGATCCTGCAGAATGTTGGTTGCATGTGTGAGCAGTCGAATGGAGTAGACGTCATCCAGGTTTGGCAGAGAGGAGCCCACCATCCTCTGCTTTCCTCATCACCCGCTGTAGGTCCTTCTTAGCAGCAGCAGTGCAGCTCACGTACCATGCTGTGCAGTAGTATTTTAGTATGCTTTCTATGGAACAGCAGTAGAAGGGAGCCTATTCCTTTACAGGGTCCGAAGGAAGAATAACCTCTGCTGAGCTCGATTAAAGGAGCTGTACCAGATTTTTTTCTAGTTAGACATGTTTGTCCTCCTTTGGTATACTTTAAACTCAGACAAAAGTGAGGGGGGAAAAAAAAACACTGTGCATTTAATTATAAAGCATTGTCAACAATTTCAGGAACTTGCAGGCAGTTTACCAGCATTTTTGTGAAAGTGACCAGAGAAGTTGTGAAATGTGCCTTTAAACTCGTACCTGTGAAGAATTGGGATGCAGCAAATCTTGTAAGAAAACTAGGAATGGTTTTGGACATAACATTTATTATTCAATTTAGTCGTTTCCCCTTTTACTGTTTGAAACAAAAATATCAGGTATATGGCCCTTCAATAATGCAGGTGGTGTTTCAGTGAAGTGCAGATCAGTGAGAACCTGACATGGAGCATAGGTTCTCACTGACCTGCACACCCACAAACTTGAAGTCTGCCACCCTCTCCACCTCCACCCTATCAATCCACAGTGAGGTGTTTTCCTTTTTCTCCCAAAATCAATTATGATCTCTTTTGTTTTCTTTGTGTTCACAAGTTTTAAACAAAATGGCAGCAAACGTTATAAAGACTACCCTGGCAGTATTTGAATACTTAAGATAAATTGTGTGATGTATCTAAAACACAATTTAATGTGCTCTTTCTGTCTGAACTCTTTCATCTGAATTGCTATTGACAACTGGTGCAGTATTTGAATGCTGCCTTTGTAGTTTTTCATAACATTTCTACACCAGATAAATGACATTCATGCAACTGTAAGAAATCATGCACGCCTTGAATGTAAGCAAAAAAACAAATTAATATCAATAAGAATCAATAACAGGTGTTTTAAGAAGACATTTATTCAGTTAAATACTTCTGAAAATTGACTGACAAAACATTTATACACGTTTCAAACAAAAACAAGTGTCCCGTCAAATATAAACAAAACATTTGCAAATTCTGTCACATCATTATGACATTTACATAATGGATTCACAGTTTTTATTACAACATAAAAACTAAGCTACATTCCGACCTATTTACATCATACACAACAACTCGGTAACAACTTAAATGTAGTTATACTATTTGAACCACTCTTGGTCTGGCCTGTCACCTAGAACCTGTTTGCCTTGGGAGTCCCTACAGAGGCATAATGCCCCTCACAACATAGCTCCTAGGATCCTTCAGGCGCTCAAACCTCTCCACCACAATAAGGTGGTGGTTCAAGGAGAGGAACATTTATTAGCATTATTAGTGTCATTACAATAGAATACATGATATATATTATAAAATACATAATACAATTACATAAAATATAAATACAATACATACATTATTATTGGCATTTATATATACATTACATAATTACAGACATTCATTATGCAAGGGACCCTTTGAACCAGTCAGAAAGACCAGAGACAACAAACCTTACAGTATGTGTGCACGCATCACTGTAAGGTACAACACACCGAATAGAGCCAAAACTACATCAACAAACAACTATTACAACCAAAAGCCCTACACCTACAACCTAAATCAGCAAAACACATGATCCATATCTAAGCACTCTCTTCAGACAGGTTTGTTTGTTCGCCTGCTTTACAAGTGTAGTTTTCCTCCCTCTTCACATGATGTCACTGTGTAAAGTCTTGTAGTCTTCTAATGTAGTTTTGTCAGACAAAATGGGAAACTTTCACTGCATGGTCTAAGATAAGTTTTCCCAGTCTTACAAAATGAAACCAGAAAAGTACAAGACAGAGCACAGCTTCAGCTAATGAAGAGGAGGAAGAACAATATTGTAATGCATGTTCACAAAAAAAAACTGTCAGCAAAGACAAAACCTCTGCAAATAAATATCTGACAACGTGTTAATACTGAACTTCCATGATCCAAAATCTAAGCCCATCATCAAAATGGACTCAAACACAAAAGTATATACAACACACAAAATGTTTCCAAAGGCAAACACACAAATTACAAAAATGCATGATTACCACCAATTATAAAAATTTTATATACAATTTTAACAAAGGGTCAAAGCCCTGAATGCTCAATAATCAAGAGAGGAATGGATTGCTTAGGGCATGATGAAAAGGCATGGGAAGACAAAGTTGTAAGAGACACAAGACAAGTCATATGTAAGGAGCAATGTGATGAGCCGGCACAATAAACAACAGCTGTCCATTTTAACTATAAAATAAATCTAATCTAAACGCGGCGTTTCAATGCATTTCCCCCTAAAAGAACAAAGTATCCCTTCATGGTCGCTAAAGTATGTTGGCACGACTGAACAGTCAATGTCATACTCACTAGAATTTAGATAGAAATGATCAATTAATGTCCCCCTCTCAGTTGTGGGAGATGTGACGTATTGAACATAACCTCTTTCTACCATAAAATTGCAGAGACTTGTAGATTTCAATACGTCGTCATTAAAATCTCCCATCACGGCCACAGTGGCACAATGTGAGCTCAGCCAATTCAATAACCTGTCCAAGTTATATTTGAATAGAGACATGGGATAAGACGGTGGTCTGTAAACTACTGCTATGATGATTTGATGCTCTGCAAAATAATTAACTAAACACTCCAAATCGAAATCTCGTATTGTGATTTCATAGTTAATGTTTTCCTCACAGTACACGCCAACTCCACCGTACTGTTGGCCACACAAACTAACCAACGCTGTGTGGTTACTGTGCTGGTACGAGATACTACGGGGACGACTATGGAAGGTATAACCTTCAATTTGACAACTTTCAAAAGATGAGTCTACAGGTAACCATGTCTCTACCACAGCGATACAGTTAGGCTGCAAAAGCTGTGTGCGTGAAGCTAAGTCAGACACATGTCGGGCTAATCCCTGTACATTCATAAAAAATACTGTCAAAACATGTGCCTCTTGTCTGTGCCAGGGCAAACTGTCGACCACGAAGGGAGGCAGGTTCTCCAACGCGGCTTTAATGTTGTCATTACAGTAAATGGCCTTTTCCGAAAAGTCTTGGATTACAAGACCCTCTAGACTTCGGACGCGACTTAAGGCCACATACGCCTGACCTGGGGAAAATATTTTCTTCAGGGACACCACAGCTTCATCTACAGTTATCCCTTGTACCTTGTGTACTGTACAGGCCCACGAGAGTTTAAACGGAAACTGTCTACGCCTCTCGTGGCGTTTATTCACCTGTTCTTCAGCTGGTCCTATGCGGGTAGAACCAGTCAGGTCTGCAGGGGTACGGGTCTGCTTCCTTCTCTTCGCGCCCACTCTATCCTCATCAAATTTCACATAAATAGCTAAAGGAAGCCTTTTGTTCTGCGGATCTTGGACTATTTGAGTTACAATGCCACATACCCCATTTACTAGACCGTCAGAAAGATCTATGTTTTTACAAAGCATAACGCGTGCATTAACGCCGATATGCAGTGTCTCCACCAAACTGGGTTTTTCGGACTTTTTGAGACACAGATGACCAGGGAGTTCCTTAATTTTACCTGAGCCCTTATCGATTCCAAAATCCCGCGCATCAATGGTCATCACCTCTGAACAATCGCTGCTAAGTTTTCTTATGTTATATTCCCTAACATTAACCGTTCTTGCGAAAATATGCAACACGTCGGGCTCTTCGCCTGTTTCACAACGCTTCAATATGTCTATGTCGCTTTGGAGCATGGGTGTCCCTCTCGTACGCACCCTCAACCGGTTTAAGAGGTCCGCAAAAGTACTATCTTGTTGTCTAACAACCGTTTTTAATTCCGCTACTTTAAATAAATCGGTGAAAAAATCAATGCCTACTCTTTCTTTATACAGAGCCTGCCCCCCAATAGGAGGTAACTGATAAAAATCCCCGACCGCAATCACGCAAATGTTTCCAAATTTAATCTCCTTACCCGTCTGTTTAATTTGACCCACCCGACCCTCAATCCAATCAAACACCCTTTTGTCAACCATCGATATTTCGTCGATTACAACAATTTGAACATCGATGTATCTAGCGCGCAGTGTACTAAGCTTTTCTTCTCCGAGCTTATTATAGGCTTTTGGAGGTTTAACAGGAATACAAAACGTCGAGTGGATTGTCGCCGCCTGTAAATTATACGCTGCTATCCCGGTCGGAGCCGTTAATAAAACGCTAATGTTATCGGGACTATGGCAAATTGGAGCAAATAACCGTGACGCTTCGTACTGAATAGCCCTAATCAGGTGACTCTTCCCGGTGCCCGCTCCACCTGATATGAATACGTGCAATGGCTCAGGGTTGTTACCAGCAACCTTGTCTAAGCACCATTGCCGTATTTTGTAAAAAATGGACAGCTGTTGCTCATTCAGACTTCGCACAAGTGCGAGACCCTCTGGACGACTCATAAAATTTGTCCTCTCCAAATGACAAACGTCCTCGTTCCTTACAGCCAAGTCAGGGATGGGCTCTTGCTCATGCTCAGAAAGGACCTCCTGCAACATCTCCCTAAACTCCTCCTTTGACTCCAACCTTTCAACTTCCAGCTCTGGGCAGAGATCGGCCCATGCTTCTTCCAAAAGCTCTTCACAGTCCATTGCCTCTTGGATCTCATCCAGATCCTCAAGCTCAACTTCAAAACGACACCTATTCGCATCAACAATCGACTTGACCGAATGCACCGACCCGTCAGTAAAACAAACTTCCCCATTTTCATAAAAGTCCTTATATGTTTCGTATGGAGCTGGCTTAAGGTCGGCCTCATCGCGATAGGGTAAAAATAATTGAAGGATGCTTAGATGGAATAACTCTGAATCTTTTGTCTCTGAAAACCGTGCATATCTAACAATTGCGGGCTTGGTCCGCTCCCGTTTAGCGACTGCACCTAAAGAATTCTGTAAAGGAATAGCCTTTTTACATGTATCTGTTTGACTAAGTACACGGTATTCAGATACAAAAGAAGCGATGCACATGTCATTAAATGTACTGTCGTTTGGCCTACTCCTAAAACGATCTATAATGTTGGTCATCCAAATATCATCCGAAGCCGAATCACCATCTAACTGATTGATAGGTTTGCTCAATCTAACAATGTTATTTCCCGTCGGAATGAATTCTACTTTACGTGAGAATTCCTTCAGGTGCATGTTTGTAACGCGATAAACAGCTTCCTGCGCAGAGACATCACGATTATGCAAATATACACGGCCTAACTTTTTCAATGCCTCTTTCGCACTAACATTATCTTTGGAAGCTTCTTTTTGGGCAGCACCCAAGAGCAAACCCATCTCTCTCTCTGCCTTAGAAATATATGAAATGATATAAACTATGCAGGCCCACGCATCTACAACAAACTGAATATCCATATTCGCGTCCCAAGCATCCAACAATTTCGCATTATAATTATTAATCCAGACTTCCTTAACCCCTCGCTTTAAAACTACGTGAGTGTGACCACCTAAAGCCTGGTACACCATTTCAAATGTCTCCTGCGTTAACCCGGCAGCTGCAAACAATGACTCCACACTATCAATGGGAACATTCTCATCTACGACAGCATTTTTAAGTGCAGTCATAAACGCCACAGCTTCCTCTTTAGACATTATCGGTTCACTTTCCGGGTCTGTTCTTTTAATAAATGTACGCATGGACGGAGGACGTGGGAAATTAAAGCGACACTTCTTTTTGCCCTTTTTACATGTTTTGGAGTGACGCTTTGAATGCTGCTGCACTGAAGTAACTTTTTCCAATAAAGCCGGATCAGAGGGTAATTCACAACTTATGTATTTATCAATAAACTCAATTACCTCCTCGTCTGTATTAACGCCGAGCTTGGGAGCGTCACGAATCCAATAAAGGCAATGAACGTGAGGGCTTCCACGCTGCTGAAACTCTACACGATAAAAGGAATCTATAATTTCGCCTATCGGGTGGGCCGGGGACTTGAGGACTGTATTTTGGAATTTGTGCCACCGCTGATCAAACATACGGGCAACAGTTGTGGGGTGGCGCCGCAAAAGATCACATCTGTCTGCCCAATTTAAATCCTCTACCCTCCTGGTACTACCTTCTATCTTTAACAGCGCCTCCAGGACATTTCGCCAACGCAGATCTGCCGAACTAAATGAGCAGAACCACGTTGGAATACCGAGCTGGCGCACCATCGCGATTAACTCTTTCAGTGTGGATTGCCAGTATGGGGGCGTGCCTCTAATAGGCTTCAAAAAACGGTAACCACTATCGAACTTTAATATATTTTCCAAAGATTCTTCATCTGCAGCAGCATTACCCGAACCCTGACACGCATGTCCCTTTCGCAAAGCTATGGAGACCTTCGATACAACCTGCTCTACTTCCAACATGTACAGAGCCATAAATAGAAATTTAAGATTTCGCGCAAAACGACCGTCGCGTGCAATAACCTGTTAATGAAATATCGGCACAAAGTAATACGAACGGGCCTGCGGGTGTGAAAGGTATTACGCCCAAAGGGGAACTCTTTTGGGAAGCATTTAGCCTCATTTTCCTTATCGGTGAGCAACCTAACTGGAATGTTCCCCTCCGCCGGAGCCAAATTCAGTACACCCTGGAAGTAGTGGTCAAGAGCATCCTGAGCCATATCTGCAGGCATAAAGAAGGTGTCCTGGAACATACAATGACGCTGTCGGTCATGGAGATGCTCATCATCTAAATCTTCATCCTCTCCCTGTGTCTCCTCTCCCTGCACCGCCCGTTCCTTCGCTAACTGTTCCTTCGCTGCCCGTTTCTTCGCCGCTCGCCCCTTTGCCGCCTGCCCCTTCGACCCCTGTGCCGCCTGTCCCTGCGCCGCTTTTCCCGTCTGTCCCTGAGCCGCCTGTCCCTGTGCAGCCTGTCCCTGTGCAGCCTGTCCCTGTGCAGCCTGTCCCTGTGCAGCCTGTCCCTGAGCCCCCTGTCCCTGAGCCCCCTGTGCAGCTTGACCCTGAGCCCCCTGTGCAGCCTGACCCTGTGCAGCCTGACCCTGAGCCCCCTGTGCAGCCTGTCCCTGTGTAGCCTGTCCCTGTGCAGCCTGTCCCTGTGCAGCCTGTCCCTGTGTAGCCTGTCCCTGTGCAGCCTGACCCTGTGCAGCCTGACCCTGAGCCCCATATGCAGCCTGTCCCTGTGCAGCCTGTCCCTGTGCAGCCTGTCCCTGTGCAGCCTGTCCCTGTGCAGCCTGAGCCCCCTGTCCTTGTCCTATCTGCCCCTGTGCCGTCTGTCCCACCTGAAGCATCATAGCATTTAGGTCTTTTAAAGTTTCTTTCCAGTATGGTATAATAGGTAGGCCCTGTCCCATCTGTCCCTGAGCCTCTTGACCCTGTCCCATCTGTCCCTGAGCCTCTTGACCCTGTCCCATCTGTCCCTGCGCCTCCTGTCCCTGAGTTTCCTCTCCCTGCCCCGGTGGTCCCTGTTCCATCGGTACTCCTGTATCCGTAACTTCCTCTTCCCGCCTAATGAACTCATTAACCCACTCTTCATCAAACTCTATGTCCAAATAAAGTTGGTTGTTCGCTTTGAGAAATGCAATCGCGCGCCTTATCCGACCCGTGTCGACGTATTGATATTCATAATGGCCTTTGTAAGTAAGTTTCCGCTTTAATTTCACAGGTAATAACCATCCGTCCATGCTACGACGAGGTAACAGCTTAGTGGTATCAATAATATTAGAAGGCACACATGTCTCAGGGCCATGAGTTCCCCCTTGACCCCCTTTAGGAAGAGCGTACATCTGCATAAACACTATATTGAGTGCCACTAAATGCTGTTCGACGGTGTTCAAACACGCGAGTTCAGGAGGAATATCATCTAATTGTAAATTGTTCATTGAGCATTCAGCCGGCATTTGACCCTTTTTGACTTTACAAGTGTAGCAGATCCACAAACTCCCTCTACAATCAGCCAGCGGACACGGCGATGGACAACTCTTACTGCATGTATGTAAATAGGCGTCCGAGATACAAGTCTCAGCAACAGCAGCGCTTTTAGGATCAACCATAAAATCATCCTTTCTACAAGGTAAGACCTGGTTGATAAATAATAATTTAGAGCACACGCAACAGATGTGTTCAGGACCGTGTTCAACTTCCCTCCAAAACCGTTCCTTAACCAAATCAAAATTATCTGCCAATTGTTGCTTAATTTGCCTTTTACGATTTCTGTAAGCAACACGAGTTTGAGTTTTGTATTGATCGTCTTTGTGGTATTTCACTTTACTATAGGTTTTTACTTTCTGCCTATGTTTGGGACTATCTTTGTACTTTTGTTTACTGGCGGCCCTGACATCTTGTTTGTGCTTTAAGTTATCTTCATACTTTTTAATGCTAGCTGCCCTTTTCTTCAGTTTATACTCTACATCCTTGTGGTATTTTTGTAGAGTCCGTGCCTTTTTCTTTTGTCTGTACTTTACATTATCACTATATTTAAGTTTATTTGCTGCCTTGAGTGCAACTTTTATTTTCGCTCTATAGTCTACATTGTCCCTATATTTAAGTTTATTTGCTGCCTTGATTGCCACTTTTATTTTCTCTCTATAGTCTACATTGCATCTATATTTAAGATTGACTGCAGCCTTCTTTCCCTGTCTATACTCTACATTTTCCCTATATTTACGGTTCACTGCAGCACAGCTTGCAGCCTTCTTTCCCTGTCTATAATCTACATTGTGTCTATATTTAAAATTGACAGTAGCCTTCTTTCCCTGTCTATAATCTACATTTTCCCTATATCTACTTCTCAATGTTTCACGGAGTCTATCTTTAATTGTGGCATATTTGTTTTTTAAATGTTTATGCTTTTTGTTTTGAATGTACTTACTTAACTTATTACATTGTACATTCGTTTCAGTTTTTGGACTAACTAATGATTGGGCATCTACCTGTCTAGACCTAGTGTTGTAACCCATAAGAATAGAACTATTAATTTGGCAGCTTCCGTTACAATGATGGGTTACAGGGTTTTACAGGGCAGTGTTGTCCTCCTTTGTAAACTCAAACTCTCATTATAAAACAATTTTATGAACTTTCAGGCAATTTTTCTAGCATTTTTGTGAACCTGACCCTGAATAGTGATCCTGCTAGTTGTGGAACGCCTATAAAACGTGTCCCTGTGACAAATTTGGAGGCTACAAACATGTTCGGAAAGTTAGGAATGAGTTGACCACAACTAACATTTTCAGTTAGTGACTTCCTTTTCATTGTTTTCAAATCAAGAAAATCTTGTAGTGCCTTTCAACGCAGAGCCTAAAAAATCCCTCCTCCTACTACAGACATCACGTCACAAGTACAAAACCTACATACGGTCTGAAACAGTACCACGCTGAGGCTGAACCATAAGCCAGGTCAGAACACTACAGTAAAATTCACATGCATCAAGAAAAACAAAGCAACTGTCAAAAAGACCCACAAATATAAACTTTTTCCACATAAAAAGTTGCATAATGCACCTTTAAGTAAGACCCAAGGACATTGACAGAACGAGAAACAACATTTCTAAATCTAAAATCCTTAAATGCAGTTTGTATCAACGAATCAATACATGTTCTTCTGTAAACTAGTTCGTTTTTTAGTTATAATTTAATAAAGTCCACCTGCATGTTACAGATGTCCCAGTCAAACAGAATGCCTGTAGCAGAGTAACGCAAAATGGCCTCTTCCCAAGCAAAAAAACAAAACAAAAAAAATGCCTCTCCCCAAGCTAGACAAAATGGCCACTACACAAACCACACAGTCATGCCAGACGTAATGGTGCCGGAGCACCACGGAGACTCAGAAACCTTAAGCCTTTATTTTACCATCTAATGTTACCCGTGACATAAAAAGCCTGCTAGCTTCATTAGCATATGAATACATCAATAGGCTAACAACCAAAACGTAATTAAATCACAAAAAAGCCAGCACAAGAAATGCTAGCAAGTGAGTCAGCTTCTGAGAACAAGGGGCTAACAACCAAACTAAATTAAAATCACACAAAAGCTAACATTTTACCCCACATTTTAAATAAACCGCAATAAAAAGGAGGAAGAAAAAAAAAAGAAGAAAAAAAAAGCCTCTCCCCAAGCGAGACAAAATGGCCGCTACACATAAACCACACACGTAATGGCCTCCGGAGCACCACGGAGACTCGGAAACCTTAAGCCTTTATTTTATCTAATGTTACCAGTGACATAAAAAGCCTGCTAGCTTCATTAGCATATGAATACATCAATAGGCTAACAACCAAAACGTAATTAAATCACAAAAAAGCCAGCACAAGAAATGCTAGCAAGTGAGTCAGCTTCTGAGAACAAGGGGCTAACAACCAAACTTAATTAAAATCACACAAAAGCAAACATTTTACCCCACATTTTAAATAAACCGCAATAAAAAGGAGGAAGAAAAAAAAAAAAGCCTCTCCCCAAGTTAGACAAAATGGCCACTACACAAACCACACAGTCATGCCAGACGTAATGGTGCCGGAGCACCACGGAGACTCAGAAACCTTAAGCCTTTATTTTACCATCTAATGTTACCCGTGACATAAAAAGCCTGCTAGCTTCATTAGCATATGAATACATCAATAGGCTAACAACCAAAACGTAATTAAATCACAAAAAAGCCAGCACAAGAAATGCTAGCAAGTGAGTCAGCTTCTGAGAACAAGGGGCTAACAACCAAACAAAATTAAAATCACACAAAAGCAAACATTTTACCCCACATTTTAAATAAACCGCAATAAAAAGGAGGAAGAAAAAAAAAAGAAAAAAAAAAAGCCTCTCCCCAAGCGAGACAAAATGGCCGCTACACATAAACCACACACGTAATGGCCTCCGGAGCACCACGGAGACTCGGAAACCTTAAGCCTTTATTTTATCTAATGTTACCAGTGACATAAAAAGCCTGCTAGCTTCATTAGCATATGAATACATCAATAGGCTAACAACCAAAACGTAATTAAATCACAAAAAAGCCAGCACAAGAAATGCTAGCAAGTGAGTCAGCTTCTGAGAACAAGGGGCTAACAACCAAACTTAATTAAAATCACACAAAAGCAAACATTTTACCCCACATTTTAAATAAACCGCAATAAAAAGGAGGAAGGAAAAAAAAAAAAGCCTCTCCCCAAGCTAGACAAAATGGCCACTACACAAACCACACAGTCATGCCAGACGTAATGGCCGCCGGAGCACCACGGAGACTCGGAAACCTTAAGCCTTTATTTTACCATCTAATGTTACCCGTGACATAAAAAGCCTGCTAGCTTCATTAGCATATGAATAAATCAAAAGGCTAACAACCAAAATGTAATTAAATCACAAAAAAGCCAGCACAAGAAATGCTAGCAAGTGAGTCAGCTTCTGAGAACAAAGGGCTAACCACCAAACTAAATTAAAATCACACACAAGCTAACATTTTACCCCACATTTTAAATAAACAGCAATCAAAAGAAGAAAAGATTATGTTTTTCCTACCTTCTCCTGGGAAAGTGGCTCTCTGCCGATAGTCAAAGACGATCAGATGGTCCTTTCCCCAGCCGAAGATGTCCTCAATTGAAGAAAAAAAGGTCCACAGACAAAACGATAAACTCCCAAAAGACTAACAACAAAAAACAGTAATCCAATGATCCGACGACCGCAAAGGCAAGCCAAAGATGTAGAAAATACTTCTGACTGAAACACAAGTGAGGGATCACAAGTGTAGGTCTGGAAGTACTAGCGTTTTTCTCATCTCCCACTCTTATTTATAAGCTCCGGTGTGTCACAGCTCACCCCATGTCTCTCCACCAATCAGGACTGAGCGCGGGGAGGGGGTGGATCGTGGGGGGAGGGGCGTTGTTGCTGGGCAGATGACACACAGGGATGGGAAACAAGGACCAATCAGGAATGAGCGTGGGGAGGGGGTGCATCGTGGGGGGAGGGGCGTTGTTGCTGGGGGGAGGGGCGTTGTTGCTGGGCAGATGACACACAGGGATGGGAGACAAGGACCAATCAAAACACTGTTTTGAAGACACTGCTGGTCCTGAGCACAAAATAAACTATAACCAGTCTCACAAAATACATGATTAGTTTAGTGAGTGAAAGGACTAAAATATAAACCAGGACAGAAGAGATTATTTGTGTTGAGTTGCTTATATCTGCACCAGAACAGGGAAGACTAGAGAGACAAGTCGTAGGTTATTTTATCACAATTCATAGCAGATTTCTGTGGCTCTTTGGCTCAATCATTCAGACTGGAGTTTGAGAGATGCAGTTTCAAAACTGTTCTTTGTGCTTTATACAGATATACTTTTACTCCTGTGATGTGATTTCCAATAATTAAATAAGATGTGAATTATTTTGATGGAAAATGTAAGCTCTTAACCCCCGGCCAAAATAATTCCTGTTTAACCCCTTAACCCTTAATGTTGTCACAAAGTTTTGCCCAATGTTGAAATGATTTGATTTTTTTGAAATATGTGTTCCATTAGTGGGAAATAAAAAGGCGCGATAGCGCCACCTACAAAAGTTAAAATACTCCGGAAAAAAAACAAGATATAAAGTATATACCCCTGGACACAACATATAAAAAACAATGGCATTGGGCACAATAACGTAGGTTGAGAAGAAAAAAATGCATTGGGAGTCAAACAATAATTTATTTCGGAAATCCAAGTAATTTGGCAGAATAACAGATAATAAATGGCATCCTGATCTAAGAAGCTAATGGGAATCATACCGTATATTGTAGAGTGTTGCCATAGAGATGACCTAATGTTATTCCAGTGGGACGGTCACATAAATCTCACATTATGCAAAATTACAGCGCGTTAGCGCCCCCTGTAAGGAGCTTGTGGACAGTGGTCATGGAAGTACGGCCTGTCCGATGCTGCTTGTGAAAGAAAAAAGATTTGCAGATTCCTTTGCAGATTTGCAGATTTGCAGATTCCTCTGCAGGTTGGAGCCATCATTCACATGGAGACGCTAAAAATCTCGTTTTGATGTTTACTCACAAAGATTAATGGCACATCAGGGCAATAAAATGTAGAGTGGCCACACTAGCGCCCTCGGTAGGGTTATGGCGCGGCAATGGAGGCACTAAGGGAGGCCTCCATTACATGGTTGCTAGGCGACCAACAGGTGGTCGGCCATTTTGGGAAAAATCGAGTAATCAGCGCCGAAGGCGCCATTTCTCGCCTTTGCTCTTTTATAATCTCGACCTAGGGTGGCAGCGACGTTATAAACCACGTAGGGCGCGGCAGCGCCTCCCGGTTATTGCGGCGGACTCCTCCTAGGGCGTTTCACCAAATGAGCCCAAAATCGCTCCAGCTCATCTCCAGATGTGGGACATCAAAAGTTATCCAAATTTTTTGGCTACGTTTTACGGTTTGTTTGCGGCGAAGCCGCAATCTTTACGAAGAATTGTGCGACTTATCGTAAACAACAAAATGCTCCCATTTGCACAAACGAAGTCCGATTAAAAATCGGAAATATACATTTTATTGATCTTTCGCCCCCGGACACAATCAATGTGAAAAAGTAAGATTTGGCGCGATAGCGCCCCCTCCAGGCTGAATAGAAAAAATGCATTATGGGAAAAAAATTAGTTTCTCGGAAATGGATAAAATTCAGCACAATAATAGCTGATGTCATCCCGATCCAAAAAGCCAATGAGACCCATACCGTATTTTGTACGGTGTTGCCATGGAGACGACCGAGGCTCGCCATGTTATTCCAATGGGACTGACCCGCATATCTCACATTATACCCGATTACAGCGCGTTAGCGCCCTCTGTAAGGAGCTAGTGGACAATAGTCATTGAAGTACGGCCCGTCAAGGCCGTCCGATGCTGCTTGTGAAATAAAAAAGATTTGGGGCGCGCTAGCGCCCTCTGCAGGTTGGAGCCATCATTCACATGGAGACGCGAAAAATCTCGTTTTGATGTTTACTCACAAAGATTAATGGCACATCAGGGCAATAAAATGTAGTGTGGCCACGTTGGCGCCCTCGGTAGGGTTATGGCGCGGCAATGGAGGCACTAAGGGAGGCCTCCATTACATGGTTGCTAGGCGACCAACAGGTAGTCGGCCATTTTTGGAAAAATCGAGTAATCAGCGCCGAAGGCGCCATTTCTCGCCTTTGCTCTTTTATAATCTCGACCTAGGGTGGCAGCGACATTATAACCACGTAGGGCGCGGCAGCGCCTCCCGGTTATTGCGGCGGCGTGCGTCAACCGGCGTCAACCGGCCCACGAGACCCGCGAGGGCCTCTCGATGCCGCTTGCGGCTTTAATTAGGCCCGAGCGGCCTGCCGTAGCAAGGGCCTATTGTAATCGCAACGCAGTGCGCGCAGCGCACTGAACCGAGGTGCGCGGAGCGCACGAAAACAGCGCGAAGCGCTGTCCCCATGTCAACCGTAAACTCACCGTGTAAAACAGTGACTGCCCACACCTCTGGTGTGGGCCCTTATACTTATAATTGCAGCAAAATGAATGGGGGTATATGGCCAACTGTCATACGGAGGTGGATGACGAGCGCGAAGCGCTCGTCATCCACCTCCGAGCCCCACGGGTGCGTGGGGGACTTCGAAAGCTTTCCAAAAATGTATAATATGTTGTAGTCGCGAAAGCGACTATATTGTTTTTGCAAGAAATATTATTATTTTTAGGCCCGAGCGGCCTGCCGTAGCAAGGGCCTATTGTAATCGCAACGCAGTGCGCGCAGCGCACTGAACCGAGGTGCGCGGAGCGCACGAAAACAGCGCGAAGCGCTGTCCCCATGTCAAACGTAAACTCACCGTGTAAAACAGTGACTGCCCACACCTCTGGTGTGGGCCCTTATACTTATAATTGCAGCAAAATGAATGGGGGAATATGGCCAACTGTCATACGGAGGTGGATGACGAGCGCGAAGCGCTCGTCATCCACCTCCGAGCCCCACGAGTGCGTGGGGGAAGTCAAAAGCTTTCCAAAAATGTATAATATGATGTAGTCGCGAAAGCGACTATATTGTTTTTGCAGGAAATATTATTATTATTTTTTTTCTTCTTCTTCTTCTTTCTTCTGCTCTTTGAGCAGGAATTTGACCCCCTGAACGTAGTTGAAAACTCACCAAACTTTGCCCAAAATTCAGGTCCGGTGAAAAATTAATTAAAATGTGTGTTTCGTTTTGGGGAAATAAAAAATGGCGCGACAGCGCCACCTACAAAAGTGAAAATACATTGCGCCTATGGGGAGGGGGCCAACATAAACTTTGTCGCAGAGCGACGGGATTCGGTACAGACATTCGTCCTGTGAGGACAAACAAAATATATTATTGTGGCCACGCCCCCAGACAAACCGGAAGTCCGCCATTTTGACAGGAAGTCGGGAAAATGCTGAGTCAGCGTTTTCGCTGACGTTGCATTTTAACGAACTCCTCCTAGGGCGTTTCACCAAATGAGCCCAAAATCGCTCCACTTCATCTCGAGATGTGGGGCATCAAAAGTTATCCAAATTTTTTGGCTAAGTTTTACGGTTTGTTTGCGGCGAAGCCGCAATCTTTACGAAGATTTTTGCGACTTTCCGAAAACAACAAAATGCTCCCATTTGCACAAACGAACTCCGATTAAAAATCGGAAATATACATTTTATTGACCTTTCACCCCCGGACACAACAAATGTGAAAAAGTGAGATTTGGCGCGATAGCGCCCCCTCTAGGCTGAGAAGAAAAAATGCATTATGGGAAAAAAATTAGTTTCTCGGAAATGGATAAAATTCGGCACAATAATAGCTGATGGCATCCCGATCCAAAAAGCCAATGAGACCCATACCGTATTTTGTACGGTGTTGCCATGGAGACGACCGAGGCTCGCCATGTTATTCCAATGGGACTGACCCGCATATCACACATTATACACATTACAGCGCGTTAGCGCCCTCTGTCAGGAGCTTGTGGACAGTAGTGATTGAAGTACGGCCCATCAGGGCCGTCCGATGCTGCTTGTGAAATAAAAAAGATTTGGGGCGCGCTAGCGCCCTCTGCAGGTTGGAGCCATCATTCACATGGAGACGCTAAAAATCTCGTTTTGATGTTTACTCACAAAGATTAATGGCACATCAGGGCAATAAATAAATAAAATTGGTACACGCGTGCGTCAGGACTGTCCGAACAAAAAAGTACATTACATGGTTTCTAGGCAACCGACAGGAGGTCGGCCATTTTGGGAAAAATAGAGTAATCAGCGCCGAAGGCGCCATTTCTTGCCTTTGCTCTTTTATAAACCCCACCGAGGGTGGCAGCGACATTATAAGCAGGTAGGGCGCGGCAGCGCCTCCCGGTTATTGCGGCGGCGTGCGGGAACCGGCGTCAACCGGCCAACGAACCCCCGCGAGGGCCTCTCGATGCCGCTTGCGGCTTTAATTAGGCCCGAGCGGCCTGCCGTAGCAAGGGCCTATTGTAATCGCAACGCAGTGCGCGCAGCGCACTGAACCGAGGTGCGCGGAGCGCACGAAAACAGCGCGAAGCGCTGTCCCCATGTCAAACGTAAACTCACCGTGTAAAACAGTGACTGCCCACACCTCTGGTGTGGGCCCTTATACTTATAATTGCAGCAAAATGAATGGGGGAATATGGCCAACTGTCATACGGAGGTGGATGACGAGCGCGAAGCGCTCGTCATCCACCTCCGAGCCCCACGAGTGCGTGGGGGAAGTCAAATGCTTTCCAAAAATGTATAATATGATGTAGTCGCGAAAGCGACTATATTGTTTTTGCAGGAAATATTATTAGGCCCGAGCCAGGACTTGGTCCTGGTGAGGGACTATTGTTCTCCCCCGGTTTCTTGTTATTATTATAGTTACGCCTCTAAGATCCTGTTTTTCAGTGCCTTCCCGTGCAAAAGTACACGCAGAAAATGGCACAGTGATCAGAGTCGGCAAAAATTGCGTGTCAGTGGGCGACATGCACACGCCCAAAACAAAATGGCTCCACAGCGCCCCCTCAAAGTTGACCCCCATTCTTTTGGGGACATGCATTTTTGGCGTAAGCCAATCCCCTTTGGCCCAGCGATAGAGCGCATGGAGAGAGTCACAAAACATCATTATAGCTCCGCCCTCTGACCAACAGGAAGTCGGCCATCTTGGATTGAAATCCTGGAGAAGAAATCTCTCACCAGATGTTTCAATGTACTACTCCTTGGTTTCTCTGCAGAATAAGCTCAAACATGGCTCAATAGAATCTAGAGAAATGGAGCTACATTTTCAAGCCAGCTTTTTTTGATAACGTTTACAGTTTTCACATAGCGCCCCCACAAAAAACATGCTTTTATCCCGTACCTTGGACAACCCCTCGCAGGCATGCGCTCTATACAATCTGGATCATATTTGGCTGACATAAGGCCTCTTATCGTATGAATCCATAGAGCTCAATAACTTCACGGTGCTCACCACTATAGCGCCACCTATCTATACCTTGAACATTTTAGTTTGTACGATTTATATGAAACGTTGCAGTTATATTCTACACATTAAATCGAACACAAAAATATATTACATGTGTTTGATATTTTCGAAGGTGTGGGCGTGGCAATGACGCACAGGAAGTCGGCCATTTTCACTTTTAACCTCTTAACTCCCACCTGAACCAAGTGCATTTCTTTGTGTGCTGTGTTTTCATCTGCACTTGCGTCTCATTTCTGTAACTGTGTTTTTGACGCTTTTTTTCCAGAAGCTTTAAGACATGGGTCAAGACGAACTGGAGAAAATGTACTCGGTTAAAGTGGGGGTTAAGAGATTAAAATGGCACCCCCACAAAAAAAAGGCCTTTTTGCAGTACATTTCACAACCCCTCGCAGGCATGCGCTCTATCCAATCTGGATCATATTTGGCTGACATAAGGCCTCTTACGGTCTGAATTCATAGAGCTCAATAACTGCACGGTGCTCACCACTATAGCGCCACCTATCTATACCTTGAAAATTTTAGTTTGTACGATTTATATTAAACTTTGCAGGTACATTCTACACATTGAAACAAACACAAAAATCTATTACAACATGCCTCTATCTTGCTTTGTTCCCTTTATAATTAGGCCCGAGCCAGGACTTTGTCCTGGTAAGGGACTTTTGTTCTCCCCCGGTTTCTTGTTATTATTATTAGGCCCGAGCCAGGACTTTGTCCTGGTAAGGGACTTTTGTTCTCCCCCGGTTTCTTGTTATTATTATTATTATTATTATTATTATAGTTACGCCTCTAAGATCCTGTTTTTCAGTGCCTTCCCGTGCAAAAGTACACGCAGAAAATGGCACAGTGATCAGAGTCGGCAAAAATTGCGTGTCAGTGGGCGACATGCACACGCCCAAAACAAAATGGCTCCACAGCGCCCCCTCAAAGTTGACCCCCATTCTTTTGGGGACATGCATTTTTGGCGTAAGCCAATCCCCTTTGGCCCAGCGATAGAGCGCATGGAGAGAGTCACAAAACATCATTATAGCTCCGCCCTCTGACCAACAGGAAGTCGGCCATCTTGGATTGAAATCCTGGAGAAGAAATCTCTCACCAGATGTTTCAATGTACTACTCCTTGGTTTCTCTGCAGAATAAGCTCAAACATGGCTCAATAGAATCTAGAGAAATGGAGCTACATTTTCAAGCCAGCTTTTTTTGATAACGTTTACAGTTTTCACATAGCGCCCCCACAAAAAACATGCTTTTTTCCCGTACCTTGGACAACCCCTCGCAGGCATGCGCTCTATACAATCTGGATCATATTTGGCTGACATAAGGCCTCTTATCGTATGAATCCATAGAGCTCAATAACTTCACGGTGCTCACCACTATAGCGCCACCTATCTATACCTTGAACATTTTAGTTTGTACGATTTATATGAAACGTTGCAGTTATATTCTACACATTAAATCGAACACAAAAATATATTACATGTGTTTGATATTTTCGAAGGTGTGGGCGTGGCAATGACGCACAGGAAGTCGGCCATTTTCACTTTTAACCTCTTAACTCCCACCTGAACCAAGTGCATTTCTTTGTGTGCTGTGTTTTCATCTGCACTTGCGTCTCATTTCTGTAACTGTGTTTTTGACGCTTTTTTTCCAGAAGCTTTAAGACATGGGTCAAGACGAACTGGAGAAAATGTACTCGGTTAAAGTGGGGGTTAAGAGATTAAAATGGCACCCCCACAAAAAAAAGGCCTTTTTGCAGTACATTTCACAACCCCTCGCAGGCATGCGCTCTATCCAATCTGGATCATATTTGGCTGACATAAGGCCTCTTACGGTCTGAATTCATAGAGCTCAATAACTGCACGGTGCTCACCACTATAGCGCCACCTATCTATACCTTGAAAATTTTAGTTTGTACGATTTATATTAAACTTTGCAGGTACATTCTACACATTGAAACAAACACAAAAATCTATTACAACATGCCTCTATCTTGCTTTGTTCCCTTTATAATTAGGCCCGAGCCAGGACTTTGTCCTGGTAAGGGACTTTTGTTCTCCCCCGGTTTCTTGTTATTAGGCCCGAGCCAGGACTTTGTCCTGGTAAGGGACTATTGTTCTCCCCCGGTTTCTTGTTATTATTATTAGGCCCGAGCCAGGACTTTGTCCTGGTAATTAGGCCCGAGCCAGGACTTTGTCCTGGTAATTAGGCCCGAGCCAGGACTTTGTCCTGGTAAGGGACTATTGTTCTCCCCCGGTTTCTTGTTATTATTATTATTATTATTATTATTATTATTCCGCCTCTAAGATCCTGTTTTTCAGTGCCTTCCTGTGCAAAAGTACACGCAGAAATTGGCACAGTGATCAGAGTCGGCAAAAATTGCGTGTCAGTGGGCGACATGCACACGCCCTAAACAAAATGGCTCCACAGCACCCCCTCAAAGTTGACCCCCATTCTTTTGGGGACATGCATTTTTGGCGTAGGCCAATCCCCTTTGGCCCAGCGATAGAGCACATGGAGAGAGTCACAAAACATAATTATAGCTCCGCCCTCTGACCAACAGGAAGTCGGCCATCTTGGATTGAAATCCTGGAGAAGAAATCTCTCACCAGATGTTTCAATGTACTACTCCTTGGTTTCTCTGCAGAATAAGCTCAAACATGGCTCAATAGAATCTAGAGAAATGGAGCTACATTTTCAAGCCAGCTTTTTTTGATAACGTTTACAGTTTTCACATAGCGCCCCCACAAAAAACATGCTTTTTTCCCGTACCTTGGACAACCCCTCGCAGGCATGCGCTCTATACAATCTGGATCATATTTGGCTGACATAAGGCCTCTTATCGTATGAATCCATAGAGCTCAATAACTTCACGGTGCTCACCACTATAGCGCCACCTATCTATACCTTGAACATTTTAGTTTGTACGATTTATATGAAACGTTGCAGTTATATTCTACACATTAAATCGAACACAAAAATATATTACATGTGTTTGATATTTTCGAAGGTGTGGGCGTGGCAATGACGCACAGGAAGTCGGCCATTTTCACTTTTAACCTCTTAACTCCCACCTGAACCAAGTGCATTTCTTTGTGTGCTGTGTTTTCATCTGCACTTGCGTCTCATTTCTGTAACTGTGTTTTTGACGCTTTTTTTCCAGAAGCTTTAAGACATGGGTCAAGACGAACTGGAGAAAATGTACTCGGTTAAAGTGGGGGTTAAGAGATTAAAATGGCACCCCCACAAAAAAAAGGCCTTTTTGCAGTACATTTCACAACCCCTCGCAGGCATGCGCTCTATCCAATCTGGATCATATTTGGCTGACATAAGGCCTCTTACGGTCTGAATTCATAGAGCTCAATAACTGCACGGTGCTCACCACTATAGCGCCACCTATCTATACCTTGAAAATTTTAGTTTGTACGATTTATATTAAACTTTGCAGGTACATTCTACACATTGAAACAAACACAAAAATCTATTACAACATGCCTCTATCTTGCTTTGTTCCCTTTATAATTAGGCCCGAGCCAGGACTTTGTCCTGGTAAGGGACTTTTGTTCTCCCCCGGTTTCTTGTTATTATTATTAGGCCCGAGCCAGGACTTTGTCCTGGTAAGGGACTTTTGTTCTCCCCCGGTTTCTTGTTATTATTATTATTATTATTATTATAGTTACGCCTCTAAGATCCTGTTTTTCAGTGCCTTCCCGTGCAAAAGTACACGCAGAAAATGGCACAGTGATCAGAGTCGGCAAAAATTGCGTGTCAGTGGGCGACATGCACACGCCCAAAACAAAATGGCTCCACAGCGCCCCCTCAAAGTTGACCCCCATTCTTTTGGGGACATGCATTTTTGGCGTAAGCCAATCCCCTTTGGCCCAGCGATAGAGCGCATGGAGAGAGTCACAAAACATCATTATAGCTCCGCCCTCTGACCAACAGGAAGTCGGCCATCTTGGATTGAAATCCTGGAGAAGAAATCTCTCACCAGATGTTTCAATGTACTACTCCTTGGTTTCTCTGCAGAATAAGCTCTAACATGGCTCAATAGAATCTAGAGAAATTGAGCTACAACTTCAAGCCAGCTTTTTTTGATAACGTTTACAGTTTTCACATAGCGCCCCCACAAAAAACATGCTTTTTTCCCGTACCTTCGACAACCCCTCGCAGGCATGCACTCTATACAATCTGGATCATATTTGGCTGACATAAGGCCTCTTATGGTATGAATCCATAAAACTCAATAACTTCACGGTGCTCACCAGTATAGCGCCACCTATGTATACCTTGAACATTTTAGTTTGTACGATTTATATGAAACGTTGCAGGTATATTCTACACATGAAATCGAACACAAAAATATATTACATGTGTTTGATATTTTCAAAGGTGTGGGCGTGGCAATGACGCACAGGAAGTCGGCCATTTTCACTTTTAACCTCTTAACTCCCACCTGAACCAAGTGCATTTCTTTGTGTGCTGTGTTTTCACCTGCACTTACGTCTCATTTCTGTAACTGTGTTTTTGACGCTTTTTTTCAAGCAGCTTTAAGATATGGGTCAAGACGAACTGGAGAAAATGTACTCGGTTAAAGTGGGGGTTAAGAGATTACAATGGCACCCCCACAAAAAAAATGCCTTTTTGCAGTACATTTCACAAAACCTCGCAGGCATGCGCTCTATCCAATCTGGATCATATTTGCCTGACATAAGGCCTCTTATGGTATGAATCCATAGAGCTCAATAACTTCACAGTGCTCAACACTATAGCGCCCCCTATCTATACCTTGAATATTGCAGTCTGGATTATTTATCTCCCACTTTGCCGGTATATTCTACACAATAAACTAAACAAAAAATGATATATTACATATACATCATATTGTGTAAGATGTGGGCGTGGCCAGGGTAAACGTGTTCCTGAGAGCATCATTATTACCCATGATCACTGGCACATTCTTTGTCCCTTTGAGTTTTAAATGTCATCACTTATACACCAGATGGCCCTGAATCTTTTTACATGAACACAAAAATGATCCATAGCGCCCCCTGCTCTAAAGACCAAGAGTTAACAGACAGAGAGCACACAGGTTGTGTGTGAGGCCGAGGGGAGAGCAGGTTTGGGCGAGAGCGGGGGCGGTAGCAAAGGAGGCGGTCGCAAGGGGGGGCTGCGCCAGGGGCGAGGGCCTACATCGCCGCTTGCGGCTTTAATTATTATTATTATTATAGTTACGCCTCTAAGATCCTGTTTTTCAGTGCCTTCCCGTGCAAAAGTACACGCAGAAAATGGCACAGTGATCAGAGTCGGCAAAAATTGCGTGTCAGTGGGCGACATGCACACGCCCAAAACAAAATGGCTCCACAGCGCCCCCTCAAAGTTGACCCCCATTCTTTTGGGGACATGCATTTTTGGCGTAAGCCAATCCCCTTTGGCCCAGCGATAGAGCGCATGGAGAGAGTCACAAAACATCATTATAGCTCCGCCCTCTGACCAACAGGAAGTCGGCCATCTTGGATTGAAATCCTGGAGAAGAAATCTCTCACCAGATGTTTCAATGTACTACTCCTTGGTTTCTCTGCAGAATAAGCTCAAACATGGCTCAATAGAATCTAGAGAAATGGAGCTACATTTTCAAGCCAGCTTTTTTTGATAACGTTTACAGTTTTCACATAGCGCCCCCACAAAAAACATGCTTTTTTCCCGTACCTTGGACAACCCCTCGCAGGCATGCGCTCTATACAATCTGGATCATATTTGGCTGACATAAGGCCTCTTATCGTATGAATCCATAGAGCTCAATAACTTCACGGTGCTCACCACTATAGCGCCACCTATCTATACCTTGAACATTTTAGTTTGTACGATTTATATGAAACGTTGCAGTTATATTCTACACATTAAATCGAACACAAAAATATATTACATGTGTTTGATATTTTCGAAGGTGTGGGCGTGGCAATGACGCACAGGAAGTCGGCCATTTTCACTTTTAACCTCTTAACTCCCACCTGAACCAAGTGCATTTCTTTGTGTGCTGTGTTTTCATCTGCACTTGCGTCTCATTTCTGTAACTGTGTTTTTGACGCTTTTTTTCCAGAAGCTTTAAGACATGGGTCAAGACGAACTGGAGAAAATGTACTCGGTTAAAGTGGGGGTTAAGAGATTAAAATGGCACCCCCACAAAAAAAAGGCCTTTTTGCAGTACATTTCACAACCCCTCGCAGGCATGCGCTCTATCCAATCTGGATCATATTTGGCTGACATAAGGCCTCTTACGGTCTGAATTCATAGAGCTCAATAACTGCACGGTGCTCACCACTATAGCGCCACCTATCTATACCTTGAAAATTTTAGTTTGTACGATTTATATTAAACTTTGCAGGTACATTCTACACATTGAAACAAACACAAAAATCTATTACAACATGCCTCTATCTTGCTTTGTTCCCTTTATAATTAGGCCCGAGCCAGGACTTTGTCCTGGTAAGGGACTTTTGTTCTCCCCCGGTTTCTTGTTATTATTATTAGGCCCGAGCCAGGACTTTGTCCTGGTAATTAGGCCCGAGCCAGGACTTTGTCCTGGTAAGGGACTTTTGTTCTCCCCCGGTTTCTTGTTATTAGGCCCGAGCCAGGACTTTGTCCTGGTAAGGGACTATTGTTCTCCCCCGGTTTCTTGTTATTATTATTATTATTAGGCCCGAGCCAGGACTTAGTCCTGGTGAGGGACTATTGTTCTCCCCCGGTTTCTTGTTATTATTATTATTATTATTATTATTATTATTATTATAGTTACGCCTCTAAGATCCTGTTTTTCAGTGCCTTCCCGTGCAAAAGTACACGCAGAAATTGGCACAGTGATCAGAGTCGGCAAAAATTGCGTGTCAGTGGGCGACATGCACACGCCCAAAACAAAATGGCTCCACAGCGCCCCCTCAAAGTTGACCTCCATTCATTTGGGGACATGCATTTTTGGCATAGGCCAATCCCCTTTGGCCCAGTGATAGAGCACATGGAGAGAGTCACAAAACATAATTATAGCTCCACCCTCTGACCAACAGGAAGTCGGCCATCTTGGATTGAAATCCTGGAGAAGAAATCTCTCACCAGATGTTTCAATGTACTACTCCTTGGTTTCTCTGCAGAATAAGCTCAAACATGGCTCAATAGAATCTAGAGAAATTGAGCTACAACTGCAAGCCAGCTTTTTTTGATAACGTTTACACTTTTCACATAGCGCCCCCACAAAAAACATGCTTTTTTCCCGTACCTTGGACAACCCCTCGCAGGCATGCGCTCTATACAATCTGGATCATATTTGGCTGACATAAGGCCTCTTATCGTATGAATCCATAAAGCTCAATAACTTCACGGTGCTCACCAGTATAGCGCCACCTATCTATACCTTGAACATTTTAGTTTGTACGATTTATATGAAACGTTGCAGATATATTCTACACATTAAATCGAACACAAAAATATATTACATGTGTTTGATATTTTCGAAGGTGTGGGCGTGGCAATGACGCACAGGAAGTCGGCCATTTTCACTTTTAACCTCTTAACTCCCACCTGAACCAAGTAAATCTTCTTTGTGTGCTGTGTTTTCACCTGCACTTACGTCTCATTTCTGTAACTGTGTTTTTGACGCTTTTTTTCCAGAAGCTTTAAGATATGGGTCAAGACGAACTGGAGAAAATGTGCTCGGTTAAAGTGGGGGTTAAGAGATTAAAATGGCACCCCCACAAAAAAAAGGCCTTTTTGCAGTACATTTCACAACCCCTCGCAGGCATGCGCTCTATCCAATCTGGATCATATTTGCCTGACATAAGGCCTCTTATGGTATGAATCCATAGAGCTCAATAACTTCACAGTGCTCAACACTATAGCGCCCCCTATCTATACCTTGAATATTGCAGTCTGGATTATTTATCTCCCACTTTGCCGGTATATTCTACACAATAAACCAAACAAAAAATGATATTACATATACATCATATTGTGTAAGATGTGGGCGTGGCCAGTGTAAACGTGTTCCTGAGAGCATCATTATTATGCATTCTTTGTCCCTTTGAGTTTTAAATGTAATCACTTATACACCAGATGGCCCTGAATCTTTTTACATGAACACAAAAATGATCCATGCTATAGCGCCCCCTGCTGCAAAGAGCAAGAGTTAGTAGACAGAGAGCACACAGGTTGTGTGTGAGGCCGAGGGGAGAGCAGGTTTGGGCGAGGGCCTACATCGCCGCTTGCGGCTTTAATTATTAGGCCCGAGCCAGGACTTTGTCCTGGTAAGGGACTATTGTTCTCCCCCGGTTTCTTGTTATTATTATTATTATTAGGCCCGAGCCAGGACTTAGTCCTGGTGAGGGACTATTGTTCTCCCCCGGTTTCTTGTTATTATTATTATTATTATTATTATTATTATTATTATAGTTACGCCTCTAAGATCCTGTTTTTCAGTGCCTTCCCGTGCAAAAGTACACGCAGAAATTGGCACAGTGATCAGAGTCGGCAAAAATTGCGTGTCAGTGGGCGACATGCACACGCCCAAAACAAAATGGCTCCACAGCGCCCCCTCAAAGTTGACCTCCATTCATTTGGGGACATGCATTTTTGGCATAGGCCAATCCCCTTTGGCCCAGTGATAGAGCACATGGAGAGAGTCACAAAACATAATTATAGCTCCACCCTCTGACCAACAGGAAGTCGGCCATCTTGGATTGAAATCCTGGAGAAGAAATCTCTCACCAGATGTTTCAATGTACTACTCCTTGGTTTCTCTGCAGAATAAGCTCAAACATGGCTCAATAGAATCTAGAGAAATTGAGCTACAACTGCAAGCCAGCTTTTTTTGATAACGTTTACACTTTTCACATAGCGCCCCCACAAAAAACATGCTTTTTTCCCGTACCTTGGACAACCCCTCGCAGGCATGCGCTCTATACAATCTGGATCATATTTGGCTGACATAAGGCCTCTTATCGTATGAATCCATAAAGCTCAATAACTTCACGGTGCTCACCAGTATAGCGCCACCTATCTATACCTTGAACATTTTAGTTTGTACGATTTATATGAAACGTTGCAGATATATTCTACACATTAAATCGAACACAAAAATATATTACATGTGTTTGATATTTTCGAAGGTGTGGGCGTGGCAATGACGCACAGGAAGTCGGCCATTTTCACTTTTAACCTCTTAACTCCCACCTGAACCAAGTAAATCTTCTTTGTGTGCTGTGTTTTCACCTGCACTTACGTCTCATTTCTGTAACTGTGTTTTTGACGCTTTTTTTCCAGAAGCTTTAAGATATGGGTCAAGACGAACTGGAGAAAATGTGCTCGGTTAAAGTGGGGGTTAAGAGATTAAAATGGCACCCCCACAAAAAAAAGGCCTTTTTGCAGTACATTTCACAACCCCTCGCAGGCATGCGCTCTATCCAATCTGGATCATATTTGCCTGACATAAGGCCTCTTATGGTATGAATCCATAGAGCTCAATAACTTCACAGTGCTCAACACTATAGCGCCCCCTATCTATACCTTGAATATTGCAGTCTGGATTATTTATCTCCCACTTTGCCGGTATATTCTACACAATAAACCAAACAAAAAATGATATTACATATACATCATATTGTGTAAGATGTGGGCGTGGCCAGTGTAAACGTGTTCCTGAGAGCATCATTATTATGCATTCTTTGTCCCTTTGAGTTTTAAATGTAATCACTTATACACCAGATGGCCCTGAATCTTTTTACATGAACACAAAAATGATCCATGCTATAGCGCCCCCTGCTGCAAAGAGCAAGAGTTAGTAGACAGAGAGCACACAGGTTGTGTGTGAGGCCGAGGGGAGAGCAGGTTTGGGCGAGGGCCTACATCGCCGCTTGCGGCTTTAATTATTAGGCCCGAGCCAGGACTTAGTCCTGGTGAGGGACTATTGTTCTCCCCCGGTTTCTTGTTATTATTATTATTATTATTATTATTATTATTATTATAGTTACGCCTCTAAGATCCTGTTTTTCAGTGCCTTCCCGTGCAAAAGTACACGCAGAAATTGGCACAGTGATCAGAGTCGGCAAAAATTGCGTGTCAGTGGGCGACATGCACACGCCCAAAACAAAATGGCTCCACAGCGCCCCCTCAAAGTTGACCTCCATTCATTTGGGGACATGCATTTTTGGCATAGGCCAATCCCCTTTGGCCCAGTGATAGAGCACATGGAGAGAGTCACAAAACATAATTATAGCTCCACCCTCTGACCAACAGGAAGTCGGCCATCTTGGATTGAAATCCTGGAGAAGAAATCTCTCACCAGATGTTTCAATGTACTACTCCTTGGTTTCTCTGCAGAATAAGCTCAAACATGGCTCAATAGAATCTAGAGAAATTGAGCTACAACTGCAAGCCAGCTTTTTTTGATAACGTTTACACTTTTCACATAGCGCCCCCACAAAAAACATGCTTTTTTCCCGTACCTTGGACAACCCCTCGCAGGCATGCGCTCTATACAATCTGGATCATATTTGGCTGACATAAGGCCTCTTATCGTATGAATCCATAAAGCTCAATAACTTCACGGTGCTCACCAGTATAGCGCCACCTATCTATACCTTGAACATTTTAGTTTGTACGATTTATATGAAACGTTGCAGATATATTCTACACATTAAATCGAACACAAAAATATATTACATGTGTTTGATATTTTCGAAGGTGTGGGCGTGGCAATGACGCACAGGAAGTCGGCCATTTTCACTTTTAACCTCTTAACTCCCACCTGAACCAAGTAAATCTTCTTTGTGTGCTGTGTTTTCACCTGCACTTACGTCTCATTTCTGTAACTGTGTTTTTGACGCTTTTTTTCCAGAAGCTTTAAGATATGGGTCAAGACGAACTGGAGAAAATGTGCTCGGTTAAAGTGGGGGTTAAGAGATTAAAATGGCACCCCCACAAAAAAAAGGCCTTTTTGCAGTACATTTCACAACCCCTCGCAGGCATGCGCTCTATCCAATCTGGATCATATTTGCCTGACATAAGGCCTCTTATGGTATGAATCCATAGAGCTCAATAACTTCACAGTGCTCAACACTATAGCGCCCCCTATCTATACCTTGAATATTGCAGTCTGGATTATTTATCTCCCACTTTGCCGGTATATTCTACACAATAAACCAAACAAAAAATGATATTACATATACATCATATTGTGTAAGATGTGGGCGTGGCCAGTGTAAACGTGTTCCTGAGAGCATCATTATTATGCATTCTTTGTCCCTTTGAGTTTTAAATGTAATCACTTATACACCAGATGGCCCTGAATCTTTTTACATGAACACAAAAATGATCCATGCTATAGCGCCCCCTGCTGCAAAGAGCAAGAGTTAGTAGACAGAGAGCACACAGGTTGTGTGTGAGGCCGAGGGGAGAGCAGGTTTGGGCGAGGGCCTACATCGCCGCTTGCGGCTTTAATTATTAGGCCCGAGCCAGGACTTTGTCCTGGTAAGGGACTATTGTTCTCCCCCGGTTTCTTGTTATTATTATTATTATTATTATTATTATTATTATTATAGTTACGCCTCTAAGATCCTGTTTTTCAGTGCCTTCCCGTGTAAAAGTACACGCAGAAATTGGCACAGTGATCAGAGTCGGCAAAAATTGCGTGTCAGTGGGCGACATGCACACGCCCAAAACAAAATGGCTCCACAGCGCCCCCTCAAAGTTGACCCCCATTCTTTTGGGGACAGTCATTTTTGGTGTAGGCCAATCCCCTTTGGCACAGTGATAGAGCACATGGAGAGAGTCACAAAACATAATTATAGCTCCGCCCTCTGACCAACAGGAAGTCGGCCATCTTGGATTGAAATCCTGGAGAAGAAATCTCTCACCAGATGTTTAAATGTACTACTCCTTGGTTTTTCTGCAGAATAAGCTCAAACATGGCTCAATAGAATCTAGAGAAATGGAGCTACATTTTCAAGCCAGCTTTTTTTGATAACGTTTACAGTTTTCACATAGCGCCCCCACAAAAAACATGCTTTTTTCCCGTACCTTCGACAACCCCTCGCAGGCATGCGCTCTATCCAATCTGGATCATATTTGGTTGACATGAGGCCTCTTATGGTATGGATCCATAGAGCTCAATAACTGCACGGTGCTCGCCACTATAGCGCCACCTATCTATACCTTGAAACATTTAGTTTGTACAATTTATATGAAACGTTGCAGGTATATTCTACACATTAAATCGAACACAAAAATATATTACATGTGTTTTATATTTTCGAAGGTGTGGGCGTGGCAATGACGCACAGGAAGTCGGCCATTTTCACTTTCAACCTCTTAACTCCCACCTGAACCAAGTACACTTCTTTGTGTGCTGTGTTTTCACCTGCACTTACGTCTCATTTCTGTAACTGTTTTTGACGCTTTTTTTCAAGAAGCTTTAAGATATGGGTCAAGACGAACTGGCGAAAATGTGCTCGGTTAAAGTGGGGGTTAACAGATTAAAATGGCACCCCCACAGAAAAAATGCCTTTTTGCAGTACATTTCACAAGCCCTCGCAGGCATGCGCTCTATCCAATCTGGATCATATTTGGCTGACATAAGGCAACTCACGGTCTGAACAGGTAGAGCTCAATAACTGCACAGTGCTCAACACTATAGCGCCTCCTATCTATACCTTGAATATTGCAGTCTGGATTATTTATCTCCCACTTTGCCGGTATATTCTACACAATAAACCAAACAAAAAATGATATTACATATACATCATATTGTGTAAGATGTGGGCGTGGCCAGTGTAAACGTGTTCCTGAGAGCATCATTATTATGCATTCTTTGTCCCTTTGAGTTTTAAATGTAATCACGTATACACCAGATGGCCCTGAATCTTTTTACATGAACACAAAAATGATCCATGCTATAGCGCCCCCTGCTGCAAAGAGCAAGAGTTAGTAGACAGAGAGCACACAGGTTGTGTGTGAGGCCGAGGGGAGAGCAGGTTTGGGCGAGAGCGGGGGCGGAAGCAAAGGAGGCGGTCGCAAGGGGGGCTGCGCCAGGGGCGAGGGCCTACATCGCCGCTTGCGGCTTTAATTATTATTATTATTATTATAGTTACGCCTCTAAGATCCTGTTTTTCAGTGCCTTCCCGTGCAAAAGTACACGCAGAAATTGGCACAGTGATCAGAGTCGGCAAAAATTGCGTGTCAGTGGGCGACATGCACACGCCCAAAACAAAATGGCTCCACAGCGCCCCCTCAAAGTTGACCCCCATTCTTTTGGGGACATGCATTTTTGGTGTAGGCCAATCCCCTTTGGCACAGTGATAGAGCACATGGAGAGAGTCACAAAACATAATTATAGCTCCGCCCTCTGACCAACAGGAAGTCGGCCATCTTGGATTGAAATCCTGGAGAAGAAATCTCTCACCAGATGTTTAAATGTACTACTCCTTGGTTTTTCTGCAGAATAAGCTCAAACATGGCTCAATAGAATCTAGAGAAATGGAGCTACATTTTCAAGCCAGCTTTTTTTGATAACGTTTACAGTTTTCACATAGCGCCCCCACAAAAAACATGCTTTTTTCCCGTACCTTCGACAACCCCTCGCAGGCATGCGCTCTATCCAATCTGGATCATATTTGGTTGACATGAGGCCTCTTATGGTATGGATCCATAGAGCTCAATAACTGCACGGTGCTCGCCACTATAGCGCCACCTATCTATACCTTGAAACATTTAGTTTGTACAATTTATATGAAACGTTGCAGGTATATTCTACACATTAAATCGAACACAAAAATATATTACATGTGTTTTATATTTTCGAAGGTGTGGGCGTGGCAATGACGCACAGGAAGTCGGCCATTTTCACTTTCAACCTCTTAACTCCCACCTGAACCAAGTACACTTCTTTGTGTGCTGTGTTTTCACCTGCACTTACGTCTCATTTCTGTAACTGTTTTTGACGCTTTTTTTCAAGAAGCTTTAAGATATGGGTCAAGACGAACTGGCGAAAATGTGCTCGGTTAAAGTGGGGGTTAACAGATTAAAATGGCACCCCCACAGAAAAAATGCCTTTTTGCAGTACATTTCACAAGCCCTCGCAGGCATGCGCTCTATCCAATCTGGATCATATTTGGCTGACATAAGGCAACTCACGGTCTGAACAGGTAGAGCTCAATAACTGCACAGTGCTCAACACTATAGCGCCTCCTATCTATACCTTGAATATTGCAGTCTGGATTATTTATCTCCCACTTTGCCGGTATATTCTACACAATAAACCAAACAAAAAATGATATTACATATACATCATATTGTGTAAGATGTGGGCGTGGCCAGTGTAAACGTGTTCCTGAGAGCATCATTATTATGCATTCTTTGTCCCTTTGAGTTTTAAATGTAATCACGTATACACCAGATGGCCCTGAATCTTTTTACATGAACACAAAAATGATCCATGCTATAGCGCCCCCTGCTGCAAAGAGCAAGAGTTAGTAGACAGAGAGCACACAGGTTGTGTGTGAGGCCGAGGGGAGAGCAGGTTTGGGCGAGAGCGGGGGCGGAAGCAAAGGAGGCGGTCGCAAGGGGGGCTGCGCCAGGGGCGAGGGCCTACATCGCCGCTTGCGGCTTTAATTATTATTATTATTATTATAGTTACGCCTCTAAGATCCTGTTTTTCAGTGCCTTCCCGTGCAAAAGTACACGCAGAAATTGGCACAGTGATCAGAGTCGGCAAAAATTGCGTGTCAGTGGGCGACATGCACACGCCCTAAACAAAATGGCTCCACAGCGCCCCCTCAAAGTTGACCCCCATTCTTTTGGGGACATGCATTTTTGGCATAGGCCAATCCCCTTTGGCACAGTGATAGAGCACATGGAGATGGTCACAAAACATAATTGTAGCTCCGCCCTCTGACCAACAGGAAGTCGGCCATCTTGGATTGAAATCCTGGAGAAGAAATCTCTCACCAGATGTTTCAATGTACTACTCCTTGGTTTTTCTGCAGAATAAGCTCAAACATGGCTCAATAGAATCTAGAGAAATGGAGCTACATTTTCAAGCCAGCTTTTTTTGATAACGTTTACACTTTTCACATAGCGCCCCCACAAAAAACGTGCTTTTTTCCCGTACCTTGGACAACCCCTCGCAGGCATGCGCTCTATCCAATCTGGATCATATTTGGCTGACATAAGGCCTCTTATGGTATGAATCCATAGAGCTCAATAATTGCACGGTGCTCACCACTATAGCGCCACCTATCTATACCTTGAAACATTTAGTTTGTACAATTTATATGAAACTTTGCAGGTATATTCTACACATTAAATCGAACACAAAAATATATTACATGTGTTTGATATTTTCTAAGGTGTGGGCGTGGCAATGACGCACAGGATGTCGGCCATTTTCACTTTTAACCTCTTAACTCCCACCTGAACCAAGTGCATTTCTTTGTGTGCTGTGGTTTTATCTGCACTTACGTCTCATTTCTGTAACTGTGTTTTTGACGCTTTTTTTCAAGAAGCTTTAAGACATGGGTCAAGACGAACTGGAGAAAATGTGCTCGGTTAAAGTGGGGGTTAAGAGATTAAAATGGCACCCCCACAAAAAAAAGGCCTTTTTGCAGTACATTTCACAACCCCTCGCAGGCATGCGCTCTATCCAATCTGGATCATATTTGCCTGACATAAGGACACTCACGGTCTGAACAGATAGAGCTCAATAACTTCACAGTGCTCAACACTATAGCGCCACCTATCTATACCTTGAATATTGCAGTCTGGATTATTTATCTCCCACTTTGCCGGTATATTCTACACAATAAACTAAACAAAAAATTATATTACATATACATCATATTGTGTAAGATGTGGGCGTGGCCAGTGTAAACGTGTTCCTGAGAGCATCATTATTATGCATTCTTTGTCCCTTTGAGTTTTAAATGTTATCACTTATACACCAGATGGCCCTGAATCTTTTTACATGAACACAAAAATGATCCATGCTATAGCGCCCCCTGCTGCAAAGAGCAAGAGTTAGTAGACAGAGAGCACACAGGTTGTGTGTGAGGCCGAGGGGAGAGCAGGTGTGGGCGAGATCGGGGGCGGTTGCAAAGGAGGCGGTCGCAAGGGGGGGCGGCGCCAGGGGCGAGGGCCTACATCGCCGCTTGCGGCTTTAATTATTATTATTATTATTATAGTTACGCCTCTAAGATCCTGTTTTTCAGTGCCTTCCCGTGTAAAAGTACACGCAGAAATTGGCACAGTGATCAGAGTCGGCAAAAATTGCGTGTCAGTGGGCGACATGCACACGCCCAAAACAAAATGGCTCCACAGCGCCCCCTCAAAGTTGACCCCCATTCTTTTGGGGACAGTCATTTTTGGTGTAGGCCAATCCCCTTTGGCACAGTGATAGAGCACATGGAGAGAGTCACAAAACATAATTATAGCTCCGCCCTCTGACCAACAGGAAGTCGGCCATCTTGGATTGAAATCCTGGAGAAGAAATCTCTCACCAGATGTTTAAATGTACTACTCCTTGGTTTTTCTGCAGAATAAGCTCAAACATGGCTCAATAGAATCTAGAGAAATGGAGCTACATTTTCAAGCCAGCTTTTTTTGATAACGTTTACAGTTTTCACATAGCGCCCCCACAAAAAACATGCTTTTTTCCCGTACCTTCGACAACCCCTCGCAGGCATGCGCTCTATCCAATCTGGATCATATTTGGTTGACATGAGGCCTCTTATGGTATGGATCCATAGAGCTCAATAACTGCACGGTGCTCGCCACTATAGCGCCACCTATCTATACCTTGAAACATTTAGTTTGTACAATTTATATGAAACGTTGCAGGTATATTCTACACATTAAATCGAACACAAAAATATATTACATGTGTTTTATATTTTCGAAGGTGTGGGCGTGGCAATGACGCACAGGAAGTCGGCCATTTTCACTTTCAACCTCTTAACTCCCACCTGAACCAAGTACACTTCTTTGTGTGCTGTGTTTTCACCTGCACTTACGTCTCATTTCTGTAACTGTTTTTGACGCTTTTTTTCAAGAAGCTTTAAGATATGGGTCAAGACGAACTGGCGAAAATGTGCTCGGTTAAAGTGGGGGTTAACAGATTAAAATGGCACCCCCACAGAAAAAATGCCTTTTTGCAGTACATTTCACAAGCCCTCGCAGGCATGCGCTCTATCCAATCTGGATCATATTTGGCTGACATAAGGCAACTCACGGTCTGAACAGGTAGAGCTCAATAACTGCACAGTGCTCAACACTATAGCGCCTCCTATCTATACCTTGAATATTGCAGTCTGGATTATTTATCTCCCACTTTGCCGGTATATTCTACACAATAAACCAAACAAAAAATGATATTACATATACATCATATTGTGTAAGATGTGGGCGTGGCCAGTGTAAACGTGTTCCTGAGAGCATCATTATTATGCATTCTTTGTCCCTTTGAGTTTTAAATGTAATCACGTATACACCAGATGGCCCTGAATCTTTTTACATGAACACAAAAATGATCCATGCTATAGCGCCCCCTGCTGCAAAGAGCAAGAGTTAGTAGACAGAGAGCACACAGGTTGTGTGTGAGGCCGAGGGGAGAGCAGGTTTGGGCGAGAGCGGGGGCGGAAGCAAAGGAGGCGGTCGCAAGGGGGGCTGCGCCAGGGGCGAGGGCCTACATCGCCGCTTGCGGCTTTAATTATTATTATTATTATTATTATAGTTACGCCTCTAAGATCCTGTTTTTCAGTGCCTTCCCGTGCAAAAGTACACGCAGAAAATGGCACAGTGATCAGAGTCGGCAAAAATTGCGTGTCAGTGGGCGACATGCACACGCCCAAAACAAAATGGCTCCACAGCGCCCCCTCAAAGTTGACCCCCATTCTTTTGGGGACATGCATTTTTGGCGTAAGCCAATCCCCTTTGGCCCAGCGATAGAGCGCATGGAGAGAGTCACAAAACATCATTATAGCTCCGCCCTCTGACCAACAGGAAGTCGGCCATCTTGGATTGAAATCCTGGAGAAGAAATCTCTCACCAGATGTTTCAATGTACTACTCCTTGGTTTCTCTGCAGAATAAGCTCTAACATGGCTCAATAGAATCTAGAGAAATTGAGCTACAACTTCAAGCCAGCTTTTTTTGATAACGTTTACAGTTTTCACATAGCGCCCCCACAAAAAACATGCTTTTTTCCCGTACCTTCGACAACCCCTCGCAGGCATGCACTCTATACAATCTGGATCATATTTGGCTGACATAAGGCCTCTTATGGTATGAATCCATAAAACTCAATAACTTCACGGTGCTCACCAGTATAGCGCCACCTATGTATACCTTGAACATTTTAGTTTGTACGATTTATATGAAACGTTGCAGGTATATTCTACACATGAAATCGAACACAAAAATATATTACATGTGTTTGATATTTTCAAAGGTGTGGGCGTGGCAATGACGCACAGGAAGTCGGCCATTTTCACTTTTAACCTCTTAACTCCCACCTGAACCAAGTGCATTTCTTTGTGTGCTGTGTTTTCACCTGCACTTACGTCTCATTTCTGTAACTGTGTTTTTGACGCTTTTTTTCAAGCAGCTTTAAGATATGGGTCAAGACGAACTGGAGAAAATGTACTCGGTTAAAGTGGGGGTTAAGAGATTACAATGGCACCCCCACAAAAAAAATGCCTTTTTGCAGTACATTTCACAAAACCTCGCAGGCATGCGCTCTATCCAATCTGGATCATATTTGCCTGACATAAGGCCTCTTATGGTATGAATCCATAGAGCTCAATAACTTCACAGTGCTCAACACTATAGCGCCCCCTATCTATACCTTGAATATTGCAGTCTGGATTATTTATCTCCCACTTTGCCGGTATATTCTACACAATAAACTAAACAAAAAATGATATATTACATATACATCATATTGTGTAAGATGTGGGCGTGGCCAGGGTAAACGTGTTCCTGAGAGCATCATTATTACCCATGATCACTGGCACATTCTTTGTCCCTTTGAGTTTTAAATGTCATCACTTATACACCAGATGGCCCTGAATCTTTTTACATGAACACAAAAATGATCCATAGCGCCCCCTGCTCTAAAGACCAAGAGTTAACAGACAGAGAGCACACAGGTTGTGTGTGAGGCCGAGGGGAGAGCAGGTTTGGGCGAGAGCGGGGGGCGGTAGCAAAGGAGGCGGTCGCAAGGGGGGGCTGCGCCAGGGGCGAGGGCCTACATCGCCGCTTGCGGCTTTAATTATTATTTTTAGGCCCGAGCGGCCTGCCGTAGCAAGGGCCTATTGTAATCGCAACGCAGTGCGCGCAGCGCACTGAACCTAGGTGCGCGGAGCGCACGAAAACAGCGCGAAGCGCTGTCCCCATGTCAAACGTAAACTCACCGTGTAAAACAGTGACTGCCCACACCTCTGGTGTGGGCCCTTATACTTATAATTGAATGAAAATGAATGGGGGTATATGGCCAACTGTCATACGGAGGTGGATGACGAGCGCGAAGCGCTCGTCATCCACCTCCGAGCCCCACGGGTGCGTGGGGGAAGTCGAAAGCTTTCCAAAAATGTATAATATGTTGTAGTCGCGAAAGCGACTATATTGTTTTTGCAGGAAATATTATTATTCTTTCTTTCTTTCTTTCTTTCTTTCTTTCTTCTTCTGCTCTTTGAGCAGGAATTTGACCCCCTGAACATAGTCGAAAACTCACCAAACTTTGCCCAAAATTCAGGTCCGGTGAAAAATTAATTAAAATGTGTGTTTCGTTTTGGGGAAATAAAAAATGGCGCGACAGCGCCACCTACAAAAGTGAAAATACATTGCGCCTATGGGGAGGGGGCCAACATAAACGTTGTCATAGAGCGACGAGATTCGGTACAGACATTCGTCATGTGACGACAACCAAAAAACATTATTGTGGCCACGCCCCCAAACAAACCGGAAGTCCGCCATTTTGACAGGAAGTCGGGAAAATGGTGAGTCAGCGTTTTCGCTGACGTCGCATTTTAACGAACTCCTCCTAGGGCGTTTCACCAAATGAGCCCAAAATCGCTCCAGTTCATCTCGAGATGTGGGGCATCAAAAGTTATCCAAATTTTTGGGCTAAGTTTCACGGTTTGTTTGCGGCGAAGCCGCAATCTTTACGAAGAATTTTGCCACTTATCGAAAACGACAAAATGCTCTAATTCGCACAAACGAACTCCGATTAAAAATCGGAAATATACATTTTATTGACCTTTGACCCCCGGACACAACCAATGTGAAAAAGTGAGATTTGGCGCGATAGCGCCCCCTCTAGGCCGAGAACAAAAAATGCATTATGGGAAAAAAATTAGTTTCTCGGAAATGAATAAAATTCGGCACAATAATAGCTGATGGCATCCCGATCCAAAAAGCCAATGAGACCCATACCGTATTTTGTACGGTGTTGCCATGGAGACGACCGAGGCTCGCCATGTTATTCCAATGGGACTGACCCGCATATCACACATTATACACAATTACAGCGTGTTAGCGCCCTCTGTGAGGAGCTTGTGGACAGTAGTCATTGAAGTACGGCCCGTCAAGGCCGTCCGATGCTGCTTGTGAAATGAAACAAATTTGGGGCGCGCTAGCGCCCTCTGCAGGTTGGAGCCATCATTCACATGGAGACGCTAAAAATCTCGTTTTGATGTTTACTCACAAACATTAATGGCCCATCAGGGCAATAAAATGTAGTGTGGCCACGTTGGCACCCTCGGTGGGTTATGGCTTGGCAATGGAGGCACTAAAGGAGGCCTCTATTACATGGTTGCTAGGCGACCAACAGGTGGTCGGCCATTTTGGGGAAAATCGAGTAATCAGCGCCGAAGGCGCCATTTCTCGCCTTTGCTCTTTTATTATCTCGACCTAGGGTGGCAGCGACATTATAACCACGTAGGGCGCGGCAGCGCCTCCCGGTTATTGCGGCGGCGTGCGGGAACCGGCGTCAACCGGCCAACGAACCCCCGCGAGGGCCTCTCGATGCCGCTTGCGGCTTTAATTAGGCCCGAGCGGCCTGCCGTAGCAAGGGCCTATTGTAATCGCAACGCAGTGCGCGCAGCGCACTGTACCGAGGTGCGCGGAGCGCACGAAAACAGCGCGAAGCGCTGTCCCCATGTCAACCGTAAACTCACCGTGTAAAACAGTGACTGCCCACACGTCTGGTGTGGGCCCTTATACTTGTAATTGCAGCAAAATGAATGGGGGTATATGGCCAACTGTCATACGGAGGTGGATGACGAGCGCGAAGCGCTCGTCATCCACCTCCGAGCCCCACGAGTGTGTGGGGGAAGTCAAAAGCTTTCCAAAAATGTATAATATGATGTAGTCGCGAAAGCGACTATATTGTTTTTGCAGGAAATATTATTATTATTTTTTTTCTTCTTCTTCTTCTTCTTCTTCTTCTGCTCTTTGAGCAGGAATTTGACCCCCTGAACATAGTTGAAAACTCACCAAACTTTGCCCAAAATTCAGATCCGGTGAAAAATTAATTAAAATGTGTGTTTCGTTTTGGGGAAATAAAAAATGGCGCGACAGCGCCACCTACAAAAGTGAAAATACATTGCGCCTATGGGGAGGGGGCCAACATAAACTTTGTCGCAGAGCGACGGGATTCGGTACAGACATTCGTCCTGTGAGGACAAACAAAATATATTATTGTGGCCACGCCCCCAGACAAACCGGAAGTCCGCCATTTTGACAGGAAGTCGGGAAAATGCTGAGTCAGCGTTTTCGCTGACGTCGCATTTTAACGAACTCCTCCTAGGGCGTTTCACCAAATGAGCCCAAAATCGCTCCACTTCATCTCGAGATGTGGGGCATCAAAAGTTATCCAAATTTTTTGGCTAAGTTTTACGGTTTGTTTGCGGCGAAGCCGCAATCTTTACGAAGATTTTTGCGACTTTCCGAAAACAACAAAATGCTCCCATTTGCACAAACGAACTCCGATTAAAAATCGGAAATATACATTTTATTGACCTTTCACCCCCGGACACAACAAATGTGAAAAAGTGACATTTGGCGCGATAGCGCCCCCTCCAGGCTGAGAAGAAAAAATGCATTATGGGAAAAAAATTAGTTTCTCGGAAATGGATAAAATTCGGCACAATAATAGCTGATGGCATCCCGATCCAAAAAGCCAATGAGACCCATACCGTATTTTGTACGGTGTTGCCATGGAGACGACCGAGGCTCGCCATGTTATTCCAATGGGACTGACCCGCATATCACACATTATACACATTACAGCTCGTTAGCGCCCTCTGTAATCTTCTTGTGAACAGTGGTAAATTGAAGTACGGCCCGTAAGGGCCATCCGATGCTGCTTGTGAAATAAAAAAGATTTGGGGCGCGATAGCGCCCTCTGCAGGTTGGGGCCATCATTCACATGGAGACGCTAAAAATCTCGTTTTGATGTTTACTCACAAAGATTAATGGCACATCAGGGCAATAAAATGTAGTGTGGCCACGTTGGCGCCCTCGGTGGGTTATGGCACGGCAATGGAGGCACTAAGGGAGGCCTCCATTACATGGTTGCTAGGCGACCAACAGGTGGTCGGCCATTTTGGGAAAAATCGAGTAATCAGCGCCGAAGGCGCCATTTCTCGCCTTTGCTCTTTTATAATCTCGACCTAGGGTGGCAGCGACGTTATAAACCACGTAGGGCGCGGCAGCGCCTCCCGGTTATTGCGGCGGCGTGCGGCAACCGGCGTCAACCGGCCAACGAACCCCCGCGAGGGCCTCTCGATGCCGCTTGCGGCTTTAATTTTTCTTCTTCTTCTTCTTTCTTCTGCTCTTTGAGCAGGAATTTGACCCCCTGAACGTAGTTGAAAACTCACCAAACTTTGCCCAAAATTCAGGTCCGGTGAAAAATTAATTAAAATGTGTGTTTCGTTTTGGGGAAATAAAAAATGGCGCGACAGCGCCACCTACAAAAGTGAAAATACATTGCGCCTATGGGGAGGGGGCCAACATAAACTTTGTCGCAGAGCGACGGGATTCGGTACAGACATTCGTCCTGTGAGGACAAACAAAATATATTATTGTGGCCACGCCCCCAGACAAACCGGAAGTCCGCCATTTTGACAGGAAGTCGGGAAAATGCTGAGTCAGCGTTTTCGCTGACGTTGCATTTTAACGAACTCCTCCTAGGGCGTTTCACCAAATGAGCCCAAAATCGCTCCACTTCATCTCGAGATGTGGGGCATCAAAAGTTATCCAAATTTTTTGGCTAAGTTTTACGGTTTGTTTGCGGCGAAGCCGCAATCTTTACGAAGATTTTTGCGACTTTCCGAAAACAACAAAATGCTCCCATTTGCACAAACGAACTCCGATTAAAAATCGGAAATATACATTTTATTGACCTTTCACCCCCGGACACAACAAATGTGAAAAAGTGAGATTTGGCGCGATAGCGCCCCCTCTAGGCTGAGAAGAAAAAATGCATTATGGGAAAAAAATTAGTTTCTCGGAAATGGATAAAATTCGGCACAATAATAGCTGATGGCATCCCGATCCAAAAAGCCAATGAGACCCATACCGTATTTTGTACGGTGTTGCCATGGAGACGACCGAGGCTCGCCATGTTATTCCAATGGGACTGACCCGCATATCACACATTATACACATTACAGCGCGTTAGCGCCCTCTGTCAGGAGCTTGTGGACAGTAGTCATTGAAGTACGGCCCATTAGGGCCGTCCGATGCTGCTTGTGAAATAAAAAAGATTTGGGGCGCGCTAGCGCCCTCTGCAGGTTGGAGCCATCATTCACATGGAGACGCTAAAAATCTCGTTTTGATGTTTACTCACAAAGATTAATGGCACATCAGGGCAATAAATAAATAAAATTGGTACACGCGTGCGTCAGGACTGTCCGAACAAAAAAGTACATTACATGGTTTCTAGGCAACCGACAGGAGGTCGGCCATTTTGGGAAAAATAGAGTAATCAGCGCCGAAGGCGCCATTTCTTGCCTTTGCTCTTTTATAAACCCCACCGAGGGTGGCAGCGACATTATAAGCAGGTAGGGCGCGGCAGCGCCTCCCGGTTATTGCGGCGGCGTGCGGGAAACGGCGTCAACCGGCCAACGAACCCCCGCGAGGGCCTCTCGATGCCGCTTGCGGCTTTAATTAGGCCCGAGCGGCCTGCCGTAGCAAGGGCCTATTGTAATCGCAACGCAGTGCGCGCAGCGCACTGTACCTAGGTGCGCGGAGCGCACGAAAACAGCGCGAAGCGCTGTCCCCATGTCAAACGTAAACTCACCGTGTAAAACAGTGACTGCCCACACCTCTGGTGTGGGCCCTTATACTTATAATTGCAGCAAAATGAATGGGGGAATATGGCCAACTGTCATACGGAGGTGGATGACGAGCGCGAAGCGCTCGTCATCCACCTCCGAGCCCCACGGGTGTGTGGGGGAAGTCGAAAGCTTTAAAAAAATGCATAATATGTTGTAGTCGCGAAAGCGACTATATTGTTTTTGCAAGAAATATTATTATTCTTCTTTATTCTTCTTTCTTCTGCTCTTTGAGCAGGAATTTGACCCCCTGAACATAGTCAAAAACTCACCAAACTTTGCCCAAAATTCAGGTCCGGTGAAAAATTAATTAAAATGTGTGTTTCGTTTTGGGGAAATAAAAAATGGCGCGACAGCGCCACCTACAAAAGTGAAAATACATTGCGCCTATGGGGAGGGGGCCAACATAAACTTTGTCATAGAGCGACGGGATTCGGTACAGACATTCGTCATGTGACGACAACCAAAAAACATTATTGTGGCCACGCCCCCTGACAAACCGGAAGTCCGCCATTTTGACAGGAAGTCTGGAAAATGGTGAGTCAGCGTTTTCGCTGACGTCGCATTTTAACGAACTCCTCCTAGGGCGTTTCACCAAATGAGCCCAAAATCGCTCCAGCTCATCCCGAGATGTGGGGCATCAAAAGTTATCCAAATTTTTTGGCTACGTTTTACGGTTTGTTTGCGGCGAAGCCGCAATCTTTACGAAGAATTTTGTGACTTACCGAAAACAACAAAATGCTCCCATTTGCACAAATGAACTTCGATTAAAAATCGGAAATATACATTTTATTGACCTTTCACCCCCGGACACAACAAATGTGAAAAAGTGAGATTTGGCGCGATAGCGCCCCCTCTAGGCCGAGAACAAAAAATGCATTATGGGAAAAAAATTAGTTTCTCGGAAATTGATAAAATTCGGCACAATAATAGCTGATGGCATCCCGATCCAAAAAGCCAATAAGACCCATACCGTATTTTGTACGGTGTTGCCATGGAGACGATCAAGGCTCCCCATGTTAATCCAATAGGACTGACACACAAATATCACATTATACACAATTACAGCGCGCTAGCGCCCTCTGTCAGGAGCTTGTGGACAGTAGTAATTGAAGTACGGCCCGTCAAGGCCGTCCGATGCTGCTTGTGAAATAAAAAAGATTTGGGGCGCGCTAGCGCCCTCTGCAGGTTGGAGCCATCATTCACATGGAGACGCTAAAAATCTCATTTTGACGTTTACTCACAAAGATTAATGGCTCATCAGGGCAATAAAATGTAGTGTGGCCACGTTGGCGCACTCGGTGGGTTATGGCGCGGCAATGGAGGCACTAAGGGAGCCTCCATTACATGGTTGCTAGGCGACCAACAGGTGGTCGGCCATTTTGGGAAAAATCGAGTAATCAGCGCCGAAGGCGCCATTTCTCGCCTTTGCCTCTTTTATAATCTCGACCTAGGGTGGCAGCGACATTATAACCACGTAGGGCGCGGCAGCGCCTCCCGGTTATTGCGGCGGCGTGCGGCAACCGGCGTCAACCGGCCACCGCGTCCCGCGAGGGCCTCTCGATGCCGCTTGCGGCTTTAATTATTATTATTTTTCCTCTCCCCACCTTAACTCCTTTATCTTGTGATGAAAAGTCCTGAATTTTGGCACATCATTCTAAAATGTTAACCGCTCGAATCGTGCAATTTCGAAATTTTACATTTCAAAAAAATGGCGCGTCAGCGCCCCCTGGAAAACTAGATTACATTGCACGTATGGCGAGACCCGAAAAACGTACTTCGTCGTAGACGGAAAAAATTCGGCACAGTTATTGGTCACGTGAAGCCCAACAAAAAAACACATTACGCGGTTGCTAGGCAACCAACAGTATGGCGGCCATATTGGCCCGAAGAGGGAATTGGCGCCGAAGGCGCCATTTCATGCCCACGCATTTGAACGAACTCGTCCTAGGGCTTTAAACGCAGCGACTCCCCGTTCGCTCCAGATCATCTCCACATGTGGGACATCAAAAGTTATTAAAAACTTTTTAATAGGATTTTTGGTTTTGTCGTGGCAACGCCATGAATTTGGCGTCCGTTTTCGCCGCTCGCCGCCGTGTTCAAACAGCCGTAACTCGCACATACTTTGGCCGATTTGAGCGAAACTTGAATCGTTGGTCGAGTCGTCGACCCCGGATGTTCTGATATAGGACATTTGAAAATTGCCGCAATAGCGCCCCCTGCAGAGCACAAAATAAAAATGAATGGAGCCAAAAATTAAACTTTGTCGTAGATTCATGAAATTTGGTACACACATCCGTCACGTGATCCCGAACAAAAAATATATTGATGCCCCGCCCCTTTTCCCACCGTGTTGCCATGGCAACGACCCAATGTCAACTTTGCCGCAGCCAAACCAAAATTGGTACACGCGTGCGTCTTGACCATCCGAACAAAAAAGTACATTACATGGTTGCTAGGTGACCAACAGGAGGTCGGCCATTTTGGGAAAATCAGCGCCGAAGGCGCCATTTCTTTTGCCAGCTCTTTTATAAACTCCACCGAGGGTGGCAGCGACATTATAAGCAGGTAGGGCGCGGCAGCGCCTCCCGGTTATTGCGGCGGCGTGCGGGAACCGGCGTCAATCGGCCACCGCGGCCCGCGAGGGCCTCCCAATGCCGCTTGCGGCTTTAATTATTATTATTTTTCTTCTATCCGTGTTTTTTGGGAATAAATCGCCCAATCTTCGACGAAAACTCCCAATTTTTTGCCCAAAATTAGAAATCACGGCGATACACAGTGTCAAAAAGTTTCGTTACAAAAATCACAAAAATGGCGCGTCAGCGCCCCCTGGAAAATCAAGATTACATTGCGCCTATGGAGAGACACCGAAAAATCTGAAAATTTTAGTTCGTCATAGACGAAAAAAATTCGGCACAGTGATTGGTCACGGGAAGCCAAACAAAAAAACACATTACGCGGTTGCTAGGCAACCAACAGTATGGCGGCCATATTGGCCAGAAGAGGGACTTGGCGCCGAAGGCGCCATTTCATGCCCACGCATTTGAACGAACTCGTCCTAGGCCGTTGAACGCAGCGACTCCCCGTTCGCTCCAGATCATCTCCACATGTGGGACATCAAAAGTTATTAAAAACTTTTTAATAGCATTTTTGGTTTTGCCGTGGCAACGCCATGAATTTGGCGTCCGTTTTCGCCGCTCGCCGCCGTGTTCAAACAGTCATAACTCACACATACTTTGGCCGATTTGAACAAAATTTTAATCGTTGGTCGAGTCGTTGACCCTGGATGTTTTGATATAGGAAATTTGAAAATTGCCGCAATAGCGCCCCCTGCAGAGCACAAAATAAAAATTAATGGAGCCAAAAATTTAACTTTGTCGTAGATGCATGAAATTTGGTACAGACATCCGTCACGTGATCCCGAACAAAAAATATATTGATGCCCCGCCCCTTTTCCCACCGTGTTGCCATGGCAACGACCCAATGTCAACTTTGTCGTAGCCAAACCAAAATTGGTACACTCGTGCGTGATGACTGTCCCAACAAAAAAGTACATTACACGGTTGCTAGGCAACCAACAGGAGGTCAGCCATTTTGGGAAAAAAGGCCGAAGGCGCCATTTCTTTTGCCAGCTCTTTTATAAACTCCACCGAGGGTGGCGGCGACATTATAAATAGGTAGGGCGCGGCAGCGCCCCCCGGCTATTGTAAATTACATGGTTGCTAGGTGACCAACAGGAGGTCGGACATTTTGGGACTATCGGCGCCGAAGGCGCCAATCCTTGCCTTTGCTCTTTTATAAACTCCACCGAGGGTGGCAGCGACATTATAAGCAGGTATGGCGTGGCAGCGCCTCCCGGTTATTGCGGCGGCGTGCGGGAACCGGCGTCAATCGGCCACCGCGGCCCGCGAGGGCCTCCCAATGCCGCTTGCGGCTTTAATTTTTCTTCTTCTTCTTTCTTTCTTCTGCTCTTTGAGCAGGAATTTGACCCCCTGAACATAATCAAAAACTCACCAAACTTTGCCCAAAATTCAGATCCGGCGAAAAATTTATTAAAATGTGTGTTTCGTTTTGGGGAAATAAAAAATGGCGCCACAGCGCCACCTACAAAAGTGAAAATACATTGCGCCTATGGGGAGGGGGCCAACATAAACTTTGTCGTAGAGCGACGAGATTTGGTACAGACCTTCGTCCTGTGAGGACAAACAAAATATATTATTGTGGCCACGCCCCCAGACAAACCGGAAGTCCGCCATTTTGACAGGAAGTCGGGAAAATGCTGAGTCAGCGTTTTCGCTGACGTCGCATTTTAACGAACTCCTCCTAGGGCGTTTCACCAAATGAGCCCAAAATCGCTCCAGCTCATCCCGAGATGTGGGGCATCAAAAGTTATCCAAATTTTTTGGCTAAGTTTTATGGTTTGTTTGCGGCGAAGCCGCAATCTTTACGAATAATTTTGCGACTTACCGAAAACAACAAAATGCTCCCATTTGCACAAACGAACTCCGATTAAAAATCGGAAATATACATTTTATTGACCTTTCACCCCCGGACACAACAAATGTGAAAAAGTGAGATTTGGCGCGATAGCGCCCCCTCTAGGCCGAGAACAAAAAATGCATTATGGGAAAAAAATTAGTTTCTCGGAAATTGATAAAATTCGGCACAATAATAGCTGATGGCATCCCGATCCAAAAAGCCAATGAGACCCATACCGTATTTTGTACGGTGTTGCCATGGAGACGACCGAGGCTCGCCATGTTATTCCAATGGGACTGACCCGCATATCACACATTATACACAATTACAGCTCGTTAGCGCCCTCTGTGAGGAGCTTGTGGACAGTAGTGATTGAAGTACGGCCCGTCAGGGCCGTCCGATGCTGCTTGTGAAATAAAAAAGATTTGGGGCGCGCTAGCGCCCTCTGCAGGTTGGAGCCATCATTCACATGGAGACGCTAAAAATCTCGTTTTGATGTTTACTCACAAAGATTAATGGCTCATCAGGGCAATAAAATGTAGTGTGGCCACGTTGGCGCCCTCGGTAGGGTTATGGCGCGGCAATGGAGGCACTAAGGGAGGCCTCCATTACATGGTTGCCAGGCGACCGACAGGAGGTCGGCCATTTTGGGAAAAATCGAGCAATCAGCGCCGAAGGCGCCATTTCTCGCCTTTGCTCTTTTATAATCTCGACCTAGGGTGGCAGCGACATTATAACCACGTAGGGCGCGGCAGCGCCTCCCGGTTATTGCGGCGGCGTGCGGGAACCGGCGTCAACCGGCCAACGAACCCCCGCGAGGGCCTCTCGATGCCGCTTGCGGCTTTAATTTTTTTTCTTCTTCTTCTTCTTTCTTTCTTCTGCTCTTTGAGCAGGAATTTGCACCCCTGAACATAATCAAAAACTCACCAAACTTTGCCCAAAATTCAGATCCGGCGAAAAATTATTTAAAATGTGTGTTTCGTTTTGGGGAAATAAAAAATGGCGCGACAGCGCCACCTACAAAAGTGAAAATACATTGCGCCTATGGGGAGGGGGCCAACATAAACTTTGTCGCAGAGCGACGGGATTCGGTACAGACCTTCGTCCTGTGAGGACAAACAAAATATATTATTGTGGCCACGCCCCCAGACAAACCGGAAGTCCGCCATTTTGACAGGAAGTCGGGAAAATGCTGAGTCAGCGTTTTTGCTGACGTCGCATTTTAACGAACTCCTCCTAGGGCGTTTCACCAAATGAGCCCAAAATCGCTCCACTTCATCTCGAGATGTGGGGCATCAAAAGTTATCCAAATTTTTTGGCTAACTTTTACGGTTTGTTTGCGGCGAAGCCGCAATCTTTACGAAGAATTTTGCGACTTTCCGAAAACATCAAAATGCTCCCATTCGCACAAACTAACTCCGATTAAAAATCGGAAATATACATTTTATTGACCTTTCACCCCCGGACACAACAAATGTTAAAAACTGAAATTTGGCGCGATAGCGCCCCCTCTAGGCCGAGAACAAAAAATGCATTATGGGAAAAAAATTAGTTTCTCGGAAATTGATAAAATTCGGCACAATAATAGCTGATGGCATCCTGATCCAAAAAGCCAATGAGACCCATACCGTATTTTGTACGGTGTTGCCATGGAGACGCCCGAGGCTCCCCATGTTAAACCAATGGGACTGACACAAAAATCTCACATTATACACAATTACAGCGCGCTAGCGCCCCCTGTAAGGAGCTTGTGGACAGTAGTCATTGAAGTACGGCCCGCCGGAGCCGTCCGATGCTGCTTGTGAAATAAAAAAGATTTGGGGCGCGCTAGCGCCCTCTGCAGGTTGGAGCCATCATTCACATGGAGACGCTAAAAATCTCGTTTTGATGTTTACTCAAAGATTAATGACACATCAGGCCAATAAAATGTAGTGTGGCCACGTTGGCGCCCTCGGTAGGGTTATGGCACGGCAATGGAGGCACTAAGGGAGGCCTCCATTACATGGTTGCTAGGCGACCAACAGGTGGTCGGCCATTTTGGGAAAAAACGAGTAATCAGCGCCGGAGGCGCCATTTCTCGCCTTTGCTCTTTTATAATCTCGACCTAGGGTGGCAGCGACATTATAACCACGTAGGGCGCGGCAGCGCCTCCCGGTTATTGCGGCGGCATGCGGGAACCGGCGTCAACCGGCCACCGCGACCCGCGAGGGCCTCTCGATGCCGCTTGCGGCTTTAATTTAGATTGTAACTGTAACAGGTCATGCTGTATCGTCGTCTATACTGTCACTTTAATAAAAACACACACAAAAAAAACACTACAATCTATGTCGCTCAGATTTGTATGTTTGTGTTGGCTCTCAGTCGTCCTACGATACATCACAATGTATGATGTAATCCGTGAGTGTGTTTACATGCGCTCAGGTTTACCGGTTACCATTGGGAGTTTTTAATGTTCTGGTTTTGTCTTGAATGATATTATATTATCTGATTCTAGAAACCCGATCAGTTTCCCGGTAATAAGAAACCTGGATTCTCCGGCTGTGATTCCCCAACAGTAACCAGGGTATAACGGCATGTATACGCCATTTCCCAGTTACACGCAACCTATTCTTGCACATGCTCCATTAATTGTAAACAAACATGACGGCAGTGAGTAGGAAGAGCTTTTAAGAGTTTATTTTTTTTGCCGTGATAGAACTAAAAGTAGTCAATATTTTAATTGGAAAGAAGCTTTGTAATGTGGATTCAGGTCAAACTGTCACTGATCATTTTAAGGCGTCTGGTTTTCCTTGGCACACGTTCAGCAGGAGTGTGAAGATGATGGAAAACCTTGAAAAAACCAATAGAGGCTATCGATGAACTCCACTCTCTGCCTCCAGTCTCGACTTTAACCTTCCCCCCAGTGCTCCCTGGTCCAATTACTGGCAAAGACAGACCCAGGACGAGTAAAGGGAACAAATGAGCACAATCTGCCGCCTGCCATAGCTTTACGTTAGTGGATGTGCAAGATATTTTCCCCAAAGCTGGCATTCAAAACAACAAGCCTCGAAATAGGCCACAGCGTTAAAAGCATATTTGTGCTTTTCATATTTCCGTCGTATCTGCTCAAACATATAATTTATGCGTCTGCGCCGGTGTAGCCTCAGTATGAGAAGCCGAGATTCCTTATTTGCTCATAAACGGGGGATTTGAGTTTCCCAATTTCACAGGAACATATAAACACCATATCCCCAAAAAGTGACCATAACCGGACTATGCTAATGACCGGAATACCAGAGCACATGTAAACGCACCTTCATCCACCTGGTTCTGATCCTGACCATGGTTAAACCAGCGCACAGTTGCTATTACTGATCATTCTTTCTTCATCGCTTTATTTTTCACCAACTACATTTAAAGTAAGTGCTTTATTGTCATTGTACAAGCGTACAACGAAATAGTGTTCAGGTGTTAGTCCTGAGCTGCTGCGGCTGAGCCGCTGCCACTGTGTCAACCTGACCCGCATGAACTTGGAGGTCGGGGAAACTGTAGCACTCGGAAGAAACCTGGCTGGCTGCCCTCTGTCTCCTCTGATCCTCTGAAACGGTGCCGTGCCTCTTGTGTTTGTCCCTGTTTCAGAGCGTGGGGTCCTGCACTGGTCAGCTCCACCTCCTCCTTCCTCTTCATCCTGCAGCTCCCTCTGCTCCACAGCAGTCTTTCACCATCTCTCGTTTGTCCTTCCTTGTTTCCTGTAGCTCCTCTTGTGACGCCTCCTCTGTGCTGCAGGGGGGGCTCTTGGAGCCTCTTCAGTGTCTCAGAAGAAGAAATGTGTAGGTCTCAAATGGGTTTAGCTGATAAGCTAGCATTTTGTTTACCTTTAAAAAGCTGATTTCTTCAGGACGATTTTAGACTCTCAAAGTAAACAAATCCACCAAACCTCCACAAAAAAACAGCAAAGACGAACAAAAGTATCCAGAAAAACAATGTGGAACACAGAAACCACACATGCAGGTCGCAGAAAAAGGTGAAACATTAAGTTGTACCAGGAGGGAGGGAGGTTTCTTCCTGTTTTCACATCACAACTCAAAAAAAGGACCTGAAATATACTCACTGAAATATTTCACTTCATTCACACCGTTTGGAGTAATCCTCAGGTAATCCTACTATTGGCTGCAAGCTGAACGTTATTTGTGAGTTCACAAACACAAGAATGTGTCTGTTTGAGAGCCAAACTAAAAGTGGTTTGGGCCAAATAGTTAATTAACAAGTGGCAACACAAGGTATGCTGTTACTTACTGTACTGGCAAACACACAACATTTTAAAACTATATATTTAATGGATTTGTGGTGTACTTAAATCAGCAGCAAATGATGCCCTCACTGAACGAGTCAAGCCGCAGCGATCCAAGACTGTTATCAGTGCTAATGTTACTGGAACCGCAATATCAATCTGGCTCTTGAGGCAAATCGAATACACTGACACAAAGTGTTTAAAAAAAACAAAAAACAAAGGTATTCCCACTGCTGCCTAAAGAGGGAGCTCTATGGAAAATTCACCAGCCCAGGCCGCTGTGTTACACTTACACAGACATTATTTCAAATGAACTAAAATATAAAAGTTAAAGATTTTAAAATAATGTCTTCAGTATTGAGTGTATTTTCTAGACCTGTTATTATACTTAACAGTTCAGCGGCTCACTGCCCTGTATCGATCCAAATTCCCCCCAGGGCCTCCCAACAATATGAATTAACGCTACTGATAAGAATATGCCATGTTTTTTGTTAAAGTTACATACTCATTCAAAGTAGTAGCGTGCATTTGTAATTCTTTTTAAAATCAACGGGCCTCATTCATGAACCACTTCTTCGAAAAACTTCGAAAACTTGAAATCCGTACTGAAGAAGGCACATGTTCTCAAGGAGGATACTCATTGGCCCCTGTGTTCTGAGGCTGAGGCAGATCCAAAACTAGTGACCAAGAAAAAACTCCACGCACTCGAGCGTCAAATCTCTGGGCACGAGAATTTGCTCTCATTCATCAAAATGATGAAAAAGATATAACCTGTACATCATAAAAACGTTTTCCTTCTCTTCCCGCGAGTCAGTCCCTTAAATAGAAGCGTTCGCGTAGCTCAATGAGGAGAACACCTGAGATCGTCTTGATCAAATAACGTTAATGCAGCACACATTTAGTCCTACTTATAAGCGGCGGCATTAAAACGTTTTAGCAGTGATACATTAGTACTTTACTTGCCATTAATAAGACTGCAAGTATTTCCAACCTAATTCTGAATAAACAGGGCATCTGCAATTTATTATAATTTCCTGAAATTCATTAACACGATTAATACATTTAACATATACACACATATATATATACATATATATATACATATATATACATATATATATATATATATATATATATATATATATATATACTTTGGGAACCACTATTGTAGGAACATGCAAGTAAACATGGTACTGCAACGGAACCAACACACCATGTGCAGATGCCATGGGTATTACTCCGATTATTTTAGCGCTCAAATAGTCATAGGATCGCATCCTGAAAGCTAGAAGCCGTCTTTTTTGCCGTAATATGCAGGACCATGGAAACTAAACACCATATGTATATTTTTCATAATACCATAATAACATAGTTACAGGCTCAAGATAATTACTTTTTTTATGATAAAACTCTTGAAAGAAGAACTAAGTAACTTGTTTAGCTTAATAAATCCTTTCCGTAGTCCCTCTGGGGGTTATACAAGTGTTAATGGGATGATTGCAACTTGCCTGCCGCCGGGTCGGAGTCACCAATACACACTAATGGAATCACGAAGAAGAAGCTAACAGGCTACCGGGCAAAGCTAACTGTGGGCTAGCGCCACTTAAACAGTATTTACAGCCAAGTTTGAGTGAAAAAAATGATCTTTATTGTGTAATTGGATGTACAATATCCCTCTGTCCCTTTGTCTTTTCTGTCAGCGTAGTATTTACTCTCACGGACAATTAATGAGTAAAAAAAACACAACATGCTACGACACCTGCAGTGGTGCTTATGGCCTCTAGAGGCGTGAGTTACTTAGTTCTGCTTTAAAACTTTGTGACTTTCAGGAGTGTTAGCTGTGTTTGGTGTTGCTAGCCGTCTGTGGCTGGGTGGTGCCTTTTGTCGCTTGCTTTGTGGCGGGCATTGTGCCCCGGGTGAGAGCGTCGTTGTGGTTGTGAAATGTTCATAATAATATTCACTGAGTATGATATGTATATTAATGTGTCTCTTTTATCATATTAAGGTGTGTAATATGATGAAATGTTTTTATTTGCAATGATGTCGGGGGTGGGCTTTTGCTTCGGCCCACTCCTTTTGAACAGAGTTTTAGCTGCTCAAAAAAACGAATAAACTAAACTAAACTAAAACAAAACGAGGAAGTGGTCGAATTAGTCCTTTACCAAAGAACAGAGAATACAGTGATGCAGTCAGCTCTTACTTTTCCCTTTTGTGATATAAACGCTCCATCATACACGCGCTTTGCCTTGGAGCGTGCACCGCGGTGACAAAGAGACGTCCTCCTATTAATTCATCAGCTGCTCCGCGCGGAGAAAATCCCATTAGTCCTTCCAGACGCAAATGTCAACTCGATTCCTTCGACCGTATATTCACGCCATAAAGGGCCCGTATTACCGTTTCTGCCACTCGTAAAAGCTAACACTTAAAAAAGAAAAACGTGCCCGCTTGAGAACACAGCGTTAAGTAAATGTCATCACGCATCCCTTTTTCATTTCAGGGCGTTTCGGAGACGAGGGTTTGTTGTGTTTGCTTGTACAGTATCTGTCATTTCAAAAGCAGGTTCACACAAGGCTTTATCTGCAGTGCTGAACAATGTGTTGAACATTTAACTCTAACACTATCGCTCAAAATCCAAACACCATCACTAACGCCGGGTGATTTTTACCCGAGATAATACACCCAATAAAAAGTACTTGTCATCAAAATATATCAATACATGACAAATTTGAGTAGTGTTCTTTTATTTTAAACTGTCATATGTCCAACAAAATCAAAGAAAAGCATCATGAGGGGTCCACATAAATGCTCAAAAACGAGTGGAAAATCAGGAATTTGGGAACAAAAAATCCCTAAAAAAAAACAAAAGAACATGGAAACTTGGTTTTTGTTCCACCCATTCCTAAGATATTTGAGACTTCGCTGGTGAAGGCTCAGTGTCCCTGACACACAAATAGCTGCAGGAGAGAAATCACATAATATTTTTTGCTCGGGTGAAAATCACCCGGCAATAGTGTTCTAGGGTTAAATGGAGTATTCAGCTTTTTGCAATATTCAATAATGATTTTAAGCACACTTTGATCACTATCTTTCACTTTGTTGAATAAAAAATGCTATATTGATCTAACACCTTAACTATATCTTTCATGTATTAGTCCAACTGCATCTATTGACTAATAATAATAATTATAATAATAATAATAATGCATCTGTTTTATATAGGGCTTTTCTGGACACTCAAAGACGCTTTACATGGCATTATTCATTCACTCCATACTTGGTGGTGTTAAGCTACTGTTGTAGCCACAGCTACAGCTGCCCTGGGGTAGACTGACGGAAGCGAGGCAACCAGTATTTGCCATCGGCCTCTCCGACCACCACCAACCACTCACTCGCTCACTACATTCGCTAGTGACTAATACCCTAAAGCAGGGGTGTCACGCTCTTTTGGAGCACGAGCCAGAATGATAAAAACGAGAGTGGGTTACAGGCAAGAACAGACGAAGCCTTTCAGCTGAAAAGTAATAGTCTTAATTTAATTTGAGTCTTTTATAGGCTTTTTAATTGGCTGTACATTTTCCACAAATAGCACACTTTAGATTTTTAGCTTCCAGGGGGGGTTTATATCCAATTATTTGATTTGAGTCTGGATTTACAGATTTAATTCATCGACCACATACTGTGTGTTTTTGTAATGAGCTCATGCTAACATTCAGCAGGGGCCAGGGCTGCTTTATTTTCTGTGGCTTCACAGCAGCTGCATTGCGTTCATGGCCCTTACTTCACAGAAGGATCTATCATTGATCCTGCGGGAGTCAATATCACATCCAACCACACGTCAAACAGCCTCCTTGCTGTTCTTAGCGTATTATTGTGAGCTCGTTGTGATGGGAGAGGGATGAGAATGTGGAGACAAGAGTGTGTCCCCATCCTGAAAATGTTACTGATGTGCATCTAACCGCTGCTAATTGCCATGTTAAAGTGATAGTCTGTAAGTTTAAGGGCCCAATCTTGTGTTTTTAAACACAGACCATAGCGACTAAAGTGCCTTTTTTGCGCTAGCAGGAGCGCACTGTGATATCTTGCAGCAGGTGGGCTGTATGTGGGCTGGACAAACTCCCATGGCCAATGGCCATGTTATGTAGAACAACCTTTTTCCTCCAACCAGACTCTTTCCGCGGCCAGGAAGAGGCGAGGACAATTAGGGTGGTGGGGGAGTGGAGGTGGACATGTACTTTTGTTTGGATAGAGTTTCAGCTGTGTGCGTCACAGCGGGTATATTCACAGTATATTCTCTTTCTCTTGGGACAACAGAGACGGACAGTGTTTCAGTTTTTTGTTTGACCTGATAGAGCTTATAAAAGCCTATAATGCTAACCTGTTACTTGCCGTCCCCCCTGATCAGGGGCCTAGGGTTAGGGTTTTGATTAGGGTTACGAACCGCAATTGTGATGTAAGTTGTGTTTAATTCATACAGATCTTACACATAGTTTTAGAAACTAGAAGGTCTTGACTTTCAAATAAGGTTTCACACTGACATAATGAGCTGTGAGGTTTCAAGTGAATACGCTTTGCGATTTGGATAACTCTGACTCTAAACCTAACCCTAAGATGGCAGAAAACAGGCTAAAGGAAGAACATGAGGCAGTGCGATGTAAACAAGGATGTGAGACACAAAAGGAGAGCAACACACAGTGCTGCTTGTAAGTGGGAGTGGATGGCCACCTCATTGCATGGACCATCGACTGCCTCATGGACCGACCACTGTACGTGCGGCTGCGCAGCTGTGAGTCTGAGGTGGTATTCTGTAGCACTGGGCCTCCTCAGGGCACCGTCCTCTCACCGTTTCTCTTTACCAACTACACGTCAGACTCAGTGACATGCGGTCAGGGGAGGCAGGTGAGGCCAGGCCTCACCAGTCATCATGGAAAACAAACAAAAATTAAAAAATACAATAAACTTTATAAAAACAAGTCCCTTCTCTTAAAGTCAAATGAACAGGTTAAACAAGTCATTCTAATGTCTGATTCTTTATCCAGCTGATAGAAAATCAACGTGTCCAACAGACAACCCATTTACAAATGTATTTTACTTTTAGGGGACGAAAAAAGCCCCGAATGGCACACGCTTCGAAGCCTCGACACAATCGACACATCACTACCTTTGACTGCACAGTAAAAGTAGATCTATCACAGTCCTGTCCACATCTGTCATGGTCCCCCTTGACCCACCATGACTCAGAGGAACTGGGACAAAAATGACCCTACATCAGATAATTCATATGGATTTTTTTTTTACCTTTATCTGTGTCAACTTTGTGATGTTTTTTAAAGTGTTTAATCTTCTCCATTTACAGCAAATGTGTAAAGTTCTGTCTAAAGCAGAAGCTCCATGACTTCCTTCTTCACGTCAGCAGGAGGGTGCGCCCTGCTGCTGTAAACACTCCCACACACGGCCCTGGCCCCACCTCCAGTCAGGGGGAGCGGGGGAAGAGGGCTGTTACCTACGACGTGAGCGCAGCCTCGTTAGCAGTTTAGCATCATTGTTCCACTGTTTTTGCAGTAGTTCTGTTATACAGCGTAGACACTGGCGCAGTCATTGCAGGTGGGGGTTGCAACTAACGGTTTACAATGGATTTCTTTCTCCAAATGGACCAAATGGATTTTATTTGTTCGAGCCTGAATATGGACCAGACACGGCTGCAGCTAACGGCATTATTTGACGGCAGGTAAGCCAATTACCTAACTATATTTAGATGTTATACATTCTCAAAACACGATTGCCATGAATTGTGCATTTTGCTATTGAATAAAACCTTTCAAAAAAGTGTGTTGTAGACTGTAGAAAAAGTGCACTTTACTGCAAAAGAAAAATATAAATAAAGCTTTATAATATATATAATAGTCACGTCACACATTCTCTGCAGGGGACACTGCAGCTTCACCTCGCCTACATCAATAAGTCTACATCCAAAGTAGATCGGTAAATTCTGAAAGCAGTCAGTCAGCTTTGTCTGGGCCGCTCGGTACGCTCGGTCCCTCTGCTGCGATGCTAGCCATAGCGCCACATTAGCTCAATGCTAAGCCGCTAGCTTCGTAAATTCCAGAGGAATCACTGTTAATAAAATAACCCAGCGTCTCAAAGCAATCTCGGGTACCTGGCCGCCGTGTGCCACGATGCCTCTCTCCCGTTTAGAGAGCTGTAGAGTTGTCCCAGTGGAACAGATTGCTAAACAAGTTAGCTCGCTTTCGGAACTCCATGCGGACTTTGTTTACGAGTAGCGTTGCGGGTTCAGCGTCGAAGTCAGATGACTCAGGCCTGTCAACAAGGGCGCCGTAAAGGGGTGGAAGGTTAGGACGATTCTAAGGGCCCAGGCTGATGAAGGGCCCAGAAGAGCGGACCCTCTTTTTCTTTTCTTATTTCTTTTCTCTTTTTATACATACGTTAAATGTGCTAGGGCCCCTCATACACTTAATGTGTATTTTGTCCGTTTTGACCATAGATTTAATATTTAACAAACAAATAATGTATTTACTGTTTAAGTCACACCCCTCCCCCTCACAATGGTTCATTCCACCTGTGCTGTCCGAGCTACGCTCGCTAGCGTAGCGTCTCTTGCTTATTGCATTTGTTATGATGCAGTGCAGATAGTGACACACGCAGGCATGTCACATCAAAAGTCAGGGGCATCAAAAACGGAAAGAAAAGAAGGAAAGAGAAGACTGAGAACGCCGAAGTCGACAGTATGCCACACAGTTTTTCAAAAACAAAGGTAGCTTGCCCTATTCCTGTATTCCAAAACTTTCACTTACTTATTTTTGTTGCTGCTTTTATCTAGCTAGCTTAGTAAAATAATTACTGAATTATGATTTACATCCAACAATAATAACATCTCTGCTGTCTCCGGGTTATCATGTCTCGTAGACACAGATTCAGCGGCCGCTGCACACCCACGTCTCCCTTCCCCCGCGGCCCCCGTCCCCGTCTCAGCCAAACAAGGTGAGCCTGAGCGCAAAACTTCACGAAGTGAAGTGACAGTGCTGCTGCTACGATCGATGCTGTTAAACTTGACGTTCTTAATATGAATAAAATGCCCCTTGAAAAAATAATATAAAGTGGAATAAAAAATGTGTCTGTGGTAACCATTGGCTATAATTAGTTTACAGAATAGATATTTTAATATTTTATATTAAGAAAACTAAATAGGCCAATACACATTGTGTGTGCGTGTGCGTGTGTGTGTGTGTGTGTGTGTGTGTGTCAGGTGATGAGAACATGGTCAGCTACCAAGGCAGTAAAAAACTAATACAGTTTTGGATTGTCTAATTTTTTTCTTGTATTGTATAGTTATCTATTTCATACAATATTATTCAACAATGCAGTTAAGAAAATATGAATTCTAAGCTGTAACTTGTTGACTGGGGGAAAAAAATGATTTTGCTATCCTTACCCCACAGAAACAAGAGAGAGACAGAAGGTTTTGCCAGGAAAGAGTGTGGAAGTTGAGGAAGCGGTGAGAATAGTGGAATATGAGAGCACAGAGGGAGCCCTAAGTGTGAAGGAAGATAACAGAAGAGGGGAAGATGAGAGAACAGAGGAAGCCATGAGAGCAGACTCTGAGGAAGATTAGAGAACAGAGGAAGCCATGAGAGCAGACTCTGAGGAAGATTAGAGAACAGAGGAAGCCATGAGAGCAGACTCTGAGGAAGATGAGAGAACAGAGGAAGCCATGAGAGCAGACTCTGAGGAAGATGAGAGAACAGAGGAAGCCATGAGAGCAGACTCAGAGGAAGATGAGAGAACAGAGGAAGCCATGAGAGCAGACTCTGAGGAAGATGAGAGAACAGAGGAAGCCATGAGAGCAGACTCAGAGGAAGATGAGAGAACAGAGGAAGCCATGAGAGCAGACTCTGAGGAAGATGAAGAAGAGACTGTTGTGTCAAATGATCCTGGTTTGTGGCCAGCAAAAATTAGCAATGCAGACAGAGAAAAGATTGTGCAAAAAATAGCTTCTTCTAAAGATAAAGAACAAGAAATGCCACATGATTCAAAAGGTAAAGCCTTCCCCGAATACCTCAAGTACACAAAGTCAGGAAATTGCAGGGAAAAGATTAAGAGAGACTGGGTCATTTACAGCCAAAGCACAAATGCACTATTTTGTATTCCTTGTGTATTATTTGGTCATGAGCTAAAGAAACCTTGTATGAGCGCACTAAGCAGTCAACATGGTTATAAAATCAAAGACATAACATGGCGTCGAATGTATGATAAATTCCCTAACCACGAAAGTAGCAAAGCACACAGGGAGTGCTACTTAAAATGGAAAACCCTACAACAGTCTGTAACGGCAGCTGTCCCTGGGGGAATAGACAGCAAGCTGAAGAAGCTCATACAAACAGAAATAGACAAAAATCGAGCTATTCTGAAGAGGATACTAGATGTAACCTTGTTCTTGGCCTCTCGAAATTTACCCTTTAGGGGTAAAACAAAAGACTTGGGGGACATTCATAATGGCAACTTCTTGGGCACCCTTGAGCTCCTGTCCCATTATGACCCACTACTCAACGAACATCTACAAAAAGTCAGAGACAAAAAAACAGGAACAAGACTGACACACTATTTAAGCTCAGATATTCAGAACGAATTTATTGAGTTATGTGGAAAACGAGTGTTAAGTAGTATTCTTAAGGAAAGGGAGGAATCAGTCTATTATTCAGTCATTTGCGATGCTACTCCGGATATTTCACATACAGAGCAAAATGTATTGCTCTTACGATATGTAGGTTTTGATCAAGAAAACAAGAAATGGGAGGTTGTTGAAAGGTTTTTGGAGTTTAAAGATTTTCACAAAAAAACAGGAAGTGAGATAGCAGACATGGTTGTAAATGTGCTTAATAGTCACGGCATAGATCTGAATGACTGCAGGGGCCAAGGCTATGATAATGGGGCAAACATGTCTGGAAAAATCAAGGGGGTTCAAGCCCAATTATTAAAAAAGAATAAGCTGCATGGCTACTTTTCCCCCTTGTGCGTCTCATACTCTGAACCTTGTTGGTGTGCATGCAGCTCAATCAAGTCCAGAGGTTACTAACTTTTTTGGCTTTGTCAATCGCCTTTATGCCCTTGTTAGTGCCAGCCCAGAGCGATGGGCCATCTTTAAGGCAAAAACGGGTTGCACTTTACATCGTCTGTCAGACACTCGGTGGAGTGCAAGGGTTAAGGCTGTTCAACCTATAGCCAAGCACCTGCCCAGTGTCCTAGAAACTCTTGATGCCATCCTCTCAACCTGCAGTCTGACACCAGAGGCTCGGTCTGAAGCCAGCGGCCTAAAAAAGTATTTTGAAACTTTTGATACTGTTTTTCTGTTGACTGTTTGGGTCAAAGTTCTGCAAGCCATTGACATAAGGAATATTATTCTCCAGTCAGGGAAATTAACTCTTGAGACAGAGGCAGAAAATATCAGAGCTTTGCAGGAGGAGATGCAACATCTGAGGGATGAATGGGAGAGTTTCTTTTCTGAAGCATCACATGTTGCACAACAGATGAACATTAACCCTCTGTTCAGGTCAGGATTCAGCCGCCAGAGGAAAAGAAAACGGTTTCACGATGAGACAGAGGTAGAGGGAGCAAGGGAACACAGTGCAGACACCATATTCTTCCCATGATGGACCACATAATCAGTGACTTAAGTACCAGGTTTGCCTCAACAGCTGAGATCTTGGATCAGTTTTCTGTAGTAAAAATGGGCCAGTTACGTGATGATCAAATCCATTCTGTATGCCAGCCATTGATTTCAATATACAACACTGATCTGACTTGTGAATTTGAAGATGAAGTCAGACACCTCAACTCTGTATATAGGGCCACTTTCCCAGGGTGTCTGTCACCAATTGATCTGCTCAACAGCATTTACAAGATGCAGCTGCAGAGTATTTTTGGGCAGGTCTGCATAGTTTTGCGAATATTTTGCACATTGCCTGTGACCGTTGCTGGTGGTGAGAGAGCATTCAGTAAGCTGAAACTGATTAAAAATTATCTTAGGTCTGCTATGTTGCAGGACAGACTTTGTCACCTTGCCATACTATCCATTGAAAGCAAACTGGCAAGAAAGCTGAACTTTGATGATTTGATACATGATTTTGCCAGCAGAAAGGCTTATAAAGTGATGTTGAACATAACTTTGTTATACCTGGATAACAAACAGTTTATGTCTGGTTCAGTACTTGTTTAGTCCTGGACTGGTTTAGGCCTGGCATTACTCCTGGTGTGTCTTGATTTTGAGCCCTTGGCCTAGTTTTAGTCTTGGACTGATTTAATTATGGGTTAGTTGTAGCTGATGTTTCCTGATTGAGCAGTTGGACCCAGTTAAAGCTTGTTCACGTAAAGTATATGTCAATATGTGTATATTATGTTCTGTTGTGTTTGCAATTGCAATTGAGATAATAAATATTCTCCTTTTATGTAAACAAGTACATATTTCCATAGCTTTTTCTTGTTTTTGTAGGCTTTTACTCATCAGACATTTTAACTATGCAATGTGCTAAGTATCTTTTTGAAAGTATACAGGGCATGTTTATTGGGTTACATTTTATCTGTAAAAAATGTAGGGGGCCCAGAAATTTTTGTTTCCATAGGGCCCAGAATTTCTGGCGGCACCCCTGCCTGTCAATCACAGACCCCTCCCGCGCACTCCTTAGTCCTCCAGGCAACGCCCCCTTACTGTTGAGATTTTCAAATCTGAGGCTCTGCAAGGGGGGGTTAGTAACTCTTTAAGGTTTGTAGTGAAGAGTATCAACACAATCTACAGACTGCGTGGTCTTAAGTGTAGAAAGAAAAGACAAACGGTAGATATTGCCATAACATTTATATTTTCCAAATTATTCAATGATCAAGAATGGTCTACACTAGCAAACCGTTGCTTATCCAAAAAAGCAATAAAGCAACAATTTACTACGTTTTTGCACCTGCAAGTTGAGACCGTTTATCTTCCAAAACGGTTATTTGCAAACATGTGGATAGACTTTTTTTTATGTGAATTAAGGGTTATGAATGCAGGATCCGGTGTTTCCATCATTCGTTACGTATGAAAGATTTTGCTCACAAACAGAGACATTATCTTTGCTGATCTGGGGTCAGTTTTTCTCCTCCAAAGAGAGAAATGAAGCAGGAGAGAGGACAGAGACACTGCGCTGTGTTCTAATACATCAGCATCAGCTCGTGCAGTGAGTCTGCTCTTACGGTTCTCAGTCGTTATGTGTGAACCCCCAGTCGTTCTATACGTGTAAGTGTGGACCCTCCATTCTTCACAAAATCTTTTATGACTGAAAAAATGGTGTAGTCTTGTGCTCAGATTAAAGATCTCTCATGCCACAGAAAGTCTTTCATACAAAACGGCCGAGATCAAGGATTCTTTGCTATGACGGAACATGCCTGGATGGCTGAGAACTGACACAGACACGAGAAAATAATGGTTCACTATAAAACGATCGATCCAGATCCTCGATTGAAACTCTACTGACCTAATTCCAACAGCAAGAAGTCATTTTCGCTGCTCCGTAGTCAGCAGTTTGAGCCGTTCATGTCAGTGTTGGCTTTCGCTCGGACACACTCTTTATGAAGCTGTGTCTGCCAAAAAGGCTGCGTGCCGTGCCAGGGCCCTCGGACTCGCTGTCGTGTCCCGGCCAAACTGCCCCTAGTCAAACATGACAAGGCCGGGTTTTTTCTTTTCTTTCAGAGGCCCACCCAAACGCTGCTCATGTCAAGAGCTGCGCCAAATGCAACAAGCTGTCAGACGAAGTCATTCAAGGCCAAGCGTGGACAATTAGCACATAAGGTAAGCCTTCAACGCGGCTGCAGTCTCCCCCGTCCTCAAATTTAGAGTGGACACGTCATGCATAATTATGACTTACAAACCTGCTTTTGGACACTTAATATTGATATTATTAATATTATATAATTAATTTGATACTTCCCATACACATTAAGCCTCAAAGTTTGAGATCAATATATATACGACCTGCTAATAAAAGATAATTAGTTGTTGACGCAGCCTCTCGAGGTGAAAAGCAAATCCCAACTTAATTTAAACAACCCAGTACAGATAACGTCTCTATAAAATATAATATAGATTCATTTCTGCAGTGGAAGAGAAAAGTGCGTGAAGTGATGGCACTAGGCGAGATAAGTCCGTGGCGCTCTTTAATACTAGTGCTAGAGCGCGGCCCATGGATATCTTCTCTCTCTCTCGGGACATGGACAGTGTTTATCTCACAGTGAGATAAATTGTAGTTTGTCTTGATAACATGCGCGAGGCTGCGCACGATGTTAAAGGGATGTTTCAGGATGTTTGACATTGGGCCTCATTTCCTAGTTATCCAGAGTATTGTTGATGTCTGGGGATATTTTTTTTCTTAAATTCATGCAGTCCTTGTATTTGAAGAGTCTAGTGGCGCTAGGCTAAATCATTTCTATGGTATCAGTTAGCCTGCATTAAAAACAGTCTGACCCACTCCACAGTGCACCTGAGGTATATCACTTATAACGCCAGACTAACCATATAAATGTCTGTGTTAATAGAATAATTATAACCATTTTGCATTTAAAATAACTTATATTTGAGCAGCATCAGCTTCGTGGCTGTAAGCTAACGCAGTGGCGGAGTCATCTGTGAGAAAATAGTCCCTCAAAATGCGGTAATTCATGTGATACAAGGTCAGTTGTATTAAAAAAATTATTCTATTAACACAGATATTTATATTGGTAGTCTGCAGTGGCGGACTGGCACCAAAAATAGGCCCTGGCAATTTTAGCAGAGAGGCCACATTTGTCTTAAGTCATCTGCGGGCGGCCAATCCGCCAAAAGGCGGCCCCATCTCCGATTTATTTATTTATTTAGCCTTTTTGGCCCAATCTCAATTCTCTTTTCTACCCCTAGCCCTTTCCCTACACCCTGAAACCAAGGGCTAAGGGCGAGGGTTGAAAAGACCGCCCTAAGAAATGGGACAGCCCTCCATTTGACTGCATTTACTATTAACACAGATGAATCAGGTTATGTAAATAAAAAGCAAGCCTACTTGTCTGTATAGCATGTTTCTACTAAACCAGTTCATCACTTGGTTGATGCTGTTTTGTAACACCTAAACAAGCACCTAAACTCAGCCCAAACCCTACAGATTGTCATCAATTTCTGCTTCATTCGGCGCTACATTCTCCTTCCCCCGGTCCGTGTGTCGCTGTGGCTGCAGCCAGAGCTGCCAGAGATCAGCCGATCCGCTCGTCAATCTATCAAACTTCATTTATAAAGCGCTTTTCATACTGAAAGGTATCACAAAGTTCTTGTAGCCACTCAGCGGGGACGGGCAGAGGTTAGACCCGCTCGCAGTGCGCACAGGGCGGGACAGGCGCCCGCAGCCTCCGCTCTGAGCCCCGGGCCTGAGCGGAGGCTGCGCTCAGAACGGGGACAGTCAGCCTTGGACCCGGGCTCAGAGCACAGCGGCGCAGGGAGACAGTCAGCCTCGGACCCGGGCTCAGAGCACAGCGGCGCGGGGAGACAGTCAGCCTCGGACCCGGGCTCAGAGCACAGCGGCGCAGGGAGACAAACAGCCTCGGACCCGGGCTCAGAGCACAGCGGCGCAGGGAGACAGTCAGCCTCGGACCCGGGCTCAGAGCACAGCGGCGCGGGGAGACAGTCAGCCTCGGACCCGGGCTCAGAGCACAGCGGCGCAGGGAGACAAACAGCCTCGGACCCGGGCTCAGAGCACAGCGGCGCGGGGAGACAGTCAGCCTCGGACCCGGGCTCAGAGCACAGCGGCGCGGGGAGACAGTCAGCCTCGGACCCGGGCTCAGAGCACAGCGGGACGGGGAGACAGACAGCCTCGGACCCGGGCTCAGAGCACAGCGGCGCGGGGAGACAGACAGCCTCGGACCCGGGCTCAGACAGACCGCGGGTGCAGCAGCGATGAACCCCGTGTGTTATGACATTAGCGACGTATCGAAAGTTTGGAAAGAAATGCCAAAAGTCAATACAGCGCAAATACACGGAGCATTTGCAGCAGCAAAGCGAACACGTAGAACTGACACGTATAAAGCAATGGACTGTTCTAAATGCGCCAATAGGCGGCCGCTTCCTCGCTTTATTTAGCCTATTTATTTGTTTGTGATGAGGCCACAACAAGTGATGAGACCAGGCGGCCGCAGTGGCATTTGCCCACATTGCCCAATGGCCAGTCCGTCACTGACTACTAGTCTGGCGTGATAAGTGTTTTGCCTCAGGTGCACTGTGGAGTGTGCCAGACTGTTTTTAATGCAGGCTAACTGATACCATAGAAATGCTTTAGCCTTGCCCTAGCCTAGCGCCACTAGACTTTTCAAATATAAGAACTGCATGAATTTAAGAACAAAATATCTCCAGACATCAACAACACTCTGGATAACTTGGAAATGAGGCCCTATGTCAAAAATCCTGAAATATCCCTTTAACGTAAGAGGAGCTTGAGCGAAGGCAGCAGCAAGCGTTCGTTGTAGCATTGTTTGTCAGCTGACCCCCTTTTTTTTTCCTAACCTCAAGCTACCAGCACTGGTGCACTATTGTTTGTACGGAAGATGACTTTGTCTTGAGCAATGCTGTTGTTGAGCCAGGCAGAAAATCAGCCCAGAGTTTGTCTGGGGACTATCTTTTGTGGCGAAATGCTGTATTTGTGCACAGCATTTTACAGACGAATGTTTTGTAAACAAGTTCATAAGTGAGTTTTCGTCTGGGTGCTCCAACCTATAACATGCACAATAGGCTAATCTTCCAGCTTGGCACTCCTGTCCAAATGAGATCCGAAGATGGGCAATGAACTTCAAACAGGATGGACGCTAAGGGTAAGGAATGTACAAAGTTTTGTAAATATTTCATAAACATGACCTATTTTTGACTATCTACTATACCTATGAGGTAACATGATGTTGATTTTCTTTTTTTATGTTTGCATTTTTTACCAGATCCTTAAGCCACAACCAGTGCATTCATTACACCAGAAAAAGTGTCATGAATGCAGTATTTCCTTGAAACTGTACCAGTAAAGACATTAAATCTAGCACGATTTAGGAAAAGGTGGATTGAAATTGCAAGTCAATACCATTTATTCAAACAATCCCTCAGGAATGGTCGACCTCATAACCTCTGACTAAACTTTAGACATCTTCATGAAGAAAATCAGCCTGCTCGCTCTCGTTGCTGTGAATACCACTCACGCTAATGTAAGGTAATCCCCATGTCTAAGCCCCACCCAAGGGACCCATCATCCGCCGCGCCCGTTTCCCGTGCACGCCTGTTACCTACCGAGTCCTTAGCCGGGAGCTTCTCTGGAGCCCTGCCAGTCTCCAATTAACACGTTTCGTCTTCCCGTGGGATTTGGCGCACAAGAGCAGAGCTGCTGCGGTGCCCTGACTCGGAACCAACCGACCAAACGTACGACTTAATGAGAGCGGATGTGGAAGCTCCGCCATCGTGTTCCCACTGGAAGAGGTAAGGAGATTTCAGAACTAAACAAATAACAGGGAGACAGTGCCTGGGCCTGGTTGCTAAAGAGGATAACAACATTGCGGCCCAAGTTAGAAAAGTTGATATCTGATTTGCGAAATAATGTTTCTCGATGTAGTCTCGTGGCCGTGAGGAAGCCTGGCCCGACTTCCTCCATGTATTGGCTACACGTAGGGCAGTCTGGGACCCCTCGGTTTGGGCTGCGTTTCAAATCAAGGCTGGAGGTGGGACTTACAAGTGGCGAACGAAGTGCAGAGGACCAATCAGAGAAACACGGGTGTGCAGTTTGTAGTCAGTTCGTGGACCACAAACAATACTGGCCATGTAGTTCAGTGAACGCTTTGGTGAACGCTGTTTTTGGCACAAAAAATAAAATAAAATCATCTGAATGCAAGGTAACCTCAAGGGTCACGGTACTGCAGTGATGGCCAAACACATTTCTGTATTCCCTGATATTAAAGTGATGAACAACTGTGGGTCTAAACAGAACTACGGTAAATCCAGACCAACAGCAAACCATTGGGTCTGAACCAGGGCCAATCCAGAACTAAGCCAGGCCTGGAGAATGGAAGACATAACCTCTTAACCCCCACCGTAACCAAGCACATTTTCTTTAGCTCGGCTTTACCCAAATTGAAAAGTCTCTTGAAAAAAAAACGACTCAAGATAGCAGTGAAAAAGTGAAACAACGTGGCAACGACGCAAAAGTCTCAGTTTTGTAGGTCTTAGCTTTCAAATGAGGGGTTTTACTGGCATATTGGCTGTAAGCTCCAGTCGAGAAGCTTTTACTGTTGATTTGGGTCAAGCCGAGTAAGAGTGGAGGTTAAGAGGTTCATTTGATACGCAAGAACAACAACGCAGAAGCTCCAAAACACCTGTTTGCACAGGGAGTATCCGACACAACTCTCAACAGAACGTGTCGCTCACATTTCAGCGCCGAGCTGCATGACATCGACTGAATCAGACACTCACTGCGTTCCCCTCAGTAGTCCTCAAAGCTGCTCCTTTAGTGCCTGCACTGGTTTCCTCCTAAAATATAGAATCCACAGAAAGAGGTTCCAACTGTTTCAGCACTCAGGCTGCAGTGCCAGTGGACCCAGAGTGACACATCGCTAACTCCCGCCTCCCGCGCTATGGCTGGTCCTGACAAATGTGGTTGTAGATTTGATCCAATAAACCTGAGGGGTCCCAGACTGGGGGTAAAAAATTATAATATATATTTTTCTTTTCATACACATTACGCACCATCTGCAAATTATGACATTGTGTTAAATATAATATTTAATTTGCTTGTCTCTACTAAACCCAGAACCACCAACAAACAAGGCAAAAACTAGAACCAGAGTTGTACATGAGGCGGTGAAGCCATACCGCCTTTGCTCTGCCCAATCCCGTCAGATCTTGGAAGCTAAGCAGGAAGGGCCTGGTCGGTACTTGGATGGGAGACCGTTTGGGAACACCAGGAAGCCTAGCGACTGCAGTGAGAGAGTGAGTGGTTGGTGGCGGTCGGAGGGGCTAATGGCACATACTGGTTGCCTTGCTTCTGTCAGTCTACCCCAGGGCAGCTGTGGCTACAACAGTAGCTTACCACCACCAAGTATGGAGCGAATGAATAATGACGGCAGTGTAGCGCTTTGAGAAACTTGGTAATACAGGCTCGGAAAGCGCATTGCAAGTGTAAGGCATTACTATGATTATTATTACATAAATATGTTTCTGTAGTTTGTCCATTGTTTCTTGTGTAGCAGAGGCGGCTCAAATTTACCCTATATTTTCTCTTCTTTGAAAACACCAAGATACCGATTTTTCTGCTTTATACCTCCCAAAATGACCCACCAACATCAGAAGAAAAAAATGACTTAGGCCTACATGTGTTTTGTAAGATAAATGTTTGTAATCAGGCAAATAAGTCCCTTTGAATCAGGAAAAAAAAAACTTTTTTTTTTCATACAAATAGGGTTTATTTTAAGGCCAATTTTTCAAATTTTTTGTCTGGCAAGTTCAAATCATGTAAAGATCAAATCTATAACCTTACAAGAAAATAAAAAGGTTTAATGTTCACAATATAATGGGTGGTTCACTGGCTCGACTTACCCCACTCTCCTCTACTGTATATTTATAGAAACTTGAGCCCGACTTCAGGTCATTATAGGCCGAATGGAGCAGTCTGGTACAGGTTCCGAGCGATCCGATTTCAACCCGGACAATTCGGGACGGTGAGGATGTTTCCATCTTTGCAGGAAGGATAAATGTGTCACGCTGAAGCCTATTCTTTTGAAATGGATGGGACAATTAAAAAAATAAATACGAAAGGGTATAAGTTTCATATTTTCAGCTTGCTCATGAGTGCGTACCATGGCAACTAGAATATGCCTGAAGATGAAGTACTGACTTTCAAGGACATGGCAGCGCTCAAACAAATCTGTTGGCGGCACACGCGGTGAATCACTCGGAGCGAGCGAGCGCTTTCACCGAGACCGAGCAGAACACCAGACATTTTCACCACGAGACCCTCTTTGCTGATGTGGGTTAAGCATTGAACTACGAACTGCAAGGGGGCTGGTTAGATTCTCAATGTATACAAATGTGCCGAATCTCTACACGACTGCTTCGCTGAGATGGAAAAGGAAACAACCGAAGCAGGTCTTGTGAGGGGTTTGGGTCAGGGCTATTTGGGTCAGGGCTATTTCTCTGGGCGCATGTTTGTGTTCAGTCCAGTCTTACCGGGGAATTCCACTACTTCCAAATGTTCGCTCAGCGTCGGGCCGAATGAGTGCAAAATCAATGCCCGCCTGGCCCTTCTCCATCGTCGGCAGATCCCCGGTGAGCTCCAAGAGAACTCGTGTAAGGCAACAGGTTTGTAAAATATATATAATAACTCCTGTGGAGATATTTTTATACAATGTGGAAGTATTTCTATATATTTTTTATCATACTAGGTTTCAGTGATTATATATAAAACTGTGTTGATGCAACCTGTGCTTTAAGGTTCATTTGTAACTGGGGTTTGAAGCCTGACTTTACAACTGGGCGGACATTCTCCATTTTAAAGCCCCATTGTTCTCTGTGGCAAAATGACTGGGGAAGAAAGGAGCTGAACTGAAGGACAATGCATACGATACAATAGGTGGAGTCAGATTGCAGAGGAAGGAAGTCACGACAACATTCCAAGAGCGGACACGCCTACTACTTCCTGTTCCTCAAGCACAGGAAGTGCTCTCTCTCCATGTTTTCTAGGGACAGTGCTCAGGTAACTTGTGTTTTAAGATTGTATTATGAGGGAATAAAACCATGATTGATTTTAATCGATCGAGCCTCCGTCTTCTGTTCCATATAATAACAAACACGCCGACACTCCTAATAAAATACACATTTTATTTAGGAGCATTTCACAAGTTTCACACATTTTTGCAGGCTTAAGTGAGGATAAACTCCTATGTGGAGATAGTTATATTGTGTAAAATTATGACATTTTCATTCAAATAAAGTTTGTGCAGAGTATTTACCTTGAAGATTCTGATGTTTTTGTGTTCCCTTTCCGGGTAAGCCCTGAACTGTGGAGCTTGATCCGGCCGGACTCTGCGGGAGCAGAAACCGGGCTTGATCCGTATTTTTGTCGGGCGGAACGGAGCGGCTGAGTTTGAACCGCGTGCTTGCTCGTTTGTATTCTTAAAGGTCTATTGTGGAACTTTTTATGCAGGGATAAAAAAGTTGACATTGGTGCGTATTTGACCCTCATGTGACCCAATGTCAGAATGGCGCCTTTACGTTCCATCACAGTGGCCTCTATAACGCTCCAGGATCCATCGTTTTGTAGGTTTTCTGACGAGCAGAGAAAACCGTCCAAACAATTGATCCTGGAGCGTTATAGAGGCCACTGTGATGGAACGTGAAGGTCCCATGCTGACCACTCATACAGCCATTGGGTCGCATGAGGGTCAAATATGCACAAATATCAACTTTTTAATGATTTTTTTTAAATGACAAACGAGGCGATGGAATTGGGTTTGTACTTATGTTCCACGGGTGCGTTGTTTTGTTTTTTTTTGCGTAGGTGAGTAGGTACGTCAACCAATCACAAGTCATGATAGTGATTTCCACACTTAGACCCGCTGCTGTCACTTATCACTTTACTTTTTACTCAGACTCATCTGTAAATATAATCCCACTGTTGTTCGAAGTCTATTGTTGTCGTCTTACCATATTTTACTTTTTATTTTGTATCTTATTAATATTCCTTATTCCTTAAAGCCTTATAGTTTAAAGTTTTATAGCTTAATTTTATTAAATTACTAAATTCTGTGTTATGTTTTATGTTGCACGTTCGCATCAAGAAAAATACCTAGCTTGTGAACCTGTTCTCAAACAATGGCGAATAAAATCTATTCTGATTCTGATTCTGATATGTCATACATATATCAATCAGCTTAACCCTGACCCTGCCCTAGCCACTAACCTTAAGGATAGTGGGCTGGTGCCTAATCTTAATACTTCTATGTTCCCCCACTTCTATATAATTGACGGGGGAACATAGATACTGGGGAACATAGATTACTGTTTCCATTTTTTACAACCCACCGCGCCAACAGTAAAAAAAATGACACCCACTGAATGGACCGCGGCTTTAACTGCCTGTCAGGGCGCCTGAGAGTCGCCTAAATCCAGCTACAAGATGCACATCTGCAGGAGGCAGCGAGGAGGAATTCCCGAGCACCATGCAGGGGGGAGCAGATGTCAGGCAGCGCAGACACAGGTAAAGCAAACCCGCGCACAGAGTGACAGATTGTGCACGCGGCGGGGACATTAGGCCCCGTCCTCCGGGGCACGAGCCATAAACACTGCTTACTGCCTGGCTTAATACAATGGCGCACTCGTATGCCTGAAGATGAGAGCGGGCCTGTTTTGACCCGCCCACACCCGCCCCGCGATCAAATGATGATTCAGTGACCCGACCCGTGCGTCACATTGCGCCGTGAGTGCCTGATTATACGCTTGGTTAACGCAGCCGTTTAGCGCTGCCCCGCTTGTAATGGACTAGGCTCGTGTGGACGGCGTTTATGCTCGGAGCTGTGGCAAGGTCGCCTCCTCATAATCTTTTTCTCGTTCTAGCTTCAGGCAACAGTTTAATGTTGGTCTTATTTCATAAACGTTTTCCGTAAACGCGTTAGCTAGCTCAGTAAATGTGTGCGTCCACATGGATTGACTCAGGTCTGGGGAAACGCCGCGATACATCTGCCCGGCCAGGATACATCTGCCAGGCCAGGATACATCTGCCAGGCCAGGATACATCTGCCCGGCCAGGATACATCTGCCCGGCCGGGATACATCTGCCCAGCGAGGATACATCTGCCAGGCCAGGATACACCTGCCAGGCCAGGATACATCTGCCCGGCCAGGATACATCTGCCCGGCCAGGATACAACTGCCAGGCCAGGATACACCTGCCAGGCCAGGATACATCTGCCCAGCGAGGATACATCTGCCAGGCCAGGATACATCTGCCCAGCGAGGATACATCTGCCAGGCCGGGATACATCTGCCCGGCCAGGATACACCTGCCAGGCCAGGATACATCTGCCCGGCCAGGATACATCTGCCCGGCCAGGATACATCTGCCCGGCCAGGATACACCTGCCAGGCCAGGATACATCTGCCCGGCCAGGATACATCTGCCCGGCCAGGATACATCTGCCCGGCCAGGATACACCTGCCAGGCCGGGACACATCTGCCCGGCCAGGATACACCTGCCCGGCCAGGATACATCTGCCAGGCGAGGATACATCTGCCAGGCCAGGATACATCTGCCCAGCGAGGATACATCTGCCCAGCGAGGATACATCTGCCAGGCGAGGATACATCAGCCCAGCGAGGATACATCTGCCCAGCGAGGATACATCTGCCAGGCGAGGATACATCTGCCCAGCGAGGATACATCTGCCAGGCCAGGATACATCTGCCCAGCGAGGATACATCTGCCAGGCCGAGATACACCTGCCCGGCCAGGATACACCTGCCAGGCCAGGATACATCTGCCAGGCGAGGATACATCTGCCCAGCGAGGATACATCTGCCAGGCGAGGATACATCTGCCCAGCGAGGATACATCTGCCAGGCCAGGATACATCTGCCCAGCGAGGATACATCTGCCTGGCCGAGATACATCTGCCCGGCCAGGATACACCTGCCAGGCCAGGATACATCTGCCCGGCCAGGATACACCTGCCAGGCCAGGATACATCTGCCCGGCCAGGATACACCTGCCAGGCCAGGATACATCTGCCAGGCGAGGATACATCTGCCCAGCGAGGATACATCTGCCCAGCGAGGATACATCTGCCAGGCGAGGATACATCTGCCCAGCGAGGATACATCTGCCAGGCCAGGATACATCTGCCCAGCGAGGATACATCTGCCAGGCCGAGATACATCTGCCCAGCGAGGATACATCTGCCAGGCCGAGATACACCTGCCCGGCCAGGATACACCTGCCAGGCCAGGATACATCTGCCAGGCGAGGATACATCTGCCCAGCGAGGATACATCTGCCAGGCGAGGATACATCTGCCAGGCGAGGATACATCTGCCCAGCGTGAATTTATTCTTCAGAGCAGTGGTGTGAAATTCAAGACCGAGCACATTTTCTCCAGTTCGGCTTTACCCAAATCTAAAAGCTTCTGGACTGGAGTTTGCAGCCCCTAGGCCAGAGCAGCGCCTCATTCGAAGGCTAAGACTTTTTGACACGCTGTTGCCACTTTTTTGTTACGTTTTTGTCACTTTTGTTGTTGCTTTTTAAAAATTGTGTTATTGTTGCTTTTCCGGCACGCTTTTGTCAAATTTTTTGTAGCTCTTTTGTGGCTTTTTCATCACTTTTTAGTCGTGCTTTTGTCTTTTGCGTTTTCATCTTTGTTTTCGTCGCAATTTGAAGGCTTTTTTACATACTGTCTTTCATTTTGTGTAACTATACTTGGATCGTCCCCTCCTGGAACCGCCACCTTAACGTGGTGGAGGGGTTTGAGCGCCCGAATGATGCTCGGAGCAACTGTTGGACCCACCACCTGCAGGAGGAGCCATAGGGGCTGGTGCAATGGACAAGTGGGAGAAAAGGGATGGATATACTTGGATCGTGTAACTACTCATGTAATCGTATTTAAATAGGGAAAACGTGGAAGAGCCTGGATGCTAACTTCACCCCCGTTTGGACCCATAGAGGAGAGGAGGAGAGGCCAAATGCTAACAACATCTTTGGTCTTTTTGCGTGACTGAGCGCACGCGTAAAGACCAGACAGGTACACATCAACTCGTCTAAGCTCAGGTAAGAACAGGTCTCAGTATGGAAAAATGTGGCCTACTTCTTTAAGGTGAACGGCTGGAAACAGATCTCAATTGTGAAAAGGGACGGAACACAAGAATCAAGAATCGCAATAACAGAGCAGCCCACCCAAGTGAAAGCTTTTGCACTAAAGTCAAAGCTAAAAGCACTCAAACTTTTTATTAGTTGTAGCACAACACATTTTTCAAAACATTTTAATATCATACCATTGTAAATCAAAAAAGTGTCTCTTTTATCATTTGCGTCTGAGATATTGTGAGTTATCTGGCTGGCATTAGAAATAAATGATGTTAAAAAGAGCCCGTCTTTTGAGCAGCCATTTGACATCAACGGATAATACACTGTTTAAGAGTGAGGTCCTACACAGAGCGCGGCTGAAACAGTTCAAGTTTCGGGTCCTCACATTTTGACATTTCGAAACCGGCTCACCCTCTTCCGCGATCTCTTTTGTCCGCTAATCCATCTGCTTTTTGCAGCCGAGCAATTAGCAGCGCCGCCGTTAAATGAGCTAAATGGCCTGAAGCTTGTCAAGGCCCGCAGTTCGCTCGCTATAAATATAATATGTTAATGTTGACGACCATTAACATCTCAATAAAAAAAAAAGTTTCGGCAAAGACTGTGCACTTAATCATCTCGTGAATTGGTGCCACTTTTAGGCAATTATACAGAAGCCGAGCGCGGCCTTTATTTTTGTCTGTGGCAAACTGATTGAACGGCATAATCGTGGACAATGAGACGTGCTGACTCAAGGAATTGCTTTGGAGAGAAAGGGGGCGCCGCTGCGTGTGTTGGAGAAGTGCCTATGCAATCTATAAAAAAGTCTATGTGCTTTGTTAAAGACTTTGTTAAAGATCTGTGGTTTACCCATAACTTAGAAAACACAACAACCGCTTTTATATTTAAACCTGATGAGGAACAGTTGAGCCACAAGATTGTTACTGCAATATTAGAAGATGTGATATCTATTTTGCAAAACGGTACAATATGTCGCAAAATCACTTCAATCTGACCGAGATGCACACGTGTTTCGCAAACTGCCTCACACAAGAACAGTAACCGTCACTTGAAGGTGCAGTATGCAACTTTTTATTTAAAAAAAAAAAAGTTGACATTTGTGCTCATTTGGCCTTGTAGTGACCTAGCGGCTGTATGAGTGGTCAGCATGGCGCCTTTACTTTCCATCACAGTGGTCTCTACAACGCTCCAGGATCAATTGTTGTGTAGGTTTTCAGGTGAGAGGCTCTGGCCGCAGTGAAAACCTTCCAAACAATTGATCCTGGATCATCCGAGGAGACCCCCGTGATGGAAAGTAAAGGCTACTACGCAACAAATAGCAACTTTTTGTTTTTCTCATAAAAAGTTGCATAATGCACCTTTAAAGTCTGTAAGATTGCAAAATGAGGGGAGAGACGGATTTCAAAAGTAAACAGTAAAGTCAGGCCGGTTTCAAAGGAAAGCTCGTCTCATTGGTCAAAGGACTGGCACTGGGATAATGATTAGTGTCTGAGATCGGCAGAAGAAGGGACTTAAGGGAAAAATGTATTATTTAAAATGACTTTAGTTAAGTCAAAGCACAGGCCCAGGCAATTACATAATACTAATGCATTAGTCTTATATAGCACTTTTACAGAAGTTCAAAGTCGCTTTTACAAGTTTGGTGCATTATTCATTCTCTCCATACTCGGTGATGATAAGCGAGGCAAGCAGTCTGTGCACATCAGCCACCACCACCAACCATTCACACACACACCCAAAACGGTCTCCCATCCAAGTCCTGCCAGGCCCTTCGCTGCTTAGCTTCCGAGGTCTGACGGGATCGGGCAGAGCAAAGGCGGTATGGCACGCAATCTATTCAATGTATAAAACATTTAAACTAACAGACTATCACTTTAAATATATATGAACAACCTCTCCCCCAAAAATCTGAATTGAACATTTAGATCCATAGTCCATCGTTTTGTTGAATTTGTTCACATTTTTGCACAAGGCAGCAGATTTGTTTTGAAATGGCCCATCGCGTGCCATGCAGATTTAAAGTGAAGTATTCAAATAAACCTGAACGTGATTTTTTTTTTTTAAACGCTAATTACATTTTAGAATCGCGATGGGGGTGGCAGGTTTTCAGTCCGGGGATTTGGGGGATCGTGGCGCGGAAACCATCATGGTAGAAAATCTCACAGTTGTCCCACAACATCTCACTCACAAACACGCATTCTCCGTGTCTGGAGCCAACAACTACTTTGGTTAAAAAATAAAAAGAAAGTCCGCTCCCTTCTCTCTTCCTCTTTCACGCTGAATCGTGGTTCTCCGGGCCACGGCACCATGAGGGACTTGTGGCTTTAATTTAATTTGGGGCTCTGTGGGACCATCGCTACGGCTAATCCCAGTGTGCGGAAGGATCATTAGTGTTTGGAAGAAGGACTTAATGTTGGTTTGTAATTGTGAGATGAGTAGGGGGCGCAAAGGGACGCGCCGCTAATGAGATAACAACAGCAGCACCGTGGCGGGTGTAGGATCATAGGATTTTAATTTGGGCTCTCAGACGTGGAGATGTTTTGATGTTCTTTCAAAGACAGACAATACGGAGCGGCGTATCTGTGGTGTGCCTGCTCCCCCTGCGCCTTGGTGGGTCTGAATGGACCTCAAGAAGGGGGGGCGTCTACCCCTCATTCCGACAACCGACACTTTTTTATCCCCCCCCATTACGACGATAGTTCGGGCTAGGGTTATCTGCTCCTTGTACTCGTGTGATCGTGACGCAACACTTTTCTGTTTTGTGTGAGTGGATGTGAGCGTAAATATAGGTCATTCTCGTGGGCCCATGTATTTGTTATCATTATCTTTCGGAGTGCCAGGACGTTTGATAAAAAAATGGAAATGCCCCACTTTGAAAATTAGACCTCAATGTCAGAGTGTGTGTGTGTGTGTGGGTGTGTGTGTGGGGGGGGGGGGGGGTCACAACGTGTAACCAAAAGGGGGCGACCTTAAACGACACTGGAAGAAAATGGTTCACCTGGCCGTCCCAAGTGATTACGTAAGTATGATCACTTCTAGACTAAGTAAATAAAAATGGGCACAGGAAACAAAAAAAAGCCCAATCCCGCGTCGGATCCTGCCTAGTTCAGCAAAATATGGTAGGTAATTCGCCGGGGAATTTTCATTTGGCAAATCACTGACATGGCGCATTCGCACGGGATTAACATCACAGACATTCTCCGTGAATATTACAAACCGCATGTGGTCCCTGGGTAAAAATAATGCGAATAGGGCTTTAGAGAAGATTCATCCTGTAGGTGCCAGATTTTTTTTCAAAGTACATTTTGTGACATCTATATAATAAAGTGAAAATCAAACAGTACTACAACCAGTCCTGAGCATTACTTTGAACCTAAAAGGGGATTTTGTGTGGGTAGAGCTACTGATAAACCTTTGATGGAGTTCTGGAGGAAACCTAATCCGTTCATATGCAATAACGTTATAATTACACAAAACTGTCCTTGTGTTTACAGGTACATTCTTGTTACGTACATTTGAGGAGATATTGTTCCAATAGTTATTTCAGTTGGTTGTTGCTAGATCGTCGGCTCGGGAGGGACGGTCATTCAAATTGATGACGTACGCTGCTCTCCCCGCAATGTTTCAGCCACAGGGCCAAACTTTACCGGCAAAGTATCAGGCTGTTAAAGGCTTTGGACAATTTTGAAGAGCCAGAAAAAGTAGTTGCTACAATATTACAAGAAGTAGCCAATTAGTATGAGCTTATAGCTCTATTTATTGGGTCTATTAAGGCTGACAGTAACCTACAGACGCAAGTCTTTATGACATTTATTGTAGTTTCAAAAATACTAGGTGAGCTCAAGTGGAATCATGTTTACAATCCTGGATGAACGCCAACTTCCTTAAAATCAACTGCCATAAATCTGAAATTATAGCCATTGGTCCCAAATCACTCCTCCCCTCCTCTCAAGATTTCACTCTCTCCGTCGATGGTCATACAGTAACCACCTCTCCCCAGATCCGAAATCTTGGTTTCATTTTTGACCCCACACTCACATTTAAACCCCACATCCGTCAAATCACTAAAACTGCCTTTTTTTCCACCTCCGTAACATTGCTCGCCTCCTCCCCACCCTCTCCACATCTGCTGCCGAAACTCTCATCCATGCATTTATTACATCAAGACTCGACTACTGTAATAGCCTCATGTATGGTCTCCCTACCTCTGATTTACAAAAGCTGCAATATGTTCAAAACTCTGCCGCCCGCCTCCTCACCCATACCCGCTCCAGAGACCACCTCACCCCCGTCCTCCAACAGCTTCACTGGCTCCCTGTACAACAGCGCAGCCATTACAAAGTTCTGCTCATCACCTACAAAGCCCTCAACAACCTGGCCCCTTCATACCTCACACACTGTAAGTTGTGATTAGTAAAGGTTTCTCAAAAAAGTAACAGGGAGTAACAGTTCTGTCATTAGAACAATTAAAGTGTACTCTAAATGAATAATGAAACCTTACTCTTTACAAAGTAAAGTTTGCTTTAAAAAGAGTAAGGTTTTATTAATGACTTAGAGTAAAGTTTACTCAAAATCAGTAGCCCCTAAAATACCTGAACCTGAATTAAACATAAAATGGAAATGATTAAACACTTAAAATGTGATAGATCTACTTTTACTGTGCAGTCAAAAGTTACTAAAGTAACTGGTGTCAAAGAAATTTACCTCATAAGCTTCTGTAACATGAGCTTGTCCACAGCTGTTCTCCTGCACCATGATAATAATTCACATTTTACTTTTGATTTATTCACATGTGTCACATTTACAGCACTTGTGTAAAGTTCTGTCTAAAGCAGAAGCTCCATGACTTCCTTCTTCATCTGTCGGTCTGTGACAGACTGAAGAACAGTGAGGCCTCGTCCTTTTTACTGAATATAATGGCCACAATGTATTTAGTGTCATGTTACTGTCACTCATGGTTTCTGACTGAAGTCTAACTCTGAAAAAAGCCCGGCCCATAACAGCAGGTCCTATAAGGGCTCAGGTATTTTAGGGGCTACTGATTTAGAGTAAACTTTACTCTAAGTCATTAATGAAACCTTACTCTTTTTAAAGCAAACTTTACTTTGTAAAGAGTAAGGTTTCATTGATCATTTAGAGTACGCTTTAATTGTTCTAATGACAGTTAATTAAATTGTGGCAATTTGTGTCTGCAATTTTTTTGAGCAACCTTTACTAACTTACAGTGCAGACCTCCTACAACGCCACCGCACCAAACCTTGGGGGACCGAGCCTTCGCCATCGCCGCCCCCACCCTGTGGAACTCACTCCCCATCCACATCAGAAACTCAGACTCGCTGACCACCTACAAAAAACTGCTCAAACCCCACTTGTTTCAGCTCGCCTACAACCTACAACAGCTCTTTCATCTTTGTTTGTTTGTCTCATCTGTAAAGCGTCCTTGAGTTCCTTGAAAAGCGCTATATAAGACTTATGTATTATTATTATTAGCTTAATCTAGCCTTAAACCTGTTCAACAAAAGAAACCTGTCTGTTTCATCCCAAAACAATACAAATGAGTTATGTGATCAAATATTTTGTCTTAGGCGCCACTGTCAGCTGTTACACAGCTCAGAAACACTGCTGGAAGAGCAGCCTATCAGCCATGACCAATCAACGTAGACCATCTCTCCTGAGCCGACGATCTAGCACCAACCATTTCAGTTCGGTTTGTGATTGGATAGCTATACAACTTTTGGAGATTTGATTGGATTTGATAAAAAAATTCCAGACAGTCTTGCTTTTGGACAGATACAATAAGCAGGAGTGGACGTCTGGTCAGGCAACTGCATTGTCATATTAAATATACTAAAACACGGGCCGAATTGACAACTTGTTTTATCACAAGTTGAAATCAATATATTGAATGGGGTCACAGCCTGTCATGATGCGCTGATGAAGCAACACCAGTTGAGAACCAGGGTTCCACATCGGTGTGTCCAAAGTGGGGCCCGCTGACAAGGGTGCCATGCCATTGGTCCGACAACCCAAGGCAGGGCAAGGCAAGTTTATTTGTAGAGCACAATTCATACACAAGGTAATTCAAAGTCTAGATTTGAACATTGTCAGAGTTGAGCCCTGTCTCACATCCTCATGAAGACAGTTCCAGATTTTAGCTGCATGAAACTGAAACGCAGCTTCACCGTGTTTATTATTGACTCTGGGAACCACCGGGAGACCCCTCCCTGAAGTTCTCAGGGCCCGAGATGGTTCATACGGCTCTAACATGTCAGAGATGGACTTTGGTGCTAAACCATGAAACGACTTGTACACAAGCAGAGCTGTTTTAAATTATATTCTCTGAGTGACAGGAAGCCAGTGCAGGGACCGGAGCACTGGACTAATATGGTTGTATTTCCTGGTTCTTGTCAGGACTCGAGCAGCACCGTTCTGGATGTTCTGCAGCTCTAACAGCTCGTTTAGAAAGGCCAGTGAGCAGCCGTTACAGTAGTCTAACCTGCTGGAGACAAATGCATGGATGAGTGTCTCCAAGTCTGGTTTTGACACTATTCCTCTGATCTTAGCAATGTTTTTCAGATGGTAAAAAGCTGATGATGTTATTGCTTTGATGTGGCTGTTTAAGTTCAGGTCTGAGTCCATGATTACTCCTAGATTTCTAACCTGATGTTTTGGTTTTAGAGAGAGAGACTCAAGGTGACTGATAACACTTTGTCTTTGTGTCTGTGGGCCAAAAACAATTATCTCAGTTTTGTCTGAGTTTAGTTGGAGAAAGTTGTTTTGCATCCACAAACTGATCTGTTCGATGCAGTGACAGAGAGTATCTACAGGCCCCTGTTCACCTGTATCAGTGACAGAGAGTATCTACAGGCCCCTGTTCACCTGCCGTCAGTGACACGTAGATCTGAGTGTCATCTGCGTAGTTGTGGTACGACACATTGTTGCTGTTTATTAGCTGACCCAATGGAAGCATGTACAAGTTGAATAAGAGGGGTCCCAAGATTGACCCCTGGGGGACTCCACAGGTCATGGAAATTTTGTCTGAGACACAGTTGCCAATTTCGACAAAGTATGTCCTGTCCTCCAGATAGGACTTGAACCAGTTTAGCGCAGTACCAGAGAGTCCCACCCAGTTTTCTAACCTGTGAAGATCCAGCAGAACTAAAACTGAGACCTTACCTGCATTGGTGTTCATACGGATATCATTTGTCACTTGATCAGAGCTTTCTCAGTGCTGTGGAGGGGCCTAAATCCTGACTGGAAAGTATCAAACACATTGTTAGATAGGAGAAAGTAAGTGAGCTGTTGATATATTACTTTCTCCAGGACTTTTCCTAAGAATGGTAGGTTTGATATGGGCCGGTAGTTGTTCAGTATCCTGGGATCAAGGCTGCTCTTCTTCTAGGCTTAATGACTGCGGTTTTCAAAGCCTTTGGAAATGCTCCCATCTCAAATGAGATGTTAACTAACTGAACAAGTTGTGGTAACAAGCTGGTCAGCACAGACTTCAGAAATCTAGTGGGTAATTCATCAAGGCAGCATGTGCATGAGCTCAGACCGGAGATAACCTCTTCCATTGTTTTGTCAGTAACAGGTGTGAAATGTGTCAGCTCAAGGTGTTTATGTGGTGGGAGGGTTGCTATTTGTGTTGTGGAAATTATGGCATTTTTAATGCCTTGGACTTTGTCATAAAAAAATATTGCAAACTCATTGCACTTAGATGTAGAGATTAGTTCTAAGGGCAGTGAAACTGGATGGTTAGTTAATCTGTTCACTGTGGAAAACAGAACATGAGAATTGTTTCTGCAGTTTGCAATGATTTTGAGAAAGGGAGAAGTACTTCTCCCTTTCTCCACGCAAGATCTGGTTGAACTCACCCATTAGTCCGACGTCTCATTATTCCGAAAATTTACCATTGAGCAGAGGTGCCATTAGTCCGACATCTCTAACCCAGTTGTGTTGTGGTTGAGAGAGCGATATACAACCATTGGCCCTAACCTTAAGGTCAGTGGACTCTTGCCTGAACCTAATTTTATTTTGCAACCCCTACTCAATGGGACATTTTCTTTTCAGGTCGGACTAATGGGTTGTTGGACTAATGGGCCGACCCCCTGACGAGATGGTGCTTCGATTTGTAAGAGGCTTTGATTAATTAGCACTGAATTGTTAGTCAATACAATAGGGACATCAAAACAGCATATCCTCCTAAAACTGTTGTAGGAAACTTCAAGGATACATCCTCTACCAGATGATTTGATCTAAACACATACAAACCACTCCGAAATACTAAAATCTGGTAAGAATAATGACAAGTTTGAGAACCCTTTTTGGTCCGTATTTTAAAAAAATCATCCCACTTCAGAGCATGCTCCCTACCCTTGTCCCAAACGGTATGATTGGGCCGTTGCATGGTGTGGCTACGCTAGTACCAATGACCTGAAATTGTTAGCGCAAGTACTTTCTGTTCCTGTTTATTCCCTACAAAGATTAGCTTTGGCCCATCCGAATAATCATGCTAACTAGCGTAGCCGCATCATGCAACCAGCCAATTATGAAAAGATATTTAATCATAGTCTTTTAGCATTCGATCTTTCTGCATGCTAATCATTATTGCCTCTTTATTTAGACTCCAGTAGACTGGCTCTGTCGAACAGACACGATGCGGGAAAAGGCTGTGCTAAAAGCTTACAAAATAGCTTGACTGATACCCACCCCCTATTTTGCCGGTTCTCTTTAGTTGTTAATTGCAGTTGCATGACAGTGTTTGCAAATACGGTAATTGAGTTTTATGAGCTGGTTTGATGGCTCATAACGCTGTACAAATAAAGCAGTATAAAACGAAAGTGTGGGCTATTATGCAGTCAAAGCCTCGGGGGGCTAATGGAGTCGACTGTTACACATGCAAATGGGCTCTTAGGAAACATTTACCTGTCAACGCAGTCACTCAATGTTGTCAGTTATTCATGTACGGAGGGATCTGTGCCTACGGAACAAAACACAAAACCAACTTTTTCTTCTGATAAACTTGATGTTTTCAGATGATTGTCTGCTGTTTCCAGTTCCATTTGAATGTAAACTAATGTCTTTTGCTGCGTTTAAGGCAACTGGTAATTGGAAGATTTCTGACCCCCGACTAAAAAAACATCATACTGCCTGACCAAAACCATGTCTCCAGCATGAGTGTCTGGCTTTGTGGAGTCAATGATAGAAATGATCCCAGAAAAGTTATGAATCTGGTGCTCCCACAGTCATGATATCGGTCACAGTCGATTTTTTCCCTTTGTTTTGCCATTTGTATTACTAATATTGTCCCTATTTTCTTCCCATTTCCCCCCATTCCCCCAAATTAGTCCCCATTTCTTGACATGGGAAATGAACCCAATATTGTGCAGATCTTCCACACATTATTGTTCTGTTTTCTGGTTCTATAATATTTCAGTATCGGTATCGAAAACCAAGTATCATTAAATACCAGTTATGACACATGTTTTATTTAACATATTTTTTACCAGTGAAAATCCCCTGTAACGTGAGCTATGCTTGCCATTTGAGTGATATTTATTGGGTAAAATATTACGCAGTGCGGCTTTAAAGTTCCATTCACTTCTTCTTCCTCCTCTTCTTCTTCCTTGCCATTACAAGAGAGTTCTTCAGAGTCCTTCTCAGTTTTTTTCCAGCACATGATGCATCAATCTTGTTTTCGGTCTTCCTGTTGTCTGCTCTGATCAAATGTCCGTAGAGAGACAGTCTGTTCCTCTTAATTATGTTCAGAGATTGTTTTTTCTTGTATTTCGTTCTGGACCCATTGATTTTTTTATTATTATTATTTTTCCCTTTGCCGTCCATGGAACACTCCACCATGCCCACAATTCAGAAGCTCGTGTTCTCTTTTAGTTTGCCTTTCTTTTGGAAATACCATTGTTTGGACTAACCTGTTCTTGACTGATTTGGTAACTTTTTCAACTTTTGATACAGTTGTGCCAATTATGTTCACACACCCTGGTGGATTTCTTGATTTTTTTGGGGGGTCCATTTCTTAAAGAATACGACTGAAAACACGAACACTTTTTTTCTTCAGTGACGTTGTGAAGCCATTTATTGTGACGGAAAATGTGTTTACACTTTTCAAATCACCATAACAATAGAAAATACACATGACACTGTTGAAAAGTTTACACACCAATGATTTTGGCCTGAAACATGCACACAACTAAATGGGGTTGAATGGCTGCTAAAGGTAACCATCCTCATCTGTGCTCTGTCTCCTTGTGTGTGATTGTAACACAGCATGAACCACAGCATGGCCAGTCCAAGACAAATTTCCCCATGGGACAATAAAGTTGATCCTAATTCTAATAAAAGGTGCATCTTCCAACCAGCACTGCACTGACGTTTCCAGTTTCTGAGTCATGGGGAACGCAAAAGAATTGTCACAGGATCTACGAGAAAAGGTGATTGAACTCTATTAAACAGGAAAGGGATATAAAGAGATATCCCAGGTACTGACAATGCCAATTTACAGTGTTAGAACTCTGATGAAGAAGTGGAAAATTAGGGGTTCTTAGGGAATAAAGTGTCCATCTCAGTCTCCTGACACTGTGGGGAGGTCTCAAATGTGCTGTTCATGCAAGACAGCCCAGGAACTTACAGGAACTGGAGGAATGGTCCGCTTTACAATCAGAAAAAATAAAGAACCACAACGACCACAAAAGACTCCAGGCTGTCATTGATGTTAAAGGGGGAATTACACGGTATTAGGAACTGGGGTGTGTAAACTTTTAAACAGGGTCATTTTGGTATTTTATTTTGTTATGGTGATTTGAAATTAGGTTTTTTTTTTCACAATAAATGTTCTCACAACATCACTGACCATGAGTATGTTTTCATTAATATTCTTTGAGTAATGGCCGAAAAAATCCACTTATTGGCACAACTGTATGTCGGCTGTCAAAGCTTGGATCCTGATAGATCGTACTGCAGGAAATAAAACTTTTCAAAGATTTTCCAGCGTCTCTTCACCCTGTTTTTCTCCTCTTCCATGTAGACTGTCCAGATGAGCGTTTCCCATTAGAATGCATGCAATCCTTCTGTTTTTGATCTTGCACTAATGTATTCTTTGCCGTTGAGCGGCTTCAATAAGCTGCTTGGAGTAAAACGTCATCTTTTCTTGGCTATTGTACATATCGTATCAACCTCAAGTATTCGCAAAAGAAATGCTCAACTCCCACAGCGGATTCACGTTCCCTTTGTGGTGTATCGCCGAAGCGTTAAAGGGAAGGGGGGGTTGCGGAGAAAAAGAAAAACAGACATGAAAACACCGAACTCCCACACATACACATATTCCAGTGGGGCATTGTCTCCGGGGAGCGCAGCAGTTCCACCTCAGGGAGCTGTGAAAGGCCGCTGCAGGCAGAGAAGTGAGCCCGCGGAATACAGATGTCCTGGGCAGCTGTGCGGTGCGGGGAGGATGGAAGTCTGCGAGTTCTTTGAACGGATACAATCAGCTCATCTGAATTCAAAGGTCTGATTTTACACTCCATTCATGCTTTTTTTCCCCCAACTACTTTGTGCGCCTCAGCCTTGTCATTTTACTCGGATAAATCAAGGGAAGGCACTTTTTTATTCAAACCCGTAGCAGAGTGAAACTGATGCCCTCAGCCAGAAGTCGATCTGTGACATGTCTTATAATGATGACTGTATGTGAATCCGGATGAGCTCTGCAAAAAGTCATGTCCTTGATTTGAGAGTCTCATTTCAAGGACTCTGTCCACGGGTCAAGATATTCACACTTTATATTCACATTATACACCTTTTATGCTGAGAATAAAGTTGACATTTGTCAATATATCAATACTTGTGTATGAGTGGTCAGCATGGCGGCTTTACTTTCGGTCACAGTGGTCTCTACAACGCTCCAGAATCAATTGTCGGTTTTCTGGTGAGGCTCCAGAGAAAACCTTCCAAACTATTGATTCTGGAGCGTCCTAGAAAACACTGTGATGGAAAGTATATGAGTCATATACAAGGTCAAATAATAAACCCAAATATAAACTTTTTTTTTCCACATAAAAAGTTGCATAATGTACATTTAAGTTAAGAGGTTAAGATAAATCAGTTTTGTTTCAAGTTAAAAGTACATTATTATGTATGTTTTGGACTATACTGTTGCGGTGGGTAATCAAGGAATGCATTTGGATGAGAACCTAACCTCTTAACCGAGCACATTTTCTCCAGTTCGGTATTTCCCAAATCTAAAAGCTTCTTGACCTGAGAGCTTACAGCCTATAGGCCAGTGGAATGCCTCATTTGAAAGCTAAGGCCTAAGCGCTTTCCTCGTTTTTGTTTCTTGTTGGTCGTTTTTGTCATGTTTTCAACAATGAAAACAAAATGCAACAAAAATGAAATGAGTAAAAGTTAACAACAAACTTTTACTCACATTGAAGTAAAAGTTCAATGTGAGTACACATTGAAATACATCTCCATGTCTCCTGATGACACCAGGCCAATGGATGCACTTTTTAACTGCATTTTAGATATTAAATCCTGGATGGCAGAAAACTTTCTCCAGCTTAACCAGGACAAAACTGAGGTTTTAGTCATCGGTCCTCAGGCCCAGAGAGAGAAACTTTTACCCAAACTACAGTCATTGTCTTTTAATCCTTCGTCACAGGTGAAGAACCTGGGTGTGATTTTTGACTCTGAGCTGACTTTAATTCCACACATTAAGAATATCACAAAGATAGGTTTTTACCATCTAAAGAACATAGCCCCGCCCCATTCTCTCTCGGGCCAACACGGAGACGCTCATGCATGCTTTTATCACCAGTCGTATCGACTACTGTAAATGCCCTGCTCTCTGGTCTTCCCCAAAAGAGTATCTCAGGTTTACAACTTTTACAAAATTCAGCAGCTCGTGTCCTGACGAAGACCAGGAGGCGGGACCACATTACACCGGTTTTAGAGTCGCTGCATTGGCTCCCCGTGTGTTTCAGGATTGATGTTAAAGTTCTTTTAATGGTTTTTAAATGTCTTAATGGTCTTGGTCCTTCTTATCTCTCAGAACTGCTTTTATCTTATGAACCTTCACGGCCCCTTCGGTCCTCTGGCAGGGGTCTCCTAGTTATTCCTAAAGTCAACAGAAAGACTCACGGCGAGGCGTCTTTCCAATATTATGGCCCTCGTCTCTGGAACGACCTGAGGAGGAGCTCAGGACCGCAGAGAACGTTCATGTTTTTAAACCCTTAACGCCTGAATTAATTTCCAATTATAGAAAAAAATATATTATCAGTGTTTTTGCTTTCAAGCTGATGCTAAATTAAGTGGAGATTGTTAATTTATCTGTAGCACATAGTACAGATATAGTTTTTTAAATTAGCATGCTGTTTCTGCTTTCATCATCTGATGTAGGAAAAAAAAAAGCCTTTTAGAAAGGTGCAGACAATTTATCTACATAACATAGACATGTCACAATTTTTATTACTAATTATCATATTTTACTACCTTTTCTGAGGTTTTATTCATTGTACATAAGATACCTCCATTTACCATTACTTATTTGCAAATTATGTTATAATTGCACATTATTTTCAGACAGTGGAAGACTCTTGTTTGTGGTCCAATAGGTCCACCTTGTGGTCGCTTTGCATACAACATGAACGGTTTCATTTTGTTCTGTGTAAAATAAGGGATACATTTTTTTTGTATATCCTTGTATGTTATTGTTACAATGATTATAGATATTGACTAGAATGGCATGTTCTAAAAAACGTTTTAGCACTGTAATAGATCTCAATACTACAAAAATGTGGTCACTGTGGCCGTATGCATGCCACCAGATGGCTATTGCAGTTTTCCCTTATGGCCTGACGTTGCTAATTCACGACGTACCTAAATCGTCAAATAACAAAAAAAAATATCCATCACACAAAGTTCATTCCAATAAATAATCTAAAGATGGAAACGAGCTACATAATTTTATTTTAGCACAACTCGACTGACATTTGAAGATTTCATCGAAGTTGCAGCCTCGATTTGCAGAAATGTTATTTCCGCTATGTAGCTACCATGACCCGGATGTGGTTCCTTCTCTAACCGGTCCTACGAGAAACTAGTGCTTGCAAAAGGTTCCTAGGTACGGCATGGATGTGGGCAAACAGCCATCAAGGGAAAACATGCATTATTTTAGCCACAGTCTTGCAAGAAGAGGTATGGCACGAATTAGCGACACCTGGTGTTAAGGGGTTAAGAGCAGGCTCAAGACCCACCTTTTTAGCTTAGCTTTTAACTGACATCTATTTATTTAGTCCTAATTATATGTTGTGTATTGTATATGTATGTGTGTGTGTGTATATATATATATATATATATATATATATATAAAGTTTGATTGATTAAATGATTCTCAATGTTCATGGTGCAACTTTTAACAGTTATCTGCTGATAAATCCATGTGTGCATTATTATTACTAAAAGTTAAATAGACAAAACACGTATTTCCTTAAGGCAATTGGGGTGAACTAAAAGTGTCAGAAATAAAAATGAAATTTTATAACGTTTGACAGCTGCAGTGCGAGGGCCGGCGGGGCGCCTGCAGAGAAACAATGGGTTTTATAAAGTATCTTAATTGCAGTTAAGTTGGACAAAGCCAAATCACCCCTGGGTTAATTTAATTTGCCTTAAGCCCGAAGAGAACAGGAGACATTATTCTTGTTAGGAGTGCTTGGAGCGATGGAACAACTGGCCTTGGAGCGGTGCTCCTGCAGAAACTGCTGTGAGCAAGGCCAGTAGAAAAGAGCCCTCGTACTCAACATTCTGTGTAGTTAGTTGTGGCAGAAGATTTCACATTTTTCAAAGTATAAATATCACTCCCATTGTGATTTTAGATGGTTTAATTAAAATCAAGTGCCTTTTATTGATCGCGTCTTAGATATTGTGAGTTTTTTGGCTGGAGTAAGAGAACCAGTCTTTTGAACGGCTCTTTGAAATGAACGGATCCCAAGTACTCGACTCCCAGTAAAGAGCCGTAAATCTCATCATTCCTGTTTAATTTTGTTCTAAAAGAGCTGACCTTTTTATAATAATAATAATAATGCCTAATAATGTCGTCATTATTCATTCACTCCATACTCGGTGGTGGTAAGCTACTATTGTAGCCACAGCTGCCCTGGGGCAGACTGACGGAAGCGAGGCAACCAGTCCGTGCCATCGGCCCCTCCGACCACCACCAACCACTCACTCGCTCACTACATTCCCCAGGCTTCCTGGTGTTCCCAAACGGTCTCCCATCCAAGTATCGACCAGGCCCTTCCTGCTTAGTTTCCTTGGGCAGAGCAAAGGCGGTATGGCCACATAAACCCCATTTAACCAGACAACGCTCTGAGGAACCGCGGCGCCTGGATGAGAACCACTGGGATCATTTTCATTTAAATTTGAAAGTGGGAATAAAAAGAAGCTTACCTTGACTGTAAGGTGGATTGTGGCGAGATTTGCTCACAAACATCCCTCTCGCCCAGCTTACCCGCTTGATTCCGCACCACTTGTGGCGTGGGTAAAACAGCCATGAGTCAGCGTGTTTTACATGTACTTTAAATCATACTTATATTAGCAACGGTAATAAAGCTACGCTCTGCTGCACATTTAAATGAGTTTGTTTTACTATATTAAAACGTTAAAATGATTGCAGCGCCTTTGCTGTGCCGTGTGCCTGTGATTGGATCAATCTCATGGCATTTATGGACCAATCAGCTGGAAATGCTCCACCAAAAGTGCATCATTAATAGCTCATGAGTGTGCAAAGTGAATTTGTAATGACTTCAGTGTAGCGCTCAGAGAAGCTTGTCAGGCTGAAGCCCAATCCCTCCATCTACATTAGTTAGAGCCATTAAGTCGCATAAATCACGCAATATGAATTTGTCTCTTTCTCAAACTCACTAAATTGTTTTATAGCCAATTGAGCAACATCTATATTTAATTATTTAAATGCAATGACTTGAGTGGAGAAATGTGGAAAGGGTACATTTAGAATTAAACTTGAAAATTAAAAGGGACAAGTGTAATGTGTAATGTTTGTTTTACATTGTTCATTCATGATCTTTAACATGTGACACAATCCTTTGCACATCCTTAACCGCACACCTCGGACTGCATCTCTCCCCCCCCCCCCGGCTTAGCCCCTCGCTTTCTCTGTGTTAACGGCGGTTAAGTGCACCGGCACAAACGGTGCCTCGCTCTCCATTCCACATCACAGCGGGACCACGGCGCACTCAATATGTGGAGTGCGCAGCGATGGGCGCCCCACGCTGGGCTCCGAGGGTGAGAGGAGGACCGGAGTTAACGCCCTCGCCAGCCACCGCTCTGGGAACCCTCTGCGCCGGGCGTCCTCTGTTAGATAAGACGCAGCGATGTGGGGATTTGAGGGGATAAGAACATTGATCTCCGTCAGTTGCATCGTATTATTTGTTGTTTGGACTTGAGCAAGAGCCGACTTTAGCTACTAGGGCTGCACTGTACAGGAGGTAACAGATTTAGAGATATTGTAATCTTAATATTCATAGTCATGTGTTCAAAGGCGGGACATTCTGGAACTCTGCTAATGTTATGTTGTTTAACGATCCAATCACAGGTGCCATCGGTCCGACGCCTCATTATTCCGAAAATTACCATTGAGCAGAGACGCCATTAATCCGAAATGTTTAACCCTGTTGTGTTGCGGATTAGAGAGCCATCGGACTCTTGCCTGGACTTAATTTTCGGAAGGACAATTTCAGTTTTACACATAAATAGGAAACACGTGTAGTATGGCTGGCCAGGCCACAGAGTCACTAGTGGTCAGAGTACTTGATTTCATTAGTTGAATACAAGTACATCCTACAGGTCAAATATTGCTCAAATTAATGTGAATTAATGTGTTCAGCCAAATTACTTAATATTCATAGGACAACTAGTTTAAAGGGTAATACTATTGTTTATAAGTTTAATTTAGAAAGACAATCTGTATAACAAAAATGTTTGTTTGAATATCTTACGTTTCGACAGAGTGGAAATTTACTTGCGTCTTCCTCAGATCTTTTTTATTTTATTTTACATAATACATTTTTAGAAGCCCCTTATGAGAGCCAACAGGCCCGGTTAGAACCATGAGGCCGTCCTTCTGTGGACCCACCACCTGCAGGAGGAGCCATAGGGGGCTAGTGCAATGTGATTTGGTGCAGCTCCAACAGCTAACCCCAGGACACGGCAACGGTCAAGTGGAAGAAGATGGATGGATGGATGGATAATACATTTATTATTATTATCATTTACTTTTTAATAAAAGAAGTCTAACTTTGTGGCTTCAAAGACAAGAATAGTGTGCGGCAAAAAAAGAAAAAGAAAAGAGGGACAAAACCTCTTCCTTGTGGTGAGCCAATAGGTTGCGTTCACGATTTAGAATTCCATTTCAGTTGGAGGGCAGGTGTCAATACAACTCTATGGGAGAGAAACAGTTTTTGAAAGAAATTTCCAAAAAGAAAATGTCCAAATATTTTCTCTGATCATCATGTGACAGTGATTGGATTCACAAACCTGACATGTGAATTTTATGGCTGAAAGTCCTTTCTCCTGGCCGACATCAAGCACTTGTTTTTGAATATTGTCTCCACTTCTGGACGCCTTTGTGAAGAAATAATAACATATGTTCATATGTGCGGGAAGATATTACTTTGAACTTTGTGTCAGTTTTTGTTTCATGTGAATTGGCCTCAGGAATTACAGAGATATTAGCAATGATTTAAGACTAGAAATCTGCATTTTGAGCGTTACTATGGTTACGGCCGTGGAATTTTCAGTTGCCCTCCACCTCAATGTTAAACTATAGGCTCTTTAGAATGTTGTGATGTCACGTGAACGCTACCTATAGCATTGACAGTAGGTCTGCTCACAGCCACCTTACTGTTCTGGAGTGTGCATCGCAAGGCTTTCATAATTGCAATTGAATGTTTAAAAGTTTAAAACGTTCAATGATAGGCAAAAACTACACTTTATAAAACAGCCTTCGATGCATCAGCTGTTTTCTATAGGCACAGAGCACACGACCAGCTTTATACGTTTATTTTGGAGCCTTTATTAAAATGTTGTGGTGCAGAAAGTATTATATTTATCTTTCACATGTTGTGGAGTAAAAGTAATCAGTTCTTAATGGAAATGTCACTCAAGTCAAGGGCTCAAAGTGAAAACGTGTGTTGACTGAAAAAAAATATAATGGATTCAGTGCTGATATTTTATTTAGTACTAATTTCAACCCCTCTTGTCTATATCAAGACTTTGTTTACATTTTGAGAGAGTTTTTTTCCCCAAACCTTGTGAGTGACGCAAGAAAATCCCTCGTCCTTGACCGAAGGGTGCTTTCCTCTGAGGAAACTGGATAATCTCCTTGAGGATGGTGACATTACCAAATCTGAGCATGCTTTCATGATGGTAGAACATACTGTGACACCTGTCTCCTACATGCTCCCTAAAATACATCAAAAATACATTGAGGTACCGCCTGGTCTGCCTATTGTTGCAGCTATCGGCACTGTCACAGAAGGGATTTCTGCCTTTGTAGACCATGTCCTCCAGCCACTGGTCATAGCACTTCCTTCCTGTATTAACACTGGAACATTTGTTGTGTTCCTGAGACTGCTCTGAGGCGCTGGGTTATTTTATTAGACTGATTCCTCTGTAATTTACAAAGCTAGCGGCTTAGCATCGCAGCTAAGGGACCGAACTGCCCTTTCAGAATTTATCAATCTATTTTAGATGTAGACTTTTTGCTGTAGTCTACGTAAGCATGGGAGATGTATCTCAGTGTCCTCAGCAGATAATGTGTGAGGTATAGAGACGTGACTATATGCATTACAAAGCTTTATTTTATTTTTCTTACAGCAAAGTGTACAAAACATATCACATAAATAAAAAATATATCTTATTGTGCAGGAACACTGTCCTTTTGAAATGGTTTTTGGTTTGTCATTGAAGATAACACAGAATCATCCAGGTCATGTTTATCTAAAGGCTTGACTAAGGGTCTGTAACATTGTGGACCCAAAGACACAGTTATCCCCAAGTAAATAGCCCAAAGTAATATCTATTACTACATTTTAAGTTTAACCAATGTAACACGTTAACTACACCTGAATGATCACTCTGTAGAGTAAAGGCTATAATAAAGTCTCTATTTGTATGCTTATTTAGTTGAATGATGAAAAAAAGATCTTCATTTTTAGTGCCAATTTTCTTACTTGATTCTGTACTTACTGGCGTTTACAACAGTTCAATTTCCCCTTTGAGGCACTGACCGCTCATATCTCACTTGAGGTATAGCTGCACTCCATTCACTTGGTCTACATAGATGTGTGCAATACAGTACATGGGTGAGGCCTCCTCAAACGTGAACATTTTTGGGCGTTTCATTCAAATAACGCTGGGATTTCTCCGTGGCGTTTACCACCAGCTGCGCTTGCGTACGATCAGATCTGAGCGGAAACACAGGTTCATAAATGTCACGAGCCCTCTGGCGTATATCGGAAATACACCTACACCATTGTTTTACGCGATGTTGATGCATGAGGGCCACTGTGAGTATTGATGTATTTACGAATAGAACAAATCAAACTCTCTAACAGAGGCCGTGACATTAACAACTTGCTTCTAAAAAGAGAAGCCTTCTGGATTCATACTCTCAATGAACAGTATGTTATACCACAGTGAGTATTTGTTTATGCTATACCTTCACCGCAGTAGTATAGTCATGGTTGTAAAAGTCCTACCCCGGGGTATCTCTGAGTGTTTGTAAATATTTGTAATTTATAAATATTGGTAAGAGAAATAAAAAATAAAAAATTGCACTGTTTTTTTGGATCCAGAGCAGTATCTCGCAAGAGAATCAAACCCGAGAACTTGTCGCCATGAGGTTAACAGAACCCCCCCTACTCAATATAATGAAGCCGAAATCCAACATTAAAGCGTGGCATTATTTGACAAAAGTTTGGATCTCGGAGACCGCGGAGAAACAGCAGAATATCACGCACAAAAGAAATGGATACAAAACCTCATTAGACAAGCGTGATTGGAACGGGCCCCTGACATTCAGGATTCATAGGCTTCCTCGGGTTGAGATGGAGCTCTGATTATGTGACCACTTGTGTTTGGTGCTCCGAGGCCGTGGCAGCGTTTCCGCCGCGTCGGCAAAGGCGAGGCCGGCAGCGGGTTAACCGGGTATTTGCTGTCCCGTGGGGGGGGGGCATGGCACTGCGTCTCCCATGTCTGATCTACATTGCCCTTGATCGAAGTAAATGTAGCGTTGAGTTTTGCCAGTTGTGGGTCGAGAACATGGTTGAACAGTTTATCCCGATAAGAAAGTAGATGATTGTTATAACAGTTTTAAGGCGAGAGACGGTGCCGGTGAATTTGTGACTCTGTGAGCCTTTTGCATGGTTTAGTTACAAAGACCTTTTTTTCAGAGGGGATTTGGGGTCTTGTTTAGATTAAAATTCAAGTTCCACCTTGTTTTTTTCAATAAATCAGGCTGGGGGTTTGATTGTAAAGTCTGGAGTCTGTAGGAGCGACTGAGGTGGAGATGTTGTGGAAGTTGGTGGCGCAGATGGTAGAGCGGGTCGCCTCATGATCGGAGGGTCGAGGGTTCGAATCCCGCCTCCTGAAGGTGCACGCTGTCGTTGTGTCCTTGGGCAAGACACTTCACCCTCCTTGCCTCCATTGGTGTGTGAATGGGTGAGAGGATCCTTGCTGTAAAGCGCTTTGAGTGCCTAATGTAGGTGGAAAAGCGCTATATAAGTTGAGACCATTTACCATTACCATGTTGCTAGAGTAGAACAGACACCCTATTTGCGTGTGTGTGTGTATATTTCCTCTGCCCATTGGCCACGTCAGTCTCCCAGAAAGGAAATGACCATATTTGGAACACAGAGTCATCTCGTTCACCTTTCGCAGTACATGTGGTTACAAAATATGTGGGAGCCATTCACCGGAAACATTTATTTTGTCAAAACCTTGAACACAATTCCGCTCCCCGAACCTCACCGTGTCTTTGGCTACATTATTTGTCACTACAATGCAGAGGTTTGGGCACCTAGCCAATAGCAAAATGGGAGGAATACGTGACACACTTTTTCAGACACACTTTTCACTCATAGCATAGACTATTCAACAAGCGACAGACTTTTGACACTGCTCCAACGCCATTCTAAAAATATTTAACCCCAGCATAAATGTGGACGCAAATTGCATCAGTTGGAAAAAAAGACAAAAAAGAAACACTGGGCCTCATTCCCGAACGTTCACAACACGTTCTTACGCTACACATTAGTTCTTAAGGCCTTCTTGGGAAGATTTTTGGCATTCACAAAACTTGCTGAAAACACTCCTCTAAGAACAAAACCTAAGAACAGTCTGGAGGACCAAAAAAAATCTCCTGTTCTGGGCGTCCGCGCAGTAAAGTGAAGATATCACTGCGCGGATGTCGAAGTACTCCTGGTGTTATTACGCCTTACAATACAGTTCCCCTTTTTATCCGCTTAGAAAATCCACATTGTTTAATTTTGTGTAACTAGACTTGGATCGTGTAAAGGCCATATTTAAATAGGGAAAACATGGAAGAGCTCAGTGGCTAAATGCTAACGCCGTCTGTGCTGTGTTTACGTGGCTGAGGGCACAGGTGGAGACCAGGCAGGTACAAATGAACTCGTCTAAGCTAAGGTAAGAACATATCTCAGGATGTAAAAACATTGGCCTATTCCTTTAAGAAGACGTTCGTGAATGAGGCCCAATGTTGGCCCTTAATCTGTCTCAATCCTCTTGACAGCCAGGAAAGAATGTGACCTAAAAGACCCATTTAGAATGAATGCTGATTTTATGCACGCTTGGGAGATCGGTGGGTTGCATAAACCCCTGCGGGGCTTAAACACCCATATTATTAATAAAACATAATAATAAAACATATTTCCCCTGCCTCTCCGAACTGAGAACTGCCATCTGCACTAGCCTGGGTGGCAGTCGTCGCGAGGTTAGCATAGCTGTAAAGTCTCTCGTTTTTTGCCCGGGGAAACTATGCCGAATGTCTTGGAGCTGGGTTAGAGCGCCGGAAAATTCCCCTTATTCTCCAATCCAAAACGTCACAGTTGTGGTTTAGCCCCAGTCTGTCATTACAACATTTTCATTAATCAATCCCAGTATACTCACGACATTACATTTGACTGCAAGTGTAAAGGCGAAAGACACGGCTAATGGATTCTCTGGCTTAAAAATAAATGGAATAAAAGGGCACAAATCCGCGATATTGACTGGCCGGGTGTGATTCAAGCCGCATATATATAGTAGGCCGGGGGGATTGCCTGGAATACTTACTATTGATTCTTTCTCTTGGAGCAAATCAGTGCTGAGAGAGGCTGCTCTTTAAATATAAATGTGTTTCTGGACTCCAACAGGGCGGCCGCGTCCCTGAGGATCACCTGAGCGCTTCATTTAGCATCCCCCCCCCCCCCATCCACTAACCGGGAACATTACCTTTTCTATCTGTCGGAGAGCGGGCCTGATAGCTGGTAAGGATTTTGTGCAATATGCCGGACGTGTTCAGGCAAGAACAGGGGTTTCAGATGAGTAAAAGAACGTCACGTCAGCAGCAGGGCTAACGCAGGTCCACACTAAGACTTCACAGGAAAGAGCATTACTACTTTATTTTCACTTCACACCAGAAGCTAGTCTCCATCTGCAGTGCCTGAGAAGGGTGAGTTAATAATAATAATAATATTTAAACTCCAATTAAAATTATATTGAGGATGGTAATGACAGCTGGGAAGTAGTAAGCATAGTAACGTGCCTTTATAACATTAAAATAGTGACTTCCGGTAATGTTACACTAGTGATTTTAGTAATGTACTAATGTTTGGCATTGGTAACAATTTGTAAGAAATATATTAATGATCATCATTTGTTACTCGCTCTGTACTAGACATTGTACAAGAAATGAAACAGCTGTTGTTGTGTTTTGTATGCCATCCATCCATTTTCTTCCACTTGTCCATTGCCGGGTCGTGGGGGCAGCTGTTGGAGCTGCACCAGCCCCTATGGCTCCTCCTGCAGGTGGTGGGTCCACAGAAGGACGGCCTCATGGTTCTAACCGGGCCTGTTGGTCTCTCATAAGGGGCTTCTGAACCGCTCTTTGTCTGACCCGTCACCTAGGACCTGTTTGCCCTGGGAGACCCTACCAGGGGCACGAAGCCCCCGACCACAGAGCTCCAGGATCATTCGGGCTCTCAAACCCCTCCACCACGTTAAGGTGGGGGTTCCAGGAGAGGTGTTTTGTATGCTTTGATTGTTAAATGAAAATGTTATTGTTTTTATTTTGGGGGTGGGCGCTTATAAGCCTTTTGCTTCGGCCCACTCCTTTTGAGCAAACTAACTGCTCAAATAAACAAATAAACTAAACTAAATCCAAAAATATGCAACCATCAAAATAGACAGTTATCGGGTTGTTATACTAATAATTTCAGCTTTTTTGTTTTAGCTTATTTCATGCTTATTGAACAACCTTTTTTGAGTAAAAAAATGTATTTTAGATGATTGTTCATTTGCTGAAACTGCGCTGGACAGAAATCTACTTTACAAAGAGAGACTGGAGAAATAATCGTATACAAGAGTGGCAGCCGCTCAGTCCACTGCCTGTGCACGTGTGCCCTTTAAAGGAAGAAGCAGGTTTAATGTGATTGAATAATAACAGCATTTATCCTGAAATCATGAACTCTATGGACATAAACTACACTCAACAAAAATATAAACGCAACACCTTTGTTTCTGCTCCATTTTTCATGAGATGGACTTAAAGATCTAAAATTCATTCCAGATACACAATATTACCATTTCTCTCAGACATTGTTCACAAATCAGTCCAAATGTGTGATAGTGAGCACTTCTGCTCTGCCGAGATAATCCATCCCACCTCACAGGTGTGCCACATCAAGATGCTGATCTGACATCATGATTAGTGCACAGGTGTACCTTATACTGCCCACAATAAAAGGCCACCCTGAAATGTGCAGTTTTTTGCTTTATTGGGGGTCTGGGGACTCCGAACCAGTCAGTATCTGGTGTGACCACCATTTGCCTCATGCAGTGCAACACATCTTCTTCCATAGAGTTGATCAGATTGTCAATGGTGGCCTGTGGAATGTTGGTCCACTCCTCTTCAATGGCTGTGCGAAGTTGCTGGATATTAGTGGGAACTGGTACACGCTGTCGTATTCGCCGGTCAAGCACATCCCAAACATGCTCAATGGGTGACATGTCCGGTGAGTATGCTGGCCATGCAAGAACTGGGACATTTTCAGCTTCCAAGAATTGTGTACAGATCCTTGCAACACGGGGCCGTGCATTATCTTGCTGAAACATGAGGTGATGTTCATGGATGTATGGCACAACAATGGGCCTCAGGATCTCATCACAGTATCTCTGTGCTTTCAAAATGCCATCAATAAAATGCACCTGTGTTCTTCGTCCATAACAGATGCCTGCCCATACCATAACCCCACCACCACCACCATGGGCCACTCCATCCACAACATGGACATCAGCAAAGCGCTCACCCACACGACGCCACACACGCTGTCTGCCATCTGCCCTGAACAATGTAAACCGAGATTCATCCGTGAAGAGAACACCTCTCCAACGTGCCAGACGCCATCGAATGTGAGCACCACTCAAGTCTGTTACGGCAACGAGCTGGAGTCAGGTCAAGACCCCGATGAGGACGACGAGCATGCAGTTGAGCTTCCCTGAGACGGTTTCTGACAGTTGTGCAGAAATTGTTTGGTTATGCAAACCAATTGTTTCAGCAGCTGTCTGAGTGGCTGGTCTCAGACGATCTTGGAGGTGAACCTGCTGGATGTGGAGGTCCTGGGCTGGTGTGGTTACACGTGGTATGCGGTTGTGAGGCTGGTTGGATGTACTGCCATATTCTCTGAAACGCCTTTGGAGACGGCTTATGGTGGAGAAATGAACATTCAATGCACGAGCAACAGATCTGGTTGACATTCCTGCTGTCAGCATGCCAAGTGCACGCTCCCTCAATGCTTGTGGCATCTGTGACAGACAAAACTGCACATTTCAGGGTGGCCTTTTACTGTGGGCAGTATAAGGTACTCCTGTGCACTAATGATGATGTCAGATCAGCATCTTGATGTGGCACACCTGTGAGGTGGGATGGATTATCTCAGCAAAGCAGAAGTGCTCACTATCACACATTTGGACTGATTTGTGAACAATGTTTGAGAGAAGCGTCGCAGCCAACTGCGTCACACATGGTTCGAAGCATCAAGGTGCTTTATTTGCTCCACTACGCCATCATGTGGACAAAAAATGTATAACAGGCTGAGTGCTTACAATAAATGTTGGGGGCTGAAAGACAAAATTTGAGAATTTAGAGAGTTGTGATGTAAAATGTGCTTGTGTTACTTTGCCTATGTCTGTGCTTATGCAACAAGTAAATGTGTTTAATAAAGACAAACATTACATTTTTTCATTTTTATTTAAAAATGTGAGCGGGAATCCATTGCGTTTCACGGTCGCTTTTATTTTGAATCACGCTCCAAATCATTATTATAATAGATCCATGCTCCAATCATTTTCTGAATCAGTCACCACAAACATCATCAACACACGCATCGATACACGCTTCAATAGACAGGCCCCTAGATTACTCGGCACACGCTTCGAAGCCTCGAAACGATCGACACATCACTTTTCTAGACTGACAAGTAAAGAAGCAGGACAATGTTTCCTTCAACAAACGTCTAGGACTTCAGCTGGGAGTACAAATTAGAAACTGCAAATCAAGCAATCATTATTAACAGTTAGATTAATGGAAAGAATAAAACTATGTAGTTTTATTCTTTCCATTAATCTAACATGACCCTACATCAGATACAGTTGAAGAGCTTTTAACAAAAAAAATATATATAAATTTATATATATATATACATGATAGCGGTGTTTATTTACGCGGAAAAGTTCAGAGAAAGTGATCGCGGAGTCGACCCGCTCATGCCCGGCCTGTGCTGCTGTGACTCTGCGGCGCTGATGTGTCGACGGGACACTGGCAGAGGTCAACGTCAAGGTCAAGTTCATTTATGAAGCACATTTACAAAACATCCATCACTGCCCCAAAGTGCTGTACAGGTACAATAATACAAAACTAAAAAAAACACAACAATATAACACGATAAGAAAAAAGTAAACTGTAAAAATATGAAAAATGCTCAGTGTTGTGATGAAGCCCTGGCGTTAATTCAAACTGGTAGACTAACTTCAGCATCACCGACCTCCAGCCAATGATCACTTCCGAGAGGGCACACCTCCACCTCAGTCATCAGCGTAGCAGCCAATCATCGCCCTCGGTCCCGATGTTAAGCCCCAGCAATCATGGTTCGTTCGCTTCCCAGCTGCGCTGCGACCCACCTCAACCCCTTTTACGCCTTTTCCATCCACGGCTTCTACCTGCTGCATCTTCACGGGTCTTCCATGCCACCACCAGTGTCCAGGCTCCGGGGGAAGACATCCCTAACTCCAAACTGTTCACCTACACTGACTTATACATCGATGTCCACCATCTGGTCTGATCGCCAAAACTAACACTCATGTCGATAAATCTTCCCAATCGCTGCTTTCGTCTGTTGAGTCTATCCAGGTTGGAATAAAAGCCTGCGCAAAAAGATGAGTCTTTAACAGAGTTGTGAAGCTCTCAACTGAAGTAGCCTGTATAATGTTCAGAGGGAGGGAGTTCCACAGTTTAGGGCCTGCTATTGCAAAAGCTTTATCTCCTTAAGTTTTTAAATGAGATCTTGGATGTCTTAAAATTCCCAGTGATACATGAAGTTTGTCCTTTTTCCATTTCCTTTCTGCATTTCCTTTCGGAGTGCACGAGTGGTGTCATTGTGCCATGGCTCTGTGAGCTGTGAACGCCGAATTTTAAAAGGTGCAACAGTGTCAAGAAGGCCCACGCACACTGTAAGTGGAGATTAGTAAAGGTTGCTCAAAAAAATTGCAGACACAAATTGCCACAATTTAATTGAGTAACAGTTCTGTCATTAGAACAATTAAAGCGTACTCTAAATGATTAATCAAACCTTATTCTTTACAAAGTAAAGTTTGCTTTGAAAAGAGTAAGGTTTCATTAATGACTTAGAGTAAAGTTTACTCTAAATCAGTAGCCCCTAAAATCCCTGAGCCCTTATAGGACCTGCTGTTAAAGAGAAAAAGCACAGGGAAATGGTCTGATATACCAGCGTCACAAATCTCTGTCAGGTTAACATTTAAACCCTAAGATAAAACAAGGTCCAGAGTATGACCCTTGTCCTGAGTCGGTGCGTTTACCGCTTGATTAAGATTGAAAGACTCCAACACATTTAAAAAGTCTTTGACCAAGGGCTTTGAGGGGCAACACAAATGAATGTTAAAGTCTCCAACATTTAAAAATGTGCTACAATTTAGTGCAATGCCCGCAACAAAGTCAGAAAAGTCATTAATAAAATCCTTGTTAACTTTGGGAGGACGATAGATGAGCGCGCACAGGACGGGTGGATCCAGTTTGATTTCGAAGAGCTGTAGCTCAAAACTCTTGTAGGTTTTGATAGGAATCAAACAGCAGAAGTCAGTTTTAAACACCGTGTATAAACCTCCGCCTTTGCCTGTAAGTCGAGGGGAGCTAAAGCAAGAGCAGGCCAGAGGGAGAAGCTCTGAAAATGCGAAACACTCACCAGCTCGTAGCCATGTTTCTGTCAAAAGCATAACATCAAGCTCCCGGGACGGGAAGAAATCATTGAGCACAAAGGTCTTGTTACTTAAAGATCCCAAGATCTTTCGCTCTGTAGATTTGTCTAGTTCATGCAGCGGTGCCGGTGTTTTTTATCGAAGGGTCTCAAGTTCTGTCTAAAGCGCGACTTACTTCGTCACTTCTCAGTCTGTGACTAAAGGGCAATGAGGCATCAGCCTTTTTACTGCAAACAAAGAGCACACAGTATTTAGCTTCATGTTACTGTCACTCATGGTGTCTGGCCTCAATTCTCTTGCTGACTCCAGCATGTTTTCCTCCAAAATGTCTCTGTATTTGGCTCCATCCATCTTCCCAACTATTCTTACAATCTTCCCAGTCCCCGCTGAGGAAAAGCAGCCCCATAGCATGATGCCCCCCCACCATATTTGACACTGGGGATGGTGCACTCAGGACGATGAGCAGTGTTAGGTTTGCCCCATACATAACGTTTTGCATTTGGGCCAAAAAGTTCAATTTTTGTCTCATCTGACCAAAGCACCTTCTTCCACATGGGAGCTGTGTCCTCCATATGACTTCTAGCAAACTTCGAACGGGATTTCTTATGGCCTCCTTTCAATAATGGCTTTCTTCTTGCCACTCGTCCATGAAGGCCAGATTTGTGTAGAGCAGTGTTTTTCAACCACTGTGCCGTGGCACACTAGTGTGCCGTGAGCTATTGTCTAGTGGTCTGAAATATATTTATTTTTAAACAAATTAATTATTATCCGCAAATAATGTGCCGTTTTCGAGTGTCTGTGCTGTCTAGTGATCGCCAGAATCAATTAGTGATGCATGAAAGCAACAGGTGTCGGTTACAGTGGCATTGTGGCTAGCGAGACTATATGGTGTTCCTATTGAAGACACATTTTCTGCTGTTGGTGTGCCTCATGATTTTTTTAACGAAAAAATTGTGCTTTGGCTCAAAAAAGGTTGAAAAACACTGGTGTAGAGTAGGACTTATAGTTGTCCCATGTACAGATTACCCCAGCTCAGCGGCAGGACGTCCCAGCTCCTCCAGAGTTAACTTGGGGCACTTGGTTGCATTTCTGACCAGTGCTCTCCTTGTTCGGTCTGTTAGTTTAGGTGGACGCCCGTGTCTTGGTAAGTTCGCAGTGGTGCTATACTCTTTCCATTTCTGAATGATGGATTGAACAGTGCTCCGTGAGATGTTCAAATCTTGGGAAATCTTTGTATAACTTAACGCTGCTTTAAACTTCTCCACAGCTTTATCCCTGACCTCTCTGGTGAGCTCCTTGGCCTTCATGATGTTGTTTAGTGACCGATACACTCTGACCATAGCTCTGAGGCCCTCACAGAACAGCTGGAATTATACTGAGAGTAGATTACACACAGGTGTAATTTAATGGTTAGGGCAAGGTGTGAACATTCTGCAGTCATTAGGAATGTTATAAAGGCAATTTAATGCACTCAGAAAATGCTGTATGAATACTTATGCAGACCCCACTTTTCTATTTTTTGAAAATAACAGAATCATGTATCATTTTACTTTCACTTCACAGTTGTCTGTTACTTGTGTGTGAACTTTCAGTAAAAAAATTAAAATAAAATCTTTATATTTAGGGTTGTAAACATACAAAATGTGCAAAAGTTCAAGGTGTATTAGTACTTTCGAGAGGCACTGTAGTATGGCAGGGCCGGCAACTTGACTCTAGAAATAAGACCTCTTCAGATTCCCCACCACCATGTTTGTTTACGATTAACTATGCATACGCAGGACAGCAGAAGTTGCATAGAACCGGGTAATAGCATTTACATGCTGTTTTATCCCCTCCTGGCACCGTCACCTTAACGTGGTGCAGGGGTTTGAGCCTGAATGATCCTGGAGCTCTGTTGTCGGGGGCTTTGTGCCCCTGGTAGGGTCTCCCATGGCAAACAGGTCCTAGGTGACGGGTCAGACAAAGAGCGGTTCAGCAGCTCCTTATGAGAGACCAACAGGCCCGGTAAGAACCACGAGGCCGTCCTTCTGTGGACCCACCACCTGCAGGAGGAGCCATAGGGGCAATGTGTTTTGGGCAGCTCCAACAGCTGCCCCCACGACCCGGCAACGGACAAGTGGAAGAAAATGGATGGATGGATGGATGGTGTTTTATCCCGATTACTGTTGGAGAGTATTGTTCGATACAAAAAAGGTCAGGTATTGCTCAGCACTGGGCAATACCTGACCTTTTTTGTATCAAACAATACTAAGTAAATACTGCCGCCAGTATCGCCGATTCCAATACCAAATAATTTTGTTTATATGCACTTCTAATTCATGAATCTACAGGATTGTATACTTTTTAACAAAATTTACTATTTGAGGGAATTCAACTCAATTCTAAAACAATTAGTTAAAAAACATACCGCATCTTCGCTGTCACTACACGTTGCACACGTAGGAGCCACATAAACTCATAACATCGGTTACAAACCTGGCTCTTCAGGTTATTCCTTCTAAGCTTGCTGCATGTTGAGTACGAGCCGGTGCGCTGCGATCCTCTGCACACACAGCGAGTCACGCACTGCAAAGATCGTTGATAGAGAGAGATGTGCACCGCCTCGGTCAGACGAGCGAGAACGCTCGCCAAACACAAGGAAACTGCTCATTTAGATGCAAAAATATGTCAAATGAAAGGATTGATGAGAGTATGAGTATGAGAGTCTGGTATCGAAGCCATAGATACTGACTTGGTATCAATATTATGCAGGGATCGATCTGCCCAGCCCTACCAGCCAGAGAATCCAGAGAAAACGGCTATTTTCGGTTATCTATAATCGGGGAACTGCATTTATACAATCAAAGACAAAACCTGCATTTTAAAAACTCCTGATAATAACCGTGAAACCTGAGTGCATGCAAAAACGCTCACTGAGAACTCTAGTCATCTTTTCCATTTTGTGCAGACGTTTTGACAACAGAGTATGACCCAAGACTGTAAACGTGTGTCTCTGCGTGATCTACGGATTTGAACTGACAAGACGCTGCAATTTGAACAGCCAAACAAAAAAGCCATCCATCATCTGCGCGTCTCGCCTTAACTAATCCATCACAGGTAGACAGAAAAGCCCTTTTACCCGGAGTGCCCCGGCGTACAGGCGTGTTACTAATGCCCGGATTAGGGGGCAGTAGCGTGTGCGGTTACAGACGCGTAAGCTGCTTGCACCTATTTAATCAGAGGGAAAGCCAGAAGTCAATGTGAAATGTCACCTTTAGTTGAACGAGGAGTGAGAGGATTTAAGGAAAAAGACATCCACTAAGTCGAGAAATACGGTGTCATTTCACCTGATCTGAGCCAGACGTTTGGGATTGCGAATATGAACTGCTTTCGGGCCCATTATAGTTCATTCATTTTGGTTGATGTTTAGTTGATTTTTTCAAAAGGGATTTTTCGAACATGGTGACACAAAAACATGGTGCCTAGAGTGAAAATTAAAAAGAAAACGATGAATGAAATACAATGCATAGATACAGTATCGAGAATTTAGATGTGGACCTGACAGAAAGTGTTTAACTCACAGTGGGATAAATAAAGTTTGTAGTTTGTCTTGTAAATGCTGAATGAAGTATGGCACATGAGGTGAGTACTCTTGCAGTACTGCCCTCAGGCCACCGGTCACAAGGCATGTTCCAATCAGTGTCGTTTTAGTCAAAGAAAACTATAACGATACCATCATGTTGACGCACTTTTTTCAATGACGATAACGTAACAATGACGAGCTAACAACAGCTATTTTGTGACTAAAACATGACAAGATGTTTATGAGTTTGCGTCCCTGAGCAAAAAATGGGAGAAAGTGGCTTGGTCCAGTACAATTACTTATACTTTGTATAATGAAACTAAAACTTGACAAGAACCTTTTGAGTTTTTGTCTGACTAAAACGTGACTAAAACTATCACATTTAGAAATGACCAAAATGTGACTAAAACTGAAAGCAGTGTTGTCCAAAAGACTAAGACTAAACTTAAGAAGGCTGCCAGATACAACACTGGTGCCAATACTGTTGTTGCGCCAGACAGAAGATTGAGACATAGAGAGAGATAGAGTTGTGTTAATTCACGTGGCTTTGATTCCAGTCCTCACTGTCTTTTATTTACTTATTTTGTATTCTCAAATTTTAAAGCATGAAATGCCAATGCTGACGCACCCAAACAAAAGCTTTTATGCCTTGATTATGCATAACAAGTCAGTGTACAAAGTCCTCTACATCAGTCTGAGATTTCCTATTTAGATCTCTCTTACTCTGGGAACATAAGGCTGATTTTGACAAATGAAGAGCCATCAGAAACTTGAGAAGCAGCAACGAAACAGTACCCATTGCTACGAGATCTGCCCCAGAAGCTGTTGTTTAACCCGCTTAGCCTGACATAGCTCTTCAGTCACAGACTGAGAAGTGACAAAGGAAGTCATGAAGATTCTGCTTCGAAAATGAGTTATTCTGAAAGTCAAAAATATGGTAAGAACAAAAAATATGCAGACAATTACTATAACAAAAAGTACAAGTAAAAATACAAATGTGAAAAGACTGAATTTATATCATTAAAATATTAGTTAATTATTAATAACTCTCATTTTACAAAAACAAAACACATTAGCTATATCTGAGTTAGAGTCATGTGTGTCCCAGTTCCTCTGAGTCGTGGTGGGCCATGTGGACCATGACAGTTGTGGACAGGACTGTGGTAGATCTACTTTTACTTTGGAGAAAATAGTTACTATGGTAACTGTGTTAAAGAAATGAACCTCATGAACTTCTTCTTCAACATCTGTCCACATCAGTCCTGCTGCACCACGACTCAGAGGAACTGGGACAAACATGACTCAACCGCAGATACAAATGACAATGGCTTATTTTTTTGTAGAATATGAGTAATTCATAATTAACTTACATTTTAATCACATACATTCAGGATTTCCACACCTATTACTAAGAAATATTTGAATTCCAATCTTTTATTGCTACATCCAGCAGAAGTGTAATATTCTAAAGCAGAAGCTCCATGACTTCCTTTTTCTCTTCTCAGTCAACACACATGGGGCCCACATGGAAACTGCGGACAAACCCACTTATAACCCAGGTGGGCAAACCCATGCCGAGCTCACATTGTTTTGCTGGCTGGGGCCTTTACCAAGGCACTGAAACTATTAAGAAAAGGACTTTCCAAGGCCCACAAGTTTGCAAGTGGGCTGAAACAACTTGTGAACAATTTCTTCTCCGCAAAAAAAAAAAAAAAGAAAATGTCTAACTTCGGAGCGTATGCAGCCTTTTTGCTCCCGTGCCAACTCGAATTTTCACAAACAAAGCCATGAATGAGTGCTTTTTTTTTTAGGGGGTCGAAAATCCACCACATGGTGAGTGGGCAGGCGCGGTTTTGCAATGTGTTCACAGGAGCCCACCTACCTATCACGCCAAACTGCCCGGGAGAAGAGACTATTTCTGAAGTCCGCCGGCTGGTTTTGTTTCAAAAGCGCTGTTCTAATAAAGGAGTAAATGGTGAGAAGATTTCTTCAGGACTAAAAGAGAAGCTGGGTGATACAAAAATCATTCAGGTGCTGTTACTGAACAAAGCCAAATTATGATAACTGAGATTTCCTCGAGTTGAAATCGCATTTTTAGATTAGATTAGTCTAAGATAAATATCAATGGCGTAGTTCCACCTAGGGCTGCACAATTAAGCTTTATCGATTCAAAACTGAGGTTTACGCTGCTGCCGTAGTCCAACCTTAAGTGGCTACAACAGGGTTTCCACAACACACAAGGCCTGCAGTTGTTGTGGGCGGCATTCCCGCAAATGTACACGCTGGAATACACAATATTAAAGGGAAAACAGAGCGATAAAAAGTTTTGTGAGCCACGATCAAAACAAATGTGGACAAATGCTGCCTTTTGGTGGACTTTCTGTAATTATTCAGGAGGTGCCAAGGCAAATACTAGAGGAATGAAGCAGCTAAAAGGCAACTATGAAGATAAGCTACATGCTAAAGTTGTGCTAACACCAGCCAAAGTTGTGTGACCTGCATGGTAATACTGAGGACTGTCCTCTCTGCTCCGACCAATCAGGCGCTAGCAGTCTGTTCACGTCACAGTAGTTCAATTGGGAATAAGAAAGAGTGTAAGAGTGACAAGGTTATTTGTATATCGTGCAGGCCCTAGTTCCACCCAATCATTGCATCTCAGAATCCTGCATCATATTGTAAAAATAAGCTCCAATAATTCAACAGAAGGTGGCGCTGCCCATAGTAAATTCTTCAATAAGATGAACATTGTCGTAATCTAAAAGCTAGTCTATAAATGCTGCTTTTAAAATTCCAAGGACGCCGTTAAGCCCCTGCAGATCAAGTAGGATAATCGTACATTCAACACAAAGGCACACTTTAATTACAGAGAGGTGATCAAATATTCACATTAACTGACGGAGCCATTTGTCGATGAGGGGGAACCTTCCATCAGTGGGGCTAAGCTGATAAGTAATGGCGATTGAGGTGGATGTTTGAAAAGTCGCGTGTCATTTGTCCCCCGGAGCTAGATTGATGAGCTTTTAGGGTTAACCGGTAATCGGGCACTAATGCGCCGCCATTTCCATAAGCAACATTAAATATGTGCCGGTGTGATTAGAGGCCAGGGTGTGCCGGAATGTTGGAGTTGGTAATGAAGGGGTGGGGATGGAGGGGCGTGGAGAGGTTGCCACATGAAGAATGGTTATGCCTATAAAAGTCACTGATCATGTAGAGCAAAAATATCATATTTATACCCATCACACTGATTATGTGAAGGGCTCAGAAAGCCATGTATTAGATACGATACAAATGGCGATATAGATATAATGCAGAAAAAACATGCATTTGGAAAGTGCTTTCATTTATTTGTACTTGTGTGGACTTTTGCTCCAGCCTCCATGCACCAAGTCTCCAGGCTACCTTTTCATTTACTAGACCTGCCTGACCCCTAAATCCCGTGATATGGCACCCTTTACAACATTAGCATACGATTATAAAACAGCTGTAACCTATGCTTTCTCTCAAAAACACCCCAAGTTGCTGACTGTGCTCCATATGCTTACGTCAAAATATTTGCTACCACCCCTAAGCTTTGACACCCCTCTGACTCCCCCGTACATATGGTGTCATGCGCTACATGGGCCTTGCAAACAGCTTGCAGCGTTCGGTACACTGTAGCTCTGAGAAGTCCCGTAGAGACGCCTTTTTTTAATTTTACTTCAGCCCATAAAATCAAGTCACACACGCGGCTCCCAGGCCTAACAGGATTATTCTAGCTGCGGGTTTTCTTGCATATTAATGCCGTGCCTTCTGTGAATTAGCGCATCGCAGGGAGTTTTTTTTTTTTTTTTGTGGGAAAGGGGGGCGATAGATCTGTTCCAATCCAGGCTAATTGGAGCAGAGGTGTTTAATGCTCGGGTTTGCTGGTGTCAGGAGCTTTAGGTGAGGAGTTGAATTAAATAAAAGGTAAGCTCTGAAAGAAAGAGTTTCAGCGGAGGAGAAAATGAAGGTATGGCAAGATATGGCACTTTCCAGCCGTGAAAATTGCTTTTGGTTTTGGTTGTGGCAAATTAATGGTAATGTCTGATAGGGTTGTCAAAAAAAAATTGATTCCTCAAAATCGATAGTAAAAGTAGTGTCGACGCTAGATTTTCTTTTTAAGCAGGTTTCTGTCTTCCCCGCCCCTCCTCTTACTGCCAGAGCGCATTCAGGAAGGAAAATGTCTTCCGCTTTATCCGGGGCCGGGTCGCGGGGGCAGCAGTCTCAGCAGAGATGCCCAGACTTCCCGATCCACGCACACCTGTTCTGGGGGGACCTCAAGGCGACACCAGGCCAGCTCGGAGACATAGTCCCACCAGCGTGTCCTTGGCCTTCCACAAGGCATGCCTGGAGCACCTCCCGTGGGAGGTGACCAGGAGGCATCCGGAACAGATGCCCTAGCCACCTCAGCTGGCTCCTTTCGACGTGAAGGAGCAGCGACTCCACTCCGAGCTCCTCCCGGGTAACTGAGCTCCTCCGCCCAGCCACCCTGCGAAGGAAACTCATTTCGGCCGCTTGTATTCGCGATCTTGTCCTTTCGGTCATTACCCAAATCTCATGACCATAGGTGAGGGTGGGAACGTAGATCGATCGGTAAATCGAGAGCTTTGCCTCAGACTCAGCTCCCTCTTCACCACAACAGTCCGATACAGCGACCGCATCACTGCTGACGCCGCACCGATCCGTCTACCGATCTCACGCTCCATCCGTCCCTCACTCGTGAACACGACCCCGAGATACTTGAACTCCTCCACTTGAGGCAAGGACACCCCACCGACCTGAAGAGGGGAAACCACTTTTTTCCGGTGGAGAACCATGGCCTCAGATCAGAATCAGAATCAGAATCAGAATAGGTTTATTGCCAAGGTTTGTGAACAAGGTTTACAAACTAGGAATTTGTCTTGGTGCAAACGTGCGACATAGAACATATAACACAGAATTAAGATAAAAAATAAGCTAAAGAACTTTAAACTATAAGGCTATATAGGGGCATGCATAAAAAAATATTAAATAAATAAGATAAAATAAAGTGACATATGGTAAGACAACAACAATTTGACAATGAACAACAGCGGGATTGTATTTACAGATGTGTAGCATATAAAGTGATAGCAGCGAGTCTAAGTGTGGACTCACCAACAGCAACAGAGCAGAAACATCCATGAGTCTGTGACTGAGCTACAGAGACTTGTATTTGTTCATGAGTCTGATGGCGGAGGGGAAAAAACTGTTCAAGTGGCGGGAGGTATGGGTCTGGATAGACCGTAGCCTCCTGCCTGAGGGGAGGGGGGTGAATAGTCCGAGTCCAGGGTGAGAAGAGTCAGCTGTGATCCGACCCACACGCCTCCGGGTCCTGGAGGTGAACAGGTCCTGGAGAGATGGAGCTCACAGCCAATCACCTTCTCTGCAGCACGCACAATGCGCTGCAGTCGGTGCTTGTCCCGTTCTGTAGCGCCGGGGAACCACACGGTGATGGAGGAGGGGAGGATGGACCACACGGTGATGGAGGAGGTGAGGATGGACCACACGGTGATGGAGGAGGTGAGGATGGACCACACGGTGATGGAGGAGGTGAGGATGGACCACACGGTGATGGAGGAGGTGAGGATGGACCACACGGTGATGGAGGAGGTGAGGATGGACTCGATGATGGCCGTGTAGAACTGGCCGTGTACTGGCCGTGTAGATTTGGAGGTGCTGATCCTCGTCCCGGCCGCTTCACACTCAGCTGCAAACCGCTCCAGTGCAGCTGGAGGTCCTGATTTGATGACGCCAACAGAACAACATCATCTGCAAACAGCAGAGATGAGATCCTGAGGTTCCCAAACCGGACACCCTCCAGCCCCTGGCTGCGCCTACGTTGATGAAAAGTAGTGAGCCTTGAGACACATAGCAGATTAGCGCATACAGAGGCTCGCGTGTTGCCGGGGGGGGGGGGTGCGGAAAGACACATGGGTCAGAGCTGGAACCCCCACAGTGAAAACATGCTTTCAGTTTCTGCACACCTCCATGGGGCAATGATGGACTCACGCTGCCTACACACCTAACCGCACGGATCGCTCTGTTCCTTTTATTTGGAAAGGCTTGCAATCAGACGCTCGCATCAGTTCACTTCAGGAGGAGTCACTGCTGTAAAAAAATAAAAATAAAAAAAGTGCTGTTGCTGCTAAGCACTAAAATGTGATTGAATTCTTTGTCTGTGCTTTAATGACGAGGGGAACAGTTGTACTACCTTTCTCTGACACTTTCCTCCCTCCTGCCTCTCCCGGATATTATAACAATAGCCTACAACATTGTGCTGTTTGAGTGTGCAGTGGCCTCCCTGTTTGTCCAGCGTTCATGCCACGGCACAATCCCCTTTAAAACATGTTTGGAATCCAGTACGTTCTTCATTGCGTTTGTGTTTTCATAAGTTTATGGAAGCCTATAATATCTCTGATCAGAATGCCTGGGCTCAGTAAAGGCATTTCAAACCACAGCTGCTGTGTTGTCATCAAGCTTTTCCTCTTCTTTCCAGGCAGTAACTTCTTCACTGTGTGGTTATGATGTAGTGGAGGTGATTCTCTGATCACCAAATTTGGTCTGTGTCCTTTATTCCTCGACTGTTGTTCCTCCCGGACTCCCTCCTCCCGCTGTAAACGGCTGACGCGCGTTGACCAACTCACCACACTTGGGCGTGTACACTCAAAAAAGGGAAACTGGTGGGCTGTTACATTAACTAAACTCTAACATGTATTGTGGAAGCTATACTTTCATGTTTCCAAGATGAACATAACAAAATCATGATGGATGAATGAAATCAGACAACTAATGTAATTTATTAGATTCAATCATGTTGCCATAAAGTGACTCAATCACGTTGATATGATGGGCGGGAAAAGCCAAACGAACTTTGCGCGAGAAGACATCACTCTCGCGATACTTCACAAGGAAAAATGTGAAGAAGACCGTTGTGCATGCACATGGAGAAGGTAAGCCGAAATCCATTATTATCCATCTAAATGCAAACGAAATACTATGCAGAAATAGCATTAGTCCATCATTTTCAGCGATATTTGGTCGATTATAGTTTATCTTTTTAATAAACAGTCGTCGGTCGCGAACGAGTCGGTACAAAGAGCCGGTTATTTTAAGTGAACGATGAGAGCCAAGTCTCACCTGCAAGCCGTTTTTTTATTTTTATTTAAGTTTGCGTGTTTATCCAGCTCCATGTACGCCAAGCTCTGTGCAACACTCCCGTCATAGAGAAAAATAGAGCGAGGCAAAAACTAAAAGAGTAAGAGAAAGGGATCGGCGGAGAGAGAGAAGGAGAAAGGAGGTGAACCACCTGCAGCGCAGCCCGTGCGCGAGGCACAAACCAGCTGTTTACACGAAATCAAGATAATAAGCGCACTTCTAGCTTTTAGTCATTTTTAATTTGAGATCAATCCGCCTCATATTTTCGGTTTTATGGTTAGATAAAGATACGCTGGGTTTGTGGAGTGAAAAGTAAACAAAGCGATCACACGCGGAGCAGCGACACGTCGCAATGTCGCCTTCTCCACTCATCCACAAAAGCTACACACGCATTAGTACGGGAGTATTGTCTAAAGTTTTGACTGTCTCTGGAGTCTGCACCCCTCTCTGTCAGTGCAAGGTGCTGTAGCTTGACTGGCGCAGGAACTGAAACGGGGGCGGGGCTGATTCAGGCAAAAATCTATGTATGAAACTAATACCAGTTTTAAAGGCGTCTGTGTGTGTTGCTTTAGTGAACAATAGTTCAACCACCTTTAAAAAAATCTACTTTGATTCCTGAAGCCAACACAGACCACTATAACCCATTATCATAGCAATGGAATAAACAAATTCTTCTGTTCCTTTTCCTGGTGAGAACTGTGAATTACTGTCTATCCAAGTGGTGAAGCAGCAGGAGAGTGGCCCTCCTGTCAGAAGTACAGAAAAGAAATAATGATGACAAGGTGCGAGGATGATGGACAAGACCTTCGCACTCAGAAGAGAAGAGGTAGTCCGAAAGGCACCCATGATGGCTGATTTCAAAACAAGGTCTTCCATGTGCGTGAGGTAAAAAACTGATATTAATTTAATACACATGCTACATTAGAAAAATACAAAACTCATTAAGAGCGAGATGTCTGTCTTTCTCTGAAACCTTTTTCAACGAATGTTTACAGACTAGACTTGTATGCGTCATAGAAAAGACGTATAAATAAATATTTTTTTTGTCTTTAGTGGCTTGCACTTGATATCAAAATAGTTTAGTATTTTTTACTATTCTTTTTCGTATTGTTGTTGTAGGTGAGTTCAAGAGAATCACAACATGCATCTGCAGTCGAAGTTTGAAGAGTTAAACATCAAGTTATGGTACCCATAACTCAGGTATGAAAACAATGGAAAAGACAAACTGTCCAACCTGTACTGCTGTCATATATTTCAAGTTAGTGTCTTAACTCCCACTTTAACCGAACACATTTTCTCCAGGTCACCTTTACCCAAATCTGAAAGCTTCTCGACACGAGCTTACAGCCTTATTTACTTTAAAAACTGATCTAACACTTTTCCCCGCATCGGCGTCACTTTTGTTTTGTTACGTTTTTGCTGCTTTCTTATTCTCACTTGCGTCTCATTTTTTTCTCAGTTTTGTAACTTTGTTGCTTTATCATCCCTTTTTTGTGGGTTTTTTGTTGCACCTTTGTTGCCTGTTTTGTGGCGTTTTCATGCGTTTCATATTTTGATGCATTTTTTTGAAGTAGCTTTTAGACTCGAACTGGAGAAAATGTGCTCAGTTAAAGTGGGGGTTAAAAGATTAACTGAAAACCTGATCATTGTGGAAATGATTAATGTTCTGGATAAAGTACATGCTCAAATCAATTCCTGAACACTTTTATAGATTTCAGTGAAGGGGGAAGATTTAGAGAAATTGTTCACATCATTTATGAAAAGAGCAGACTTTTCCAGAAGGATTCACAATCTTTGGAGAACCACTGTATACACTATAACACTAATCTCTAAATGCCGTCAAAGTTGTGAATTCCTGTGAATCTAGTTAAAAGTTGTCTCAACTTTGTGAAACCTGCTCTGCTGATGGGTTGAGATAGTGTTTCTAACTTTGCTTTTTTTGTTGCATTTTCTCCCTGATCTGCATACTCGACGTCAGACGAGAATGCGTCCTCAAAGATCTTTGTGTCCAGTCGAATGAAGATCCAGAGAAGCTGGTGAAGGCATACACGGTATGGTTCTTATGTTTGCTGAGGTTTTGATCAGTTGGTATAAATGGGGTTTTTCAGGGTTCCAATCAGCTGTAAAATTTGGGAAGATAATGTCTTAATAACCTCTTTGAAATCTACCTACTTGCTGACTGTATTGCTTTTCTAAACATATCTTTATTTTCTGGTATTTCCACCAATGTCTCACATGCTCTCCCTGACCGCCCCCAAAATAACAGGCAGTTGCTTGCGCTTTTCCAGCTCTATAACTCTGGTGTCCAAATAGAAACTTCGTTCTTCCAGATTTCCTCTGTTTAAACGATGTGTGTGCATGAGTCTGTGTTTGTGGGTCTTAACTCCCAACATAACCATTTTAACAGCATTTTTAAATGCTTTTTTGTTGTTGTTTCTTGTCAAATTTTGTACTACTTTTTCCATAGCTTTTTCTGCAATTTTTTTGTTTTTTCCTGCGCTTACATCCTTGTTTTTGTCTCGTTTTCGTTTGTTTTTTTGTCGTCTCTATTTTGACGCTTTTTTCAAGACTCTTTTAGATTTGGGTAATGACAAACTGGAGAAAATATGCTCGGTTCGGCTTTCGGTTCAGAGGTTAACTTTTCTCTGTCTCTCTCTCTTTTCCATCCACCTGCCACCACACACATGGAGTTAAAGAGAACCACGTCTGGACCCTCCAGGCTAATGAAGAGGAGCTTTGTTAATTTTATTTATTTTTTGGTCACAGACGGCTGACAAACACATTGGAACAGCCATGGCAGAGACGGTTGTTGGAATCTTTGTCATGTGACATGAAGGAGCAGAGCCTGGTGATGACACTGAGGATGTTGGAATCATTCTGGAGGAGGTGGAAGCACTCAACTCTACAGTAAATGTACCTTTTGCTTTGGCACTGTTGCTTGCTCTTGTATGCTCTAAACATGAGCTACCCTCCAAAGCTAAAATATACCTTTTAAAGAATTGCAAAAGGTATATGTTAGCACACACACACACATATTTAAACCTATGTCAATGTAAACTAGTGTAAAGGTAGAATCATAACATGTAGATGCTGCCCTAAAATTGTTTTTCTTCAAATAAGCAATAATGCAACATTTCTCAAAGGTTTTGCACCTGTATGTGCCGGTGAACTTACAGAAACACAGGTTAACAAACCTGTGTTTCTGTAAGTTCACCGGCACATACAAATCTCAAAATGACCTTTTACAGTATAGAAAACCAGTTCAAAAGGAAAAATAAAAGTTAAGAATCAGTGTCATTGTTACATATGTAACAATGCAAAGCAATGTTTTGAGAACTTGTATCCACTGTGTAAAACTTGCTTGGTCGTTGCACAATACATTTTTATTGGAAATATCTACCGTTTGTCTTTTCTTTCTACACTTGACACCAAGAAGTCTGTAGAGTTTGTTGATGCATACAAACCTTAAAGTGTTTACGCTTGAATTGTATTCTTTGAATGACCTTAATTAAATCATGGAAAGTATTTCCATGTGATTGAATGGCTTTTAATCAGCATTATCCAAGTATGTTGGGCCAACACATTTTACTTAGGTTGGATCAACGCATTAAAGTTTTGTAATTTCACTACTTTTCAAATTAGTGGATCCAATACTATTATATTTAGTCAGTTCTAGCCCTAGGAAACAAGTTAAATCAACCCAAATGGAATTAATTGACCCAACACATCTAAATTGAGTAGGACCCAAACCTAGTAAATAAGTTCAGTGAACCCTAATATATGGTGTTGAACCAATTCAAGTGCATCGTGTTGGACTAACAAAATTGCCAAATGCTGAAAGAAAGCAATTTAATAATGTGGAAATACTTTCCATGATTTTTTTACGTTCATTCAAAGAGTTGTTTTTTTGAGTGTATTTCAGATTGACAATACATCACCTGCCGCGCGATCCGCGTTAGGTGTGAAAGCACAGAACTCCTCCTAACCAGCCGTTGATAAATGATGGGCTATGGTCAGTTTCATTTCACCTTTGACGCCCTGGTCTCATCAGTCCATGAAAACCTTCGAAAACCCAGTCTAAACGTTTCAGCTCATGTGTCTTCATCAGTAGTAGTCGGGTTTCCACTTTTCTCACATTGACAATGTCTCTGAGCACTGAACACCTTGTACTTCTGGTCACTTCAGGTCGGTTACAGCAGCACTGGAAGACAATGGACTCCTGATTTTTCTCAAGTCATTCTCTGTTACTTTGCGTCTTCTTCTGTAAACTGTCTTCTTCTGTCTTCAAAACATTCGATGGTCCTGTGGTCCCTTCCTAATATTTTTTGGGGGACATTTCAAGAGTGCCGCGTCCCTCTGATCAGCTTTTTCAGATGTCTTTTCCTTCCCATTCCGTGCGAGAGAAAATAGCTGGATAATCTTTCTGCACACTTGATCCAGAGCGCAGACCTGCTTTGACCGCACTTCCTCTCATCACAAACACTAATGCGGTCCAACGGCCTTTCAGTTTCGCACAGTTTTGGATCTTAGAAAATGTGGAAAAAGTAAGTGTGATGCACGACCAAAATGAACAGGATCATCAAAACTGCGTGAATGATGTGAAATACGACTTTGCACAATATGTCGTGGAAGTTTGTTTATTTCAACATAAAAACAAAAGAGAGGCAACACAGGAGGTACGAATACCTCTGAGCCCACTGGACTGTAAGTACGGGATCAGCGACGGCTCAACATTGTTAGCATACTTTTCACAGCTGCCGTCCGCGCGCCCGTTCAGATCAATAATCCGGTGCTTCTGGGCCCAAATGTATGCAGATGAAAGCCACTAATTACGCCGCCGCCGACGTGAGGAAGAATGACTGGGCCGCTAATGGCAAAATCAAAACACATTAAGCACTTGCCAAATGATTTTATGCTCCTTCAATGACTTCGCCCTCTCCGAAACAGATGGGAGCGGTGAGGCGCCTGGAGTTTTTTTTTTTTTTTTTGCGCGCAACACGCTGAAAAGATTTGGTGTGTTTCAGTGAGCAATTTGGCTTTGGTTTGTAATTAATGTCTGCTTGTTCTGGTGGCATTCGCTTGGATGTTTTCGGGCACCGTGTTTTGGTTTCAACTTGACCTGGCTACAGGATTGAAAGTGTAGGAAGTCGACGTACTTTTGGAGCTGATCTTAGTACATATTTCCAAGCCCAATAAATAAAACATATACAGTGCCTCTCGAAAGTACTAATACACCTTGAACTTTTGCACATTTTCTCATGTTTACAACCCTAAACATAAAGATTGTTTTTTGAATTTTTTACTGAAAGTTCACACACAAGTAACAGACAACTGTGAAGTGAAAGCAAAATGATACATGATTCTGTTATTTTTCAAAAATTAGAAAATTGCCTTTATAACATTCCTAATGACTGCAGAAAGTTCACACCTTGCCCTAACCATTAAATAGAGGCCACCTGTGTGTAATCTACTCTCAGTATATTTCCAGCTGTTCTGTGAGGGCCTCAGAGCTATGGTCGGAGTGTATTGGTCACTAAACAACATCATGAAGGCCAAGGAGCTCACCAGAGAGGTCAGGGATAAAGCTGTGGAGAAGTTTAAAGCAGCATTAAGTTATACAAAGATTTCCCAAGATTTGAACATCTCACGGAGCACTGTTCAATCCATCATTCAGAAATGGAAAGAGTATAGCACCACTGCGAACTTACCAAGACACGGGCGTCCACCTAAACTAACAAACCGAACAGGGAGAGCACTGGTCAGAAATGTAACCAAGTGCCCCAAGATGACTCTGGAGGAGCTGGGACGTCCTGCCGCTGAGCTGGGGGAATCTGTACATGGGACAACTATAAGTCCTACTCTACACAAATCTGACCTTCATGGACGAGTGGCAAGAAGAAAGCCATTATTGAAAGGAGGCCATAAGAAATCCCGTTTGAAGTTTGTTAGAAGTCATATGGAGGACACAGCTACCATGTGGAAGAAGGTGCTTTGGTCAGATGAGACAAAAATTGAACTTTTTGGCCCAAATGCAAAACGTTATGTATGGAGCAAACCTAACACTGCTCATCGTCCTGAGTGCACCATCCCCAGTGTCAAATATGGTGGGGGGAGCATCATGCTATGGGGCTGCTTTTCCTCAGCGGGGACTGGGAAGATTGTAAGAATAGTTGGGAAGATGGATGGAGCCAAATACAGAGACATTTTGGAGGAAAACCTGCTGGAGTCAGCAAGAGAATTGAGGCTGGGGCGGAGATTCACCTTCCAGCAGGACAATGACCCTGTACTGTATGAATACTTATGCAGGCCTAACCTTTCGGTTTTCTATTTTTTGAAAAATAACAGAATTATGTGTCATTTTGCTTTCACTTCACAGTTGTCTGTTACTTGTGTGTGAACTTTCAGTAAAAAATTCAAAATACAATCTTTATGTTTATGGTTGTAAACATGACAAATTGATGATTTTTTAAAAATGTCTCCTCTATAATCCCATGTGGGAAGCTTCTAAACTGTAAAAGGTGTCAGTGTTGGCTGTGACAGCAGGAGGCGCTTTATTGGGGGCGTAGGGCTGATTTATTCAGGACATTCATGTTTAGCGGATACTTCAGAGGAAACACATTTGAAAGACAAAAATCAGAAGATTCCAAAAAAAATAAATACAAAATTAAGTCTCTATCTCTTTTGGTTCTGAAATTATAAGCAAAAGTCTGCAACATAAAATATATAAAATAGGTGTACAAAGTTGTGACCGATTTTCACTGCAATGTTTCTCAGCTCCCCTGAGGCTTAGGAAGTTGTGGAGGGCCCAGCTCATTTTTGGTTCCAGAGATATCGGCCTTTTTGCGACATGAAATTGGCCGATACTCGATATTGTAAAATACCCAAATATTGGCCTGATACATCGAGCCATCGATATATCGGTCAACCTTTCGTGTTTAGCTAAGTAAACATAGTGATTCTTATATTTTTATAAATAAACGGGAGGAGTTTAGCAATGCTACAATTATTCACGATTATCAAAATGAAAGAAGAACAAATACAGAGAATTTCTCAAATCCTTTACAGTACTGTCTAAATGTTCACAAAAACGAAATGTGACGTAATGTTTATTCAAGGGTGGTTTTACTTACCTATTAAACATTCAGCTATGTTATCTATATGCTTTTACCATTAAAAAAAGGAAAACACATTGTGAAATAATTAATAGACAATAGAATATTATTATTAGCTATATCTTTGGAGCAAATTGCTGTGAATTTTGTCCAAAAAATATTCTGTAACACAATACTCGCTCTCTATAATTGTAGTGGATTCATGAGACAACAGACCGAAGTTCCTAAACTAATGAACAGTTGCACTTTTGTGACATAACAAACACGGCTGCACTTGGTTCTTTTGGGACTCTTCCTGTGCCAACGTTACGCAGTTTGCCGTTGGCCCTAAAATGATTACGGTTAACCCACCGCGAGCTTTTATAACTAATTATTAAAAAAAACAGTTTTTCTCGACATTGTTTGAAATCTCAGTTCGTTCAATCCGCCATTACCAGCTTCATTTGGGTCAGGTTTTATCATTACCCTCCACGCCAACGCCTTGGCATTTACGTGGAATTGCGACATACTGTATGACGAGCAGTCACACGGGATCGGCCTAATGCGCTTTGGGGCGATACTGTCAAAAAGTAACCTGAGGCGCCTTCGGCACGATGAGAACGCCCGCTGACAAGTGACGTCTGATCAAAGTCTGCCAACTTCATTATCTCCCCGTGCAAATGCAAACTCCCCGTCTCGTACTAGACAGAAATCCTTCCAAAAAAGCCAAGAAATAGATTCATGGACAGCGTAATGAAACGCACCAGCAGCGGCTTGGTTGGAGCTTTTCATTCTCAAATATACGGGCCTTGCGTGTTTCGTCCCCTCGCCCCTAGACTGATATTTGACGTGCACAGGGACTATTAAGCTGACTAAGGCATTTATGAAAAACGGCGTCATATTTACATCAAAATCCTGCTGTAAAGATATTACAATTACACACGGCTTAATACAATGACGCGGAGGCACCAGCTCAACCCACTCCGCGATGACATGATTTTTCCAGGACACAAACTTAGCGGTGAGAATACAAAACACAAGCATGGGCGTCGGAACCATTCATTGTGAGGGGGACGTGCCCCCCCCCCCCCCCACACACTTTTGAAAAGTGGTTGTTTGCCCCCCCCCCCCACTTTCACAATGTGAATTTTCATTGACTTTACATTTACCGCTCTACACCCTGGCTTTTTAAGAGGTTAATGCATTACACTATGTAGGGCTTTCATAATACATTATACATGAAAAAAATAAAAATAATATAAATAAAAAAAAAGAGGAAATTGTACACAAATTGATATTATACTGGGGATGGTAATGACAACTGGGAAGTAGCAGGATCACGAAGTATAATATATACTGCTGCATAGTAACGTGCCTTTAGAACATTAAAATAATGACTTCCGGTAATGTTACACTAGTGATTCTAGTAATGTACCAATGTTTGGCATTGGTAACAATTTGTAAGAAATATATTAACCTGTTAAAGCACTGAAATATTTGTTTTAGTCTCAGAGCTTGGATCTTGGTGTTTGGTCACATTTGAGCCTAACCCACTCTGAGTCACTGTGATTTGATTGGCTTCAGATTTACACTGTGGGTCAGACACCGTCAGTGACAGTAACATGACGCTAAAACATGACGCTACAAGTGTGATATTTATAACAAACAAAAAGGCTGAGGCCTCATGCTCTTTAGCCCGACAGGTGAAGAAAGAAGTCATAGAGCTTCTGCGTCAGACAGTTATTTCATATTTCTGCAGAATAAAAGATTGAATATTAAGTGTGAAAATCCATTATTTCTAATAAAAAATAACACTGATGTGGACAGATGTTGCTTGAGAAGCTCATGAGGTTATTTTCTTTGACACCAGTTACTACAGTAACTGTTGTCTCCACAGTAAAGGTAGATCTACCACAGTCCTGTCCACATCTGTCATGGTCCACCATGACTCAGAGGAACCGGGACAAACATGACCTACAGCAGGTAATATACAGTACATAGATATTTCTTCAACCTTCTTATGCATCGGTTATGTGTTTGTTTTTTAATTGTAATAATAATTTTCCCCAGATATTATTTTTGGTACCACATATTTGAGCGTGAGAATATGATTTAATGTGCAGAAGTCTGAAGTTCTGTCTAAAGCAGAATCTCCATGACTTCTCTCTTCACTTCTCAGTCTGTGACTGAAGCGAGACCTCATCCTTTTTACTGGAAACAAGGAGCACAGTGTATTTAGCTTCATGTTACTGTCACTCATGGTGTCTGACCTAAAGTCCAACGCTGAAGAAATTGAATTCACATTTTCACTAAGAAGGCTGGAAGGGCGCCTCCTGGTGTCACCTTGCATCCAAATGCCCGGGCAATACAGCGGGTCCTATAAGGGCTCAGGTATGTTAAGGTGTTAATGATCATCATTTGTTACTTGCTCTGTACTAGACATTGTACAAGAAACGAAACAGCTGTTGTTGTGTTTTGTATGCTTTGATTGTTAAATGAATTTTTTTTTTATTTTGGGGGTGGGCGCTTATAAGCCTTTGGCTTCAGCCCACTCCTTTTGAGCAGACTAACTGCTCAAATAAACACATAAAATAAAATAAACTAGTTTAGACTGGACCGTTTCAATAGTAACATTACTTTGAAATTATTTTACTCAAGTAAAAGTAAAAAGTAGTGACCCAAACAATTACTCAAGTGAAAGTAAAATTATTTGAATACTGTGAGTAACTGTTTGAGTGTAAAAGTCAAATTTATTTACTATGATGCCATAAATGGTGTGAAATCCTGTGGAAATTGTGAAAATTCCAAGAAAATGGCAGAACATACAGAAAAACGAAATAATTCTTAAGGAGCTTAAATATTTACTCAAAGTGAAAAAAGTAACTACTTTTACTAAAGTAAGAAACAGAAATAGAATTTTACTCAAGTAGGCCTTGAAGAAGTAGGCCTTCACAAAGTTACTTAAATACATTAAATATAAAAAACAGAATATTCTTAACTAATTATTGGATATATGTAGTTGTTGGAATGTAATTGTTTTCTTGTATGTTCGTGTTCACTGTCAGGTCTGGAGACTTCTGCATTGTGAATCTGTGATCCACTAGTCAGCCTTATTCTGATGACGTCACGTGCTGAATGAAGAAGAAAACTGAGCTTCTTCAGTGGAAGAGCGAGGGCACTGCGGGCCGAAAACACCGGGCGTATGACGGGACATGAGCCTCTGTCATGGTTTTTGAGCTCACTTTTAGTGCATGCGCCCTCGGTCCCTGTGTTCTGCGCGCGTTGATGTTATATGTTATAAAGATAGTTATCTGACGCCCTAGTTTCCCTGTGTTCAAACTGAACACAGGGAAACTGATCTAGCGTGAGTTTGGGGAAACTGCACCGGGCTAGCACGAGTGTTCAACCAGTCAATACACGCTGTCTGGACTCTAACTTAACCAAATAACATCAGAATTATTCATTTGACGGATAAATGTTTGCTTCCTTTACCCCTTGACTCAGTTTTATCTGCGTTTGTGGAAAATGTGAAGATACAAGCGTTGAGATGTTTCTTTGTGATGGCAGGACGGGTGAGGCTGAAGCTGAATAAATGTGGATACAAACACCAGCGCTCCGTCTCATAAGAGCTTAATTCAGTGAGTGTTTTCACAAAGCGTCATGAAGCCAGGGCGGGACAGGAGAACAGCGGCTCCACAGGTGTTTGGTTAGCCGCCCTATATGTCCACCCAGCTGCCAGGAGGAGGCGCTGCTGAGCTGATCGAGTCTCATGTTTTCCTGAAGTAACGCCTGATTTGGATGTAGTCTCGCTAAAGCCCTAACATTGCCCTGTTTTTACCCTGACCTTGTCCCACTGTAGTTCTTAATTTTATGAAGTTGACCCCCCCACCCCATTTTTGAAATGTGTCCCCCCCACCTTCCAAAGCCACGGAGACAGAGGAACCATCGTCAGGGCTCAGGCATCAGGGGAAGCATGTTAAACTCGTGTCTGTCGCCCACTCGCTATTAACCTACAAAACAGAGCCGTGTTCTCTCTCTCTCTTACAACACGCACATACGTGTCTAATTTTATTCATGATGAATGTATAAAACACGTGTGTAAAGCCCGCACGGTTTGAGAAAAGCCTCTGAAGTCCCGTGAGGCGGCGCGCTGCGTTCTGGTGAGCGTTGGCCTCTACACTTCCACAGTGAGGTCGGCCACACTGGACATTTCTGCCTTTTTTTACAGGTTTATCGCTGCCGTCCCTGCCGCCCTCCCCCGCTGCCGTCCTGCCGCCCTCCCCCGCTGCCGTCCCTGCCGCCCTCCCCCGCTGCCGTCCCTGCCGCCCTCCCCCGCTGCCGTCCTGCCGCCCTCCCCCGCTGCCGTCCCTGCCGCCCTCCCCCGCTGCCGTCCCTGCCGCCCTCCCCCGCTGCCGTCCCTGCCGCCCTCCCCCGCTGCCGTCCTGCCGCCCTCCCCCGCTGCCGTCCTGCCGCCCTCCCTCGCTGCCGTCCCTGCCGCCCTCCCTCACTGCCGTCCCTGCCGCCCTCCCTCACTGCCGCCCTCCCTCACTGCCGTCCCTGCCGCCCTCCCTCACTGCCGTCCTGCCGCCCTCCCTCACTGCCGTCCTCCCTCACTGCCGTCCTCCCTCGCTGCCGTCCCTGCCGCCCTCCCTCACTGCCGTCCCTGCCGCCCTCCCTCACTGCCGTCCTCCCTCACTGCCGTCCCTGCCGCCCTCCCTCACTGCCGTCCTGCCGCCCTCCCTCACTGCCGTCCTGCCGCCCTCCCCCTCTGCCCACACCTGCACCTTTCTCCAGGATGAGGCATCTCTTTCTCCTCTCCTGCGCCATGGGTCGCTCTGAGCGGATGCCCGGCACCATGGACACCTACGGGTCATATTTGAGTGCGGCCTGTATCTGTACAAGGCCGCACATTAATCTGGCGCGGCTTTAGGTAAGGTGCGCCACAATGTACGGTTAACAATTTCAAGCTGGTGTACCGTGACTTTCACGGCAGCTCAGTTTGTGAAACGGAGCCTTCGGCGTCAGAAAACATGACCGTCAAACTAAGGCTGTACCTAAACCTTTAAAAGGAACAGGCCAGCGTTTTTCCACACTGAGCTCAGACGAGTGGATGCGTACCTGTCTGGTCTTTGTGCGTGCGCTCAGTCACGAAAAAAGACCAAAGATGTTGTTATCATTTGGCCTCTCCCAGTATATTCCTATGGCTCCAAACTGGGATGAAGTTAGAAGCGACCGAGCTCTTCCACGGACACAAAGACCAGACAGGTGCGTATCAACTTGTCTGAGCTCAGGTAAGAACAGATCTCAGTCTGGAAGAAGAACATTGGCCTGTTCCTTTAAGTAAGTAAGTGCTTTATTTATACAACCGCACAATGAAATAGTGTCCAGGTGTTAGTCCTGAGCCGCTGCCACTGAGCCGCACTGCCACTGTGGGCCAATCTGATCAGCATGTTCTTGACGGTAGGGGAAACGCAGCACGACGCAGGACTACTGTGACGCGTTACTTTCATAATAAAGTAGAGCAGTAACATAACTAGTTAGTTTTCCAGAAGAGTACTGTGAAAAAATAACACGAGTTCTCTAACGCTTTTCCCCGAAAGCCGATAAATAAGGGGTTCCACACATTTGCCTGTAGTCCCAACCTCTGTTTTACCCCCTCTTGAAGCATTTATCCGAGCAGTATTGCCAGGTCTCCCAGAGTTTACAGGGATCATGATAATAATTGGTGGGTTGAAACGGAAGCTGCTCTGTGGCTGGTGTTGGAGAGGATCCGAACATCTGCCTGCCCCGGAGCAGCTGGCGTCCCGGCCAAAAACGGAATTAAATAGGCAACTTCCAAAACTTTCTTTTCCAAATCTTAATCAGCACCGGGTCTGCACCAATAATCCCCTCACTGTTCACGTCTGCGTGTCTTAATGTAGTCTGCGCCGAGTAAACATCCACACTTTAGTGACAAGACAGACTTCCACGTCTGCCATAAAGGGTGACACGACCTTTGCATTTGACCCGGTTAACCCCCGTTTTACTAGTCAATGTTAATGGTTTAAAAGCCTCGGAGTAGATGCCATAGTAACACGGGCACTACCCTTGTGTCTGGTTGAGGATAAGCCACCAGTCAGGAATGGTTGAGGTCAGGGAAAAGGGTTTCTGCTTGTTGTCTTATTGTATAGGGTCTAAGCCGTACAGGTTAGCACTATCGAGGTGCTTAGAAATGATTAAAAAAATGTTCTTTACAGTTTTGTTTTGTTTTAGAAAGGTAAAAGAGTTTTCAAATACACAGCCTGACCAAAATAACTAACGGTTCCGATCCGGGGCTGCTGCAGTTGGTCAGGGCTGTACTGTAGAATCTGACGGTCATGAAACTGTGGGTATGGATATGCATGAAGGAGCATCCCACAAGAGCCACACATTTACATACATGAAATACAAGATTGAGAGGTTGTCACAGTGGGGGTCGGTGATCCCTGGGGGTTTTGGAGTTAATATAAATGCTGAAAAACATGAAACCATTTTCAGTGGGCTGCAAGCTTTACCCTGGAACCATGCATGGACGTTCCTGAAAATAAACACTGCAGTCTGTTCAAATTTGACGATTCCAGTTTTACACGGTTATTTCAAGGTGATGGTCAAGTTAACTTTATTTGTATCAAAAAGGTCCATTTGGTTGGCAGAGAGTGACTCAGCACCAAACAACATACTGTAGGACAGAGCAGACGTGGCATCAGTGCACAGGTAAAAGGGCTGGACGCCTGAGTGCAGTTCTAAAAACAGCCACACATTTGAACACACATCGACGACACGTTCTTACGCACACACGTGTTCTTACGCACACACGTGCTCTTAACGCCTTCGTCAGACGGTTTTTGGCATTCACTAAATGTGTTCTTGGCTGAAAACATTCCTCAAAACAAACCCTAAGAAGAGTCCGGACGACGAGCGAACAAGTCTCCAGTTCTGTTCACGATCCTGCTCCTGGTGGAACCCAGCATTCGGAGTCATATATATTTACATATTCAATCTTGTATTCATTAATTCCAGGAAATATCTAAATATAATTATAATGAATTACAGACGCCCTGTTTATTCAGAAACACGTTGTAGTTGCAGTCTTATTCACAGGTGCCAATGATGTATGTCGTGAATCTGGCGCAGTTTTCTGATTTCAAGAAGATGTTCATGAATGAGAAAATGGACAACATGCCGTATGTAATAGTAAATGAAATATATATTACAAAGGTCACTTGTTCATGGCTGCTGGAACAAAACTATTTCTATACCAGTTAGGCTGGAACTTTGAACCAGAGACCTGCAACGGGTGGGAATTCACGCAAGTTAAATGCTTCTTTTAGGTCTGACGGGCAGCAGTAAAAGCGTTTGAGTAGATCCGATCTGAGTTTAAAAAAAAAAGGTAAACCCAACTCGGCCTGGAACAGCCCCGCGGGGAGCCGGGGGAACTTATTTTTGTTAGGCGGTGCTGAGGGACAGGATTTCCCCCCCAAAACACTTTTTCTGTGCTTTTTTCCTATTTAATAATATTGCTTGCGATACACAAACTATCCACCAGGGGGTGCTGCAGCGCCCTCAGCACCCTGGGTTCGCACGGCCTTGGCCCCGCCTCGAGTTTCCCTCACCTGCCGCCTCTGGTTACCGGCTTTTAGCCTGGCACAAGCCAGACTTATCCTCCATGTTAAGAGATACATGGGCATACAGTCTGGAACTGCCCGGTTTGAATCTCGCTGACTTTTCGGCAGAATCAAGACGAGCCAATCATAGCACGGGAGGCGGGAGATAACAATGCGTCATTTTCTGCGCCAGTATTTCCCATAAGACACCTGTCCTCCTCCCGCAACCAAAACAGTGAAAATGGCGGCCGCCGCGACACAGCGATCTTTTGCCAGTGCCCTTTTTGCTGTTTCAAATGAGCTGAACTTGTCCCTAAAGCCACAGCAAGAAGCTGCTCTGAAGGCTTTTCTTTTAAACAACAACGTTTTTGCCACTCTACCGACAGGATTTCGGTCGTGGTTGCTGTTTCACCACTCGTGGCTTTGATGGAGCAACAGGTTAAGGAGGCCAGTAAACCTGGAGTCACTGCCATGCAGCTTGGCGAAAACAGTGACAAAGACATTTTCAGCGGTCAAGCTCACCTGTTGTTTGGCAGTCCGGAGGCATGGCTGCTAAATGATAAATGGCGTCGCTTGTTGTCTAGCCAAACAGATCTCGTTGGTGTAGTGGTGGACGAGGTTCACTTGACATACAAATGGTAAGTTTTCTCCTATGTAAAATTACTTGATCTAACGCTATTGCCAAGGCCTAAAAAGGTTAACATGCTAACCGGTTTCCCCTACCACCAAAAACATGTACAATAGGCCAGGATGAATGGTGTGTGTGAATGTATGGAGGTGGTCAGAGGGACCGTTGGTGCAGATGTGTGCAGTCGTGACAGCGCTTCTGTCAGTCTCCCCCAGGGGAAACTGAAGCTACTCACGTAGTTGAGTATGGAGTGAATGCAATTGCTCTCATGTAAAGCGCTTTGTGACCATGTCTGTGAGAGGCGCTTTATAAATAAAGATCTTCTTCTTCTTCTTCTTCTAACGCAAATGCCTTCATTACCAGGGGCCAAGCTGAAAAGGGCAAACGTGCTTTTAGAGAGAGTTCTCAAGGCTGGGTGAACTGCGATCCATGGTCAAAGCTGGTAAGATAGTATTTTGAAATTGTTCAATTGCTGCTTTCGAAATATGAACAGTTACAAAGTAATCCAGCATTTTTACATTGATAGTTGCAGTTCTGTGTGGAGTTGTTAATACTATTGTTGCACAGTACAAATGGAGGAATATTATGAAATATTAGTGATATTTTTTTGTGCCTCAGTTACTTATTTTAATATCTAAGTAACAAGGACACAAGAAAGCCTACTCATGTTATATATTTTGCATATTCTGGGGAAAATGTAGGACAAAAATTAACAGGACTGACAGTTAATGTGATTCCACACGCCTTCCCAGTTATTTATCCAATATGGCTTATTTTTATTTTTATTATAGCTCAAAGTTATATTTTTAATACAGTTTAATTACAAATTATTTATTCACAGGTACACCTATATTGGCACTGACAGCTTCTGCAGACCTGGAATCAAGAGCACGGGTGATAAGGCAACTTCATCTGGACAACGCAATGGTTCTGACTGAAAGCCCCAACAGATTTAACATCAGACTAGGAGTCCAGAATATTTCTGGATATTCCCTGGGCAGTCTGGACTGGATTGTAGAAGAGATCAAGGGCAAATGACTTTCACTGTCTCATATTTTAATTTACTGTCGGACATTATAAGCTGTTGCGAGAGTCTTCTGCTATTTAAAAGGCGAGTTGGGTGAGGATTCTTGGGTTGACAGGGATCCGGAACACAAGCTTGAGAACATGCTTATTGGCATGTTCCATAGCAAAACGCTTCAACAGAATAAAAGTCATGTGCTATCATCTTTCAGCGAAGAAGGCAATTGTAGAGTTGTTGTGGCCACAACTGCTCTTGGTATGGGCTTAAATTTTCCTACTGTGTCCCATGTAGTGTTGTACGGCGTGCCGTAGGATGTGGAAGCCATTGTTCAGGAGATTGGCAGGGCGGGGAGAAATGGGGCACAGTCACATGCTGTAGTTTACCGTATTAAACAACATAAACATGTGGGTAACACAGTAAAAGAGCTGCTAAATTCAAGCCAGAGTACATGCTTTCGAAAAGCTTTATACGGCCATTTTGCTAAAGATCCCTGTTCTGTTCTTCCGGGACATTTGTGCTGTACCTATTGTCACTTAAAATGTGTCTGTCAACCTGACGGGTGCAAGGAGCCTTTACCTTTGTATGAGCAACCCCGAAGCAATGCATCTGTATTCACTAAAAGTAGAGAGGTGACCGATGATGACAGAGTTCTGTTAAGAGACTTGTTGGAGCAATACCAAGACAGTTTGCTTCATGAAACAACACATCTTTGTACTAGTAAAACTGCGTGTACTGGTTTTGGTGAAGAACTCATTGAGGCCGTTATTGAGCACAGTTCCAGAATATTTGAAGTGTCTTACATTACTTCACACCTTCCAGTCTTTGCATACAAACATGCTGAAGGTATTCTAAGAATAGTACAAGATGTTTTTGAGGATATTGAAAACTGTCCAAGTCCTTCTGACACTGAACCCCTTTCAATTCCTGATATAAATTTTAGCGGGTACTTTGATGAAGAGAGTCAGGGAACAGCATCACGTAGCAGTTCAGAGTCGGGAGTAACTCCACTTCAATGCTCAGACTGATGTTCATTGGCTTTCATTTTGGAATTTGTATGAATAGAGGTGTTCTCATTCAATATCTCATGTCTTTTCATACGAGTAAGTCCTAAACAATTATTGTATTTCTGAAACAATTTCCTTTTATCCCTAAGCATTGAATGACATAACTGTACAATTAGGCTAAAAGAGCTAAATGATTAATATGCATTGTAAATGATCAAAAAAAATGTTTTAATAATCACAATTAGTTAAACAAAAGTGCAACCTGTAATTTAGAAATATCTGTAGCTTAATGAGAAAACAAAGTAAATGAACAGCTTAATGATCCTCACCTGAAGAAATATGCTCTATTATTATTTTAATATTTAATATTTTACATAACTATAAAGTGCTCAAATTAAAATAAAGTATTAAAAACTATACAGATACAAAAGTGAAATAGCAGTAATGTCAAAGTAATCATTTCAAATGGGAACCTTTCTCCAGTCTTTCAGCTTTTCCCTCATCCACTTGCACAGGACGTCATATTTTAATTTTCCCAGCAAGTTCTTTTGGAATGAAGGGAATGACCTATATTCCCTCTGTGGTCGGCACTTGAAGAGTTTGGCTTCTGTGAAAATGTCAACAGGGCTCATAATGTCAGTTAGGTCTGAATGTGCGCGGTGCTGACCACTTGGTGATGTGACCTGAAGTTCCTCATCTGTGTTGTCCATGAATTCCTTCATGACACCAATTGACCTGCTCACTCTGTCTGCTGAGTTCTCATTTAAATTAGGACCAAGCCCCTTCAAAAAAGACTTTAGGTAGTTATTTAGATGCTCCAGGTGAAGGTCTAGAGGTATGTTGTTCTTTCCTCCTCTTCCATTCCAAAAGCGGTTCCAAGTGACGCTGTGAGCCATTCGGGGGGACAGTGTGCAGTTGACCTGTAGCGTCATCAGAAAAGTGCTGTAAGCATACTGGCTGTGGCCATATGCTCTGTAGTAAAGGAGTGCTACTTTGTACAGGCGAAGCAGACGTTCACCATCCCCTTCTTTGACTGCATCAAGCACGTCAAGTATCAAAAAGCCAAATCCAAGTCTTGCCTCCGAGTGCTCCATCTTGTGATCTTTCTTAAAGAAAGTGGAGGTGATGGGGGGACGTGACTGTGCAGATGACACAATATTATGCTTCTTCTCCTCATGTGTTTGCCTTGCTTTTTCAGAAAGAAAGCTTGTTCCACAATCCTCTTCACAACACAGAAAGTGCATTTTTTGTGTGCCTTCTGCAGTGACCATACCATTAATCAAAACAAACATGTCAACAACTTCAGCAGTCTTTGTATGTAACCAGTCTCTCTTGTCCTTCTCGGTTCCTGTCAGCACTTCATCAGGAATAAAGTGTGTTGGAGTGTCTTTAAAAAAAATAGAAAGACATTTTTTTTGTTTATTATTTTACATTGCTCAATTAACATGGCATGTTTCGTAGCTACCTTTCACATCTTTGAGGCTGAAGGTCTCCATTGCTGCAGCCAGGAAGAGAGCCATGGTATCTTTCTTCAAAAAGCTTTTGTATTCATTGTCTGCTACATTGGGGCCCTGTTTTGCATTTGTGCACCTATAAACAAAAGTAAATGAATCATAGAGAAAGACACTTTTTATAAGAAAGTAATAGGACGCTACCTTAGCACATTCATGTTGGCAAAGAGTGTGCCATGATCTTTAGATGATTCCTTTTTGAAGAATATCTTGTGGTGGATCTATAATGCAACCCACATAATGCAATCAGTCATTGCAATAAAGAGATTATAGTGTAATAAAAGACAACAATAACTTACTTGAAGCTAATTTCTTATAGCGTGCCAGTCTTCAAACTTGAACACCAGTCCTTCAAGCCGTCCCTCCTTGGTAGCAGCATCTGAGAAAGCCCATTGTGCATTACGGGAGTTGGCTTCTGTCAGTCGGTCACCGCCTACTAATACAGTAGAAACTCCATTGGGTCCCTGTGGTACATATCTGGAAGATATACATAGTATATATAAAAAAAGCAAAAACTAAATGTTATAAATTGGCAATAACATTGAATTGATACTCATTTTGAAGATGTTGAAGCACTTCGACAAGCTCTGCAGTTTTATTTTCATTTTTGAAGATAAGACCAAGTGGGTACTAAAAAGAAGTCCAAAAAAATAAATAAACATGTGACATAGTTGTAATTTTTTTATTTTACAAGTTTGTACTTATATCAGTGGAGCACTGCGCTGTTTCATCCGAATATAGGTGTGGAATGTGGTGCACCACAACTTTTGCCAAGGGTTTGAAGGCATCCAAATACTGAGTTAAAATTCGGCTTCCCAACACTGTGAACTCTCTGCGGACATGCCATTGAGTTTCTGGTCCTGGGGGAGAGCGATTGATATCATACTTAGAAATATCCACGACTGGTTTTTCATTACTGAGTTGGTTTATTGGAATGCGATCCTCGACAGCTATATGATGAATCCAATGAATTGACTTATTGGCATGTAGTGAGGACTGGTTGTGTGCTTTCACATAGAAGTCTATATTGTCAAAGACAATAGAGTATGATGCAGGTGGAGCTGGCTGTGAAGGTGGAGCTGGCTGTGAAGGTGGAGGGCTTGTGGATACGTTCTGGACATCTGCTAGTTCCGAGGTAGGCAGCTGGCAGAAAGGCAGGTCTGTAAAGTGACCACTTTCAACACCATCACCCGTTCAACAGAATTAACATGAGTAAAAATGTACTATATAATTATTCATTTCTAGTTGCATGATGTGCACTGATAACTTACTTGTCAGGGTAAGGTCTTCCATGCTCGTGGCGATGTCAGGTTCAAAGTGCCTTTCAGCTGTATCTTTGAGGAACAGCTCACTGCTTACTTTTAATGTTTGGAGTGACTCTCCACAAAGCTTGGCAATCTCCTTCTGCTTTCCCACTGCATTGCTGTAGTTAGTTGTGATGCCCATTTTTGAAAGCCTACTATATGCAGCCTTTTTAGCTCCACCATGCTGCAAGATACTGTTAATGTAATAGGCAAAGGCTGACAAACGAGGTTCTCTTCCTCTTAGTGCTATAGATAGTCCAGCACAAAGTGCAGGGATATTGTTTTTGCTAACTGTTTTAAAAATGTTCAGGAGGAAAGGAGAATGACGCTCAAGGTCCAAAAGAAGATTTGTAAATGAGAATGCCTTCAGGTCCTCTGGTGAGCTCTTCCAAAGCATGAATCCATGTTGAGGATTGCATAGATGTATGCATTCTTGTTCCAGTAAGCCAATTATTTTAGGTTTTAATTCAGCCATGAGCTCTTTATGAGAAGAGATTGTATTTGCTGCTGTTTTCCATTTTCTATTTGCTATATGTTTAAGGATTCCTGCTTCATTCTGGTCGGCCACCGTATTAACTGATTTACTGGGGAAAGTTGTGATCACCTGAAAATAAAACAGGACATTAAAGAAAAACAGCCGTTTTCCTGTGTTGTCGCTGTACACAATAAAATAGTACCGCTACGACGGCGGTTACTTTTTCCCTATTTAACATTACCTTTAATTGACAACACCGCGTATTCAAACTGGAGGAGGAGTTGAGAGTCGTCAAAAACTACTCTACATAAACTAATAATTAAATACCAGGAATTGATGACACATCAAGGAGTTAAACAAGTTAAACGTTTATTTCCCTAACATGTCATCTCAATACAGAATTCTGTTTTTCCTATCCATCGTGAGTCTGCCTCCAATCGTTCCCATGGGCAGACTGGTTCATCCTGGGGAAACACAGTATTTTTCACATTCCAGTGTTTACAAGATTTATGAGTCTAAGACCACATGTAATGTTTTCATCGTTCCCATTGGCTCCCCAAAGCTGTGCATTCAGCTCCACCTTGGTCTCCCTTGTAATTTGACCCTTTCTGTCCAAGTGGCCAGTGGACCGGGTGGGGGTTGCTGTGTCTTTTAATCTTTCCTTGAAACAAAAGATTCTGAGGAAACCACACCTTTCTGCACTGAATGACAACTTTTGGTTAGTTTGCTAAATAGCCAAAGGAACAAAACATCGTATAAAAATATTATATCTCTTCAACATTAATACAGTGGAGTATGTAACAGTAGTTTTTGAGCTTAATGTACAGTGTGTCAAGTAGGCTTGCTGTTGGTTTTTTGATATGGCATATTATTGCCAGAGGTGAATAGTACTTAGAAACTATTACTCAAGTACTTTAACTGAAGTAAATTGTTAAATAAATGTTACTTATTAGAATAACTTTGTCAAGACTTTACTTCTGTACTCGAGTACAAATCTTAGAAACTACTTTTACTGTGAGTAAAAGTAGTTCTTTGATTTTTTGTGTGGCATATTCTTAAAAAGTAATAGTTTTTTAATTTTATTTGCCATTATCTTCTATTATAATAGATTTTTTATAGTTTTGTTTCACATCTTTTTTCACAATTTAAAACTATAATCATATAGTTATACATCAACTTTAATAATGTTGTTTATGCAAGTGCTCAACTCTACCTTGGTGATGCTTCGCCTTGAATCTGATGCCGGAGGAGGTGGAGGGCCAAGGCGAGTCTTTTTGCGATCCCTGGGAGTTTTGGAAGGCGTTGTGCGTTGCCTTTTTTTCACTTGTCATTGAGGAGGCTGTCGATGAGGAGGCTGTCGATGGTTCGTTTGTCCAATTTTCTGCTTCTTGCCATAGTTTGAAACAAGGATAATCCCGTTCCAAACGCGTGAGTACAGCTAGGCAACTTCTGCACATACGCGCCCACTTGGTTAGCGGGGATTTAAAGTTAGTCCTAACGCCCCAAACCTTTCAGAAGGACTTTTGGGTTGAGTTCCTCTTTCAAAAATAATCACTGTAGTGAGTACCCCCGTTTATTCGCAAATTTTTAAGACAAAAACGGCAGTAATCATTCGCCGGAGTACTTACTCGACTGCATGCCATGATTGTTTGTGGACTCCAATCAAAGCCAAGGTCACATCCGTGTTTCGCTGATTGGTTCTCTCTCGTTCAAGCGGCGATCGTTAGCCCCGCCTCGAGTCTTGATTTGGAAACCGTGTCCTATTACGGCAATTCCAGACTGTATGCCCATGTATCTCTTAACATGGAGGATCAGTCTGGCTTGTGCCAGGCTAACCGGCTTTCGCTCCTAACTTGGAAAGGGAAAGTGACAGAGACTTTTAAACACCCCTTTGCCTGGTCCTCGAATATCTCCGGGGAGCTGAGTCACTTCACGGTGAACATTAGTCAAATGTTTAAACTGCTGCGCGCACGTTTCATGATTACAAACGTTCTGCTTTTGGAAATAGCCTTGTGAGCTAATCTCTTTGAAAGGCGCTCGGCAAACAAATGACTGACTTACAAATCATAAAGAAGTGGGTATTTGAACTCAGAACTCCTTTTATTGAATTCCTGAGCTTGGATCTGTGCGTCCGTCCTTCCTTCCTGCTTCGATGCAGACCACATCTCTCTAAAGGTTATGGGAAGTCTGCGATGGCACATTCAGTTACAGTCCAGAAAGGATTGCTACTCTCCGACCAACGCATCGGGGTCGACCGTTGGTCCTCGGGTTGTGACCGGATTTCAAATCGGATCGCTTGCGAACTCGCCGATTTGTTGTCAGTTCAGCTGGAGTATGTGAAGATAGTTAAAACTCTGACCTAGGCTTAGGATAGCAAAAGTGGGGTTTTACAAAAGACGACAACCAACATTTTGCAGTTGAAAAAGAAATGGAAGGTTACAAGGTTGGGCGACAAGGTTTTCAGGTTTGTTGCCAGAAAGTGCAATTTTGATCTAACACCGCAATGCCTTGTGAAATAGTCGCCCGAAACGTGTTAAAGGTGAAACACTGCAGTTGAAAACATCGTATTATCGTGCAGTGGTCGATTCTGAGATTTTAACATCTTAGTTTTAATGAAAAAGTGTAAAAAAAAATTAAAATAAACAATTACCTCGTACGATGGGCCTCATTCATGAACCTCTTAAAAACATCTTCAAATCCGTACTTAAGAAGGCGCTGTCAGAAAACCGCGCCAGATTCATGACACGTTCTTAAGTAGACAAACCCATTCAACCTGTACGTCACCAAATCGTTTTCCTTCTTTTCTCACATGCGAGCCCGCGAGAGCCCATTACACTCGAGGCAGCAGCGAGACGTTGCAACCAACTAGATCTGGACTCTGTGGCGGCCCATCCATCTCATGCTTACGATTTTAAACATTAAATCCGGTTAAAGGAATAGGCCACCGTTTTTACATACTGACATATGTTCTTACCTTACCTTAGACTAGTTGATATGTACCTGTCTGGTCTTTGTCCGTGCGCTCTGTCATGCAAACGGAGCACAAACGCAGCCTCCTCCACATACTGTATAGTTCCAAATCAGCTCCCGTTAGAAGCTACCAAACTCTTCCACGTTTTCCCTATTTAAATACAGTTACGTGACGTGTTACACTACAAAGTATAGTAACACAGAAATGTAACATGTCGATTTTCCCAGCAGATAAAAAGGGTACTATATTGTGAGGCGTAATAATACGAGGAGCACTACGTCCGCGCATTAACTCCTAAAGACTTCTCTCCCGCTCACTACAAGTCACGCTGCTTCTATTGACGGAAGTGAGCGGGCGAGAAGTCTTTAGGAGTTAATGCGCGGACGTAGTGCTCCTCGTATTATTACGCCTCACAATATAGTACCCTTTTTATCCGCTGGGAAAATCGACATGTTACATTTCTGTGTTACTATACTTTGTAGTGTAACACGTCACGTAACTGTATTTAAATAGGGAAAACGTGGAAGAGTTTGGTAGCTTCTAACGGGAGCTGATTTGGAACTATACAGTATGTGGAAGAGGCTGCGTTTGTGCTCTGTTTGCATGACAGAGCGCACGGACAAAGACCAGACAGGTACATATCAACTAGTCTAAGGTAAGGTAAGAACATATGTCAGTATGTAAAAATGGTGGCCTATTCCTTTAAGGTCCGGTACGGCCTCCGCGATCTTAGAAAGTCATTAAAACCAATGTGGCACACTCACACTGCTCCGCGAAGTCCGGGTCCGCTTACCGAGGCCATCCAGCGGCCGTCCGGCGGCAACGGAAAGAATCTGCAAGAAGTCTATTTCTGCCGGAGCCCAGAGCCCTGCGGATCAAGCTGACGGAAAAACACGAGCCAAACAGGAAGTCAGGTCTCGTGAGGAAAGAAGGTCTGGTGTGGTAACCACAGTTTTAATTTGTAGAAAACAAAATAACCCTGAAGTGCAGTCTGCTGTAACATAGACCTGTGCACATCAGTCATGGTCCACCCTGACTCAGAGGAACACATGACCCTACATCAGATACAGCTCAAGAGCTTTAAAAAAATATATATACAGTTTTATTCTTTCCTTTAATCTGACTTTTTAATGATTGCTTGATTTGCAGTTTTTAATTTGTACTTCCAGCTGAAGTCCTAGACGTTTGTTGAAGGAAACATTTTCCTGCTTCTTTACCTCAGTCTAGGACAGACTGAAGTCCAATGAGGCCTCAGCATTATTATTGGAAATAAAGAACACATTCTATTTAACGTCATGTTACTGTCACTCATGGTGTCAGATTCTCTATCCTTCAGTCTAACTCTGCAGAGAGTTAACTCACATTAACACTGAAGAAGAGTGGACTCATATAGACACCAGACAGTGTTACATTAACACTGGAACATTTGCTGTGATTACCCTCTCCTTTTTGAATTATGATGGCGTTTTTGGTGTTGGAGTAATTCTCCTCACAGTTCTTTCCACTGCGAGGGAAATTTTAAGTGATAAAAGCACATGAAAATGAATTAGTTTTCTTGCATTTTATCTTAAGAATCATATACACTAAAAAATGCTGGACTGTTTTTAACCCAGCTGCTGGGTAACTATTTCTACCCATTTCTGGGTTATTGTTAACTACTCTGTTGGGTTCATTCTACCCAATGACTGGGTTAATGTTCATAACCACAGTTTTTGGGTTCATAGTTGAATACGTCAGGCTGGGAATTAGATAGTACAAAATCTTAAAAATATTCTTAAGTCCAAGACTGGAAAGTGTGGTGTCTGTAAGAGCTGCTAAAGTGGATATTTCCTTGCATTAAAAAAAACTTATTTTGAGAAAACTAGCCCTAACGTTTTGTACCGAGCGTGTGACGCATTTCTCAGCTCTTCTGTACCAGGCATCTCGCAGAGGGAAAACACCATATTGGGTTATGGCGTCATTTCGCTTCACAGGACATGTGGATGTAAAATATGTCAGTATTTGTGAATGAATACCTGTGGGAAAGACGGCTCTGTGAAGCGATGTTGTAGCTGCTTCCAGGATATCGAAGTTTTTGTCATTTTTAAACTACGACGTCGACCACTGTGTGAAAAAATCAATACTTCCACCTTCCGCGTCTCGCCTTAAGAATTACCGCAGTAGTTGATCAAAACTGGTAACTCCTACACGCTGCATCACTGTCAGGCCAGACACGCCTCGCTTGTAAAAACTCCAATTGTCATTTGCTGTTATTTTACTCCACCCGAGTGGTGTCTTTAAATTAATTGTCAAATCAAGGCCTTGTCATTCAAAAGTAATACATTTAATTAAAACTGACATTAAATCTACTTAAAAAATAATAATTTAACTTATGATAATCTAAAACTCATACAATATAAAACGATCCACACACCTATTTACATGCTACTTGGGTTTGTCAACCAGTACACACCTTCTGGATATCTGTCACTGACAAACTGTCTACCATCCTGAGTTGCAGAATCCCACTAAACCCTGCTCTGTGTCTTCTAGGAGATACCATACAAATAAATCTTCCAAAAAAATACAACGTTGCCCTCTTGATCTCTCTAATTCTCGCAAAGAAAGTAATATTTCAAAATTGGAAAAATAAAAGAACTTGTAACATCACCCATTGGATTAATTTACTTATTGATCATATAATAACAGAAAATAATAGAGCCCTTAAACAAAAACATATATCATCCTTCAATGAAATATGGACTCCATTCTTAAACCATTTTTATTTATAACTTTCAAAGCCACACACAACACATAAAATATACACCCAGACAAAATCCTTTCATCTCTCAATCCATACCACAGTTCATATTTATCAGTCTTGCTCCCAATAGTACCAATTGCTTTATGTATTGCTTTATGTATTATTATGTTTATCACTGTTAGTATTATTCTAGTTGTTATTATTGTCATCCTTATTATTGTTGTTGTCATCGTAATTACTCTATCTATGATGTTATTACTCTATTTTAGTTATATGTGACCAGTCACAGAACCCAAAGACACAAGTCGTTTTGGGGCATTATGAGATAATAACAGATTGTTAAAGTGTAGTCTCCAAGCTTTCCAATGATGTGTAACACATGGAAATCTGATAATATTTGGAGGCGTAGCGGTGATTTGAAGTTGGCAATTCCCAAAAAACCAAAGGGGATTAAACGGCCTCTGAAGTTTTGGGCCATTCTCACCTCTCTGCTGTTGGGAGGGACAATAGGGCTCATTTACATCTCATTTGGATAAGCCACACCTCCTGTCAAACTCCCCCTCAAAGCAGTAAAGCACAGAGAGGGAGCAAAAAGGTTATTGCTTCCACAACAAACCATTGTTTACCAGTTTCATTATGTGTATCTGTTTTATTTTTGGTTTCATTTATTGATCTCACCTCACAGCAGAAGGTTGTTATTGTTCTCTTACATTTTTTTATATCAATTGATAAACTGTCACTGGCTTGAGAACGTGTTGTGTAACACATGTAACTTTTATGTTAAAAATAATGTTAATGTTCAAATCAAAAACAGTGATATATTATATACAGTATGAGTATGAATCGTTTTTATTGCCATTGTTGTTTTTTGCTAATGATAAATAATAAGCAATATACTATTGAAAATAAAAGTATATATCAATTAATAAAGCAAATCACTCAAACATTGCTTAGAGAGCGCTTTTCATACAAGAATGATGAAAGATAAGTTTACAATATATTTAAAAAAACAACAGAAGAGATCTGGTGTTTGGGTATTTTAATGTTATTGCAATGCTCTGATTCATGAAACCTCACACAGTTTCTACACATCACCCCCCCCCCCCCCTAAAAATTCATAATATAAATACTTTAAGTGAGTTACAACTTTACTTTAAGCCATAGAAAATTGCCAATTGAGTGAATATGAATCCATATTTCAGTAATAACGGATCAATACCTAATATTTACCACATCACATGGAGGTTGATTTTTATTCCTTCAAGTTTTTATTATTCAATGCTTTAACCTTACTGTTTTTTTACACTCAACGCCATCTGTTCTTAAACAATGTTTTCCTCTAAATCTGCACCACATAGTATGCACAGTCATTTGCACTTTATGAAAAAAAAAAAAAAAGTTTTCTGTTTTGGCAAGCATTGTGAGTGGTCATTGTCCACTTCTTAAAGCATACATATTTTGGCATTTACTCAAAAATCAAAACATAAATAAATCCAAAAATAATGCACAACAGTTTTTCTTCCTGATAAAGGTCTAGTAGGATGTTCTGAGATGAATAGGCGTTGCTTCTTCTGTGTGGGTAGTGGTGGGTGAATGTAACACAAAGTCTCTCAAACTAAATTCAGGTGGTTGGTTGATAAAGTGACATTGCAGAGCTGCTCCTCTGCAGTCCCGTGCAGTGGGTGAACTCTCCTCCTCCACAAAGTCCTGACCACTTTTAGAATGGCCTGATGTTTAGTCCAGGTGGGGCCAGGACAGGAAGACCATCCATACGGGGCAGAAGAAGAAAAAAAGATCTTCAGTTAAATGTTTCATTGAAGCAAATCAGAAAACTACACTGAAGTCGGTAAAGTGAAAGTACCTCAGCGATCTCTGCCAAAGTGTTGACCCCTGTCTTCATGTAGGCTTGATCAGTCCAAAGCCACAGTCAGGGGAAAACAGTGTGGCAGCAATAAGGAAGTTGATTTCAATTTTATCGTGAAGCTTGTGTCCAACACGCCAGGCATGAAGTTGTTCTTGTTCGGCCCACTGCAGTTGTCACAATGAAGATCCACCTCTGTTTCAGGAAGTACATTGGTCCTGGCTGGAGAGGGTTTGCGGGAAAGTGTAACTGTAGGAGAGAGGGAACTTGGATTAGATTAAATGAAATGTGTGCCTTTTCATAACTGTCTAACAAAGGTAAACATTACTATATTGATGCTATTCTGCATTATTTCACGCTACTATCAGGCTGCTTATTCTCATGAATAAATCACCCTTTAAGGGACATTAATAAATTAATAAAGTAAAGTGAATGTGTGTTAAAGATCACCTGCTGAGCAAAATCAAAACATTAATGTACATAAAATATAAATAAAACAGGGATGGAGGCATGAGGAGGAGGAGAGGGATGGAGACAGGAAGAGAGGGGACATAACAGAAAAATAAGAATAAAAGAATAGACACATACCTCTGGTCTCTGGCGGAAACTTGGCATAAAGATTTTCTTCCTGCATCTGGTCGGGCTGGAGCTGTTAGACCCGGCCTGAAGAAAAAAAAAAGATCTCAGAGTCTGTATCTGTACTTCCTGGTTTAGTCTTGGTTTAGACCTCAGTTAGTGGTTGGCCCTGGTTTGAGTCAAAGGAAAAATCCTGTACATTGATGAATACTTTTACCTTATAACGCACGAGTGTCCGAGCTAGCTAATAACAATAGGTATGAGAAAGTCTAAACATGGACTAAACATGAGATAACGTACGTGTTTTTAGAATGAACACAAGATGATGTTTACTAGGCCATAGTGATGTAGATAATGGACATAGTGTAGCTGCTCTTTAATTTACAGACACAATCCTGCTGTTTCTCTGTCTGCGTCTGCTCCGCCTCACACTGAGAGAGAGCTATGGATGCGTTTATAACTACATTTATAACTTTAGAAGCCTCCTGTACTACTTGTAATGCACATACACGAGAGGAAAAGGCCGAATTTGCGTTTTATCGCCGCGCGCGTTCCCCATTGTTTACATTTCACTGCAGTAATCCAGAGTAACTTTATTTGGTCATAAAACCGAAAATATGAAGCGGATCTCTCTCAAATAAGAAGTGGCTGAAAGCTATGGATGCGCTGACTACATTTATGGAGTAGTTTAAGTTGGGAGAGGTTTTGGTTTTAGTGTAAATAGCAGGTTCAGCTGCACGTTAGCTTAGCCGCTAGCCGTTAGCTTAGACGTTAGCCGTTAGCTAATAACAGCACAATAGACTCGTCAAAACTGGCACAGCACCCGCAAGCGATAAAAACAAACAAACTTTCACTCACCCGTCTGAACCTTTGCCTTCTGCTCAGCAAACTCGTGGTAAATCCATTTTCCAGTGTAGTAGTGGCAGCTTCTGAGAGCCACACAGGGGGGGTTACAGCCATGAAGCCGCACACGCCCCCACGGCGTGCGCTATTTCTCTGACAAAACCAGACTTTTTCAACCTGAAAACCGATCGACAATAGGCATATGTATAAAACTGACTTTTTTGCGTGGCATTTGTTTGCTAAAGCCTGTGTGGACTAGCAAACCAAGCAGCTGTGTGGCTGTGTCCCCTCCTCCTCCTCAGCATGTAAATACACACAGACAAAGGCACGCCCCTACAGCGGCTCCCAAATCTCCCAAAAACAAGCAGGTTTGAACCTAAAAGTTTACGCTTTTAAATATACCAATACTGCTAGCTTAAACATGGAGAGGCTTCTTCGTGACTTCAACTAAACGATTCTGGAAAAAAGTGAAAATCACCAATTTTCAAAATAAAAACTTTGTTTACGTTTTTCTCCAAACGCAAGCTGCCGACTTGTGTCTTTGGATTCCACGGCGGGTCACATATGTTTATATCACTCCCATCGTGTTAAAGATTCAGCTTGCCTCCGTTGCAACCACCAACAAAGTTCTTAGCTCTTTCTCTCTCTCACCATTTAGATTTTTTTTATTTATATTTATTTATTTATTTTTTTCTCCCAACCATGATTCTGATTATCTATGGCCTGCTTTACTTTTATGATGGGTGTTGAGATGCCTCCAGCCCCTGCTGTTGTGCCTCTTCCCCGGCTGGCTCTATGGGGTAGCACGTCTAGACACCCTGCCACTGTTTTTAATGCATCATATAAGGTTAGGCTCACAAAGAAGGGAAAAAAAATATATATATATATATATATGTATATATATATATATATATATATATAAATAGGGCAAGCTCAATGCTTCTTTTAATGCATCTCATTTTACTTAGGGACAAATTGGGAAATACTGTTAAGGGACAAATCACAAAGAATAGGGCGAGTTTGATACTCATTTTTAAAGCACTTCATCCTACTTAGGGCCATACTGGGAATTGAAGGGACAAAACAAAAATTAGGATTGGTGGGGTGCTAGCGGTGTGCGGCCTGGGGTGCAGGCCGGGGATGTGTCGCAGGCGCGGGGATTAATTTAATTAATTAAGCCCATTTGTTTTTCTTTGTTCGTTTTCTGTTCTGTGGATTCACTTTGTTCTGGGTCTCTTGTCAAATATAATTTTTTTTGTTTAGTTATTTGTTATTCGTGGTGGTGGTGTGGATGGTGGTGCTGCTGGTGGTTGTGGTACGGATGGTGGTGCTGGTGGTGGTTGTGGTGGTGGTTGCGGAGGCGGCGGTGCTAGTGGTGCGAGTGGTAGTTGTTTGTTGTTGCTTTCCCCCTCTCGTATTTGTTGTTGATTTTGACTGTTTGGTGTACAGTTTTTTGTTTTGCTTTTTCCCCAATGTTGCACCTCATGTGTGTTGTATTGGTATGTCTTATCTCTATACCTTTTTGTAAATATGCACTTCTTGTAATAAAAGAAAAAAAAAAAAGAAAAAAAAGAAAATGTTAACAATGCTCAACAATTTTCACTGTGTAACTGTATTTAAAATACTCGATTTCCGTTTGTGGCATTAAAATATCGTATTTGGGCTTTAAAAACATTCCATTTGACTTGCTTCTGCCTTTGTAAACCCTGTTACAGTATTTGCTTTGTCTGCTTGATTTCTCTTCACTTCTTCCTTCCTTCCAAAAGCGAACTCCACTATTCCGATTCCACTATTAAAACATCACTCACTCCCGTTTAGTCACATGTGTCGAACATTGCTGTAGTACCTTTTTAACCAGTCTCATATTCCACCTTCTAACAGGAGCAAAGCAGGGCATCAAGGTGAACGCAACTCGCCGAGGCATGACAGGAAGTGAAGTGGAAGCCCCTACAGAGTAAGAGCAGGATTCAAATCTGCACAAGGCGCTGCTAAATCCAATGCAAATCGGTGAGGAGAGCTTTCAGGACCTTGGACAGCGGCGCTCGTGTCATTCGTCAAATATCCTTAACCACTAGGCTTTTTTTTTTGTTTCATGGCATTAGTGCCTGCCTTCCAACTCGAGTGTGGTCAATTACAAACCTCCCCCGAGTGCTTCTGCCGTTGTGTCTATTGGCAAGACACTTCATTCTCATTTCTCAAAGTGCCTGGATAGGAAGGACATCAGATCAAAATGATAGCATCAAGAAGGGAAAAAGATAAAGAGTAGAAATTCATCCTAAAAGAGACAAAATCATATCTACAAAAATAAAACAATGATTAATTCATTTAAAAAACAATGAAAATAAACGGTAGAAAACCTTTGCCAACTAATTTTTTTCATTGAGACCATATGTTATGGCAACGTAACCCCCCACCTCAACCGTGCACAAGAGTCAAACAAGACGTAATAAAGGATGAAAACGCAACAAAAAACGGTGACAAAAAAGTGCTGAAAAATCAACAAAAAAGCGACAAAAGTCACATAAATGCCAAAAAAAGGAGAACAAAGTTATGAAATACCAAAAAAAAAAAAAACAGCAAATAAGGAGACAAAAACAGAAATGCAACAAAAAAAGTGATGAAAAAGCAACGAAAACGCTATTAAAAAGTGACAATGTCATAACAAAAAAAAAGAAAAAGTTACAACAATGCAGGGAAAAATCTTAGATGAGTTTCGTAGGTCTTAGCTTTCAAATGAGGTGTCTTTTTTATCCTGTTTTTGTATTTTATTGTCATGTTTTTTTATTATGCTATTGTTGTTTTTTCACACGGTTTTTTGGTCGCTCTTCTGTTGCATTTTTGACACTTTATTTTGTCGCAGGTTTTTTTTTACTGGCTTTTTTATCATTTTATAGTCACGTTTCTGTCTTTTGTTTGTTGTGTTACTATTGCTTTTTCCAGCATGTTTTTGTCGCCGTTTTGTCACTTTTTGCGTTTCCATCCTCGTTTTTCCTCGCTACTTTGAAACATTTTTCAAGAAGCTTTTAGATTTGGGTAAAGCCAAACTGGACAACATGTGCTCGGCTCAGGTGGGGGTTAAGAGGTTATCAAACATTTTCAAAACGACCTAAATCATTAACAGCCACAAAACCCATATATCGCTATGCTTTTATTTTGACACAAACGGCGGAAGCAACGCCTGCCGCCACCGCGTCGCTCTTGCCGCTCCTGCCTCGCTCTGAACGCGGACAGAGCGGAGCCGCCTGCGCTTGGAGGAGAGAGCTTGGACTTTGGGACTTGTCTCCAGGTGTTACTTACTCCCTATTCCTACTCTACGCATATACCCCATCTGCTCTCCATCACTCCCCTTAAACCCCCACGCGCTACTCCTCCTCCTCACGGCGATGTGACCGTGCGGCGCGGACTTAAACGGGAGCGTGTTGCGTGTTTTTTATTTTCTTTCTTTTTTGTGTGTGTGACGGGACTCTCCTGCTCCTCCTCTGCCTACTCTGCTGCGCGGATACCCATTTGGAATAACACGCTGTAGTAGCGCGCTCGTTCCAGGACTTAACGGCACCTTTTTACGCTTCATTCCCCTCGCCCCTCATGTGGAGTTACTTCGATTTGTTTGGGATCGTACGCTGATTTGAAAATAAAAGAAGGGGGGAAAAAAGGACCCGACGGCGTATCTCCTCGCATGGTCCTTACGTGGAAACTACCTGGTGGAAGGTGCTCACACGCGGGATCCATACGCCCGGGAGGACAGCTTTTCTGATCCGCGGAACGCACCAGATCTTTTCTTTCTTTTATATATATATATATATATATATAAAAAAAAAAAGACTAGACAACTTCTCATTGTTTGGGGGCATGTTGGCGGAATAAAACTAACGGACGCATAATGGATTTAATTTGGGAGATATTGATCATTCTTCAAGCCAACGTCCTCGTCCGCATATCGGGTAAGTGAGATGGTCGGCCGGTGCGTAAAAGCGCAGAAGTGGCTGTCAAGAAAATCTGATTTCCATGTCCAAAGCGCGCCGTCGTTTTGGGGAGATGTGTTTTTTTTTTTTTTTTTTGGTGGGGGGATATTTGAGTATTCAGGGAAGCACCCGTCCCCTTCCCCGTGCCATATTACGCAGCTCGCTGACGCACACCATCATGCACGGATGAGATATTAATTTAGCCGTTTTTTTTCTTTTCTTTCGCCACTTAAACCCCCGTGCCATTTTTGTTCTTTTTTTTTAATTTTACATTTTTTACGCGCTGATGCTTTGGTGAACAGAGTTGTGAAGAGGAGCCAGTGTTCCGTTGTGGATCAAACGGAGCGGCGGTGCGCGCAGTGGTCCACATGCGCGCAGTGGATGGGTCATGTGCGTGCGTCAGGGCGCGTGTGAGCCGTCAGTCACTGCAGCAGCAGCAGCTTTTTTTCTCGCCCCCACCTAATGCGCATGGGTGGTTTTGGAGTTGGCTGCTACGTTTTACGAGTTCTCTTTAAAGGTCTCTGCGAAGATGACATCCCTAAAGTCCTGGGATCATCCGGGTCTACATTTCTGCAGTCATCTTTCGCCTGGTTGTGATTTTTTTTTGTAGGTGTTTTCCAAGTTTAGTACGCGTTTAGCTCTGCTTTCCACCTCGCTGCCATCCTATTTGATCGTGAGTTAGTCCTGCTGTAGTCCTAATTAATTACTAGTCCAGCCGTGGTTTAGCCCTATAGTTTGTTTATGTATGTATTTGATAATCATAGACACTATTACCCAGAAAAGACACCATTACCCAAACTGGAGCAGTCTAATTAAGATAATAGATACTCCCTGGATGAATGAGGGCCTTCACAAACCCTCCTCTTGGGAGGAGCCTGGGCCTCATTTCGACCGCTCTAGTTTGGGTAATAGTGTCTTTTCTGACCTAAAGAGATGAGAAGAAGCTTCAGTGACTAGAAGCCTCAACTTTACCAAAACCCAGTCCAGTCGATGACCTGACCTTCCCTGCGATGGATACTCCCTGGATGAATGAGAGCCTTCACAAACATATTGTATGGAGACCGGGGCTCGTTGTCACATTGCTTTTTTATAGCCACACCAGGGGGCGCTGTGACTTGATATTGTTATTGAAAATCAAGTTTTAACATCCTCATTCAACATTCTCCTGCTGTAATACACACACACACTCACACTCACACTCACACACACACACACACACACACACACACATTGAAATGAGGGAATATTTTGTCTTTTTCGGGGGTTTGTCCAATGTTCCCACTGTCTGATGTTCTTTGTGTTAAAAACTTGAACGTGATTAGATTGGGGAGAAGTCAAGTATCGAGCCAAAAGCTACAGATCATGGCTCTGAATTGAACTTTTTCGTCAGATGGTCCGCTGGGGCTAGTTGTCTCAAGTGGGTCAGGGGTTGGTCGTCACTTGGGTAAAGAATGGTGTTTTTGTCTTTATTCTTTCATGTGCGTTTTTAAGCTCATTAGTTTGCGGACCATTTACAATTATGTCAAATTAGTGACATCAACACATTTATTTGTGAGTATTTAAAAAAATACGTTGTCCTTTTGCCAACCCCACTCATTGTGACAACCAACCCCACTCATTGTGACAACCAACCCCACTCATTGTGACAACCAACCCCACTGATTGGGGCCCATTGTCGAGGATTTCCCCGTCTTTGTCGGTTAAAAAACGAATTCGTCCAATAGGATATGAAGAAAAGAAAGCCTACTTCAAGCGTTCATTTAATGCATGTGTGACTCTTGTGTGGGATGTTGTGTTGATGAGCAGTTGAGGAGTACAAACGAAAAGTGTGACAACCAGCCCTGGTCGCCCCCACATACGGTACGCCATGACCATATTTAAAGGTCTGAGAATGGCTTTTATAGTACAAGCTTCAAAAAACAAAAACGTTATTTCTGAGAGTAACACAAAGGCCGTCAATCTGAGAACGACTGTGAACTCAACACACTCTGGTACGTCCTTCAAAGTCCCGCTTCAGCTCAGGAGACGAGGAGTTCCACAGATTATTCCCCGGCCAGTCCTGGTGTAGCCTTCATAGTGCACGCTCGGTCCCCACATTCTTTGTAACATTTCAAATCCCCTTTGGCTCCTGGTTTCTTCAGTCCACCTGCACTGGTACTGCTGTCTCAGTCCTTATGTAGGCCTTTGTCTTGACCTAATCCAAGTGTAGGTTCTTTTTTTCTTTTGATGGGATTCTGGCCCAGCTCGTCCAGTATCTCTACATCTTTCCATATCAACTGGTTTAGCGCTCGTCTAAAGTGATTATCCGCTCCTCATGTGCTTTAAATCTCGTTCTGTCCACGTTTAATACAGTTTGTCTGATGAACACGGGGGCTAAGTTGCAATTTTTTACAATGTTTGTTTTTCCCCCCCCCCCCCACTCATAACTGATGAAATAAGATACAAAATGCTATTCGGAAAAAAATAAAATAAAGCTTTATCTCTAGTATGTCAACAAAATAAATCTATACATCGAAACATGACTATTGATTATTCAGATTTTGTCAAATGAAAGGAGCAGTTTCAAATATATTTCTCAAAATGATTCCCCCCCCCCCCCCCTCCCAACTTCCCTGCAGTGTCTTGCCTTTATTGCAACACCAAGTGCCACTGCACCTGTTGTAAGGGCCTATGGTGCGGCAAATGGCGAATAATATTAATATTAATATGCATATTCATTCACAAACACTGACAAGTTTGGTATCCATGTGTAGCACGAAAGGTGACCGGGCTGACGCTGCAATCCAAATATGGTCATTTCCTTTGTGGGAGGCCGCAGCGAGAAAAAAATAGTTTTTCTTTACACTCTTGCAACAATATCTCCACTTTAGTAGCTCCTACAGGCTCCACAATATTTCGAAGGTTATTTCAAAGGGAGTTTTAAATGTGTAATTCCTGCCTGCATTATCCAGCTTTGATACGAAAAACAAAACAAAAAAAATAAGAAAAAATAAACAACAACTGCTTATTATTTTTCACTTTTAACTAACTTATTCAAAAACGAACTAATATCAGCAACATAAAACCTGAATTTAAACCTGACTATATAGATTTATAGATTTTCTTGCTGAAAATATATACAAATTTGGCATCTTTTACGCCTAAAATGTCTTTTTTTTAATGAAAACATAAACTTACAGAAAATGTGGTATACATTTGTTTTCCTCATATTTATGCCAGTAATCTACTGCAAGAGTTTCAAATGGATTTCCCTACATGATTATTTGTGACTTGGTACCTGCATCCATTGAACATGCCGTTGTGAGCTTTTGCGCTGCCCTTGTGCACCGTGACGTTCCAAATGTATTGCTGTGCGATGTTTCCCCCCTTGTTCCAATGGCGTGCAGCCCCCGTGCGAGAACGGAGGTCGGTCGCCGTGGTGCAGGGGCAGAGCGGCAGTGGATCTTGGAGGAGAAGAGTGTTATTTGGGTCAGCACACTCCCTCCTCATCTTCACACTGCATCACCAGCCCAGGCTGAGCGCGCGGTAAACCAGTCGGAGCTCCGTGTGCACAATTCCACTGCTTAACCAGGGGCTCGCAAAAGAGGACTACATTGTTGGCGTCGTAATATTTATCTGTTTCCGCGTTATTGGGCCCGTCGGGCAAGCTTTATAGTGCCTGCACCATGAACGAGTATGACCAACCAATGTGCTCGAGCGGGGCCAGGGTGAAGGTAGGCTATACACAGTACCCTAAAAAAGTCCATGATGTTGAGATTAGAGATCCAGCTTTGGTGCTTCTGATACTGATATATCTGTTATTATACTAATGGAAACCATTAAAGAAGGATCACTAGAGTTGTCTATACAAGATCCTTGGGTATAAGACATGCTATTAGATTACTGTACATTAATATAAACAACTCAGATAAAAAAACATGTGCGTTACAAATGTGGTTATTCTTTAAGAGCATTCCATTAACTAAAATGCAAAGACTTGGCCACTCCAGCAGTGGTTATTTTATTTTATGAGGCCAATCGTTTCAACGTATATAGCGCTCTTCTACCTACATTAGGCTTCTACCTGAGGAGGCGGGATTCGAACCCCTGACCATCCGATCAGGAGGTGACCAGCTCTACCAACTGTGCCACCGTTCAAACTGTAAGGGCATGCGTAAAAAAGGTTAAAATAAATAAATACAAATAAAAAGTTCAAGTTAAATATGATAAAGACAACAATTGGACATAGTGTTTCACAGATGTGCAGAGGTGTAGTCTAATAGGTTGCGTTCACGTTATAGAATTCTATTTCAGTTGGAGGGCAGGTGTCAATACAACTCTATGGGAGAGAAACAGTTTTTAAAAGAAATGTCCAAAAAGAAAATGTCCAAATGTTTCTCTGATCATCGTGTGACAGTGATTGGATTCACAAACCTGACATGTGAATTTTATGGCTGAAAGTTCTTTCTACTGGCCAACATCAAGCACATTTTATTGAATATTGTCTCCACTTCTGGACGCCTTTGTGAGGAAATAATTAGACATATAACGGCGGTTTTCATTTCCTTTCATTTCATTTTTTTAATTTATTTCATTCAAAAGTGACATCATGCAATCACCACAAGACCGCCAATCCAACATAGCATGAATGAAACGGAGCAGAGGAGAAGAACAAGTCTTATAATATCTGCCCCTTTTGTTGCTTCACACTTTACATGCTGTCTTTTTAAATATGTGCACACACCAAACGCATCAAAAGCATCGAAAGCATCGAGTTTAGGCGTCCGAGGGCTATATTTTGGGATTCTCGCCTGTATTTTTTCCCACTTAATTGCAGATTTTGTCCATTATTTCAATATTATACATTACTTGTTATACCTTGTGTTTTTTTTCAGGACACCCTAGGCTTTTTAGATCTGTAGGACTCAGGTTAGGTTCGGATGCATCTAATTGAAATGATTGTAACCATTATATAAGGGAATAATTCATTCATTCAAATCATTTTGGACACTTTTGTTCATCAAATAAACCCCCAAAAAATGACTGAACAAAAACATTGTATGTGGTCCAATTGGTCAAAACAAAAGAGCCCAAAGTTGTAACTATTTCTATTTCTATGATTTCAAAAAAGAATTTTTTTTTTTTCAAAAAAGAACACACAGAGAGCTACAACATCACATTTAGGGCATATGTTTCCTTTAAATCACCCGGCTGCAGACAGAGGACCTCACAGAGGACCTCACACGTGACTGTAAACCGTCGTCCATGGTGAGTGCGCCGGTATCTGTAGCCTATCCTTCGTGCGTCTGGCTCAAAATAGCATTTTGCGCGGGTGTTAGCGCAGATTTCCTACTTACCTATTATTACAGTCAAATAAACTTTGAAAACATCTTTGAATGCGCATAATCCATGTAGTAACGTTTTTCATCCAGATACCACGCGTAAAATGTACAAAGACCGCATTTGTTTTGGCGATAGGGATAATACCTTTCCACTTGTCCATTTTGTTGCCTCTGTGTCTGATCATTTCCGGGTCAGAGAGCGCTGCACACGGAGGACATAATTATCTTGAGCCAGCTCAGAAGTTTCCCTGCGTTACAATTGGAGGACCGCAGCCATGTGCCAAAAGGAGATGCTACCATTGGACAGTTTTCCGCGACGTCATTCTGTAGTTTCTTTGTGCATTTCAAGATGGCGGACCGTCGACTCGCGATGGTCAGAATCTTACGGTTTTGGTTAACGCTCCGACCAATGTGAAAACCAGAAATATGCACGAATAAAGTCAACCCACCATTTACATAAAGCAACTGTTGAACAATGATCACACACTGAGCAATGTGAGCAGGTTTATTGCTCACATTGAATGTACAACGGGTCGTAGCCGAGCGGTTTTCTCCCGGAGCTAGCTGCTTAGTAGCTAACAGCTAGCTCCTGACGAGGAGGCGCAAATATGACCACGTCACCCCTGTCCCTTCATTGGCTGCCCATCCATTACAGAATCCACTATAAAATCTGCCTCCTCACATACCAGTGTGTCCATGGGACAGCCCCGGCATACCTCACTGAGCTAGTTACCCCACACACCCCCACAAGGCGCCTACGGTCCACTTCCACCCACACCCTTCACCAGCCCGTGACCAAGCTCTCCACAATGGGCGATAGAGCCTTTAAGGCAGTTGCCCCTAGCCTCTGGAACGCCCTGCCAGAGTCCCTGAGGGCTCCCCAGAGTGTTGAGGCCTTTAAAAAAGTCCTGAAAACACATTTATTTAAAAAAAGCCTTTTAAAATTCCATCCAGCCATCCGCTTTATCCGGGGCCGGGTCGCGGGGGCAGCAGTCTCAGCAGAGATGCCCAGACTTCCCGATCCACGCACACCTCCTCCAGCTGTTCTGGGGGGACCCCGAGACGACACCAGGCCAGCTCGGAGACATAGTCCCACCAGCGTGTCCTGGGCCTTCCACGAGGCCTCCTCCCAGTGGGACATGCCTGGAGCACCTTCCGAGGGAGGCGACCAGGAGGCATCCGGAACAGATGCCCTAGCCACCTCAGCTGGCTCCTTTCGACGTGGAGGAGCAGCGGCTCGAGTCCGAGCTCCTCCCGGGTAACTGAGCTCCTCACCCGATCTCGGAGGGTGCGCCCAGCCACCCCGCGAAGGAAACTCATTTCGGCCGCTTGTATTCGCGATCTTGTCCTTTCGGTCATTACCCAGATCTCATGACCATAGGTGAGGGTGGGAACGTAGATCGATCGGTAAATCGAGAGCTTTGCCTCAGACTCAGCTCCCTCTTCACCACAACAGTCCGATACAGCGACCGCATCACTGCTGACGCCGCACCGATTCGTCTATCCATCTCACGCTCCATCCGTCCCTCACTGAGGACATGACCCCGAGATACTTGAACTCCTCCACTTGAGGCAAGGACACCCCACCGACCTGAAGCGGGGAAACCACCTTTTTCCGGTGGAGAACCATGGCCTCAGATTTGGAGGTGCTGATCCTCATCCCGGCCGCTTCACACTCGGCTGCAAACCGCCCCAGTGCGCGCTGGAGGTCCTGATTTGATGAAGCCAACAGAACAACATCGTCTGCAAATAGCAGAGATGATATTCTGAGGTTCCCAAACCGGACACCCTCCGGCCCCTGGCTGCACCTAGAAATTCTGTCCATATAGGTAATGAACAGAACCGGTGACAA